>JADMLD010000177.1:0-1412584 GCA_017589585.1 Phylloscopus whistleri
CTCTTTACTTTTCTAGAAGTGTTTCTGGTTTCCTAATTAAATAGTTTCATCAAGAGACTCTTCTCCTTTGCTTAGTGCATTGTAATCCAACAGTTAGCACTCTCAGCAGGTGTGAGGCTCCTGGCTGTCAGCTATGGGTCATGGATCTCTTGTGCTTCAACTTCAGGCAAGATATGTGTGTAGCCATTTAAAAGGAGACCATTAATATGTAAATAAAAGTTGCATTTTGGGATCATTGAAATTCAAAACATTACCTCTGTCTTGTGCTTGATCCTGTTCCCACCAGAGGTGATAGGAGCTTTGCTGCTAATTTCACAGGGAGCAGGTCTGGGGTGGACTAGCTTTGGTATTTTAAGAGAAACATTGCCAGCTAAGTAATCACTTCAGGAACACTGAGGAAGGCAAGCATGTTTTGTATGCTACTGTCTGAAAACACAAGACTCTGACTAGTCCACACAGCCAGGAGCAGGTTGCAGAATTAACATCTCCCATGCTGAGGTTTGCTAAGCCATTCTGCAAGAAGGCTTAATTCCCATAAAGGTGCTTTTGTCTTTCCTCTACTCTTCTGTCTTTCCTTCACCAGTGCAAGGCAGGTTGGCACCTTAGCTGCCACACTGCAGCCAGTGAAAGGAACTGTGCTCATGGAGGTACCAGAGATGGTAGAGCTAAACTGGTTTGCTTCATTTAGCACTTAAACAGAGGGAGCCTCAGTTTGCATGAGGAAAGTTGGATCTGCTCAGGACAGATTTAGGAGTATGAACAGAAGCATTATCTCATGTTACTATGTCTTCATTATTTCAACAGTGGCCTGTTTCAACTGGCTGTAAGACAGCACTTCATGAGGCATTAGGCATAATTAAAATTAGCTTTTGGCTGCCAAAATAAATAACCAGACTAAATGCATTTTTTCCTTTCTTTTTTGGCTTTTTTTTGGGTTTTTTTTTTTTTTTTTTTTTGTTGTTGTTTTGTTGTTTTTTTTTTTTTGAGTTGTCTTTGTTCCTTTACTCAGTGGTACAGTGGTTCTTCAGAACTGTTTTCCCACCCCTTCTCAAGTTAGAGCAATCTTTCGCAGAGAGCGGGTGATCACCTGCAGTATCTGGGCTTGGTTCCATCCACAGTAAGAGCAGATGCAAAATGAGGTGGGAGTTCCTGTTTGGGGAAAAGTGAAATGCACAGTGCAAAAACAAAAGCCAATTTACAGCTTTTCTGTAAGTCACCACGGAGTGACATTGTTTTGACAGGTGAGAGGCAGTACAGCTCGCTGTACTCAGGGAGATATTCTGATTAGCCAGAATATCCATTTATTGTGTGTGAAAAGGAAAGTAGGCCAGAGGAAGTCTCCTAATACAGTCATTCTTGCTCAACAAAATTTAGGAGATAGTATCTACCAAAATACCAACCTTTCAAAGCAACCATTAGTAATTACGAGTTTACCTGAGTATCACCATTTACCAAATCTGTGAAAAACTGGAATCTCAATCCACATGCCCACTCATTTTTGGCTATTTTGGTGAAAGTAATTACATTATCAACCAGCTAGTCAAACAGGCAAAACCCCATGGTGAATGCTACCATTTCACAGATCTATTTACTGAATGAATGACCTTTTCATTTCGTTGGCATCAGACTTGTAAAATGAAGTCAAAGCAGAAAAAACATGAAAAAAAGGGGATGGAGATGTTTGCTTTGTTCTGAGGTGCCATGCAAAAACACACTTTTGACCAAGGTAACACTGAGAAATGCATGTGACTAAGTACAGCCCTGCATGGGTCTCTGTGCCCTGCAAGCACCACAGCCCTGTGATTGTTACTCTACCAGACTGCACAGAGCTACCCTTCAGCAGGGCTGATTTTGGGTACTGCCCTGCACTGGCTGGCTGGCACAGCTCCTGTGCTGGCACTCGGGCAGCCTCCCCAGGTTTACACCAAATCCATGGTGATTTGTAAATGTACCCAAGCTCTGAACCACTGTGACATTTTTTCAGCAAAGAGGAGAAGAGAGGAAAAAACACCTATCATGTCTGATATTTGAAAGCTGTGTACCTTACCTCTCTTTCCTTTTCTGTCTATCGGACTCTTGGTGTAAGGCTCCAGTAGAAAATGCACTGAGGAAAACAAAAAGATTTCTACAACGTCAATGGGCTTTCAATCATGCCAAAAGAGTGAGGTTATGTCATTGTTTGTCTGTCCCAGTTCTCCAATGTCCACAACAGCAGGCTGTCAAATCCAGTAATCTACATTAAATAAGCTTCTAGCAAAAAATGGAAAAAGCGACCGTAACAAATGATAAAACCAAGGGGAAAAAGAAAAAAACCCAAACTAGTTGGCTTATTCTTAAATTTCTCAATTACCCAAGTAGTTAACGATCAAGTAGCTACAACTGACAATATCATGACTCAACTGACAATATAAGGCCTTGTGTGTCTGTCCTAATTCCCCTGTGGTACCCCACTAGTGGATCAACCAGCCCAGAGAACCTCTTTTCCAGGCCTGGCAGAGGGTGTGTGTCTCCTAGTGGCTGGATCATTTTGCACACAGTGGCCACCTGAGCAGCTGTGGGTAGCAGAGCTGCTCAGACTGACACAGCAGACTGAGCAATAAAGCCTCTGGTGTAATGTTCCCTCTTGGGCTGACTACCCCAAAATTTTACTGCTCAAGCTTGTTGTTGCCCCTGCAAAGAGAGTCTGCCCAGAACAGACACACATCTGAGCAAAGCTGACATTGCCCTGGCTCTCCTGGGGTACCAAGCCTTGCTGCCAGAGTATTGCAAATAACTCATTGGTGCAGAAGAAAATCAGGTCTGAATCACTTACAACTTAAACACAGAGAAGCTGGAAGGTATTAGCAATGTTTCTTCTGTGGCCTGTTCATTTCTGAGCAGAGTGCTCAATGAATTCACAAGTTTTAATGCGGTGTCAGAAGAAACATAAAGGTAATGTTGTACTACTCCAAGTGCCAGGTGCAGAGTCATAGCAGAAAAACAAACCTCACCAAACTGTTAGATGACTCATGATAGATGAGTCAGAAACTCTTTCTTTCCTGCTGTACTGTTACCAATTTAGCAGGCTGCAAAACGAGAAAATGGAGCTGTGGATGACAAAGAAGAGGTAATTTGTGAAAAATGCCCACAGCTTGTGGGGTAGATGAAAGACAAGATACAGCAATTAAAAAATACCAGGAGACACACTATGTGGGTACAGGGTGTGTCCCAGTTCTTCAAGCATTTGAGCAATTAAATCCAAGTTATCATTCTTTCCAGGTGTTTTCAGTGAGCAGAAGCAGGTGCCTTCTCCAAAGACCACTAGTAGGTACATTAGATACTTGCAGTGTCTGGCACCAAATTGAAAGCACACATGGATTCTCTTGTGATCCTCCATTTGCATCCTTTGTGAATTTTAGGGGCAGAAAGTGTTTTCTGCTAGAAAATTGTAGAAAACAGTGCTATCAGTAGATGTCGTAGCACTGAACAAAAGTAGAGGTTCTGAGGTTATTAGGAGGCCCAGGTTCAAGAATAGTCACCTTAGCTTCTCTCATGTGGGCCAGATTAACCAGTGAAATGTGTTCCATGTGTATGTGATCCAAGAAAGGCTTCATCACCTACCATGTAACACCAAAGATAAAGAGTTAAATACAGCTTTGGGCCATGTGAGAACCATGAAAAGTAAGTGAATTTGCATTTTGGTTACACTAGAAATAATTTGGTGAACTAAAACAAATGATTTCTCT
The DNA here is from genome assembly GCA_017589585.1 of Phylloscopus whistleri. NCBI lineage: Eukaryota > Metazoa > Chordata > Aves > Passeriformes > Phylloscopidae > Phylloscopus > Phylloscopus whistleri. The sequence goes on from JADMLD010000177.1 coordinate 3,726, forward strand.
GAGAGTTGTGATTCCTCCTGTGAATTAAAATATTCTGTATTTCTACTCCAAATGGTGGTCAGCAGAACAATGCTATATAATAGGCCCACAAAATAACTTGTCATTGTTTCCTGTCATTCTGCTGTTTCAAATGGAATACTTTAAAATGGGAATTGAGAGATGTGAGATAGAATAGGAGCTTAGATTCTAATGGCACAATTTGAAAGTAACAAAAAATGGTTCAATAGCAACTTAACAAAGATCCTTGCTTGCAGAAGGTGTCTCCCTGGGGTTCTTGACAGTATGGCATCTACATTCTCCTACATTTCAGGAATTTAGAACAAGCTCAGAGGGAAAACAATTCAGCGAAAAACCACGAAACTTATTATGGGAAATGAAAAACAGATCATAGCAGAAAACTCTCATTGCTGTATCTATTTCCTTTATAAAAGAATGGACTGAGGAGTAACAAAGTTACTGTCAGTAAGTACCAGCACTGAGCACACAGCGTGAATGAACTTTTCAGTACAGTGGACAAAAGTATAACAAGATACATTAACTGAAAGGTAGAGGGTTCAAACTAGGAATAAGGCACACATTTTTAACAGTGAAAGTAATTGAAACAATGTACCAAGGACTTCAGTGAATTTTCCTTTAGTGAGAATATGTATAGAACGACTGGAAATTTTTCTAGATGACACATAATTGAAACAAAAATTAATTCATAGAAGTTCTATGACATGTCGTATACTGGAGGTCAGAGTAGATTATCAAAAATGGGCCTTTGGAGATTTAAAGTCTAGGACTTTGTGGAACATTGAAAAAGTATTAACTGATTTTCTTCCAGTAGAATGTCCTTAACAAAGATCAATTTCCTTACCTATCAATGGATTTTCCATACTTCCCAGCACTGTCTTAAGTCTTTCCCAAATAAATTAGTTTGGTGTAGTGAGATCAATAGTGATTTCATAGTGACTTCTCTACTTCACCCTACCTCAGTTATTGAAAAAAACTATCTAGTCTAAATATTTACAGTCTTTTATTCTGCTTGAGAAATAACCCACCCAATTATATCTCATTATGGCATCTTAAAATAAAAATTTAACAAACATAGTAAAACTGCCAACTAAGAAATGCCAAAACCTTCAAACTTCTTAAAAAATTAGCTCTGAACATTTTTCTATTAAGAAGTATTTTTTTTAAATAATTTTGTTTAGTTTCTAATTTCAGATTTTTTGGAGTTATGTCAAGAGCAAAAGTTTTGGTCAGACCATGTGGAAAATAATCGTTACATGCTTTAATTGCTCTGCTGATTTTCTTTCATCTTTCAAAACTTGTCATGTGCTAATACCAAATCTGGAAAATGTCAGTCCCAGGAGACATGTTTGTCAAATTAATAGCAACCAAAAAAAAAAACCAAAAAAAACCCAAAAAAAAAAAACACAAAAAAACCCAAAAAAACAAAACAAAACAAAACAAAACAAAACAAACAAAAAAAAAAAAAAAAAAAAAAAAAAAAAAAAAAACAAGAAAAAGGAGTGGTTGTGTTAAGAACCGAACTCAGTGATAATTATAATGGAATTTTAGTGCATATTATCAGTTTGCCTGCCCTAAGATGCAGACGTTAAGAAAGCTGCCAGCAGAAGTTGCCCTGGAGATGTGCTGAAGCAGCCTGTCTCTTTTGATGCCTAGACTGTCTTTTCTCCCTGGCTGACTTCATTCACATGCCTCGTCATGCCAATTTACTCCAGTTCTTTCCCCTCCCTCCTCAGCAGTTGGATGTTGCAACCTATTTACGGTGAGGAGATTCCCTTACTGGGTGAACTTTCTGTTACCTGGCAGGAGAAATTCCTTGGGAATTAATGCAGTCTCAGTATCTGTGAAACAGCTAAGGGATTAGAGATGTCTTTTCAAGACACTGAAGGTTTCTGATAAAGACCACAGCAGCATTCTGCCAGAACTGCAGAACAGTACTGATCCCATAAAAAACTGTGGGAGATTTTGCAAGTAGAAACTGACCATCCATGTTAGCTATTTGTTAATATTGCTCTAGTCTCAGTGAAAAGAGATCTATACAATGGCTGCAAATGCCACAGGCTTTATGCAACTCTAATCATGCTGCTGCAGGGAGTTTTTACATTACCCAGCATGACAAGGCATAAAGAATTTGGACTGGGAATATCCAAGGTACAGTGAGATCAGCATGGTGCAAGAAAAAAAAACATCTTTTTTTCTGCCTTTGTCTGCCTCTTTTTTTTTTTTTCTTTTTTTTTTCTTTTTTTTTTTTTTCCCTTGTCTGTACTCTTGATGTTTTGTGTCCATTAAAAGACCCTCAGGGAAAAGCTGAGGTAGAAATGTATGGAGCCAGGCACACACTTGTCCCACTGCCACTAGAAAGAGGCCACTTGGTGACTTTGCAATAGCTCCTCACCAGAGCAGTACCACAGCTGCCTTGCTCTAGAACAGTCTTACCCTTGGAGATACATCCACTTCCAGGATGCCCTGCTTTCGCTTCCTATTACATTCAACTTACTGTGTAAAGGGCATTTCAGTGAAAAATAAAATAAAATAAAATAAAATAAAATAAAATAAAATAAAATAAAATAAAATAAAATAAAATAAAATAAAATAAAATAAAATAAAATGGCCTGCCACAAGTGAAACAGTTCAGGAATTAGTGAAGTATTGTGGACTTACAAGAATGGTTTCTACAGTGAATGGAAGCCAAAATGGCTGTGACTCTCATTTCAGCATCTAGCAAAAAAGCTGTCAGACTGGTTATAGTAAAGATGATAATATTATGTTGTTTAATCTTATCTGGATATATCCCCTCCAGTGGTTTCCTGCTGGTAAACCACAGAGAAGAGAGGCAGTAGTAAGTAAACTAGGGGAAGTGAGATGAAATATAGTATGCTCTTTTGGTTAATAGGGGATTCTGTGAAGGATATTGCTAATTAAAACCAATGGTATTTTCTGCCATCTGGGCTTTCAAAACTATTTTCAGAGGATACAGAGAATGTTTTGTTTCGCTGAATTGCTCGTATCTTAGGGAAGCCACTGGGATGAAATATTAGTATTGTGGTAAACTCTGCTTGCACTTTAACAGCAACATGTAAAATAAGCACTTTATAGAGTGTGAATACATGGTTTCACCCACATAATGTCCAAATGAAAGGGCAGCTTTGGGGTTAGAAGAACAAAATCCACTCAGCCTGCTCTGAGGTACAAGAAACTGCCAAATCATAGTGGTTACTGGAACGGGAGCTCTTGTGTTCACCAGGCTATACAAGTGTGACTCCAGGGCTGCTGATCTATGGAAACATGGAGTCTGGGGATCTGCCTGCAGTGCTGACCTTCGGACCAGCCTGCAGATGGCATGGTGATTCACTGGGAGCATGTGAAGCCAGGGGCTGCCTCGCTGCTACTGCTCACAGCTTTCCTCTGGTTGACCAGAGGGAGTTGAAGTTGCTCCAGAGACCTAGCCAGAATTCCCAAGTAGAGCACCTTACCTCATTAACTGCATCAGGAAATACAGAGCAACCTCAGCAAAAAGATTTGTGAGGGAGATGACATCTTTATGCATCAGTGAAATCTTGTGCTCAGCACGCGCTTACTTCATCTGGATTCTAGGCTTGTGCCCAAGGCTGAGGAAACAAACCTAAACTTTCTTTGGCTTGCCTGTTCCTGAGTGCCTTGTGTCAGCAAAACGAGCCTCATCATGTGGCTACCGGATGTCTTTTCCACCTCCCACACCACTTCCAAGGATCCCAGCTGGACCCACTTCCTTAAGACTGAATCAAAAATTTGTGTCACTGAAAACAAACAGTTAGTAGGTGATGTTGGAACAGTTCTTTGTGTGTTAACAGTGTCTGAAGACTAGCTTCACATGTGGCTGAGCTGGGTACTTTGAAGTTAAATATGAACAGGAGAAGCGAAGAAAAGATACTGCAGGAAAAAGTTGGCACCCATCTTAACCAGAGCTGCCCAACCTGCAGCCTATGGGATGTCTCCTGTCTGATTTCTGCTTGCATGTTTTTTGTGTAGCTGAGCTGTTATAATACCTTCTGGGTCCATATTGTCAAAGGCTGAACCATCCTGCTGTGATTTATCCCAAATCTGTGGCAAGTCAGTGTCCTTCACTAGGCAATTCGAACAGATATATGCATCCTGCAAGAATTAGAACCTGAATGGAAAGTAGGTGTCCTCTTTTTTTCCATCCATTTCAATTGTATGTTTATCAGTCTTCAGTCTGGGCAAGAGATTCCTCTTGCCCCATTTGCTCTTGTGCTCTTGAGGCTGGAACATTCCTTTATTGTTGCAAGAAGCTTCTGTTTACCTCTCTTCACCTGTGTTCTGGTTTCTGGCCCTTGTTCTTCTCTTGTTGACTCCCTGAGGGTACACAGATGGTAGCCTGGAAGCCAAAAAGGAATGATACTGGAGGAGTGAGAGAGTGAGAAGGAAAAGGAGTAAGAGAGAGAAGAAAAAAAAAAAAAAAAAAAAAAAGGCAAGCAGCGATCGCAGCAAGATTCCAGACTGTCCTAACAGCAAAACCCTAATCTGTATCAGTCTGCTGGATCTTGTCAAGACACAGGTAATGATTATTTTTGGGAATGCAACCTAAACACCATTTAGTGTGTTGGCTGTAAATGTTTAGACCTGTTAAGTAAGTCAGTTATCACAGTTCCATCACGAAGTACATTCTGTCAGCTGAGAAATACTTTTTTTTTTTTTTTTAAATTCACAGGCATTACCACAGTTTGTCTGTTCTTTAATGGTGGACATCAGCCTCAGAGGCACCACACAGCAGAATGCCTAAGCATTTCTCACATCCAGATTAAGCCCCTTTAGACAGGACAGTATGCAGAGGAGTGAATGCACTCAATGTGCGGGAAGGAGTTAATCTCAACACTGCAGTCGGTAGGGACTGAGTAGCATTTTTTCAGAGGATAAGGAAATGCCGTGAGTTACAGATAAGATGTCAGGGTTGGTTTTTTTTAAGCATGGTGTTCTTTAGGATAGTAGGTGAAACATCGAAATATTCTTGGAGGAAGCTGATTTGCATCCAAAGCATTTTATAAAACGAGCCTTTAAAAGAAAACAGTAAGTATATGCAAATATTGTTCTTAGCATACAAAATATTGCAGCTATTAGTACAGTGCGCTACCGCCTTCCTAGGTTTGCACATGAAACGTAGCCAAGGTTATAAAAGAACCATTTAGCTGCCCTGAGAGCGCAGGCGGGAGAAAAGCAGCCGCAGCCGAGGTGGGTCAGGCACCAGGCGGGCCAGTTCAGCCAAGCGGAGCCGGAGCGCGGCCCGGAGCGGCTGCCAGAGGACACCTGGCGGCGGCGGGCGGCGCTCCCGGAGCCTCGCACCGGCCCCACGGGGATGGGCAGCGACCGCGCTGCTCGCCCGGCTCCCCTTGGTGCTCCGCTCATCCAGCTCCCCATCGTGCTCTGCTCCTCTAGCTCCCCTTGGTGCTCCGCTCCTCCAGCTCCCCTTCGTGCTCTGGTCATCCAGCTCCCCATCGTGCTCTGCTCATCCAGCTCCCCATCGTGCTCTGCTCATCCAGCTCCCCTTGGTGCTCCGCTCCTCCAGCTCCCCTTCGTGCTCCGCTCCTCCAGCTCCCCTTCGGCGCGAGAGATGCGGCGTGCGAGAGGAATGGCAACAAGGAGAGAAAATTCAGCAGTTGCTGCAGAGTCTGTCCTCGGGGAGAGAGGGACTCATCGGAACGAGCAGCCCTCTAGCACTGAGGACTTGGTCAGCACGGAAATCAGGGACAAGCACTGCTTGCCATACTCTGTGCACACTCACACCTCTCCTGATTCCCTCTATTTCCATTTATATTTTTCTGTCATTTTGTCATTTTCATTCCGTTTTAAAGGAATGAACCTTCCAGGAAGGACACTGCCTATAACAGGACAAAGTGAAAAATGCACTGTTCCTTTCACTTGTGGTGCATTTTTCTGAGGCTTTTTGTTAGGACAATAATAATGTTATTTCTGTGGTCATGTCAGTACAGAGACAGTGGGCTGCCTAACTGCACTAGTGATTTTGGGTAGAAATGATAACATTCTAAAATAACATTTTAACCAAAACAATAACACTCAAGCAGGCATCCAAACCCTAACTGACGAATGTAATGCTTGCCAGTGCTTTTAATCTTGACACCTCAAAGTTTGTTCTAATAAGCCCGCATGAACCTATGCTTGGATTTATGATTGTGGACTGTATTTCTTGTTGTAAAATGTGCATTAAAGGAACAGTTAATGCAATAACCCAAAATTTGGCCTTTGGATCTTTAGCATACATGTGACAGTTCCTTTCCACTTGTGCTGTTTCCAGCAAAAGGTAGTCAATGAGGAGAAGTTTACTAGGCAGTGGAATACTTGTAAATGTCAACATTCCGCCTGCTCGCCAGAGCTGAGTGAACTGGTACAACCAGAAAGTTACTTACCCCTGAGAGGTGGGTATGGGCGGAGGGGGAAGAAAGCAAGAGAGGACTGGAAAAACATAAAAGAATCCTGGATTGTTTCTGTAGGGTTCTGTAGGAGTAGACTTTATTCCAATGGTACTGCAGGCCTCGTCATTTGGGGTAGCAGATGGGAGCAGCCACATCAGTCCTGATAACATCTTCTATTTTGCAACCTCTGTGTAGAAGCGGGTCCTATGATTACAGATATGGCTCTTTGCAGAACTAGCCCACAGAGTAGAAATAGGGAAATTCAAATTCTGAAAACAGCCTTTGGTTTGCTTACCAGAACGTGTGGGGGAGGTGGAGGAAATGTGGATATCTAGCCACGGCTTATTTGGCAGGCAAACTAACCTGTTCAGGGCTACACAAGACAGAGGGGAAGCTCCGTGCTCCTGACCCACGTGAAACTTAAGAGTGGTACACAGGAGACAGAGCACACACGGCAATCCCGAGAACTCCACTGCCGTGTGTTTCTGTTCCATAGGTATGCGGACACAGCATTCCTGCCGCAAACCCAGAGCCTCTCAGACGGACTTTCGCTGAGGCAATGCAGAGCCTGTAGGATGACACAGAGTCCCGGTCACCCCGCTGCTCGCCACTCCGGGAAGTCCCGCGGGAAGGAGCCGGGGGTCTCAGGAGCCCGAGGGCGGCAGAAGGGCAAGGGCGGGGGCTGAGAGCGGCCGGGCCGGGCGGCGTTGTCCAGGGTCTTGAAAGCGGAGTGCCCGTGCGGGGCAGGGGCAGGGGCAGGTGCCTGTGCCGGGCCGCTCTGCCGCGCTCGGCTGGGCACGGCAGCAGCCGGGGGGCCGGGGTCGGCTGAAGGACCGGGCGCTCACAGGCTCGCTGCCGGGGAGGGCGCTTCTGCTCTGCCTCTCTGTTTCCCTCACCCCACCTGTTGCTCGCTTCCGACCCCGAGCTGTCCGCCCGTCCCCGGGGCGCCCCGGGGATCCCCTCCCGCGCCCCCGCCGCGGCGGGCGAGAGGCGGCGGGGAAGGCGGTGCCAGGCCGCGGGGCGGGGCGCGGGGTTTGGGATGCGCGACAGCGCCGGTGGCCAATGCGGAGTTGGTCCCCCGGGGCCGCGCCGGCGGGGGCGCTGGAGGCGGGGCCGGCGGGCGGGGCGGGGCCGCGGGCGTGCGGGGCCGGCGAGCGCGGTGTGAGTGTCGCTGCTGCCCCCGCCCTCCCGCCGCCGCCCCGCCCTCCCGTCCGGCGGCGGAGCCGCACTCCAGACCCGAGAGCCGGGAAGGGGTGGCGGGGGAGCCAGAGGAGGAGTAGCGGCGCTCACGCCAGCACACAGGACCCCGCAGCACCCCAGCGGACGGCCCCCGGTTCCGTGCAGGGCTCCGGCGCCCCGCGGGTGCCGTGTGCCGCGGGAGGGGAGCGGAGCGGAGCCCGTGTGCGGGGGGCATGGGGGTCCCGCGGCCGGAGCAGCCGGAGCGCGGGCAGCAGCGGCGGCCGCGGCAGCACCAGGTAAGGAGCGGCGCCCGCCGCCTCCGTGCCCCCGGGCGTGCGAGTGCCTTCCCTCCCGGGAAGGGCTCGGGAGCACTTCAGGGAAGGGGGTGCTGTGAGGGCAGAACCGTCTCCGCTTTCCTCAGGTGCCTTGGGGAGGGAGGCTCGGCTTCTCCGGGATCCGCGGGAGAACGGAGGGCCGGGGCGGGTGGGGAAGCGCCGGGGAGCCGCGGGCCCCGCTTCCCCAGCGGCACCCCGACCTCGCCCCGGCCGTAGCTACCCCGCCCCGGCGGGCACCGTGTGGGGGCCGGGGAGACTCGCTCCCGCACGTCGCCTTTATAAATAGCGATGCGATCCGCCCCGTAGAGAATGGCCCGGGGGCGGCGGGGGTGTCCGCCGGGTGGCCAAGTCACCTGCGGGGCGGCTCTGCCGCCGGCTGCGGCAGCCCGAGCACCCCGATCCGCTCTGCGAGTCTCACTCCAACAATAATGGCAATTACGGAGTAAGTTTGCCCGGATCGGACATCTCTGGGGAGAGCCGCTGTTGAGAGCGGGGACGGTGAAGCGGGGAGCGCCAAGCGCTTGGGGTGGCAGAGGAGAAGCCTCTTCAGCCCGTGCAGTTTCCTTAAAAGATTTTAATCCCCCTGGTTTTTTTGGTTACTGGGTGCGAGGGGCAGGCTGCATCCTTTTGCACTCTTTGTTATCTTGTAATGCTCCCGTAGCTGTTCCGGGGTCCGTTCTCCAAACTTGCCGTTCGATTCGTTAAATGGCAGCCGGTTCGGCTCAACTTTGCCTGGGATTTCGTGCCGGGGGCTTCGCAGCCCTTCTGTGCGGGGCGGCAGCGCTCGGCTGCGCCGGGAGAGCCCTGCGAACGGGGAAGTAGCCTTGCGGAGCCTTGACAAAGGCAACTCCGAAGCTGACAAATTTCAGATATGGCTGTTAAGGTTCACGAAGTAGGTCAGTAAACTACCTTAGTACTCGGTGCTGCATTATTTTAGTACATCGGTAGTTTGAAAACTTGCTTTCAGCCTGGCTTTTCTAGAGGAAACAAGATTTATTTTTTTTTTATGATGCAAAAGATATGCAAAGTTAAAGGGAATTGCACATGTAAATTTTCCCGAGCTCTTTTGTGCGCAGTTTTCACTTCTGGAAGTTAACACTAGATGGCTTTCTTATATCAGCTATCCTGCAGGGAAGGAAAGCATGTAATCTGTCTCTGCAGCCTGCTATTTCTGTGTTTGTCTATTTTTTTTTTCCCTTCACGTGAATAGTAAACTATCTTCTGGTCAGTTCTGCACCGATTAGACACGAGCAGATTTGAAGCTTGCTTACTAGCTGACATAATTCGGTGTTTGGATTAGCTCATGCTACTGCTTTAGACTTTATTTTACATGTGTGTTACTAATATCTAAAGAAAGTTTGTTTAGTTGGAAGGTAACTCTGCATAATATTTACGTTGCTATAAAGGAAGGCAGCTGGATAACGCAGGATGTTTGAAAACGGGAAAAAGCCAATAATTCAGTCTCAGTTGTTACTTAGTTTGATGGGTTTATTTTAAAAGGGACCATAGTGCATTAATATTGTCTGTTCAGCTGTTTTTTCCCTAGATTCTGTACCTAGCTATCTTAGACTGAAACGTTTCAGAGTTGGATTCAGAAACATAGTGCTTCACAGCCTGCTGGGTATAGAAATGCCTAGGCTTGATGCCTTATTGCTCTATTTCTTGTATTTTTACAAAACTGTGCTTTTTGTCAGTGGGAATGCATTATTTGCCCTCCATTCGCTCCTTCAATGGTAGCTCTGAAATAGTTCAATTTTCAAATTTGATCTTTGAAATACCTTTTATTATTAATGCAAACATGTTTAAATCATCAAGAGCTCTAATGCATTATAGATACTTAAACATCACTTAGGGTCCACAACAGTTGATTTATAATTTATGTAGCATTCATATAAAGCTAGATTCAGCGAGGTCTCTGAATGTATTGTCTTGGTTTTGCGTGCCCAGTGGGTTACCTTAGCAGGTCATGCAGCACTCAGATGTAACAGGAAGGAATGCTTGTAAGGATGCCAGACTGTTTCACCAGTCCTATTGGATCAGTTAAAGATTGTTTCATTCATATATGCCAAGGATATAATGTGAAGCTTAGAACTAAACAAAACCTCAGTTCTTTGTAGCTGGTATTTCTTACTGTGCATATCAGAGTATTCTTAAAGGTTTATATTTCATTTTGCTGAAAGAAAGATAATATCGTCTCTTTTTGTAGGCATTTACTGACATGCCATTACTCAAGTGCATTGTGAAATACTCTTGCAAATGAGGAGAGCCAAATGAGGAATTAAGCAAAGCAGTGGTCAAACAGGCAAAACCATCCCCGTTTTTTTGCTGCTTTTGACCTTTATGACTGAACCGAGGCAGTTTGCTTTTCCACTTCCAGCTTCACACTGGACATAGGCAGGCATTGCACCTAAGCTCTTATCTGCAGATCACCTGTTCCAACTGCAGAAAAAAGGAAGTATTTTCTCCTTACCTTGGCTGGAGTTAGGATTCTATTTAGATGATTGGATGTTAAAATATTTTCAGTAGGTTCCTGCCTTTTACTGCTGAGAGATCTAGTTTGGTAATATAGAGGGAGAAATGCTATGCTGTTATGATAATACAAGTTACAGATTGTGGAAAGAGGGTGGGGCACTGGGTTATCTAGTTTCTCACGTTAGTCATCCAAGATTACCAACAGTAGCTGTTTTGACAGCTTGAAATGAAATCAGGCTTTGACAAATGCTCTCTTCTCTTTCCATGCAGTTTTTGCTTTGCAATTTAAAATGCTTTGCAATTTTAAAATGTTTGGGTAAGCTGGGTTGTGGATCACTGAAGTGGAGGTTGCTGTTTATTTTCTATATGTTGCAATACTGTCCTCAGAGTAGAAATTTTTTTGTATTAGGTAACATGATTTATATCAGATTCTTTAAAATATTACCTCTTGCAAAGTCAAGACCAACTTCAGTTCATCTTTTTATTTTCAGCACAATTTTAATCCTTTTATAAATCTGGACAGTTCCTGAAGATTAAGGTAGGGGTGCCCCTGATAGTCTTTTTCAGCCCTGGTTTTTCTACCTGAATTTTAAGAGAAGAGTGTGAGGACGGTCTACCAAACCAAATAATTCAATAAGAAGAGTTTATGAGGGAATTTGTATTTAGTAGTTTGAAAAGTATGTTTCACAGCTGTTTGTTTGCTTGTTTGTTAAACACTAGTTGTTTACATAAATTGCATTAAGAATAACATAAATTCCTGATGATATTCAGTGATGATGTCATATGACTGGTTAGATTTTTGAGAATTGTCAGGATTTCACATGAATAGCTTTTTTTTCTTTAGTTTGTTGTGAAAGAGCAAACTTAATGTTAAACATCTTGATTTATCCTGACAGAAGTAAATGAGAGAGAACCTGCCTTCCTTTGTAGTGAAGCACTGACCCTGGATTTAAAGCCACTTTGAGGCATAACTGAATGAGCAGAAGATTGAAAAGGATTATTGTAATTGGTGATACTCTTCTAGTTTTTAGTTAGACAGGACAGCAGTAGGCAGAAATGTCACTGTGATTAGTTTGCACCATAGTTCTTACTAGAAGAGATGTAGGCTCTTGTTTGGATCATGAAACTGTAATTACATCAGCAGTAAGCAACTCAAGATTTCTAAGTGGATTCTTCTGGTTTTCTGGAATTTCTTAAATAATGAGCAGTGCATACATAATTAAAGGTTTTATTTTAAAAAATGTTTTGAATCCTTTTGGAGGTGATATTCTGAATGTGTAGTAAATGTAAGCAGCTGCTGTACCGTCTCTTTGGACATGCAAGCAAACAGCTTTATTGGATTCGATGCTTGTAAGACATTTTAAGAATAGTAGTTGTCTGAAATGAAGTAGGGATTTATTCTGGTGCTGTTAACTGGGGATTCCGTGTTCCTTTGGAAAAAGACCTTTAGCTACTTTTTTTTTTTTTTTTTTAAGCTGTGACATGTGATGTAGAAAGATACCACAGCTCTTTTTTTGAAAGTGAGGGAATCTAGGAGGAGGCCAGGGGAGCAGTAGTAAATTGGCTTGTAGTAGCTGGGAGGCTGGAAGGTGGCAGTAGCTGAAGTTGTCTGGCTGCCCCTCCCCCTCAGCAGCTTAAATAAAATTCTGAGCACACGACTTGGAGTTTTGCCATTGACTTTGAATCTTTTCTTATATAATATCTTCATTTTTTTGTTCGGGATCCTGCAAAGTCGCATACCCAGCTCTGCAGATATTTGTGTAATGCTCCTGTATTGTTTGCTGTTTCTTCTTTCCTCCCCCTCTCCCTTTGCTGCCTGAATTCTCACTGGCATAGTGGATTGTGATAATGTCTGCCTGCATTTATGTGTGTCATGTGTCCTCTAACAGAAATCCCATCAAATCATTTCCATATAACTTACACCTGAAAAGTCATATTGTGAAATACCTATGCTTCAAAGACTACCTAAAAGATTGAAGACACAAAGCTCTCATAAAACTCGTCAATTTGCCCTTCCATTTCCCTTCAGGCTCACCAACTTTTTCTTTAAACCTCATACAAACTGTGATGATCCTGGAGGTCTCTTCCAGCCTAATGATTCTGATAGAACTGTTTTACAAATTACAGGAACAACAGATTACAATACTTAAAATGTTTTTTATTAGGAAAGATACTCTGAGAACATTAGACATTCTGTGGCAGGTTAATTTAAATGCAATAAAATGTGTTTTAATACCTTTATAAATTTTTTTAGTGGTTTGGCATTTTTTGGTGTTTTGCTTTGAGTTGCCCTTTTTTTTTTTTTTTTACACTTGCTTATTCCATTTGTATGAGATGGAAAGGAGATTCTGGGCCACCATATATTTTATTTCGGATTTTTACTGTCACTTCTGGTAAATTGTGAAAAGATGTGACAATGAAATGGCAATTAAGGTGAGTAAGGGCAGAGTGAAACATTCTAAAGTATGTGTTGTAAGTGCACAGTGTTAAAATATTTTTTGCTAGCTTTTTCCCTTTCATGTGGGGGAGTAAAAAGAAGTACTGAAATTAATGCATAGTTAGCAAAATAGTCACTGCAAAAAAGCAGCTCTATTTCCTATATTTTGTGTAGAAGGTATTGGAGAAAGATAGGACATTTCAGTCAGTTGGGGTTTTTCCAGGTTTGTTGTTTTGATTTTTTTTCCACCTGAGAGTTGCAAGTTATTTAATCATTCTTCTCTGGTTGTTCTCATTTGTGGCTTTCTGTTCAAAACTATTTCTTACTTTTGGATACCTAAAGTGCATTCAAGGATAAAAGCACTCCTCTGCTTCTAGTGTTTTTCTGGCTTCTCAGCACTGAAAATGAATACCTGATGTGTTTTAGCATGAAATCCCATTGTAATACTAGTGTGACACAAAGTGGAAAAATAAGTGTGGGGGGAAAAAAGGAACAGAAGAGTGTGTCTGTGTCTGTTCATACATTCTCATGCCTGATGTGTATATCATCTACAGTGTGTAAGGAAGCATATGCATTTTGCTGTGCTGGTCTTGCTTATTGCAGTGCCAGCTGCTCTTGAAGAATTAAGAGCAGTTTACAGTGATCAGGTTGTCTGTAGGGTTCTGCTGTAGTAAAGTAAGCCTTGGTTTTACTTCCTAAGGTTGTCAGGACAACAGCTTATTATTCCTGCTCCTCTTGGTGTTTCCCTAAAGCATTGGAGGGAGCTTTTTTCAAAGGCAGTGGCTGCCTTGCCTCACTGGGCTGCAGGATTGCCAGCTGTGATTTGGGTTCAGCAGGACGCTCTGGGTTTGTTGTGTAAAAATTCTAATTGATGATGAATGCAAACCCAGTGTGAGAATAATTTTTTGTTCATTGGACTAATGTAAACCAACCCATTGTATTTACAAACCCATGGCCTATTTTCTCCACAGTATTGTCGTTAATCTTCTGTTCTCTTCCATGTGAGGCTCAGCAAAAAATGTTTGAAATTTGACAGTATGGAACTTGTGATAAGAGTTGAGACAAGATAGGAATTAGTTTAAAGCTATGTTATGTCAGTGTGCTTCAGTCTGACACTGGAGCTAACAAGTGAAATCAGTGGGGAGTTTGTTAGGTTGAGTTTGTGATGTCTTTGACAAAAACATCAGATGAAGTTGGTGTTCAATGATAAGCCACACAGTAACTGTTGGGGTGTTGGCATTTTGAAGAGCTACTGTTCCACTCTTGTTACGTGGTAAATTAGAAAAAGAATGCATGTTGTTAAATGCAGCAAACTAAATGACAACAAAGTCATTCTCTGAGTATGGTCACTGTATGCAGGAGGTGCAAATATTTTCAACTGTAATAACTTTTAGATTGTTGGGATGTTCAGGAGTGGGAAACTTGTTGGGATGTTCAGCAGGGAAGATCACATGAAGAAATAATAGCTGAGGATTTTTTAATTATTATTTCATAAAATATGCTGAAACATGAGACTTATTTTGGCACTTCCATAGCCTCTTTTAAAATATTGTTGTAGAGGGATTCCTTAGTTTGATCCAAGTTCTTTGATCTGGGTTCAGCTGTGATAGTCAATTAAGTGATGTCCAGGTACTTAAAATCCTTTTATCAAAGCCGTAACCTTCTGTTTCAAATTCCCTTTTCAAACAACTGAAACAACAGAGTCCATTCACAGAACGATTTGGCAGAGATACATAGGCATCTGCATTCAGTCCTGGAAGCTGCCTGACAGAATTAGAAACTATTGGGAGAAACCTGTCAGTGTTCAAAACGTTTTCTCCCTTGTCTGGCTGTCATTTTTTTGAGAAGGGGCAGGTACTCCAGAGGTGGGTGTCATCCCCCTCTCAGATCCTCTGCTGTTTCCATCCCCTCCCCCCAAAATTTTCTTAGTATCTTTGTACATGTCTTTGAATGCCATAGTCTTGTTTGCATAGGAAACTGTTTCAAAAGGTTATTTTTAAGGTTGGTGAGGTGGAGTAAATACAGTGATTGGTGTAATCCGTAGCAGTGTGTGAACAGGTTTGCTCATTTCCACTTCTCTTTAAATGTAGAATTTGAGCAGTTTGTTACAAGAAGGGATCAGGATAGATGAGATTATCTAAACTGGTCAAGAGCTGTACAGGCAGTTGCTCAGAATGCTACTCTGAAAAACCTCAAATACAAATTGAGCTGTATTTTCTATACAGGATGAGGTTTCTACTGACAGAGCAGAGGGTTTTACTGACATTCTGAGCCAGGCTTAACTTGGACCCCTGGAAATCGTTGCCTCTGGTGGAGATTTCTGAGTGAAGGGCAAGCACTACTTCATTAGTCTGTGAGATTGTCAGATTTGGTAATTCTGCTAATGTCTGCTTCTGTCGCACTTGCACTGCTTTGTGCTTTTTCCCTGTGGTTGTTTAACCTTTGAAATAAGTTTCTAGGAGCATAGCTGCTCTTGAAACTTTATGAGATTCTGCTGACTCAAATAGGCTCAAAAAAACTTGGAGGGAGGTGTTGCACTGTATGTATTCCTTGTTTGTTTAGGAAATAAAAATTGGTTACACTGATCTGCAGCAAACAGATACTACATTTGAAAAGTGTTCTGTTTTTACTTTGTATTTTACTGCTGTATTTTTTTAAGTATTATCAAATATATAAGATTACATTAAAACTATCAGTGTACAGAGTGTACCTTTCTGCCTGGTAATGGGTGTACAAACTGTGTCTTTGTATGCACAAATTGCTAATTGAGTATCTACCCTTGCTTTGTGTGGCTGAGTGTTAAAATAGAATATCTACATATATACCTAATAATAATCCTTTCTCCTGGGGAAAATAGATGCTTAATAGTGAAGTTTTGTCTTTCTTATCTAGGTTGTACCCAACAGTATCAGTATTCCTATCCACTCATTTTGCAGTGTTCAGTATGCCTGTAGGTCAGAGGTGTTTAAAGTTGAAAGTTATTTCTTTTTCTCTATGTCAGCTATCTCAGTTGCATCTCTCAGTACAATTGTATGTATTCTTTATGGCAGCTATGGTAATCACTGCAGGGAAAAGTAATAGTAAGAAATATCTAAAATCTGTTAGATATTTGTCTCTGTGACTTAACAACTGATTATAAGAATGAAGAAATAACTCCAGTATATAAACCATTCTCAGCAAGTGTTGTCTTCTATGGGTGAGAACATTTGCTCAGCTAGAAATTCACTAAGTAGGGGTCAGTGTATCTATGGCAGCTGTAGGTATAACATTAATCCATGAAATTGATAAAAAAGTTTAAACTTCCTCTAAGAAATTACTTGTATTGCTTTCTGTGTTACAGTGTGAAGTCTTTCCTATTTCATGACTCATGTATAAGGCAGATAATGACTTTAGGTTTCCTTGGTTGGGTGATGAAATTAGTTTTTATTTTCATTGACTTTATTTACAGATTCTGAAACTTAAACCCATTCATTATGTATGTTTCATACATAAACATCTTTCTTTAGTCCTATGTTTTCTTCCTTATTAGGAAGGAACCTACTGGAGTTGTTTTTGTTTTGTGTTGAGTTTTTTCTTTTTTCCCCCTTAAGCAGTAATTAAAATACCCTTGTGTGAAGTTTCTGAGCATCTTTTATGTACTTATTTGTAGTTGTGGGACTTTTCTGTGTACTACTGAAATTGTAAATTGCCATCAGATTGGATTTAATATTAGGCATTTTTCTTCAGTTTATCCAAGCTTCTAGCATGATTGTCAGGCTCAAAACATAGCACCTAATGTTTGTATTCTACCTGGAGACGAGTTACCAGTGGAGTACTGTAGTGGGACCTGTTTTGGTTAGTCCCTTGATCAGTGACCTGGAGGAGGAGATGAAGGGTATCCTTGTCAAATTTGCATGTGACCTCACCTTGTGGGAGTAGTTGACACGTTGGAGGACAGTGCTCTGCAGCTGAGAGAGGCTGGTGGGATGGGCTGTGATGAACCCCCTGAGACTCCACGAGGATAAATGCATCTTCTTACCCCTTGGTGGGGAGTGACTTCCTGGGAGACAGCTCTGCTGGGAGGGACCCGCACATTCTGACACAGGAGTCAGCAGGTCAGGTTTCACTGACAGTGACAAATGCCAGCACCATGCTAGGCTGGGTGAGCAGAAGCACAGCCAGTGGATTGCTAATACTCAGTATTCTTTAGGCCACCACTTTGGATATACCCCATCCAGTTTTGGTTCCCCAAATACATTGAGTAAATTGAATGTAATTCAGTGGAAAGCCAGGAAAATGAGTGGCTTGGAGCACATAAGGAGAGGCTGAGAGAAATGGCTTTGCTCAGCCTGGGCATCAGAAAGCCCAGAGGATGCTCAAGAGCTGCCTCACAAGGTGATACCTAAGAGGTTTGCAAGAACACAGAGCCAGGCCCTTTACAGGGGAACATGACAGGAGGAACGGAGACAGTGGTCACAGTCTGAAGTGGGTGAGGTTCTGATTTGGCACCTGCAAATGAAATTCATCCTGAAGACATTGAAGATCTGGAATAGGTAGCACAGGTTGTCAAATCTACATCCTTTCCATTCTTTAAGACTAGATTTGGCAAAGCCCTGAGCAAGTCAGTCTGAATACAGTGCTGTTGTGGCTTCCAGTGTGAATGAATCTTGGAAATACCACAACTTTTTTTGTGGTATCAGTTGCTCTGATAATTGAGAATTTTAGTTGATATTCCAGCATACTGTAATCCCACTTTATCCTATTACAGAATTTGTACAGAATATTTCTCTATTACAATCTTGTGAAGATCTTTTTACAAGCCTCATTATGGTCTTGTATTATAGAATCATATTATATATTCTTTGTTTAAACCAGTCAACAAGAATTCTCAAATAAATTATAGGCAGTTAAATATTTTATAACTAGAGAACTTAATAATAAAATAAATGCTTAAAGACAATAGCATGTCCTTTCAGGTTTGGCTTCAGATATACTTTGCTGACCTTGTCACTGAATTTTAAAACATGATTAACAATACTAGAATTTGAATGTGTGGATTTCTATTCAGCAATTCCATTGGATCCCTTCCTAAAGATGGTTTTAGTGTTAAAGAGCAGGATGTGAATTTAAAATTGGCTCTCAAGAAGTCAGACTTAGATTTGAATTTTGTTCTTTTGCTTTGGCTACTAATTTTAGTATGGTGAAACTTGTGATAAGCCACACTAGAGGTACCCACGTGTCTGGGAAAAAAAATCTGTGATTTGTCTGAGTGTTTAAAAATAGAAATTAAAATGGTTCAGTTCTGAAAACGTCTTCTGTTTGCACTTTTTTTATGTTCAGCCTGAACCTCTTAGTTTCATTAGGTATAAACAAGAGCCAGCAGAACCTCAGAAGCTTGAGATGATCCCTGCTCTTGCTCATCCAGCTTCACAGTGGTTACACTTTTAAGTATTTCTGTGTTTACCAAAGCATGAACCAGACCTTCAGATCCCTGTTTTGGTTTTTAGAATCCATTTTCCTAAGTGTTTGAAATTTCAGGCGTTTGTATAACATTCAGCTTCAGTATGAGAGGGGTTGCAAATACATGCTGAGATAATCAAAACAAACAGGAAAGGTAATGGAAAGAATTTCCTTTAGGGTAAAATTCCTTAAAGTTGAAATAACCCTGATAGATAGTCTTTGTCAATTGGCAGGGAAAGTTGGGACTTGCCTTCTGAAGATTTTATTTTGCTGAAAATGGGAGAACATAGAAAAGCTCAGTCAGATGTCCTTTTTAAGCCACACTTTCAGCAAAAAAAAAAAAAATTAAAACATTAATTCTCTTAAACTTATGAATCTTCAAAATTGTTGCATTAAGACTGATGATAGGTACAGATCAGCGTCTTGCAAAACCTTCAGAACTAAAGAATTCATTAGTGAGTTTAAAAAGTCTGTTCATTGGCATTTTATTTTCAGTGTGGGACTAAGCTTTTGAAATTAATCTCCTGATCTTTCTACTTAACAATATTTTGCATGATGGAGAAGTTTTAGAGAATGTAAAATGTATTTCTTTCTCATGAAACTAACCCAGATAAGATGTTGACCTTAACATAAATTGTGTTTCTAATTCTGAATGCTATAAAGTGTGACAGAGTAACTGAGAAATGGAAGTTAAAAAGAACACTGCTGAAGCTGATGTGCTTTACAAAAATTAAAGGTGAATATTTGAGAAGAAAGCAAATAGCAAGATGAAACAAAGTTTATGGAGTAAACACTTATTTCTCAGTATTCAGGAAGTAAATATTTTCTCTAACTTGTTATGACTTGGACAGAGTTATAAAAATATTGTGTCTTCATTTTGTCAAGCTCACTTGAGTTGAGTAATCTGAGGCATGGTTACTCAATGGGAAGGGTACTTAAACAAAACCCACCAAAACCCCCACACTATTAAGGAAAGTGATTGAGAGCTGTTGTTTTGTTTAAAAGTGTTATATCAGCTGCACCTACTTTGCTCTTTAGGTTTTTTTCAGGTTCATCTTGAGGTGGAAAAAAACCCAACTTACTCCTTGGGCATTCCCCTCATCTATCCTCCCTTTTCTTCTCATGAAGGCAGTATGGCTGTTAAATAAATTCTTAGTGGAAAGATCACAGATCACTATCTTGTAATGGTGACTTTCTCAGTGTTTAATTTTTATGGCTTTTGCTTGCTATAGTAGTTTGACTCACAGATTTGATCACATACCAGTGTTTTAGTTACTTGTGCCAAAATAAAAGCACAGCTTGCTATATTTGCTTTGTATTTTTCTGTTTCTTTACTGTTTTGGTTTTTTCTTTTTCATTTAAAGTAGCTTTCAACAAAATTGCAACTAATTGCCAGTAGCCCAGCTGATTTATAGCAACAATATAAAAATTCCCATAGTCAAGCTGACCACAATAAAACCTTGCTGTTATGAGATATTATGAAAATCTGAGCTTCTAATAAAATGTTTATGGCCTTCAACCTTTTTGGCAATAAATTAAAAAAAGAAATCTGTTTAGAATGCATTTTTTCCTTAAACTCTAATGACACATTTTCTGCTCTAATACTTTTTTCCTCCCACATAGAGTCTTTCATTCTGCAGTAAAAGTTTTCATGCCCTTCACTTGTGTTCTATTCTGTCTCTCACACCCCTCTACTGACTTCCCATTACCCACTTGTGGAACAAAAAACTGCTTTTCTTTGTTTAAAAAGTGTAGGCCTGTGGTCCAGCTGCATGACTCACTGAAACCCTGAGTGGTTTACTGTGCCCAGAGGGGCTCAGAGTGTGGGTTATCTCTTTGGAGGCTGGAGGCAGAGCACACCTCCTGGTCAAGGACAGCTGGCTGTCAGCTCCTGGGCACCTTCTGGCTGGGAAGTGTGTGCTCAGATTTGCATCCCACCCATGGGGTTTCACATTTGTTGCTGCCAGGAGGATGTGCTCTCAGCCCCAGACACCACAGGTTGCCTCTTGACCACTGGCAGATTGGTGAAATTCCTTTTCCAGCTGTGCATTTTAAAAGAATGGAGTATGGAGTAGAGGGGTATGTTTTTTAGACATAGAGAGTGTTCTGTCCTTTCAAACAACTTGGACTTGAAGTGATTTTCTATCTCAGCAGTTAGAGGAAATAAAAACATTGCAGCAGATTCTGAAGGGCAGAAAGTTTCTGTATGGTTCACAAAGATGGTGGTGGAGGACGGGGCTGGAGAGGAGTTGTTTGTTTAATGGTCTTCAAATGCCTAAATACTTTTCAGGATATAAATCTTGTCCTTTTTATTTTTTCCCCCTATTTAATACCTATAGGACTAGCACATTAACTGTGTGATATTTGGGTATGGTGGCAATGAAAGCCTCTTGAGCTTCTGTGCCATCAATATATTGAATACTTTGAGAGAAAAATTTTGGCTCATGTAGAGTCAGGTTTGTTTTTTTTTTTCTTATTTTAACATCTTGCCTGAAACATACAGTTAGTATGTATACTCTAGAAGTTGTTCATAAATTTAATGATAACTCTGCTATCCTTGACAGAAATGGCTTCACTTTTCTTTTTTCTTCTCTTCTATGTGACTATCATAGCCACTGGTATGTTTTGATATTATCTTTGTTATCAAACATGAACAATTTGTAGAACTTCCACACTGTTAGTATATGTGGAAACTAAGTTAATAAAGATGCCCTTATCTTATTAGAAGAGTTGCTAACAGTCATGTTTAAGGGGCAAGAAGGTGTAAGACAATGTTTTCTGGGAAGTTAATATATTAGCAACAGTTTCTCTCCACAAACGGATGGGCTGTAGAATAGGTGGATATTTTTGCTTTCAAGGTGCTCTTGAAGGAGAGTGAGAAGACCAAGTGAATGAACACACATGAGAAATACGAAAATATTCATTTTGAATACCTCAATTCATACAAAATGCTCTCAATTTTTGTTAGATTAAAAGAATTGTTCATCTGAAAGAAAATAAATCACTTCAAGCTTCATTGTTCTACATTTAGCACTAGATGAGTTGAATTTAGCTGGTGGGTTTGGGGTTTTTTTTCCTTGTATCAAAAGAATGCCATTCAGTTCTTTCTTGACTGCTCTTTGATAATTACAGATGGGAGTGCAGCTCTGTATTTTATGATCATTGATATTTTGAGTAGAATATTTGAGAATTTGGGAAATTAAGGGAAATTAAGCAAATCTCAAGCTTGTTTTATATATCTTTTCCGTATATTTTTTTTTCCAAGACTAATTTTCCATTATTGTATTGTGAGCAGTTTATAACAAAATGATGGCCTGTTTGTGTAGTAGTCCACAAGTGAGTAACTACTCTGAATGCCTTAACCCCATGGCCTTCACAGAACAAAAAAAAGTGTCTGAAACTTAACACTGTCCTTTGTGATAGAGGGATATACGAGAAAAAATGAAAAACTTCCCAAGTGAGTCTCTCTTTGTACAAAACTGTCACTGGCCTGCTTGGCTGATAGAGATTCTTTTCAGCTGTCACTTTCAGTACAAAGGGGACAAAGCCTGTGCCTGGATTTACTCCCACTGTCTTAGTCTGAGTTTTATCTAAAGCAGAGTCTGATGGCCTGCAAGATTATTGACCACTTATCCCATTGGATTGCCAAGGTCTAGAATCCTGACCTCTCTGTGCTTTCCGAGTTCATGGTCAGTTTTTAAAGTGTATTTGTTTCAATAATAAACACTAGATACTATTTTTTTCTTGTGGTAGGGGATAAAAAAATTGTCAAGCAAAAATATTCTGCTCTCTTCATATCCAAAATACACTAGATGGTCTTTCATGTTCTTGTTTTGTTTGTTTGTTTCTCTTTGTCTATACTTCTTAAATCTGGGTTCACTTGAACATACTTTGGTTTTCTGCAAAAAGCAGCTGTGTACTTGATTTTTCTTAAAAGCATGAGCTGCTTGAAAGTCTTAGAGATGATAATCACAATTGAAACAAGAAATACTATCCTTTAGTGGGAAGGGGGAAGTCGTGCTGGGTGATATTTAGGATATTTGTGATAGAGGCAAAGTGTGTATACTACAATTGAACAGTTGTCTTGAGCATGAAAAGAAATAAACCAATACAACAATAATGATCTTGGGTTGGGGATCAGGGAAATCTTTGCCGTATGTGAGAGGGGTGAGTGGCTCAGGCACGTATGTTTGGGTGCCTGTGCACACATCTGAAATGGAGAAAGAGAGATAAGACATAACTATGAGTGACTGTTTCATTGGCTGTTCCAAATGGGCAAAAGAAGCAAAACTCTCACTCAGGTCTGAAACACAGCACTGGTGAGACTTTTCTTGTTGATTTTGGGTTTATAAGTCAGCAGAAGGAGACAGCTTATCCTTGGTCTGTGATGTTTATGATTTAGAATTTTTTTTTTTTTTTTTTGATTGCTAGATGTCTGTTTCTGGTAGAAATGTTAAACTGTTTGGCTGCAGGTTCTTATTACTCTTTCATTTTATTGCAGTTTTTGGCATGAAATAAATCATGAACCTTAATTGGTATAAATTGTTATATATATATATAATTTTCATTGAGATAAAACTGTGTGGTGCAAACACAGTTTCGAAATATTTGTAAATCAATGTTTTACTCCAGTCTTCTTCCTAGGAGCAATTGAAGCCTCATAATAGAAAGTTTTGTCTTGGTTTAGTTTTGATTCAATGGCTGAGATAAAGGACGTGTTTCTAGAACTTCAGAAGCTTTGAAAGTTTGTTTCAAATTAGGTTAAATTCCTCTGATTTACTGAATTTTTTAAGAGGACCAAAAGTCTGTGCCCACAGCAGCGTGGCAGACCAAGGTGCTGGATTGAAAGAGGGAGTTTTGGTGTTGGGGCAGAAGATGTGGCATGGCCTGGTGCCAAAGCTGTGCTCTACCTTCACTAGGCAGCAGAATGCATGAAGGTGCAGAGCCTTGCTGTCTTTCTCAAATGAGATACTTGTTCATTTGGGTATAAAAGGCAGCAGGAAACTGGTGCCTTTTTAGGTCCCAGGCAAGGTACATGGCATTCATTATTTTAATTTGCTTTACCTCCTATGCATGGACTAGGAGTGTGAACCTCAAATGAGAATGTTTTGGGGAAAAAATTTAAAAATTGTAGCTTAAAAATACACACATTGAGAGAATGAGTTGCTCTCTTTGTATAAATGTGGTAATCAATTTTTTTTTACAGAAAATTTATTTGAATATATTGAACCATATTATCTTAATGTAGGCTCCTAGCTTTATATCTTCATTTGTTTTGATTTCCTTAAATAAAGATGTCCAAAATCTGCTTACTGTTGTTTTATTGAGAAGTAGATTAGGTCATATCTGAATTGTGTTGGAATCTGATAGATCTTAACTGGTGGATTTTAAGTTAAGATAGTAAATGCCTTTTTAAACATTATTTTTATTGCTTTAATGTGTACTGATATTGTTGTAGAAATATGGGGAGGGTATTTTTCTTCTGGGCGACTTCTTTTTTTGTTCACTGGTGTTATATGTGGTTATTACTCCAGTTTTTCAAATACTGAATATCTGTAACAACTCCACAGTTAAGGGCATTTATGTAAGTTCAGAAGCAGGTGGCCTTTTTTAAATACACAAACCCAAGGTCTATCCTTCTGAAGGAGAAAAAACTACTGTGTGTGGCACATGGAGAAGTGAAAATGTTATTCCTGCTAATTATTCAACAATTTAGATGTCTCCAGGCAGTAAAATCTAAAAAAAATCCCTGAAAAACACTGTTTTCACATATTTCTGGTACTGCAAACAAACCTGATTCTTAGCAATTTTTTTGTTTTACAGGAGGCATGCTATTATCTGTGCCTCTCCTTATCTCTCTTCTCGTGCAGTAGTGCCTTTGGAGGCTTCTAGTTTGATTGGCAGGCTGACATATTTAGGCATGTCTGAAATACAAACTGTGGTTTTTGTTCAGAACCATACAAACTGTGCTGTATTTGAAATAAGTTACTGAAGTTCCATCTGCAAGAACAATGACCTTAAGAATTTAAACTGGAAAATTTGTACAGTGAAAAGTCTCTGGTGGATTTTTATTTTTTTGTAATAGAAGAGAAAAAGTATCTGTCGAACATAAATGGAAAAAGAATCAAAATGAGGTAATCCAGACCAGCGACTAAGGTTTAGTTTTAAGTTAGCTTTGGTTTTGCCATTCAGTAAAGAGCAAAGGTCTGGGGAACAGCAGTAGAGGTGGTAATTATAATTGCCCATCTTCAAAATGCTTTGTGAAGGCGTCTTCTCTGTGGCTGTTTCAGGGAGATGAGAATGGAGAGAAAGAGAAACAAAACAAAACACTCCAACCAAAACCGACAGCTTCCCCTGCCCCCCAACAGGTTATATCAATTATTTATTTAGTAACAGTTCAGAAGCTTTGGATGTGTGGGGGGTTGGTGATTTTTTTTTTTCCTTTTTTGATAAGGCAAGCAGAATATACCCTACCTAGGCTGTAGTGTAAGTATATTGGGCTCTAGTTGCAAGGGGAATCCAAAATGTATTGAAAATGTTTCCTTAGTCAAAAGTAATCAAAGAAGGATGAATTTATAATTTTTTAGAGCATGTAAAGATCTATGGTCCCATTCCAACTTCCGAAAAATGTTCATTAAAATCGAAGTTGTTACATAAAATTTACGCTTTAATGGGCTTCGTTTTTTTTTTAATATGAGTGAAACATCTGGTGTTACAACCTTCAAAAAAGGTGTTTTTTCCAGTTCACTTAATGGGTGAAATGATTTTAGTCTATGGTAAACTTTCTTTGACTTCTGTGAAGTTAGAATAAACATGTGCCCAAAAATCTGTCGCCAAATCCTGCTCATGTATGGATATACACAAATGTTATTTGGGATGCTGAAAGTTTTGGGCTGCTCCAAATTGGCCCCTCCTCACCTAAGAGGGGTAATGTTCTTGTTACAGTATGGTATAGTGTACAAACCAGCTCAGGTCTTGGTACAGCTTGAAAGGATCTCTGCTAATTCTTTTCTGTTGTGTATTTGCCTTGTGTATTTCTCTTCATTTTGCATTGTGTGTGTTTAATTGGCCTTAAACACCACGTAATGAGTGTTGACTATAAAAAGTAATGGTAGTAAACTGTAAAACTCATATTTTTGGAATGAACTTGATGATGCTATTTTTGCCTCTGATATTCTGAGGGAAATGGGAGACATTCAAATGCAGTTCTGGGCGTTGTCAGTCTTTTCAATGTTGTTTTAGAGTTAAGGTTGAAAGAAGAGTCCGGAATTTTGAATAGGATTTTTAGTCAAATGTGTAAGTTCAGTGTGTAAGGAAAACACTATGAGGCTATAATTGAATGAAGAATTGATTTCAAAATGCTGCAAACTACTTTGTTCACATTATTTACTATATCAGTAGGAGAGCTGGATGAAATGTTGAAGACCTTGATTTATGTTAGATATCTAATTTTGTTCCCTGCATTTCAAGAGGGATGTTGAAAAACTGGAGGGCACCAAGAAGGGTGGAAGGCCCTTGCTTGGAGCAAACGAGATGGCAGGAGAAGCTGCCAGAGCCAGGCTTGCTCTCTCTGACAAAGAAGCAGCTACTGAGTGACCTAAGGGTGTTCCATAGCTGCTTGAAGGTAGTTCCAAAACACATTGGAGGTGAATTTTTTCCACTGTTGCCAGATTGGCCACATTGGTGTGATGTGTTGGGGTGGGAGGTGAGGAAGAACGCTACCAGGAGGCCAGGACAGGCCTGGAACAGACTGCCTGGAGACACAGCTGCATCCTCCATCCCTGGAGATCCTGAAGAGTCAGCAAGACCCAGCCATGGCTGAGCATTTCCAGTGCTGATGAGAGTCCTGCTCTGAGCAGAAGATTGCACTGGATGACTTCCAAAAGTGTCTCTCAGCCACTCCAGAACTTAAACTGATTAGGTTTTGTTCATCCTTTAGCTCTTTCCTTTTATTACCTCATTCTAAAATGACTGTGCCTCATGTGTGTGTTTGAAAAAGCAAGCGACACTGTCAAAAAGCATATCCTACAAACATTAAGGCATTTGCAAATGATATTCACAAAACTCTACTCTTGTTTTTGAGAGAAAATAATAATAAAAAAATTCCTCTCCACTGATTGTATTTGAAAATCGTCTTACTTTTCATGCTTGATGAAAACAGAGCTGATAAAGAAATGCTTTGATTTTTTCCACTAATATCTTGCTTTCTACTCAAAAATGACAAAAAGTATTTTTCCACCCCAGACAGATATCAATGATGAATAAAATATTAAGCAGACTTGTGGAAGCAATATAGATAAGTATTAATCTTATTTCTGTGAATAGCATTCACAACACTGTGATTTAGTGAAGAGGTTTTTTCACACCCATTTTATGACTTGTGAATAATTTTTGTATCTTTCCTGCTTTTGAGCTGTTGCCTTAAGTCAGTTGCCATGTTCCACTTATCTTTAATTGAAATAGTCAGGTACTACC
Organism: Phylloscopus whistleri; assembly: GCA_017589585.1. Lineage (NCBI taxonomy): Eukaryota > Metazoa > Chordata > Aves > Passeriformes > Phylloscopidae > Phylloscopus > Phylloscopus whistleri. The sequence goes on from JADMLD010000177.1 coordinate 30,503, forward strand.
TCATCACCAGCTGATTTTTTTAAAAAATCTGCTTTTCTGTGGATGAAGTCAATAATTTCTGCCTTGTTTAGTAACTTCAGTTCCAGGCTGATAATTTTCCTTTATTGTTAATATTTTCAGCATACTTATTTTCATAAGGTTTCTAATTTTTTTGTGTTCAGGTGGTATCAAAAGCACTTCAAATATCTCATTGTGTACTCTGAAAATGCAGGGAAGTTAAGAGCCCCTGTCTCTTTCACTGTGAGGTGTGGTACTCAGCTTTGCTGTGGTTGTACCAGACCACTCAAATTTAAGCCCTTTATCTCTTCTGTGATGAAGTCTGGCCTAATACAAAGTTAAAAATCAAACAAAACAAACAAGAAAAAAAATAATATTAGGGCTAAATGTTGAGCTATTTCTGAAAATAGCTATACTATTTAATCTCTCTCATCTATTGTATTTTCTATAATTTGAGGTCCAAACGTGATATTTGGTAGTGCCAGAACTGATATAGTTTCGTGCTCTCTCTTTGTGATCTTGCTTATTACATGCTTTTGCTGTGCTGTCAAAATGAGGTATTGCAAAGGGGGAAAACGATGCCTGGAGCTTAACATTGTTTCATAGGAGAAAAATAAAGGTGGGAATGAAGATGATGTTCACATTATGTATGTGGATAGCAGTGTGTGGAGTGTCATGTTGAAAATATAAATGATAAAGATTAAGCTCTATGTTTATTACCTTTTATTAAAGATACCTACATTCTATATTAATTGCGGATTTATTGCAAGTAAGAAGACATCTATGGAAATGATGGGCATTGTGGGGTGTTCTGTTTATTTCTGACAAAATAATTTTGATGTAAAGCACAGATCCTTTCCCAGTTAAAAAGCTAGTTCAAAAGGCAAAGCTATCACAAGCTTACCTCTTCTGTTTTCATAATAAAGAATGTTCTTTACTTGGGGTTATATTCTAAATGTGGTAGAACTCTTTCAGCTTGGAGGCAGGGTTAGTTGATTTGTTGTTATATTCAGAATTAAGCTATAGTTGGATTTGAGTGTATGTAAGAAAATTCTGATGGCCTGAGGATAGATCTATTTATGCTGCTACTCATATTAGAGTATGTGTCACTAGTGTACAAGTGAACATACATTGTTCAATTTATGTGTTTCTTAGCAAGTGCTCTTTGTTATCTTTCTCAGAGAAAGGATCATCCAAAATTGCAGGTTCTATGAACAGTTCTTCTCAGCAGTCAATCTGAGACTTAAGCAGACAAAAGATGAATGGATATTGCTTTTCAAATTAGTGCTGCTGTGTAATTAATTGTGCTTAATTAGCCAATCTTTCTTTAAGTCTCCACAGTGCAGTGATGTAATTTGTTTTCCCAGGTACCTGATCACAAAGCATGGAAAGCTGCTTTTAACAAACACCAAGTAATTGCATGTTTCACTGGAAGTGCTTTGATTCAAACACTGGTGGTTTATCTCATGACCCTCAATCTGTCTTGGGCCCATCCAATCCTTCCAGCTGGCTTACTGTTGCTTTAAAGATATGAAATGGGTGTCTGGGCAGTGTGCTCCCTGATAAATTAATGTTGTTCCCTGTGCTACTCAGCTGGAACAGTTTGGAATCCAAACTGGATTTGCATCCACTGGGAGGGCGTCGTCCCTCCTTTGCTGCCCGTACAGGTGCTGGCATGCAGAACTAGGAGCAGCATTTACTGTGATGGGGAAATATCTGTAATCTGACCTGCAGCTGGTGAGGTTCAGCCAGCCTGGATCAAATAAGGTATCCCTTCCACAGAGAAGCAAATATAACCTTGTGATAATATTTTTATATTTGATATGATTTTATATTGTGACAGCATTTCTGATAGGTGTGCTGTGATATTATGTAATAAAGTTCTCAATTTCCTTTTGAGCTGGGTGATATGTGTGGCCTACAAGATGATTAGTGCCCTCATGTGCTTGACTTCTTTTAGAATTTGAATTTTCCACACACCACTGGGCAATAGAGAATTACAGATCTTAGAGAGATGGATGTTGTGCTTACTGTGATGGATGTTGGTATTTCTGAAACTGAAAAACAAGTGTACAAACGGAGATGCCATGCATCTTGAACCAACACAAGTTATTTTTCATTGTCCTTGTCACTTTGGTTTAGAATATGCATTTCAAGAAGGATCTGTTGCTAGGGAATTCCATTTGGGGTTTTAAATGGACATTGTAACATTGCAGACAGCATTGCTGTTAAAATCAACTACCCTTTCAAATTAGGGAGGAGTTTGGCATTGTTGTTGTTTGTGTTATTTTGTAATTTGATTTTTTTTTTTGTCAAGGGTATCTGGAACATTGATCTCTACACATTTATCTGGGAAACAAAAAAAAAAAAAAAAACACCCACAACTTACGGATTTAGAAGGAAAACCCAATTTATAAGTCAATATATAAAATAACTGTGGTGTCCAAAGCCAGGGATTTCACAAGTTTTATAGCCATGGTTATTGTATATCTTTGTTTTGTTTCACGGTAAAGCATGCTGCTACTTCCTTAACCTTATTGTTTTCTATTTCTCAGTCTGTATTTCAAAAAGAAGCAGCATGTTTTCTCTCTGAAATGAAGAATTAAAATAGATTTCTTGTATGAAACACCTGCACAGTAGGAAGTGAAACAGAACTTTTTAGCTCTCACTGTTTTATGGCAAGATTTCTATTCCCTTTCCTTCCTGTAAACAAAAGGAGTCACTTAAGAGAGTGGGAAATAAGCTATTTACAGGATATTTTCTGTATGAAAGGAAGGAAAAGGCCTTTACAGAGATCAGTCTATTGTGTTGGGAATATGAAAAGTTATATGGAGTTAAATTGAGTTTGGTACTTGGAGAGGAAATACATGGCAAAATACATGTAATCACTTCAGTCTTGACCCTGTAAAGTGCGAGGTGCCCCCATTAGTGTCTGAAATCAAAGCAGGAGCTGGGACATGGCGTGCTGTGGTTTGATCCTAAATCCTGTGTGTAACCTGTGATCATTGTAGGAACGAGATCTGAGAGAGGCTACACTGAGAGCTTATGCAGTATGGCTTTTATTTACAAACAAGCAGTTGGTACTTTTAGATAGATGTTCAAGTTACTTTTGCACATCTGTTTTTAATCTGTCTCTTTGAAATACGGTTGTCTTTGCTAGACAAGTGTTGTAATTGGATTTTTCATGGAAGTAATGGTTTCCAATGTACTTGTAGAGTATATGTATTTTCAAAGTTCTGCCTCACATATGAAATATATTAACTGCAATCCTGGTGTGAACCAGGCAATCTTATTCTTGCCTGTATTATAAAATTATTTTCTCTGAATGGCTATTTGATTTTCATTTGCCTTCTGTAGCACCAGCAACAGTCTTTATCACCAATAGGAATTGTGGATGAGGTATTTACCTCTAAACTCTGCCTAAGCATTATGGAAAATTACAGTTTTCTTTAAACCTTGGGTGTATAAGATGATAGGACTGACAGTAGCTTTGCCAATAAAATTGAGCAGGTAGAGAAAAATCTTGTCATTAGCTGTATCACTTTTATCTGCAATTCTTGTACTTAAGTCATACTCGGAAATTTATTGTAGCAGTTTCTGTCACTTCTTTTCTCCATATATTAAGTTCAAGATTCCTAGTACTTGAATATCATGAAAAGGCAGTTGTAAGTATGAGAAAGAAGAAAGTAAAGAATCTTGTCTCTTGCTTAATAGATACTGAACTCCATTTTTTCAAAAGGGGTACTTAAATACAAAAAGTTCTAATAGCAGTATTAGCTGTTAAAGAAATTATAGGGTTTTTTCTTGCATGGTGGGTTCAGTTCCTCACAAAGAAATCCTAATGTATGGGTATTTCAGCCTAGTTTGGCAAATAAGGCTGCAGTATGTGCACGTGTGTTTGTAAAAGGCAACTGAGAGTGGTGAATCTTCTGGCATGCATTGGTGAAAGGAGAGTGTGCCCTGTCTTTGTCCCAGCAGAAAAGAAAAAATGATTCCTTTGTTGCTTATATTTGGGGTTGTATTTTTCTAGGCCAGAATTTTCAGTTTGCTTGTTTGCTTTCTCTCTGTAGTTTTCTAATTCTTTGTTCAAGGCAGGGTGTTACCAAAAGGGCTTCTGCAGTCATGAATGAGACTTGGTCTAGTGTAAAGTTTCCTCTTGGAAGTTTGGTTGAAGACACAAATGTCGAAAGTATCCCACAATCTAGAAGAAATGACTTGACAAGGTGTTAGCTAGCCTTTGTGGTCCTTTGTGGAATTTTTTTTTTTTTTCCTTGGATATCCCATAAAAAAATACAACTCCTACAATGTAAATCAAGTGTGTCCAGGGTGCACTGGACTAACCAGACAGATTGACTGTGCCAGGTTGATATTCTGGACATACTGAACTTGCTGTGGAACTTAGCAGTGACCCTCTGTAGAGTGTTTTGGAGCACTAAGAAGCTGCTTGGAACTAGGCTTTCCTGATGAGGATGCTGCCTTTTTGCCCATTCTTCCTGGAATCATTTTTTTCTAAATAAACAAAACTTTTTGGGTAGAGAAAGTAAACTTGCCCAGGGAAAATATTAAAAGATTGGGACATGAGTAATACCATATATTAATGCAGAACAATACTTTTTTTTTTGTAGTTGAAAATGAGGTGCAGTATATGGCAGGCCACAGTTATGAATGTTGGACTTTTTTGCCAAAGAGGGCTACTAAAAAGGATTGATTTTCCTATGCAGGAATTATTTCTACCTGCATTCCAGGTGTCTTTCGATGTGAACTCTTCTTTGCCTTGTCTTTGACTTCCTTGGTGACAATTCCTGTAGAAACAAGGTACTGGTTTTCAGTTCCAGTGGACATACAGATAAAGATTAAGAAACCAATGAAATCTGTTATTACATCCTGGAGAATAAAACAAACCAGATATGACTCCACGAGTAGTAAAAGATGAGATGTCCAGGTCAAACATATGTGATAATCACCTAATGCACAGCAGCTTTATGATGTCCAATACTACAAATAAGTTTTGAAGTACATGAAAGAAAATAGGCATCATTATTTCCGATTTGTAATTTGTTACTTTATGTGAGTTTAAAGGAACATACATTACTTGAAATTTTGAGTGGTTTTTTTTACATTTGTAGACCTTTATGAATGTAGAGGCAAGATGTTATAAAGAAAACTTTTGAATGGTGAAATAATGAATTATTCTTGGAATATATAACATTATTTTTCTTCTCAATTCTTAAATTCTTTTCCAGATTCAGTGTTCTATATAAGAACTTTGGATTAAAGAAAAAATACAGTATGTGGACAAGGCCTGATGTTTTCCCATTTGGCTGCCTCACAAAAGAGCAACATAATCCTCTAAATCCTACTTTACTCCAAGGATCAATTGATTCTACTTTCTCCTCCCATAAACAGACAATTTATGAATTGTCTTTGAGACAGATATTTTGAAGCTTGCTTTGCAAGTGATTTGAATATATGATTATATATTTTTTTTGTGAGAACGACAGTGCTAATAATTATAATATTCTAATAATGTTATTTATAGAAATCTGGAAGCAATTTCTCTTGGAAAATGGACCAGGTTCCATAACCATCCTAAAAAAATTGTTTTTCATTTTTGCAGTTGCTTGATTCTCATGTTTTTACTTTTGACTTTCAGTATTTACTGTGGCTTTAGCTTAAGATTTTGCTGGAGTGAGGTTTACGTGTGAAATTTGTCTTCATCAGATGTAATTTTTAGGTTAGGAAGGAGAAATTTCTGTTTAATATCTTGGGGGTTTTTAATTGTGCCTTCTGTTGGCAGACAGATTAGTTACCTGATGATGCTGGTCAGCACTACTGCTAAAAGAGTTCAGGGCTTTTTTTTAGCTCTCCCATGAAAACTGCACTGGCCAAGGTGTTTGCTCAAGTTTCAGTTTATAACTACACCAGGAGTTGGTTTGGGTTTTTCTTTTTGTTAGTGTGAGTATACTGGTGAAAGTAGACTTAAGTGGTTGTCTAGTTTTGACTAGAATGAGGATAAGTAGTAAACTGTCCTGCATTCCATCTGTGTTGGCTTTCTCTTTGTGTTACTGGTATCCATAATACCTAGATATGCAGCTGATGTGGGATTTTGAGGCTTTGTGTTCTTTTCCATTGTATGCACTATTCTGTAAAATACCTATTAGAATTATTTTTGTCCCTGTGGTGGTGATTTAGTAGAGGAAATAACATCTGTTCCTGCTGTGTGTGTTCTTTTTCCTTTCTTTCAATATGAATATAACATTGTGTATTTTCAAGCCAGATTTTGCTGTCTGAGACTGTGATAAATTGAACTCCTTTTGAAACTTTGTTAGTTCAGATATAAAATAGCCAAATCACCTTGCTGGTACATGATAGTTTTATGATTTCTCTCTCTAATGTTGATCACATGAACCTAGCTACAATATTTTTAATTTACATATGCTTTTATTAACTTCATTCAGAAGCAAATAAAAAATTGTCAAATGTAAATTTTGCAGTGTTAGATACTTTCTGGGCTGTAAGTTGTCCCGCAGAATCTGGGAGCCTGTTTCTAAACCTTTTGGACCAACTCGCTACTCTTTTCTCTCGAAACGTTTTATGGAACTCCATGACTTTTTCTCCTCCTTGTAATTGAAAATACTATTACACTACTTGCATTTTACGATATGGTTCTAGGAATAGCTGTGGACCCTTTATCATGACCTTTGAAGCAGAGTCATAATGAAACTGTCTGTTAGTTCAGCACCTACTGGCTCATGACCTTTTGCCCTAGCAATGCTTTTTTTCCAGTTATTGCCAGGAACTTGCACAGATAACACCTTTAAATCCTCTGTTGCAACACATACATATGAAACTGGGCTGATTTTTAAAGCCAGTGAGTTGTTCTTGGTATTTTATTTGTGTGTGGAAATTAGTAGATTTTCATTTTATGTTAGTGTTTATTTTAGTGGGTTTGTTTTGTTTTGTTTTGTTGGGTTTTTTTTTGTTTGTTTGTTTTTTTGTTTTACTTATCTCTTAATATCGTAAGGGGACATGTTCACCTAAAGCCAGAAAGAATAAAGCTTTCTCATTTGACTTGCAGGTATCTCCATTTTGTTGATAACAGAAAAAGAGTGACTGAAGTTGGCCTCCTTTGTGAACCCTTCTAGCCAAAGGTAAGCATAATTTCTAACTAGTGGCAAATATGTTTTTACTATGTTTGTAATACTACTCTACCTTTTAAATCAAAAGGATCTGTGCTGCTGTCTTTCTTGATGTTTGACATCTCACAGACTGTATTTCCTTGGGATACCTAAAGGACCCTAAAACGCCCTGAGATAATCATTTGTATGGCTCGGTGTACAAGCGAATAAAGAATCAAAGAATGCTTTGGGTTGGAAGGGGCCTTTAGGATTGTCTCATTCCAACCTCCCTGTCATGGGCAGGACACTTCCCACAAGCTCCGTTCAACCTGGTCTTTCACAACTTCTCAGGACAAACTGTTCCAGTGTCTCACCACCCTCACAGTAAAGAATTTCTTCTTAATATCCAATCTAAACCTGCCCTCTTTCAATTTGAAGCCATCCCCTCTTGTCCTATCACTCCTTGTAAAAGTCCCTCTGGCACTCTTTGTAACCCTTTTTGCCTACTGGATGGCTGCTATAAGGTGTCCCAAGGTGTCCTCTGTCTTCAGGCTGAGCAAAACCTGTCTTCAGAGGAAATTCAGCCTTTTTTTTGAAATCTGTAACTTGGCAGATTGCCTCATCAATATTGAAGTGTAGGGTACAATCAATATTCTACAGCTGTTACTATACAGAAGGATTATTGTGTTCTGTAATGCATCAGAGAAGGCAAATATAAAATCGTGGTTTTGGTGATTTGGAAATTCTTAGCTTGATTCTCTTCTGGAGAAGAGCTACTATGACCAGAAACAGACACTAGCATTGCAGAATGAAGGAATGTCCTTTGTTAAGTGTTAATTTAGCTGCTAGTACACAATCCCTCCAGTCACCAAAAATCATGAAATCTAGATATTTTCTGCACCAGGAATCAGGAGCTGCAGTTATCATTCTTTGCCTCCTATCTATAAACTCGTCGTCTAGTTCAGTTGGATTGGTTTTAGTTCTAGGGGTATGGTTCAGGCTTAGAAATACTTCATGTTGGCAAAACACAATCTGTCATCTGGAGGCATTCAGTGTAGTAGTTTTCTGTTTCTGTCACATTTCTGACACCAGTAAAACTTGCAACTTTCATATCCAACTACATATTGTTTCAAGAAGGAAAAAAATTCTGAAACACGAATTTAAAAGGAAATTATCTTTATATTATTATGTGTTCAGAGGTTTCTATGAAGTAAGGTAACTGCTTTTTGTCAACTTATTCAAAGAATCATAGATTTAGGAGAGTCTGAATAATTGATCCTCCTTGCCATGTTTGCCATTTGCTTTCATGCAGGAGAAAAGATTGAACTTTGTGTCCAGCCACCTGAGCCCCTCAGCCCTCCATGTGCTACAGCAGTTAAACTAGGTGGATGCTCAATAGCTATGTTGTTGTTTATCAGATTTTAAGTGTATCCCTTTGCTCACATCAGGTTAATAGTTTTTTTTCCCCCCTTCTCATCTGAGACTCTATTTTTTCAATTAATGGTCATTCTGTAATACAAAATACGATCACAAGATTCCCGTGTTGCTGAGCCTGATGAAGCTCTGCTTTATTAATGGCAGAGTAGAATGTATCTCTGCAAATCTTATCTACTACTCTTCATATAAACAATGTGCTTTGCTTAGGAAATAGTCAGACTGAGAGGACAATATTGCAGCATTGTGTGTTGTCAATAATATCTTCATTTGAATAATGCTAATGTAGTAAAAGAGAATTGTGTGCTAACCACTTCTAGTATTGCATTTGTGTTATCTTTTGGCTGTACAGTTGACCAATGCATAGTAGACATTTAAAGAAATCTGTAAGAAGCTGAAAAAATATAGTTTGTATATTTTGCCCTCTTTCTGTGGTTTAGAGTAGTAGTAGGTGTAATATAATAATGCTGCAAAAAGAATGATGGTTACAGATGACTAATCTTTAATAAGGTGCATTGCTTTTCTTTGATAATTTGAGAAGTATTTAACACAAGGAGTATTGCTGTTTAAGCTGGGAGAAGAAACTTGTGGTGTGCTCACCCCTGAACTAAATACACATTGATTTTTTTTTTTGGATTTTGTTCCGTATAATCCTGACAAAGCCTTTATGTCAAAATAATACTTTTGATATAGTTTACAATTATGGTAGCACTGGTACTGATTAGCAGGTTTCATAATCCTGACTTTGAAATATGTGATTTTGTAGACCATAAAAATTTATTCGCTCTTTCTTATCATAAATACAGGCACAAGGAGATAGAAAGGAAATTACTTTAGTTGTAGAAAACTGATAGTGGTTTTATCTCCAAAGTTAAATAGTTAACCATTTATTAAAGAATGGTAACACTAAAAATAAAACATGTTTGAAGTTTCTCTTTAATATGTATTCTAGAATTGGTTACACAAAACTAGATGTTTGAAAAGTGTTTACACTTTTAAATTTAAAACTTACACTTTACAATTTCAATTGCTTTAAAAGGAATCTAAATTATTTACATGAGGTTGTTCAGTTGTTGCAACTGCACAGCTGCCTACATTACACTGTAGATGTACTGTTAAGGCAGAGGAACAGATAATAAAATTGGAGGCTGTACATGCATATAGAATATATACATGTCATATTCAAGTGATAAGCTTATCACATTTGCCTAAGTCATCATCAGCTTCCTGGGTGATGTTTTTGTTGGGAGGATGTGTCCAATTATGTGATGTAGATATAGACTCAATAAACCTAAATGCAGCATTTAGTCTTAGTTTTGTATCCAGTGGCATGTTTCCTTTTCATAATAATAAATAAATCTAAAACTAAGCCCATCCCTCTTCACCTCCAGTTACTGATAGGCTGAACTAGCTACTGAGCCACTATTTCTTTAATAATTTGATAGTTATTTCATAGGGACATTTGTATATGGGACAACCAATCCAATCTTATAGTTTGGTATTTTAGAAGTAGTTTTCGGGTATTGGAATCTATTTTTGGAAGTATTTCTTGGAATGAACTGGCATCTAAAGGCTTATGTATTATGTGAGTTAATGAAAACCTCATCTACTGACAGTTTGTGTATGTTGATAGTTGTGATATGGGCATACATAGAACAATGTAGTTTGGGCACAAACATACCATATATTCAGGAACTAATGCAAACAAAAAACGTGTAGCAGTAAATTTGATCTGATAATATATGTATGGCATGATGTAACGTTTTCACAGAAAATATGGTGTGCATTTGGTGCAAAGAAAATTGTTTTCAGAAGCTGAACTATATTAGACAAATCACAGAATTGCTGAAATGGAGAGGAACCTCTTGAGATCACATAGTCAAGCATCCCTGCTTACTGGTCAAGGCCAGTTGGATTTTAAATATCTTCAAGTGTGGAAACTCCACAACTGTCTGGGCAATCTGTTCTGTTGTCCAACTCTCACAGTCAAAGGGTATTTTCCTATGTTTAGGTGGAGTTTTGTCTGTTTCCTGTCTTACTTCCCTTTATCCTGCCACTGAACACCCATGAGGAGAGTCTGTCTCCCTTTCATGCCCCCACTTAGGCATTGGTGACATCCCCTCTGAGCTTTCTCTTCTTCAGGATGAGCAGCCCCAGCCCCCTCAGCCATTCCTCACATGAAAGATGCTTCAATCCCTCAATCCTTTTAGTGGCACTTCTCTGGATTTGCTCATACAGTTCCATGTCATTCTTGTACTGGGAGAATACAGAACACAATATTCCAGATGTGATGAGGAACTGATGATGGAATTTTATCTCTAACCAGTAAGTGAAAAATAACTAGCTAGGACTGCTGATAGTCGTGTACCATTTTTGTCAATAGCAATGTAACACATTCAGTAATTCTGTGTGGTGTTTGATGTCTCAAATACACCTCTCCAGTCTCTAAATTGTTATCCTTCATTTCCTCTGTAAGAAGAGTTTAAAATATACTTAGGTATAAATAAAATATCAAGCTGCTTTATCTCTCAAGGCTTGTGTGCTTTAGTTTTGGAATGGCCCATAGTCCTAATAGTTCTATCACCTCCACCTGAGTAGAAAGGTCATAGGGTAAGTGAGCCAATGGTTGCTTAAAAGTTACTGGATCACATACTACAAAGTACTAGTAATGCTGTGGGTTGTTTGTTTGGGTCATAAAATCATACCAATATGCAGAGTTGGTCTTCCCAGCCTGGTTCTCTTCTGACTACCACAAATGTGGCAGTCAGAAGAGGACTGATCAGTTCAGGGGGAGGGCTATTGTCTTCCTAAAGGCGGGGAGCCAAAAAAATATGTATTCTGTGTCTCCCTGTGCTACACAAAGTCTGTGGTTCTGGAAAGATTTATTGGTTTGTTTGGATCTTTCCATGTAGCTTACTGGAGCTTGGAAAGAAGTAGGACGCTCACCTCTTCAAATGCTATATCACTCTAAATAATAAAGAGGTAACAGTAAGAAGCACAGGTTGGCTACTTGTGAAAGTATTAGTGAGATCCTCCAAAATAGAAATCAAGGTAAAATAACATGCATATTAATAAAATGGAAGAGCTTACTAATGTGCATTTTGTGTTAGTTTTGAGAGGGAATCGGGGAAAAAAGAGGCAATATTGGCAGGTTGGGTAGGATAGTTAGGATCAAGAACTGGAGAGTGAGGAAAGAGACAGCTAATGAAAAAAAATTGGGAGAAGCTAGTGTTAAACTTTCTTTCCCTAGCCCTCAGCAGAAGTACTATTTATTTTCTCTTTGAGGAAGAGAATGTGCCACTGATGTGCCACTGGTGCTAAGTAAACAGATGTAAGAAAAAACAACAAATGTCTTAATAAACAAATAAAAAGAACTTTCATTTTGAAAGGAAGTTATTGGGAGGGAGAGAATCAATGATGCACACCATCCTGATTCCTTAATTAATGCAATCTAATTTATTTCAGTAAAATGATTTGTGTATTATTGTTTTATGCAAAGTGAAGGATTACAGTAAATTATCTTAATTGAAATCCTTTGTTTCTGGCTCATGCAGAAAAAGACTTAAAATATTTGAAATAATTAAAAATTACTGTGAATACTTTTGAAAATAAACTGCAGAATGGTTCAAAAACATATCCTGTGAGCTTGTTTCTGGTTACTACTAGAACTGTGCAGGATGAGTGAGAAAGTTGGAAGAAAGAGTTATGCATATGTGAAGAAGAGACTTCTCAGAGAAAATTGGAGATACAGAACATGGAACAACATAGGGAAATGAGAAATGAAAAAAATTCAAGGATTTAAAAACGGTTCAGGGAGAGCCAAAACCATTCTGGAATTAAAGCTGGTGAAGGATGTGAAGGGCAACAAAAAATCTGTTGCAAGTACATAAGGAGTAGAAGAATGCTAGGGAAATGTGAGCCCAGTGATAGTGGAGTAGGGGATTTGCTGGCAACAGACACGGAAAAGGCTGAAGTGTTCAACAGTTTTCACTTCAGTCTTTGCTGGTAAGACCGGCTTTCCAGAATCCCAGACAGTGTGGAGCAAAGAAGACTTACCCTCAGTGGAGGGTGATTGAATTAAGGGATATTTAAACAAACAGAGCATAAAGAAGTCCATGGGAGTTGATAGAATGCACCCATGAATACTGATGGAGCTGACTGATGTCAGTGTGAGGGCACTCTTGATTTTCTTCAAAAGGTCATGCAATTTGGAGAGGTTCCTGAGGACGGGAGGAAAGTCTGTGTCCAAGGAGAGTCTGGGGAAATACAGATAAATAAGCCTGGCTTGTCCCTGTGAAGATGATGGAGCAAGTGATCCTGGGAGGTATTTCCAGATACATGAAGGACAAGAATATGACTGGGAGTAGTGAGCATGAATTTAAGCATGGAAAACCCTGCTTTACCCACCTGATACCCTTCTATGATGAAATGACTGGCCTGGCGGATGAGGATAGATGGGCAGTGAAACAAACTGAAAGCTGGCTGAACTGCCAGATTTAGAGGGTTGTGATCAGCAGCATTAGCTCCAGTGGGAGGCCAGTGGTGTGCTCTAGGGACTGATAACTGGGTTCAACACTGTTCAATGTCTTTGTTCAGTGACCCTGTTGCTGGGACTGAGCACACCCTCAGCAAGTTTCCTGATGATACAAAACCAGGGGGAGTGTTTGATATCCCAGGCTGTTGGGCTGCCATCCAGAGGGACCTCAACAAGATGAAGAGTGGGCAGAGGAGAACCAGCACATACCGGAGGTCAGCCACCTGCAAAGAGCACTGCAGAAAAGGACCTGGGAGGACAGGAAGCAGAACACGAGCCAGCAAAGTGTCCTTGTGGCAGCACTGGTGAGGCCACACCTGGAATAATGTGTGCAGTTCTGGCTTTCCTGGTACAAGAGAGATAAGGACATTGGAGAGCATCCAGTGCACGCCACAAAGAAGATTAAGGGGCTGGAACATTTTTCATGCAGTGAGAAGCTGAGTGGGCTGGAACTGTTTGGCCTAGAGAAGGTGCAGGAGGATCTCATCAGTGTATAAATTCTTGGAGGGAGGGTGAAAAGAGGATGGAGCCAGGCTCTTTTCAGTGGTGCCCAGTGACAGGACAAGAGGGCATGAGCATAATTTGAAATACATGAAATTCCATCTTGCACATAAGAAAAGACTTCTACTGTGAGGGTGATTGGGCCCTGGAACTATTTTACAGGAGAGGCTGTGGATTCTCCATCCTTGAAGATACTTCCAACCTGACGGGACATGGACATGAGCAGCTAATCTGACCCAGTTTGAGCAGGGAGTTGGGGTAGAAAATCTCCAGTGGTCCCTTCCACCCTCAAAGACTGTGCCATTCTGAGAACACAGGAAAAAGGAAGAAACTGATGTATATTCTGTGAGCAGAAAAAAAAAGCTAGAACATACTGATAAATTCTATTAATTAAAAGATTATGTCAAGGTCACCTGCAGCACTTTCTTAATCAAGTTCTAGGGAAAATGCTCAGGTCATTCATTCTTTGGTTAGTGAGCTTTGGTAGCAGGGCAATAGACATCAGAATATTTTTCAGGCTCAGTTAAGTAGGAGGGGAAAAGATTTAATGAGGTTTTAGAAGCATTTTTCATGGTCAAAATTGATTGTCTAAGAAATCTGTGAGAGCCTTGAATTTTGTGAAACTGGCTGTGCTGTAATATTTTTTACCCTGTCTGTGCAAGGTCTAAGTTTTTGTTTCCAGTAAATTTTAGTCTTAAAATATTCGTAATATGATACAGATGACCTCTTGTTATATTTGATCTTCTCTTGGGTAGCCTGTCACATCCACTTCTATCAAAAAAAATGCAGACAGCTTAAAATAATCTCTTGCAGGCTGACCTGGTCTGGTTATTAACCAGCACACTCTGAGCCCTGTCTGTTTGCAGAGTTGAGGGGGGAGGAGGGGGCAAGAGGCGAGGAAGCATCTAGTTTCAAAAATAGAAACCCCACAAGTACTCTAATTATCTTTTATAGTCCTCTAAAAAGCTATTCATTTGCTGTGAATATCATTCAAATACTTTGTAGTTCTTAGCTGTTAGGCTTCGTTTTTTTTTTTTTTTAATTTTTTTCTTTTGTTTTGCCGTCTTACTTCTGTCATTTAGCCTAGTAACCTCATTTGCTACCTTGTCAAATTCTTCCCTGTGAATGGAGTGTGTACTTTGTCTTGCATGGCAGCCTGTGAGGAGAGGGAAGGAGGAATACAAACTTTTCCCAGGTCCTCCACTTCATTTAGTGTCCGCTGATATATAGTTTTTCTGTTCTATCTTACTGCAAATAGGAGAAAGTGAAATGGATGGAAAGAAACCATACTTTAAAAATAAAAAAAAAGTAAATTATTCCTGAAATTTCTTGAGGTTTTTTGGTCGTATCCAAGACCAGTGACATTAACTGCTTTGGACAGCTTCAGAAAGGGTGGGGCTACATGCCACCAAATGCTGAAGATCAAAGTCCACTGCAGCAACAAAATTTTCTCAAAAATATAAACCAAATTTATAAACATTTTTTGAAGTGGTTATTTCCAAGGGCGATGGGAACACATATTTCCATTTAAAGTACTGTTTGTTAAGCATATAAACTAACTCCTTAGAAGAAAAGAGAAGTTGAGACATTTCTGTATGTGACATCCTTCCTTTTGTCATTTGTCTCTTGGAGATTATAGAAAAGTGGTCATTGTTATTGTTAATGATGATAACAGTTAATTATGTTTGAGTGACTGACAGATTAGATAGACTTTTTCTCCTTTGCCTTTCTTTATTTTTCAGTTGGCTCCAAATCACCATTCACAGATATTTACTGAATTTCTCTTACTTAGGGGTTGATATTATTCATCTTTCCTTATAGTAGAGTTTTTTATTTTTTTTTAAGAGGAGAATGTTTAGAAATTTCTTCCTGCATGTTTTTGGAATTTAGAATACACATGTAAATACATTTCTTTGGGGTTTTTTGGCTGTTTTGTTCTCTTTGGCAAGCCTTCTTTTTAGAATTTTGAAGGTTAGAGTGGGCTGCAGGTTTAATTCAAAACTATTTTCTAAGGACAGATAAACTGAGGGTATAGTCCAGCCCTTTTGCTTTACATGTGCTGATTATTAAATAAGATTTGGCAGTTAGTAGCTTTGTCTTAGCAGGAGAAGAGTGTGGATTATGTGACAACTCAATGCATTTCAGCTGACTGTCTCCAGGGCAGCCAGAATTTACAGTACTTTTAGACTTAGTAAGGTAAACTTAGGTTCTCTGCTACTTTGCATTTGATATGCTTTGACTTAGAAACAATGTTCATAAACTAGAAATAAGCAATTGAAATACTTTGTTTTTATTGAATGGGTTAGTGTTTGCAACCATGATAGATTTTAAGTTAATGTAGTATGGTATTACTGGATGAAGTAGGAAGGAAATTTGCTCTATCATAGGTTTATGACCACTATAAGGAGTTGTTGGGATTGACATTTTGCGTAGCTAAAAAGTTAAAATGAATGCAATTTTTAATTGGGTGGTGGTTTGTTTTTGTTGTTGTTGTTGTTGTTGTTGGTGTTGTTGGTTTTTTCTGTTTGTTTGTTTGTTTTTTGGTGCTAGCAGAGTGTCTCTTTAAAGAAGTAGTTGTGAAAATATAAAAATGGACAAACTACATACTGAAACTACATGTTGTACTTGACAAGTGTGTTTAATTAGGATGATTTTTGCCTTGAACCTCCATGTGTGTATTCCTGTTGCCCTTGTATTTTTTTGTTATTAAGTTCACACAGGAAGCTAAAATAAAGTTCTCCATTGTTTTAGGTGTGAGTGTACTATGAGGTTGTGAGCATAGCTTCTAGAACTGTGTACTAAAGCAATTATTTCATTGTTGGAAGCTTTGGGTTTCCTGGTTTCTCATCTCTTTTCTGTGTGAATATCAAGGTGAAGTGGATGATGTAGTATTAATGCTTCACTCCTCCAGCTGATTTGAAATTATTTTGGGGTTTGTTCTTTCATCTTTTACTGTAGTGCTGAGTGAAAAAATCTTAACTAAACTGGTTTGGGTTATTTATTTATTTGTTAATTTGTTTGTTTATCTTTCTTTTGTGAGAAAAATCAGTTTCTCATACTAACCCCTCAGTGCTGGCCATAAGATCAATGGATGGGTGATAAGGTGGAGAGAAGGTTTCCCCCACTTTCTTCCAGCTCTGTGCTTCAAATGTTAATATATGCATCTTAGGTTTTCTAACTGGCAGATTTAGTTGTTCCTATTACTCTTACTGTCTTCTAAGTGTCATCTTGGACTAGAATACTCTTCCTGTCTCTTTTTAACCCTTGATAACCATGCTGATTTGCATGCAGATAGCAACCCCCATTACTTGGATTCAGTTGTTACCACCTTGTTGCTCTGTCCTTTTGACATGGTGTTTTTCCTTGAGGTATTCAGCCCAGAAACTGCCCAGTTATGTTGGGTACACTGCTCAGTGAAGATTTTACTAAAATTCTTTTTCACTCATCTTCTCTAGGTAGCAGAAGCAGAGCTAAGCACAGTGTAAACAGATGTTTCTCTATTTATGCTTAAATTACAGAATGTTATAAAATTACCTTGTTTCATAATACTGGAAAGACACAGGCTCTGGAAAGTGGTATCCCATACCCTCTGTAAAGGGTATGGGGATGAGTGGTTGGGTTTTTTTAAGCACTTTTAGTTTGTGTCACCTTATAAAATATGTCTTTACAAGAGCAGGACAGAGGAGTCTGCATGTGTTCTGTGGATGAATCTTTGTAGTATATCATTCATACTTGCTTTATTCTGTAACGTTACCTTCTTTATCCAATTGTTATGAAATCCCCTTATTAATTGAATCAGAAGACATCTGGTTTTGATACTGATTCATGTTGAAAAAACATCTTTTGGTTGACCACATATGTGGTCTGTCAACTGGTATTCATTCCTTCTCTGGAAGCAAACATTTCCAGTAAAGTGCCTCCTACACCTCCATTGCCCAGACTCAGGATCTGCTTCTGATGTTTGTCTTTAATTATTAGATGTTGATTATAGCTAGAGCTGTGAAGTTTTTTTTGTTTTCCTATTATGTGAATGATTTAGTTTCTAAGTGTTTCTGTATTTGGTGAGGGTGGAGGATGCAAATTTTCCTCTAGATTCCTTCCCACTTTATACTAGCCAGTAGCTTGGTAGTTTCAGTATTTCACTGACACATTGATTGCTGAGATTCCATTTTGTAGATCAACTAAGATTAACTCCAGTAAGATTTAATTTACTTTCCGGTATTAAATAGAGACAAGAGATCTTATTTCTTACTGGAATCTAAATGATATTGCAACAAAACAGGAATGCATAGCTTAAAATGCTACTTAGAAGGCAAGTTGTATACTGAACAGACTGTACTCATTTTTTAATTTATAAACCAACCTTTTCTTCTGAAAACAAAAATCAAACAGCCCTCTCCCTCCAAAAGCAAACCAACCAACCCACAAAGAGACCCAACACAAAATCCAACCCTAACAGTACCAAAACAAATCAAACTCAAATTTGTATCCTTCTCTGGATATTTCAGGGTAGGAAGATGTTTGCTGTGTTGCACTGTGCAGCAGTATTAGATAATTTTTTCTGTATTTGTAGTTTGTTTCTACAGTTTCCACAAAGCTGCTTTTCTCTACTGGACTCAGAATTTTTATGTTAATGTGTACTCTTTCCCCAGTTACTTCACACTGTCACTGGGGTTCTGTAGAGTTCAATGGAAATAATGCCTGTCTTGTTTAGCTTAAGCACAATATGCTACTATAGTAGTTTCACCCAACTTTTTTTATGTGCAAAGCAGTTTGCATCATGCATTGAATCCTGTCCCATTGAAAAGTAGAGTCATTGTGTGTGTAGGAACAATTAATTGTATATCAGCAAACTGAATTCAGTTTTTGTGTGTTTGTTTAAGAGCCTGCTTTTTTCTAACTTAGTTACAAATGTTGTTGATACCTGCTTGAAGAACTAGGTTTATTGAAATTTATTTAAAATTAAGAGGTTGGGCAAATGCTCCTTAGGCTTATAACTTGTTTGAAAACCAAATGTATAAAAGAACTCTGACTTTAAGACTCTTCCTCTAGCCTTTTTTGGGAATAAAGGGAAACATAGTGACAAGGGATGAGGAAAGAGCTGAGGTACTCAATGCCTTCTTTGCCTCTGTCTTTAATAGCAAGACCTGTTGTTCTTCAGGTATTCTGAAGAACAGGGTGAATCTTGGAGACATAGATGGGGAACAGAATGAAGCCCCTGTAATCCAAGGGAAAATGGTCACACAGTTTTGCAGGAAGATGTGGCAAAATAATCTGGCATTTTCATTTTAGCTGTAAGATGAGTTCTGGCATTCATGAAATACTTTGATTAAGAACAAGGTGTTTCTTATCCTTGATACAAGTGGTTTTGGCCTTTTTTCCTCATACACGTTCCCTTTGCTTGAGTTGTTTCATGGCTTTGATGTGTATCTTTGCAGTTCTTAAGTGGCAACTGATGTTTAAACATTAAGTATTAATTTAACACTTTCAAGTAGCTTTAATGAGTTTATGAGGGTATTTAATAATTAGGGTTTTTTAAAGCAAAGGGTATGTATTTGTTATATTTCCTCTACAAATAATAGCTGAGAAATGAAAAAGATTATTTTAAAAAGTATGATTTGGGACGACAATGGCTACTATATTCTCTTTTCCTTTTTATGGTCTTGTCTAAGTTTATGCTAAAAATACATAATTTTTGATCTTTAGGATCTTATTTATTTACTTATTTTTTTTTTGTAATTGACAGGATTGATGACAGAGTATTCTCTGGAGGGTTTTGTTTGTTGGAATCTTCTCTAGGCTATTGTTTGAACTAGATAATTTGCTGGCTTTAAGAACATATTGAAGTACGTATTTGTTTTGCCTTGGTTTTGACAGGAGGTGGAGGAATGGATTATCACCTAAGAGTAACACATGGTATTAACTGTTGAGTGTAGGTACAAACCCTTCTTATTCAAAGGAAAAGAAGCATGTAGATAGTCATACACCACAGTGAACATTTAAAAAGGAATCCCATAGCTTTCCTGGGAAGGATAAAGGCAACTGAGGTAACTGATGCAGGTACTGTTGTACAGTGTCTCAAGTGACTGACTTGGATACCAAAAAGATGTGTCCTGGGGGAAAAGAAAGGGTTGATGATACTTTAGGAAGATACTAAGGAGGAGGAAAAATATTGAGATAAAGGAAGTGACAGTAGAGGAGTAACAGTGATATCAAAGAGAACAAAACATTCAGAGAGGGAATGAACAGTAAAATGGCAGAATAAATAGAACCCAAACCAAGTATTTCTAGATAAGGCTACAAGCAAAGACATGCTTTTGAAGTTAGATTAACTTAAATGCTTTGTTGAAAAGCCAGACTTTTGTCAGTTTAGGAGACCTTGGAAAGGACAAGGAAAAGGATATTTATGAAAGAGGAAGAAATGGGCTTGGATGAGGACAATGTTTCTTTTCCTTTTTATGATGGTTTAAGAGTCTGAACTTGACAGGACCAAACAGATCACTCCTTGATAACAGACTATTTAGAACAAGGGTTTGGATTCCAGATGGTTTTAGCTGTCAGTGAGCAGAAACCAATTGTTGGGGGTGGAAAACAGAAAGAAGATGCAGTGGGAGCTTTTGCCTGGTGATTAGCAAAGCTGCTGGTTTTTGCCATCTCTGTAAGTGCCTACAAATTCAATAAACAATTGATGATAACCATTATCATCCAAACTTTGCCTGGCATCATAGTTTACCTTACTGGCCTGTTTTCATTCTGCCTAGCTATGCATGAATAAGGGTTATCTGTGAGCATTCTCATTCCAGACCAAAGAGTGTCATGAGCCTAACACATATTCACTTGTCTGGTTTGTGCTCTTTGAATGGAGGATGATATACATATGGATTGAGATGGGAAATATTGCATGAATTGGGTGTGATTTGGTGAATACATGAATACATGGCGCTAAGTCTATGGAAACAGAGAAAAGAGGAAGTGAAAAAGCACACTGGAATAAATATGGATGGGAACCACATCATGAGAGGCAAAGAATTCCTGGTGTTATGCACCAAACATGGCATGCAGATGTAGGCTGTCCTGGAATGGAAAGAAAACTGTACCCATGCTATTTGTTCTTGAAATATAAATATGCATTAAAAAATCTTCTCAGTGAAATAGGGACAGCCTGGTTAATGGTGCTATGTGCTGAAATAGCAATTCATGAGACTTTGGCATTGGGTTTTTTTTTTGCTCAAGACCTGGCTTTTCTTTTTTTCTTTTTTTCTTTTTTTCTTTTTTTCTTTTTTTCTTTTTTTCTTTTTTTCTTTTTTTCTTTTTTTCTTTTTTTCTTTTTTCTTTTTTCTCTTTTTCTTTTTCTTTTTCTTTTTCTTTTTCTTTTTCTTTTTCTTTTTCTTTTTCTTTTTCTTTTTCTTTTTCTTTTTCTTTTTCTTTTTCTTTTTCTTTTTCTTTTTCTTTTTCTTTTTCTTTTTCTTTTTCTTTTTCTTTTTCTTTTTTTTCTTTTTCTTTTTCTTTTTCTTTCTCATGTACATTTATTGAGTTTAGAAAACCTAGCTGGGCAGATTCCGTAGAATATTATTTAAAAATCAGTCACATTATGAATTTCCCTAGGTAAGGATATTTTTCTTAAAGGATCATACATAATGTTGACATGAATAGCTGAGACTCTTTGTAAGCAATTCATAATTTGTTCACAAATATACAGGCAGTTATAAAGGTTATTTAGGTTATAAAGAAAATAATATTTATTTGATAATGATCTGTATTTTGGGGAAAAATAATCCATGGATTTCACTGGTAAGTAGTTGAGCATGTATGGGGAAGGAGAGGGAATGCCATTCAGGTAGGTTATATGTCAAATGTGTGGTTTCTTTTTGTAATCTAATATGAGCTTTCTAACAGTCAGAAACACAGCAAATGTGATTGTTCCATTCTAAATTTGGATTTTGAAATAGAGCTGTAGTTTCTATAATGCAAATATGCTTCAAAAAAGAGGGAGATATGCACTGACAGCAAGTAAAAACACAGTTCCAGGAATGTGTGGTCTGTATAAATGATATACAGTTTGTTGGCTGACCTGAAACTTTGAGCTAAATCAAAGCCAATAATGAAATTCAGAGGCAGATTTTTTACAATGCCTACACTACATTACTATGCCTGTGTGTGAACACTTTGGATCAGTTAATTATACCCTCCTATTTGAACATTTTCATTTACATAAGGAGCAGAACTTGATAAATCAAATATAAAATTCAGTGTCTGATTTATTGGATGGGGTGTTATGTAATCAGAATTTTAAAAGCAAAAGTTAAAACAAAATTGGCCCTGTAAAAGCAAACCATTCCAGATGAATATGAATTTAAAATTAACATTCCCCATGCTTCCCAAAAGTGGACCAGTTATATTTTTCATGGTTCTTAATAGTGCTGTTTCTTAGTGTGCTCAGAGTTCTATTTAAAGGTAAATTACTGATTACTGAACATTTCAGTAAGTCACCTTAAAGCAAGACTTCATTTTCAGAATTTTTTGCCTTTTAGCTCTTTATCATAAGGCAGTAAAATTGTCGAAGAAGATGTCAGCATGCTTATGGTGGCTTGCAGCTAAGAATCAAGAAAGACTTAAAGACATTTTCTCTAACGTATGTCTAACATAAAGGAATACAGCTCTGAATCTGCATTCCTTAACCCCAGTCATGATGATGACTTTGTCTGAAAAATACATATATACATATATACATATATACAACAAGGTGTCTTCTTTCAAGTCTAGAAAAATGAGATCTTACCTCTCTGATTCAGAATATTTGAAAGATGTGCTTCCACACTGTATTTTTGAAGACAGGTTTTGGGTTTTTTTCTGTTTAAAGTAAAAATATATAGCATAGTTTCTCAGCAGGGCAACTCCAGAAAGTTCAGACATGTTCTTTAACTTAGTACACTAAAGCAAAACTGTAGAGCAGTGATAATGTGGTCTTGTTGTTTGGGGTGGGTTTGGGTTTTTTTGGTGTTTTGTTGTTTGTTGTTTTTTTTTTTTTTAAATTCGAGGGGGAAGCAGAAGGAGGTGTTCCATAAAGTTGACATAAAGCTTTAACAAAATTATTTTCAATTATAGCCCTCTTAAGTCTCATTGAGAACAAGTTTTTTAGCTTAACAGCAATTTGTTTCTAGATGGATATCAAACGATCACTGAACAGATGGTAGTGACATTTTATTGCTATCAAGTTGTGCCAAATTTGAGTGGACTGATGAAAAATGAAGAACAATATTCTGCTAACAACTCCCTCACTCCAGTTACTGTTCTTCTGTTTGTATCTGGAATTATGTAAAAAGATTCTATTCATTGGGGAAAGAACTGTTACTGTACAAAGCTATGGAGCAACCAGCCTAGAGGGTGGCTGTCTCAGAGAGGCACTTGTTTGCCCAAGCTGAGTTGTTGAGTGCCAGGCCCTATTGCATGTGCTTGGAAATGTCATGTGGACACAAGTTACCAAGTTATTTGGTAACTGCCAAAATATTTAATGTTCATATGTATGCTGTTCATATTATTAAGTCTGTTTTCCAAATTTACAGTGTAAAATTAAGAACAAAATTGTTTTTATGTAGTAGGACTGTATGAATCAAGTGCATTATGGCCACCATAGATTTCAGGCATATTTTCTTTCTGTATGGGACTCCTGCTCTTTTGTTTCAGAGAGGAGGATAGAAAAAAGTGAAACCTCTATTCTCAAAACATAAGTTTTAAAAAAAGACCTTGATGCACAGTGATGTGAAGTGACATTTTATAGCCCTACAGTGATGCAGAAGTACCTGAGAAATTACTTGCTGACATCTGAAACTGCAGATCTTCAGTCAACTTGAAGCTAAGGTTCCAAAAACTGGCCAATAATATTATCAGTTTGTACTAGCTCAAAATTCCTGCCAGTTGATAAAGAATCAAGGTCAAACTAAACGGGTTTCCATAAAAAACAATAATGAGTCATGCTCACGTTTCCTTTTCCTTTAAAACTTATTTTACTTTAATCAACCTCTTCCTTCATTAATACTAAAAATAATTCGGAACTGTGATATCAGAGCAACTCTACTGCCAAATGGCATGGCAGAAAACCTACTTCCTGTTTTACTTTCTTGAAAACATAAGAAAGAGAAATATTAGATTTGTTTCTCTTTTTTCCTTAGAACGTGCTTCTGTACTTAGTGAACAGTTAAGACTTCTTAACTAGAGCACTAGAATGTTTTGAGTTGTCACAGGCAGTGTTTCTTTGTTGTTACAGACAGTGATTTTGGGTGATTTTCTTTGCTGTGAACTTTTGCACTGGGAGAGGTTATTCAAATTCTCCTTTGCTTTAGCAGTGGACTCAAGCACTCTTTTTCCTCTAGAAATGAACTAACTTGAACTTCTAAAACTGTATTTATCCACTTTCTGATTCCCTGTTGGCCCAGATCTTGTAATGTGTTAGAGTGGTGTTAGCTTTGTGTGACCCTTTCTAATAGAAAGACTCCAATAGAAATTGAAGTCCTTTGGTAGACAAACTCAAGTATCATCGTAAGTGCTATTGCAGGAAAACTCAAGAAGAGCATGGACATACCTTTAATATTGCGGGTGAAATATGAGGACACATCTAACCAAAATGTGCGTTTAGCAAAGTTTCTCAAATCTTATTTTAATCACTGCAGTTTTTGCTCAAATTTCTATATACAACAGGAAATTGGATTAAATGTTATGTGTAACAAAATATTGCAGTTCTGTAGGCACTGAGTATTAGTATCATATCCATATATTCCCTTGCACCAAAAGTTTTATACAGTTGATAGATGTTTGAAAGGTTATCTGTAAAATATATATATATTTACATATGGTTTAAATGCAAAAATCTGGTTATTTTGAGCCAGCAAGGTCTGCTGTGAGTAAGTATATGGGAACCTGCTAGATGACATACACATTTCTCATGAACATGAGCAAAATGACAGTATAACCTTTTATCACTTATCATTTAGAGTCCTTTCATTTTACACCACTAAAACCCCTTTGGAATGCTGTGTCCCACTGGGTAATAGAAGTCTTACTGATGGTAATGTGTCAAAGCAGAAGATTTTTGGAATGAAAGAGTGAGTTTTCAAGCTGTTGTGTACCCATGACTAAAATCCATGCACTCTCTTTGAGTGTCTCATTCATCATCAGATGTACTGAGTGTGTCTTTGTTTAGGGAGGCTCTTCCTTTCTGCTGCAAAAAATTAGCTACCTTTAAAAGCTGTACGCCTTGGAGTGAGTATTTCTGGTAGAAGCAGCACTAATGTTGTAAGTGGTTTGCTGTTTGGAGGAGCTTGGTGGTCTCTGGAGGTAAGCCCAGTGTTTGAGTTTGTGAGGTCATACCTTGGAATCCAAGTGAGAGCTTAGGTCTGACATCACCAGTGTGAGCGTGGCAGGCTTAGTCAGTGCTCCTGCCTGAACAGCATTTTTACTGTGAGATGCAGTTAGAATGGAAATATGTAAAAGAACTTTCTTGTTCTGGCTAAAAATGACTTTATACATTTCAAAAGCTTTCTTGAGTAGTGTCAGCATCTGAAACCTCCTTCGTGGAATAGGCAGCCTCAGCTGTTTAATAGATGTGTTGTTTTATCTTTTCACTGAGTGGATGAAAAAGCTTTATTTTGGGCCTCACTGTACTAGACTTATGGAAAGTGGAATTGCCTCACGAATTTTTGTGACATACTGACTCTGAAAAGTCAAAGCTTGAAATTTTGTTCTCTCTTTCTAAACAATATCTCCTTTCGCAGTACTAGACTCCTTATTCAACTTCAGTGCAGCTTCTGAACCTGCTCCCTAGTTTCCACCTCAGAATATGAAGTAACAGTCAAAATGTTAGCACATCTCTACTTTCTTATCAACTTTTAATTAAAACCCATTTCTTCAGATAGCTAAAGAGGTGCCAACTCCAGTATTCCTGTTTTTTTCAGAATGATGAAAAGCAATTGTGTGCACTATGTGGGAACAGCCTTACACAGATATCCAAAAAGCATCTGTTTTCTGTAGAAAATACAGTGCTAGTGCATTGTCAGAAATCCATCTGAGCATATTTTTCAGTTAGAAATCTGTCTCCATTAATGAAGTTTTAAATTTTGAAGATTGATAAATCAGATAATGTTATTCAGCTACTTCTAATTTTTCAATCCCATCATTCCATCTGTAGCAATTATATATTATGCATTCATTATATCTTGTAAGGACAAAAATCCTTACAGTGTGACTTTTTTTTTTTGAAATGGACATTTCTTAATATTAAGAAGTGGGTTGCTTCTTGTGGATTTTTTCCTCTTCTTTTCTCTGTGCCTGCTCTTGGGCAGAGTGCTTTTTCAATTGGAATGTCAATTCTGTGCACTGAGCTAGAATTAGAAGAAATAATTTCTGATGTGATTAATTGTGGGAAAAGGTAGAATATGTTCTTTGTTTTAAAATAAGCAGTACTCTTCTAAATTGCTGAGTTGCTTTTTGCTTCTGCCAGTATTTTATAAGAACTGCATAAAAGACAGCATTTATAGTACTTGTAAATGTTTATTAACAACTTGAAGCTAAAAAGTTTGTTTTGAAATGGAGCACATGCGTGTTCCTTTCTCAGCATACAATCTGAATATGCTCCTTTCTCTATAGTCTGCTGCTAGTCAGCTTACAGGTGCTGTATTTCTCTTTTGGTGTTGTTATCCGGATGCACATACAATTGGTTGTCCTTTCTTTGTCTTTAAATAATTGGAACAGGCTGCACGAGTCCTGTCTTCATCTTTCTAAGCTTTGCTTCTGACAGTGACTTGGTCCACTTGTTGTTTACCAAGTGGGTTATCACAGTGTTTGGCGTCCTGTACAGTGGGCAGAGGAATAGTCCCTGCCTCGTGGATGATGTAATTTAAATGAGAATAGGTACATTCATGCAGGAAGGGGCAATTCAAGACTCTTTTGACAATTTGACTTTTGACAGTTTCTCAGCCTGTAGACAGTACTGTTTCTACTGAGGTTTCAGATGTTGTCCAGCTTGCTTGAGTAGACCACTTTATTTTTTGTTGCTTTTTGTGTGGAACTTGCTTCAATGCAGTGTTTCTGTATTATAACTGAAAATGAGTCATCTTTACCCTTTCAGAATAATTGATGCTTTGTCTAATGTGAACTCCCTTACTGAATCGGTTCTAGTGGCTGAGGAAAAGTAAATCTCATGCAAACAGATTTTTGCTCCCTTCTTTCTAAGGTCTTGAACTACACTGAATATATAAAGTATTACGCAAAATTTATTTGTATTTATCTGCTGACTGCTATTTTTTGTATGAATCTTGTTTTATGACATACCTGTATTATTATGTGTTGAAGTACTTCTCATTTTCAAAGATGAAAGTAGGATTAAAATTCTGCTTTAGTAGTATTTTAAGGTTAAATCTATTTATGAGGAAATTGTAATTACTGTGAAATGTTGGAGGAACAGGCATAAATATCTCTAAATTCATTAAAGTAGGGAAATGTCTTAGTATGTCATACTGGGTGATTCTATGTAAATAACATTTTGGATGTCTTTTTAGTTTCCCTGTAGAAACCAGATTATTTAATACACAATAAATTGGGTTCTTATTTTTTATTCCTGCCCTTTGACATCTAGGTTCTTGAATGGTAAGAATGAAAGGAAAGAAGAGAGTTTGGAATATGTGGGATTTTTTTAAAATTTTCACTGATACCAGAATTTGACTGACAGGTCAAATAACTTCTATTTGCAGCTATTAAAGACTGTAAAAAACCCCTGTTATCAGTTAGTAATATAATCTGTCAGGAGTTTGATGCATATCCCCTCCCCCCAGAATAATAGGTGGTCAATTGTATATATCTATATCTATATCTATATCTATATATATATATATATATATAAGAGATATGTATATCTTTTCAACCCTTTCCTGGAACAATTCTTTGGTCTAAGACTGTTGGATTACACCCTTTTGTGACCCAGAGATGGGGGAGCTGAGAGGCGTTTGAAAAACCTTTATTCCATTTTCAGTCTCACGTGAAGGGTGAGACAATACAGATGTTAGAATTCACGCCATCACAATCAGAAGCCAAACTATTTCCTAAATACAATACATCATAAGTGTTTCTTGGCCTGTCAGCTTTTACCACACAATGCTGTTAATGCTCTAAAGCCAATCATCTAAAATCACTTCTCATGGGTCCTACTACAATGCACCTTTCATAGTTCTATTTCTCCAAAGTATCTAGTCTTATTTGCAAGGCCATCCCTTGAAACTTGTTTC
The DNA here is from genome assembly GCA_017589585.1 of Phylloscopus whistleri. Taxonomy (NCBI): domain Eukaryota; kingdom Metazoa; phylum Chordata; class Aves; order Passeriformes; family Phylloscopidae; genus Phylloscopus; species Phylloscopus whistleri. The sequence continues at coordinate 58,360 of JADMLD010000177.1, forward strand.
TAGTTCCATTTCTCTCTCAACAGTGTCTGTCCTATTCCATGGCATTTCTAAGTCAGCATTTCTTATCTCAAGGTTTGTTTACAGATGCACATTATGTGAGCTTTCTGTCAGGCTTTGAGAATTCTCTACAAATCCATTTCCCACATAAGACTACCTGTTAAAATGTTTCCTTTTTACTTAATTATTTTATGTTGTTGTCTTTACTGTATTTTAAGTTCCATAATTTCAGTTAAAAATAACTGAATTGGAAGAGCGGAAATGAAGTATTCTCAGTGTGTTTGTCAGTGGCAGTACTGCTATTGTTTAAACTCTGCTGCTTTACATGGTTCAATCTGTAAATATGTAAATCTAAGATAGAGCTTCAGTTCCAGTTCTGTAGTTGAACTCTGCATAATAGCTGTAAGAATAGGAGGATATCCAGTCGGTTCTGGAAATCAAATTAGCCTTAATGCACGCCTGTCAAATCTTGAGTCAATGGAACAATGGAATATTGGTGTTAATATTCTAAAAAAATGTGATGCTGAAACAGTCACAAACTTATCTAAGCATATTTTTCAGTAACAGAAGGTGATTTCTAACATAAGGTTTAAAATTAATGACAGTAAGGCTGTGGTTGGTAATAGTTCTGTATAAAACACTGATGTTCACTGAGAGATAACCTAGGCTGCTTGATGAGAAACAGTGTATTTTAACTAAACAAAGCATGAATTGAGATAAAATATTTAGGACCACATATTCAGAAAAAGAAATAGAAGATAAGCTAAAGGGAAGCTGCTGGAACTTTGTGATATTCTTTGGTGTAATGAGTTGCACTGAAGAAATTATATCTTTTGTAGTGGACTTTTTTGGGTTTTTTTTCACTAAATGGATGCAGTATTGATGATGCAGAATGGATGATGATGCATAGTATTGAGTTTTGTATTTAGCAGTTGGAAGGTGAGATTTATTAAAAATTTAATAAAATACTTAATAAAATATTTTCTCTGGAAATGCCAAGATGGCGGGTGGAGGGATCTTGACCGTAGGATAAACAAGTCTAGCATTTTAAAGGGTCTATTTGCAATTACATTTTACACAATTATTTCTGTAGATGGTCATGAGATTTTTCTCAGCCTGTTGGTGAAGGAGAACAGTTCTGGTTGGAGAGGTCTCTCCCTTAAAAGTAAAACATCTCTCATGGAAACAGCACCAAACAGATGTGGAATTCAAAGTTCTGTTGCATCTCTTTCTCAATATTTATGTTCATCTGCCGTTTTCTTTGTTGGAGAAGGGAACTATGTTTGAAGAATAGAGGTGGGGTTTTTTTATTTTTTTTCTTTTTACCCAAAATCTTGTACCAGTCCAAAACTAGTGCAATTCCACTGTTTTGCTAAGGAAAGTGATGGTCTTATACCAACGCTGAGAATCATGTAGGCTGTTGTCACCCTCCCTCCCACTTCCCTTGATTGTTTGTGGATACATTTCTGTAACTATGTTATTTCAGCAAAGGTTTTTTTTCAGTTTCTACTCTGAAATTTCACTCACAGAGAGTATAAATGTAAAAAAATACAGCATAGCTAAGGAAGTGTGCAACAAATATTCACTACAGAGCTGCTCATCTGTATTTCCATTTGTCAAATGAGGGTCTTCCCATCCTTCTTCTGCCTCTTTTCTATGTCTACATATTAATCAAGTATCTGAAATATGCATGTCTGAAGTAACCATTTATAACTACTGTAGCAGTTATAGCTTTAGTTGTAAATTTGATGTACAATAACTTGAACTATTTTTTCATGAGCTCTGTTCATAATTTGTTCATTGTATTATTTCCAATCCATTTTCCACAGCTGCAATGTGAATAAGTGGCTCAATTATAGTTTAGTGTTATTCTTTAATATTCACTGAGCCCTATGGAAAACTTTGAAAGAAATATTCTATTTAAAGACAATTATGCTTAAATATCATCGTTTTCTGAAGACATTTGCATGAAAAAAAGGCAAAACCATGATTTTCTCATACTTCTATCTGCAATAATAATTCTCCTGTGTGACATCATAATCAACTGTCATGTGATATGATATCACAGTTTAGTGTGATCAGAATTCTCTGACTTGAGCACACAAATAGCATTGCTTGAAAACCAGACATAGCTGTCACTTTGCTTCTGAAAATTGGGTAGTTCTTCTAGGAACTATTAAGAATATTAAGAAATCATTAAGGAATAGATGCTGTTAACAGATACGTTAAATACGTAAATCTAAGAACATTTGCTATTGTAGTCTTAAAAAAAACAACAAAGAAGTTTGAATTTGAATTAAAAGACGCTTTTCTAATAGTTTGTCATTTTTCAAAAATTACTTATTTTTTTTCTAGTGGCCATCTTAGTTTTGTGACAGATCTTCGTGACAGATCTTGTGACAGATTTGCTCAGTGAGTTATCTCTTCTTAGATAACTTGTAAAAATAGCTTAGAAACTTGTAAAAATACAGGCAGCTTTAAAACCATGTTCATTTGTCCCTTGCACTCTTCTTTTTCGTTGCACTTGAAAGCAGAATTGTGCAGAATTGTCTTGCAAACTTTAGATTCCCATGAAGTGGCCATTGTGTAGCTGCTGCTCTGCTGTACTGGCAAATACATAACACTACTAGCCCACTATGTGTTTCTTCGAAGACTGGAAACTAACTGGAGGGAGACACAGAAAATGCCGTGTAGAACCAATTGAATGCAAATTAAATGTCGGATCTTCAGCTTTTGGCACATTATTACTGCCTATACTCCTGTTTTATCAAATTGCACTAACCATTTTTTTAAGATTAGTAGAGCTTGAGAGTCATGATGTGTAGAATTGTCATCTTGATAAATAGTAGAGATTAATGCTTTCATCCAAATTATGCATTCTTTTTTAGGATGATAACATTACATAATAATAGGGGCAGATTTCCAAAGTCTTGATCAACAAAATGATCCCAGAAAGACTTCTTAAATAATTCATTTCCATCTATCAAGGCTGACATGAGGCAGCATTACCAAACAACCTCCTTTTGACAGGATAGTCCAATAGCACAGTTCTTATTCATTGCTCCGCTACTGGCACAGGAACATTTGTGGGCACATATCCAGTTCCCCAGGAAACTTGGAATCGTTCCATGTTAAAGAACTGTAACTGTAGCTAGCAAACCAGCTGCTGTATTGAGCTCAGAAGGAAGTCTTTGTAGCTGTGTGGAAGGAACTTAAGTTATTTGCATAACATCCAGCAGTCTTAGTGGGAAGGGTTGGCAGGAGCACAACAGCAGGGTAGGCATCCAGCTTTTCTTTTTTGACCTTATCTGTCACTGATTCCATTCTTCAGTGCTAGGGTGAGATGAAAAGAGAGGGAAGTGAAGAACTTGACCAAAAGAGCTGTACAGGTCTGAAGAGAAGAGTACTCATGATCATATTGACATCGTTCTTTGTGGTAATAATGGAGTAATAGTTTATTAAATTCAACAACAACAACAAAATGATCAGCTTACAATAAATAGTATCAACATCAGTGCAACATTTGTGAGTTGGTAAATTCTTATTGTGGAGAGAGAAAATCCTTAACAACAGATAACATGAGACTGTAGTGCTATCCGTCACCATAGGTCAGCTGTCACCTAGAACATGCTGTTGTACTGAGTTACAGGAATTTACAGAAAGGGTCAGTCATGTTAAAAACAGGCAGATTTTTTTTTTCATTTAGGCAAATTTCAGACTAGGAAAAAATATTAACAATATATCTTAAATATATTGCATCAGTTCTTCAAACATTACTGTTTCCAATAAAATATCAATCTGCACTTCCAAACAAGCATTTCTTTAGTCTTCTGTCACACCAGCTTTGCACTGTAAAGAAAACAAATTCTTTGTTAAAGTACTGTCTTTTGCAATGTACCTCTGTTAAAGTACTCAGGCCATACTTCATCAAGTATTTAAGCTACCACCACCACCACCACCACCAGAGAAAAAAAAGTCTTGCTTTCCTGTGGTCTTCAGCCTCTCTGCTGCCTTCCACAAATGCAGATGTTCGTGAGGCCAAACAGTAAATCACGTTGTGGATTTGGATTGAAAGTAAGTGGGGTGGTAGTGTCCATCTATTGCTCTTTCCTTCTGCCTCCCACCACCACCACTCCTCTCCAGTTTCATTTCAAACTTCATTATGCTCCTGGTCCCATTCACTATTTTTGCACAAATGCTTATGATAAAAAAGGCCTAACACAAGAGAAGAAAAGAATGGAATTTTTGCAAGATAGCCCTTTCTTACCTTACATTTTCCCCTATTTTTAAGAGATTAATTTTTATTTAAAAATGCATAAACTAATGACTTCTATGAATGGTTTTTATGTAGGAAAGGGCAGGGAGGGTAGAAGATGTAATTCACCATAATTTCAAAGAAAATTGAATTAACCTTTAATAAGAAGTTAAATATCTTTCCCGGTATGTGAAATTAAACTTACTGTGTTCTCACTCTTCTGTATTCTGGCAGAAACAGAAAAGATGATTCTGGAATAGTTTAGCTTTCCTTCAGAGTTTTTATTTAGCAAAGGTTTTTTTCCACTTCTGTGATTCTATGAAGAACAGTCTAAGAGATGATTAAAAAGCTGTCAGCTGTTTATGTTAATTCGCAAAGAACTTTCTTCTGTTTCAACTTTGCAGTATTACTTGTGCTCCAGAAATGTTGAGTGTATTGACATACCTGAGAGCAGTCCTGCAAAGAAGTCTTTGGGTTCTTGGTGACGGAAAAGCTGGACATGACCCAGCAATGTGTGCCTCCTGATCAGAAAGCCAAAGGTGTCTTGGGCTGCATCCAAAGCAGCGTGGGCAGCAGGGGAGGGAGGGGATTCTGTCCCTCTGCTCTGGCTCTGGTGACACCCCACCTGTAACACTGCATCCAGCTCTGGGCTCCCAGCACAGGAATGTTATGAATGAGGCCACAAAACTCTGATGGTATGGGAAATTGGCCAATTGTTTTTTTAAAAAAAAATCGACTACCAGGAGCAAGGGGTGTGATCTAATCTCGCACCCCTTTTGACAAGCCAGATGTAAACTGAACATGAACATACAACACTGTATGGGACACTTCCTCAGGACACAACACCCATCAGGAGAGTTAGTGACCCTTCTGAAGGGTGTCAGTCCCTCTTTAATGCTTCTGTTCCCTCATGGAGTGGTGAGTTTTGGATCCTCGGTGTCATTGGTCCATTTACCAGGTTCTCATTGGCCTTTAGCCAGGGTCACTCTCAACCAATCATTTATTCCCGCCATGAGACGATTGGTTGGCTGTGCCCACCAATGGAGGTTCAGGGTGTTCACTCTCAACCAATCATTTATTCCCGCCATAAGATGATTGGTTGGCTGTGCCCACCAATGGAGGTTCAGAGTGTTCACTCTCAACCAATCATTTATTCCCGCATGAGATGATTGGTTGGCTGTGCCCACCAGTGGAGGTTCAGAGTGTTCACTCTCAACCAATCATTTATTCCCGCCATAAGATGATTGGTTGGCTGTGCCCACCAGTGGAGGTTCAGGGTTGTGGTCCTGGTGTTATGAGTGAGGGGGGAGCAGATCATCTCCCCCTCCTTCTCCCCTTCTGACACCTTCTCCAGGCAGCTTCTTCATTCCTCCAACAACATTACAACTGTAACTGCTCCAAGTTTCAATTGTCACTTAAAACCGTACAACGTTGCAATCGCAAACCAACACTTTAACAACATTATCACAGTAACTATTCACACCCTACAAAACCATGGGAACCACTTGAAACCATACACAGTTACAAATTGAAGTGGAACTTATAGGTACATGCTTGTACACTCATACTACTTAACAAAAGTTCAACTTTCCGTGTCTATAACAAGAATGACACTGACATGTTGGAGTGAGTCCATGAAGATGATCAGGGGAGTGGAACATCTCCTGTCAGGAAAGGCTGAGAGAGTTGGGGTTGTTCAGCCTGGAGAAGAGATGGCTCCAAGGAAAGCTAATTCTGGCCTTCCAGTACCTAAAAGGGGCCTACAAGAGAGCTGAAAAGGGACTTTCTACAGGGCATGTAGTGACTGGATGAGGATTAGCTGTCTTAAACTGAAAGAGATTAGATATTAGGAAAAAATTCTTTATTATGAGTGTGGTGAGGCACTGGAACAGGTTATCCAGGGAAGCTATGGATCCCCGATCCTCCAAGCAACCTGATCTAGTGGAAGGTGTCCCTGTCCATGCCAGGGGAGTTGGAACTTGAAGATCTTTAAGTTCTCTTGCAACCCAAACAACTCTATGATTCTTTGACCAATATTTTTCTTTTTGTGTGGTGTTTTTGTAAGTCAGTGTTTAAAAATCCTGCTTGTCACTTTTCAAGTGCTATTTCTCTGAATATGTCAGTTGTTTAAATAATCTTTTGGACTTCTGTAAGGAACCCATTTAGTTGTCTTGTTTGGCCATGAAGGAATTTGTATGGAGTGAAAGTAAGCTGCAGAGATACGTTGTTACTGAAATTGTCAGCAATTTCTACTATGCTCACATAGAAAGCATAGCCATTATTGGAGTGCTGAAATCTAACTTATGTTTGTTACCTCATTACTGCAGAAGTCTTCTAAAGTTCTCTATATCAAACACCATTTCTGTTGATTTCTGACAAGTAGGAAAAAATCAAGGTGTCACATTTTAATTTATATTATTCCCTTGGCCCTCATCTCATCCTTCCTCCCAGCCCTCCAAGGAATTTTTAACACATTAAATATAGGAGAAAAAACACTCATCTTCTGAACTCATCTTACTGCATCATCTCTTCATTGAAATCAAGGGAGAATTCAAATTCCAAGCTAATTTAACCTGACTTCTTTTTAGTCTCTGGTAAATGCATATTGTCCTTATTTGCAGCATCTTAAAAGATTGTTATGTTGGCATTTTTGTTCAAGGAATAAAATCTGAAGAAGACAGCATTCTGTCTTGTCTCTTGTTTTAATCTGCTTTTATGCAGTGGATGAATGGATGGACTCTTCCTGAAAATGAATCCTCATGGCATGAGTTGTGGTCGTTGTTAAGACTATTGAAGAGTATTTTTATATCCTAGCAGTTCCTAATTTGTAATCAAATTGAAGCTTATCAATACTAACTTTTCTTATTTACAGAAGAAAAGAGATATGTTTTTTATCACAGTAACCGAATTAACAGTCTGGGTTTCCAACCAGAGGAATATAATATAACAGAAACAACTGTAACTGTTTTACACAGCTAAATAATGCTTTGCACTCCAAAGAAAGGAATGCAAGTAAACCTCCCTTTGGGAAGAGAGAAGGGGAAGGAAATGAAATACATTAATTCACTGAATTAATCATAGTGGGACAATTACTTATCTTTAAAATGTTCTTTTAAATGGGGCAAAACACATCTCTCTATATAAGATCCTATCTGCTCCATATATTTAAGTTACATTTTCTACAAGTCTTGCCCCAACACTCCTGTGTGCATTAACATTTTTCAAGAAAGCTTGGAAAAAAGTGTCTTAGGTGTTATGTAAACAAACCCCAGTGATTAGAAGGAGAGTAGGCATCTAAGTTGCTGTCAGCATTGCAGGGAATGCAGAGACAATTGTCTGTGGCTATTCTGCTTGTGCATGTACTGGGGAGCCCATGAGAGATGCAGGTTCAAGCTGCTCACATCCTGTAGCATCACATGAAAATTTGCAATTATTACATTTGCTGGGTTTTAAGGAGTCCAAGGATAGAGAAAGCAAGTCACTTCAGGTCCATTGGGTTTTATGGGGTGTTATGTACATAAAAACAGCAATGGAAACTTGCTGGTATTGAATATAAACATTTTAACACTTTTTTTTTTTTTTTTTCCTTATGAACAGATTTAAGAAATTTGTCTGGATTAATACTGAACTGAATGCATCTGAACTGAAGGAAATGTTTTGAGATTGCTCTCTTGACAGAAATTGTACAAAAATGGTACACTGAGGTCCCTGCCTGCACCTGTGGGAAGACTGTAACAGTATTTTTATATCACAGTTTTATTGGCCCATAAAAGAGGATGTAATAACAAATGTAACAGTAAATTTATGCAATAGTAGTGGTTCCCCTCCCACTGACTGGACATGAGTGATCAAAGGTCTTTGCAAGAAGATAAGCACAAGGTTAGCAGAACTTCTTCCAAGTTCAGAGAGTCTTCAAGAAGCATGCAATCGGATGATTATTTCGCTAGAAAACTTAAAGCCTTGAATGGTAGCATGGGTCCTCCTGTTTCTTCAAATGCCTCTAGCAAAGCTGAAAATAATCAAACAAATGGTACACCAGCCGTGCCTAAAATGGGTGTTCGAGCAAGGGTATCTGAATGGCCTCCTAAAAAGGATTGCTCTAAGGAACTGAGTAAAGCTGCTTGGGAAAACAGACCTCCAGGCAGTTATGAAGGTGTTGGCTCAGTACTTCCAAATGGACAAAATGACCAAAGTGATGAACAGCAAGAAGAGCTAGAACTGGAATTTACAGAGGGAAAATACTCAATTGGAGATCTTTTTGTTCATTCGCCTCAAAGGGGACTTCATCCCATACGGCAAAGAAGCAACAGTGACGTGACAATAAGTGATATTGATGCTGAAGATGTGTTAGACCAAAATGCTGTAAACCCAAATACTGGAGCAGCTCTTCACAGAGAGTATGGCAGTACTTCTTCAATTGATAGGCAAGGCTTGTCTGGAGAAAACTTTTTTGCAATGCTGAGAGGATACAGAGTGGAAAATTTTGAACATAAAACCCTTGCTCCTTTTGGATTTTCTGAGTTTTTCCACTGTGATCCTGCGGTTTCTCCGAGTCTACATGCTGCTGCACAGATTTCCAGGGGAGAATTTGTCCGGATTTCTGGGTTGGATTATATGGATAGTGCCCTACTTATTGGTCGAGACAGGGAGAAATCTTTCAAGAGGAGACTTAAATCAGAAGCAGTAGAAACATCTCTGTTCAGAAAATTGCGAACAGTTAAAAGTGAGCACGAAACTTTTAAGTTTTCATCAGACCTGGATGACAGACTTGACAGAAATGTCCGTTCTTGGAACTGTCAGAAATGTTTTGCACATTATGATGTTCAGAGCGTTTTGTTTAACATAAATGAAGCAATGGCTACCAGAGTAAATGTAGGAAAAAGAAAAAATATCACCACTGGGGCTTCAGCTGCGTCACAAACTCAGATGCCAGCAGGCCAGACTGGAAACTGTGAATCTCCCTTGGGAAGCAAAGAGGACCTCAATTCAAAAGAGAATTTAGATGCTGATGAGGGCGATGGGAAAAGCAATGATTTGGTATTGAGTTGTCCTTACTTCAGGAATGAAACTGGTGGTGAAGGAGATAGACGGATTGCACTTTCTAGGGCAAATTCAGCATCTTTTTCTTCAGGTGAAAGTTGTTCTTTTGAGTCCTCTCTGAGTTCCCATTGCACAAATGCTGGTGTTTCAGTGCTGGAAGTACCAAGAGAAAACCAGTCCGTTCACAGAGAGAAAGTGAAGCGTTACATCATAGAACACATTGATCTTGGAGCGTATTATTACCGCAAGTTCTTCTATGGAAAAGGTAAATTTTGCTAATGCAACTGTTCTGACGTATCCATGTGTTAGATTTAAGTTGTTTAGTAAGGATTATTTTTTGTTTACTTTCTTCGCTGTAGAGAGACCAAGGTATTCCAGAGAATCCTGAAACTCTTTCTTGAAATTAAGCCTGTTATTTTCGCTCTCTCAGGGCAAAGCAGTGAGTTCAGTATGGTTATGCACCTGTGTGAGTTCATTAAATGATTTAATGAAAGGTCATATAAAATAGCACATAAGCTAACTTCTCCAAACCAAACTTTCTTGATCAGGAGAAGGTGTCGTTTATATCCAGTAAGTGCATTGGAAATACTGGTACTCAGAGTGGAAATAATTATTTCCTAAAAGGTCATTCCAAAAGAGAAAGTTTTATTATTGAGGCTTCTGACTCTCTTCTAAATTCAGCTGTCTTCAAGTGTGTCTTGAGGCCTTTCACATTGTATGCACATGTAAATATTCCTTAATCAGAGCTCCTGATGTTATTTCGTTTTTCAGCTTATAGAGGGATGCCTTTCTCCTAGCCTTATACCCGTTTCTTTTAGGATGTGTTCAGTCTGCAAACATGCCAGGATACTCTCGTCAGCAGCGTAATTATCTTGGCTTTAATCATTGTTCAGATAAATTGTTTCCACTTTGTGATCAATTTTGATAGCCTACATTCAGTACTGGCTTGTGCAATGTGGATGAAACCCCTGGTTTTGTGGGAGAACCCCCAGATACCCATCTCTGTCCTATCTGTATTATGAATTACAGCTAGATCTTCATGCTTTTATTAAAACAAAAGAAAAAGTCTGCTTCTGTTTTTAAAAATCTGTTACAGCCCAATTCTTCTTCTTCTTCTTCTTGAAATCATACTTCCTCTGCTTTCTAACTATATTTGAACATCAGGAAATAAGCATGGTACTGTTGCTCCTTCCTCCTGTAGCCCTTTAAAAGTGACTCAAAAGAGGATCCAGTACAGTGCTGGTCACGATACAACAGACACTGAGAACATATTAGCTGTCAAAAAACTATTTAAAAGGCAAGGAAGAGAAGAATCTGGATCTGTGATGGAAGAGGAAGAAAAAGACCCACAGTTAATATGGGCACTAAATTCACAGGTTCAAAATGGATTTCAAGCTAGACAGGTTGTAAATTATATAGAAAGTGTTGAGGGAGTCAGGGTAGAAGAGAATGAAGGGAAACTTTTAACAAAAGGGTGGCACTTTTTTTGAGGGGCAGAGAGAAGAAAAGATTGGCATTCACAAAAATGAAAGGAAGACTGTCAGTAGACAAAGGTGATGGCAGGATGGGCAGGGGGAAGGGGGAGACAAGAATAAAGGCAGATGAAAGAGGACTTGTTTGTGAAGTGCTTTTATCTTGGATGAGTTACAAGTGCTGAAGTGCGGAACACTTGTGTGAAGAAAAATCTTGTCAGAGAAATTACAAAAAGAAAATACAGATGCATACTCAAAGCCACTATAGTATAAACAAACCTAATGACCTTTCTGGAAAATTGATGTGAATGTAATTAGTTTTTATTAACTTCTGTTCTGAAATAGTATCAGAGTTTCACAGAGTTTTATCCCACTTAGTATAACACTAGGAAACTTGAATTGTTATTAATTGTTCTCTAGGTAGAGTTCTTCAAAAGTAAATATGGTGTGATTCATTTAATATCCAGTAATAAACTGTTTCCTTCTCATGTTTACAATGGTATGTAAGCCATGGCATGTTGTGCATTATCTTTTCATAGAGCTGTATCAGAAGCTACATGAGAGAAATCTACATTGAATGGCTTTTACAGTGCAGCAAGTCAGGGCAAATAAGCTGATGAAACAAAAATCTTAAATTTTAATATCTACTGTCTTAAGGGATCGAGCACGTAAGGAATCACCACATTAATTCCAATTGAATACAGTTCTCACCTAAGCAAAAGTTACTGTGCATAGAGGAAATAATCCAGACATCTTGCACTGGGCACCAAGATGTCTTGCTGCTGGCCTGAACTTCTATATTGAAAAGAAAAATTGACATTTGTGTTCATACTGGCTCTACGTGGTGCTCTTCCATGACAGTGAGCTCTCCTAGCTGAGTTTTAGATTTAGTTGTGCAGTTTTAATTTTACCAAAATGATTGTGGAAGGATGAAATAAAAATTTAGCAAACAATAGTTGCTTGCACATACAATCACTGATTTTTGTTGCATTTAAGAAAATATATATGAAAAAGAAATAGCTTTCTGAACATTTGATTTTGTTCACAGTTTCATAATTGGCACTTGTCAGCATACCAGTTTTATTTCTGTTTTAAGATGCATGGAAGAAACACCCTGGCATGTGTAGCACTAATTATTCCATTCCTTTTCAAGAAAGATGAGATTTGAGATTCAGTGTTTTCTGAAATGAGTTGTAGTTTTATACTGCATATTTATAAGCTTTGTAACTATTGTTAAAATCAAATCCAATGCAACTGATACAAAATATGTTATGTTTATTGAATATATCTTCTCAGTTTTCAGTTGGGAATTGTAAAAGCTAGAATATATTATTTTATCTTATTGTTTTGATTGTCATTGATTTGTCCATTTCCCCTTGTGCAATTATCCTCAGAATTCCTCTAGACTTGTTTATTATTGCTTTTTATTGCTTTTTCTTTGAGGGATGCTTGCAACCATTTAATGTTACTGTCTCTGTTGGCTGATATGGGATTGAAAAAAATGTCATAAAAGAAATGTACAGGCTTAGCAAGCTATTGCTATTTACTCATTTTTTTACAATTAAGACTTTTGTGTTAGGAGAAAGATTGACAACTATTCCTCAAGATGAAAAAGTAAAAAAAAATTACAAGTATTTTAGCATCTCTCTAGATCTCAGCTAGAAAATAGCAGTTATTTTCTTCTTTTCTCCCCAGCTGGTTTTTTAAATCCAACATAAACACATTTAAATGAGCTTAACGAGTTTGTACTATTTGAAATTAAAAAAAAAGAAGATGCCTTGAATTAAAAATATTTTCCCCAAATCCCAGAATATCAGTAGCTGCAGTATTCAATTTACTTCAGCTTCATTACTCTTCTTTTCTGAAACTGGTTTATCTATTTTATTTTTAATGCATATAGTGTGTTTGGGTTTGTGTCTTTCATGTTGTACAAGAAGTTAGTAGGTATCTGCACACACTTGCATTTTTCTGCTCAGTAATACTGCAGCCAAGAAATCCAGTAACTGTGTAATACCCTTTTCTAGCTTTACATCAAAATGGAAAGCTCTAGACTTCTGACTGACTTCTAAACATTTTTACCATATGTCAAAGCCTGAATTATGCAGCTGTGGGGATGTTTTATGCTATTGGAAATGTTGGACCCCTGAAATTTTCTCTCTCTCTCTCTCCCTCCCTCTCTCTGTCTTCTCTGTGAAGTCCTGTTCCATTTGATAAAATTGCCCATTTAGACTCAAAGTTTTAATTTAACACTGGGAAGTCCATAAGGTACATTATTTATCCATGCAGGTAGAATTCTCAGACTGGGAAGGGAATGTAGTTGGAGAGCATGAGCAGATAATTTAACGCCTGTGCCTCTTTGATTCCAGGTGTTCCTTCCAAAAAAAGTTGTAATGTGCTGGTGCTCGTTTTGCTTCCACTGGGAGGTGGATTGGAACCACCTACATACTTCATAGATAGATTTTTTTAAGGACTGCTGGAAACCTAATTTAAACTCGATTTGAGAAATAAGACTGTCGTTTATGTAGAGATGACTTCATTCTTTTGTATTAATTCTGAGAGTATGGATAACTTCTTAGTGAAAGACATTTTGCAAAAAACTTCTTTACACATTTCTATAAATACATTACTTTAAAAAAGTACCAAACTAGCTCAAAAATGCTAGCAATTGTTTTTTAAATCCAGACAGTCTTTAAGGAGAAATTAGTCAATTAATTGTTATTTAAAATATGGGATTATAGCATAAATTTGATTGGAAGACATTTCTGCAGGCAATCCAGTCTAATTCTCTCTTTAAAGTTCCCTTAAATGTAGGTTCTGAATAGGTTGCTCAAAACCTGTTTCCCTTTAGCTGTCCCTTTAGCTTTTTTACAGTATCTAAGGATGTAGATTTCACAATCTGTCTTGGAAACCAATTTGTGTTGGATTCCCCTCTCTCAGAGGCTGCATGTTGTGATTGTTGCATCTTGTTCTTTCACTTTGTACCTTTGAGAAGAGTCTGTTTCTCCTTTCTCTACAACCTCTCATCAGCTGGTGAGATCCAGCAGGTATTTCCACCATTAATCTGCTCTTCTCCAGCTGCACAAGCCCATTTCTTTTAGTCTTTCCTCACCTGTTATAGTTTCCAGCCCTCTAATTGTCTTCATAGTTGTCTGCTGGCCTTGTCTCACTCTGTCCAAAACCAGACGCTACTTCTTATCTGGCCTCAAAAGTACCAAACAGAAAGGATGATGTTCTCCTGAGTTCTCCTGAGAGCTGCAATGCTCTTGCCCAGAGTGTGGTTGCCCTCCATCTCTGCTGGGAGGTTCTGCTGGTTGCTGAGCAGCCTGTGCTCACAGGGTCCCCAGTTCTTTTCCACAGAGAGGCTCCTGAGGCAGTGGTTCCCAGCTTGTTGTATGGGCTTGCTCTGTTCTATGTGCAGGTCTGTTTGTCTTGGCTCTCAATTTTCTTGAATTATCAAAAAGAGAGTTTGTTTTGAAGTGTCAGGTTGAAAACTTCAAGTGGTTTAGGAGTTTCTTCACATGCAGCTCAGCTGTCACAGCTCAGCAGTAGCTGCCTCGAGGGGAAGAGGAGAGTGGGAAGTGAAGCACAGACACCCTACAGCTGTAGGACTCTACCTGTGCAGCTCTGCTTTTGGCTGTTTTTGTAAAACAGTGCAAAGTTTATGCATTTCAGTGTCTGCCCTGTGCACATATTCCTGATTTGCTAAAAGCCTGCTGGTTGTTCCCCTTCATCTGTTGCACCCATCTGCAGTCCTAACCTCCAATACATGAACTATTCTTTTAGAGCTTGGTTATGGGCCACTTCTTGAGGATGCACTCCATTCCATCATTTAGATAATGTAAAACCCTTTTAAACAATAACACCTCCACTATCAAATTCTGATAAACATTTTAGTAACTGGCCACTAATTGTAATTTGTATGACTGATCACAGTCCTTCAAGGTCAACTGTCCAGCTGGTTTCTGCCCACCTTGTAATTTGCATGTCCAAACCACGTCTTTTCAGTTCAGCTACACAGATATACTATGGGAGACTGTGTGAAAAGCATTGCTAAAGTAAAACTGGGTGACATTCACTGCTCCTTCCTCATCCATAAAGCCAGTCACATCACTGCAGAAAACAACTGGATTGGTCATGCATGATTTGCGTTTTTTAAATCTATGCAAGCTGTTTCCAAGTATCTTTTTGTCCTCATGTGCCTGGAAATGTCTTCCATGAGAATTTGTTCCTTAATCTCCCTGGGAACTAAGATTTATTGTGACTGTTCTATGGCTTCCCAGACCCTTTTGCCCTTTTTTAAAGGTGACTGTAAGTACTCACTGTGACCTTTCAAAGGTGCTAGGGAGGAGCCTCAACACAGGTCCTGTTTGGTCACATTGATTTGAGTGTGTCTGGTCTCCTTAAATGGTCTCTAACGTGATTTTCTCTTCAGCCGATAGTACTTTACTCTTCCAGACTGGACCAGTTGCCTCAAGGATGAATTTAACTATTCATCAAACACTGAAGAGTTACTAGACACAGTTTTCCCTTGTTGAGACTGAGTTGCTGCTTTGAATGTAAAGTTGTAAATAAGAGTTTGTTTGAAGACTCTTGGCTTTTATTCAAGATTATATGTATATACAGTTTCTGCAAACTGGTTTCCCATAGGATGAAGCAAAAAGATTAGTTTTGTAGTAAAAAGTGAAAAAAAAAATCATAGTAGCAGCAGTTGCAGTAATTTATGTGATAAGGGTGACTATTTTGCTCATCAAAATTAGCATTTGTGATTTATGTACTTATTGTGCAGTTCAGAAGATCACCAGCTAGTGTATTCACAAACCTCATAGTTCAATTAAAAATAATCTTTTTTTCTTGCCGCTGAAATTTTTTTTTGAGATTGATGAAAACTTTCTAGGAGATTCATACTTTACTCTTATCTCTTCATTCATTCCTGTGCAAAAGAGCATCAGAACTACTTTGGAATAGATGAAAATCTTGGACCTGTAGCAGTCAGCATCCGGAGGGAAAAGGTTGAAGATGCTAAGGAGAAAGAAGGATCTCAGTTCAACTATCGTATAGTTTTCAGGACAAGTGAGGTAATGGTCATTCCATAATTCTTCAAAGCAATGGAAAAGTTGACTTAGAGCTTAGGTTGTTTGTCTGGTTTGTTCATTGTTAACTTTGAAAGTAAATCTCTTAATGGGAAAGGATGTGTTCCCTGTACCATTGGTAAATGTAGTTGCTCCTGAACAAAGTTTTTCTTTTCTGTGCTGCATAAAATTTTTGTCTTTTTGAGTCACTACCCAAAAGGAGGTAAGTTGGCTGAAGAGAACTGCAAGTGCTAGCAAGGGAACAGATGTTAACACAGTTAAAGATAAGTGTGGATCAGGGTGCTTGTTGTTATGTTTCTCATGATAGAAGTGAAAGATTAGGAAATACAGGAATAAAGGGAGCTGTAAAATATGAAAACTAGTATAATGACTTACTTATATTTTTTCATTTTATTTCAAAATACTTTCTCTTAGAAGCTTTTTTGTGACATGTTTCTATGTACTTCTACATGGGTGATTTGCAGAAGGTGTATTAATATATTCATTAAATGATGGTCTTATTTGAAAGAAGAATTTGCTTGTAGTTGTGTGAAGTCTCATAACTTCTATTTCAAGCAATTTAATAGCTCTTGCTAAATAATTTCTTTATCACAGCAACTACTTTAGATTTGTATGAACACACACAATGTTATTATTGCAGCAAACAACTGTAAATTTTTGGAATCCTTAGGATATAGAGAAATGTTGGCTAGACCTCCTGATATCACTGGGCTCTGGTGCTTTTGCAAACAGATGTAAAAACAGATATAGATATAATTTTTGTTTTCAGTCTAGGTTTTTCTTATAGCCAAAAAAGGAGTGTCCGTGTATGTATGTGTGGAGAGGTGATCCAGGTGACCCAGTTCTAAGAAATTACTCTCTTTTTGTCAAATCCAATGAAGATAAAGCAGCATGGATTAAATAATAGGTGAATGAGTTAAGTAAAGTTGTGATTGGCTATAGCTTATCTCACGTGTCCAGCCTCACATTTGACTACTGTGTTTGCTAGGGTAGTGTGGCAAAATGAACTATTTTTAGTTTACTGGTGTCTTTAATACTTTCCCCTTCCCCAGAAAAGGAATATTCTTAGTAATTGTAATAAATTGTTAACATGCTTTATGAATTTCTTTAAGCAAAAATGTATTTGTCACTTAGACAGTGAAGGCTTGTCTGCTCTTTAAAAGTTATTTAGTAATTTTTTTACTGGTTAAAAATAAATTAAAATGATGATGTTTTCCTTTCCATTTCTTTTTTTCCATGCTTTTGCTAAAACCTGAAGGAAGTTTTTATCTCTAGGGTTTACAGTTTTAGAGCTAAAAATGTTTTGTGTGTTTTACCTTTACTACAGCTTACTACACTTAGAGGAGCAATTTTAGAAGATGCTATACCATCCACTGCTCGTCATGGCACGGCAAGAGGTCTGCCTCTCAAAGAGGTGCTGGAGTATGTAATACCAGAGCTGAGCATCCAGTGCCTGAGACAGGCTTCCAACTCACCCAAAGTACCTGAGCAGCTGCTTAAACTGGATGAACAAGGGGTATGTAGCACACGGCCTTCTTTTAAAGACTATTCCTTAGATAAATAGAATAAAAAATTAAATGTTTTGCAGGCAATGCTAATTAACATGGATCTATAATGCAAACCATTCAGTTTCTTGGTTTTAGAGAAACTTGTCTGTTTTCACTGACAAAATGAAGTTTGCTTTTCCAAGCAAATTCTTCTTAAAATACATATCAGCTGAAGGAAATAAATATTGGTCTATGGAGATTGTCTTTCAATGGCTGAGTGAGAGAAAGATTATTAAGTTCTAACATCAGTAAGAAAGGATTTTCACAACTTGTATTTGCACTTTAATGTGTACAGATGTTGAATGCGAATGAAAATACATCTGACACTTTATTAGTGTTGTCTGTGGGTAAGGAGGCAAAAGCATGTTGTGTCTTAAGTCTCTGCATCTAAA
The DNA here is from genome assembly GCA_017589585.1 of Phylloscopus whistleri. Taxonomy (NCBI): domain Eukaryota; kingdom Metazoa; phylum Chordata; class Aves; order Passeriformes; family Phylloscopidae; genus Phylloscopus; species Phylloscopus whistleri. The sequence continues at coordinate 76,153 of JADMLD010000177.1, forward strand.
ATTTATGGTTATTTTTTACAGTACATTTTATGATATGCTTGCTGCATTCTTACAGAAGAATAGAATACTTCTGTATTCATAGAACTGAAATTGTGATTGAGACTAATGAAATAACTGCATGGCAGTAAAGTATTCAAATGGCTTAAATTTTGAGAGAAAATGGTGAGGTTTATTAGGTTCAATAAAAGTGAATCTGCTTCATTCAAATCTAGTAGTTAAATTTACAGTTTCTGCATATTTTGTGAAGGACATGCTTGTGATGGTTTTTAAATCATGGTTTAAAAAAAATGTTCATTTAAAGTGAAGATTTTACTTTCTAGGTGAAAGTCAGTATCTGTCTGTTGAAGTCCAACCCCATGATTGAACCAGCTGATTATGATGGTGCTATAGTTAATTTTTTATTGCTAACTCAGTTTTGAATGCAGTGATTGCATCTAACGTCAGAGGCATCTACCAGAATTCCTCTCTTTCCTTGTGCCTGTAGCAATTGATGGAAACAAAGCACATGTAGAGGAATAGATTGGCTTTTTTTGGATGGATTGTTAAGCTATCTTTCATATGTTAGGCACTGAATTCTGAATCCAAGAGCTCCTGATGGGCTTGCTGTTTGACCTTAAGAGTGAGTTTAGGTTAATGTAGTAAACAATATTCACTCTCAGAGGGGCAATATGGTCAAGGCAGTATTGATTATGGCTGTGTTTGATCTGATCTGAATATTTCCCAAAAATTGGAAATGGAGATTGTCCGTTGAACTGACCAAAGTGATTCTTTAAACATCATCTCCTTATTTTGAGAAACAGCAGCATATAGCACTTGCCTTTATTTTGTGTGATCAGTTCTGAAATTCAGTCCTATTATTAAATGGGCTGTCACCTGACAAAATGTTATATCAATGTATTTTATGTACCACTTATTGCAAGGTAATTACTTGAGCATAGATAGAAAGCAGTGCAAAGAACTGGCATGAGATCCATTTTTGGTTTTAGTCCTCTTAGGTACTTAATGCTTTCAGTTTATTAGTCAAGTAAATACAAAAAGAGTTATGCATGACAGCTGAAGGTGATGACAGGTGGAAATACCATGAATTTAAAAATATGAATTATGATCTATAAGATTAGTACTGTGACCAGAGTGATATGAATTTTGTCTACTGGGATATTAAATGTTTACATTGTTCCATAGCCAACTGAAGACTACTTTGATGTTTTGATTTCATTCTCTACCTGTTAGATAATTTTTCTGTGAAATCTAATATGGATTATGGAGGAAACATGTGGCTAAATTTTACCTCTAAAAACTAGATATAAATGGGATGGTTAATCTAATTTGAATACATAAAGAAATTGCCTTTTCCCAATTTATTCTGCCATTTCGCGCTCATTATTAAATTCAGCTGTAAATTTGCAAGAAAAGTCAACATTTTATCTGCTACTGTTGTTTTTTTAAGCTTTCTCCAACATTCCTCTAGTTTTCCTTTCTAATTTCTGCTAATGGTTGTTTATTGTGTATGCTTTTTGGTTCCCCACACGTCTCTCTAGGGATGCTCACTTCTCTCTAAGCTATAGGATGAAGTTTAAAAAAGATCAAAGTTAAGATGGGTTGCAGTGGTATTTAGTGGCTATTGCGTGTCTAATCACTTGATGTTCCTTGACAGAAAAGAATCTAAAATCTTCACGTGATTGTGAACAAGCTGTTGTTATATGACAAATAATCTGTGCAAAAATTTGACAAGATGCCAAGATTCAGTAGTGATTGATTCTGACAAGAGCACTATCATTTTGAGTCAGGAAGGACTCCTATGCACCTTCAATACATATCACATACCCAAGTAGCTAAATGGGTTTAAAAGACTTTTTGTGGTGTCATGTTATTAAATTGTTCTCAGTGTAAAATATAACTACATGTAAAATTTCTGAATTGGAAATAATGAAATCAGAACCATGTCTGCAATTATTTACTTAAAAAGACTTGAATAAGCATGTGGTACCATTTCAAAACTGGCAAACTTTATCAGTTTTAAATACTCTTGATGGTTTTTCATGCCAATTAAATGCATGACATAGGAAGATCCTGCCAAAGCTCGTTGAGTTATTTCTCTTTTAGGCACTGACATTCTAAATGAACCTTGGTCTCTGCTTCTGCACAGCCATCATGATCTTGGCTAAGAGTTATTTTATTCAAGTCTTCCAGTTTCATAGTTGTGAAGGGTTCTAGCACAGGGGCAGGAGGTTCAGATTACTGCAAATGAGCTTGGAGCTTGTTTAGCAACAGTGGTTTTTTATAATACTGACTTTGTTCAAAATTGTATAGCTTGTCTGCCCACTAATCCCAGGATTAGTTCATGTCTTGGGCTGGTGAGTCTCAGATGGTCATTTTCAATTTCTCCTAGTTCAGTGTTTAAATGGTGAGATGTTAGATTGTTCTTTAAGACAGGTGTATACTTCACTTCTGTTTGGAGTGTTACTGATATTCACAAACAAATGCAGGAATGACTGGCATCCACAGAATGAAAAAGTGTGACTACACCAAATATTTTGCCCAAGTACCCCTTTACTTAGTTCTTGTCCCAATTTTTGGTGGCTCAATTTAGCATTTAACTTCTCTACTTGTCAATTCTAGTGTGAAGTTAAGGAAATCAAGTTAAATCCCCAGTGGTTTAAGTTAAATTATTTGACACAGGACTGGTATAGAAATGACAGTGTGGTCACCATCATTTAAAGTCTCTGCTGGGATGTGCCAAGTAACAGTACTGATTCCTGTAATCTAATGCTTATATGACAAGTTATCTTGCAGTTTCCTCCATGAATTGTTCATGCTAGCTTTCTGCTGAATAAAATAGTTACCAGTGTGCGATCTGGAAGCTTTTGTTAATACCTAACTCTTTGAAGTGGGGATCAAGGAAGCACTCTGGATGGGGAGAGCACCTAATGCCAGTCAAAAGGAAATGACAGGAGCAAACCAGTATCTTCACCCTGCCCTGTTCCAGATTTCTTCATTGGTCTGACTCGGGCAGCTCCTAGGGTGCATCCATAACGCAGAATCCCCTTTTATCTCAGATGGTCATCCATCCCATTCCACATCAAACTTACAGCTCCTGGCCCTTCTGTGTTCTAGGCTGGCCAGGTGAATCCTTATTCCTTATTTGTGTCCTTACTAAGCCTGTCCTTCAATCTTAGCTGGTCTCTGCTCAATGGCAATGCTTCTGCCAGAGCAGATTCCACCCTTACACAAAGCCTCTATCTCCTTCGGACTAAGGGGAAGCAGGCTGTTGTTGTCACCTTTGCTCTAACAGAAACACATCCAGCCTTTCCATAACATGCATTTTGGACACTAACCCTGAAGTTTGATTAAGAGAGGTCTGCAGCTGGAGATTTGTTTTGAGTCATGAATATAGATAAATGTCTGAAGGGCATCAGGTGTGACTGATGGTCTCTGTTGGTTTGTGAATCTCTAGAAGGTGTCAGAATAATAGGACTAATCCATCCATGTGGAGGTTTCCTCTTTGTCAGCTTAAGTGTGCATAAAAGCTAAGAAAACTGTCTGCTCAAAAAGTAATGATCTCTCTTTATACCTAATGTTCTATAGTTTTTGTACTTTATTTTTGAATAGATGTGATTTATCTCTTTAATGTTACATAACTGAGAATCTGTTCAACAAAGCTATTTGACTGCAATCTAATTTCTTAAGTATACTTTTAAAAATGGCAAATAGTTTTTAACAGTGCATGATTTTATGAGGAAGGCAAAAGATTACAGAAATAAATGTTCTGAGGGCCTGTTTTAACTGAACTACCGTGAACTTTAAAGGGTAAAAATGAGGGATGATAAACTCACCTTCTTTTAAATCTGAGAAAAAAGACCAATATACAAATATTGCCAATTAGATTTTTCATACTGTTGCATGAAGTAGAGTGTGCTTTTATAGATAACAAAGTTAAAAGTCTTTGTACTGCTTTTTATCTATGTTTGAATAGTGCCAATCCAGTTTTCTTTTAAGAGTTGGAGGGTGTCTTTTGTGGGTTTTTTTGGGGTTTGTTTGTTTTCTTTTTTGTTTGTTTTCATGCTGTGGCGACTTAATTTCCCAAATCAGAACACTTATTTTTTCACTTTCAGATGCCTTCTGTCAGGGGTTATAACAGTGCTATTTTTAAATTGTTAATATTTATTCTGGTATTGACTTTCCTTTGCTTCTGTAAATTTTCCTTTTCTTTTTTTATTTAATTTTTGATTTCAGCTGAGTTTTCAACACAAGATTGGTATCCTTTACTGCAAAGCAGGCCAAAGCACAGAAGAAGAAATGTATAACAACGAGATGGCAGGACCAGCTTTTGAAGAGTTCCTTGATCTACTGGGCCAGAGAGTACGGCTAAAAGGATTCAGTAAATACAGGGCTCAGCTAGATAATAAAAGTAAGTTATGTTTCAAGCTATGGGAGAAAGGGTGATTATCCAGCTGATCTTCTGCAAATTGTGTTGTCTTTTCATGCTCTTGACTTTGGGTTTTGAATAGTAAGATTATATGGTAAATGAGGAAGATGAGGCATGGTAAGAGCATGTATCAAACCTTTTCTGAAAGGTCATTTACTTTTTCTGTGGCATTAGTAGAACTGAAAATCAAAGCAATTTATTGTTTTCATTTGGTTAAAATCGTAGTACATGAGTAATAGTTCCCCAGGTACACTTTAACATCTTATTCTTTCAAAGGCAATAAAAATATATGTATTTCAAAATATGGAGTAACTTCCCTTATTTCAGCTAAACGTACATGCTTACTTCTACCAAACACACACAAGCAGTAAAGTTTCCTGGTTTCTCACACATGCACAGTAAGCATGTCATCATTTGTGAGCTGATAATTATTAATCTACCTCAGGTTTTCAGTTTCTGTAAGTGCAGTAGTATAAAAATTTAAATGTACACATTGGTTAGATTTTGTAGCAAAATAGGAACTGAAGTATTGCTGTTAAAAAAAAAGTCAATGATATGTTAAGACAATTCTTTATTAGCACTGTTTTCACTGCCCTTAAATTTAACTTAAATTCATTCTTTGTTTAACGATGTTTTAGCAGGATTTTCACAGCTGATCATATTAGCTGTGATCTAAGGATATCTAGTTATTTATCTACTTAATTTTAACATAGTGTCAACCTAGTATAAGCACCACATTTATTTCCAGTAATATATCTGGCTTTTTGCTTAAATCCATGCTTGTTTCCCCTTAAAAATTCAAGCCTTTTAGAGACTGTTGCATCCTATTTCAGTACAGAATAATAAATCATTTTTCAAAGTAATTTGTAGAAATGTATATTAACATGCTGTGGATGTCAGGCTTCTGAAATGAATTGATAGATAGGGATGAAAAATTGAAAGGAGTAAGGGGTGTTTGGGTTTTCTTTTTTTTCCCCAATCAGAGCATGACCTAATGTCACCTAGTAAGTTTTACATATGAAACTAAATGCTGGTCTGTCAGCAAATTCAGTTTCTGTATTTGCTGTGCTTCAGTATAGCTTACATTGCTGATCAGTACTGTGTATGTATCAGTCAATAACACGATTTTAATGTTTTAAAAAGTCTGTGTGCCATTAATTATGTTGTCCTGTCATAGTGTGTTCTCATTGTTTGCAACAGGCCAAATAGAAATAAGAGCTCAAAAAGATACAGTCTTCAGTATTATATTAAATGTAAAGTACTGGCTGAACATTTTTGTTACACTTGTTTTTAAATATAACAGTGCAAGAAGCTTCACTGTGTGTCATATTTAGACTTAGGTAATACATTGTTCTGACTGCCTGCAGGTTCAGGGGAGTGTAATAATTTAGTCTCTGGGAGCTATATTTTGGGTAGACACCATGTTTCAGTAATAAATCTTGCTTCGTTCTTGTAGGAGTCAAATTTATTAAGTTTTTACATTCTCAAATACTTGAGTATCTGTGAGGTTTTTCTCTAAAAAGTTCTCTTTTTAAAATCTGCTTATTTAAAAAAATTGTTTATTTGATATTTGGATAAGTAACGGGTCGATTTCTTACCTAACAGAGGAAGTAGAATGTTGTGATGAGTGCCCTGTCTGGAAAATAAGCCCCCACCTCTCATGTGCTCACCCACCCTCCAGTTTGTGAGTTGAGATTAAGAGAGTTCAGTGAGTGAAGGGAAGAAAAGGGGAAAAAAAACCACCCCCAAAAAACCTCCCAAACAAACAAAACCTCCCAAGCAAACAACAAAAAACCCACAACCCACCACTACATCAATCAGGCAACAACACAACTGATGCAAAGGCAATCAGTCTCCACCTGCCATCAGCTGACTGATGCCCAGCCATTCTCTGAGCGACAGCTGCCAGGAAAAAGCTCCCCCTGCTCCAGTTTTCCTGCAGAACATAACTTGATAGGGTATGGGATATGTTTTTGTCAATTTGATTGGCTGCCCTGGCTGTCTCCTCCCAAACCCTTGGGCACCCCAGCACCCTCCCCAGGGTAGGGCAGAGTGTGAGGGGCAGAGCAGCTCTGCATGGGCAGGGTTTGGCCCCAGCTAAAGCCTCAGTGTGTTACCAGCACTGCTTTGATCACACAGAGAGCACCCAGCACCATATGGGCTGCTATGACGAATTTTAGCTCCATCCAAGCCAGACCCAGAGCAAATGTCAAGGACATATGGAATATATTAACTATAAAAACTCTTCTCTGCCCTTCTTTAGTGCAGTTTTAGTGGCATGCAGTTCCAAAGCCCAAGATAAAGAAATAAGAAAATTAAATGTAATTTTGCCAATTCAATACAAGACAACTTGTTTTGTATATGTTTTGAAACATATCAGTGTACTAGAAATGAGAAAAAAAGTTTTATTGTTGGAACATATTTTCTCTTTCTATCTCTTCAAAACTGGCTTTCTAAAATGCCAATGAAAGGTTATAATGGAATTAGGTTTTCAGCTAAGATTTTGAAATAGAAGAGAGCAATAAGGTTTCTTTTTTTTTAGCAACATTTAAGTAACAAACTTCAGTTGAAATTATGCTTTTTCTTTCTTATGCAACTGTAATCTGTGTTTAATAAATGAAGTTAATTTAATTATCATCCAGACATAACTGATGCACCCAGTTAATGTATGAATGTGCTCCTAATTGTATACAAATATTTTTAGATTTAGGGCTGCAGATAAAGAAGTGTATGTTTATATACTTTTATATACTTTTAACTGGAGAACTAACATGGCTATTTGATTTCATTTTGGAATATAGTTATTATTCAAAACAAATCAAAACTCAAAAACCTTAAACAATGTTTTAGAGAGTGTACTGGAGAATATTTATCGCTGTAGAGAACATAAAATTATGTTAAAAAATAAGTGAGTGGAAAAAGAGAAGAAAAGTTGGTACTTGTCTTGAGTCAATAAGGTGTTCAATAGAGTTAAACCTTAAACTTTTTAAAAGTTCATTGTACTTACTGAAATAGTCTGTACAAATTGAAGAAAAGGAATAAAAAGGATTAACTTATGACTACAGTGTAAAACTCATTTACTGTAAACATCACAACATGCTAACCATTAATAAACTTCCTAAATGAAAGAAAATGTTAAATAATACCATATATGAAATTTATTTTAATAATTTTCAAATATATATATTATGCACATGTTTTATGTTTTTAAAATATCTGATCTGCAACATGTGTTTTCATGTTAGATTTGGGTTTAGTCAATTGTCTGTATTAATGTTTAAATAATGAAAACACATGTTATATAAAATTATGCTTAAGTAGCTAAGTGTTTTGTTTTTTTCGTGATATGCCAGTATATTTAAAATCAGTTTATTTAGGTCTCAGGCACAGCACACTCTGGGTTTTTTCTGCATGACCCCTCTGTGTCGTAATACAATAGACTAGATTTTGAGCTGAGGGAAACTGATTTTGTTAAATTGTAGAAAAGATATGAGTTGCTTAAATAGATTTAAATCACAGCATGCAGAGCAGTGTCCTAAAAAGTAGTATGAATGTTCTAATTTACTGACCTTTTTGTGATGAAATTAATTTTCAGCTGATTCAACAGGAACTCATTCCCTCTATACTACCTATAAAGATTATGAATTAATGTTTCATGTATCAACAATGCTTCCATACATGCCCAGTAACAGGCAACAGGTATGGTTTTTTTGGCTTTTCATTGTCATTTTACGTTATAAATGTTTGACATTGAGTGTTGGGGGCTTTTAATAGTATTGGTTGAAAACTGAATTGTTTTAAAAGAAGTATGACTCAATTATATTTATTTTCTTGAAATATTGTAAGACATTAGAAATCTTGTAGGATTTTTATTCTATATAATTCAGAAACTTATCCCATGTATCCTATTTCATTATATTATTAAAAGACATTATTGCCTCTGGTAAATGAGTTATTTTCAGTTTGGATAGAATTCACATCTTATGTATGTTTTAAACATTGAACGGAATGAATCTTGAAAATAGTCTTATGGTTAAAATATGCATGTAAAAAAGATTTTTTTAAAACAATTCCACTTAATCCTTACATTAGAGATCTTGAAATGTTTAATATTGTATGAGCTTAGTAATAATTTTAAACTGTGTCCTTCAAGGTGTCTGTGAAAACAGAAAATTGCAGTGTGTTTTCTTATTTCTAGAGAATTCCCTTTGCTTATATAATAATTCAGAATGTCTTCAAAGCATTAAGGATGGCTAAAAACCAGCACAGCATCCAAAGTGTGCTGTGCACCAGTAAGGTTACTCTGTCTTGCCTGTCTAAGATATTTCTTGGGACTTAATTAAAACGTACAAGCACATTTGGTATAATATATCAGTATTAATGCTTAAAAGAAAAGCACTAGAATTGCGTATAGATCAGACTGATGGTAGTTTGTAACTTTCTGTGCCACTACTCTGTGTTCCTTCAGGTATGAAGGAGTAAATGTTGATTTATTTAGTTAGTTTTGGAATATTCTCACCTTGCCATGCGAGTTACAATCCTTTCAGCCCTTGAGGAAGGTTGTCATGAAGTAAGGATGCTATCTCACTTTGCTTTTGAGCAGCACACAGAAGATGCTTACTGATTGATTGTTGAACCATATGGGAGTTATATCTGTCATGTCTATCCTATCAACAGATCTTGTGTGAGCAGAAAGAAATGTGTCAAGGTAGCAAGAAAAAGATAAATAAAAGTACTGAAATTCTTCAGAAGGAAGAATGTATATCATGTTAAGTGTTTTAAATAATCAGTGCGTAGAGCTCTGAACAGTTTGAGAAGCTGTTGCAAGTGAACAGTTAAGACATTACAGTTAGTATTTAGATGTGGTTTAAAGAAACTAAATTAGGAATCAAAAGGCAAACTTTTCACCATATGAATAACACAAAGTTTAGATGACTCACTTCCTAGAATGTGTGGCTTTTAGGGGACAGAATGTTCAGCTACATCAGACACTCAACTGTGGGATAGCTAGTAATCAAGGGATTGGATCTTCATCGCTGATTTCAGATTGTTCTGCTTCTTTGAACTTTCTGTTGCATCTTATTACAAAACAGGATTAATTCATTAAACTCACTAGGAGTTGTTCTGTCTGTAATCAGTCTAATCATCTTTGACTGGAAATACATGTAAGTAAGGAAAACTGTACCCTAATTAAGATGATATAGTACACTGAATGAGCTTGGCTTAAAAGAATAAAACCAATATTTTCATAGCAAATCACAGGCACTGACAGTAAATATGCCCTTACTTGGAGTTTATTACTTTTGTTGTCTTTCGTGAATTTTCCTTGTTTGTGAGAACAGGATATCCTCTTGCCATGATCCACTCATTTTCATAGTTTTTTTACTGTTTGTCAGCTTCACTGTTGTGTTGCTCAGCCACCCCCTATTACTGTCCTTTCACTTCTTCCTGTGCCTTCCTTTCATTCTTACCATTTCCTTATGTGTCTTCCTTTATAGTCAGGTGCTGGTTCTTGTGTACAGCAAAATCTTCCAGTTTTAACTCCCTGGTTTTCCCTAGCAACAAGCACTCCTTTCCACAGTGTTCTATTAAGCTCTCATCATTGTCCCTTTAAAAGGTTCAATATTAAGTGGAAGCACTATGTTGTTATTCATGGCTTTCTTGGGATCAAAATAATGTGGCAGTTTTCCAAGTTCAAGCAGTTTGCCTATCTGAAGACCCACCACATTATTTTTCAGGTGATGAGATCTATCAGTGTTTGCACAGCATGTACACTGTCTTAATGAAATGTGACAAGTGCACCCAAATTACTAGAATTTAGCCAGCCTTAATGTGCAAAACAGATCTATAATAACTGTTTATTTTTTTTTTTCTCTTACTGTTTAGTTCCAAAATACATAATGAAGTCTCTTCAGGGTTTGGCTCACTGCATACCCGAGTAAGGGGAAGTTAGAAACAACGGTAAATTTCCTGTCAGGTTATGTTAGGAGTGAAGCCCCCATTCAATAGTTATTTTATGAAGCCCCCCATTTAATAGTTATTTTCTGCTAGCATATTACATGTGTACTGGCTGAGGTTGTTGCATCCTTTCCCTGTCCCTTGTTTGGTCATGACTGGGCAAGGTACTCAGTCACTCCTCATCATCGACGCCGGTGACCTTCAGTGAGCAAGCACCGAGCATTGCTTGTGTTCCAAATACCTGTGAGCCAAAAATAGGCCGCACCAGAACTGTTTGTTGCTTCTTCCAGGATATAACTACGCCCTGCTTGGTCCCTGATCAGGACATCCCTCTAGTTTTAGAACCAGCAGGAGATCCAAAGAGCAAGGTAATTCTTATTTTGGCTGCAACATAGGCTGGGAACTTTCAAGTCAGCTGCTCCTTCCCTAGGATGGAGAAGACAACCAGCCCTGGTGTGGCCAGTTCCTTTTCCTTTACTGGCCTTTTCTTCAAAGCAATTCAAGGCTTTCCCCTTCGAACTTTACCTTTGCAATGTCCCTTTCCAAATCATTCCCTTGCAAGTTTCCTATTCACACATTTGCAGTCTGCTTGTGTACACCTGGTCAGACCTGATTAATCCAAATCTGTTCAAATAATCAGTTTTCACCTGGTTTTATGAAAACTTTAGAATGAAACAGATATGCAATAATGAAATAAGCTTGTTGCATTTCACTACTGTTAAAATAGTTGGGTAACAAGAACTGTGGTTATACCAAACTCAGTTGATCAGATCTGTTGAAAGAGCTTTTGCCGTTCATCTCTGGTTTTGGTACTGGCTAAGAACACAAATTGAAAATAAAACTTTTGAAACAACTTATTTTAGAAATGTACTAAAATAAGTTTGGAGATTTTTTTGACTCTTAACACTTCATCATTTAATTGAATGAAGAGTATATTTCACTGCTATTTCAACAAGAATTCCTTGTTTTGCAGTTTGACAAAGCAATTAATCCTACAGAAGTGGGTAGATTTTTAAGGCTGAGCACAAGCTCTTAATGTGCTAAATTTTAAGACAGCTTTTTTCCTTCAGAGATGCATATCTGAAAATTAAGAATTGAGTCACTAAAATCTGAGAATTAATATAACTATCATTTAGTGCAAATAATTTTAATCTAATGGATTCTGCTTTTCTAACATATTTTCCTGACTGAACTTGCCTTTTTGTGTCTTGTGTTCTCACATAACACTTCACTGATTTCCTTTTGGCTGCCTATCATACTTGATTAGGTTTATTTTCAAATTCTAACATGACAATGATGCCTCCTTACTGCAAGTAATTTCTGTAATCTCTGCACCCAGTTGAGAGTTCCTATTGTGCTCAACATTGGCATAAGATACTTTAGAGTATGTTAGAAAGGCAGATTAAAAAAAAAAAAAAAAAATTGTACAACATCCCAAAACCCCCAAACCTGAGCAGAGCTCAAAATGGGAGAGGAAGGGGAAACTAAGAACCTGAAAAGAGCACCCAAGCAAACTAGGAGGTAAAAGTTGGGAGAAAAATCTAGGCTGTAGAATGGAAAGTAGAAAAGCGTTTCTTATAGATAATTTTGCTGAGTTCTGGTTTCCTTCCATTCCTTTTTCATTTTCAGTATGCTATCCTTATCTCACATTTCCCAGAGAGGTATGTGTTCCCTCCTTCTTCTCCATTCGATATTTTACTCTTTTCCTGTTCCTTTATCCTATCCAGAGCACCTCTTTCCATGTTCCAGATCACCCCAGTTTAATTCTCCCCCCTTTAGAAGTTCTTTGCATTATGATTCTCTGTGCACAGCCACAACTGTGCTTTGCCTTTTGCATTGTGTTGAAGTTGACTGACCACTTCTGCATGACAACTATTTATAAGTGTTACACTGGTTTTATTTTAAATTGAAGAAGTCACTAAGATCTCTACAGTCTTGGTAAGGTTCTTAAAAATACTGACCTGTCTTCCTGTATCTGTTTTTGTGCCTTGTAGAGGTTTCCACTCTTGAAAAATATCCTAGGGATAGGATATGGGAACTGCCATGCTTTAAAAATCTTTGCTAGTAAAATTTCAAACATTTCTGAAACTTATCTCTAATTAAGTGAATGCTGTTCTTGCTTATGCTATGTAGGATGTCAAACAGAACCTCCTAAAGGGGTCTACAAAAGCAGAATATATTCTTGAAAACAGTGATTGTCTTGAAAAATAAATATACCTTTAAAGAGGATTGCATTCTCATTTTTATAATTTACTCTATGGAGATGTAGAGGCATGAGCCACTGTAGCAAGAACAAGTAATTGGGCACTTAGTGGTATAACAAGGGCAGAAATTAATCACCATGTACCTCATAATTGCAAGGTTGCTTACAAATTTAACTGAGTTGTAAATTCCAACCTGTGAGATAGTAATAACTTCTAAACATTAACTTGTGCTGCCCTACTATGATCTAATTGTATGGCTCACTAGATGAGCAAATTAAAGTGTACCTGACACACTTAGTTCTGTGATCAGTTCCTCGTAGTGCACTTCTGTATGCAACAGTCTGTGTATCTGAAATGGCTCAATAACCAGTTACTTTCATTTTAGTCTTAAAAACCTGAAAACTTGACTGAGCCACATGACTTACCAAATACTGTTTTCTGTTCCTATGTCTGTTGTAAAGTTTCATAAGAAGTCTTATTTCTTTATCTGTATTTGGGATTTTGATTATGTTTAAAATAATATAGATATACTTAGTGCTTTAAAATTGTGGTTTTTGCCCTTCTGACTACCTTCATAATATCATCCTTTATGTTATTTTAAGGTCTATAATGAAACATACTTATGGGTTCTAGACTTTAGCATGTGCAACTTTACTTTTTATTGTTGGTAGCTGAAATACTATCTTTTAGTGGAACTGGGAAAATGCAACAAAATACTCTTATTAGAAAGATTCTGTTCTGTGAAATCACCTTGACAGAGAAATTTTTACTTGCTCTGTCATAAAGTTTTCAAGTAAATTTATTCTTAAATCCTTTTTGGTTACACATGATCTAAGGTACAGCTTTAAGCGTCTTAATGCTTTTAGTTGACAATGCAAGATCTTTGGCAAACTTTGGGTAAATACTTTAAATGTAGCACCTAGACTGCTTTTTTTGTCTGTCAATATACAAAATTTGAAAGTTACAATATTCTTCCATGAGGAAGTATATGTCATTTTACTGTGTTGTTTTATTGGGTTTTTTTGGGAAGATGTGTAGTAGTCCCTTATTGCTGGATATGTTTTGCAATTTTTACTAAATTTTTAGCTTATAACAATGATTTAGTACTTTAAATTAGTCCTTAAATATATTTTGATGATAAAAGCTACTGATTACGAGAACAAAATTTTAATTAGAGAGTTCCTAATAGGTGTTGTTTCTCTGTGAGTCTTGGTTCTGTTCCTCAAGTATGCAGTTGTTAACATTTGTGATGGATGTTCATGATAATATATTTTTTTAATTAAGATCATAATATTAAAGACAATATTTAATAGTATTATGACATGGAAAAGAAAGTTTTATTGAGACATAGAAGCAATATTATTTTTTTAATATAGAGACAAATATTACACTGTAAAGAGGGAACGAATGTACAGTTTTCTGGATAGTGAGAAATGTCAAGTGATGCAACACTTTTTATTACTGAACTGATGCATTAGTAAGGAAAAGAGAAATACATTTTTCTCATAAAATAAAATATAAATGAGCATAAACTATGGAGAACTAGTGTGGGGATGTAAGAAAATTCACTAGTATTTTTGTGAACTTAGCCCAGTTTCCTTTCCCTGTATTTTTGTAGTTCTGATAGCCTTTACATGTTTTTATCCATGATGCAGTAAAAGTTATTTCTGAAAAATTATACTTTATTTGTATTGGTTTGGCTTGTTTGGGTTTATTTTTTTCTAAGATGATTAATTTGTGATTTTTAATTTTTTTTAATAATTAATTTTTCAATGCATGTTTCTTGTCTAGCTGCTAAGGAAAAGGCATATAGGAAATGACATAGTTACCATTGTCTTCCAAGAGCCAGGAGCACTTCCTTTTACTCCAAAAAATATTCGTTCCCACTTTCAACATGTATTTGTCATTGTCAAAGTGCATAATCCTTGCACTGAAAATGTGTGTTATAGGTGAGTAGAGCCTTATAACTATTTAAGTTTGTTACTAAAGACTGCAGTGCAACCATGTTTTCTAGATGCTTTGTATTTCTTATAGATATTATGTGCTCAGTTTTAAAATTTCTGCTGCACTTCCTGTGAATTTGAAACCCCACTGTCTCTGGTGCACACAGCTACAGTTTTGGAGCACAGTTTGTAGACTCAAATGGGTATGTGCAGAACTCCATGTTGCTGATTTTTGGCCACAAAATAAGGATATACCAAGTTAGTCAAAATAACATTTGCAGGCACACCAATAGAAATTAATTTAGAATTTGTGTTGCGTGTTTCCTTCTTTTAAAGAAAGTGATTTAAAGTATTTCAGAAGGTCCTTTAACCTGTATGAGTATGACAATATGACACCAGGATGAGTCAGAGCCTTTAAGCACATAAGGACTTTTGGAGAATGGAAAAAAATAAAATTTCAGATGATTTTATCAACTCTCACATTTAAGTTACTGCATCATGAATTTTAGCAAGGTAATCAAGGTGGAAACACATTTGTGAATTAATTGGTAATAAATAGTGATAAAGACATGAAGCCTAAATACACAGGTTTATTTATGAATGTTATTTGTTCATTGTTAAAAATGAAATTAAAATACATCATGAGAGTGGGTAATATTACTGTCGTTTAGCTGTCTACAGGAACTTAAACTATCTTTTAGGACTTGATTTTGTTTCAGTAACTGTTTTGTGTTGATTAATACGTGATATTTCCTAAATTATATTTTTCTTACTAACAAACTCTGTCATTCCAGATTTGACTGTATTTCAGTCAAATAGTAGTTGTACCTAATGTGTACAGTATTTTAAAATTCTTTTTCAGTTGAGATATATTATGTATGTATCAGTTAGAGGTATAATTGTATCAATTAGGAAATATTCCTATTTTTCTTACATATTGCTGTGAACTGTCTAAATAAAGAATTATATTTTCCAATTTTATGAGCATAGATTAGGCAGCTTAAACAGGTGGAGAATGCTCCATTATAGTCATATTTGCCACTAGTATTTTTTCATTGAATTCACACTTCCCTGGAGAAGAAGATTTGAGGATAAAAATTAATTCTGTTTCTATTTTTTACATTTCTTAGCTTTAAGATGGTGCAACTGAGTGACAGCTGAAAATGATAGATTTAGATAAAAATAATTTTAAAAGCACTTCTCTCATTTATTTCTTGCAATTCCTTTTAATATTTATTACATAGAAGAAAGGAGATGTTGACACCCTAAGAAGTTATCTTTGATACTTTTTTTTTTAGTAAGATACCTCCATCATGTCCTTTAAATATTTAAAAGAAAAAAGCCATTCTAAAACAGACAACCCAATCAGATTTCTTTGATGTGTCTGGAATGTCTGCAAATTGACATGTCAAAGCTGTATTTAATTGTGTAAATGGATTGCAGAGATCACAGTTCTGCTTATCATCCCACTTTATTTTTGTTTAGGGAATTAATAATTTTGTTGGTTGCCTTTTTTTTTTCTATTTCCAGTGTTGGTGTTTCACGATCAAAAGATGTTCCCTCATTTGGTCCACCCATTCCCAAAGGAGTAACTTTCCCCAAGTCTGCAGTCTTTAGGGACTTCCTTTTAGCCAAAGTTATTAATGCTGAAAACGCAGCACATAAGTCGGAAAAATTTCGAGCCATGGCCACAAGGACACGTCAAGAATACCTGAAAGATCTGGCAGAAAACTTTGTTACCACAGCTACAGTGGATACTTCAGCCAAGTTCAGCTTTATTACTTTAGGGGCAAAAAAGAAGGAAAAAGTGAAACCAAGGAAAGATGCACATCTATTCAGTGTTGGAGCAATTATGTGGAATGTGATTGCCCGAGATTTTGGCCAGTCTGCTGACATTGAATGTCTCCTTGGAATCTCCAATGAATTTATCATGTTGATTGAAAAGGAATCAAAAAATGTTGTGTTTAACTGCTCCTGCAGAGATGTTATTGGATGGACATCTGGATTAATGAGCATCAAAATATTTTACGAAAGAGGAGAATGTATTCTTCTGTCTGCAGCAGATAATTGTACTGAAGACATCAGAGAAATTGTTCAAAGACTTGAAGTAAGTACAGTTTCTAAACTGGAATTCCAATTTTTTTATGAAAAAAGTTGTCTACATCTACTTTGAGGTAGAATTTAAAATGTTCTATGTTCATAGCTCAGGAGTATTTTCAGTCTTCCGAGAGCGTTAAAAATAGTAATCTTCACAACAGCATGTGAGATGAGTGTTATCACCTGTTTTTCAGGGGAAAGATTGCAGATACCATTAATCAGATACTATTACTTGCCCAAGGCCAGGGATGGTTCCAGTGTTGAAATCAGGACTGAAAAGCTTTTGCCACCTCTTGCTGTGGCCCGTTCTCGAATCACAGCCTTGTAGGTAGAAGTATCATTAAATAAAAATATATATAAAATCTTAATGTGTAAAATATACTTCGACTTTTTATAATAATCCAGAAGAATATTAGCAGAAAATTTCTCTAAGTGGTACTGCTGATTTGTTCCTCTGTACTAAGAAAGTGTAGGAAGTGAAGAAAACTACACCAGCTAATGCCAGTTTTAACAGCTGACTGGATAAAGTTTTTCAGACACTTGATGACCATGTCAGTAACTACTCATGACCACTGTCCTCTAACTATTTCAGTCAGTCCAAATGAAGTGACAGTAATTCCAAGGTAAAAGTGCTGATGCATCTAATGGTTGCACTTCACTCTTTGATCTTAGTTTAAGTGATTTAGATGGTCTTAGGGTTTTCTTCTATTAGAAAGCTCAGCACTGAAAGGAAATCAGTCTGCTTACAGTTCTTACACTGAAACAGTTGGCTTGCAGCTGATGATTTAGACCCTCTCTAGTACTGCAGTCTCATTTAGCATTGCTCAGTATCATGCTCTGAATAATAACTTTCTTCCAAAGAACAATCACTCTTTCGAGAGTTGAATGTCTTTAAACTCTTCTTGCCACTGTTATATTATCCTTTTCAATTGAGGTCTTCAGTTTCACTTTCCTTAGACAGATGTTTCCCTTCTAGAAAATAGTGCTCCCATTAGGTCTTGTTAACTGAACAATACAAATTTCTTAACACAAAAGAAAAACGAGATTTAAAGTTCTAGTGAAAACTGCTGTCATCAGTGACAATGTTTTTGTGCTATTTTTCACTTACTTGGTTTTGGAAAACCTGAAAATAACCCATGTTGCTGAAGACAGATCTTGAAGATTTGGTAATTAAAAACACAAAATGAAATGTTTATCTGTGTTTACTTTACCACTTCCTCTTTATTAT
The DNA here is from genome assembly GCA_017589585.1 of Phylloscopus whistleri. NCBI lineage: Eukaryota > Metazoa > Chordata > Aves > Passeriformes > Phylloscopidae > Phylloscopus > Phylloscopus whistleri. Next base: position 94,009 of record JADMLD010000177.1, read on the forward strand.
GGCCAGATTTGGGGTTAAATAATGAAAATTTGGTTTTAAGCCTCAAATTTAGCATCAGTTAGTACTAAGGTTACCTGAATATTAACTTCAAGTATCCCAATTAATTCTGACTGCCTTTTCTTTCTCTGCAACCTATCCAACTTTCATATGCATTAAAAGAGTTAACCATCATCACTTGTTTAAAAAAAAAAAATTCCCTGTTTCTTGCCTCATATTTTTCTCATTTTCCCCTTCTTCTTCCTCTCTTTTGAAAGCTGCATATTGATGTTATTTCCTGGTTGGTTTATAACATTGAATGCTTTCTACATCCTTGTATACATTTGGTATAGAACCATTAGAACCACTAAAAAGTATTTAAAACTCTGATGCTACACTTAATGTGCATACTTTAAAAACCTTTCAAGTGACTCAGAACACAGCTAAGGTTAATAGCCATATGTGCCAGCAGATGCTAAACATGAAAGCTCAAACTGTGATATCAATCTTCAGTGACCAGATGATTAACCCTTTTCAGTCATGAATTAAAGCATTTCTTAAAACCAGTGAGTAGAACATTGCAATTACTAAATGAGATTGTCAAAGAAATAACTAGACTTTATTGCCTGGAATTAAGTCATGAAGGTTAAAAGGACACCTATCTGAATATCCAGATTAAGAAAAGGTGTAAAAAGCTGGCTGAGACCATGATTTTAGTTTGAACTGAAACAATTGGTCCAGGATGGAAAAAGGAGCTGTGACCTGTCAGTCTAGACAAATTCGTGTTTGTTGGGGAGAGTATCTAGTTATAGAAAGTAGAAAGAGCAGCAAGCTATAGATTAACTCGGAGGGTTGTGTTGGAAGGTAGGAAAAGCAGTGGTTTTGAACTTCAGGATAACAGAGAATGGTAGGATGATAAAAGATTAAATGGAAACACTGAATGGATCTTCAGATAAGAATCTGAGTTGACAAAATTTCCTTAGTATCCTGTATATTAAAAAAACCCTCTTCACCATCTTCATGGTGCACAGAGGATCTCATTTAACTTTGTCTGTTTAAAGCACATTCAGAGAAACCAGCTCTGAGTGCATTTGTGGCCACAAGATAAGTGAAGCTGCAACCACGTCAGCAGAGTGCCGTGTTTTGAAGTGGAGCAGCACTATGTTTGATGGGACATTACTATGTAATATGCAGTGTTACCTTTTAGGGAATATACACTTGGGGAGGACTAGATCTCCTGGAATACTTCCCATTGGGAATAGATGAGTCTTTGGCAGGAATCTTTTATCTTTCTTATCTTTTAACTTTTGAATATTTAACTTGAAGAAGAGATTTTTGAGTGCTCTAAGTTGGGGAAACCCATATACTTTGGCTGGTGCATTCATTTTGCAGGAGTCTATAATTGTGACATAATGATAAAGCAGTGTCAGCCTGCAAAAAAGAATGTGATGTTTCTTAATAAGGATAAAATTCCATCCCTCAGCTAGGCTCCTGACTGTAATAGCATGTTCTTCTTTTCACTGCATGACTAAGTGTATGTTTTAGAAACTTGTGATGGAAATGTAGCTAACGAAGAGCTGAAAATTTCCTTTTCACTTATCTAATTCACAAATTATGAAAGGTTTTTTCTTACTGAAATTTAGTCTTGAAAGAGCTAGGTTAACAGTATGTTAAAGTTTCCAGTATGCTATATAGTTCTAATACATGCAGAGTTCTAATATATGCAGTAATATATAACAGTTATATATGCAGTACTATAATATAGTTCTAATATGTGCAGAGTTACAAGCACAATAGAAAGTTCTTTTTAAAAAGGAAAGGCTCTAAAATAAATTCAAACCTCAGAGCTAAAAAATGACAGAGGAAATAGCTGCTTTGTTTTTGTTATGAAAACCCAGAACCCGACTCTGTAAACAAAGCCTCCAGAGTATATTTAGACATCTCAATAATGACTTTCACATTTTAACTTTGAAATCTACGTCTTCAGAAGTAACTGAAAAGACGATGAATCAAAATTTCTAGGCAATAATTCTCAAAATAGCTCATCCTTGCAATATCTTCAATATTTCATAGATCACAGAAAATTATCCCTTAATGAATGAGGGCTAATTGTATTTCTTTACCTCAGAGGTTAAAAGCATGAGCATAAACTAGATCAGGAAAGTTAAAATAACTCATGAGTTTGTGGTACTTTGTTCTCATGTGTGCAAGTTCTAATTTTTTTTGTTGAGTGACAGATATCCATATAGAAATATTCTGTAAAGAAAATAGTGCTTTAAAACTAACTAAGGTACCAAATCTCATGAGCTGTACAGTCCCACTCCCTCCTCATGCACCCCTGAATCAGGTTGGGCCATTCTGCTATGGCAAGCACATAGTAAACTAGTAAGCTAGCCTGCCTGGATTCTGACTCAAGCAGGCAATGGAGAGCAAGAGTGACTTTTCCAAAATAGCCTCCTGAATTAAACTCAAGCCATAAAACAACCTTTGCAGAGATCTATCCTGCAGAGCTGACAGTAATGAACACTAGCTTCTATCTGGTTTTGTGATTCACACTAAACCCAGCCATATAAGCAGCATGAACACCTTCGTGGAGCAAGGTAAGGTGTGCTGTGGAACTGCTCTTAATGTAGCGTGACCTTGGGAAGATCCCTTGATCTGTTTCATAGTGGTTAAGTTTTTATTCTAATTGAACTAATGAAGCTAAATACATACTTTAGTGACACTGACAAAAGGGAAGGCTGGGGTAACTCTCAAACTTCCTTGTAATGCGGGCTAGAATTTTGTCTTCTTGGTGTGGTGCAGTATCCCAGCTTACAGGCCGTTGTATGATTATGAGTTACATGGCAAAACTGTTTAGAACTTGTTTCACAGTATATAGAAATGAACCTCCTTAGCAAAACCTGAATTTGAAGGATTTTGGCTGACCTGTACAATAATACTTACTTTTCATTGAATATGAGGAAAGTATTTTTTTTTGTTTCTAAGTTTCCCAGTGACATGGAAACTCTCATCCCACTTTAGTGATATCCTCATCTAGAGGTGATGGTAGTTAGGAATCTGCCTAAGAAGCAAAATAAATAAATTAAATTAAATTAAATTAATAAATTAATTAAAAAAATATTTTCTTCATTGCTATTTTCTTGAGGAAAATGAGCTGCTAGAACTGAGGCACTTCAATTTGGCTCATGTTATATCTTGGGTTTAATACTGTTTAATGCTGAATAAGAAACGCCTGCACACTTGCAGTCAGCCAAAAAAGAATTAAGTAATTGACAGCATTTTCTTGCTCTGTGTTTTGAAACTAAACCAGCTGTAGAGTTTTCAGTTAGATATAAATGACATTGTGTTAATGTTGGGTAAGGGGAAGGAACTTGACATGGGTCAGCTGCCTGCCTTGGAGATGTAGGACCTTCAAAGGCGTGAAATGTTTTGTTCATTTTGTTTTATGCAGTAACCTTCATTCAAAGATAAGTGTTAAGATAATTCAATGTTAGTATATTGAAGATACTTAATATCAAGGCTTACATGAGTGTGGAATGTTTGTGTGCCCTGACAATGGCGTAACAATCTGGCGCTTCCTCAGATAGTGACCAGAGGATGTGAAACCACGGAAATGACCCTGCGGAGAAATGGGCTGGGCCAGCTTGGATTCCACGTGAACTTTGAGGGGATAGTGGCAGACGTGGAGCCCTTTGGGTTTGCATGGAAAGCCGGCCTACGGCAAGGGAGCCGCCTGGTCGAGATCTGTAAAGTGGCTGTGGCAACTCTGACCCATGAGCAAATGATCGACCTGTTACGCACGTCGGTGACAGTAAAGTGGTCATTATTCAACCACACGAGGATGGAGCGCCCAGAAGGTAAGGAGCTGCAGTTCTCTGTGCAACATTTCTATCTCTGTGGGTTTGTTTTTTGGTTTTTTTTTTTCTCTGCTCCTGCTTGAAGGATGACTCTTTTATTGAAGGCCTTCAGTAAATGGATATTGTCCATTGTGTTGGGTGGTAATGTTGTTGAGGCTCTTAAAGCAGTCATTTCCCCAAAATTCATATTGACTTCTTATAGAAAAGAAAATAGGATCCTACAAGAAATTTAATGAAAAATTTACTTTTATATGACTTTAAAAGAGTAGGAAGTGTATTCTGACTGAGCTGTCCTGAAAGTTGATGTTACTTCTTTTCTGCCACAGGAGAGTTTTATGTTTTAATGCTGAATTTAAAAATGTGGAATCCTTTTCATGAAAATACACCTTGTCTATCTTTGAGATTCCTCCAACTCCTGACTATTGGAAAAGATTTATTTTTTTTTCTTATGTTGAAATTTAATGAAAATAGTGAATTACTGCATTCTGGACATACATGGGAACAAGTCTTGGAGTTCTACTCACTTTCTACAGATATCTAATTTATTCACATTAAATGGTGAATTACATCAATGCGTTTATCAGTTAAAGCAGAGAAATCTTATTGCAACGTGAAATATATGTTCATGCTCAGGGAAAGACTAAAAACAATCATTACAGTGACTGTACCAGTGTTTTCAGGGATGAAATGCATTTTTCTTTCATCAGTGTTCCTTTTTTGGTGACAAGAGACATTTTTCTCCATTTTTCAATATCACGAGGCAGAGAAGTAGGAAAAAATTGACTTTGTAACAATGTGACTATTTCTCACACACCTTGTCTAGTCAGTGTGAATTTGGCTCATTCTAAATGAGAACTGTACCAGAGTAAATTTAATTACTTCTCTTCTTGCAGCAGGCCAACTTTAAATCTCTTGTTGATTTTTAATTCAACAGAAAAAACATTAGATGTGTTGCTTTTGGCAAGACAACAAGCAATAAAATTTTACGTAGCGTGCAGCACTGTGAAGTGGATGCCAACTGTATACAAATGCTGTTTAATTGGTGGCAATTCTCCAAGTAGTCATTGGCCTGATGTATGACACACAAGGGCTGTCCCCTGCCTCAACCTGCATCATGATGCCTCCCTTTCTGAACAAAATGCCTGTGAATGTAGGATACCACCGTTTTGCTTAGTTGGAGAGAAATTTGCAATTAAGCCTCTCTTTGCTTAGCTTTGCTATTCTCACCATCTGCTTCTGGGTATGAATTTTCACTGACTTGTTTGGTATACATTTCCAAGCTGTTTACAGAATATGAGCCTAATGAGCTTATCCTCTTATATTGAAGGTAAAAATGGGTATTTTATAGGCCCTGATAGAAAAATACATACTGTATGAACTGTTTATATTGCCTTTGATATAAATCTTCTTCTAGAGATAAAATGTATAAATCCCAGATCAGTGTGATACATAGCACCCAAGTCTCTGTGTAGGAGGAGTTTGAACTGAAGTGTTACCACACTGAGAAAAATCTGCAGAAGCTGCTCCTCTTTACAATTTTTAGCATTGTATAATTGTGACTAATTACTAAGAAAAATGAATTTTTTAAAACTATATGTCTATTGTAAAATTTTTTTAAAGGCATGTTCAAGTTCTTTTTAGCTTCACCTTTCTAGTATGTATATATATAAGAAATGTCTCTTTCTCTCAAAGAGAGACTTTCCCACAGAAAACTGCTCATTTTTCCTTGTATATCCCCAAAAATATGATTAGTGATTTCAACTGTCCAGTCTCTGGAGGGTTTTGAGCTTGCCTTTTTGCAATGTTTATAATCTAAACAGAGCAGACAGAAAACAGTTATAGATATTGCATGACAAGTCTGAGAATTTCAGTTGACAAATACGATCTTTGACTTTGTTTGTAAAATATATTATGAATGAGGGAAAGAGGAGAGAACAGAAAGGGATAAATTATCAGAATTTTGGCAAAAAAAGATAGCCTATTGCTGCTACTTACTAGGTAAAACTTGTGCAAACCCATCTCCCGGTCTCCTACTCAGTTGCTTCTCTTAGCTGTCTGCAGGTTCTTGTCACAGAAATAGAGAATAGCTGAGGTTGGAAAGGACCTCTGCAGGCTCTTGAGTCCAACCCCATGGCTCAAAGCAAGGTCAGCCAGAGCAGATTGTTCATGGACATCTTCACTGGGTTTTGTATATCTCCAAGGATGGAGATTCAAAAATTTAATATTTCAATTTGGTATGCAATCATCCTTTCAGTAAGAAATGTTTTATGTCTACTTAAATGGAATTTCCTCTACTTCAGTTTTGCACCTTGCCTCCTGTGTTTTCACTGGATACAATTCTTAGTCTGTCATCTTTTTTCCTTAATGCCCCCATTAGATATTTTATACACATTGATAAAATCCCTCCTGAGCCTTTTCTTTCCCTGGGTGAATGATACCAGCACTCTCAGTCCCTCCTTGTGTTTCAGATGCTCTTAACCCCTTAATTGTCTTTGATCTTTTGCTGGACTGGCTCCATATGTTCATGTCTCTCTTGTACTCTGGTATCAGGTTTACTCAGAAATTTGCAGGTAGTAGTTTTGGATGCAAAACAGGAGTATCTGGAGAACTAAATCCATTTCACCTTAGCTTGACAAGAAATATCCCTGTCCTTGGAGAGTCCGTGCATGGCTAAACAGGATAGAATCAAGCCTCTGTGAGTGATTGCAAACACGTGCTTGTGATAAACATTTAAGGCAGGTGTGACAGCTTGTCAGGAGGGAATTTTTTTGTATCAAGTAGCTGTAATGATTATCAAGTAACACTCAAAGCAGACATGCAGATATTTTTGTTGAATTTGGTGGTCCATCCATCCTTGACCCACACGTTACAAGTGTCTAGGAGAATGATAGTTAAAAAGCAGGAGAAAGCTTTATATCTATGCTCCAGTACTTATTGCTTTTATTCACAGCTGGTTTTAGAGGTTTTCTGCTAAGAGATGATGCATTGGACTATCTGACGTGTAGGAAGGTACATTTGGAGGCTGAAATAAGTCCCTTGAAAGTTTGACTCATACTGCAGAGTGTATGATCTTCTGGCAGTTGGGTAGGCTTTTCTTCTCTGTATTTCAACCTGGTTTCTCAGAGTACATACTGGTGGTTTGTTATTTTGTTTTTTGTTTTGGTGTGAGTGTTTGTTTGTTTGTTTGTTTTACTTAAATGCCATAATCTAGGGTTTCAAGTTCAGCCACAAAGATTTTGCCCACAGTGCATAGATACAAAAATACATACATCTTTGTTTCTAAAATGATCAGTTGCATAAAAAATTACATAACATTTGCAAGAATATAAATATAATTTTAGCAAAAAAATCCAGAGTTTCATGAGAAAAACTGAATGTATAATTTTATTAATGCCTGTCTTTCATTTTCCGAGATAATCAGCTGATTTCTACTTCTTGAAAGACTACTTTCTGCTTAGCTTTGTCTGCTGGGTTTTATCAATACAAAGCAATGAGTTTAGCTTTGGGATGCTTACTAGTACTGGTTCCTTGCTGGGATCAAATTCTGAAGTAAGTTTACACGGATTGGACATGAGTGCCATGGAATGTCTTGGGAATTGTATCCTTCAAGTGAAAATGAGTTTCAAGTGTGCAGGGGTGTTTCCAAAGCAGTCCCTTGAAAAAACATCATCCAAAGCAGAGATCTTTAATCAAGTTCTTGATTTTTTTGTCTGTTAGCTTACCCACAAACAACCCTCAATCCATCATTTTAAAAGAAAACCAACAAAATGTATGTGTGCACCCACTGAGAATAAACTATTAGCAATAAACAATTAACAAGGATTTTTTTTGCTGCAAACTATCTTGCATTCATTTGTTTCAGCATGAAAATAAACCATTTGAATGTTGAAGGTGCTTACAAAGGGATGTTACAGGGTGATTAGGAAATTAGAGGAAAATTCTGCTCGATAAATGTCTTCCATTACTTAATGTAGAGCCTTCTACTGGAGTCTTGACAGTAGTATATGCAAAAGTAATCATGGAATAAGGCCTTTCATTTACCATCCTGTAAAATTAATGAACTTGAGACAAAGCTCCTGCTGTTTTCAGTTTGCTCCAGCAATTAAATAATCATGCACAAATTGATGCAGAAAACTAAGTTATTTGTGTGGCATCAGGCTGATATTTGGATAGAAAGAAGAAATTGCTGTTTAAAACATAAATTCTTTAAATGACAAAGCGGTGTTAGAACAAATATGTAGGTCATTGTTTTCAGATCTGAATAAGTATTCTTGTGTCATTTGTTTCTGTGCTAGGTCTGTCCCTTCAGAATTGTTGATTTGGGATTATATGCATTTGAACAGGAGAATAATGATGTTCATTCTGATTTGCTTTAGCTGGTGGTGGTATGGTAGTGTTCAAGGACACTGTATCCTTAATCAGCCAAATCCAATCAAGGAATTCAAGCACTTCTAAATCTATTTTAAACTGTAGATTTTGCTAGATTCATTTTTACTACAGTTTACCTATGTGTTTGTCTTTTTTGAACTACCATTTTATATAAAAAAGAAATTGCTTAAGAACTGATTAAGAAACAATTTCTAGGAAATGTAGAAAGCAAACAAAGCTTTAAGCAAAATCTCCAGGGCTGGCTATAAACAGAAGCTGGAGAGCTGTAGGAGCAGTAGTTTCTACTGTTGGTCTGAACAAGCAAGAGACTTTTTCTGCTGTTGTAGGTAGTTTTGAAAATGGAAATACTTTAGTAACTATGACTGAAACTGCCTGTGGGCCATTTTTAAGTACTACTGCAATTCTTCTGAGGTTGTTTTATTCTTTTGAACCTTGCAAACTCCTTCTTACAAATAAAATAGATGTAATGACTTTTTTTTCCAGTCCTGATGCTTGTTCCCCTTAAATGGTTAGGATTTCTTTGAAAGAATTGTCTTTCTGGGGCTTTTTAAAAAGTAACAGATAACCAACAGACTATAGAATATTAGGAAAATGCTTTTAGGAAGGGGAAGAGGCTACTGTGTGGTGGAGTTCAGTTATTATCACAGGGGTGTTTGGTGGGATGGTTCATAGGGCCTTCAGACTCTTAATGTTTATTTACTTATTTAATAAATTAAGTCACCTGAGCTAGAAAGAAGCCAAGTCTAACATCACCTGAGGCAGGCTGAAGCAGCAAAACCTGAATGTTTGGTTGTAAAAGTAGAATTTGGATGTACCAAACCTTTTAATTACCACCCCTGCTACTAATCTAAGAAGGCTTAAAATATCTAAAATTTCTAGATTCTGATGTTTTATAGATGTAACTGAAAGAACTATCACTAATACAATGTATTTATACTAATTGGAAGCTGTACTACTTGAAAAAGTTAATCCTTTCTACCCAGCAAAAAATAAAGTCTTTGATTTTTTTTTCTTACTGAGTTATGAATGAACTTATAGTAGGGGTTAATTATAATTACTAAAGTAATTATGTGTACAGTTGTTACAGTCAAGCAGAAAAAAACAAACCTAAATGCCTGGCAAAGCACTGTTTGTCTCTATGGAGAGATGCAAAGAAGAGTTCCAGACTCTTTTTTTTCCCCTTTTTTCTTTTCTTCTTTCTTCTATCTATTCATGGAATCATATTAGAATCATAGGATGTTGTGGGTTGGAAAGGACCTTAAAGATCATCTAGTTCCTGTCTGTATTTCTCTTTTACATGTAACAGTACAGATGTAGAGGCTCTTTAAGAGGCCTCTGAATTGCTTGTCAGCTCACCAACACAAAGTTTCTTTTTAAAACTGAATAGTAAAAAGATCAGAAGGACGAGTTTATCTTCAAGAAGGAGGGATTGGCAACTCCAGCTCTTTAGCTCCGTGGAGGGACTTTTAGAGAGTCATCACTGCCCTTAAACCAAAGTGATCAGGTGGGCAGCAGCCCTGTCTGAGGTGGCTGTAAGCAATCTCACACACCTGTTGTGGTATGAAATTATTTAAATGTAAAATCGATTTAAATTTTAAAAGATTTCTGAATTACGTATGTTTACTGTTAATAGGTTTCTGAGATGTTGGAATTTGGAATTTTTGTCTTGACTTTTTGACCAAAATTCTCTTAGACTGTTTCTGTATTATGCAGTCAGTGTCTTGGACTTGTGCTGTAACTTCTACAGGGGGTCAGTGGAGTTGAGATATTACCTGCAGGAGGTACTTTACCTGAGATTTACCTGCAGGAGTGTCAGGGAAGGGAAAATCTATGAATGTCTTAACTAACTGCATTCTGAGTCTCAGCAAAACGAAGCTACTAAATTCTGCTTTTCAATTAAATCCCTGTAACTATATTAAATGAATCTGTGTTTTATTATGTGGATTTAATAGATTGCACAGTGAGTCCTCAGGTGCATTGTGTCGCTTTGGGCACTACTGTAGTGTAAGAACAAACTTGCACACTAAAAGAAGTGATGGTTTTCAAAAACAAAGTTTGAGTTAGCAGAATGCAGTTACTGTACTGCTGGATAAAGACTTTCCAGAGCAGGATTAGATGTTTGGTATTGAAATGCTGACAGTAAGGGATAACTTATCAGCGTAATAAACTGATGCACACCAGTGATTCCTTCTCTATCCCTACATCTCCTTGCAATACACTGAACTGCAGTTAAATTGTAACCAGGTATTCTAGTTATGTTGATACCCTAACAAACTGTTCATGCTTGAAATCTGTAGATAGCTGGGGTCGAAATACTGAAGTTGTACCCAGTAGCTGATAGTCACAGGATTTAGCAAAAAAGAAGGCTTTTGTGCAGCTATCGAGGTGACAGGGTGCTGATCATGGTGCATGGAAGCTTCTGTCTTTTCCATGGAGATGGATATTTACTGAGTTAGCTGGACTCCCTGCCTAACGTAGGCCCTTCACAGAGCCTACTGCAGAACCTTTATGTGGAATCTCAAACTAATATTGAAAGGATTGGTTAATGTAGCTTCAAAAATTTAATGGAGCGCTTGATAATTCTCTCAGAACATAATGCTCCTTGCAGGGACGTTTGAATATAGCACATTTTTACAGTGGACTCTTAAGTGTTATTATGTTGTCATGACCTTCTAGCTGTAGCTGTATCATAGGGTCATGCTCTCTTTAATTGCAGAGTAGGTTTTATTAACCAAATTTTTAATAGGATAATATGGCTCTTGAACCAAAGGTATTAGTAGGAGCCTGTGCTTGATGTTGAAGCATTGATTTAATTAATACCAAACCATGGTGAAGGGCAGGAAGTGCTATAATTTCTGATGTGTGGTTAAGATATGGACACATTTGCTTGTTAAATATCGTGAGTCTGTTTTTAAAATGTTATATTATTGGGTATAACTGTGAAAGACATTTGATATCTTATACTTTTTAAACATAAATTCAGGCATCTTTTTAAAGCCATAAAGTAGAGATTTGTCCTTATGTATCATGTAAAGTGAATTTAAAAGAAATAGATAAAATTGAAATTTAAAAGCTATCATTCAATACCAGTGCCAATGTATATTCTTGCACTGGTGGAATAAGTAACAAAATCATAAGTAGAAGTTAGATAAAGGTCAAATTACATATTTAAGAGGGAATTGCATTTATTTTTGTGGGGCTTTTTTTCATGCAAGATAACTTACAGTTTGATCCATAGCAGGGAGTGGAGGTGGGGATTGCAGGCATGAAGTAATTCTTTCTCTGTCTTCCTGATATAGGAGGTAGCTACAATTATGACTTTACCTATCTCAGTATACTGCAGTATCTGTTCTTTAGGCAGTGCTTGTGAAGCAGTGAAGCATATTTTTTCATATAAATGTTGAAGTGATTGGTTTGGTACTTTTAAATTAAGATTTAAAAGCCTTATGTGACAAAAGAAGCTATCTGAAACCATGGAAATTCTTTTTTGAGCCAGTTAAAACAAGCATTCTAGGGCTCTGTTTTGAATTCATAAGAAACACTGTTGAATTTTTATAGTGATTTAAACAAGGTTGTTTTGTAAGCCTTTTTCTGCAGGAACTGTCTCCTTTTTTCTTTTTCATTTGTAGGAAGAATATGTTTTCCTGATGCAAACAAGCACAAAATTTTACAAAATTTTCAGTTCTTACTCATTGTGGGGAAGCTTATTGTTTACTATTATTATACCATGTTTTTGTTAATTAGTCAGCAAGCTAAGTCAAACTAAATAGTAGTAACAGTCCTTTTTGCTTTTAAAACCCGTGGCTATTTTTACAGCATTTAGAGTACTTTATGGGGAGTATCTAATGAGGGGTACAATCACAATTACATGCTATAACTTTCTCAATTACCAAGATGAACTGTAAAATTGATACCTTAATAACAAAAGTTGGGGAGGGGGTGGTTTGTTTCTAATGCCTAAAGCCCATAAGAAAGAAGAAGGGAGTGAAACAATACTAAGAAATTAGCAGAAGGGGGATCGAAATTTTAGCCTACATAACTGTTCAACTTCTTCATCAAATAATGGAAAACTGTATCTATATGGTCACATGAAAAGTTCTGCAGTGCGCCAAACTAGTATTAACCTTGCTGTGTTATTTCTGCATTCTCTGATCTGTTCGTTTTGTATGTAAAACTTCTTACTTAAAAACAAAAAACCCCCAAAAAACCACAAGAACAAAACAAAACAAAAACCCACCAAAAAAAAAAAATCTCGGTTGTGTTGCCAGAGGATGTTGTCTCCTACAGCACCTTTGTTGCAGGCAGTGAATGAGGCAGGAACTTGCATGAAGGGAAGAGTGATCTTGGAACATAAGCAGTTGAAAATCACACTGGAGAAATATATTCTATATATGCTTCAGCAGTAGAAGAGTTTGCTCAATTCTGTGCAATTTGCTCAACTTGACCTTTTTTTCATGGTGTTCCTCATTCTAAGAGCCCAACATGTGATTCTCATAAGTGTGAAAGAAGTTCTAAAAATCAATGTGTGAGGCAGTTTACTGACTGAGGCAGTTTGAAGTGCTGTTCTGAATAACTGGCATTTCAGGGTGAGGGGAAGGCTCACATTGACCCTCTGAAATGATGTGATAATTTTATAAGAGTGATTTCTCTGTAGCATGATTCCATATCTGTGAGAAGAGATTATTAGGGTGGTTTTACTTCCTTAGGGAAGCTCAAACCAGAAAATCATGATTGCAGAATTCTGTGATGTCTCCAGCGTGTCCAACTACGATTTGTCAACAGAGGTTGGACAAGTCAGATTTTATTGGTGCATCTTACAGTGATATTTCTGATAAAAGAATAACATTGAAAAACCAGGAGTTCTGAGTTCTGCTTTGGAATATTCTAGCTCTTCAGCTCATCTTCTTCAAGGTGTCTTCCACCCTATATTGTCTATTGATCTCCGTTCTCGATACTTTCATCGTCTGTATTTTTAAGTTCTTTAACTTTTTCATGTGTTTGAGTGCCACCAGAGACAGAGATGTAGTGCTACAGATAAACTTGCTTATTTACTACTAAAAAATTCAGCAGAGTGAAACATTTTGCTGGATCAGACTATGCATATACAGACTATGTAGAATGTAATTGCTGCAGTTGCTCACAGGTCTTCCCTTCAACAACCTTGAATAAGGCAGTTTGCTTTTTGTTAAATATTTTTTCTTTTAATCTGTTTACCAGAACAGAGGTAATGAAAATATTCTTTGGGAGGGTTGATTCAGAAGCTTTAATGCACAGTGATTTAATGTGTGAGAAATTTACACAATTTGCTTGCACTGCACATTTGTGTTAAGTCACTTATGCCAAGGTGTTTTCAGGATTAAGACTGTAAACTCTTTACACTCTACTGCACTTTATCTAGGTGATTTTAATTTAGTTGCAAATGGTAAATGTTGGTTTTTCAGCAAAAGCAAAGCTTGATCAAGACTCAGCTAAGGAATGGAGCAGAATTGTAGTTGAGACAGAGGAGCAAATTTTCACTATTTCTTACTTAAACTTAATTATTACTTTGGAAGTATTTAGAGTGTTCTCTTCATAGATATTGATTTAGCACACCCTGCCTATCAGAAAAATACTGGAGATGGAATGTTGAGAATATAAAAAATCTCCAGTGATAATCAGTGTTGACTTAAAGGGTGTCTGAAGCTTCTCTTAACCAATTTCTGAAACGAGAAAGCCTAGTTTTTGAATGCAGCAAATATCCCACAGGCACACTGATCCTTTGTGGATCACTACCAGTACTTTCACCTGGGTTTACACTGTCTGTGAATCCTGTTAGTATTTAACCACGCTGTAAACTTCAAGCAGAGATGGTATGCCAGACTGTTTGTGATCTGTCTCTTCCTTCCACTTCCCCATTTCTCTTCGAGGTTTACAAATCCCTGGGAAAAGAGACATTAGAAAGTGCACTTTGAAAACACAGGGAAAAATATTTTGGTGCCAATCAATTGTTTGCATTGTAGTCTACATGCTCTGTCATTTGGTGGGGACGAGGTGGGATTCTAAAGGAGAGGGCTCAACCCCACTAAGAAACGTTTAGTTTGCTGCAAAGCAACAAACCTATTTCTGACATTTAAACAAATCAATGTCGTTTTAGAAAAGCTTGATGTTTTATGACTTCTAAATGCCTTGTCTCTTGAAGTTTTTATGATGTAAAATCCAAGCTGCAAATTAATTTACAGAAGTAATATGTTCTGCATTTTGGAGGGTGAGTTACAGTTCAAAGATCTTTAAGCACATGACAGCAAATGTTTTATTTTGAAATGTTTTCTACCTGCTTGGCATGACAGTTTTGAAGTGTTCAAAGTACCATGCTGTATGAACACCTTTGGGCACCTGAAATCAAAATACACATACACTTCTGACTGTGACTGCAAGATTTCTCTCTGTTCTCTCCTGTGAGGCTGATGAGTGTTTTTATTTGTCCCACAGGGGTTGTTCAGAACTTTGTCGTATACCCATGGTGGAATACAAACTTGACAGTGAAGGCACCCCATGTGAGTATAAAACCCCTTTCAGAAGGAATACCACTTGGCATCGGGTGCCGACTCCCGCTGGGCAGCCTCTCTCTCGTGCCTCTCCAATCCTAGGAACATCTGACAGACTGCAGTGCCAGCAGCTTCTCCAGCAGGCTCAGACAGCCATTCCTCGTAGCACTTCCTTTGATAGAAAACTGCCAGATGGTGCAAGGTAGTACGCTCGCTGGTTAATGCCTGTTATCTTCCTAACGTGGATTACTTTTGAAATCTGTGCTTTCTAGAACTTTGGGGTCTTGTTTTTGAAACCTTATTTTATTGAGTTTTGACAGTAATTTTAAGTCTGAGGCTGTGTTAAATAGCATTCATTGGACCAGTCTGCTTGAAAGAAGTGACTTTTGGTGTTTGTGGTGGAAGTGGGCTGTTACTGGGGATCCTACTTCTGAGGACAGCTGACCTTTCCCTTTAGTCCCGAATCACTGAAGTGGGAAACTGCCTTAAAACTTTTGGATCTTAGTAATGTCCTGTTTCCCAACTTTTGGAAGACTATTTAAACAAATACTGAGTGTAAATAAAATGAACTCATTCTTTTAAAAATTAATTACTTAATCTCGTTACCAAGGTATTGGCATAGTTTCAAAGGGTTCTGTAACTCATTACCAGCCCTTATGCTTTGCTTTGCTTTTAATTAAACAAAGCAGAGCTTGTGATTTGAATATGTAACACATCTTAGATGATGGGATGGTATCCTTAAATGTTAGCTCTGTTCTAATTTAATCAGAATTCTCCATAAGATGAAACTTCATTTTTAAAGATAAAAACTTGCAAATACATTTGACCTTTAAATTATTTAGGAAAACCGTATGTCTTGAGCAGAACTCTGTTTTTTATTGTTTATAATTATTTCTGCTTATGCCCATATCTATGGGGTGATGTAGTTCTAATTTCCAAGGAAATTATAATTGCATGTCGAAAATATCTGAGTGATACAAGAATCTGAAATACTAGTCTTAAATGGGTTTAAAACAATGCTGGATGAAATCATTAAATGGCACAATCTCTACATTGACTACCTTGCTTAGTAGAAAAGAATTAATGACATTTTGCATTGAAAGGTACACAAGTAGTAGTACGTATTTGAAAATATGTCTCTTTCATTGTCTGGGGAAGGAAGATTCCCAGTTACGACCATTTGATCATTTGTGTTCTCCTTCTCCCCTACTCCCCTCTCCACCCCCTGAAAAACTGAGATACCATTTAAATACCATTATAGAACTGAAGCTGTTCCTAATGTCTTGTTAATGAAATTCTTGATAACATCTAACATAAGGAGACAATGTGTCAAATGTCTAGAAATACTTCATCATTTATGTAGCTTTATTAAGCACACTGTATGCCGATACAGAAAAGAAATGAAAGCTTTCTGACATGCTACTCAATTCCAAAAAGACTTCACAAGCATAAGCCGCACTTCTCATAACACTCAGCAAAGGATGTGAAAAAATGCTTAGACTGAGTCTACTCTTATCATGAAGAAATTCCTGAATCACTTAAGCAAAACATGTGCAGTGCAGAAGTGCTATTCTGGGGAAGACATGATACAGAGTATTAATAATGAAAAGAGAGGAAAATTATGGATTCTGACGTGTAGGCCTTGAAACATGTAAAGAAAGGTACCTAATTGGCAAGGTCTTCCCACATGGGAAGAGGCATAGTTGATGATTTGGCAGAGAGATGAGCTTAAAACAGAAGAGTTTGAAGTAAGGTGGATTAGTACTTATAAGTAGTCTTGCAAGGGTGAAAGTGTATTCTCAGGCTAGGAAAATGATGAAGAGATTTTAGAGGGTCAGAGACCCAGTATCAGTTTAAGAGTGCAAGCGGGGAGAAGCAGGTTGATAAAACAGGGAAGATTTAACAGCTGATCTGAAAATGAGCTAAGGGTGAAGTCAGCAATAAAATTGTTTGTTTTAGAAATAAAATGAGGAAGAAGCAGAAGAAATGTGGACTAGATATAGTAAGAGACTTAAGAAGAAAAAATTCAGCTACTGTGACATATAACATTTAGGTGCCCAGTCCCTGAAGTGAAATTAGAAACTGAGAGCTGAATGCTTATGCTCCTAATATTTATTGTAAGAATAATTATGCTCTTAATTCCTGAGATTTAAGTGCTTTGAGAAGGAAATCCAAGTATTCTGGTGTTGTTCAAGGAGTTTCCTCTACTTAGTCACTTAGAAATACAAGGATATCCTTAAGCTCCACTCTGGTTTTCACAAAGTGGCTAATTCTGTGACAGCTGTTCATAGCATGTGCCTAAATGAAGCTTCAGGCAGACTCACTCTTCTGATTTTTGCACCAGGAAGTCTCTGTGTACTCTTAAGTCACACTTTTAGTCAATGCATCCTATCACCTGGAGTCTGGAATCCATTCCTGAGAGCAGATGGTTGGAAGTTTTGTGTGAAGGAACTGTGTGAAGCCGTCATTGATGGGATTTCTGTGGTTCTCCTTTTGTAGCCACTCATTGTTTACTAGGCTAAAGGCTTCACACTTGTCCAGCAAATGGGAGGGAAATGTATTTCAGTCTTGGAACAGCACGAAACAATATCCTGGCTTTGAGGTCAATGTCCTAAACATCAGCCTGGAGTGTGGAAATACATGGGATCATAATTTATCCATTTCTTAATGCTGGGTCACTTAATCTGTGCATGAAATTCATAATTCTTGGTGGTAATAACAAGTTCGTGGAACTGAATTAAGCTGCAGCCTATTGACTACTTCACTTAATTGAGAGAGTTTCAGTCCTGTCAATACTTCTCAGAGAAAGACATGCTGAAAAATAAGGTGCTACACTATTTATTGTACATTGGCTATTAGTCAAAATATAACACCTAAAGTCTTTAGAAAACAAAATATGATAGTTACTGTCTTTAAAATTTTCAAGCTGAACGGTAAAGTTGTTTATTAAAAGGTCATGTTCTTCGGAAAGTGTTTTGCATAAATCAAAAAACACCTCTTCATTTCCTCCCTGAGTATACACATTCATTTCTACATGAAAAAGAAAAGGGGGGAGAGAAAACAAAAAAAGATAAAGACAGGGAATTGAATTCAAGATAATGTCAAGATACTTGAAGGAAATTGTGTTGTAGTTATGGAATGATGTGCACAGAAGTGAAGGAAAGGATGTGATCCAACCCAAATGTAAGCATTGAATTTCAGCTGTCTGGAAATCTAACAAAACTGCTTAGAGACATTGTTAAGACATGAGGCTTAAAAGTTTAAATAATAAGTACAAAATAGTACCCTTCGTAGAAATACTTTTGTTGCTTTTCTATGTCAAAGGATTAATGAAATAAAACTTTTAAAAGTATTAGAATTGCCACTTCCAATTTTGCTATCTTTAAAATTGGAGTAAGTGCCAAGGAACTAACAATCATTTCTGATCCACTATGAGAGCTTCCCACATATGAATTTAGAGACCTAATCCAGCTGCTCTGACTTTGGAGTAATCCCACTTATTCAGAACTAAAGCCAGATCTAAGGGAAATAGGATTTGGTGCTTAGTCTTTCTCTTTCTGTGCCTTTTTATATGTTCAGTTGGAAATATTTTATTCATGAATAAATACTATACTTTTAAAATTCTTGTTAAAGTTTTATGAAACTGAGATAAACCTTTTAAATTCCTCAAATGGATGTAACTAACTGTTCACACTGCATCTGTATTATTTGTGAAAATGAATGTATTTAATAAAAGAAGCACATCCCAGTTCAAACCTGAAACCCCACAAATACCTCAGTGCACTGTTAATGACTCTAAAATCAACATTACAGAAGTTCTCCAAGCAACCAATCCTCATCCAGTGACCCAGGACCGAGTGGGAGCAGCCACTGGAGACAGCAAGTGGGATATGACGGGTATTGGTGATTTTTAAAAAAAATTATTTAAATCTTTCAGTAGTTCCTATACATCTTCTTTCTTAAGCAAAATTTGTATGGATGTTCTAGATTTTATTTTCAAACACTGTTAGTATCTTTTAAGATGTACAAGTTTACTGATCTTTGATGTAACATGCATGCAACTGCAATTTTAAAGTCATCCTAATTTAACTCTTTAGGATCATATTTTTAAATTCAGGTAAATGAGAAATGGTTCTTAGGTTTATTTTCCCAGTAATAGGCCAGAAATCAGCTAGTAACTCACAACTAGAATAAAATAATAATATTTCCTCCTCCTGCCTCAGGAGGAAGGTGTTTGATTAAAAAAAAAATCTTTATGGTCTTCGAAAGTTTTATTTCCTGCTATGTTTGTTTTAGTGACACCCATTCCCTAGCATGTGTCCTCAAAAAAGTAGGAATTTCAGAGGTCTGTTCTCTCTAAAAGTCTGTGCATAGATGGTCCTTTTAATCCCTTGGTACTGAAATTTCAGAAGTTAGCTATCTGTATATAAGAGACCACTCCAATATAACTCATGTTATAAGACTCTTATGTGAGGCATCTGTTCTAAACTGCTTTAAAGTTATGACTTTGTTGTATATATACAGCTGCTCAAAACACTCCTGTTACAAAATGTTGAGCTATGGCAGTATCTACAACAGAGTAATATAAAAGCATTTCAGACTTGCCAAGTGGCTTTCAGAAGCTACGTTTCAGAAAAAAAAAGAATGTTGAAAGCATCAGCGTGACTCTTTGAAGCTTATTAATGCTTTGGCATGATTGATTGTGGATAAGATATTCCATGGAGCAGATATATATGCAGTATCTTGTAGACTCTTCAAGGAATTTCACATAACTCAGTGAAATCTCTGGCAGCTAAATAGATGCTAATAATTCAAGTAGAACCATAGCGCATTTTTATTTTTTTTTTTACAATCAACTCATCAAAATGCATTTGTGTCATTTTTTCCAGCACAGTTATTTCTCACAGTAGTCTAGGTTTTAGTTTGTTGCTTTGTGAAATGTTTAAATTTTTGCAGTATAATGCAGAGCAGTGGATCTGGTACTAACTCACATGTTCTCATGTAAGGTGTGAAACCCTGCAAAGCTACGATTCATTTCTGTGGGGCTTAGATCACAAAGAGATTAAGCACATATTACCATGATTCTTCACTGCAAAAGCCTTTGGGTATATAGCCCCAAGAATACATTTCTTCTTAAAAGTTCAGTGTCTTCTTGGCATGTTCACACTTCAGATATAACAGTGTACTGTTGAAAAAATTGCATGTAAATATTTCTGTGCAGAGTTTGGAAATGTTTGGGAATTATGATTATTTTAAAAAGTCACAAAATGCTTGCTTTTAAGAGTAAATAGTGGTGTGGTCCATCATGTAACAAATCTTACAGGATAAAAACTTTAACAGATTAATTTTCTGCTTACATTAAAAGATGCCAGTCCCCTTTACTCCATGAACATCACCAAGGTTCAGGCTCACTGGAATGTGAAGGAGGCAGAGAACGAGAGGAAACTTTGGAAGGAACTAGACATTCTGGTAATAAAACCCACTGTATCTTTCAAGTAGATATTCTTTGCAATGCAGTGCCTGTTGAAATGCAGCCACCTTCCTATGTGGAGGTTTGACTCACAAAGGGCATGTGATGTGGCAGTGAAAGCAGGGACTGTTACGACATTCTGCAAAGATACCTGTGTCTGATTGCTCAGTGTGTGCAGGTTTGAAACCTGGTGCTGATTTGTATGCCTTTCTCCATTATTTTTGGCAGAAGCCAAGTGGCATGCACCGTCAACCAAAGTCCTGAGCTCCTACAAAGACCGAGCTTTACAGAAAGAAGGCAGTGGCAAGGAGTCGCCAAACAAGCTTTCACATGTAAGTCTTTTCCTTGGGTGTCATTCAGAACTCTAAAAAAAAAGCAAACTCCAAAACAGCAACCACAAAAAACTACTCTGGACTTACAGAAATAAATCCTAAAATTACATTTTTGGTAATTTTTGAAGACCACTGTGTGTTTTGGGAGGCAAAGATTATGCTCACCCAGATGCGAGTTGAATCAAGTACGCTTAATCTGTGTTTACAAACTCAGAATTCCAAGAGGGCTTGGGTCTGGGGCACTGAGGAGATAAAACTAGTATGGTCTCCACTCAGCTGTGAATTTACAGCTTCATTTATACTGACTTGTATAATCTGTGGAGTATTTAATTACCCTTTAAAAGAAAATAAAATTATATTTACCATACTGCTTTTCATCTTATGTGAAATACCCATGGAGTGTAATTATCAATAAGCACTATAAAAATGCAGCTTGTATGTTAGGAATGCTGAACAGATTTTTTACTCAGCCTTGTTTAGTAGCTTGTCTTCAGGAATGGCGTAAAAATCCTCAACAGGGTAGTGATGGAAAGTACATAATGATAATGTTTGTTACATGGAAAATCCTGCTGTATGTAGTAGGAGTCTGTACACTGTTTGAAAACTTACATTTTATATGTGAGCAACAGCATCTCCAAGCATCTGCTAGGAGAGAGATCACATGAAAAAGTTAGTCACCCTTCCCATTTATATCCTTCCTAACAGAAGTCCATTTGCCCTAGTAGAAGTTCATCTGCCTTTATTCTGGCTGCTGTCACAGACATAAGTTAATCCTACTCTCTCTATAAATTTATTTAAAATAAATAACAAAACCCCTGGACTTAATTGGCACAAAAGTCTGATGTAATCATTCCACTTCAATAGCCACGCTTAGTTTAGGGTCTTAGACTTAAGTTACTTTCATCTGGTACACATACATCACAATTGGCTTCAATTTAACTAGCCACACATCCAATTGGATTTGATCCAATGAGCTGCATATTTCAGCCACACTGAGAAAAAGCCAACAATAATTCAGTCTTTGGTATTTTTCAGATTTGCAGTAGACCTTGTTTAAACAAATAATTACCAAGGCTTCTTGCTTTAACAAGTCCTTATTTTAACTGTTCAGAAATGCAATTTTATGGATGTTAAGCAGGTCCTATAATCAGAAAATTCAATTCTGATTCTAAGATTTGTGATAGAAGATGGAAGTAGAGCCTTTTTATTTGCAGTGACATCAACCTTTAATGTGTCTAGCCAGCTGTGCAATTCATTTCACAGAAACTGGTGGTATAATTGGCTCTTTTCATATTTTGCAGTTATATGATAGCATACTGTAAAAAAAATAATAAAATGGTCTTTGAATGGCACAAATGCAGTAATTTATATGAAAATAGATCTCTTACTATTTAATTTGAGGGGGGTCTTTTTTTGGCTTGTTTTCTCGTTGTTAAGATCGGAGACAAAAGCTGCTCAAGCCACTCCAGCAGCAACACCTTATCCAGCAACACGTCCAGCAACAGTGATGAGAAGCACTTTGGCTCTGGAGACCTGATGGATCCCGAGCTGCTTGGATTGACCTATATAAAGGGGGCTTCCACAGACAGCGGGATCGACACGGCCCCCTGCATGCCGGCCCCGCTGCTGGCCCCTCTGCACCTGGCCGGCAGCCGCTCCGGGGTGCACTGCCACACCGAGCAGTGGCCAGAGGCCTCGGAGGCTCCCGGCCCGGACGATGACCCAGCTAAAATCTACGCCGTGCACAGCTACGCCTCTGCCATCTCCAGCAGCCACACGGCCGAGGGCAGCATGGGAGACCTGAGCGAAATCTCCTCCCATTCCAGGTACGCGCTTCTTCCGAATCGGGGGTCACGGGTTAGAGGTTAACGCACAGATAACTCCTTTGTGGTGTTCTTCTTCTGTTCACCCTTCTCTGAAACCGAACTTCAAAGATTTTGGTGGTTTTGGTGTGTTCAAATGTCTGTATGAGCAGTTCTCAAGTAATTTTTGATGAGTCTGCCTGGAAAACACAGCCAGACCTCCTCCTAGATCTGATGGAGTCTTTATATGTGTCCCTTGCAAATTGGTTAGATTTTTAAAATTGGGAAACATCCCTGAATAAAAGAGAACTTTGCACCTAGAACTTATTTTACATACTTTGGGTTTTTTTAGTACAGTGCAGCAAATTACCTTGGAGTTAATGCTGAGGGAAATCAGAAAGATTGGACAACGGACAATTTTTACATACAGAGAAACTGCTTTGTATACCATCCCCCCAAATTTACATTATTCTGATGTATGCTTTGCAGTTTTGCTTGTTGAATAGCATTTATGATTGATTTTCAGCTTTTCTTCTAGTTACCAGTGAAATGTGTGCATGGTATATCTGTTGTAAAGCTTGTTGAAAGTACACTTTTATAGCTGGTTGCCTTTATCTTCCAGTTCCCATTTTATGGTGACTTTGAAGTTGAGGCTTTGGTCTATGTGATAAGGTTTTTATTCTGTAAAGGATAGAAGGAAATAGTTTGTTCTTCTTTCCCTCTGATTTTCCTGTTTTTAGTGTCAATCAGTACAGGAAAACAACCAAATAATAGCTTTTATACTGATTTCCTTATATGCTTGACATGAGTGAATTAGTCTTGTATCAGTATTCTGAAGAAATTTATTCTTCAAGCAAGTGTTTGCTTTAGTTTATTTGAAATTGGTTTTAGAGTCTTCACTAAAAGTATGTCTTAGTGCCTACTAGTGCTATTCATAATAAAAGGGACTGTTAAAATTATCCAGAGAACTGTCTTTTTGAACTGAAATTTACTTCTGTTAAATTTGCTGATAATCTAATATTAGTGTGTGTGATTGAAAGGCACAGCCTAATCTTGCATCAACTGGCAAAATTATTGTGAAATTGAAAAGCACATAGGTTCTATGATTAGGGAGATATTTGAGTAATTCCCTATGTAGTTCTTCCTATAAATGTGTGTGTACATATTTACTTAAAATTGCACACACAAATTGAATATATATATATATATATATATGCCTTGAATTTAGGCTTTTAGTTGTGATTCACATCAGTTTGCACTGGCATTTCAGCAAAGCTGAATTCCACGCATTGTTTGTTCTAGAAACTCATCACAATTCCGTTCTCAAAGAGCTTTAATGTGTACGCAGTTGGTGTGTAGAAAATTACTGTGCCAATTTTGCTTCATTGATTTTAACCTTGAGAAAAACTCAACGGTGAGAATTATTGCCGCATACCAGGCGAAGCGTTTCTGATTTGTTGTTGCGTAGCATATTTAGTTTTTCCTTTTGTGTGTTTCGTTCACTTTTCCAGTGGGTCACATCATTCAGGAAGCCCATCGACACACTGCTCTAAAAAGAGTGGCTCCCTAGATACCTCCAAAGTGTACATAGTGTCACAGAACAGTAGTCAACAGATGTCTGGGTCGATTTCAAAACCATACCACAGACAAGGAGCAGTGAGTAAATATGTCATTGGATGGAAAAAATCAGAAGGAAGTCCTACACCTGAAGAATCTGAAGTGTCAGAATGTCATGAGTAAGCACTCTGTTTTACTTTGTTGGGGGAAGAAGGGTAGTAAAAATAAATTTTAAAATAGGATAGAAAAAAATTACAAATTCTGTTTCGCCTTTAAACGTTTGGGGGTTTTTTTCTGTACCTTTATGTATCTAATGAAGCTCAACGCTGGAATAGTCCATGAGAAATGTGTTGTTCTTAGGTGGAAGAAAAAGGCTTGAACTCAAAGGAAAACATGAAGTACCTCAAATATAGAGACATAATACTTTTACAAAATTCCTAATTTTCCAAAGTAGATGTTACTACCCTCCTGTCCTGGTTATTTGTGTTCCTTTGTGCTAACACAGAGGTGATTTCATTTCTCCCCTCCAATGTTTTAATTACCTAAATTGTTCGATCGTAGTAGTATTTAAATTAAAATGTGGTAACTTCAGGGTTTCCCACAAATTTTTGGATTTTGAAATCAATGAACGACTGAAACAATGTCTCCTTAATTTGAGTGGCAGCCTTAAAATAAAATTGCATAATGAATTGGGGTATTTAGACTGAAACAACGGCAATTTAGAAAATTATCTTCAAGAGATAGTTCTGTTCAAGAACTATTAATTGAATATGACAACACTTCCTATGTCAAAAAAATATTTTCAGATTTTTCCATGGTGTACAGCATTGCCTCACCTCTTTCTTTCTAGGAAAGCTCTCTGTATCACAGAGAGGAAATATCTCTCTGAGGATAATTATGTTGAAATAAAATAGCATCACTAATTAGCAGTGATGATGAATATCAGGTCAATTGCTGAATGTTGTGCCACTGTAGGTTATAATTCACTGAGAATTACACTTTACCAGAGCAAAGCTTATTTTCTGTCTGCTGAAGCCAGTCCCTGATGAGGCTGCACTTGGCAGTGAGCAATGGCTTCCTGTGTGTGTTCTCTGTGAGTCTCAATCTCCACTTCCTTCAATTACATTCTCAGAGTAAACCTGCTAAAATCCTGTCTCTCCTTTCTCACTGGAAGGAGCTGAAGGTTAATAATTCAGTTTGACAGTCTTTTGTTGACTGTAACTAGATTGTTATATGCTGATAATTAAAGAAGACACCTGTTTAATTTATCTAAATAGCTTTATGAAATTGCTGATAATAAAATACACTTACACTGGGCAATTGATTGCCAATACACTTGAAACATTGCTGTGATGACCATAGTAATTTTGCCAGATTGTGAGGCTGGATGCGATGTTGTACTATAAATATTGATTTTTTTTTACTTGCTATGGAAGTAAAGTATTTTGTGACAAACCTTTGGAAATGTTGAAATAAATATAACTTTTGTATTGATAGAGAAGTGTGGTGTGTAAAAAAGAGAGAGGCAAGCTAGGAGAAACAAGGATTATGCTTTTTAAAATTGTTCTTTAGAATTCCTAAACTGTGTTTCTCAGTGGTTTAAGAATTTAATTTTGTACCCACAAACAGTTTCATAAAGTGATCAAAAAAATTTCTAAACAGTGTGCTGTGTCAAGAGATAATTCTAACAATTTTCACTTTGACAGTAAATGATTGCAGTCTTTCAAATCCAATTTCTTGCTAAAAACACCAATTTTCTCAACAGAGTGTATGATGACATTGATGCTGTGTCTGCATCGAGTCCACTCCAAACTTCTGTCAGGAATGCTATTGTTGAAAGCCAGCAAGTCTTGTCCAAAGAAGACTTTCTGAAGTTGATGCTGCCAGAAAGCCTCTCTATGGAGGAAGGGAGAAGAAAGGTTGGCTGCTTTCTTTGGCTCTATGTGTTTCAGTCCTTCAGTAACCTTAGAAATGGGTTTCTGGTATGCCCAAAATTGCTATACAGGATGCAATATCGTTTTGTACAAGCAAGCTACGTTTATTCTGTGAGGATGACCATAAGACCCAAAATATCATTTCCTACAGAGGATGGGAAATGCTTGTTTGATGATTATTTATAAAATCCAGTATTTGTTTAAGTATGTCTTAGCTTAGCTTGACCAGAGGTGGATGCAGATTGAGCAACTTCATTATACTTTGAAAGGTAAAAAGTGACATTTTCAAGGAAGGAGGCCTAAATTTGTACATCTTGTATGATATTGAAACACATGAATAAAAGTAGCGCACTTTCCTCTGCCCTGTAAGTGCTCAGTACCAACGATTCTGCTAGAAATCCAAATCAGTTTCGTGCAGGTATCAGTGGCAGCTGCTCAGAAGGCACAATTGTCAGTGCTACTGGAGAGCCTGGATCTAATCTTTATAGTATGAAGACAGTTGGTAATGCTTAATAGTTCACAAAAAGTGGATAGTGATCTTAAAATTTGCTGCTCCCCAAAGTAAGTGGTTCTGAATTCTGTGCTTAACATGGAATAAAGAACAAAGCAATTAAATTACTTGAGATAATTGTCACACTTCCATATTAACTCAATGCTCTCTTAACCCACTGTGTTTATACAATATGCTAAATATAGCATAATCACCATGTCTGAATAAAAGTAACACATGGGAATCTTCCAAGTGCAGAGTTTAAATTTAAAATTCAGATCATATATATTTTATAATATGTGGTATGTTGTGTGTATTATATATGCTTGAATTTTTGTAGGTCATGTCCTAGAGGTTTTTATGATTTATGATTGATACAATAATTGGAGGGGTTTTGTGAAGATTCCAAGAACTGCCAGTGTTTCTGGCTGGCTAAGTAAGAGTCAACAAAGAGAGGAGGTGTGGCTGAGATAAATGACTGCTATTGCCTTCCTCTCCAAGACACCTAAACAAAAGCTAAGTAAGTGAGATCATGGGCCCTGCCTCACAAGGAACCCCAGCCACAGGAGTTGGCAGTGTGCAGTCTGTGGCTGTGCCTTCATAGAGGGGGTAGGAATCTTGATATTGGTGAGCCAATTACCTTTGACAGTGAAGTCAGAAATTAATTTCCTGAGCATGTGAGATTCTATGCTATATTCACTGTTTGCAAAAGTTATTCCTCTTAAGCATTTGTTCTGCATAGGGAATGTGGAACATGCAATTAATCACAAAGGAAACATGTAATTGTTGTATGCAGGACAAATGTGTAAAATCATTAAGGCATTAACTGTGCTTTGTAGATGTAAAGAAAACTGTGTTTGCAGTGCTGAGAAATGACTTACAAAGTGGAAGTGTCCAGCTTTACAATGCAGTAACATCTTGTTTTACTGTAAATACTTGGGTTTTGGTCTAAGTAGCCTTTTGAAATGCGTGAGCAGTTTTCACTCTTTTACCCTCTTTTCTAAGCCTGTTTTGTGATATCCAGAGAGATGCAGTGTCTCAAATCACTTCTATCATCCTGTGAATTGTGTGGCAGCATATATCAGTTCAGAATGTTTAACATTAAAGCATGATCATTTAAAATTAAAATCAGACAGTTCTATGTGTAGTCTTGCATACATGTTGCCAGAGTTGGTAACCTTATATTCATTTCTGTAAAACATTGCTCTCATAAGGCTATGAAGTTTTCATTTAACATTTCATGATTAATAAAACTGCACAACATCTGATTAATTCATGATGATATGTTCCAAAATATTGAGAGGAAGTTCAGTATCCAATTCAGTAACATTTGAGGTCCCAAATGATATGGTGGAAGAAATCTCTGGTTTTCTGTATTAGTTCAAGAATTCCAGAGTGCCTGTCCAGAAAAGCACTCCCCAGAACTGATGATGGGATATGATTGTATGAATCACTTCAACCAGCAATATGTGTTCTTGTTTTTGTCCTTAGTTCTCATTCTATGGGAACCTTTCCCCACGGAGGACACTTTACCGCACCCTCTCTGATGAGAGCATATGTAGCAATCGAAGGGGATCTTCCTATGCCAGCTCCCGAAGCTCAATGATAGACCAGGCCTTGCCAAATGACATCTTGTTCAGCACCACTCCACCATATCACAGCACACTGCCTCCCAGGATGAGCCTGACTCCTGGAATGGGAAACCTGAGAAGTAAGTGATTGTTGCTACCATTGCTGAGTTTGGAATACTTGTAGTAAACTCAAATGAATCACCAAGTATAAAGTGAGATTTTACTTTTAAGGTGATATTAAGAAATGTCAAATCACAGCAGAACATGCTCATGCTTGCCATTAGTTCAATTCATATTTATCATCTTTGCAGACAATATTCACTTCCCAAAGTATTTTCCTGAGACCACTGATAGGGAAAAAACTTTGAAGATATTTCTAATTATAATTTTATTTTCCAGCGGTGACCTAGTTAAGCCAGGCTGGCCTGTTTTGTTTTTTTTTTAATTATTTTTTTATTATTTTTATTTTATGTGCATTCGAATTATTGAAATATTCACAAATATATTTGAAATAATAGCTAAGTGGAACAGCTTTTGTTTAGATGATGCCTTTAGTAACATCTTAAAAGGAAATGTGCAATAAATGTTGACTTTGACTTCTATTTCCAAATTGAATTTACTGATACTTTTTTTTAACATGTTAGTAAAACCTTTACAAATGACATTTCATTTTTAATGGCAGCAGAAGAGTCGTCTGAGGTGCTAAGTTAAAACTATTTTATGAATGTTTTCTACTTGTGAAGTGAAACCTGTATTATCTGTTTAGCTTGCAATAATTCCAGGATGAGCTGTGAAGTTTGTAGTTTCTAAAAAAAAATCGAATGAAAAGTCCAAATGTATATACATATCAGTATATACATACAGATATGTATATTTAGATTAAATATCTATATTTGCTTACTTACTAAGAGTGAATTGTTTTTGCAAAGATGCTGAATATATGTGCTTCTCAGTTAGTTTAGGCTGATGTATAGTGGACACCTGGAGTTGATGTGCAATCTGGACCAAAAAAAGCCTCTTTTCTTTAGCTACTCTAATATTGCATCACAGCTGACTGCAATTTTAGAAATGGACTCTGAAGTCCATAGTTAAGAAGCTGTGGGTGAATTTCTTGAAAGCATTAAGGACATTTTAGGCCCATGTCCAGGGAGAATGCAGCCAGATGATTTAAAAGAAGTAGCAATAAAAAGGGCTCTGTCATTCATCTTGTCCTTCAGGAACTAGCAGTCATTTCCTAACTTAGAGAAATAAGCTTTATATAAAAAACACTTTTCTAGCGAGAGTGGCCTTGGCCATGAGACTCAGTTTTGGTCACTAAGCACTGGTTAACTTTAAATTGGTATCTCAAAGAAGTGCTACATTCCTGCCTCAGATGGGAATGCATGCTTGGTGTACCTTTTGCCATTCTAAAAATATTCTTTTATCAGAGTGAAACTCTTTACTATACATTTAATCTGAGAGGATCCTGTTCTTCTGCAGATAGGAAATGGAGATCCATTCTGTTTCACTGGATATTAATTCAGTAGATTTTTGTAGTCTATGAAGGAACTCTATAGTATACAGTTAGGCATCCTGATTTTCTTTTTTTTTTTTTGTTTTCCTCTGTTTGGCCTTGTTTTTTAGAGCCATTTCTTGTGTATGTAAACATACAATGGGATCAAACCTTCAGCTTGCTTTTCTTCAGGAGATTGGCACAAGGCAACTAACTGTGTACATCCAAGCTTTATACTGCTCCTCCAGCAGTGATATTTTAGTGGGTTTTGTATTAGTTCTGTCTAAGACACGTAATATTTCATTCTTGCTGCTTCTTAGATACAGGAAGTTATATATACACATGCATATAACTGGAAAAAAAACCCACGAAATCAGCATCCTGTCAGTCAGAAACTGATCCAAGGCAATTCATGCTGTTTTCATATGCAACCTCTATTTTCTGCTTCTGGTTTTGTGTTTTAAAAGTGCTTATCAATGCCATCTATGTAAAATCTTTTGTGGTGTTTGTTTCAAAGTAGATTTAATTGGTTATGTGTAGTTACACTCCAAAAAAACACCACATCATGGCTTGCCCCCACCTATGTTTCAAAAATAAGCTTAGTCAATATCTCCATATGAGAAACTAACTTTGGCTCGTTTTAGGTAGGTTTTTTGTAGTTGGTGCCTAGTAGGCATTTACATTCTACAGCAGTGATGTGAGAGGTTTCATTTTCATTTGTAATTTTGACATGAGGTTGTAGATTCAGATATCAGGATTCATATCATGTCATAGTAATGTCTTTTCTATGTGATCTCAAAGCATTTTAATTTTACTGATAGATAATGTTTATAGATATCAGTGGAAATACCATGGTTTTGGCTGAGATCAGTTTTGGAAAGGTATATTCTTACACATTATTATCCAGCATGAAATACTGTGGCAGCACCAAATCTCATGAGACCCCTCTAGCAAGGAAAAGAGTGTGATTAATAGATAAGCAAGGCAGCACCAAAAAGAAAGAGTAATAGGTGACCCTGAAGGCTTTCAGTTTACTGGGAAATCAGAATTATGAAACAGAATGACCACACAAAGAAACTTCATCTGTGTGTGATGTTGACTGTAAGAAGATGATGGAAAAAGTGAAGCTATAGGACGTTTTAATTATTGTTTTGTCACTGGGGTAGTGATGTGAAAAGAAGAGTTGCTTTCAGTAAAGCCTGAATTGCAAAGTCTCAAAGTCCAATGCTGTTGATTGCAAACAGTACACAAATGTAGAAATATCCACTTAATTTTATCTTATTTTTAACTTAAACCAGAAAGGAGAATTTGTGTAGGTAAGAACTCTGGAATTTTACCTTGGGGACATTAAGGATTCCCTGACTGAGACAGTGCTGCTCATACTGAGTGATTCTAACCTACTGTTGCAGGTACAAATCTATGCCCTCCTTCCCAATTCATGGCAGGTGAATGAGTAGGGAAAGAATTAAAACAACAAGAGCCAGTGATACTGAAGTGTTCAGTATTCAGTTACTGATGTAAGTCTGGAGGCCAGGGAGACGATCTGATTTCCTTTGCAGGCACTGTGGTCCACTCTGTTGTGAAGCACAAAAAGAGAGGGGAAAGAAAAGAAAATGCCCTAAGTGATAAACTGGCAGGATGTTCCTGTGCTGTGAGAAAGGGAGCAGGGTGCAGGATATTGCAGTGAAGAAGGTCGTAATGAAGGGAATATTTTACAGTGATATACTGACAAATTCCCAAAGTTCTCAGATTGTACATGCCATAGGGAAAGGCTGCCAGAAGTGCAGGAGCTGTCTCTGCAGCTGTGTTCATAGGTGAAAGTCTTATCTTCAAACAGCCTCACTGCCAATGTCAGCTTCAATCCAAAACTAAACTTGTTGATAAGAAGCAATATTAAAATGAAAGAGCATCACTGCATGTTGGTGATGTGCAATGGTAGCAGTTTGTCAGCGAGCAGATAAAGGCCACTGATTGATTCACACAACTGAAGGAGGACGTGTTTGGTGTCACCTGTTCTCACACGGTGAATGCTTCACCTTATTAGAACATGAAGTCTCATCTTCAGTAAGAGAAGGGAAGGAAAAAATGGTTATCAGAAGCACATGTGCGTGAGAGCTTACAAGGCTGGCATCTTTGAAGAGAGACTTCGGGCAACCCTAGGCAATACTAAAGAGGGGAAGGGTTGAGCAGGCAGAAGTTGTTGCTTAAGAGGACTATAGAGATATAATTACTGATTGCAGGAAAGAAAAACAGACATCCCACAGAGAGTGGGATTTACATTTGCATGAGATTTGATATATTTCTTCACCTGCAGCTGCTTTGGAGAGAATCTACTTGTTAAATGACATGTCTAGTTTGAAGCAAGGAGTACTTAACAGATAGTTTTTTCATGATCTACAATATCTACATAAAAGTAGCAGTTCCAGCTGAATGATAATTGTCTTGGAAGTAAAGTAGGTTAAGTCAGGTGAATCTTTCTTCTTTCTGCATAATTAGTTGCTCTTTGAATATGGATGTATGTGGGACCAATAACCACCAATTTCAGGAGCTGTGTTGGAAACTGAACTAACCACGTAATTTTGGTGGAAATAGGGACTCTTGATACTGCTTTATACTTTTATGCATAAATAATAAAAATAAATAAAATTCCTAAGTGTAAGAAGTGTCACAACTGAAAAGACCAGCAACTACAAGATCAGTAATTTTATGCCAATAGGAGTACAGTGAATAAAATAAAGTCTTTAAAACTGGAGATAACACTGAAAGTGTTTCCTCAAAGGAAATTGTGTTGCTTCAAAAGTCAATTTTTTGTGCAGTAAAGTAGTGGCCTGCTAGATTAGGCATATCCTCCTGGACACACAGAGGTGGGCGTGCTTAAGCATTCCTTGCCACCTTTGCACAAATCAAAAAGGGAAACAGGGAACAACTGCTGATGTGACAGTCCTACACAGAGAGTGAGGCAACAGCAAGGTAAGAGGACCAGGGAAGAAATGCAAATACAGGAGGCTAGAAAGATTTATCTCATCCAGAGCATTCCTGGAAATACAAACAGTATTCTCTGAAATATAAAGGCACCAAGGCCTATGTCATTAGAGCTCATGTTTGATATTTTAATTCTTCTTCCCCCTCTTTTCGCTTCCCCATTGCAGAAGAATACAATTTATATCTTGAAAATCAATTATTCTGTGGTGTCACACTCATGCCTGTTCAGTTATTCCACTTAGAATTTCAGCCATCAGCATGAGCACTTGAATTTTCAGAGCTATCAATATTCAAATCTCTACTCTGCCAGGCTTTCTGCAGTTGAGTGGCTCTGTCAGGGCTTATGCAGGTCTGAATAGGATCCACCCTAAGGTGAACTGAGGTTCTCACAGAGACAATGCATAATGAAGGATGACTACTGGTGAATGTGTCACTCCTACACTTTAATTTGGAGAGCTGGCAGAATCGCGCTGGGAGCAGACTTCTTCCTGACAGGTTTCACAGTCAGCCTCTCTAGGCTGATCACACAAAAGCAAGGGCTGTCCCTTAGGGCCTGCCTGCTGTTCTAGAACCAAAAGCTGGCCTGCCAGTCTTTCAGATAAGGTATTCTGTCTGTTTTCCACAACAGGGATGTATGAAACATTTGTACTTGCACAAATAAGGTTCTTACCATTCCCAAGTCATATACAGAAGTTCAGAGACTGCTCTGACTTTCAGCTTTCAGTGTATTTGCACAAAGTTAGCCTTAGGTAAGGCTTTATGTATGTTTTTACAGAACTGAAAATAAAATCTTAGTACAGATATATGAGTAGAATATATGTCTATATTGTATTTTCCATTTCATATAACATCCACTTTTACAAACTGAGAGTAGGACATTTCTACAGAGTTTTGTCAAGCCACTAACAAGTGTAATGTAGCAATACTGCATCTTTTATGAAAGTGTATAACAAGATAAATTCCACAGTAAAGAGAATTTCTACCTTTACTGCAGGGACTCCTAATTTTTGACAGAGGATCGTAAGCCTCCTTCAGTTTCTTTTTTCGTCATATTTTGTATTCTTTTTAAGCAAGGTTTCTGCAAAGAATAGAGCATATCATATGCTTCAGTCATTGCTCTGTGCAGTAGAATGCTTTCTAACAGC
Organism: Phylloscopus whistleri; assembly: GCA_017589585.1. Lineage (NCBI taxonomy): Eukaryota > Metazoa > Chordata > Aves > Passeriformes > Phylloscopidae > Phylloscopus > Phylloscopus whistleri. The sequence continues at coordinate 127,533 of JADMLD010000177.1, forward strand.
CTACTCTCTTTGGATTTTTAGGTCAGAGTCTTTATGTCAAATGGACATTAATATCAGGACAATGACAGCATGCCATTTCCTTAAACGATAATGTATCTTCCACTTGTATGAATGCATTTCATCCTTCATTGTTTTTTGTGTTTGGTCTTTTCCTGGGAAAAAATACTCATCTTACATATTATAGTTTAAATCACTGGAATAACTAGATGGAAATTTCCTCCTGAAATGTTTGAGGAAAAAATACTATTTTGACCTTCTTGTTTAATTGGAGTGAATATGTTTGAAGCAAAAATTGTCTTTCCCTGACTATGCTATGTAATAAAATTATTATATTCCATTGCTGTCTTTATGGTTAAGATGAAACATGATTGCAAATAATAGATTAGGTTTATGATCAGTTTAAGAAACTGATTGATACTGAACTGTGTCTGTTCAGTATTCTTTCTAACATGTTCACATTGATCAGAGTGAAGATTGCTATGGACCAATTAGGAACATGTTCAAGAAAATTATGAAAATTAGCACCTCCTCTACTAAAATGTATGTTTGTGGTGCATTCTAGAATCTGCATAACTGAAAGGTTTGTTTGAACAGTTTACACTCTATACATTTCATTTAATATATGATCTGTGTATCTTTTACAGTGTTACAGCTCACTCTGAAATCTCAGCCAAGCCTTACATCCTCAGAGATACAGCTACAAATGTTAAACTAATAGGGTAGTATTTTCAATGTGAAAGGGAAATTCGGATATAGGCTAGAATTTACAAATGCATTAAAAGAAAAGCAGGTGGGGTTTTTTTAATTGCTTCTGGAAGAGGAATATCTTCAGTTTTAGAATAAAATTCTACATGTAAATATCTTTCATGTTGCTTCACAAAAATAACTTTGTGTATCTAGCAACTTTTATGCTCAGTGCTCAGGTTTAATATGCTGTGCTTTAGAATGGATGTTGCCTACTCACACAGTGTTCATGTGAAAATGTGAAGGACACATCATGTGCAGTGGCACCAAAAAGACACCCTTTAAAACCTTCCCATCTTTGCAAACATTTATAAATTGTTCTACCCATACTGAGTATTGAACAGGAAAAGACAGACACAAGAGAAATGAAGATAAGCCCCTTTTGCTTACACATCTTTTACAGATCATTATAGTAGCTTCAAAATTAATTGTACATAATTGTTATAGGAAGACTAATTATTGTGTTTATTGTTTAGATGAATTCTGGTTCTCAGATGGGTCCTTATCTGATAAAGCCAAATTCAATGATCCTGGCCTGATGCCCCTGCCAGACACTGCCACAGGGCTAGACTGGTCTCACCTGGTAGATGCTGCACGAGCGTTTGAAGGTAACAGGAAAATTTGAATAAAGATCAATGTTCAGTGCACAAACTTTTCTTTTTCTTTAAATATATGTTGTATAGCCACATTTTGAATTACAAAAATCCAGTGTTTGCCTCTGTAGCCCTTTAGTTCTTTTGGCAGTATCAATTCTCAGTGTGGAAGATTGTCACTGAAAATTTGGGGTCTTCATGATACTCTATATCCCATTTAGATGCAATTCCTCCACTTTAGTTTCTTCTGTAATCAGTTGAAAAATCAGAATTTTGAAGGAGAGATTCAAAACATTTAAGTTAGATGTATAAAATGAAATTGGGAGTAACACTTCCCCGAGTTTGTTGTGTTGTGTTTATAAACTGGCATGTGTAGTCCAAATGATGTTGTGGTCCCTCTCAGTTTTCATAAGCCCTTGAAGACCAGGAGAAATGTACAGTATATTTTCCAGTGGCAGGAATTGGGGTGCAGGATATAGACCAGGTTTGCTTTATTATATTGTGGAACCAGATTAACCAAGAAAAAACCTCATCTGCCCCTGGGAGCTAAACCTACACCTAATGTCTAAACAGAGAAAACAGATGTTGCTTTGAGTATTTATATGAATATACACAGTTAAGTGTTTGTGTTTTGTTGTTTGAGAGGTGTTTTTTTTAGTGCTGTCCTAAAATGTCTGACATTTGTTAACTAGTGTTGCTTGTGGTACTGAATATAATCTATGAATAAGTATGATGTTACCACAGTCATTGTTGTATAAGATACAGGTTTGAACTTCATTAAAACTGTCTGTGAAGTTACTGATTTGGGTCCTTTTAAACTTTTTTTAAACCATGGAAATCAGTTTTCTGGTTCGTGATTCCTTCCCAGAGTATGAAGTGATTAAAGTTCACTTTGACCAAAAGCTCTTCAGAACTGCTTGTTGCACTACTTTAAATGGCATTGTGAAAACCCAAACAAACAGCAATGATCAGGAATTTGAAGAACTGTATTTTTTCTTGACCTGCTGTGCATTCATTACTATTCAGTACTACTCAAACATGGCTGTGGTAGCTGGCAGGAAATACTGTGACACTGAGAATCTTGACAGCTTTTCCCATGCACTCCTATGTTCAATTGCTCAGGGAACACCCTACTATTTGTTACTGACATCTTAAACTACTGAAAAAAGGGTTTGCATCAGTAAATGACTAACTCTGTAACTTTGTACTTGAAGAATATTTTTAAATGCTAATAAAAATGTTGAGTTCAGCTGAGTGAAAGATCGTTCTGTACCAGCTATGCTCCTGTATTTTTAGCTTTCTTTGAAAACTAATAGATTTTCATTCTTTTTACTACCTAGTATCACGATTAAAATAATTTCACTTTGGTAGGAGTTATGTAAGTGTAATTACATTTGAATTTGAGAATGAGAGGTAGAACAATACAGCTAACCCAGAGTGTTCTATCCTAGGGAGGAAGGATATTCACTTGTTGGGTTTTAATTGCAAATAACTTTGATATATCTGTAGATAACGCTGAAGAACTGGTGGTCTGAGCTGTAAGAAAGAAGCTATTTATTAGATTTTTTTTAATTATTGTAAAAATGTGAGTAGTAAATAATAATCTGGTTTTATATGAAGGAATATAATTCTTTCCTGTTTAGGACTCTACAGTAGAAACATCTGTGTATATATTAGATGATTTATACAATGTTTTGACTAAATTCATAGTGCTGCAACTAGAAACTTTGCAAGGAATGGAATTTTTAAACTCTTATTCAACTTCATCCTATGTCTTGCAATTTGAAAGTAATTTAAAAAAGAGCAACTGATAGACATGTCATAAAAGATCACTGGAAAGGAATGTGTGGCATATGAATTAACAGTGCAGTTTCCATATGTATTTTAATGTTGTTGACTTAGAAGCTGCTTCAACTTTCTATTTAAAAACAGCTTCGAACTACTGTTCTGCGTTCCATCAATGTGAAAGAGAGTGGATGATTCTAAAGTTTGTCCACTTCTGAATATAAAACTGCTTTGATCTTTTTTTTTTTTTTTTTTTAACTGGGTGAAAATAGGATCATATTTCATATAAGACCATATAAAAAGACCCCAAAAAGTAAACAAACACCTGCCTCCCCACTTTCAATGGAAAGGATCACTAAAAAGATAAGAATTTTTTAATACTGAATCTGTGAAATTAGAGTTTTTCTCTAGTTTGGCTTTGCCAGTCTGCTATTTTGAAGTTGTGTTCTCTTCTAGAACCTAGATACTGAACTTTAATTTTTTCTTTGTACAATGTCTTTTCTTACTGTCAATTTATCAGGATTACCAATCCAATCCCAAGGTCATAGTTTTTCTCTTGTGATCTCTCCAGATTATGTATTGACAATTTATATCATTTGATCAGTTCAACATCCCTAATGTGGGCCTCATGATCTTTCAATCTCTGCCTTAAGAAGCAGTTGTATCTTGATTAATGTTAGATGTAGACTTTTTAGGTGCTTATACTGTTGCCATCAATTGGATTAAGAATTAAATATAGTAGCAAGATTTTTGCTACCATCATCCATACTCAGGGTTTACTTACGGGTTTAAGAGCAGTAGTCTAATTTTCACTTTCTTCTTGTCCCCAGATGAAGAGTGGACAAGGTTGTTTATTAGTATTAGCTTTTATTCAATTGAAGTCTTCATCCTGTGTAGAACAGCAGTTTTTAAACTGTGCTCCATGAGGGTGGAAGAAGCTATTACTTTTGTTTTGTTTTTAAATGAAAGTATGGTGCTAATGCCTTTCACTTTGTCAGGATTTAATTTTCACTGCATTTGCTCGACAAGAACCTCTGTGGGAAGCTACATATTTACTTCAAACTTTTTCTGAAACCCTTCTGTTATTCCTAAGACAGGTCTTCACTGTGTAATGGAGAGCTGTGTGTGCATTAACTCCACAGGCTCCAGAAGCTGCATCAGGGAAGGGTTTGCTTGAGCTGCCTCTGTGGAGGGTCAGCACCCATAAGCTGGAGCACAGTGGAGCATTATTTTAACACTCTGCACTGCCTTCCTTTGCAAGACATAGATTTGACTCTGATATTTTTCCAGGGATGATACTTTGCATGCGTGCTCATGTCAGTCCAGTCAGTATCAAGGGGAATCCTTCCATTTCTGTCATACATGGATAGGCTGCTTCCAGTTCCCTTATTTCATTGGGAAATGCAGAGAGACATAGCCAGGGAGCAGTTCACATGATGGAAATAAATACTCTGTTCTAACGTTTTTGTATCCATCCCTGAAGCAAACAATAAAAATTAGATAGGACTGTATGTGACTGTATGGCAAAAGAGGGAGGGCAGCTGGGGTGAGAAGGAAGTTAAAGAACCAGAAAGAAAGAAAGAAAGCTCAGCTGAGGAAAGATAAAGATATGGGAGTTTCTAGAATAAATTCGAAAACCAAATTTGAAAAAGGAGAAATCTCAGAAAAGACTAAGGGAAAATAAGAGAATAAATTTTTAATTCTCTTTTTGTATTATCCTTCCAATAGATCTTCAAGTTAGGGAAGAAGCACTGGCCTTCAGCGTGTGTATTATGTTGCTGATGACTTTTTAGATCATTTCCATGTTTTGGGGACAAAAAAGAGAAGCATTTTTGGATGTCCATACCTGTTACTGTAACTATAAAAGACAACTCACACAAATACAAATCTTGAATATTGTTATTAATAGAACAGTGTACTATTTGTTATACTTCAGACTGGGTTTATTACACTTTAAAAAAGCTGTTTAGCATTTGATAAGTCATATTCTGAGCACTAAAAGCCTAAGACAGTCCTTCTGATGTCCCTGTTCATTAAAATTGGTGGTTTCAACTCCTAATTTTTTTCCAGGTGATTTTTATGAATGTCTACTGGTGCTAATCAAAATGCAGTGTTTCTTAATGCAAATTTATCTTAGCAGAAATATCTGTGCTATTATAATTAATGTTATTTTAATACTTTGATTTAAAATCTTCATAGCTAAATGTAATGCTACACATAATATAATGAGAAAGAAGTGAATCATTTAGCATGACAGACAATTATTTTAACCAAAGTACTGTGTTAAACTCCTAGAAAAAGAAAAAATGATGATATTTAGTTAACATTTGGTGATTTCTAGGGCATGCATGTGTAACTCTTTTTGCTTCAATGCATATGTCAGTGTATGTTTGTGAGTAGACTTTACCTTAACAATGAGAGAGTGGCTTCATGCACTATACTCATTTTAGCCTTTTCTGCTTCCAGTACATCAAAATTGCCTGGAGTTTTTTCTGGTCTCTGTTAGTGATCTGGAACAATGAAAAATGCACTTTCAAACTCGTAGTGGTTACAGCTATATGACTCTTTTACTATGAATTTAAACATGAATTTTTGTCTCATCTTTGGTCTTGCCAAGTCAGTTGTTTAAACTTTTGTTATAAAGACCAGTATACTTTTTGCAAATAGTTTTCTGTGGGTGGACTCTCTTTGGAGTTTGGCAGGGACATCTCAGTTAAAAATAAGAGCTCTGAGATTTACATGTATTTTCTTCTGTTTAGTATGTACATTTTGCTTCAGTTGAATAGGAGGGGTCCCTGTAATTTGGAGGAAGCAGAATCTAGATCTACAGCATCATACCCAGAAATAGACTTAATTTTTCTTTATAAGAACTAGTTGTTGTAATGAAAGTGTTAATAGTATGAAGGTGAGATCAGTAATTATCTGTGTACTTCAGACTGCTTGTTTACACTGTCTCGTTTCTGGGCTACATACTGTGTTTCATCTGGGAAACTAATTTTAATTTATCTGTACAAAGTAAATCTATTTGTCTGAGTAAGTTCCAAATCTGCAAATGATGTTATTTGCATGATGTTATTGATTATGTGTTTAAAAGTATATTCTTACCTTACTGTCAGCACATATGGAATAGTCATGTTCTTATTTGCTGAGATCCATCAGTAGTCAGAAATAAGGCTAAAAGCAGGGGAAATGTGCTGCAGTCTTTGAAACTGGACAAAATCAGACATGCAACTTCTGTTCATTGCATTATAGAATCAATTGGAGATCTATGCTATGCTGAAGGGATTTTTTTAAACCAACAAAGAGCTTTTTAGTGATTTCCTATTTTTGTTTGGTAGAACTTGTCCTTCCTATCTGAGGCAATCTGGCTCGTATTCACTGTTTGTGTCCTTAAGAGTTTGAAGGACTGTCCTCTTACGTACCCTGCCAAGTTGCTGTGTCACAATATTGGGTTGTTGCTATTAGAGACGTGGGGCGTGACACCTCGTGCTTACTGTGATGTTGGTGTGGTGTAGAAGTGGCCTGGCAAGGCTGGGAGCGAGCGCCGGCAGGAATTGCTGGGGGAACATCCCACTGCGTGCGCTGCCGCAAGGGCCACAGCTGCTCCGGTGGAGATGGACTGTCTTGTTCATAGGAACATTCTAAATCTTATTCCAGGTTTTGACTCAGATGAAGAATTTGGGCCGTTCTGTCATCAGACGCCGTTTCTAGGTGATGGGATTGATGACTTTTGCCTTTTGTAAACTTTTTTTAATACTTCCTATGTTTGCACGTTTGCATGATAATGCAAGCTTTGGGCCTGGTGGGGTGGTAGAGCGAGGGGAGAAAGGGCAAGGCAGGCATGTTCTCACCAGAATTCATACAAGCCTACAGACATGGATTTTGTTTGGCAGAAATAAGCTAAGTCAATCTCCACAGAATATGGATTTTGGTTGATTTTTTTTTTTTTTTAAGAAGACAAATTAAATCCTAATGAATGCATCATTTACTCCTGTTCTGTGCAATGATGATCTGCATGGCATACTTCTATTATGTGGTGACTGATGTATTTTGGCAACCACACTGTATATCCATAGGTAATTGCATCTGTGCTTGTTAGATTATGTTCTAGTGAAATTCAGTGCAGATAATAGAGTGCCTTAGTAATACCTATAATAAAACATCAATTGATAAAAATAGTGTGAATTTATTGGTTTTCAAGTATGCAGATTACCAACAGCTTCTGCAATTGCTTGAGACAGTAAAGCAGTACGAAAAGAACAGTGAAGATTTCTGAGGAATCTGAGGGCTTTAAATCCACGGAAAAAAAAATGCAAACGTTTTTGCTGAATTATTATTGTCATTGGTTGTGGCCCTGAATTCTGTAATGGTTATCTGCATATTTCATCAAGACCAACTTACTGTTCATATCAGCATTAAGTGGTCCAGACAAAACTGTCATACTGCTGATAGACATAAAATAATTGCTTTGGGGTTGCCTTTGGATGCAGGTGTGGGGAAGCCAACTAGTTGGTACATACATCTGCTGATTATCTTCAAAGCTAAGATGTAGAAGCCTACATCCATTTCGCTAACTGATCCAGGATAATGGCTGTAATATAGCCTTTGTTTTGTCCAGTTTTAGAGGTATCCTTATGTTACTTTTTTGCAGATCAGAGAGTAGCATCTTTTTGCACCTTGAATGATATGCAGCGAGCTCAGGGCTTGGAAGGAGCACAAGAGTTACCTTTGGATGAGAGTCCCCCAGATGGAAAAGATTTTCTTGAGGATGCTGGGTATGTCAGAATTAAAGCATGTTTCTTACAAAAGCATTTTAAGGAAAGATTTTCTCTTAATGTTGCATGTCAAATTGCCTGTATGCATGTTTCATGGCTGTTTGATGGCAGACTCGTTGCCTTGACTTACAATTTCTTTAATTTTGAAAAATGTTGTTTCTTCAAATCAACTTCTCTGTCACTGCAATAGGTCTGTAACGTAGATCAAGATTAGATGCAGAGTTTCAGATAATCACATTTCTCACTGTATTCCTCCTTTACAATAGTAATTTATTTTTGTTCTCATTTTAATAGAACTAATAACAAGAGCTCAGCTATGTAGGATGCAATAAGCTGATGGACAGCAAATGTCTCAAACCTCAGAACAGGGTCTATCCTATCTTTGCAACTATTTGCAAACCGATGATTTTTCTTTCATACAGAGGTAAATTAATCAATAGAATCTGTAACAGAGGACTGCAGAATTTGTGCCAAACTATCCAATTCTTCGAATTCTTCCCAGTGCCCTGGGAGAAATGATTCCTTTTTTTCCCCCCACTTCTCCACCTATCCTGCTCTAAGGAGTATAGTTGTTAATTTAAAGATTATTCCTGTTATACAGATACAGCAGTATAATCTGTCAACCACCACACTTTAAAAGAAAAACACGTCTTTGATTAGTTTTGCTCTTCAGTTGTAGAAATGGAAGAATGGGAAATGGAGGGAAAAGTCTTCTTGCTTGTTAGACTATCACATTTTAATTTGAACCAATTTTACACAAATTAGCTTGCTTACATGGTAAAGCACATTTATTTTAATGACTTCTAAGTCCATATCTTTCCCCAGGCTAATTATCAGTAAGGATTGCAAAAGACTGTTAAAGATGTTCCCCTTTTAGCCGTGGCAAACCTGTCAGATTTGTGCAATTGCATGAAGCAGCTGATTCAGCTTTGTATGTAAAGCCTCTCTCTTCACCTGCTCTCTTTTAGACACAATTACTCACATGATGGCTAATTGCATCCATAATGTACATGAAACTGTCTCTCACAGTGCTCATTTTCATTCAGAAAACAGAAGCTATTCTCAGTATTTTCCTTCAGTCATGCATTTGATTAACCTGTGGCAATATTTTATGTGTTTTGACCTTTAAACAAAATATTTGTCTCCATTAAGCCATAGGTTTTATCCTTTACTGAAAATGACACTACTGCACAGCAGACAAAAGAACTCTTTACAGCTCTTTTGGTTTGTAGTTGCAAAATTGTTGCTGCATCTTGCTTGAGATTAGTACAGTCCTTATCAGAAAGCAGCTTGTTAACCAATGTGCCTGTACACCATGGAGCAATGAGTGTGACTTGTGCTGTGAGAGTATGTGCAAGTCATTCCTAAAACATTCCTTCTTAAAATCATTGTTCCTTCTGCCTGTTTTGCATGAGAAGCAGTGTCATAATTCAGATACTGCAGCACTGGGTTTATGTTCTAGTAATAGTCTTTTACTGATGCTAGTTCTGTCTCTATTTTCCTAACTATGCCTAAACTGATTGGTTTCCTTTGCTATTACTAAAGTGTAACTCTGCTAAGCTGGGAAGAAAATGTTTTTCACTAACTCAGCGTGAAGGTAGTGGTTTACTTTACAGGGAACATGCTCCGAGTACTCTGACTGGAAAAGTAAACCAGCTGGAAGTCATCCTCCGGCAGCTACAAACTGACCTGAGAAAGGTAAGAGACCATTTTATTTTTACACAGACCATCAAGGGCTTGTAAGAAGTACATCAGTTAAACTAGACAACAGAGCTCAGCGGTTGCTCAGAGCACTGAGGGGCAGAGGGTTCTGTGGGAATGGTTATGTGAGGAAATTGGCCCAAGGCTACGTAGTTCATGGGTCTTTACTCCAGAACGGCTGTCCTACAAATAGTCACACCCCAGAAAAAAGGAAACACTTCATTTATGGTATTTTGGATTTACAAAGGATAGAGATATGGATAGGGAACCATTGTTAAGTTAGCACTCCAGTTTTGTCATCCTTGTTGCCTTGTGTTACCTTGGTCATGTAGCAATGACTTGATTTGTGCCTCATTTGCTGTCAAAGTTCTGAGCTGGAGATAGTGCCAGGGTAATAGAAATGAGGCTGCTTTTGGTAAGAAAATAATCATGCCAGGAAAAGTTTTGAAATTAGGTATTTTTCTTCCTTAAACATGGGCTTGAAATCACTTACAACTTGGGCTCTCACATATGATTTGTTATAGCTAAAAGCTTCTTATGCTTTTAATGCTTGATTTTATTTTTTTTTTTTTTGTTAAATGGTGTAAACTCCTTTAATTTTTCTATTAAAGTAACATCTAGTTTTCAGCTTGCAGTATTTTCTTGGAATGAATGAGGTAGTTGGAGCATATTTGGGGAATTAAGTTACGGTTAACAGTTGTCAGAATGAATTAGGGAGCTCAACAAAATATAGCTGTTATGACTTGCATAGAAATGTTAACAACAAAAATAAATTTTGTCATCACGGCTACTCACTTTGCTCAACTTGTATCTTTGTTAACCAGGAAAAACAGGACAAGGCAGTTCTCCAAGCAGAGGTACAGCACCTGAGACAAGATAACATGAGACTTCAGGAAGAGTCTCAAACGGCAGCCGCTCAACTGAGGAAATTTACAGAATGGTTTTTTAATACGATAGACAAAAAATCCTAATGGCTGGGGCCCTGCAAAATACTGATTTGAACAATGTAACAGCTGTATCTTTTGAATTAGCAGGGTAATAATTTCACTGTGTTCACAATCCATTTTAGGTGTTTCTGCTACGTTTTCTGTCCAGCTTTATTCATCTGAAAGGGAGAGAGAACTGTGGCAACCCGTCTTTAAATTCATATGAAGAAAGCAGAGAATAGCAGATACTTGTTTGTGTGCAGATGAATGTAAAAAATCCTTAGTGTCATTTTAGACATTTTTAGAAGTTGCTCTGGCTGGGGCTTGCCTGAAGAGGAATATTTGGGGTTTTAGTTCCTGCATTTCAGGTGCGCTGGTGAAGATGTTAAAGCAATTTAAATTAGCTTGGGCTTCAGTATTGTAAGATAAAAAGAATAACCAGACATATACTTTAATGTTTAAAAGGTGCTCTATTTTTTTGTATGTACAGTAGTTTTATTTCCACAGTCCACATTGTCATAGCAATAAGAATGGAGGTATAGTGAATAGTCACAGAGCTGTGTTTATAAAATGTTAGCACTGATGTGTTTAACACTAGTTTGGATGCAGATACATTAGAGATTATTTATTTGCAGGAACAAATGGTGCCTGAATATAAACAGTGTTCTGATTTTCTAAAAATACACATGCCTTGTAAATGGCTCACTGGGGTTAGCCCACTCCCAACTTCAGTTACTTTTGTATAGTTGATGTTCAGCTAAACAGTTACACTGCTTAACTATTGAAATCATGTATGGTGTGAGCCAGCCAATCAGTTGTACAATGCCAAATTTGTTTATCTTTGTACAGAAGCTTTGATCAAGTGTCTTGTATTTAACACCTTTATTTAAGCTTATTTAACCTTAAATTGTTGTTTTTATAAAGTTTGTTTTATCTGCACTATGGTGAGGTCAGTTGGTTGCAAGTTGGAATATTTTGAGCTTGCCAAGACTGTACTGAGGAGTTCTAGAAAATTCTAACAATTGGATGCTGCTAGTACACAATTGATTTGTTTGTATGCTTTAACATTTTTAACTGTTTAATTTGAAATGAACATACATCCTGCTTTTTTAATAAATGTTAAAAATCTAAACCTGAAATATTTTATCTTGTATTATCTGTAATCATTGTTACCAGTAGTAACTCAGGTTTTTGTTCAGCTCAGTCCCTGGGTTCTCCATCCAGAGACAGTTCAGCCCCTCAGAGGTGCCAGGATCCCTTGTTACCGAGGAGGGGTTGCCACCATTATTACAATTAATTTTATTATTAATTTCATTATTATCACATTATTAGTACTTTTATTATTAATTTCTTTGGTGCGTCCTGTCCTGGAAGCCGGGAGATGGCTTCCCCAGTCTGAACAAAAGCTGTCTGGGCTGTTCATAGGCATTGATTAGTGGCCTAGGAGAAAAAAATCCTGCTTTACTGACAAACACATGCTGGAGAAAATGTTCAAAAGAGGTTCCGTTTCTTTATATTATATGTTAGTTGTAGCAGGAAATAACTTGCCATCTTCTTGTGCCAGCGACTGAGGGTTTGATTGCAGTGTTAGCATATGTGGGATGCTTTGTGTGCAGTACTGAGCTTAAAGTCTACACCAAAAAAGGACACCTTTGCAAAATTCAGTGAGGCTAATGAGCACATTTGAGTTACCATGAGGAAAAATTAAAAAGCTCAAGATCATAGTTTTATCCCAGTTTTGTCTTGGCTGCTGAATGCATTCAGGCAAACCTGTGGAAATCTGTTGAATAATTAAAAAATATATTCAACTCATGCAACTAAAATTCCATGTCCATACATTCACTGAGAAATGTTTTATAAATGGAACAAATGTCTGTCTCTGCTGTAACAATTGTTCTGAGAGACTCTTCTTAGGAAAGGTTCTGTATGGGCAGATAATCAAGCCTTTGATGTCCTTACACTGAAATTTAAAAGACCATTTTGCATTGTATTTTTCATCAAAAACTCTGACTTTTACATACCAAACAATATCCACTAAGCTGTATTAACAGGGTAATTAAACATGGCAGTCATGTGTTACAGTAGCTTCTGATTTAAGCACCTTACAGAAGTCATTAGCAAACCCATCTGGCTGGAGACCTTGCCAAGTAACAGTGCTGAACAACTTGGGCAATTTGTCTGTGAACACGTTTCTGTGAGGGTTGGCCTGTTCCCTTCGAAAAGCTGTGCTAACTGAAATGAACTGGAGGGTAAGCTGGCTCTGAAGGGACACTGTTAGGTTTGTATGAGAGTTTATAGTCCAATATTCATTTTAGTTCTTTATCTCAGTTATTGAAAACCAGCAGTTATAACTATGTGCACAGAAAGGACTTGCAGTAGTTATTTTTTCCATTCTTTCCATCCAACTGAAAACATTTGATTTCCAAAAGTGACAGAAAGCTTTGTCTATAGATCCCCTGTTTCATTTGCTGACAAAAGTAATTGTGTGGGACAGACATGGTTCTTCCTTAATTAACCTTCACCACAGGGAAAAGTTTTAGCCTGGCTGTTAGTGTTTTAATGACATGGGAATACAATATTTATCAGAGACCATAATATGGTTTTGGCATAGGTAAAGGACATTTAACTGGACGTTTTAATTAACTGGGTTTTTTAAGAATAATCCTCTTGGAAGCATTGTGCTCACAAAAAATGCCTGGTTTGGGCACATGAAGGCAAAGACTACATTTACATGAGCAACAAGTGTGGAGCACTAGGAAAATTCAGGGTGTTGCTAACCCAGGTTTTGGAGATCTTTCAGGCTCTTCCAATAACCACAGCTATTTAAAGGCTTCTTTGCTGTACAGCATCACAGAATTTCTCTAGTAGTGGGCATTGTTAAGGAAACATCCCAGTCTGCCCATTCATGAAATTCCCTGGCAGCCACACTCCCAAGGCCAGAGACTTTCACTGCTGAGGCCACTTTCAGAAAGGTGGCTCCAGGGGAAGCTGACAGGTGCTTCACTTGGCTCCCACACATCCCCCTCAACACAGTCAGACCAGGTTTCCACACCAGTTTGACCCTGGATTCCCTGTGGCAGAGTCCCAGATGTCTCATTCCATGAAGCCATTTATTCACGGTGCAGTAACACAGACACAGCTAAAGCTGCTGCCAAAAAACAGCAGACAAGCATTTTCTGACCAAAGTCATTAAAAAAAAAATTAAAAATTGCTGAATATGCTGTTGATACCAATTCAGGTGCCCATGTGTCTAAACATCAGCTGGAGGTGTTTAAAATAATTCTGAGGAGTAATAATGGGAAAGTAAGGAGACAAAACCATGCCATGTCAAAAAGTGGGCTATGTGAAGTACAGCAGTAGTAATCATGGTCAATATATTGACTGATGACTCTTATGTCCAAAGACTAGAACTTTAAAAGAATAGGAATTTTTCACAACCTGTTTTATGTTTTGTAATTCCACTGTTGGGAACCCAGAAAACAATTGTGAACTTACCTTGAGAAAACCCATGTATTAGCCCTGACCAGAAACCTGGCAGAAGGTCTGCAAAGCTTGGATAGTTACGACTGAATTTAAGCTGTGGGGCTTGATTATACTGAACACAAATTTAAAGTGTTAGAGACTCATTCCTTTTTTCTCTTTGATTCCTGTTTTGAAACATATGAAAATGTATGATTATTTGACTGACGAGAGCTGTTAATAATAGAATAAATAAATGATCCCAGGGCTGTCCAGTAGCAAATAGTGGTGATTTGGGATTCTTGTTAGCACTAAATTGTAGTCTTGCTTTCAGCTCAGGCATAACTTCAATAGATAATAGTTTCTGAAGGATTTTTTTTTTTTTTTGGATGGAAACCTGAGGTATCTGCATTCTTGTCAATGCTGTGTTTCTGCCTCTGTGTAGACATTATATGCAAGATAATGGATGTTCCTTGCCCAAATCCTAGACAGTGTTTCTTTCCAACAAGCAATGTTTCTCCTGTGTGTAAGATGAGCTCCAGGAACTTTAGGCTGCTTATGCTCAAGGCTGACTGTCTTCTGCCACACAGCTTCTGGATTCTTGGTCTTCCTTTCGTTTCCTAAGAACAGAGTTTCTCAGTAGGGGGTTCAGTAAAAACAAGCACGAAACAAAAAGCTCCTTCAGACTTGTAATGTCTTCATTTTTTAGGAAATACATGGGGTTTTGTAAAGGTACGAACATCCTTTGATGTTCTTTTCTGTGTATTTTCCTGTCAGAAAGCTTAGCAAGGAACTTCAGGGTGGCTCAATACTTGGAACAATTCAAAGCCTGTTTGAAATACTGAAATGCTTCTCTATGAGCAGGGGGATCTTCAACATAAGCTCTAATTAATTTACAAATATGTTCAGAGTGCTTTCAGCCTGTATGCAGACCAGAGGCAACCTTGTTTCCAGTGGGGGAAGTGTCATTCCATCAGTTGCAGTCTACACAGTTTGGACAATGAGGAATGAGTTATCTGCCGCTCAAAGGAAAAAGCAAACAATGGGCTCATTCCTACAAATTTTTATGTCACATAGTCCACAGAAGCTGTATATGATGTAGCCAGAAAAGGTCCAAATGGCAGCATAGAATTGAGCTGTGCTTTGTAAACTGGGTGGCTGATTTCCTTTAAAAATATCAGAAAATGTATTCAGTTCCTCTAGTGTAAATCAGACTTAATATAATAGAAATTACCGAAGACAGTAAAATTGGTAAAAGAATCAGTCTCTTTGTGTGGAATGGTGAATTGCATCCAGACCATATTTTAAAATGAGGTCAAGTGATTAGACCAAAAGCAGGATATGAAAATAAAATTGAAGTCATTCTTTATTAACCGTGACCTCAGTAGTCCACAGTGGTTTGGCTTATTGATTTCTAATGTTAATGTGGTTTAAACATTTTACTAAGCTCTGAAGAATGTTCTTTCAACAGAACCATATCTATTAAATGAGTCATTTGCTCTTTAAAACCAGATAGCTTTACAGCACAGCATGCCATAAGCCTCCTAACGTCTCGCCAATTGTCCAGCAGGATTGTTGATGTTTATACAGAGAAACTTTAAAGGGATGCTGACAGGAGAGTTTCATCATCTTAAAGAGCCTTATTAAGGCTCAAGCATGAAATCCTCTTGGGTTTTTTAAGTGTGAATTCTTGCTATGACTGCATGTCAGTACCTTCCTTTCCAGTCTGTCCTAGTTTGTTATTGCAGAACATACTAGCGTTGTTCAGCTGCTGATTATTTTTAGTTGTTCCTTTTTTATGTTTAGTTTGTTCCTTTTTTTTTAATAAATCAAACATGATCTAGAAGAGAGTTTGAAAGAAACCTAAGGAGAGAGAGTGAAATCAATCTGCAGACTAACACAGAGGAGCATCCTTTTAAAATGTTTTTATAATGTCACAGAGATGCTTTCATAATCCTCTTAGAGTGAAGAAGAGAAAAATGACTAGGCTTGCATATGTAACAGGCCAGTCTCTAATTCCTGAATGCACCACAGTTTCTCTGTCACAACATGTGTACAGCAAACCCCATTGCATTGAATGGGTACAATGTGGTAATAGCGATTTGTCCACATTTTACAAGAAACACTACAAATTTCCTCCATAAAAATCACTATTTTTCATCTCTAGGAAAGTTCTCAGAAATACCCAAGCTGCACTTCTTAGAATGATATGGAAGTATTCAGTTACTGTTGATGACATGAATCCATTAGCTGGTGTTGTGAATGAGAGTGAGCATTCTAAGCTCATTCTAAGCTGTGCTGACACTAAATGCAGACACTCAGAGGCATCGAGTTGCAGATACACCTGCGCTTCTCCTTGAAGGGAATATGCCAGAAATATCAAAAGGCTATCTAGTGTCTAATACTTGATTTGATCAGAATACAGATGAGAGCAAGGTAATTGCTGACAGATACTCTGGTCTGATGGAGACAGGTTGTTTTTACCCAATGTTCACAATCAAATCTTTCCTCTCCACCCATGAGGGCTGTTTTTTTTCCTCTGCCTCCTGTTGTGGAGCTCTGAGCAGCTTCCTAAATTGCATGGTCCCATCTGGCACCTGAGGAAAGTGTCATTTTCCCTAGCATCTTGCAGATTATTTTATGAGTCCTTTTGTTACAGACAAGTCTCCCATTCCTGTTACGAGTGCCCAGCTGCCCTGAAGACTCCCTGCTCTCTTTTGCTCCCCTTCCTCCGCTGGCTTCATCTGCCCCACGTGCTGCAGCTGCTTCCTTGCATGCTGGAGTAAAGCAGACAGCCCCTGTGCTGTGCTCCTGAAGCCTTTCAAACTGCCCCACAACACACAGCACAGATACACAGTGGTCAAACACTGGGTGCCACATCCAGACCACGCTTTTGCCAGGATAGGTTGGACTAGATGATCCTTGAGGTCACTTCCAACCTGGTATTCTGTGAAATACAAGAAATTATGTCCTTCCCACTTACCTAAGTGATTTTGAAACATTTGCTTGTGGTCATATAATGGTAAAGTCTGGACAATGTGGTGTTACCAGTACTGAGCATAAACTGTGGATCGCACAGAAATGCGAGAAATCAAGCGGGTTTGAAAAAAAGTGAACAGCTTTGTCTCATTAAAGTCATCTAAAGGGAAAAGAAAGTGGCACAAGAAACTTCACATACTTTGAGAAAGACACATTTCTTGGCCACATGATCGTCACTGGCTAAATATGATTTGTTTGTTTGTTTGTTTTTGTTGGGTTTTTTCAATGTATGGTTTTAGTTTTAAACAAGCTTTCTCAGAAGCCACGAGATTATCCGAATTTTATTGCAGAACTTTTTCTAGTGGCAGACAAATGAATTCAGGGTTCCTAGGTATTTTGGAAGTAACCATAGGAGCTCTATCTATATTTTAAAGTGCATGAAGTATCTTTTCTAATGTCCAAAGCAGTGGCCTGTACAGCTGAATATCTATCCCTTTGAAAGTATATTTAACTCCCAATGTGTATTAAGTGCCCTTCTCTATGAACCTTTTACAATTGGGGCTTTATGTTCCAACTCTGAGTAGGAAGTATGATGCATTCTGGTTTTTAATGAAGCTGCTTTTTGTTCTCTTAAAATAATCTGATGACCTTAAACTTGCTAAGACAACATTTCCAGAAAAGTAAATGCTTTCTTTCATCTCTAAGTGCATTTACATCATTTGGTCTGTATGGATTTGGAAGGTCGAGAGTCCATTTTTCATACAGGCAGAGACATTTCTTCCTCCCCTGTGAGGTACCACATTTCCTTTTGAAGCTCTTGCACTTGCTGTCAATTAATAGGACTTAACAATTTGTGACAGAAATTTTGGCTGGAAGGAATGTCTGGAGGTGATCCTGTCCAAGCTCCTGAAGCAGCACTGCCATTTTACCAGGCTGGTTATGGCTTTGTCTAGCTAAGTCTTACAAACCTCCAAGGACAGAGGTTCCATAACCTCCCTGAGTACCCTGTATTATCTGCCACTAAAGCTGGAAGTTTTTTCTAACATCCATCCCAGCCACAATCTGTGGGTGTTGCCCCTTGCTATCAGCTGGCAGTGCCAAAATTTTGGCTTGTTTCATTTATATAAATATCCCCAAAATAGTTGTAGACTATTACTAAATCATCCCTTAGTCTCTTCTTTATCAGATTAAACAAGATTAAACAATTCAATTCTCTCAACTGCCACTTTTTGCCTTAAGGCTCCTGACCATCTTAGCAGTTCTCTGCTGATCTCTCTCCAGTTTATTATCATCCATCTCATACTAGGAGTCCAAAACTGAACACAATATTCCAGTTGGAGCTTTACTAGACAGTTATTTACCCCAATTTTCTAGGGACATGCAGCACAACTGTAGTTTCTGCCCTGTTCCTTCTCTTTCCCACCAACCCCAATGCTCTCTGGACATGCAACTTTTTTTTTCTTTTGTTACATCTGCCATTTTGTCTGGCTACGCTTTGGGAAAAGGAGATGCCTTGATGTTTTTCTATTGATGTCATTGGTGGAGGTGGCCACAAGGTCACCCCTGCAGAGGCACACATACTCCTGATAGACACAGTCAAAAATGTTGGTGTTGGGCAGAAGTTGAAGTAATAAAACACATGTGTACACCTTCTGTGAGATGCATATTTGCTGAAACTCCCCAGAGGAGTGTGGTTACTGAAAGGAAAATAAACTTCTTTAGTTTAAGGTTGTTTCCAAACAGGCTGTTGCTATTCATTGCAAATCCAAGAAGGGTTTGCTTGGTAGCAATCCTCTCACTTGTGTTTCTGCTACAGATTCTCAAAGAAGATCTGACCAGATGAAGCCTCCTGTATCTGAACTCACCATGTACATTTTCTTAATAGCTGGAGAGGGAAAACAAGGGTTTGCAGGAGGTGGTTCAGCTGGATGATATCCCAGAGCTCCTCTGAAGTGAGTCACCCACTGACAGTTCTTTCTCTCTCCCTTCAGAACAAGAGGAGAACCAGAAAAGGAGCACAGGTGTGGAGTTCAACACTGTAGTATGTTTGCTGGAGTTTTTCACTGTTCATTGCTTTTGTTGCCTTTGATGTTTAAATGAATGTTATGAAGATCTTGAACAAAATGCAAAACACCCTGACCTGCTTTAGCTACAAGCTAGATCAGTGTTTGGATTATTTGAAGTCAGCCCTGTTTTGTGTTTGACACAAGGTATTATCCCTTGAAGGTGATTTTTCATTTCGAATAAATGAAAACAGGAGATGTGAGATGCACTCACCCAATTTATCTTAGCTGAAACAAGTTTGAAGCATTGTTGGATGCCTCAGCAAATGATATATGATCACCTGGAAACAGATTTTACAAACCAGGTTTCCTATCCTATTTGGACACATTGTTCTGAGGAGCAGAGTTCAGCTGGATTCAAGCTGATATTAAAGTAAAGTCTAGTTGAGGCCCTAACAGAGTATCTAATTACCAAGTGACTTTGAGCCTGATCTACAAGTGTGTTATTCCAATTTGCCTCTAAAGTGACTCACTTCACTTAACCTTATTAGCTTCAAACTAGCTTCAAACTACAACTACTCATTGTTAAGTCCTGTGTTTTGCTCAAGATACAGAGAACTGTACTTTTAAAAATGCTGAAGTCTTTGTTGGTTTTGGAAGATGTTAAAACATGTCAAAGAAAATTAGTTCTAGGCTGAATATTTGTATGACAAGGTCTGCCTACAGCAAATCTCTATGACTGAGCTGCAGATCTCTCAAAATAAGATTTCAAATTGGAATGTTTATGCAAGTCTTAACACTTGTGGTACCAGAGGATGTTGCCATTCCACTAATGAGTGGAATAACAGAGTGTTGTCACAACTGCATTGAATTTCTGACCTCTGTTTCATCTTCTGAGACAAATTGATCCTCGAACATTAAGGCCATAAAGGATTATCTGAGGAAAAATGTTTTCTGGATACTTGTAATGAAACTCAATATGCTACATGGTTTAAGTAAACAGTAAACAAATTCATTGTTGTGACAGGTTTGTAAATGACAGTGCAAAAGCAAAGTGCAAAGCAGAAGGCACCACTGAACAAAAAAATTAGGCAATAACAGGGATTTTTACCTATGCCTTTGATAAACACTCCACAGATAAAACTTTCCAAAGGGCAAAAATATACAAAACTCAACAACTCTGTTGAGTTGAAATTAAATCCTCTGGTTATTTCTAATGCACAGCAATGTGAAACAATGGAGCATTTCTGGATTTGCCCTCTTCACAGGGAGCCATCAGCAGCTAAATACAGCAGTTGTAGAAAATATGTTAAGGGGAGTTGTGCTGTCTTTGTTGCTGCAAGGCAGGCTGGTGCTCAGAGTCCCTCTGGCTGTGCAGGAACTGGAGAGAAGGGGAACTACTGAGATACACCATTACCTTTGTGCCTCCGTAGCACCAACATACTGAATCACCTCTGCATCTTTCTTGTACTCGGTTGATCATGTTACTGAAGTTGTTTGGATCATTCTTCAAGGTAATGGGAATTATGCTGGGGGACAGAGCCAGGATCACAAGAGCCAGAGTATCTGAAAGAGCAACAGGCCTGCTTGCCTCCCCCTCTTCATGCCCTGGGCTTCCTTGCTGCAGCCTGGGATATGTGCCATGGATTGGACTCCCAGCAGGCTGGAGTGACTCACCCACCAACACGTCGAGAGGTTACAGCTCACCCTCCCTCCCGTTTATACCTATGGAAGATTTTGGCTGGGAATGTAGTTATTTTGACTTACTGAAATGGGGCTGTGCTTGGGGCAGGCCAGGCTGCTGCAGTTCAGTCTCCTTTTGTCAGAGGCTGGAGAACTACACGCATTCCCTAAACAGAAACAGGCATCAAAAAGCACTGCCTTCAGTCTGGCAGGGAACACCATCATGCCTTTGATGTAAACTGGTGCTGTGGCAGGAAATTGTGCCCAGCTCTGTGGAGCCTGAGTTCTGTCACTCCCTCCAGAAAACAGAGGGCAGAGCATCTTTGTTTTTGTTGATAGAACCCAGTACCCCACAGGTGAATGTGCTGGTGCCAGGCATAAATGATCCATAATCCAACAGCAATTATGGAAACAATGTGTATGAGATCCCCTGTGAAGGGATCATATTTGTTTCTCCAAAATGAGTTGCTTTTTGCAAGACTACTTTTAGCCTATGAAGTATTTCTTCTTTTATGAGTAATTCTCCAATAGCAGAGCTGGGTTTATGAGGGGATGCATCAATGTAAATGTCAAACCTCACAGGAGAATCTCCTTTTGGCACTATCCTGTATTTCATATCATTTCACCTTCCTCTCATGTTCTCCACCATTTCAGAGATGAAGGCCCTTTTGAACATACAGATCTCAGTGCCTAGATCTGATAACCAATGTAGGGAAGGTAACCTAGTATTAGGTGAATGTCTTAAGGGAAAACATACATCATTTTAAGCAACTGCAACTCAATGAGCTGCTAAAAGAACCAGGGGTTCTGTTGTTCTTGATTTTCTCCAAAAATGTCCGGAGCAGACTTGAGAGTTTCAAAACTGGAGTTTGTTTGTTCTGCTTACCACTTCACAGAGAAACTTTCACCTTTTGTCCTTACCCCTCAAATGAAATCCCAGCACTCTTGGTCAGGTGGTCTACTTTGATTCGCTTGCAAAATGAAATCAATAATCTCATTTAAAAGACTTGCTGAAGGCAGGGAATCTCCCTCATATTGGACATGCTATCAGAGAAGAATCTTCCATTCTGGATGCAACCTGACCTCCAGCCTGTAAGGATAACTAGCCTGAGAGAGCATGAGGGATTTAGTGGCAAAATCAAACGCGTGAAGAGATTGTGATAAGAGCTCAGTGCCGTTACCGAAGAGTTATTAGGATTATACCACAGCTTCAGCTTTTCGGTCACACAGTTTTTCCACAGATTTTCAAAATAATTGCATTTGAGCCAATATACACAGGATGATGTAAGGTGCAGATGGGTGAATGTGTTGACACACTGAAAGCATAAGTAGCAAAAGACATGGTGTTTGTCTTGCTTGCCTCATTGCACACAGATGACAGCCACAGTCACAGTGTCTCTGTGAAATCATGAGTTTCTTTGATTATGACTGTGAAAACGTCCATTTCCCGTTTTCAGAAAGCTGTTTTAGGCACTGCTGCAGGAGAAGACCAAACCAGCTGAAGCCTGAATGCGATATTTTGGGTTCCTGATGCAGAAACCTGCATCGTCCTCCCCCGCCCCCCACTCATTTTGTTGTTAAGTACAAATACACACTGCAAGTCTCAGGGTAGAGGAGACCTGTTTTGAGAATGGGAAGCCACACTGTACCTGACCTCTAGTCTATATCGAGTTCTAATCTTTTAGGGAAGGAATACAAGAATTTTCCAAGGTAGATTTGGGACCATGTATATTTTATAATAATCCCTAGCAATATATATCAAATGTCCTTTTAGATTTAGAGAGTGTAGGATTTCACAGAGTGACTTCATCTCCTGAGGCCTTAAGAAGAGCTCATTGACAGTCCTGGAGGAAGCTGCACCACTGCTGAGGGAAATATGACACTCAAAGATAAAGGAGAGTACAAGTAAGGAGAAAAAAACAACTCTGCTCTGTGAATTTGTAAAGGATCAGATTTACTGAGGTGCCATCCCCATCTCTCCAATTACTACCTTGTGGGAGGGTGCAGGGTCCCATGCAGTCCCCATGCCACATGTGCAGCCACACAGCCCGAGTGTCCCCAGACAAGTAACTCTTTCACATTTGTCAGCTAACAGATCTGAGGAGCCCCGTGCTGATCCTGAGGAGTTGCATGAAGCCTCACTGCACCTAATACAGCAAGAGTATTTCAGCTCTGTGCTCCTCCTTTCCTAACCCCCACGGACTGTAGTGGGGTTGGGTAACTCCCTGTCTGCCGTGATTTTGAGGTCCTTCATCAATAACATCAGTTCTTTAGACAAGGGGTCAAGCTGGCAGCTGATGTAAAACCCACAGAGCCACTGATGGGCAATGAAAGCAGATTCCTCAGCACAGAGTCATGAATACCTGTTCTCTGGATGTTCTGCAGTGAAAACCTTCTGCCTCCATTTTGCCTGTTTGTATGGTGTTCATCTGGTTTTTTACTGAGCTGATGTTGACTTCATAGTTTAAAGCACCAGCAAGAGTTGTGCACACATGGGAAGGTCAGGGGAGCTCCAAAGGCTGAATGTCTAGAACTTTTTTAAAAATAGAAGGTAAAGGCTAAGGGAATGCAAGTACAGCTACACAACAGGGAGGCAATGGAGAGCATGAGAGTGACAGGGTCTGCTCAGTTTTTCCTCCTGGAGCTCTGGCCTGATGTGTTTTTACACAACATCCTCCCTGTTGGGGGCCCCATGTGGCTCCCCATCCCAGGTGGAGCAGGTTGTGGCACCTCCCAGGAGCACCCAAAATGCAGATTGCCTTAGCCAGATGTGACACAAGCACCATCACTGTGCATAAAGGCATACCAATTTTTGTTTTAAGAATGAAAAAGCAGTGACATGACTCATTAATACCAGACATCCAGCTTGTTCATAGAGCTATACCTCTTTCCTCAACAGCTGATTTCTGTTGCTTGAAGCTGCAGACAGCTGACAACTTTAAATGAGTGTTGTCTCAGTGTTTCCTCTGCTTGTGCCAGAGCCCCCTGGACAGCCAGACCAGGGAGGGTAAATTGGATTAAATTGAGCAGGAGGTGGGGAGACCATCCTGCAGGCCAAAGCCACTGCCATGCCCATCATATATTCTGTTGACAGCCTGCTCCAAGCCTGAGCCTTAGGGCTCTCTCCTGACCCTGGAGAAGCCCTGGGTCAGATTTGGATGGTTCCATTGGTCTGTCATTGAACCTCAACCCATTAACAGGTTCAATGGCACTTTGATATGAATTGGAGCCAGGGAAAAGTTATTTGGAAATCTCTGTATTTTTTTCTATGATGTTAAAAGATGAACAATGCAAAAAGCTTTGTTTCCCTCTCTAGTGCAGGAGGTGAAAAACAAACTCAATTTCACCTGAGATCAGCTAAGAAGAAGCAGCTGATTTTTGCCTTTGAAGCCTAAACATTGATCATGAAATAAATTATGCTATTACTTTCTTCAGGTGCATGGAAGGAGCCTTTGCAGCCACAATATAAGAGATGTCTTGTTGTTTCTTGGTTTCTTCATGTTATACAAAGCAACTACTCCTTATTTACATTGTGTGGAATGTTACAGCCACTGGAGTTTTCTGCCTGGCTGATTCTACATTAATTTACAATGAACATTAGTCTTGTGATTTATGGACTGCCAGATTCCCTGAGTGGAATAACTTCCTTGAAGAAAGCTTCTCACCCACAGGATGGCTCAGACAGAGAGTTTCACTTGTCTCTGCCAGCTCCAGCCTGAGATCTTGAAAGAAGAAAAGGGCAGGCAGGATGTGGCAGGTGAAACAGCAATTTTGGCACAGCAGACAGCATTTGCTTTGGGTAAAAAGTCTAACATGGGCTCACCCTTCTCTCTTTTTACTTCCAGGTGCCTTGCTTGGACACATGGGATCTGTCCAGCCCCAAAGGGAAATAACAGGTCGGTATTTATGTCTTCTGAAACTTTTGTATGGGAAAATTCATCAAATGGTTTGAACTTTTATAGCTCAAAGGTTAGTGCCTGCTCTTCTTAGGAGCTGAGGTGGAATGTCTCCACTTGGGAGCTGGGATCTAAGGTCATACAGGCATTACTATTGATTTACACAGGGATGCAAAAGCAGAGTCAGATTCCACAACCTGCAAATCCTTGGGAACTAGTTCTCTTATTTGGTTACTTGGTGTGGTGTCAGCATTGTGCTTTGAGGAGACAATAGCTTCAGAGGAGCATCACCCAAAGGAACTCCCTCTTCAGTGAACAATTTGGCAGGCACAACACCTTTGATGACTTAATATTGTGCTCAGAAAGACAGTAAATACTCCTGGCTTGAGAATAAAGTAAAGGACAGGGAAAGAGGAGCATTTCAAGGAGTTTGGTTGTGCTTTACATTCTTAGAGCAACAGTCCTGCCTCCTCCTCCCTGCCCCACTCTCTGCACTCCTCCCTGAGCTGCAGGGAGCAAAGAAAGCAGCAGGGGTTTTGGCAGCCTAGACATGGTGAGGCAATATGTTTTCATGCTCCAACTAGGTACTAGAAATGCCTCTACCAGTTATCAATATCACAACTCGTGCCAGTGGGCACTTCTGCTGTCAGTCTTGAAAGAGAGGCTAAAAGCTGACTTTACAGACAGGACACAACCCAAATGTGCTTGGACATAGCCCAAATGTTCTTGTCCAGTTCAAACATGAAATGTGATCATTGTACAGAGTGAGGGAATTCCTACTCTGGCTGCTCAAGCTCCACATGTCCTGTGTGGCTGTGTGCAGTGCTGCTGTGTCAGGGCTGGCACTGGGGAGCTCTCAAGCTCTGGGTCCATGTCAGTAAAACAACACAAAAGTGAGGGTTGCTGGTGAGTTTACCAGCCTAAATTCCCATAGCAGTGGGAACTGGAGGCTCTGATAAGATGTTTATAGTAGTTCATTGTAAGTGCATGTAGAGAGGTGAACATCACATGTGGCAGGAGAGATTATCTGGGGTAGCTTCTCTTACTAATCCTGCTGGATGCAATCAGCTCATGAAAGCAAAGCAAATTCCAAAGCAAATTTCCAGGCCTCACAGGATTACTTGCCATTAAGCACTTCAGGAAATGATCTCACTTCCTCCTAGAAATTTTCAAAGACTGAAGAGCAGTTATATTTTTTGGCCACTTACATCTCCTCTAATTCCAGGTGTTTGAACATCACACAAGACTCAGCAGTATGGCCTGTCCAGCTCCTTCTTGGGAAAAAAATTGTTCATGATGGTCTTTTGCCAGGTTCTTAAAAACGTGAGGTCTGAGAAAACATGGTTATAGACCTGCATGCTGATTAGGGGAGAGGCTAAAATGGAGGAACACCAAAATGGGAGGCAGAGAAACTGAGAATATTCTCACTGTTCTATCATTCAAATCAGGCAAAAAAATGCTGTTAATCTTGAATGAAATTTTATTTACAGCACTTTTTCTAAGCCAAAGTGGTGGGCATACCTTGAAAGAATTTAGTGGCCAGATTCCTCGTCACCTCTAGGAATTACACCCATTGCTTTAGCTTGTGCTTTAGCTGTGCTTTCATTGTCTGGTCAAGTTTTCATATCCCAGAAACTAGGATTTATTAGAGTAACTGGCTCATCCATATGAATCATCCCTTATCTGTGGATTGGGCTTTGATAAAAACAAGAAATACACTATTTTATAGGAAAAGCCCAAAGACACTTCTCCCATTGTCTATTGCTAGGATTTTTTTTTTTTTTTCCAAGGGCCAATTATGAATTTATTTTCATTAGTGTAAGAATGTCTTGGTTAAAAAACAGTTTTCAGACTGGGCTCCTCTCCTGGCTGAGGCAGCACCAAATGAACAGGTCTGTGCAAAGTGCCCTTTTTTGAGCCTGTTTGTATAAAGTATCCAGAGGTTTGAAACAAAGCAATCAGTCATACACATAAGACTGTTCTGGTGGACTTCAGCCAGGACATTAACATAACAAAGAAAATATGTGCTTATTCAGATTCTATTTATTATCCATATTTCATAACTTCTAAAGAGGGAATTGCTTGAATAATGGCAGTAATAATATATTAGTAAAGATGCTTGTTCTAATCTTCAGTGAGATCTGACAACAGAAAAATTCTGTCCAGTGTCTTAAAGTGTGTGTTTGTGTGTGTTGAGGGGATATGAAGAAAGGGATATCTGTCCCAAATGTCATAGGAGCCCTTACTCAAAATACTGTTAAGTGCTCAGTGATGTAGAGTTCACAAGAATATTTTCCTTTTTTTTTTTTTTTTTTTCCTTCTCTTTTCTATTTCTGGCCTTCTTCACTGCCAGCCTGAAGAGCTCCTCTCGAGTTTTCTAGTTCAGCACTGTGGTCTCTGGCTTCAGCCATCTCTGCAACAGTGAAAGCCCTGTAGAACACTTGATGTTTTTGCCTGCACCTACGTAGGAGTGCTGCCTGTATAGGGTTTGTGTGGATTGCTACCCAGCAGTTAATGCACAGGCATGCAGGTAACTCAGAAAAAGGCTATTGAGAAAAGCCAGTGGGCTGCAGCAAGAAAGATTCAGATCTACATGGCAATGGCCCTGGAATAATGTCTGTATGCCAGCAAAGACAACACCTTCGCTAGCTTGACTTGCATTTTTTTAAAAATAAATATCCAAGTAACTTCTTACTGACTGGTTTTCATATCATTTGTCTACTGGTACTGGAAACACAGGAACTCAAGTAAAGCAAGAGTTCTGTGTGGTGCTTTCCTCTTCATTTTCCTAAATTTTCTATAAATAGTACACCTTGGGGATTGCTGATGCCTAACTATATGGGCTGCTGCAGTTTTCCTATACAAGAGATTATATTTTTTTAAGGATTCCTTTTTCTGTAATTGCCCATAGCAGATGGTTAGAATTTGGCATCTGGAGAGATGTTGATCTACAGATATACCTTGTCTTCTTCACCCACAACAGTCTGTTCTAGAATTAGCTCACTTATAAACTGCTACAGATGTTATTTTCTTTCATTAACCTTCTCCAAAGTTGGCAGCATCCCAAAATAATAAGGGAATGTGGCCATTGCTAGGTGCAGGTTTCAGCACCTGCAGTTGCAAGGGGTGGTGAAGGATGGAGAGAGAGCCCAACCCTGCCCACACCTCTCAAACCTTCCAGGCAGCTGGGTTGTGGTTTGGCCATCTGGGCTGACTTCCAGAGGCAGCAGCCCTTGCTGCAGAGGGGCACTGCTGTCCATGGGCTGGTCTGGAGAACACCACTCTGCTTCTGATCACAGGAGAGCCCCACAGAGGCACATGGGGGTGCAGGGGAGAAGGCTCACTGCTGTCTAGTGGAAAAAATTGTTTGAACACTCTTCTGCTTGAAAATGTTGGTTCTGCCTTGTTGAAGATGGGGCTATGTTGCAGTCTGGTCACACAGGGTTGGTACCAGGACCTTTGCCTCCTGCAGTACAGAGGCTGGCCAGATAAAAGTGCAGAAATAATATAGCTAAGGACAGGCTCTGTATTTTTGTTTGATTTTTAATGACTTTGTGGTACAACACAATTGTCTTCAAGATGACTAGACAGGGTGCAGTATGGTAAAGTGGATGACACTAGCAGGATAACTTCAGAAATAATCATCTCTCAAGTAACTTCCTATGCAATACCTGAACAGATAGCAGCAATAATCAATGTGAGTACCTTACAGGTAGCCCAAAGACACTTTACAATTTATCATGTACCTTAATAAATTTAAAGGCCTTTTTTTTTTGTTCTTTCACCAATTCAGAACATTATTTTCTTTATCTATGGGGAGTTATTCACCTTCTCACCCTGTGGTTCTCAGATTGGCCAGGTTCCAAGGACTAGGTCTTTTGCTGTACCAGGAATGCTCCCCCAGGAAACTCAGTGTGTTTTAGCTTACACAGGATCTTCTCAATTGTCCTTTTGTAAGAGAGGGAAGGGCAGAGTGTAGGATTTGGGGTGGTGTTTGAAACAAGTGTCCAGGCAGGGATTATTAAGATTCAGATTAACTTCAAAACACCATCTTAGATGCTGAAGCACCCCAAAATAAAAAGCAAAAGACTGTTTTCAGGGCACTGGTGGCCATGCTGCTTTGCCACCTGGTGTAATGGACACACAAAATTGGGCATGTGAGAAAAAGTGTGTCTGTCTAAGGGATCCTTGCTTTATTTTCAGGGGGAGGGTGGTGAACACAACATAGACAGGTACATCTGTGCTTTGGCTCTGATTCAATCCTACCCTGGATCACAGAGGCAGAAAACACTGTAGATACAGGTGCACTGCAAGGTCTGGCATTTCTCTTTAGCAGCATCCAGACAACAACCTCTGGTGAACTAAGGGCTTTGCACAGTACAGCACTTGCAGCATCTCCATCAGGACATCTCTATTCTCAGCAGGAGTGAATCATCTCTTATGAGTCACTTGTGTTGCTGTTCCTTTGCAGGCTGACCAGGTCTGCCTCTCCTTAGGGAGAGAGAGCTGATTCATAAATGGTGAGACTCAAATGGAGCCCAGCAGCTGCCACATTTGACCTCTGGTGTCAAACAGGGACAAAGATTTTCTCCTGCCTTGGGTCCAGTGAGTTGTGGTCAGTTTAAGCCTCTGCTCTGCCTACAGGCTGAGATGATATGGCCATGTCTTTTCCAAATTTGTACAGGAATCTTCAATTTCTGATTGTGGTATGACAAAGCACTTTGATGTATGATGAGGCTTGCAAAGTGGGAAGAAGTGCTCCAAGCATGATGCTTGAAGGCATGCTCCGTTCACAGCAATTACTTAACTACTGGGTACATGTGTACCAAGTCTGTGTAATTCACACTGAAAACTGTCTGGATTTGAGACATAAATAATATGATCAAGTCCATTTTATGAGACAGAAACAAAGTAATGGAAAAAAATAGAGTCATATATTACAAATGCTACCTTGGGAGTAATAAATAAATCAGAAAACACAGAGCACAGATGATAACCATTGCTGCTCTGGAAAGACCAACAAATTCCTGTTCACTCAGGGTATTGATAAACAGAACTCAAAACTCATAAGGCCATGTTCTGGGCTGACTATTTTGGAGCAAGCCAAGAATTTCTTTTTGGTCCTATCTGAATTTAATGAAGAATGTGTTCAGAAACACAACTTAGATTACCCTTCCACTACATAGTTTGTATTAGGGTTATACATTGCTGCTGTTACACAGTTCTCTGAATATTGCAGTTGAGTGAGCACATTAGAGCATGAGAAGCATTGCATTCCAGGAGCATGCTGTTCCTATCCAAATTAAAATGGATTATGGAATATTACAACATTCTTCAAGGCAAAGATAATGGGAAGTATTAAAATGCTTAGTTACTGCAGCCTCAGTTGTGGTGCACCAGGACACAAAAGTAACCAGTTTTTTCCTATCTTCTAGGAAGTTCCTGGGGTCATCAGCTGTGGAGCTGACACTCCTGTGCAGGTGGGAAAGGGAGCACTTGGCAGGTGGGTGATCAACTCCACTTTGCCAAACTCCTGCTGACGGAAAAGGAAGAAGTTCAGGCATCCCTTTGCCAAGAAAATGAGAATTAAAGGGCTGGGCCCAACTTTTCCAGAAGGAAAACGGTATCCAGTTTGCATAAGAAAAACAGGCTTATGTCTAAACCAAGTAACTCCTCAAAGCAAAGGCTTGGATTGGTTCAACCATTCCCAAAAGGCAGAACAGCTGGTCACACAGGTATACAGCTGTCCCTAGACCTGATCTCTGCTGAGGTCAGCAGTCAATGGGGTGGGGTCAAGACTTTTGGTGGTATCTTTCTGGTGGTATTGGGTACATATATCTCCACATGATGACTGGTGACCAAAAGACAATAACTAAGCGTATATTTTTATTGACTAATTAATTAATTACGTGGCTCTCACTCAGAGGAGCGCTCAGGCTGAGTATGTGAGCAGGCTGGCAGGTGCATTTGAGCTGGCTGAGGTTTGCACTGTGGCAGCTGCAGCGGCATGCTGACGCTTTTGTTACTTTCCTCACATCCCTGCATGTACCTTCTCCTGATCCAAGTACTTTGATATTCCAGTGTGCTGCCTCAAAGCCAGCCAAGTGGACACCATTGATGAGATGGTTGTGTTTGACCTCACTGGCTGCAGAATGTGCACCACTCCAGGCATGGGGAGGCTTTCATTCCCATAGCCCTGCGTTCCTCCTTTGCATACCCACGGTGAGGGCCTGGCATAAGAGCCTTTGCTCAATCAAAACTGATCCAGAGCACAGTATGGACTTAAATTTAATTCCTTGAAGTCTCTGATTTCAGCCCAATATAAATCAGGTTTATTTTTTATAAGAAGAAGATCATGGAAATAACAAAATGTTTGTGCTTGGTACCTGCGTGCTTTGCACTTCATAGACAAGGACACGGTAAGTGTATAGGGTAAAGAGCTGCCATACACAAAGGGTGTTTTATCTCTCTGTTAACCTTCTGGATTCACCATGATGCTGTCCTTGTCACTTTTTGCTGACATAAGGAGTCAGAGGTACAGTATCAGACCCATCAGCTCGGGCTGTGGCTGTACATCTGACAGCAGACAGCTCAGATTGCCGTCAGCCCCGACAGCGCACCCGGCAAGGCTCGTGTTGTGTCAATGGGTGAAACGAGTCAAATTTTAAAACAGGCAAGCAGGAATGGAGCCCTGGTCCCTGTAGTTGTGGGCAGGAGCTTGTATCCCACCTGGCACTAATTGGCACTTTTCATCTTTTGCTGTCTCTCCTTAATCTGTCCCACATCACCATGATAGAGAAGCACTGATTAATGACCCCAGTGGAAGTGTGGGACCCTACGTCATGTGGAGCTGAATGCTTTAGAGAGCCCCTGGGTTTTGGGGCTGAGGCAGTGCTGAAGGTGGTTTTCTGCTGCCCTTGGACCCACAATAAACAAAAATACTGTTCTTTGAGTCTCTTGAGTGGGACATCTGTGCATCTGTATGCAAATAAGTTGATAAGAACTAATAATCAGCCACTTTTTGGCTTTAGCAATAGAAGACAGTATGTGCATTGCATGTGAGGTTGGTACCTGCTGAGACAACTGTCTCGGGTTTTGTATTTCTTAGGAATTTTTGATGTCTCCTGCTGATAGTGTTAATAAATCAGAAGGGAATTGCACAGGCAGTGCTACCAGACATACAAATGGAGATGCTACTTTGCAGGAAAAATGTGTGATGCTGGGATACATTTGCACATTCTGTCAGTCATTTTGTCCAGCTTCACATGCAATACTAACCAAGTAAAAGACTACACATGGAGGAAAATAAAAATTGGAAGAGACATGAATGACAGCAAATTATGGTGGTGGGGAAAAATCACCTGCTTGGACTTTAGGACTGTCATTCAGAGGGACTTCAACTATCAAAGAAAATGGACTGAAAAAGCCTTATGAAGACAAACACATACCTGCACATAGAACAGAACAAGCTCATGTAACAGGCTGAGGACCAGCTGCCCCAAGAGCCTCTCTATGGAGAAGGACTGGGGACCCTGTGAGCACAGGCTGCCCAGCAGCCAGCAGAACCTCCCAGCAGAGATGGAGGGCAACCACACTCTGGGCAAGAGCATTGTAGGAGCTCAGGACAACATCATCCTTTCTGTTTGGCACTTTTAAGGCCACATAAGAAGCAGTGTCTGGTTTTGGATGGAGTGGGACAAAGCCAGAAGATGACTATG
Organism: Phylloscopus whistleri; assembly: GCA_017589585.1. Lineage (NCBI taxonomy): Eukaryota > Metazoa > Chordata > Aves > Passeriformes > Phylloscopidae > Phylloscopus > Phylloscopus whistleri. Next base: position 159,795 of record JADMLD010000177.1, read on the forward strand.
AAGACAATTAGGGGGCTGGAGAACATAACAAATGAGGAGAGGCTAGAAGAGATGGGCAATGGGCTTGTGCAGCCTGGATAAGGGCAGTTAAGATAGAGAAATAACTACAGGATCCCATGGGCTGATGGGGGGGTTATAGAGAAGGAAGAGCCAGACTCTTCTACAAGGTACAGAAAGAACAAGCTGCAACCATCACAAGATGCAACAAGAGACATTTGGGTTAAGTGTCATGAAAAAAATTTGCAGTGACAGTATTTCATCACTGCAACATGTTGCCCCTTGAGGTGGCTGGACCTCCTTCTCTGGTGGAATTGATAGAATGGCTTGGGTTGGAAGAGACCATTGTCATCATCTTCATGGCCCTCCTCTGAACCCCTTCCAAAAGACCCATGTTCTTTTTTGTGCTGCAGACCCCAGGGCTGGATGCAGCACTTCAAGCGGGGTCTCACCAGAGCAGAGAAGAGGATCAGAATTCCCTCCCTCAACTTACTGTCCATGCTGCTTTTGTTTCAGTCCAGGCTGGACTGTGAGTGCACACTCTTGGCTCATGTCCAGCTTTTCATCCACAAGAACCCCTATGTCCTTCTCCACAGGGCTGCTCTCAATGGGTTCTTCTCCCCCTCTGTACTCACATCTGGGGCTGTGTCTACCCAGGTATGGTACCTTGCACTTGGACTGGTGGAGTCTCATTAGGTTCATGTGGGTCCACTTCTCAAGCTTGTCCAGATCCCCCTGGATGGCTTCCCTTCCTTCTGTTGTTCCCGCTGCCACTTTGATCTGAGATGTTCAGAAGTCAGCTTGTCATGGCTCTAAGCAACCTGCTCTTACTTTGAAGTTGGGCCTGTTTGAGAGGTGGGTGAACTCCAGAGGCTCCTTCCACAAAAAAATTACTCCATGGCTATGTTGTTCGGATTGTCACTTCCCATTGAAGCCTGCATAATTCAGTCTTTTCTCCTTCCTCTTGCTCACCCTTCACGTGCCAGGAGTACCTTCTTGTATTCTGTTTAGTCTTCAATCAGGTCTGCATCTTCACAATACTGTACATCTGGCCAGACATTGTGTGGAGAGGTCATGTGGTTCTGTCCATTTGCCACTATTACTGCAAGGAGAACTTGGATTAAGAAGCTGTTTCTGACAGCTGGATTGCAGCCATTGATGGAAACCTGGTACTAGTGGGGCAGCTGGATCTTCGAGTTGCTTACAGAAACTGCTGTGAATTATAAAATATGATTGATTTCAATCACTTCGCCCCTCAGAAAGTGTCAACGGCTGCTCTCAAAGCCCAAGTTTTCATTTCAAGTAGATTAATATGGTTTTCTGTCATCTTCAAGATAATATCAATAAATCAGGACTGGGCCACTCTGGCAGAAAAGATAACAAATATTCCTGCTGTCTTTCCAAACAGAATGTCAGCTACTGTTGAAATTGTTATTGTTTTTCTTCAAAATTGCTATTGCCTATCCTTCTTCAGTCTAACAGTGCTTGCTTCTCTTTCAGCATCTGCATAAACCCTCACCCTCTCTTGGTTGCCAAATGCATCTCAATGGTATCCACTATGGGATGAAGATGCACATAAATATACATATAAAAGCATGCAGAACAAGGGGAATATTATCCCCTGGCTACTCCAGCTGCTGGCCAGCCTTGACCCTCAACTGAGCCACAAAACTGCTGGGTTCTGGGAGAAGAAAGCAGTGATACTTACAGCAGCCTTAAGTGTGTCCCAGGCCTCCCCTGAACAAGCTTTGAGTCTCTCCTTAAAAAAGGGAGAGGTTATCAGTGCTGGAGGGTCAGGGATGGCAAACCCGAAATTTTCCCCACTGCTCTGTCATGGTGACCCCACACAGGTGTTGCCATTTCCTCTGGCCCGACCCACCCCAGGACGCCAACACAGCTTCACCCACCACTGTCCTCAGGAGAGCACACAGCCCACTCCAAAAGGTGCTTGTTCAGCTGTAGGAGAAGGCTGCAATTAACAGCTCATTAACAGAGGACAAAGATATTAACATTAATAGAGACCTGAATATTTCAAATGCAGTGCCACAGAGGTACCAAACACCACTTGAACACAGTGTGAGAAAATGTCTGCTTTTCCCAAGCTCTTCTTAGGCTATTCTCCTCTCTCCTTCCCACCAATCCAGCCCCTGCAGAGGTGCCAGGCACCTTCTGGGTCAGTGCTTCTGCTCCCCACTTGGTCTTTTCTCAGCTATTTCTTTGAAGCAAGACCCAGAGGGACCTCCCTCCTCAGGCCTGATGGCTGGGCTGTCACTCACAGCTTTGCTTTCTTGTCTGCCTCTCCTCTGTGAAACAGGACTCTTGTCCCCTGAGAGCTTTCAGGCACAGCTTGTTGCTGTCCCCTGGAAAGCACAGCAGCTGTTTGTGCTCATAAGGAAACAGCAGCTCTAAATGCAGCAAAGATTGTCCTCGGGAAGGGGATGAGGCAGAGTGCTGGGGACATGGCAGGCTCTCTGCTTTAACCCCTGCACCAAGGGCAAGGAGTGGGTGAGCAGGACTGGGGCTCTTCAGGGGATCCTTGAAACATTTGAGGGAATTGCTGTTATCCAGAGCTGGAGGTACAGGCAGAGTTAACTGTCCTTGGGCAGAGCTAACACCACCATGGCAAGTCAGGCTCCAGCTCTGTGACTGTGGATGTCCTGGAAGCAGCAAAAAAAGGGTAAAGCATACCCCAGTTACTTTCTTTGAAATAATCTTTAACAGACTGCTCCACCCAAGAAGCTGTTTACTCAGTTTTCCTATTCATCCTGGGGACAAAGAAGTCTTGCTTGGAGTCAAGAGGCTGTCTGCTCACAGCTGCAGCCTGCCTGCCCCTTCCTGCGTGGGGCGAGTGGGGAAACACTGCACCTGTCCTCTGGAATGCGGCCCCTGCCCTGCCATCCTCCCCTCCAGGGACATTCCCACAGCCAGCACTTACCCCAAGCTCTGTTGTGGTGAGCTCACCTTTCATTTATGGTGTTAAAAGCTTTCTAAATCTGGGTGGGTTTTTTTTCCTTGCAGTTTCTCCCAAGGTAAGCACCTCCATTTCAGTCTGAATCATATCTCCCTGCACCACCTGTTCTGACATGCAGAGCTGAGTGGTGTGTAGTACCTGTCTCTGGCTGGGTGCTGCAGCCCAGCATCCCACAGGTGTGAGATCCATAAAAGTGATAGAACAGCTCAGGAGCTGAAAATATCCCGTGTTTTGAGGAGAGGAGAGGAGAGGAGAGGAGAGGAGAGGAGAGGAGAGGAGAGGAGAGGAGAGGAGAGGAGAGGAGAGGAGAGGAGAGGAGAGGAGAGGAGAGGAGAGGAGAGGAGAGGAGAGGAGAGGAGAGGAGAGGAGAGCTTACTGCAGCCTTTCACAAAGAAAGATGGAGACAAACTTTTTGGCAAAGCCTGTTGTGGTAGGAAAGGGGTAATGGTTTTCAATTGAAGGAAGGTTGATTGAAATTTGATTTAAAGAGAAGGGTTTTTCAATTAGAGTGGTAAAACACTAGAACAGGTTGCTCAGAGAAGTTGTGGATGCCCCATCTGTGGAAACATTCAAGGTGAGGCTGGACAAGGCTCTGAGAAACATAATCTAGTTGAAAATGTCCCTGCTCATTGTAGTGGGATTGGAGTAGATGACCTCTAAACATCCCTTTCAAACCAAACTATTCTATGATTAGCACTGCAGTGATGGAGAAATGTCACAGTGGCTTCCACATTGTCACAGGCCTCTGTCTGCTCTTTCTGCCTGACAGTGGGGACATCACTCACAGAGTTTCCTTTTTTTTGCAGTAATATCTGCTGTAGCTGTTTTATGGGGATAGTGGCAGCCCACACTAAGGTATAGCAGCCTTCAGGTATCTGTGACTTCTGCCAGGGTATTGCTTTTGTCTTGGCAGCATGGGATCAAGGTGCACAAGTCAGGCGGCTTCTGTCTGTGGCATAAACTTTCCTTGCTCGTCCCATTTTACTGTTTTTTCACCACAATCAGATGTTCCTTCCTCGTTTTCCCTTGTTTCAACCTATTTGTCTTAGTCGAAAAGGTGTTCCCTGCAAAATCCAGAACTGTGTTGCACTCTGCAGGAGAAGTGCCCAGGACACAGGAGGTGCCCTGAGTGCAGCTGCACCGAGGATGTTGAGACACAGCACTCGCTGCTCCTGCTGCAGGAAAAGCCAGGTGTCCTGCACCACTTACACTAAGGAGAGGTGCAGAAGAGAGAAACTCCCAGTGAGAGCAAAGCAAAGGGGAGGGAAGGCCGTGTCACCACCAGGAAAAGCAGGTGGCCTTTTGTGTGTAGATGTCTATGCTCAGTGATGGTCCAGTGAGAGAAAAACTTAGTGTGAGTGAACTGTGCTATAAAAAAAAAATATTAGGAGTTCAAAGTCAGAGAGGAATGTTAAGGAGAATCTTCTTCTGCCTTGCCACCTTCCAGGTGACAAGAATTTACTTCATGTGTGAACTCAAAGCCTTTATTTTCTCATCTCTGATTCTGGAGCCAGCTCTTCCCAGGAGCACCTTGGTGGTGTGCAGACCAGGAGCTGGACCATGCTCTGCCTTGTCACGGCTGTGGGCTCACATCAGCTATTTCCAGTCCCATGCAGAGCCATCTCTGGCTTTAGGCTCAGGAACAACCATGGTATTACATTAGATCAGTATCATAGAGATTAACTCTGCTCCAAAGTTATTATTTAGAGAAGGATTGAGAACCTGGCTTGTGTTTCTCATGGCTGATCCCTCACAGTCTGGTGTTTCTCTTGATTTCTTTGCTTTCCTTGTGCAGCTGCCAGGTTTTCTGAGCTACCTCAGAAGCTAATTGGCCTTGATTTTGCCTTTCTCCCCTTAAGTAGAATTACTGATGACTTTCTTCTCCTGTGCATGCCAGTGTCACTGCAGTGGCAATGCTAAGCTCCCACATGTTGCTCTTATAAGTTTGTCTGCTGTGTGATGCCATTTTCCCAAGGCAAATAGAGAACATTTTGGTCTGTTGTGGGAAATGGATTTGTAGAGAATTCTCAAAGCCTGACAGAAAGCTCACATAATGTGCATCTGTACACAAACCTTGAGATAAGAAATGCTGACTTAGATATGCCATGGAATAGGACAGACATTGTTGAGAGAAATGGAACTAGAAACAAGTTTCAAGGGATGGCCTTGCAAATAAGACTAGATACTTTGGAGAAATAGAACTATGAAAGGTGCATTGTAGTAGGACCCATGAGGAGTGATTTTAGATGATTGGCTTTAGAGCATTAACAGCATTAACTGTGTGCAAAAGCTGACAGGCCAAGAAATACTTATGATGTACTGTAATTAGGAAATAGTTTGGCTTCCGATTGTGATGGTGTGAATTGTAACATCTGTATTGTCTCACCCCTTCACGTGAGACTGAAAATGGAATAAAGGTTTTTCAAACGCCTCCCAGCTCCCCCATCTGGGGGTCAGAAAAGGGTGTAATCTGACAGTCTGCTACTAATGCAACAGGCATCCCTGAGGTTTCTAGTGAGCAGAACAAATGGAAACCTGTTCTCTTTTCCTTGATATTTGTTTGGGGTTTTTCAGTCATTTAGTTGCTCTTCCTTAATTTAGAGGAGGTGAAGAAGACAGTCCAACATGCAGAGCTCATTTTGTTACTGTATACTCACGTTCCCATGATACTGTTGGTGGCCAGGGACAAACTGAAGGTCTGAAAGATAAAGCTCATGTTTGATCTTCTTTTATCTAGAGGTCATTTAGCTTCTTGGATATGTTTTCTGAAGCTTATTCTCTCACTTTCATAAAAAAGTCATTTTCATAAAAAAGTTATCAAAACAGGTGACATATATTGACTTTTACATTGTCTCTTGTTCTCCCACAGCTGTTAAGGGCACCCATGCCCACTGAACCTTAAACACTTAAAAGGACAGAGGTTAATTCCAACCTCAAGTGCTGAAACCTGAATGTTACTCCTGGCCCATGGAGAGGTGGCTGTGCTACCACCAAGGCATTGGGGGAAATACACAACCAGGCAGAGCTGGTGGGGTTCTGATGTTTTCCCCCCTCTAACCCTTTTGTCCCCATTTGGTGACCCTACCACTCCTTCCTTTGCTGTACTACTGAATATGTAGCCTCAGGGGAGCTGTAGCTTAGAAGCTGGATGCTTGGAGGGGGCCCAAGGGGCCTGCTTTCCTGTCAGGAGTCACATGGCAGAAATCCTAAATAACTCCTAATTAAAGGAGCTATAGGCTGCAGTTCTGAGTCCTTCCAGCAATCTTGGATCCTTTTGTAGCTGGGCACTAGAAAAACTAGACAGTAATTTGATTCTGTGAGACTTCAGTGGTGTTTTGTCTGAGACACAAGGAGGAGGATCGTTATCCAAACAGTGGCTTTACAGCCTGTTTATTGAATTATGCACATCAGATACTCGCTGAGCCACTATTTTGCTTATTAACACTTGGCCTTGGGCTTGTCCTGGGCCACAACTTGACTCAGTTCCCACACCCCCAGCAGGAAACTTGGAGGTCCCTTAGGATGCTCTGTGGCCAGCCGTGTGTTCCAGGAGCCCTGTGCAGGTGTGGGGCCATGGAGGCTGGTTGTGGGTGCTGGAAGTCTGATCCCTGCAGCAGGAAGGCACTGCTGGAGCCACACAGCCAGTGTAAAATAAAAACAAAACCTGGATACTGAAAAATAAATAAGGAAACTGAAACAAAAATCTCATCCTAAGGAGGTGTCCTAACAGCAGTAATTTTACTCATAATTTTTTCTCTTACACTTTTCTATGTAATAGTTCAATTCCTTTGTCCTTTACCTGCCAGGACTGGAAGAGATGCATTTTCCATGCAGTGGCTCCTGTGGGGATTGGAAACATACCCTGTTTCTCTGCTCCCTCCCTGCCTCTCAACACTTCCCATGATTCTGTACTATGCCGTGCATCTGAGATGAAAGACAGGGTCCCTTCCTGAGTAGCAGCAAGACAGTGCGGGAACACTGATATGTACCTTTAATGAGATAGAAATAGCACTTGCAAGGAATAGCCTTGTGATGCAGATTTCTGGTGTGTATTTGGTTCATATTTGCTACAATGCTTTAATAGATATCACTGCACATCCTAGTTCCTTGAGGGTCTCTGTAATGGCTGTACCTGTAAGCAGAATGCTGTCTGGATCCTGCCATTTCCCTAGCAAAACTGGAAAGATGAAGAGAAGAGGGGCAGAATCTCAGTACATTGCACTGTGCAAGGCCAATCTTCCTGCAAAGACAGAGGAAAGCAAAACACCCTTTTCTCCCTTCTCCCTCGTGTAAAAGGATCTCACTTGCCCTGCTTAACTTCCACGTCTGCCTGCCTCTCTGTTGGTTTAAAGGCATGTAGTTTTCCTGGTCAAAAACCTTGCTCTAACAGTACCTCTTGGAGGATCAGCAAGCACAGCTGGATCCTGCCAGTGTTTTATGTACAGGCAAATATACACATGACACACACATTTGCCTGGCTGTATTTGGGGATGTGGTCTCCTCCTGAGACTTTTTTGCCATGTAATCCTTGTCACCACCCTCTCACATGAGACATGTGACACATGAGAGGACCACCACTTAAATACATGATGAAACCCCCCTCACATCAGCTCCCCTTCTGCTGTTTTAACTTAAAATCTCCTATAATACTGAGCTGGGCAAAGGGGAGAAGTGATGTCGTTTTTGTATGAGACACATAAATTTCAGTCTGTGACTAAAAGAGCAATCACACATGTGGCATTTGCACATGACCTAACCCAGAGTTTCTCTGTGTTGCCAAAACAGGCTTTGTTGTGACTGATGTTCTCAGCTGCTGTTTTGTTTCCTTAAAAATCTCAGTCCAGGCAATGCATTTCAGTCCATTTGGGAGCTGCCAAGGGTCAGCTGGAGAAATGTGTGGAAGCTAGTTAGGGTAGGGGGGCTGGGGAGGGTGTTGAGGGTGTTGTTTAAACATCTCTGGGCCAATATTTCCAAAAGCATTTAGAAACCTCAGGGTTTAGAGCAGGTAGGTGCCTAGTGGATTTTCAAGGAAACCTGTACTGCTTTCTTGCAAATTGCAATATTTAAGTATTTCTGAAAATCCATCCTTAAGTCACGAGCTAAGTGAAAGCAGCATCATTTATGTAAGGCATTGTCAGAGTTCTCGGTGATGCCTGGGTGCAGCACTGGGATAAATGCCAGCAAATTTTTTTTTTTTTTTTTTTCCCTGTGGAGTCGCACAGCTGACTGTGCTTTGGCTTGCCAGGACAAAACACAGCACCAAGGCAGGCAGAGAGTGAGGAACTGCAAGGGAAGGGCTTTTTGTTGACAATCTCTGGGTCAGGTCAGAGCTGTTGTGTTCCTTGACATCAGGCTGCCTGGGAAGGGCAACTGTGTATTTTTAAAGATAAACAGCCATGTCACCAATTAAGCTGGTGCCTTGGCAGAGCAAGCACAGCTGTCTGTAGGTGGTTGCTTGAGAGCATTGAGATCCCTGCAAGGGGAGGGAGAACCCTGCCTCCCACTGCTGTTTTCCTGGTCTCTCTGTGGAGGGAAGGCAGGTCTCTCTGCCTGACAGTCTCATTCCTCCCAAATTTGCAACTGGTCACTTTATGCAACCCAAAAAAATATGGGAGCCTCTCTCATAGCTGGGTCCGTGCATTGCTACTGATGGTGTGATGTTTGGCAGGCTCTCTCCTCTTCTGCTTAGTACCCTTGCCTGTCCTTGCAGTATTCCCAAATCCCATCCACCTGCTGTGTCCCCTAAGGTGTAGGTCCTGGTGGTGTCTTTCTATTCTGTTTTCTGTGGGAAGGGCCAGCAGCTCTTTGTGTGTCCCAACTTACTCTCCACTTCAGTGGAGTAGCTCTCACACACTGAGCCTCTGGGAACTGCAGATGAAATGTTGTTTCCACTTTAAAGCATGCTCAGGCTCATGAAAATCCTCCCTGGCTGTTTCTCTGGGACTTTGGAGAGGTGCCTGGGATGAGAATGGAAGAAAATAACGGCCTCAGATGTTACATGAGGAGCCCTGAGCTGGGCTGCACACTCAGGATATACGCCACAAAATAGATTATTTAGACATTATTATCCTTCCCGATGCCAAAATCCTGGACTCACACTCTCCTCACCTCTCCACAAGCTGGAGAGGAGTCACAAAGCACTTGTTGCCCTGGCTTGGATCTTTCTGGCATGAGTATGCTCCTGTTTTGGGTGTTCTGAGGGCTGAACGAGGGGAGGGAGCTGCCCTTCTCAGCCCGAGTTCTGCAAGAGGGCAGACAGGCCGCAGGAAACCGGGGGAACAATGAGGTTCTGCTTTGCTGCTGCAACAGCTGGAGAGTGGTGGAGAGGAAATGCTTGGGTGACAAGGGCAGGGTGAGCCAGAGGCCAGAGGGCACGTTTTTCATGCTGTGAGGCCTTTTTGGTGTCAGCACTGCTCCCGCATAATAAAGCTCAGCACAGGGCAAGGCTTGGCAGGGGGTCAGTGCCCCTCAGTGTGGGGGGAGCCAGGAGGGTTCCCAGTTTGACAACTGGGGAAGACTGAAAGAAAACAAAGCCTTGGGAGTTGTCCCTGAGAAGGGACAAGCTGTCTCTGTGAGAGATGGCAGTGCTGCCTCCTTGTGCAAATCTGATCTGGAGACAAATAGTCCCAGAAGTATCTTCCAGCAGAGGGAAGGAGGCACTGCTGAAGCCCTGCTGCAGGTCTGCAGCTGCATTCAGTGCCCATCTCAAAATCTGACTCTTGGTGAAGCACTTCAGAGGAACTAAATTATTTAGAAACTCTAGCAATCAATTACAAGCACCCAGCTCCTTCATCTCTGTCCTTACTGAGCCTTTAACTTCCTCACCCTGCTCAGGATAGTACTATGATGCTGTAATGGTTGATGTTTATGAAGTGCTTTGATGATAAAAGGTGATGTTAAGTTTTACTAGGCCAAGATCTGAGGCTTTCATTTAATCTTTCCCAAGATATCAGACTCGAATCTCACTCCAGGGGTTTCCTGCATGCTGCACACGGAGCTGCCCCCATTCCCATGCCCACCCTGCTCTGCTGCAGCCCCGTGCCATCTCTCCCATCACAGCTCTTTCCTTGTCTGGCTGTAAGCCAGAGGGCTGAGATTGATCCAAGTTATAACATTGCAGGACTACAGGTTCACTGAAACAAAGGGAGAAAACAGGAGGCAAAGAGAAAAACTACACATGAGGGAGAAGATTGGCATGAGGTTTGTGTACGTGTTTATATTCTCCCAGTCATTTGAAATTTGCATGGAATCATGGAATCATAGGCTATTCTGAGCTGGAAAGAACACACAAGGATCACGGAAGTCTAATTTCTGGCCCTACACCGGACAGACCCTTGAATCACACCAGAAGTATTCCTTGAAACTTGTTTTTAGCTGGGGGCCCCATTGGGCTCAGAGCCGTCCCCTGCCCCATCCTTGCCCCAAAGTGGTAGACAAGGCAAACAATGGATCTGAAAATGAAAGGCAGAGGAAGAAGAGGAAAACTTCCTCCTCTGGTAAGCAAGCCAGGATCCTAGAGAACCAGTCTCCTTATCGTTGTCAAATTTCCTGCAGGCATTGCAAGGAAGAGAAATTTTAAATTGCTTTCACACACCCCTGCCTGCTTGAGTGCACAGAAAAGACAGGAGTGGTCTCAGAAGGAAGACTGCTATTTTGTGCAGTACATGGCCCAGTGCCTTATTTGCAGTTTGCTGTGTAAGCACTGTTGTCAAATGGGAGCTATTTGCTTCCTCCAGGCTTTTCTATGGGACTCATGAGTATGACATGGGAGGACTTCAGACATCAATTAAATTCTTTCCAGAACAGCTCTGTGAGACTGAGGAACAGGAAACAAAAGGAAATCCTTGTGGCTCTGAAGGCTCATCTTTGCTGCAAACCAGGCCCAAATTTCAAGTGAGGCACATTGAAAACAAGAAAGTACGATGACCTTTGCTTTGTGTGGGAACCTTCTGGCAAAGGCAGTGTTAACCTCTGGTGCTCCTAGGCAACATTCAGAGCAGTTGACCATCATGAAATTGCTCCTTCTCCTCTTGTAGTGCCTTCCCTCACTCATTCACTATACAACTTCTTCACCAAAGGGACTCCCTCTCTATCTGGCTGTGAGGCTTCCACAAGATGTCCATATGCTGTTTGCTACAGGGGCTGAATCAATAGGTCCAAAGATTGTATGCTATTAATGAGCACACAAAACTGAAAAAAATGGTTCATACAGGCATCTTCTAGTCTCTGAGTACCTGGAATTTGTGCTCTGAATCCCCTCTTCTGCTCTGAGGGATGTATCTAGGTGCATGGTAGGGGACAGGTGTGATGAATTGTTCAACCTTTCTCATCCTTCTGCCTTTCCTGCTTCTCCAAAGGAACTCTCCTTGCCCGTTTTGCCTGGAGCTGGGCAGCACCCTCACATTGCCTGCACTCAGCAGTGGCACCACTGAAGTTTCAGCTGTGCAGCCTGGGGCCATTCCCCCGTGCCTGAGGCTGGGAGACACAGCACAGCTGGCATTGCCCACCCAAGGTTGTCCTACTGCCTGCCACCAGGAGGGTTTGAAAGGCTCGTCTGCCACAGCCCAGCCATCTGCTTTCCCCTGCAGCACCAAGGATGTATTGAGGTCTGTGAGGCACCACAGTGTCTTGCAAGCTCTCCCAGGGTCTCAGAGGTGCAGAGGTTGTGCACCAAAACCTGCACTGCAGGAGCTCTGCCCCGTCAGCCCCTCGGAGGCCACACGGAGGGGGCAGGGCACTGGGCATGGGGCATGATGCTGGTGTAAGGCAGCCAGATGTTCTGGGGAGGGCAGGGCTCTGCTGCTGCCACAGCTGCTGTGGGCACACAACCGCCACTGTGGGAATGTCACACTCCCCCTGGGCCAGACCCTCCCACAGCTCACCGAGACCCAGCAGCCCTTAATGAGCTCCATCAAACTGACATTATGGTCAAATTGAGGCAGCTTTGGATGGGAACGATAACATGAAAATTGTCCCTCACAAAAGGCAACTCCTGCTGCAGGTTTCAGGCTTTGACTTTGAACTAGGATGCTGTGGGCTCTTTAAACCAAACCCCAAATAGGTAGTTTTTTAGAGGAAGGTATTTGCTTGGCTATGCTCTTTTTGGTTTTGGAGGTTTTTTTAAAAAACAGAGAAGACTTTTTTGCTGAGTCTCTCCTTCACTGTGGCAAGGATACTGGAGCATGGAAAATTTCATGACCTAAAGAATTTATCAAAGTTTTAAGCAGCAGAGAGAAAGGGCTTATACCATGAAGCATAAGTGGTCTCAACAATAAATAATTCTACCAGTTCAGCTTAAAATACATCTAAAATATATCTTTAAGGCTTCATATAGTCTGCTAGATTAATGTACTAATAATTTAGTACTAATTAGTACTAAAATACTAATAATAGTACTGAAGTACTAATGTACCTCTCGGATAAGTGTGTGGGCTTCTGGCAGCAGAGGAAGCAGGAGTTAGCATGAGAGGAAGTGAAAGAAAAGCTCTACTCCTTCTTGCTTTTCAGTCAGCCAGCTCTCCATGGTCCCTGCAGCTGCCAAGAACTCTTTTATGACAATAGCAATAGCACAAAACCTGTTAAACATGGATTCAACTCAATTTAAATTGAGGAGAAACATCTATAGTAATCAAGGTTTGCTGGATGTGTCTTGAATGTTGGTGTTGTTCTTAATTATTGAGCTCTGCACATTGGCTGCAAATACATTGAAAAAGAAGTTTTCCAGCCTGCTGCTGCTCACCAAGTGAAATGAAGGCATGACACTGTGGTTTTGCCTTTAAAAACTCAAGACAGTGAAGCTTTACCAGTTCTGTCACTAGCCTTTTACTTTCCAAGTGCACAGGTCTCCAGCATATTCCAGACTTTTGCATTTTGTCTTTAAGAAACCTTTATGAGGAGAGGCACCACAGCTTATCAAGATGCTCATGAGCCATGACTATACAGGCTGAAAACTAGAGCTGAATAGGTCTGAGGAAAACCAGACTCTTTGTGTGCTCTGGCAAACAGTAACTACAGACAATCCTCCTGGCAGGGCTGTGTGCATACTTGAAACCCTTTTCTGGGGCTTTTCAAAGACCCCCACAATGTGCTGAAGAGCTCTGGCAGTGGTGTTAGATCTCCACACAAGGGGCAGCTCATGGATGTGCTGGAGGATGGAGGGATGGAAATCTGCATTATGGTGTGCCTCTTCCAGTTGTCTGACCATTGCATCATGATCTTTTCCTTCCCTCAGGGAGGGGAAAGGTGACCACACCTGGCCACCATGGCCACATCTACTAGAGATAACCCTGCTCTCACCTTTCATATCAGGAGTCTGGTGTGGGGATGCTCCCAGTGCACTCCTGCAATATCTGGCTGGGGCAGGCAGCACAGTTTAGTGTGCAATTCCTGGGCCAGGACTGGTTTAAGCAGCTTATAGCAGTGGTAATTGTGTAGATACTGCAGCACAGTGCTTGGTACTGGTCAGATCAGACTACGAGGACCTTTGTTGCATGACAGCAATGCAGATGCACTCTTCAGGAGTAACCTATAAATACATTTCAGGGAAAAAAAAAAAAAAAAACCACAACCAAAAAAACCACAACAAACAAACAAACAAACAAACAAACAAACCCCACAAAAAAACAACAACCAACCAAAACCACAAAAAAAACCCACAAAAAACCAGAAGTAAAACATGCTAAAAAGTGAAGGTTTACATCAAAGTGTTTTCTCCAGGACATCTCTGGAACAGCCTAAGGTAGCATGATAGGAACATGGATTTGTCCCTCTTTCCATTGCCAGGCTTACTGTACAAAAATACAGAATAAAAATGGAGCAGTGCTGTAAGAAACTGTTTTGAGAATAGCCAGGCTTGAAGCCATATTTGAATGCATGATTTGTTTCACTGGATGGTGATGGGCATGGAAAGGCTTGGCTTTTCTTCTCCACGCCTTTATTTTTTGTTTCCTTTTTTTTTTTCTTTTCCATCTTTGTGGCTGACAGTAACTACATTGTCTGAGTATTTATAGAAGCATACACATACCTCAGTACATGGACACTTCCCTCAGGAAATAGTTCCCTTGCCCTGGTCTGCAATGGGAGTGAACCTGATTTCAGCCACCATACAAACTGCCAGGCACCAGGATTACTTCTGCAGCTCCATCCCATGGTGATGAGACACGGGCATGAGCCTTTACCATGCTGCCAAGTAGGAAAATGTCCTGGAGGGTGACTGTGCTGGATGTGCCTGCCTTTCTGATTGCTGGCTCCTGAGCCTGCCACAGAGGTGGCCAGGGGAGCAGTAGGGAGGGGGTGGAGAGGTCTTGGATAATGTGTTAACACTGCCTACAGCAGTCAGCATTGCTGAGCTTGGTAGCAGGGCTGAGCAGAGGAGACAGCCCTCACCATCTGGCCAAGGACAGCTGCAGAATGGGTCCTCCAGGGATTAGAGACAACTAGGGAGTAGGCTGTGCCCTGAGGCACTTCCTCATTCAGAATAGCACCTTATTTGCCCCACAGCCCAGGGGAATCAGAAGTGATGCCTGTGGCTTACAGCAGGAAGGAAGAATGGGCAAGAACAAAGCCATCAGTGACTGCTTTCAGCCCAGCATCCCATTTCTATTTTATCCATGCAGCAGACTTTTCACCTGCAATTGCCTCTTTTATTTCCATCTGTATGCCAGATCATTTTTTTATTTTATATCCATATGGTGCTAGCAGTGGGGGATTCTTGGGGAAGGAGAGCTGGTGGGCAATGCAGAGTTACAATAACTACATGCAAATATATCATAGTGGCGGAGTGAGGAACTGCAAAGGTCTCTGCTTTTCCAAGTGAGGAATGAGTACAGCAGGACAATTTGGTAATTCCAGGTTATTTACAGGTAGTGCTAAAAAGCTTGTGCTGGGCTGTGCTGTTAACATGTTTGGATGCACTTATGGAGGAGAAATATGGAGCCAGAGGCTGACAACAGCTATTGTGTGTCTGATTTCTGTGTGTGGTTCCTGGAAACAGAAGAACTGAAATTTGTGCTTTTGAGTATCCAGTTTATGGTACCTGTGCACCTCCAGTGCTGCAAAGCTTCATATATTTACTTTCATCATGGACACAGAAGGGCAGTGAAGTGTGCAATGTATAGACTTTTCCACAGGTTAAAAGGAAAGGTGGTGACCTCCCTGTTCTGCTTTATGATGATCTTGTTCTCTGAGTCCCATAGGAAAAAACTGCATGGAAGATGAAATTATTTGCAGTTGCCAACACTGAACACAAAGGGAAGCTCTGGAAGACAGTGGACCAGACAAAAGTCAGCTAAGACAAGATGCCATCGCAGCCACCAGTGGCGGAGCTGAACACTCCGCTTTTGTTTCTCATCTTGAAGTCAGGAATAAAACCATCCAAAGTTCCCAGGCTGGCTCTCAGCTTCAGATCCTCTGAGGCCTGAACCATTGAATGACACTATCAAACTTGCCCATTTCAGAGCAAGCCAAATGCTGGAAAAGGTGTGGCAGGTTCAGATCCTTTATGAGCTATGACCCCTTGGTGCCTTCCTTGTTCTCCTTCCTGCTGTTCTCTCCATCCACCCACACTTCCTGCAGGGCTGCAGAAGGGGTGGAGGGCAGTGTCACTCCTCTTGAAACCTGGCTACCAAAGGCCATGATTAATCCATAGCCCTGTCCTAGTGGAACATTTGACCTTGTTGATTATTAAAAGCATGTTATGCAAGGCATAAAATCCTGCCTCCTAGAACCAAGCTCCTGTGCCTATAAAAGAGCGCAGGCAGTGAGGGTGTCTCCCCTGTACAAGGATGACTTGGCTGACCTATGGATATTTCTGACATGTAGGTGGATGTCAAGCCAGCCAAACAGTTAGTATTACTGTCCTGTTGTTTTGCTTCATTTCAGAGAGGAAAGATTTCCAAAGACATGCAAAGAACATGGAGCTGCTCTTGCACTGACATTTTATTCCACAAAGTGACACAAAATGAAGGGCTCCTCCCTAGTGCCAGGTTTTGAAAAACCTTGGGATTAGAAATTTGTGTGACTCCTAACCCCTCATGCTGTTGCATTCTGTGACCTCGGACAGTTTAAGGCGGCTTTTAAATAGTGGTTCCCCTCTCCACTCCATCAGAAGGCTGCTCAAGGGAGGTGGGGAGGCAGGATTCAGTCCCAGGCCTCATATTTGCTGCCAACAGCAGTGGCAGGCAGCTGTGGCCACTGCCCTCAGGCTGCCAGGGATTTAGTGCTCAGCTCTGCCCAGCTCTTGCCTGTCTCCCAGCTCAGCTCTGGCCAGCACATCCATTGGTGCCCTTGAAACTGTGCTTGGCAGTGGAGGAGCCTCTGGGGAGCTTGTTTCTGCCCTCACAGTGTCTCCACAACTGCTGGGAGCTCCATGCTCTTGGCTCACGGGATGCAGCTGGACCATGCTGGGCATCAGTAGAGGCTTCATTCACTGTGGGCTCCCTGGTGATCTGGGGCAGGCAGTGCTGCCCTACTCAGCACGTGTGAGCTGCTAAGTGAGCTGGCAGCCCACAGCTAACGCAGCTCTTACAGAGGTTACATGGCTTTGGCATCCTTCCATGGAACCTTGCTTTACAGGACCATCCTGGGCCAATATTAGTTTAGCACCTTTTTTGTGGTGCTAAACAGTTGTTGAAGTCTATCAAGCTTTTCAAGGTTATCTTTAGAGGGAAGAGGACTAGAAAGGTACTGTTACTTGTCTCATGTATATCTTTCAGTGGAAGTCAGATGCATTTATTTCCTGGCATTTGATATTAAACACATTTACAAGGTGTTGCCTTTCTCTGTCCCACATGGTGGGACATGCACACATCCTTGCAGCACGTCCCTTATGCCCTCCTGCCAGCTCACAGTCTGACAGCAGTCACCCAAATGGCACAGGAGGAAAAAATGGACTGTTAACCATGGCTATGTTTCTCATTTCAGAGCCTGAGACTAGTATTACTGTTCCTTTTCTCCAGCCCCGGTATGAACATTTCTCTCCCTCCCCAGCTTCGACACAAACCTGCATTGCCTCCCATGGTACAAATCAGCCTCACTTAAATCACAGCCACCTTGCACAGCCATCCCAAGGCACAATGGTGAGTTGTGGGGAATCGTGGCTGATTTCTGCAGGAAGTAAAGGTCTGAGTGTATTGCTGTGGCAGAAGAATGCCAAATGCAATAATTTAAGGAGAAAAGATGAGTTCTGACGGATGATCTGAACTCAGGCAGTGAGTCAGACTCTCCTGTCATTGTGGAGGCTCAGCACCATATGACCAAAATCAATGTTCTGGATTTTGTGATACAGTTATTTGGATTATTAAGATGACTGCATTTGCCCATTGGAGTGTACAGGGTGAAACATATGGTACTAAACAAGCCAGCAAAGCAGTCAAGGGGCTGCTACACGAAGGGATTTGTACATAAACATAACGGGGCAAGGCAAAAGCCACGCTCCTGTGAGTTAATTTAGCTGCGTTTGCTGTAATGACAATGTAATTATAGGAGTGCAATTCAGGAGATTTATCTTTTTAATTAGCAAACTCCCATGTCCTTCAAAGCTCTCCTTTCACAGCTCCAGAGCCACCTGCGTCAAAGTGCAGCGGGGAGCCCTTGCTTACTCACGGCTCCCGTGCTCAGGCTCGCCCCACGCCGCAGAACTGCCACAGCTCCAGGCAGATGGTCCCGCATCAAACACTTCCTGCCCGTGTCACTTACCATTAATAAATTGGATCACTGTTAGTGTGCATTGTAATTTCCTCGGACATTTTCCTCATGGCAGTATATTTGCTTTCGGTGGTACCTTAAATACATGTATGTATAAGCCTATGTAGCCTGGCAGCAGAGGTTTCCTATTGGTAGTTTGAGCTGAAAAGATTTTTTTTTTCCCTGGAAAGAACTCAGTGCACTAGCAGTCATCCCCAAACTTGCTGTGCAGAAGCAAGCCAAACTCTAGGAGCTTTGCCAAGAACCAGAGCCCACTCCTACAAAAAGCAAGTTGTGCCCAAGCAGTACATGCTCTCACAGAGAAGTGAATTCTCTCAGACCAGCACTGTCACACACAAACAGGGGAAGCCAAGAGAAACATAGTCTATATGAGCCCTATCCTGGCCATTTTTGTGACCCTATATGTGCTTTCTTGATTCCCTGATGTTGATTTAACTACATTGTGTGGAACCTGCTGGAAGAAAAGACTAACAAAGCCCTCAGAAATAGAATAATGTTCATATTTCATTTTCAAATAGTTCTTATAAACTTTTCTTATCTTGGAGCTACAAAAGAGTAAAGGTTTGTGACTGCATCCTTGCTGTGTGTCTGGTAGCACCTGTCCCCAGGGCACCAGCCAGAGCTCCAGCGAAGCCAGTGCTGTGTGCATGCAGTGAAGGATCCAGCTCAGGGGCTCTATCATAAGAGGCCTACAACAGGGATGTCAGAAAAACTTGATACCAACACAGAATTGCCTCAGTTAAAAACATGATGCAGGTTTTTTCCTTCTTTTTAAATGCTGAGAAGGAGGAAGGAACTCCACCATTCACCAAGGCCCAAGGAAACTGTGAAGGGTTTGTGCTGGGGCAAAGCATCAGTCACCTGCCCTTGGTGAGCAAGGGACTGGCCAGTTTTCATAACACACACATTGTCCTCATGCCCAGCCCCCTCGGGAGAACTCGGGTTCAGGTTTGGATTCGGCTCATCACCCTGGCACTGCAGGGTCTCTCAGAATGCAGGCATCCCACATCTTCTGTGTGACCGCTCAAGCCCCATTTCCCATATTGGAAAACAGCTGGACTGGAAGGTAGGGAAAGGTACATGAGCTGGAGTGAGTGAAGCAAGTGCTTTGCCTGGCTTCACCAGTTGCCAGTGTCCCTACCACCAACCACGACCGAAAAAGAAACGTGCAAATGCTTCCTGACTGTAACACTTTCTCTGGGGCATTGCTGGAGGTGTCCCACCACTGCCACCCTGCTGACAGCACTGGGCCCTTGGAGGCTGTCAGAACAAAAGCATTGCTGAGGTGTTGCCAGCACTCAGGCAGTCCCTGGGCTGGCAGTGGGAGAGCACAGTAAGTCGTAAAGATGAGGACAGAGCAGGAAAAAGGACACTTCTCAGACCAAATCAGCTTCCAGGGAAAACCTCTACACCTCAACACACACAGACTGCAAAACTAAAAGTGCAAATGATAGATCAGTCCAGAAGGTTCTTTTGTTTGGTTGTTTGGTTTTTTTTTTCTAGCAGTGATTTTACTTACATCTGAGATCTCAAAGCAAGCAGAAGTGATAACATGAACACTTATGAGGAATGAGTATATTAGAGTATGCCAAAAGAGAAACATTACTTTCTAAGCAATGCAAGATTTTCACTCCTGCTGAGTTTAGCACTGGTTTGAACACAATATTTCCTCTAAAATTAGATCACACAGAGCCACATCATAATAAAGGGTGTCTGAGCTAAAATGACCTTACATATACCTGCTAATTTCCTACTCTTCAGGAATCTCAAAGCCATTTACAAGAGGAATGAGCAGAGGAATAGATGAATTAAGTCTTGGAAAACCTTTGGGAGAGATGGAGACAGGCAACAGCATTTTCCCATTTTGAAGGTGGCAATAAAAGCAGTAGCCTGTCACCAATGGTTTGTTTCAAAGGTGTCAGCACACAGAAGCAGTGGAAGCTTAGCTAACCTAACATGAATCCTTCTCTCCCTGGGCCATAAAGAGAGTTAAAGGCAACTGACTCAGATGTATCCAACTGCAGCAAATTTTTGGTTGATTTTGTATCATGGCCCAAAACAACAGCAAGGTGAGAAAAAGCTGATTTCATAAATTTCAATTTTGATTAGAAAAATGCGCTTCCAGGCCTGACTGATAACAGCCATGCACAAAGTGAAATTGGATGCTTGGTGCCTGTAATCAAATAGATCTGCTCCCTGGGGGACACCAGCTACCAGCCAGGTGGGAGCTGTGAGCCCAAGTGTGTCTGTGGTCCACCCTGGTGCTTGTAGCTCTCCAGCTGTGTGTTGCACTGCTGGCTCATGTAGGGTCAGCACCAGCGCAAGGTCTCTGTGAATCACATAAGCTGCAGGCAGAAGTGCAAGACCCACCCAGCACTTCCACCATCTTCCGAGACATTGTATTAAAGGGGGTGGTATTCCAGGTTTCTGTCTTGGGTATGGAACCAAAAATGTGTATTCTATTTCATCTGCTGAAAGCAGTTGGGGAAATGTTCTTCTTTATCTCTTGTAACTCTGGGAGGACGGGGGCGAGTGCCTTCTGATAATGGGCCAACTGTTAAAACCAGGTGGGGCAGTGTTTCTTATCTCTTTGTCCTCCCTCCAGGGGGATATTTTCTGCTGATGGGCCATTAAAGCTCACCAAGGACATGACACATTCCATCATCCCATTGTGAGATGCTCCACCCAGTGGGGAGAGCCAACCATTCCTACCTAGATAAAAACTGAGACGTAGGAACACGAGGTATCTGGTTCTACTGGAGGAAGACTGGACCCTTCTCATCATCACTGGGCCCTTTTCTACAGGATCATCTCTGCTCCAACAGAACCAAATCTACCACTCCAGGAGGACTCACTTTTGGACTGCTTCCAGCACCCTGACCAACAGGGCACCAGGTTGAGAGTCAGGTAGCTCTGACTCTGTCAGGGATTCTAGGATTTTTTGTTTAGTTGCTTGCGTGTTTTTTGTACTACTACATTTGTATTTTTTAGTATTCCTAGTAAGGAACTGTTATTCCTATTCCCATATCTTTGCCTGAAAGCCCCTAATTACAAAATTATAATAAGTTGTGGCGGGGAGGAGGGGGGAGGGGGGAAGGTTACATTCTCCATTCCAAGGGGAGCTTCAACTTTCCCTGGCAGATACCTTCCTTTCCAAACCAAGACAGTTTCTTCTTGGAGTAAAGTTCTCTGATCTGTGTTGGAGGAGGTAAATGATGGAAAAGCAGAGTCACAGCCCAGGGTAACTATTTACAACCTTTTTGGTTTGCTTGTGCTCTAAGAGTTGTTGCTTTCTTCTTCCCCCAAACCCCCAGTTCTTACTAGAACATGGATATACCTTTCATCACAAACATGGCCAATCTCAATGTTATGCCTGAATTAGACATAAGCATCTCTTATTGACCACTATCTATTTGAAACTATATTTGAGCTATAACATGTGATTACTGCATATTTTTAAAAAGGTCTTCAAATCAAATGATGCTTAAATTTAGTCTGCTTTTGATCTGGACAGGAATCCAAATTTTATCTCTTCTTTTTTTTTTTTTTAATCTACATAAATTGGACTTGCAGTAACAAAATTCTGGTTTCAGGTAGTACCTTGCTTTATGGCTAGCTCTGAACAAGACTTAGTGACCAAATATTTATTTTAAATGTGAAATTCCTGCAGTCTGTGCACCTTTAGTAGCTAGAATTATTTGCAGTATACTGGATCACAGCATGACACTGAGAAAGACCTTATTCATTGCTTCCAAAAAGCTATTAAAAATATCCCATAAGAAGATAAGTTGCTTAGGAGGTGTCTGTGTAGCAGAAGATTAAACCTACCTCAGTCAGACAATGTTTCATGGTTAGACCACCAGGCACTGCTCTTCTCTTCATAAACCCCATTCCACTATATCATTTCTTCTTTAATGTACTCTACCTGGCTTCCTGCTGAGGATGATCTATGTGCTTTGTGAAAGCAGAAACTAATATTATTCTGGGGACGGGAATAGGAAATAGAACTTAAGCTGATTATTTAATTTTTGCCCAGGAAATTTTGAATACTGAGCAGCTTTTTTTTTTTTTTTCTTTTTCCTGAAGAAATTGTGGTTTTTTTCTCTTTACTTTTACTGAGAACATGATAAATACATATTTTCTAAGCTACATTTTGCATAAGGGGATATATCAAAGGATAAAACCCAATGAACCAAATTTGCTTCTGGGAAGGCCACGGGTAACTCCAGGGGAGTATGTGGAGATAAAACACACCTGTGGTTAAATTTACTGTGGAGAGGATTGAAGTGCTCACTGGAATCAATGAAACAGCCTTTTACAGCAGGAGAGGCTGTGGTCTGCAGGCTGCTGAGTGAATCATACAGCTATTTGAGGGAGGAGAAGCAGAGGAGCTTCACTGCTGCGGGATCATGGTTGCTTTTACTTTGGCACCTCCCTGGGTGGGAAATGTGGTGGTCACTCTGTCCTCTGTGGCTTGCACCATCTTCACCTTTCCTGGGAGCAGATGGGGTCCAGTAAAACAGCAGTAAGGAGGGGCACTGGGAGTGTTCCAGGGACTTGGCCAAGGTGACAATGGGGAGCAGTTGCATCAACCCTGGAGGCACAAGCCCAGCCACCACTGGCAGTTTTCTGCAGCTCAGGGCAGGCAGATTAAAGGATTGAGGTTCAGGCCTGCAGACAACCCTACAGGGAATTAAACTTCTCAGTGGTTTTAATTGCATGAAGTCAGAAGTGCCTAACTCTTGCCTCAGTCTTTTTTATCCATGCTATTTTAAAAACAAACAAAAAAAGCCAAACAAAACTCAAACCAACCAACCCCCCCCCTCCCCCCCCCCCCCCCCCCCAGCAAACAGAGAAATCCCATTTAATGAAAATAAACCATTTATCTAAAAAGAAGTTCAGGCATGGGGGAAAGAAGAATGAGGTTTGGAAGAGTAAATGCTGACAATACTTTAATTTATTTGCCAAGGCTAGAGACCTGTTCCTAGACTCTGTCTATGGTCAGAGAGGTGAGAGGATTTCCTCAAAAAAGAGATCCAAATCCCTCCTCATAGCTGCCTGCAGCTAGAGTGGGTGATCATCCTGAAGCAGGTCAGTACCATGTCCATGGACCACATCAATGGCCCTTCCCTTCCCTTCCCTTCCCTTCCCTTCCCTTCCCTTCCCTTCCCTTCCCTTCCCTTCCCTTCCCTTCCCTTCCCTTCCCTTCCCTTCCCTTCCCTTCCCTTCCCTTCCCTTCCCTTCCCTTCCCTTCCCTTCCCTTCCCTTCCCTTCCCTTCCCTTCCCTTCCCTTCCCTTCCCTTCCCTTCCCTTCCCTTCCCTTCCCTTCCCTTCCCTTCCCTTCCCTTCCCTTCCCTTCCCTTCCCTTCCCTTCCCTTCCCCCCCCATGCAGAGCACTCTCTGGGGGTTTAGGGATCTAAGTTTAGGTAGGATACATCAGAGCTCTCTGATCTCTCAGTCATTGTTATTCCCGTGTATCACCAAAATAATTGTTTTTCCAGGCCACCTGCGCCCTTACCAGGCTCTACAGAAAATCGTCACTGTTCTGGCCACTGTGATTAAAGCACCCATGTGAGCAAAGGGACTTGCTTTTTGCTGGAGAAAAGACTTTTTCCAGCCTTCCCAGTCCTGCATGGGGTAGTCCTGCTGCACAGCTGTTGGACTTCTACACACTCTCCATTTTAGGTGTTGTCTAGCTCATCTCCCCTTTCACGGATGTGGGGCAAGCAGGTCTCATTTATAACAAGTATTTCCACCCAGGGTCAGAAAGTTATCACACCAAGATTATTTTTCAACTGAAAATTGATTTCTTCTTTTGGGGGGAAGGAGGGTAAGGAGTGAGGAAAAAGAGAAGGCGCCAAAGAGACAGAGAATGATGGGCAGCTGGTAGATAAGGGAAGCAGTGAAGTGGAAATGAAAGCTTCCATATCATTGCAAACGGATAAATTCATGCACTGCACTAGGATGTCACAGGCTGTAATCATAAAAAGAATCAAGGATACATAATAGCACCATTACTGGAAAATATGAGAAAGACTTGAAAGATATGGTATCATCAAAACTCTCTTACACTGAATATTTTGCCTCTGTTTTGTGCAAAAATAGGCAGAGAAATTGTTCTTTCTGCCCCCTATTATAGGCAAGTTATCACCCTTTCTCCACATATCTCCAGTTTAAAGCAAAAATAAAGGCAGTACCTAAGAAAAAACTATATGACAAATGAAGTCATAAAACACCTTACCAAAAGTCCACTATTAGAAGAACATTTAGGTTTTCAAGGCTGCAAAGCCAGCTGCAGGGAAATGACTGTGACCAAGTTGCCCTTGGAGTTTTTACACCAGTAACCCTGTGTGTGTGCGTGTCCGTGTACCCAACACAAACATGGGTTTTCACTTCACCCTCACATAATTGTTTTGTCAGAACCTTTACCTCTTCCTTTGGAAGGATGGACATTGTGCAGCTGTGCAATGAACACTGGACCTGTCCTGGTTTTCTTTCTAGCCTCAGCAGAAAGTGCATAGCCTGGTGTCTCACGCAGAGCCTGATGGAACGCCTGCGTCAGTCATCAGGAACTTCTGTGTAACCTTTGAACATGTCCCAGGTCATGCCCGCTATTTTTATCCTGGGAGTTTCCGTCCTCCCTCCAGCACCTGAGGTACCTTAAAGAGCTGTATATGTAGGTCTGTTTTCCCCATTTTCCAGCCACAGAACTAAGAAGAGAGATAGAACCACTTCCTCAGATCTGCCACAATTCAGCCAGAAAGTTTAATAACTGAGAAAAATTTCAGCAATAATATGTTGGTTTGTTGGTTTTTTTTTTTCATGGAGATGCCTGGGCAGGACTTTCAGTGATGTAGAAAACTGTACATGTAGGTACACATTTATGTGTAACACTATGTGTATAGATCTCTCCCTGTAATTATACATACACTACAAAATCCTGGCAAATGGGAAGAGAGACTTCAGGAATACAAGACAGTTAATAAACAATATAAACAAGCAGAAAAAGTAGGAGATTATCCGTGTCCATAATCCTCCCACATTTAGCAAAATACATGCTTGCACTGGGTGAATCTACTTTTCCACAGCAATAAAGCTTTTCTGTATTGACAGATTTAGTGAATTAGGGTTTAGCTGAGAGTTATTAAAACAACTCTGACAGATTTACTAACTCCTGGGCTTCTTGTGGAAGGACAGAAATGCTGAACAGGAGTGAATCTTTCACTTTTACTTTATTCCTTTCCAAAATCCGGATCTTTAAAGTAACTTTGCTCTCTGAATAACATTTTTCTCTCTGATGGGCTGATTTGTAACCCTCAGCAAAGATCTGTGATATTCTTGGGATCACAAGAAGCTGAAATCAGAAATGCTTGGCCAGTAGCCCCTTCCTTTCCTCACCAGTGATCCAGGGTCGCTTCCTGACTTTAAAGACTCCTCTGTGAAACAGTGCTAACAACCTGATGGAGAAGCCAGATGGCTGTCTGTGTCACTCCAGCATTTTCCAATTAAGGTAAGGATGAACCACGTCCTTGACTCTTCTTGCATCTCAAGGTCTGCGTTTCCTCCCTGAAGGGATGGAGTCAAGAGGGGAAAGAAGCAGGATGGCTCCTATGGACCATCTGCAGTCAAGTCCTTGAGGCAGGAGCTCCAGCAGAGCTGGGGATTCATGGTGTGGAGTTGAAGCTCAGTGGCCTAGGCAGCAGACGGGGTCACAACCCCCAGGCATGGGAAAGGGCATTTCCATTTCAGGCTTTCACCGCCTGGTGACGTCCAGAGATATGAAACCAAAGTGACACGGCAGACGTCGCCTGTGTCCCAGACATACCCTAAAGGCTCTGCATTGGCTTCTGTGAAATGCTGGTGCAATAGATGAGTGTTTCCCCACAGCAAAAATCCTGTACCGGATGAATAGTGAGGAAACAGTTAACAGCGTAGAGAACAAAAGCCAGTGTTTTAGAAACTGGAGGCTAAATGACAGGTAAGGAGGATGTTTGATTTCTACTTTCTAGATTAGAAACATGTAATCTAGAAATATGGCCCACAGCTCACATAATGAAAAGTAGTGTGGGTTTGGCAGTGGGTAGTTATAATTTCAGAAAGCTCAGCTCTCTATTCAGACTCAAAGACTTCCAACCAGAATAAGGCCTGGAATAATGTCCCTGGCTGATGTATTGCAAGGTATTCTGATGACAGTCCCTCGGGTGGCATTAAAGGGAATGTGTTTAATACCATGTGCTGCACACTGCTGTGGGTTGGGTGCATTTCCTTCATTATGCTCCTCATGAGGACATGCTACAGACAAGCAGGTGCCAGTGGGAAATACTCATGATGATTCATGCCAGAGTACTAAACCAATAAGCCCAGGGGCAACAGGAATCCCTGTGTGGCTGGTGCTGCAGTTTGTCAGTGGAGCTGCAGGGCAGTGGTGTGGGAAGCATCATTACTGGTACTCTGGCACACATTATAGCAGTGCAACCCTTTGTCATGGAGACCCAATTGCATTCTCCAAAGTTCTCACTGTAAAATCATATAAGATTGCTTCTGTGCCCCTGCCACCCATCTCGATTTCCTGCCCCTCTTCCTGCCGGAAGGGCTGTAAAAGGTTAGCCAAACACCTCTTAGAGAGAGAACTGCTGTGGATTTGCAGTGAGGTGACATTAAACAGCTTAGAGCTACCCCCAAGAAAAGAGCATGAGAAGTGCCAATCATTGCTATTTCAATTTCTATGAAGGCACCAAAAGATGCCTTATTTGTGCTAACTTGAACTGCCCCATAAGAAAGCACATACAGACACAGTAGGAAAATCTGTAAATCCATGTCGTCATTCACTCTTCTCTTTCTCTCTGGGCTTGACCTTTGGGATAAAATATTTGAGTGAGGTGTTTTTTTGGTTGTTGTGTTGTTGGTTTTTTTTGTTGGTGGTGGTGTTGGTGGTTGTTTTTGTTTTGTTGTTTTTTTCTTGTTGTTGTTGTTGTGGTTGGTTGGTTGGTTGGTTGGTTGGTTTTTTTGTTTTCCACTTACCAAAGGAAAAGAACCCCAGTGTCTCCCAGGAAAACCCTGTCGTGTAACAGGATGCATAGGGACTGTATGGCCCAAGTGAACAGCACAGCTGGCTGCATTGCCACAGGGCTTTGAGTCCTCCACAGAGATGTAGCAAACAGAAGAACCTGTGCTATCTGGAAGCACAGAAACAGCTTTATCTATGACTTCTCTCTCCTCCTTAAAGCAGGTGTCTGCAGCTTTTATGGCCCTCCCCATTACACTGAGCAATTTGGGCTTTGCTGTATAACTGTTTATTATAATACTCTGTTCAGAACTTCTCACTCACTTCAAAAGAAATTCTGTCTGGAAAAAGGTGTTAAAGAGGGTTTGGTCAGAGAGAGATCGTGAATTGCAATTATATTTCCCCCTAACTGCAACCCGCCCATAGTAAGACCTGAAGTGATGCCTTTGAAAACAAACTGCCTTTAATTTTTGTTATCACTTCTTAAACTAAAAGACCTTGCACACATGGTAAAAACTGCTAACATCTCTGCAGTGAAGGTTGTGTCAGCAGCACTGGTGTTATAAAGACTCCTTTTCCCCATGAGCCCACAGCTCAGCTGTGAAATTTCCTCCAGGCTCAAGCTTTCTTTTAAAGTGCTAGCTAGGAAGTGATTTTATTTTCATTGATTTTGACTATTTTTACAATGTAAACAGGAAGGTGAGTGTATGTAAATTATACTAGAAAGTAAAAAAATAAAGGCACATGCTTTTATTTAATCCACTTTGTTTTTCTCTCTTTCTCGCACTTTGTAATGTTTACATTTAAAATAATATGCCACAGCAGTTGATCACTTGTAATGAGGTCTTGTCTTTAATCTCCTCGTGAAAAAAAGATAAAAATCTGAAAGGCTGGGTCCAATACTGATCTCAGAGATCTGACTTCAAATATTTGACTTAGCAGGTGTTCTCTTGCTAAAAGAAATCAGAACCAGTTTTTTGCCTTGCAGAACACACTGGCTGTCTTTTACGTAGCATATTAAACCTGCAGCTCTTAATTGGCCTAATGATTAAGTACCACATTATTTTCCAGACACCCAAGCTCTTACAGATAAATCTCAGAGACGTTATTTGATTTAAAATCAGTATTAGTGATTTGATGGCTAGTGACTTGCTGTTAAGTTCCACTGGCACTGAGACAATACAACCTACCTCTGTAACAAAGCACCAAATATGAGTGTCTCAGACTTTTAATTATGATTATCAATCTTCTTTTCTGCCTCATTTTTTTTTTCCTCTCAAGTCCATGTGTTAATCTGTGTGTTGCTCTCCAAATAATTGGACAAAATCAGGTCTTGTCCTAAGGAACCTGCTTAATTTTCCACAAGGCAAAGGATCTCAGAAATCCAGCAAAGGAAAGTATCTTCTGGCCATTAAAAGACAAGATGCAAAGTAGTATATTTCCTGGGTGTTTAGTGGGTTTCTTCTGTTCTCTTTACCCTTCATTCTTTTGCTCTGGCCAATTGCTTTCTCTCCCAGTTGCACTCACAGGTACTTTTCATGGAGAGAGGATAACTACAGATGTTAAAAATTAATTGGTAAAACATATGTGAATCAGAATAGCATTAATTTGCATTTAACCAGTAGATGCTGCAAATTAGGAAGTGACTAAATGAAATATAAGAGTGAAAATCATGCATTATAAAACATACTCTTTTCATTTATTTGGACAGTTGTAGTTCAGTTTTTAATTATTAATGGTAATACTCCTCAATGTGCTAGTAAATGTTCTGGTTTATATTTAGTAAAAAATGAAGTCTTAGTAAAACATGAAGTCATTACAGTGCTCAGCTGTTAATTATTGCTTAGGGATAGAGGGGAGATTACAAATTTTGTTCAGGTTAATGAAGCATGAATCAGCTGCCTCCTACTGCAAGGAGGAGCTGAATATCTTACGTGCTACTGCAGACACACTCAATCTGCAGTCTCTTTGTTTTTACACTGGCTTGAACATCAGCACCTGAAATCAAGCCTTCAAAGATGCATTTCACAACTGTGAAAGGCTGTTGACAGCAGGGTAAAGTCTGAATTGATCCAGCTTCCCCAGAACTCAATGAGACTTCATTGAAGATTTTGCAGTGTTCAGGTCAGGACACTATAAGAGTCACTGACATCACCTGTGCTGTTTGGAGAAGTAAGAGGAGTGGATTGTCTGCATTGAATCCAGTCAGTTCTACCAGGATGACTGCTGAAGCAGTATGCAGCTGCCTCCTCCACATTTGTGTGCAGCTGTGGGGGAGTGTGGCCAACCATCACGAGCTCTACAAGGTGAAGCAATGATTTTGGATCCCCTCTGCTGATCCATTAATTCCTCAGGTAGTGGACAGAAAGGCTGGAGGGACACTCGCTTGGCAATGCTATCTAAAGCTACTGCAAAAGATTTTGAGTACACACCCAGCTTGGCCGGCTGCTTGAGCTGGTTTCACACACAGCTTCTTTGACAGAATTTCCTCTACCATACAACATGCCACATTTCGTTCAGTTGGCAAGAGAGACCCTTTGCTTAATACAACCAACAAGTATTCAAAAATGCCTGTAAAAATAAAAGCTGCTGACTCACATGGCTGGTGCCTCTAGTCCCTTTTATTACCTTTTACAGGCATGAATGGGTTCTGACTTGCAGAACTACTGTAGAAACCAGGCATCATAAATACCAACAGTCAAAAAAAGCTGTGCCCGCGTAATGCTCCTGGGTCTATTTTTAAAAACCTCTAAAAATCGTGGTAGACATACTCAACAATTTTAAGTGGGGGAGAATGCAAGTCCTAGTTGCAATTCCTCGATTGTCCCAACCACAGAAGAGCTTGGATGGCAGCTTTGGTCACAGCTTGCACAGTGAAAGGCTTCTAATGCTCAGAGCCATTAACTCTAAAACCAGCCCTGAACTTATGCAAACTCTTGTAAGAAAGCACATGCTTGAAAAGTCACTTCCTCTTTGTGGAAACTGCATAAATGGGAACAAAAAGTTGCATTCATTGTATAGATTAGTAACAGTAAATAATTCAAGGTGTAGCTCTAGTCCTGAGAGTTCATGTTAGAGGGAATGAATTCTGACCCTGCAGGAAGCTACCTCGGAATCTTAACCAGCTACCTGGGTCTGGAGGCAAAAAGGAGGTGAGAGCCCTCTCCTCTCTGGCACAAAGAGGTAGGTTAGGGTGGGTAGAAGGACCACCCTTCTGGAAGGTTTGATGGGAGCAGCTCTGTGCTTACCTCCATACAGTAGGGTTCTCTGCTATTAACAGGCACCTTTCAGCTCTATTTGATCAAATCAGGCTGTTCGTTGAATATTAAATATTTCTTTGTGTACTTAGCCAGCACAGAAAGAAAGCTTAGCACAGGAAGCTTTGCCACAGGAAGGTTTGTCCCTTGTTAACTCATGGTGTCTCTACTGGAACAAGTTGGTTTGTTCTCTTCACCGGAGTTGCTGGTAACGAGGTTTGTGCAGAAAGACAAACAGCTCTTCGTTATTGGCATTGTTGGCTGGAAATATCATCACTAGATCTTGACCTGAATAGAAATCAAATAATTTTTTTCAAATTTTCTGCATTTTTTTTTCACGTAGAACTTAGTAAGTTTAGGAGGGGCAGTCCATCAGGATAGAGGGTGTCATGTGAAATCGAACAACAGTTGTTAAATATGGTAATTACTCATATCAGCTGGCATTTTCCTGATATTTTCTGGCTCTGTGAAAGTGGTATGAATGACATTTCCTGTAGACAGAGGGATGCTATGAGAAAACCTGAACTGCAGGGACTGAGGCCCTTCAGGCCAGCCTGAACCTGTAGCTGGGCCATGCCCCTCATGCATGGCAGGACCCTGACAAGCTGGCAGCACCCTTGTCCCATCACCTGAACATCCCTTGGCCACCGAGGAGAGATGGTAGCCCCTGAGGGCTGCATCTGCCCCAGCAGCGATTCTCACAGTGATTTCTGTAAAGGGTTCTGTTGGGATTTATGTGCTGCAAAGACTCAGCTCCTGTCAGGATAGGAACAACCTGGCTTCCCTCTTCTCCCTGCTTTTCTGCTTTTGGGTATGCAGGAAACCAGCCCTCGTGATCTGAGGTGTTCCTGAGGTTCTGTATTCAATCTGGCCTCTCCAGGAACACCGCCTCTTGTTACCATGTGTCTGCTTTCTCCTGAGGATCAAGGGGTTGTGTTAGACAAAAACATGTTAAAATGGTACCTTTTTCTGCCCTCTCCCAAGCAGCCATCTGGCAGCCATCAGTCATGGAGATGTGACGCATCTGGAACACGCTCTTGAGTAATCATCCGGGGTCGCATTGCAAAGCTTTCCACAGGTTTGATAATATCCATCATCAGATAAAAGTCTGGCATCTCTTTGTAAGTGAAAAGCAAAGGAAAACCTGAGTAAGAGCACCTGTGTTGGACATGACTGTGATTATCAACAAAACTACTTCTGAATTCTTTGTGCCACATGAAAGAGGTACTTACCACATAGGTGGGACAGACTAGAAGAAAAAAAGATATGGCTCTGGTCTTAGGTTATTTATGTACCCAAAGTATGACAGAGCATGGTTAGGGTTTGCAGGATCCTAAAGATGGAAGCTAGCAGTGAATTTGCTGTGGGAGTCGTTGCAGAGACTGCCTTCACAAATGAGAAAAGGTAGGGAAACATTTGTCTGGAATGTGTTCAGGAAGAGACACAATGACAAAACAAGGTTTCTTCCCCCATCATTACCTCTGCCTCAGCTGAGTAGGCAGGGTGTTGTCTGTGCCGCCTGCCACTGGTGAGCAGAATCTAATTCATCAGCCTCACTGCAGATGGTGCCATCCCCTGGGACCTCAGCCGGCTCATGATCCATGCCAGCATCCTCACAGGGAGAGGGGAGGGAAGCAGGGAGGCTGGGAGAAAGCAGCCTCTGGGAGACTGGGGACTCCATGTCCTGCTGCCGCTGTACCGCTTTGCCTTTTCTCCACACAGCTGAAAAGGGCAAAGGCAATGATGCCATTCCCAAAGACTATGAGGGCAGCTGGGCTTTGAAATTAAAGTGAGCTTTTAGACAGCTGTGATCCTGCCTTCCTCAGAGCAAGGAGGTGCTCTGGTGAGGGAGCAGCAAGCCTAGGTATTGTATCCACTTCTTATTTCCTTTGTCCTCTCGGACAGCCCAGGCAACAACTGCAACAGCACCTGGCCGTGGGAGAGCAAAGAATTCTACTCCAGTGAGGACTGGCCTGTAAGGTCTAGGACAGCAGTGGCCATGCTTCCAGATGATGGTCTAGGCACTGCTTGGTGAGGCAGGCATTTCCCTTCCACACTAACACAGTATTGAGGAAAGGTTTATCTTTCATTTGCCCCTACCAGCAGGACTGGGAGTCAATAGATGAATTAGAAATAAATACAGAAACAAACAGCAAAAGTAGACAGCAGAGACTGTTAGGCAGATTTCCACAGGTCTAATGCAAGTGGCAGATTTCTGGGTGCTGCAGAAGGCTGGGGGCATTGTGGTGGATCAGTTCCTACCAAGGCTCTCCCATCCTGTCCAGAGAACACTCTTCCTCAGAACACACACCGTTCATACTGTGCACCAAACTGAAATATGTATGAGCAAAGAAGTAGTCCCAAGTTTGCTTCCCTTATAATTTCCCATGGGGAAAAAACACTGTGAAAAGAAAGTTTCGAATAAGTTATTATATTTATGGGAGAAACAGGGCATGCTTCATCCTTGTAAAGAAATATTTCCTCCACCCCTTCCTCGCCTTTGAAAGGAATCAAATAGCTATTAAAAAGTACCTTCCTTTTAAAAACGACAATGAACATTTTGATTAAAAGGAGCTTTTAAGTATTTATATGATTACTTCTTTTGTCCCCCTGGCAGCATCTGTCTTGTTGACTGCTCGGCATCTGGCATGTGCTGCCTCATGTCAAGAAGGCCCTGATTTCTCATTCAGACAGGGGGTGGGTGAGAGAACAGACGTATGTATACATGGAGAGGCTTTTGCCAAAAGAACAAGGCCATTTCCCTGACTGCTACTGCTGCTGGTTGTTTGGCCAGAGTACTGCTGGAACACAGCACCCCGTTCTTCCCACTGCAGCACGCTGTGTGTACCAGATGGCTGGCTCATCAGGGCCAGCTCTCCATCAGTGCTTCTGAAGGCAGTGTGGCCAGGCAGGGCATTTTAGGTCAGTATTCCCAAAATTTCATCTGCTTATGGAGAAAATGCACTTTTACTCTTCCAGGCTTCCTTGTTTTTCCACAGGTCATGGCGGGACATCCAAAGCACTCAGCTTTGGCTTGGCAGTCAGTGTTTTCCCTCTCAGGGCAGCAGGCTGGAGCAGGCTATCACGGGGCCTTGGGAAAATCCCAGCACTTTCTTTGGTGTACTCACATCCACCCTACACATGGCAGGAGATCTTTGAAATTTGCAGGATCAGCCTTATTTTGTGCATATTCATTTCTCTAAAACTATCTTTGGTAACACGATCGATGACTCACACAAACATTAGTCATGCTTTGTGCTGCTTATAATTCCTTGCCTTGCAGAATTTCAAAGAGTGTTTCAAAGGTGGTTTAAAATATCCACAATCCATGAAAGATGAAGTGGAATAGGTCCATTTCAAATGCAGCTACTTAATGAAGGTTGAGAGAGCAGTGACTTGCCCAAGTAAGACAGAAGGCAACTGCCAAGGCTTGAGTCCTGAATCTCCTGCTGCTGGGTGATATGAACACTCCTTTTGCATTGAGTCCCTTCCTAATTTCATTTTAAGATACATGTACCAGCAACCCTATTTAGGAGTCAGAAAATAGTAACAGAAACCTTTTTGACTCCTACTCCATCATCCCCATACTTATGCAGCATTGCTTCCAAATTGAGAACTGCACTTTGCTGTGTTTTTCCTCTGCCAAATCCCCAAGTGAAGAAGTTGCTGGTTATGGGGCTGGTTGTGCTTTCTTCAATCACCCTTCAATATCTACAGTGCATTCTTTCATTAATTCTCATTATTAAAGCCTTGCTTCTACTGTCTTCCTCAAGATTTGGAAAGAACCCTGTTACACGCTGAAATACAATAAATTTTCTCATTCTGGGTGGGACAAAGGCTTTGATCTGTAGCTGACCATAGGAGCCCTGTGGCCTGAAGGAACAGACAGCTAATGAGATAAGTCAAAGTAGAAGCATTTTGTCTGGCCCACTGCTGTGTGAGTCTTCCATGTGACTGGGGACCTGTGAAACTTTGGTTGCATCTGTTGCAGCCCAACCTATTTGAACTCTCTTCTACTTTCACACAACAGCCCAATTAGCAAGCAACAACCAGAGATGTCTCTGAGCTTTGCACATGGCCCCTGTGCGTGAAAGAAAATAGAAGAAAACTCTTGGATGGTCAGGTGAAGGAACAGGTGACAAAGCTAATGTCTTTGGTGTTTTTCACTGACTGTGCTGTAGTGGATACTCCAGCTGGAGACTGTTGGGATTTTAATTTTTTAATTTTAATAAGTTTGCAAGAAAGTTTAGGGTTCATTCTGTTTTATTATAGAGCAAAACTACTGAAAGCAGAAAGAAGAAAATCTTGGGCCAGACTTGAAAAACGGTTAAAGGTTAAAATGAAGGCAAGTTGCTATTTTTTAGTATATCCTGGATACTTTTTATTTGTTTTTAACTTTTTTTCTTTGTACAGCATACTCAGATTATGCTTTTTCACTCTAGTTTCCTGTATGACAAGAAGCATAAAATTCTGGTTTATATTAAAAAAGGAGGGTAGTATACTCATTTGCTTTCAATGCCTAGGGCTTCAAGAAACAGAACATGGTGTGAGATGCCAGTGTAAGATACAAGCACTTGGCAATATTGTATCAGTGATTTAGATGTCTCCTCTCAGTTTACCTGCTGTATTAGAGAGCAGTGATCCACCCATCAAAACAAATAGCAAAGCTTGAAGACAAGTAACAAAGTGGTTTTATTTTAGTGAGATGAGGAACAGCCTTCCTCTCACATGTCATTAGCCTTCTCCATTACAGTGCAATACAGGGAGGGATTACTTTAAACTGGCTTTACTCATTTAGAAATTACGCACCTTACCTAAGTTGGTTGCCTTACTCTTTCTGCAGTCAATGGAGGTGGTGCCAGACAATGATTCATCCCACCTACCCATGTACCTGGAATAAAAAGGGGTGAATCAACCAGAGCTGCCTCCCTCCATTGCCTCTGGCTACAGAGGCAGTACAGACACCAGTTCAGCTGAGAGACTTCACTTCTGGCCAGGTAAATTTGGGTGAGGTGATGCCCTTTGTGTGCTGGCTGAGGGGCCAGACCCCCCTGGCTCATGGGAACACCTCCCTGGGATCCTCGAGCCTGGGTGTCTCCTCTGACTAAAGCAGAAGCCGAGGGAGCTGAGCCAACCCATTTGTTCACCTAATGAGTAGGCTGATGTGTCTCCCCTGTGACACACTGGGCCAATTCCCTACATGGCTGGGAAACAGAGCTGGATCCTAAAAGAAAAAAGCAAAATAGGCTTGAGTGTATTTCCCAGGGGAAGCATAAGCCACCTGAAAGTAGCCACATGAGGCTGGAGACAGACAGAGAAGTACAGCACTGCTGATGAATACAGGCAAGCAGTCCCCACACCATCCAAGCCTGGAGGTCCTCAGTCACAAAGGATACCATCACCTTTACCCTCTGGGATTCAGGCACAACAAGGGCAGGTCTTGTGCTCTGTGATGGAACTGCAGCTACTCATAATGGAATTTGTCCACAGAAACATAAACCTGTGTATCCCTGCTTTAAAAAAAAAAATCAAAATTTTAATAACTTTGAGTGGTTTTATTGTCCATATTCCACCTAGAATATTTTCTTTAAAAATCTATGTATCCTGTGACTATCTATCAAGTTATTGTGCATATTGCATAATTAATGCTTTGTTCAGCAGCTTCAGGTGTCCTATGAATCCCATATCCTGGAAAGCTAAAGAGAAACACCTTGTTTGCATTCTGGTTATTCTTAATTATTAGCTAAATTATATTCCTACCAAATCTGTACCCTGATGATGAGATTTACCAGTACCTCTCTTTGAGTAGCTGCAAATAGATATCTGTGAAAACAGTTACTTTTCTGGAACAAGGACATGTAACAGCATTTGTATTAACTCTCTGCTCCTCTGTGTAGGAACCTACACCCCAGTTTTACATTTTGGTTGTCAATGAACCTCGCTGTCTTCTTCCTTCCTGGAATTTCAGAGTGTTTCAAGTTAACAGCAGCTTGCTCCATTTTACTAATGCATCTGCTAACTGCACCTCTGGAGTGTGAGCCAAACACAAGGTAGACTTTTTTCAATTTCTGTCACTCTTTAGACTGGAAACTAGTTATTTATTGTAGAGAACAACAGCAGGTAGGAAACACAATGTAAAACAGATCTTCAAAAAGATGCAGAGAATATGATGGAGAAGTCAAATAAAATGGTTGCAGAGGTCAAGAGCTGAGAATCCAAGGACTAGGATTTGAGTTCTGGAAGAGAGAAATGCTACAGAAGCACCCAGTGAAGGAGATGCATTACAGCTCAGCAATCTGTGGAACATCCAGAAAAAAGTCAGACGTATGAACATATGTCAAAATAATAATGGACATAGGGACATATATGCATATATATATATATATATATATATAAAAGAAGCTTGGCTTATAACGAAGAAAGGTGTAAGTACAAATGAAGGGCAATACCACCATGCATCCTGGTTGATGAGAAGGCTCTAGGATGAAGAAAGCAGGAGAAACCTCTTCTGTTGGTGATAAACTTCAGTCTAGGCAGTACTGTTTGTAATTACGTCTCAGAAAGAAGTTTATTACCAGAAATTAACTGTAAAGATATCCAGAACAGGCCAAACCAAAGCAAATTTTGGAAGGGAGTTATGTTTAAAAAGAAACAGTTATGGTGATTACCCAGTTTGACCCTTACTGAAGAGAATAAAAATGAGTGGCTGACTTGCTTTTGTGACAGTGACTCCTCCAGAAAGACATTAGGTAACTGGCTGGATCCTTTGGGATGTAGCACTGGATTCCCTTTGGTGACTGTTACCCTGTTCTGACATTCAGCTAATGAAGAGGAGCTTTTTATTGCATTTTCATGGGCTATTTTAATTCACACTCATCATAATTTCCAGTGTGATTCATGTACTGGCACAGAGCAGCAAGTTTTGCCTGTCTCAAGCTGGGGGCAGAAAGAACTGGAGCTCAGACAGCAGGGAACAGCTGGCCCTTCACTTGCATAATGCCAGAGCAGAGATGAAGCAGAGGAGTGGACAGTACTGTTTGGAATGTATTTTCATTTAACAGAATAAATCCACATAGTGGAAGATGACTTTTTGAAGGGTGAGAGACATAAAGAGTCTCAGCTTTCCATGTACTGAAGGGAAAGAACAGCAGAGAAAAGAGCAAGGCACCCACCCACAGCTGCTGGCCACAGCCCAGCTGGAGTGACCACATCCTTGGAGTGAGCACAAGATGGCCTAAGTGGTAATAAAGGGAAATGCTAGCACTGGGTTCTAACAAGCTAATTCACTCTGAAACTTGATTACCCACAACTTAGGAAAACCTCGTCTCAGGGAACTACTTGTTCACGATTTCTTAGCTGCACTTGTTTCTATTTTTCTTTCAATTCTGTTTTACTGTAATCTTCTGGATTCCAATCCTGTGATAATTGAAATGTAAATACTTGCAAAGGCTACAAGTTTCAAAGCTCCTAATTCTGCTCTCACTAGAGCCTGGTACACATTACAGGAGTTTTGCCAACTCATTAGCTCCCTCAACCAAGGGTGTTGCTCTCCCATCTCTCTTCACTATGCTGCCAAAAGCTAATGCAGACACAAGTCCTCCAGCAAAAACACTTTTGACATGTTAAGACTAAATTCTGGGAACTGATTTAAGCTCTCCCTGAGAGGGACTGTTTGTGCCTGAGTGTGTGGGTGCATGCAGAAGAAGGGCCTGAATTAGGTTTTCTGCTGAGTTTGTCAGTTCATCAAGACATGCTGTTCCATAACAGAGAGCCAGTCCAGGCCTGTGTCCAGATGCTCTTCAGCTCCACAGAGTTTACAGACTAAATACAGAGCTACCTTTTGGGACTGTCTGCAATCTGTATTCACTCCTGCCCTTGCTAAAGCAGAACTCAGTTCTGCAGTCCCTCCATGGGAAGCAGAAGTATATCCACGATGGTAAGTGCATGGATGTTTCATGGTAGCATGAGTAGAGAGGGGCAGAAGTTGCTTGCATTGATAGCTCAGCCACCTGAGCACTTTACCAAAAAATACAGCATTTAACACTGAAGTCCTAAATGCTGAGTCTGGAGTGAAAATGGGGAATGAAAAGGGACACAGCTGTGAGCTGACACTTTAGACTGTGCAAAATATCTTCCACACTTTTTAAGTCTTGGTTTGCCTTTTCAGGAAACACTGAATATGGCAGTGGGTAAGTGTTATTAAAAAAGTAAAATGAGAAACATTCTTCATTGCCCTGGTAACCATACAAGCTTTGTAAAAATCATCGTGAGAATAAGTGACCTCCTGTCACTCCTTAGCCAGAAGTTAAATTTGGAAAATAACAGGGCATCCCACAAGGATGGGATAGGAGGCAGAGAGGCTTTCTGTATTCTGCCCTGGTTTTGCCCTTTCTTCACTCTTTCTCTTCTGTTTACGTGGAGAGGATATTGATTCCAGAAGTGACAGAGGCAAGGTAAGTCGAAGCTCCTCTTTGTTTTTCTGTAGGGAGGAGATCAGCCTTGTTCCAAATCTAATGCTGCTGGCATGCTCTCCTCCTCCTTATGCTGCCTGGGAAGTCTCAGAGAGCTGCTGGTTGCATTTACACTAATGACTGTTTTTCTCCCTCTGCCTCCCCCTCCAAGCTTACTAAGCTTTTTCTTTCAGCATGACCAATAAAGCATGAATGCAAATAGGCCTGAAGTTTTTTTTTCCCCTCCTTTCATTTTTATTTTGCCACTTTTAGAAGTAACTGAAGAAAACAGTGTCATTCTGATCCAGAAGAGCTTTTATACCAAGCTGACACTGTACATTTAAATATGTATTGCTTCCTCTATCATTTGCATTTTAATGTTCAAAACCAATAATCATGAAGTCTTGTGCGAAAATGTGAAATAATAAGGATGGAGAGAAGCTTGGATCTGATTCTAAACCTTGCTGAATTACACCTAGAGGTGGCAATTCTGTGAGAGACCACTCTAAGAAATTTATTTAGATAAATATAGATGTTCTGCAAGAGACACTGCTGAATTGCTCTGATTGTTTGTCTGAAGATCCTAGCTTTTAGATACTGAGTCTGCACAGCCTAGCAGACTTTTTCTGGGGCACCTGGTGCCCTGGTAATGTCTTCACTCTGCTTTGGAGAAGTTGCCCTCCAGGTACGCTGAAGAGCAGACTCCTTCATTGTTTTGCCAATTGCTGCTGGTTAATCTGGTGACATTTCACAAGCACACTGCCTACCCAAGGCTGGTCTCTAAACAGCACGAGTGGTCCGTGTTGCAAAAACAAGTCCCCACCAAAGGTCATAATATTTTTGTGTTCTGCTTCATTATTGCCATCATTGAGCTCCACAGTACAGAATAGAAGGGCAGAATATCCTGTTCAGAATTTATGCTGTAAGAATTTTGTCTTATGTGTAAAGTAACACATTTGCAAGAAATTACTACATTGCGTGATGTAAGGAAAGATTTTTCTGTGCTTCTTTTGAATAGTGTCTGTAAGTGAGGGGTTAGCTTGGAAGAAATAACTACTAGTGGCCCAGTTCTAGAAAAACATTTTTGTCTGCAATTTACTCTGCCTTTTTTTTTTTTTTTTGCTTTCAAGAGAAAAATAAATCCAGCTATAAAAGAAAAATACATTTATTGTATCACAGCTGTCATGAATTTAAATTCCCTCTTGGATCCTTACCACACAGTGTATCTCCACTGCAATATTTTGCTTCTTTTATAAATATGAAGCACTGAAGAAGAAGATATTGAATATTTGAGGTATAAATCTGACAGAAGAGTTTTCTTCTCAGTCTTAGGATGAAACCAGAAACAACCCCTTGAATAGCATAAGAACCAGTATGGATATTTATTTAGAGCTGTAATAATGCTCAAGATATTTCTCTTACACCTTTAATTAAACAGCTTTACTGGTTCTTTGCCTGCTTTGCCTGTTTTCCTTCCAGGCTTTCCTCCAGGCCACAGATTAATGCTTTCATTATGAAAAACTTTACTACCAAACTAAACCCTGGTAATGAGGAATCTCTCTCTTCCTCACCATTTTCCCTTCTCTCTCCCTTTCATCTTTGTAATGGTGCAATCAGTTTTGAGAGAAGATGAAGGTGAGAAGAGCAAGTAAGGGGAAGCATGAACAGAGTTAGAGTAAGAAAAGTGTGGATACCTAGAATTTCCCCTGCTTTATACCTACAGATTTACTTTTTCTTTTGTATTGTATTTAATTTCCAGTAAGGTTTCCCAGACATTTTGAAAAGCTGCTATATTATAATTTAATTAAGTCTTTGTATTTGCTGCTAACAAGATGTTATCTTCATCATTCTTGGAAGCTTGTCTTGAGTTGTGGGTTGATGTGGATTTGCCATCGGCACAGAAACATTTCCTGCACAAACACAAACTGTTAAAGCTTCCCCATTTCCTGGCTCAGTGTGACACACTGCTCAACTCCTTGTGTTTGGATAATAGGATTAAATGCAGGGATCACTCATAAGGGCTGATACCGATCTCTGCAGAAAGAAGGGTTTAGTTTGAGCAGGTGGTTGGGCTCCTTGCTGTGACCTCAGGTGCCCTTCTGGAATTTGGTGCTGGGATGTAGAGACCTGGCAAGAGTCGAGTGCTGAGCTTCATCCACCCCTGCAGCTCTCCTTGGGGTTACCTCTCACCCTGTCTGCAGCACAGTGCTGTGGCCTGGCTCCTGCCCTGTGCCCAAGGCATGGCCTTGCACTGGAAAAGAAGCTCCATGAGAGGTCTGAACTCATGGAGAGAGCTGAACTCGTGGAGAGAATGGGATTTGTGCATGCCAGCACGCTGATCAGACCTACCTAAAAGAGATGGTAGGAAACAGAACACAGAGGAAAGGGGGTGGATCTGGCATGAAGCTTATTTGTGAACTCAGCCCTTGAGCTGGATCAGCCTTTTCAAGCAGAAAGCTGTGGCTTTTTTCTCCCTGTGAAGCACTATTTCCAGGAACAAATATCTGCTTCCAAAGCCCCCAGCACCACGTCTCACTTTTCCCAGGTAATTCTTGTCTGACCTCATCACTCACAAGGGACTGATCTCTTCAGCATCTCTCTCTCCTTTAAGTTTTACTGGTCTGCTCTGGGTTTCATTCACCTGTGGGACCAGGTGTTGGCTCTCCTGTGTCCCTGTGGATTTCCTGATCAGGTGCATGGGGGAAAGTGGCAGCACTACCACTGGATCTTCAGCACCATGTAACTCAAGGAGCCATGCAAAGCTGTGACCATGGGAGCTCAGGAAGGGAGGATGCATTTCTCCAAAACCCTGATCCCATGTGCCCAAAGAAAACAACCATGTACCAGGTATTTTTCATCATTCCAGGAGAACTTTGACCTCCCAAGGGTGTGTTTACCAGCCCTGTCTGTGCCAAAAGAACTGGGAGGGGATATTAGCTTGGAAAAAAACAGGACTGAGACATTGGGAAGGTTTTGAGACTCTGGCTTTGGGATGCAGATGATGGAAACATCAGTGTGACAACTGAATCATCATCCTTTGGAGCCTAGGCTCAAACTTGTAGAAACACCTGAATAACCCTCACATAACCACTCTTTTGCACACAGAGTTCCTTATGTGCTTTCTGGTGGCTTTCAGGGATATTCTCAGACTTTCCACAGTTCCTGTGAAATGCTCTAAGATGTTTGTTGTCATTTATGGAGTATTTTTGTTCCATGTGTTGATTTACATTGAACTCAAACCTCTAAAGAAAATGGAGACCACTGCATATCCCTAAACAGGAAAGTTAAAAGTTTTCTGCTGTGGCTCTTTAGGTTTCAGTCTGGTGTTTCAAGAGAGCTGGTGGGAAATTGCACACCCAAATTCCTGCCTGCATTGGCAAATCCAGCAGTAGACATACACGCACACTTCCTTATCTCTCATGAGCAGACAGTTATTCTGTGAACCCAGGAACACAAATTTCTTTATTCACATGCCTGTGAGTGTTTCTGTCTGCATGTTTTTCACCACAGACAGCATAAGACTGAAACTGTCTAATGTGCTTGGAGAATTCAGGGATCTGCTAAAAAGAAGTCCTGAGATAAACCACAAATATCTGTGATTCAGCTGTGAACTGCTCAGAGTCTGAGCAGTCATACAGAAATGGGAAGTTTTGTCGATGCAGATGGGAGGAAAAGAGGTGACCAGTAAGGGTAGTGAATATGGGAAGTATGTTTAGGCTTTAAGAATGTTGCTTATTTTGGAGGGTTGAAGTATGTGAGCACTGACTGATGCTGCACAGGGCAAATGTCATCTCAGCAGTTTCTGACTGCCTGTGCTCTTAGCTGCCATAGGGGAAAGGAGACTTGAGCAATACTATTCTGCACGATTCCTATGTCTGTTGTGCCTGTCCCTGGTTTTCTTCTGTACAGAAGGGATAGGAAAAGAAAAAACAGGTGCTATTTGTATGATCCCCAGGCTGCTGGCTCTAAACTAGTTTGTCTGTTCCCTTTCACACCATTTTCACTGAATTTGAAGATGGTTCAAGCAGCTTTATGTGTTTCAACACTGTGGCTACGTGTAAGCGTGACCATTGTGATGGTTTCTGGTCCCACAGCTCATGGTCATCACATTGACTGCCTTGGAGAGGGAGAAAATATGTGAATAAGAGCATTGCTGTTGCTGTCTGATGGATAGAGTTTCAGGGACAAAAGATGAGCAAATTGTTAAGACAGTAAGTTACAGATTTGTTTCTGACATCCTTTCCTATATAAGGGAGCACAGAAAGTCTCAGGGAGAATTTCTGTGGAAAAAGGTGCTTCTTGGAGCCAAGGAGCCAAGGACTGCAGATCTTCCTGTGCAAATTATATTTATCTTCTTTGAAAGTACACATATAGGATCAAACTCTGGTGCTAGGGGAAATCCATCTGGTAAGAGAACACACATCACTCTGTAGTAATGTAACTGTAAAGTTATAATGGAGGTCTAAGCAGATCCAAATAAAGTAATTTAGAAAACTTCTATTTCAATTTTAGCCTTTTTATCTTCAGCTTTTCCTTAAATTATGTTTATATTTTCCAGCTAGGTCTTAGCTTGAATTGGAAACAAAACAGAATATCTTATTCAAAAATTAAAGGATCCTGTACCTCATATTCCAGTATTTTGAAGTCTTCCCGCCCCCAAATATTTTATCACGTGGCAATAGACAGAGCATAACAGACCCTCAGTAACAAGCTGAAAATTCAGGGAAACAGCCTTTTAAGTGAGTGGTATTTAATTTTGAATTAAATTTATTTTTAAAATTTTAAATTTAGTTTTATTTATTAAAAAACCACAGTGATTAATAAGCCAGAATAATGCAAGCACTTAAGGATGGCATTGAGAATATGAGGTTTTTTGTCCATTGCAATTCTTATGTCACGTGTCAAAAGATTTATATGATACAGAATTTGGTTAGTCTTTTTCTGTGGTTAATGTATAAGTCTTGCTATTCTGTAATTATTATAATATACAATAATGAAACAATAATTTCATTCCTTCTACGTAATGTGCTCTACCAGCTTTAATTAAACCTAACAACCTCATTAGTGAATATCATTATATTGGCTTTAGGGAGGCAATTCTATCTAGCGAATCCAGGATTATTAAATGACTGGAGATCTGCTGTACCAGATGTGCTACTGGGCTCCTGTTTGACCTTGGGCAATTGGCTTGAAGTCTCTGGGCCTCTTTTACCCCCATGTCAAGTGAGAACCATCATGTTCCATGTCCTTTGTGAAACACTCTGCTTTACATGGGTTACAAATTCCCCATTTGAGCACTGTGTGTTTGCTGACAGAGACATGGAGAAGTCCTGCCCAAATTCACAAAATAAGACAGCGTCAGTTCCTGGAATGGGGATTCCTGGATGCTCAGTAACTCCACTAAAAATTAATTCTGAGTGAATTAAAAGAACATTCATTCTGCACTGTCTTTTTTACTTTGTGCTGGTTTGGAGCAGGCTGCACACCCTGTGCAGACCCCAGGGCACTTCTGATGTTCAGATGCCCACTGGGAGCATGGCCTATGTTCAGATGCCCTCTCACCAGCCACTGCAGCACTTCACACGTTTGCAGAGAGATTGGATTGTGCTTTTCTCCCCTTGCAATTGAATTTACTTTGTGACCCGTTGTGGCCCAGACTGCACTGGGGGCTTTGCCTGGGTGGCTGGATGCTTGTGTTGCACAACATGAAAGCCCCCAAAAACTGAAGAGGTTTGACCTAAAGATGTTAGGACTTCAGAACTGAAATTGGAGCCACCTCCCTGATGTGAGCAGCTCCTAGGTGGTTGTTTCCCCACAGAAACAGGTCATGTTTTTTAAGAGGAAAGGCAAACAGGGCAGGAGAGGTTCACATCAGGCTGCCAGCAGGTTCTGGGGACTGCAGGATAAAGCATCAAGGCACCAGCAGGTGAAAAGGCCTGAAGGAGGGCAGCAGCAGGTGGATACAACAGCAGGGATTGATAACACTTGAGCACTGGAAATCATTTTTCCCTCAAATATTACATATTTTGTATTGTTACCATCAGTAGGGGGCCTGGTTCAACAGAACTGATTTTTCCAGTTGCCTTTTTATTTCACCTCTCTCCCTGCAGACAATATCTCTTGCAGTGCTTGGGTAC
The DNA here is from genome assembly GCA_017589585.1 of Phylloscopus whistleri. Lineage (NCBI taxonomy): Eukaryota > Metazoa > Chordata > Aves > Passeriformes > Phylloscopidae > Phylloscopus > Phylloscopus whistleri. The sequence goes on from JADMLD010000177.1 coordinate 204,314, forward strand.
TGCAGGGAGCCCCAGTGTTGCTATGCTGTCTTTGAGACAGCAGATGCTTCAAATCCAAATGTTTGTGGGGCACAAAACAGTAGGTTTCACTGAGCATGGCTCCAGGTGAAGCAGCTGTAGAGACAGGTGGGACAGGGCTTCTGAAGGTCAAACTGCTGACCAGGGTGCATTATGTGCAAAGACACACACACTGCCACCTCCGGCAGCCCTAAAGTGAGGAGAAGAACCAGCTGGGGAATAAGGAATATTGGCATCCTTGGTGCTTGGAAGGAAGGTGCTATGTGGACAGAGGTTGCAGAAAACTGGTCATTCATTACTATAAACTGGTTGAAATGACAGTAGAACAGCATAGAAGTGTAGATTTGTCAGAAGTATGTGCAGACATAAACTCCAGGTTGTGAAAAAATTCCTGTCACATGGATTGGTTCTTGGAAAAAATAACATGAATGTTTATACATTAGTATGCTTAAGATGGTGTGTGTCTGACTTTCTCTTATTTATGGTAGCTTAAGTCTCAAATATACATTGAAGTTAAATTCATACCAACAGTTTGAAACTGTGTGAGTTTAAAGTCTGTGCCTTCAGTCTCAGGGGGGTTAGCACTGGAAAAGTGTGGATGATTGCAGTTGCAATATAAAATTGAAATCTTTTCAGATTTACCCTCTAGCATTTTAAAGTGATTCATTCGTCGTGTTGGCTCAGTCCCTGGTTTCTTCTGAAGGAAGAACATGCCAAAACAGAGGGTCATGTGAACATCTGGCTACTTTTGAACACTGACTGCCACGATTTTCCAGTAAGTTGCAAGCTTTATCCAGTTTTGACTTTGTTACCCAAGCTGCCTATCTGTGCTCCCAACTGAACCAATGGAATGCAGATGGTGACATCATTGTTCCTATTATTAAATTTCATTAATATTTGTATTTTATCTAAAGTAACTGTGACCCATTGGGGTGGCCAAAGATGCTGAACTGAGACAAACTGCCACAAAGCAATCCTGGTGTCCAACCCTCTGGTTTTTGCCCTTGCTGGACTTCATATAAATAGGTGTATACCACAACGTGTAGAACTAGCAGGCTGAATGTCAGGATACATTTACTCTCCGAAAAAATTAGCCTTTTTTCAGCTACCTTAGATAAAACTTTACTAAGGTAGCTTTGAGATACTAAAATGGGATAAATTCCCAACTGTTTCGTGAAAATCAGTGGGAGAATACAAAAGCAGGGTGAATTAAGGCCCATTGGCATCATGCAGCTGTAGCTGGGCCTCCCATTCCCCCCAGAGAAGAGGCCACTGTGTGCTGGCCATTACCCAGCCAGGAGCACTAGCTGGGAGGAGGGCAACACTGGGAACCGTGGAAGAACTAGGAACTGTAAAAAAGGAGGATGGGATTTAAAGAAAAGTAGGACAAAAATCCCAAGAAACTAGGGAAAAGAGCCTTCTCTTGTTCCTCTGTGCAGAAGGAAATCTGATATTTCACTTCAAAGTACTAGGATTAATTAAACCAGCCCTTTAGATAGTGAGCTGTATTTGTCTCATGGTTTCTGAAATCCAGAATGCTTTTCCTGGTAATGCTTTCATTGCCAGTACAAAGATGGTAATTGTATTTCTATGCACAAGATGCTCAGATATATTATATATAATCAACAGTGAATTAAGTTATTTATCTTTCTAAAATATAAACTTTGCATGTCCCTAAGATACAAGATTGATGCACAGATGCCTCATAGATCCATACAGTTCCAGAAAATGCAAACACATTCACAGGCAGTCCAGACTGGGAATCGTCATGAGCAGGCCACCAGCAAATTATACAATAGGCATTTTTACTCAAGGAATCCTGGGGCTGGAGACAGTGTGTAGGGACTGAGAGAACCCTCTGGTCTCCACTTTGTCCCAAAGCACTGGAAACATTAATGAGATCATGCTCAGAACACATCTGCATTATTATATTTTTTTTTCCCTTTTTTTTTTTTTTTTTTTTTTTTTCAGGAGAAAACTGAGGCACAAGAAAAAGAAGACTTGAGGAAGACAGCATTTAGCAAAATTGGGTATGGATATTTACTCCTGAAGATCCCACTGTTTACCCTTAATTCTGAGATCAGCCTTCCATGATGCAGGAACTGTTTCCTCACAGATACATGGGGGATGAGAGAGAAACAGTGCAATGCTAAGATTTCAGCTGTGGCTGCAGCCTGAATTGGCCACAGCTTCTCATGCTAGAGGTCATTAATTTGACAGGTTGCTGCTGTACAAATCCCACAGCAGTACAGAAGCAAAAACCAGATGATTTCCATCAACTTCCCATAATTGTAAACAAAAGACAATGAGAAACATCAGGGAGTCACATTTCACTGGAGCAGAGAGACAGTGGGGGGCATAATTAGTGTTGGAATCATATCTGCATCACATTCAAAATTAGTAAAAATAAAGAAAATTCTTCACTTCTCAGATGAAAAACAGCAATTCTTCTGTGAATTGCATTTTTTATTAAAAGTGCTTTTCTTACTACTTGCAAGATTTAAATAAAAGATCTGCAAAACCAGACAATTTATTTTTCCAGCCATCTGAGTGGGTATGTTCCCCATGTGTGCTATTCATGATTTTAACAAAGAAGGGTGGATAGGTACCTAATTGTTTCTGGATTGTCATCTTTCAGCAGCAGCCAGATCAGCATTTTGCTCTTTTCTATTAGAATATAACCCCTTCATGAAAGATGACGCAGACAGAAGTCACACCTCAGAGGGATATGATGGAAAGCAGGAATTTGCATATGCTCTGTTTGCCTTCTTCCCTTTGCAGCCTAGGCAGAATGAGTGAGGCTTGGATGTCTGCACTGAATTGTTTTTGGGGGAAGATGTGCTCTCATGCACAGAACACCACCCTGAGCTTCAGGGAACTGGGAACATTTCTCCCTCTGCCACTGGCTCACAGGTGACCTTGGGGAAAAACCCACTTCAGGCCCAAACTTTGCTTTCCCTCAACTGTAAAATGAGGTCAGTGATGCCAAAGTCTTCTATGAGCATTATGGATGAAAAGGTATTGTAAAAGCTACCTATGCATTACCATTTCCTGGAATAATAGGCTCCAGCCTCCTTCCTCTAAGGTGTTGTGGGACCTTGAGGTGCAGAGTGCCTGCATAGGAACAACCATAATAGACATGGAAATACCTAGCTTATTTACTCTTATCCCTGTTGGGAGCCTCTCAGGGTAAGCAAAAGCTCTGTCTTGGCATTGATGCCTTAAGTTTTAGCTTCCATATTTTCCAAGTTATGTACTGCGTTAGTATATAACTCTGAACTTCATATAAGGTGTTAGCAAGTTCTCCTCACAGTTTCATTAGACAAAACAATCCTTTTCCAGCCCGAGAAACAAGGACACTGTTGCAGCTTCAGGCCCAAAAAGTGTAAACAACAGCAAATTGAGGAGAGCAAACTAGGAGGATGGAACTTCTTAACCTGAAGCTGTAATTAAGCAATTAACTAAATGGACCAAAACTTATAAAAGTGTAAAAATCTGTGACTGGGTGTCCATCTTGGGTGTAGCCATGGCCTGGCTCTTGTACTGCCCAAGGTGTATGCTTTGAAGGCCTTTTAATAAATACCTGCTTTATTCCTTTAACACTCTCTAGCCTCTCAAGGCATCAGCATGGCTCTCCCCAAAGCAACTTGGCAAGGGCACAAGGCTCAGGGACATCCCCAAGCACCTCTGCCATGTCCAGCCTGAACACCTGAGCCAAGGCAGTATTTGTTTCCTCAGTACATTGACATGCCCAGGGACTGAGCTATGTGGAGATTTGATGTGAATTGTAATTTAAAGCCTTTATCTAAATACTCTTTGCTAGCACAGATCAAACAGTGGAAGCTGAGCTGACAGGTTAATCCCATTGTCAGGAGATTTCAATATTTCCAAAGCAGGTTTTGTCTGGATGTGGAGTGAAACCCCTGAGGCTCCTGTTCGTCCTGGGAGGGAGCAGCATCTCTGTGGGCAGAGGAGATGGTGGAAAATGGGGCAGGGTTCAGCGAAATCCAAGCTCTGCTAGAGCTGTTTCTAAAACTAGCAAATTATGGAATATTTGATCTTGCTAGCTGGAATTTCCAACAATAAAAACAGTCATTATTTTTTCTCTTTCCTGAGCAACTCTCTTCTGATAATACACAATGCACATTTGTCCAAAAATATATCAGCAAACCACAAAGCTTGCAGGTTTACCTCCAAAAGCTTCATAACCTCTTTGAATATTTGAACCCTTTTACTCATCTGGTCTTCTGAAAATGTAGAGAGAGGCTACATGAGAACAGCTGTTCTTGAAACAGTTCTCAGCACAGATGAGATGATCTTAACTTTGCATTTGAACACCCATCCTGCATACCTCCCTCTGATTCTAGGTCTGATCTGTACCCACATAGGCATAAGGCCAGCCTCTGGCTAAGGTTTGAATGCCACTGAAAACCCACAAGAAATAATTGCTCTTCCTGAAAAGAACTTGTCCCAACGAGTGGAAATCATTTCATAATGGCTTGTAAGATCATAATTCTTCAGTCTCCAAGCCCCAGTGATACAATAAGATAATAAATCTGCCTGAAGAGTGAAGTGTGCTGTAATTGATGGGAATATGTAGACAGAGAATGCAAATCTCAGAGTACATCTGGAGCGTCTGAACAGGTGATCTGTGCACAGTGAGGATCACAGAACGGGGCGTCTTGCACTTGGCATCATTAAAATTTGTTTGCCAAGCTTAATTACAAGTGTGAACTCTAATCTCAGTTTTCCATACTTCATTTGAGGGATTGCCTGATAATTCCAGTGGTGCTGCTGATGATCTGTGTGGCTGAAAAGTAACATTAGGTCACAATCCTGCTTTCTCAATTAGGTGCAAACATGACCAGCTTCTCTAGATCACCACTGTATCTCTCTAGAAACCACTGTATATGTGGCATTGCAAAAAGTCTGTGTTGTCTCTGTGACACGTTTGCAGTTATGCCCCAGCTTGGGCATCACTTCACAAGTTTCCACTTGGTCAGCTGGAAAAAAATTGCACTCCTTCATGAACAACAATACAGTGAGGGGATTAAAAAAAAAAAGAAAAGGATTGAACAAAGTAACAAAACTCCCCTTGTAATCAGTGCTGAATGGTAGTTAATAAATGCAGAAGAACTTGAAGAGATTAGCAAGGAAGTAAATCATTACAAAAAATAGTTAGGCTTGCCATTGTAAAAAATGTCCTAAATTTCCTGAGTATTGAAAAGTAATATGCATTTTGACCTTTTTTCTTGTTTGAGAGCATATCATTAATTATTTCTTACAAAAACATTACATTAAAAAAAGCCATTGCATCTGTAAATGAATGGCAAATCACTGCTTAAATGAGGTGGAAAAAAATCTGCTGTCTTGGAATCTTTCTCTAAATATTACTTTTTAATTTTATAAAAGGAAATCTTCTGCATCCAATAGAAGCATGTTTTGCAGCTAATTAGATTCATTTACATATTGTTGCATGAGAGAAAGAAAACAATCTCATTTCTCTTGATGGAAAGAACAACTGGAGGTTGAGTTCCTTAGAGACACCAAACCTGCCCTGCTTTTGCTTTCTGTCTTCAGGTATTTTCTCTTACTTAGAATATTCTGTTTGCTCTTCAGACTCATCCTCCCCTGACATGAAGGTTGAATTTAATACAGAAGGAAAGAGGGACTGCTGGTTTGTGATAATGTCCAAGAGGCTGGGGCACATGGGCCCAAGAAAATGTCACTGATTTGTGTTTCTTCCCTAGCTAATTCAGGAAATCCTTGATCAATCATGCATAGTCCTATGAGCACTGGAACACTCATGGACCAGAGCTTTAAAACACTGTATTTCACCTTCCTGTCTTAGCAGCAAGAGTTGGAAATGTACACCACAGATGTCCCTGGTTTGAAGAAGTAGGGGTTAAGATCTTTGAGCCTTTGGCTTAATGTCATCCTGTGAAGTCTCTGCTATGGCAGATTCAGGAGGGAATCATGGTTTTTCTCACTATGGTTGCACGTTGTTTTTTCTTCCTTGAAGCTGCCTGCTGGACAACCATCAGCAATAGTGTTGGCAGCTCCAGATTCAGCCTGAAGTCAACAGCAAGGCTTGAAAATAATAAATTGTATTAGATAAAATAATTACTTAATTTCTTTAAAATTAAAGAAAAAATTACACATGCTGTGTTTGCAAGAGGAAAGGCCTTATCATCAATCACAGCACATAATCTGGTTTAGATGCACTGTTTAAGTGCTCTTTGAAGGTAAATATTTTATTATGCCTTCAAAACATATTAGAGTTTACAGTTTATCACAAATGTGCAAATCAGGTTTCTATCCATGTATCCTTTGGTTTCTCAGCTTACTTCCCTTCCCTTTAAACTTGCTTTCAAAGAGTCTCTATTGCAACATCAAGCTCCGGGAAATGAGTTTACAAATTGAGGTTGGTTTTCAAGGAGTGCTTGCATGCTTAGTGCTTGTGTTGATGTTTTCCAGAGGTTTGTTTCTTTTTTTAATCTATAAAGAGGCCGTGCAATTGGGATAAAATAACAAATGATCAGATATTCAGAGGCTGTTTCAGCTCCTGGAGAGGAGAATCCTGGCAGAACACTCTATCTCTCTTTGAATGGCACAGAGGACTTTGTGCAGGGAAAGAAGGGAAGTTGCTGTACATAAACTAGCATGAGTGCTCAGTTCCTGGGCTCTGGAATGCTCAGCCCCACTGCCTGTAGCACTGATGCTCGACTTCATACATACACAGTGACTTATGGAGGGAAGGTGTCTATCAACAAACAGCCTTATTTGTCTGATTTGTCTTAACTTGGAAGAAAGGAAAGAAGTGGAAAGAGCAAAAGTCAGGTCTCAATGTGAGAGTGCACAGCACATCTTCACCACATGAAGGCTTCAGCAGCTCCGAGGACAAAACAGGATCTGTTGTGTGGCACAGTCATGATCTTAGCAATGCAAGTACTCAAGAAACAAAAGGCATGGCAGTTTGCAGTTACAACTCATCTCTGAATCACAGGAAAGGCTTCTCACCTGGTATATGTCTGATTGGAGGCGTAACGCCGCATCTCATTAGATGTGTCAGAAAAGTAAAGCTTGCAAAAATCATTTCACAACTGTTCTGGTTTTTTTGAGGAGAAAAAAATTATTCCTTCAAATGTGTTACAGTCCTTCTAAGAATGCACATGCAAACACATACAAAATGCCCTGCCTGGGGATTTCAAAACTTCAGTGTTTTGATTTCTCCTTTACATTATTTTCTGTGGGTGCAGCTGAACAGAGGGAAATAAAGACGAACTCTAAGGTCAAGAAGAAAGGAACTGTTGGCCCTCTAGCCAGCTAGTAAATAGAACTTGCCCAGGGTATGGCAGGCAAGTGCCTCCTCCACCCAGACTTTTGTTCTTCAAGGACATTAATGTGATTTTTCATGCAGTAACAGTTTGCTCTTGCCAGAGCATGTCTAACAGCTTACCCCATGGCTCTGATCTATTAGCAGTGATGAATTCCAGTCAAGGGAAACAAGTAAAGCTGCAGTATCTCTTGAACTTTAAAACATGACAGAGCATTAATGAGGACCATCACTGGCTTATCTCCATAGAGTGGTGCCTGATAGTTCCTTTGTTTCCGTGTCCCCTATCAGTAGTGATTTGCAGGAATTTCTCTAGAATTCAAATTCTCCTTTTCCCAGTGTTGCTCACTGGTCACAACAGCCCCTGTATATTTCTGAGGACTACTTTTTTTTGGCTTCACCTATAGTAGTAACCACCAAGAGAAGAAGCATGTAAAATACAGAGAGGGCATCCCAGCAGGATTGGTCATCTATTCAGTAGCATGAGCTGGTTTAACTGCTCCAGGCTGTACTCCTCCCAGTGTCACAGTCGTGGGCTGTAGTGGATCACGTGCTCTCTGCTTGGAGTGCTTTATGTTATGCTTCTACTCCCAGTCCTTCTGAGAAATGCTTGGATAGGTTTTCTGGTTGGATGAGCTGCAGTACACGTGTGTCAATAGAACTAGGCAAGAACAAAGACGGGCTGAAAACATATTAGAATAAAAAAAACTCTAGGATACTCAACATAAAAGCCAGCAGCAAAGGTTTAAAGTCACCACAAAGGCTGAGAAACTGCAAGTTAAGGCACAGCACCCTCTGCTCAGCCCACATCACCCTGCCTTGGGGCTGTGCTGCGCAGTGCACCGGAGAGCTGCAGCACGCCTGTGGGAGTGAACCAGCACTGCTAACAGGATCTTCAGGTCCTACTTGGTGAGTGGCTCCAGGGTTTAGGTTTTCTCCCATGTTTCTTGTCCTCTTGGAGAAGCTCCCTGTAAATACCTGCAAAGCCACTTCATTTGTCCTCTTTCCAGTCTGCCCTCACGCCCCTCCTTGGGCACAGGAGTGGCAGGGCTGCAGGTGAGCCTGCCATCCCACCCAGCAGGCAACAACAATCTGTTCTCCTCGGACTGGCACAGCTCTAAGTTCTTGCCTGGCAGTTTGTTTGCCTGTTGGGACTGCCTTTTGTTCCATTTCTGCAGTAGCTGGCACAGTGGGGTCCTGGCGTCTCATTTTTAAATACTGGCATCATGCAAATGGGAAGATGCATCCCCATTTGCCTTCCAACAGAGCAGCTAGTTTCAAGGCACCTCTCCAGTAAAATGGAACGAATCTTCACATTTTTTTGTATTGAGGCGTGTGATACTTGCTAAACAACTGGGCACTCCCATGCAGCTCTCACATCTTCAGGAAGGTTGCACCACCTTTGCCCAGGATAGAAGAACTCACACCGAACTACCAGGTTGTGCTGCTCCTCTGCTTCTCTTGCCCACGCCCAGGGAAGTGGGTCTGTCACAGCAGACTTGTTCAAGGTGGATGAACCAGCACAATGAGCGATGGCAAGGCCATTGCTCTGAGCTCTGCTGTTGTCATCTGGAGCATTAGAAGCATTCAGCTTTAACTTCTTACTAAACTATTTTTTTTTACCATTTCTCTTTAACTGTCTACCTTTTGTTTTGTTTTGTTTTTCAGCCAACAAAAATGTGGAAATGCTTTCTACTACTATCAGATCAGCTCCTATGGAGTGTAGAATATGCTTGCTGCACCCATGGGCAGTAGTAGGAGAGGGGCCTTTTGTGGTGAGTCTGATACAATGACAGGCTTTGTAGGAGGATGTGCTCTCAGCACAATGCAATCTCTGGGAGGAAGAGCTGGCTTCTGGTGGGCATCCCCTCGGCTCTCAAGGCAGCTACAAACCACTTAAAAAAATCCTACATTTTACTTGGAACTCAGATCTTACTGCCATGGACAGAAATTATCCTTGTACTTTGCTCATGTTGTTACCACCTCTGACAGTGCAAGGGCCTCAGGCTCACTAAGCCCTCATGCTGACTGACCCTTCTCCCAGACGCTTTGTTCCACACACAGCAGAAGTCAGCAGTGCAAAAAAATTACATGTCCTCCTCTCCATAATACAGGGTCAGGATTATTCCTCTCTGGAATATGTGCATTTGGCACCTTAAAGACCAAAGATTCCAGTAAAGCTGCTCCTGCAGCTCCCTGAGCAAGCACTCAAAAATTTAATAGCTCTCACCATTACCATATTTTCACTGATGTCTCCCCTGCATTCTTTGCATGCTTTACTTGTTTCTCTATGACTAGGTTTTAGTACAATCATTTGACAATAACTGTTTATAATGGTCAACGGGAGAGATGTGAAGCTCTGAAAACCCTTGCAGTGGATGGAATGCAATAGCAGTTTCCTCTACCCAGGCCAGAGCCTCAATTGCTGTAAATCAGCGTGGTTTCACTGCCAAGCATAAAGTTTGCATTCATTTACATCAGCAAGAATACCTCCCTAAGAATTTCAGTCCCTTGTATAACAAGGTTAAATTTTTCCCACTTCTTTTTTCTGAAACCATGCTGAATTTTAAGCTTCCTTAAATCCACTCCAGTAATTCTCATTCCTTTGAGTCAGAATTATTGACAATCAAATTTATCTATAATGAACAAGAAGCGAGCTTGAAGAAAGGTTTTCCATTTTGGATTTTTTTTCTTTCTGTGTCCTTTTAGTGTCCTTCCTCAGTCTTAACTCCCTCCCTCCCTTACCTGAAATCCTTCATGCCAATACCTCTGAAAACAACCTGGAAAACAGAGTATGTTCATTTGGTTTTGGTATTTTTCTTTCCCAAGCCTTATTAGCTAGCACTGTATGCATCATCATAATTGTGGTAAGATGCTGTCAGCATCCCTGCCTGGTTTCACAGATTGCTCTGACTGCTTTCCAAGCATCCCTAAGAATAGCTCAAGACAGTGATGTACGATGGTGAGTAGAGAGCTGTCATTGTAATGGCTCCTCTGTTCCCATGGACCTCTACCAGGAATCACAAACATGTTATACTGGAGAATCTGCTCTGAAAGTCTGGGGTGGAAGAGGTGGGCAAGAAGCAGCTGAGGTGCATATACTATGTTCCTTCTATCCTCTGACTCTGAGCAACACTGAATGCAGATATCATCTAAAGCCAGTTATCAGTGCACTGTTTGTTCATTCTGAGCAGGCAGATTATTTGTAATTGTTAATCTGTATTGTTGCACTACCCAAAAATCAAAGCACTTGCTGAAGGAATGACCTTGTAAAGAAAGGCAGCGCCTCAAAGCTGCTGCTTATTGTGAAGGGCACAAAAATGGGTATTTCATACAATATTTTTTGTGTCTTGCACTTCTTACAGAGACAGATGCAGCAATAACTTGTGCATGGCTAAGAACCAAACACACATATGTGCACATTCTTAAAGGTCATCTGTCAACAAACTCAAGTTTTAGAGTCATGGACAGTTCTTGAAAAGTGTGCAAAAGCTTGTTTGTTGTTTCCTTTGTTTGACTTTTATGCCTATTAGTAGGAACACAGATAATTAACTGCAGACTAGCTGTTCCACTGTTGAAATTTGCAAACCTGCCACATTGACATAATGAAAGATAATGCCTTTGGGGACAAGGAAAGTATAGATTTTTTTTCCCACAAACTTCTTTTGTAACAGCAAGCAGACAAAGGCCATCACTCTACCGATGTTTTTAAGCTTTTACTGCTCTGTCCAAAACTTGTCTTTAGGTCATCAGGCAGAAGAATTCATGCCTTTAGGAAAACAGGTTGAAGAATTCATGATAGAGCTCAGAGAACTTCTTTTTTCTTTCTCTTTTCTTTCATTTTCCCTGTTAGAAAGGTACCCAGTCAGTGTCCCAATGCTCTGCTGGGTGGAGCTGAATGACAGGAACAGGCTGGGACAGGCACAAATGGAGCACTGTCTTTGTGGTCCATCTGATGGGTTTGTCCCTGGTAAACACAGTGTCCATGGGGGTTTATGTCTTGAACAGATATAGGAGAAGGCTACTGAATGATATCTTGTCCTAGGTGAGGATGGTCTGGGCTCTGTTCCCAGTTCTGTCATGCTGTCCTTCTGGCACATATTTTCCTGTGCATCATTTTCCTCAGAAACAGTGAATGAGAAGGATTTCAGCTGAACCTCAGGGCTGGCCATGGGGGTGGTGCCTCCAGTGCTCAGCCTCACTGGCCAGCATGGCACAGCAGGAGGACCCCAGAGCAGCAGAGAAAATGTCCAGAAGTGAATGTCCTCTCTGCAGCACTGGGTGACTCTGGAGCAGGCTGAGCTTTCCTTAGCAACTGGTGCATGTCTTTTGGTTTTGTTTCATCCCAAAGGATCCCAGCCCATGTGCTTGGAGGTTCCTCTGTCGTGTGAACAAGCACAGAGATGATGAGCATATGGGAGACCCAAGATCTAAGGCAGGAGCATGGAGGCACTGTGCTGGATTGTCCAAAGCAGTCCTGGCTATCATTTCTTTTCTTGCAATCTGGCTCTGGGCAAGTTTTTCTTGATCAAACACGATGCTTTGATTCCATGAGAGTCCTCTCCTTGCAGAGGAAATGAATGCTGTTAATTGCTGCAGCTCTGAATCTGCCAGAGTTGGGCTGGGACTCCCATCAAACAGCTGCACGGGGAGGATGGGGATGGCTGCCTGCTGCTAACTAAACCCATGTCTGTAATGCTGTGTGCCACCCCTGTGTCATTCTGTCCCCTGCCACTTGGGAGCCTGTGGAAGGGACTCAGGAAGGCAGGGATGCCTCTGGAGGTATCTGACATTGTCTCCAGTCAGGTACTGAGGCACAGCCCTGTCACAAGTTTTGGAAGGCTCCTAGCCCACACGTCCTGCAATAAGGAGGGCCCATCTCCACCTGGTGCCTGGAGGCAGTCACAGTTTGTGGTTTCTCTGGAACAAAACTTGCAGTTTTTCCCAGTAAGTGCTCCCAGTTGTAGCAACAATTCCAAAGTCACGTCATGTTTTACTAGCTTTGCATGCCTTTTATACCAAGTTGCTATCAAAGGCATGCATATGTCTTGATCCAAAGTTATTCAAGATGTGGAGCCACCAGATTTTATTGACGAAAAGGGTTTCATTCACCTACAAAACTTTTTTTAAAAAATGCATTTCTGAAAATTCATGTACAAAGGCTCAGAGATGCTGAGATGTGCTGATACCTAGTGCTCGGTTTAAATGACTGCAGCTTTAAAAGTGCTGAACTCCACTGTCTTCAAAACTAGCATTTTCTCTCTATGAAATCTACAAGCAACCCCAAATCCAATCATGCTTAAAACATCTGGCCCCAGCCATTGCCAATTTATGTGCCCACGGTGTTTGGTTGTAGCCTTGGTGAGGGTAGGCTGGTTCCTCCTCCACCCCAGATGGGCAGGGCTCTAGAGCAGCCTGGGCTGGTTTAGCTTAGAGACTCTAAACTCAACTGCATTTAAAAGGAAAAACTCCTTCCCAAAATAGTATTTCTGATGCAGTTGTGCTTGCCTGAAAGTGCAAAAAGGGCCAGAGGGAGCCCATGGGCATCCATTAACGCTTCAGAGTCCAAGCCCACCTGCTCCACATACAGGTGTCATGAGGGAGCACTGGACTGTGGCTTCAAGAAGGCATTGCTGGAGGGAACATGAGGAAATGTAGCTGACCCAGCCAGTGCCTTCCTGGGGTGCCCAGGGCAGCAGCTGCCAGGGATCAGGGCTGCCATGTGTGGAAGGATGCCCCATGGTGGGTGGCACGGCTGGGCTGTGACTTCAAGGAGGCTGCAGCAATGCAGCTCAGTCCAGCTTAGCCATTGATGTGGCTCTTGGCACCACATCTGAGGAGATTGCTGCACAGCAATTATTTCACCTCAGGCATTTTGCACTTGAAACAGCCAAAATTTCAGCTGGTGTTGAACTAAAAATATCCTGGTTGTGTGCAACTGTAGACCCTCTCTGGCATCCATTTACCCCAGAGCAGCAATGGTAAAGCACCCAGAGGAAAGTATTACTTGGAGTCCAGGAGTATGCAGCGATGAGCTTTGCATCCTGAGAACATCCTTCATTTGTCTAACTTATCTAAGATAAACCTGTAGACCTGATGGAAGAATATACCCCTGAGAAATAAAGCCAAGTGAACAGAAGTGAAGGATCACCTTTATCCATACTGTATAACTAGAGACGTGTGTGCAAAAATGTACTTTTTGACATAATCCTTTTTTGCCTCGCTGCCCTATTTCTACATTGGGAAATTTCATATGTCCTGTCCAAGCTTATGGTATTTTAAAGAGATAAGCACATCATTTTTATCTAGTCTGCAGTAAAGGGTATGGAAGGGGGAACAGTCAATAATTTTAACTCAATCTCATTAAAATGAATCAATTTTATTCTTGATGTGTTTAATATCTTATACAATGAGGCATTTTGTATATGACTATCAGAAGCATAGTTAATAGGAAACAGAAGCTTATACCTGGGGCTGTAACTGTGTAAAAGTCTTTCTCCCATCCAGCTCCTCAATCACACACTGAAATTTTTCCCCAGTCTGCACCCTGCAACTTCCACCACTTTTATTTTTCTATGGACACACACCACTGGGCACCAGGTTTAGGGGTTTTGGGGTGCCAAGGAGTCCATGCAACCTCCCAATGTGTTTGAAAAAAAACCAAAGACTCTGGTCCTGCATTCCCCTCCTCTTGCTGTTTGGGCATGCAGAGAGCCTTCAGAGAAAAGGTGCGTGGGCTCATCCCCTGAACTTGGGCTTGACCTTTGCAAAAACATGTGTGGCTGATTGCAAATGCCAATCCTTAGAGGAAGGCCATGTACCAGTGCAGAGCAACTCACTCCTACCTGCACACAGCTAGCAGCAAATGCATGGACCCAGCCTGATCTGGTTGTTCTTGGTGCCCTGGGGTACCCAAGACATCATGTGAGGTGTTGGATTGTACAGATCCATATGGTTAAAAGATGGCTTTGAATGGAGCACAATAAATTGTCAAAGAGGAAAGAGTAAAAGCTGTGGTGTCTGAAATTATTCCACTCTAACAAGTGTGCAATTGGTGAACTGCATAGAAGAAATACAATTCATGCTTTTGCCAAGCAGCTGTTCTCCAAAGGCTTCCATATCAGCAAGTTTGTGCCGTTTCATCCCTTACACAGTCCAGAAAATAAGTGGAAATACCAGTCATTCAAATAACCAATGTCAAATACACAGAACAGCACATGTATAGCCTTTTCGGATTGAATCCTTCTCCATACCCTGAGTAGCTCTGCACCCCATCTAACATGGACTCAGGGTCTCAGATGACTTTCGTTTTTCAAATTTCAGGGAAATGATGTAAGTCTCTGAAAGACATATGTTATCCCTAAAGCTCTGGGACAAAGCAGTGATCTATGATCTGTTCCTCCAGCCCAGTGGAACTTGCACAACCAAGAGCAAACTCACTCCTGTGGGACATGGAATTCTCAAGAGTTAGCCTAAAATGATGGTAAGAAGCTTCCCTGAAAAATTAAGACACTCTCAGCCCTCATTCCTTGCTGTGGCTACAGGCAAGGCACTTTCTTTTCTGTTTCTTTCGTTCATATCAATGCAAGTGTGTGTTTATATATATATATGTAAGTACATTTAGATACAGAAGTATGCACACACATACATGTACGTACACAAATATATGTACATCAGTGCATACATAGAGTTAAAGAATCTCAAAAGCAAACACTGTGCTGTGCACACATCTTCCTACGTGGAGAGGATGAGAGAGCAAGCACACGACAGCTGTTGGTTATACTGCTTAATGAACCACCCCGGAGCATTACGCTGCTTAGTGTGGTATAACCAGCACAGAATAAACTGCAATCAAATAGGCAGGACTGGGTGCTGAGATGGAATAGGAGAGGAGCCTGGGGAGAAAGACAGCTGCAGGGGTCTGGGTGTTGGCTGGGGAGAAAAACAGGTGTGCAAAAGAGTGTGTCACAGCAGCTGGAGTGGGGCTTGGGACTGCTCAAGGGAGGTAGGTAGGTCAGGTAGGAAGATAAGGTAGTAAGGAAGTGAGATGCAGTGTTCAAGAGATAAGGTGAAGGTGGAATATTTTGAAGAGATGATTTGAAATAGGCAATTTAGTCAAAATGATTCTATGTGTAAAGAAGGTAAGGTAGAGGAAGGGAAGTTTTGCATTTATTGTGAAATTTATGTCAGATCGTATTTAAAACTGTCTCCTTTGCATCACTAACCTGTAATCCCATAGCAGCGTTGCCCAAATGTCTTGGAGACTGAGATGGGGTCTCTACTGTAGGTAAGAAACATCCTGTGTGATGGAGGATGCACTGAGAGGAGACCACCAGAAACTCAAAAAAGCCTGCCATTCTTCACCACCACTTGCTCTGTACTCTTGCTCCAGGCTCTAGTCATGAAACACGAAAATATTTCCTGCAAACTATTTTAGACAGAAGCAAAGGAATTGCTGGTTATAAATGGAACAGCATGTCTTTTTTCATCTGTGTATTCACAGCGCTGGAAACAAGCAAGAGCTGAAGATGTAGTTATTGAAGCAGATGAATAGACATCATCATTTGAGTTCTGCACATGAATATGGAGGAGGAATTAAATCATGGGCAATGTGTGATATTTTAACCCAAAACTACTACTTGTGCAGAACATTTTCTTACAAATTTGTGCTCAAAGTGGTTCCTAAACCACTATTAATCAGACTATTTGGAGTTCTGCTTCAAGAAAGCCAGAATAACAACATGAACTTAAAAAATCAGATCAGAATGACCTTCTTAATGTTGTTTTCAGTCACCCCATGGCCTGCTGCATAATGTGAATTTCATTTTAGTAGCAGTCTGTTTTGCTATCCATCACTGAGCATGATGGAGTTACTTCCTAAAAGGAATCCTGGTCATTTTATAATCACACATGGTAATCAACTATCTCCTGTAAGAATAAGCTGTTGTAGGTAGCAGCCTACTTTTATTTCCAATCAATATGATTTACGGGCACGTACAGCAAAGCAAGTAGGGAGTTTTTATTTCTAGCTTCATACATGGCTAGACAAGTGACAATGTCCCACAAAGACAATATACAGAGAGACTACAGACTAATCAGGTAAGGTCTTGAGATGGCATTATTGGAGTGATGAGACACTCAGTGTGACTTGCTGTGTGTGACATTAAAAGGCAGAGAGAGAGAAAAACTGGCTATAGAAAAATGATGCTCTGGCATTCCATACTGCTGCACTCACTCTCCCTGATTTTCAGATGAAACCCAGTGGCAAGCTAACAAAAAAATTCATTTATCACTGCTAGTCCTGCAAACTGAAATAGGGATATGTAACCCAGAGGCCCAGGGAGTTTTATCACTGACTTCATAGAAACAGAATTTCCCCAAAGCTTTCTGGAAATGTCGACATTTGGCAAAGCAGAGAGTTTGTATCAAAGTCTCAAACTCAGTCTTCTCTGACCCCTCACCTGATGCAGAAGCCTACACCCTGCATATCAGGGCTGGCAATAGGTTATACCCATTCAGAAAGTGTGCACCCCGTTGGTTCTACCCTTTGTTATTCCCCTGGGACCTAGGGGATCCCCTGAAAACACCAGCCTCACATCTCAGGAACTGATCACATAAGCTCACTGGAAACTTAAGGTGGATGAGCTAATACCAGCACTGTGGTAGCAGGGGAGGGAGATCAGAGGTCAGCCCATAGCAGAGCTGGGGCTCACACCACAGAGCATGACGGCAGGCTGCCTCTCTCCCTGGAAAGGAGCTGTGTTCCACAGCACAGTGGAGAGGCAGCAGAGCTCGCTGGTGCAGTGCATCCCCAGGCATTTTCTGAGTATAGCTATAATTCAAACTGATGGGATTTTTGAAAAATGTTTTACCACCTCATCTATCTAGGTCTGATTTGATTCCATCAACGAAGCAGCTAAGTTTTCTCGTTTTCTTTTTTTTTTTCCCCAACACAACTCTGTAAGTTGCAGGTGTCAGGAAATCTTAAAATAATATGATGGGATGGGAAGGAAAGTATATACCTCCTCAGCTCCTACATATTTAACAATAATAAAAAGATACCACAAGGCAGAGCAGATAATACTGATTTACTGCAACCCTATTTGCATGTATATATGAATATACACTTTTATTTGGACTTGATGATTTATTCATTATATACATAAAGAGATAATGAACAACACATCTGCATGCCATGAATCCAGGTTTCATTGAGGCTTGTTATTTACAAAATAGAGACAAAATCCCTGAGGATGAACCTTCTGCTCTCTTTCTAGTGTACTGTATTTGGGATGTCAGGAGTTTTTAAAGTAAGCCTTTTATTTAAAATAAATACGCAGACATGAGAGCAAGCATATTATCACACAGAGAGGCGGGCAGACTATATCTTCAATTTAAGAAAACACATTTTTTAACATGAATTATGCACCTGCTTTGTTTTTTCCTGTTACTGGGAAAATCAGACAAAACAGGAATTCACTCATTAAAAGTGGCTGAAGATGTAGTTTTGTGAATGTCTCTGCATGACAATGACTTAACACAGGTGGAAAAAACCCAGCAGTACAACAGCTCAGAACGTTCTCACAGAAGGCAGTGATGATATATAGCTGTTGGACATGATAATTTTCACAACAATGTTTAGTTGTATTTTTTAGAAATCCTTTTGCAGTGCAAAAAATATTATGGGATTTCATCAACCAAGAACTGAAAAGCCTGAAAGAAACCCCAACAAACAAAGCAAAAAAAAAAATCCTTCCTTCCAATGTATTTGCTTTCTAAAATGAGAAATTATAAAAACCAGTTACCTTCATTTCTTTTCAGTAAAACTTACTATATCAAACCCAGGTGTAGAAGCAGTACTCCCAGAGAAATGTATACAAGCCATTCTAGTATAACCCAGGTGTATGAGAATTTTTTCCCATCTCATGAATGTTTGAAAGTTTACAGAGATTTCAGCACAGCTTTGAACTCTCATGAATGTAACACCTGATTGCCTAAGACTTTCACCTCTAGGTAGGTTATTAACTGTGATCCCTATAGCAGTAGATGCTAAAATTTCCATGTGTGATGCAGGAAGTGTAGCACTCAAAAACAGGCTTTCTCAGGTTTTAAGATCCCCTAAATGCAAAATCAGCAAAAGCTCCCATGATTTCAATGAATCTGTTTATTCTATACCTTTTCACTGTAGTTTGGTAAAAACCATGCATTCCCTGCTAAATTTTGTAATTTAGCCACAGGTTCTACATCAAAAAGTCACAAATGTGCAGCATATTTTGCATGTTTATATGGAAATATGAACACAGTGCCGAAACCTCGTAGTGCTCACGTTTGAAGCAGCCTGAGCTTCATCTTTTGTAGAAAGGTGGAGCAAATGACCTCCAGAGAATGCTTCCAACCTCATCCATTCTGTTTCCAGTGTATTTAAGCAAAATAAGCTCTCAGTGTATAAAACTTAGTCCCATGCTAGCTGCAGTCTGTTAAAAGGGGAGCAAATAAAGCCAGTGGAGTGCAGAAAAGGTATCTGTTATCCCAGCAGGTCTGCATGAGCCCCTGTGCTTTTATTGTGGCCCTGGATACTCAGGAAATAAAATGTGAAGGGCACCTTTTGGGGAATCATTAGAAACTTTGAAATATATATTATTATTTATAGATGTATAAATAGTTCTTCTTCAAATTTGCCTAGGACTGAAAAAGACCCACTTCACTGAAAGAATTAATTCTAGTTCTGTCTTGGCTGATGGTGTGATCTCACTGGCAGGTCAGATTCAGCATGCCACACAGTGCTGCAGGTGGCTGAGAAATCTGATTCAGGAAAGCCTTTGCCTGTGCAGACATAAATGCAAAGGGGCCACAGAAAACCTTGGGATACCCAGGCTACCACTCCTGCCTCTGTCTGTTTTTCTCTAAAAACTTTCCTTCAGCTTCCCTGCGCCCAGGAGCTTTCACAGCTTTGGCTGTCTGAACTGGCTCCACTTGTTATCTATACTGTTTTTCTTGTATAAAGCCCTTTAATCATCAACAGTTTCTGCTTTCAGAAGAATATATCAACCCCCAAAAACATGTTCAGACAACAAGGGAGAGTACAGGCTCTTGTACAGTGTTTCTTTTAGTCTCTGGCCCTTCCTGCTCCTTCAGGGACAGCGATCCCCTAGATTGGAAGGGGGGAAATAAAACAAAACCACTCTGAAACTGTCTTGAGCCTCTCATCTGGTTTGTCTCCTTGCAACCTTTTCCTTTTCCAATGCCATGGTAATTTTCATGCAAGGGGATCGGGGTGAAGGAACAGATGCTGCTCCTATTTCCTCCCTGTTATCATCCTACTCCCAGCGATGCTCCCTGTAATCGTTCCGTTGTACAGCTGCCTTTCCTATAAAGCTGAACAATGAATAATGGATGCAAAAACTAAGTGGCGTTTCAGGTTCATTAGTATGCATATTGTTATAAATTCATTTCAGTAGGTGCTGTGAAGCCACTCTCCTCTCTTTTGTATTTTGAGGTGTCACTGCTTCAGGCTCTGCTAATGTTCATTTTGTATTCATTCATTTGTGTCTGTAGTTTTACCTGGATTGTAGGCTATTGTTCTTATTTGCAAAGCTTGGGTTTAATTTCCTGTAGGAAGCTTTTCTTTTGTCTCTAGGGCTCACTCTCCTATTACCATCCACCTTGAGAGTACTAAAGCACTGTCCTGCTGGTAAAATATAATTTGTTTTCTAGTATTCTAATGAAAACGTTACCACTTATGTCCTAAAAAAAAAATAAAATAAAAAAGAGAGAGAGAGAAAATAAAAGAAAGATCAAGATTTTCTTATTCTAGCTGTTGGTATTCAGAGCTTCCCTTCTGTTCATTCCTACTCCTGAATGTTAAATAGCTCAAAAGCCCCCAAGCCACAGACCTGCAAATCTTGTTACCTTTGACCCATGTCCAGCTGCTGGCAGAGGCTTTGCTGGTAATGCTGGGCTCCTGAAAGGAATTTCTGTCAGCCATGCAGAAAGCAACTCATGCATCAGCATTTTCTTGTAAAGTCGAACAGAAGCTACTTCCTGCTCCATTTCAGACCCCCATCCCTTTGCAATTATTCCCTTTATTTATGACATACATATTTTATTCATTCTCATTAGGCTGTTCAATAGTAACCCATTATCTTTCAACAGATTCATAGCAGATAAAACATTCATATTTTTGCCCCTATTTTTGTTTCTGTTTTATGATATTCTCCCTCACACATTCAGATTAATTCTTCCTAACAACAGCATATCATCAGGCCTTGCCTTCAGCTATTGTTAACAGTGAACTGATAAAATGCAGTAGGATGCTACAGAAAGTAGAGCTGATCCCAAGCCTTTTTTTCCTCTCTGCCCTGTCTGTATTGGACCAATAGCGGTGCAGAGCTATCAGCTCAAGAAAGTACAAAATGAACTCCAGCTACAATGGAAGAAAGAGACAATAGTGAGCCATAGCTGTGCTCTCCCAGGACACTTTGCACAAAGGAACAATCGCCCACAGCGGTCTCACTAAAACGGAATTTGCAGTGGATAATATTCAGCACATGCAGAGTGCATATAAAGTAATACCCCAGTTGCTGATAGCAGTTACTCTGTACCTGCTAAAGCATCTCTTACTGAAACTGTCTCATCTTTGATGGTGTATGCAAAGCTTTCTTAACATTACAAGCAGCACTGAGCATTAAGGACAAGCTATTCAGACCGGGCTGACAAAGACAGGTGTTGAAGCCTGAGTACTGAAATGAATTGTCCTATATTCAGTACCAGGAACCAGTAGCCACATGTTGAAAACACTGGTATAAGTGACTCTCTGAAGATGAAAAGCAGAGCCTATGGCAAAGAAAAGCACAAGTCCTCTCTGCCTGGATCATCATCACCTTTGTTCTCCTCTTTTCTTCCCACAGCAGTAAAAAACTTCAGCTCTCCAATTCTTTAGTCATATGAAGCCGAAGATGAAAAGAGGTTTAGTATCACTAGTAAAGGCTACAAAACCAGGTGTGTCAGACTCTTTGCTTTATTGGGAAGCTTATAATCTCACCCATGTCCTGGGTGCCTGTTTTACCCGTGGAGGAAGCATACGTGCTCCCACTGCTAAGAGAGCTGACACACACGTCCCTGGGCAGAGTGTCGGCGCCCACAGAAAAGTGGGTGGCAGATCTGAGAGGTACAGGAGAGTGACATGTAGACACACCACATGAGGAGGAAGAGATCAGTCATAAGAAACTCATTTCTACTTTTATTATGGTAAATTGAACAGATATCTGAAATATGGAAAACTTAAGTCTTAAACCTAACAAAATATTCTCACTATTCTCACTCCACTACAGAGATTGTCATGACCACAGGGACAGGTATTCCCAACAGGTATCTTCATCAGGTATCACAGTGTCCCATACTGTGTATGTGTGTTTATATTTGGATGCATTCAAATACACTGAAATTCACACATATACACTGCAGTATTGTTGATATATAAATATGTCCTGGTATCTCCCTCTCTATAAGCACATTAATCTTCCCACATGTTTGTAAAAACAAGCCCAAGATCATATGTATGTAGATATCCTATCAGATACACATATTTAACATAGTATTTTTTAAACAGGTTTGCTCTTATTTATGTAAATATCCTCTCTTTCCTTCATAAAAAGGCACTGTACTCAGCCACATTTTTGTTGGCCAGGGACATTGCTAAGGACGCTTGCTGTTAGTCTGTTCCC
The DNA here is from genome assembly GCA_017589585.1 of Phylloscopus whistleri. Lineage (NCBI taxonomy): Eukaryota > Metazoa > Chordata > Aves > Passeriformes > Phylloscopidae > Phylloscopus > Phylloscopus whistleri. The sequence goes on from JADMLD010000177.1 coordinate 226,391, forward strand.
TTTGACTTCTCTGAGCATATTTTTACTGCATATTTTTTTGGGAACATGACTGTGTGCAATAGGAAATAATCAATTGTCATATAAATGACCTAACCTCTGTTGAAGTAAGTGGTGTCTAGACTGATTAAAATCAGGACTAGGTTTGTCCATTTTTGTCCAACTACACCAGCATTTGGGCACCCCAGAACCTCAGTAGAGGCAAAACTGAATAACTGAGAGCAGCATTTGTCCCAAATCCTAGAATGATCACATCTCAAATCATGTTTAGCACATCTAGTAGACCACAAACTCACTAATGTCTCATCTGATGGTACTTATTTATCTTTTACCTGTAGCTTGGTGCTGTGGCACACATGACTCCCTTTTATCACACTTGTTTTATATCATTCCACTGCACCAGGCTGAGTCTGGAGCTGAAGGCCTCCAGGAGACACATTCTTTACCTGCACCAAGTGAGAAAAAGATGTATATTTTCCTGCTAGAGTTGCCTGAAGTCTGTGTAACAGCTGCAGCTTGTTGAGGTGAGGGTCCTGCTGTGTGTAGACCTGATGCAAAGAGAGCCGTGATACAAAGCAGCTCCTAAAAGTGAGGACAGAAGTCCAGCTGTAGATGCAGGAAGAAGGTGCACCTCACTAAGGTTCCAGGCTGATTCTGTCTGCCAAGAACAGCTTGAGAAGGAGAACTACTGCAGACACAACTGAAATTCTTGCAGGAGAGGAATCTTGACAGCTCATTTTCATGTCCTGCTCCCAAAATGGCAGCACCTGCAAATGAGCAGTGTGTTTGTGCTAAGGGGCAGGAAAGGGCCAGTGGGACTGGGCTCCTTCCCATCCCTTCCCATTCCTTCCCATCTCTTCCCACTCCTTCCCACCCAGTCCCTTGCACACTGTGTCTCCACTTGGCCCAGCAGGGATGAAGTGCCTGGACACACTTATGCCTCTGAGCTGTCACTTCTCTGCCCATGAAAGGCATTAAGAGAGCTTCCCTGGTCTCACAAAAGCACTGTAGGGATGAGTATGCTTCAGATTGCATGTACTCAGATATTACTGCAACAGAGGCCAGGAAACAGGCAACATACTCAGCTTTCAGAAACACAGTTCCAGTTTGCAAAGCTGGAAATGTGCAGAGTACTCAATGTGTTCCTTTTTCTTTCTTTCCTTTCTTGGCAACTTGTTTTTTTGTACTTGTAGTCTACTTGATTCTAGGGATTTTTTTATTCCACTGAAAGATTTGGTCTTTCTTTGAGCACCTGCTGCAATTAAAGCACTGGTATTTGGCTCCTGTGAGGTCTATTCTATTATGAAGTTTTATCCATTGGTTGTAGACTAATGAACCCACTAATTCATCACTTCTATTACCCTACTGCTTTTGTGGGAAGTTGTATTGCTGAGCTTGGGTAGGAGCACTGACTCTTGCTACTGCCCCAAGTGTTGTTAGGGATGTAAAAGAGGTAAAGTAATCAGAATTTTGATACAGCTCAACTTTGTGGCCCTTCTGTGGCATGTCAGTTCCTCCTATAGCAGGACTTGCTCAAAGCAAATCAATTTCAGCAATACTTGCTATTCAGAAAGAGTGGCTCTAGAGTGGGATGGAAAAGAGGAATTATTCCCCTGATATTTTTCTGGAAAACACTGAGGGGCATAAGAAATGGTCATTTTTTTTTATTCATTGGAATTGTCTGGTATGGGGCTTAGCAAAACCTAGATAAAGTAATTAGGAACAGCAAGAAATGGTTTCAGCAGCAAATACAACAGCAGCAATATGTTTTTCTCCCTCTGTGTCAGATGCTGGTAATGCTTTTTTTTAAAGCCTAGTCTCAGATTATATGTGGCAGATTTATTTATCATTCCACAGATAGTTATCTGGCTTTTTTTAGATTGTCTGGCATTACATTGATTCAGCACAGAAATGCAGAAATGCACGAAAGTAATTGGCAAGAAAATGAACCCAGGACCAAAAGAGGAATTGCCTCTAAGGTATCACTTTGAAGTTTGAGAGTCAAGAACCAAATAGGATAATTCTGGCAGTCTTGATATCTTTATTGAGAAAACATTTTGGTATTGAGTTTGGAGGGTGAACAGTAATAAAGGAACATGCTGAAAAATAAAAGAAATGAGACTGATCTCTGTAATTGTGTCAGAAATCACATCTACATAAACATGTGAACAGAAGGTTCACAAACACAAACAAGAGGAATGGAGATGTCTGAAAAAACAAGATGCCAATAAAGAAATATGGCTGACAGATAGGAATGAACCTTTTCAAATTGTATTTCTTTCTAAAAGCAGTTAAAATTCCTATTAGTAGCACATCAACTGAAAAAAGAAACCAAAAAAGATTTGTTTTAATTTAGGCAACAGAAGCCCATGGAAAACAATGTTTGTAAATTCCAAAAGCCAAACCCCTTTCCATCTAGCCCAACCCTCATCTGAATTTAGCCACCAACTCATTCACTTGTTTTTTAAGTCAGCTGTTACAACACACATAGTCCTCTCATTATCCAAGCATCTCAGTTCGAGGACCAGATTGTTTTTCTAAAGCACGTAACTTGATGCCACAGTACAGACAAGGGGTTTGGGCAGAGTGGGCATTTTAATACCCTGTATCCATCTGCTGCACGTGTCCTGACGCAGGTTCTTCTGGATGTGGGAGATGGAACATCTAGAGCAGGCGGAAACTCCAACACTCAGCTAGTAAACAGTGGTGTTGCAAGCCTTGTTAATTAATGTTTGCAAAATGTTCTGAGATTCCCCAGATAGAACACGTTACAGAAGTGAAAAATATTACAAGTAATATTACAAGTAATCTTCAGTGATGTATTAATCACACCAAAGGTATGAAAGCAGCCTTGTTATAACTAAAGGCTTGTGACAGGCTTCTCTTTCAGCAGGTTTGCTAACAGAAGGAACAGACTGCAAGGCAAGTACAAAACTCCACTCCAAGATGTGGTGCTTCAGGAAGGCAGCAAAGCTTATCCACATCAGCAATTTTTGTTGCTGAAAACCCACATGGGCATCACGTACTTCATCTACTTTCAGGTCCTGAAGTTCTGTGAGCCTTTGGCCTCATTCAGTATCTCTCCTCAATGTCCACACGGAGATGTCATTGCTCTGCTACTGCAACCTACAAAACAAGCAAGTGGCTTAATAAATAACTGAAATGTCTCAACAAGTGAAGCATCTGGATTGGAGTATGACTCCTTCATTGCAGGGTGCAGGAAGGGCAGCTGGAGATCCCTTGGCTTCACTGTGAGCACGCCTGACAGGATCACCATTTCCCTACTGGTCCTTTTTGGGATCATATTCTGCCCTCTTCAGTGATCCAGCATGAAGATTTGTGCCAGGAACCACCATCCAGATACTTTCCCTCTCACCTCATTCAGCCCTGAACTTTGGCTCCAGAGGGAAGAGAATAGGAATGCATCCTACACAGATCCTTTTTCCATCTGAGAGTCTAAGGTATGCTGGAGGAGATTTTGAGGGCTGACACAGCCCCAGAATGGTGAAAAGATGGTGGTTTCAGGGACGCATTGCAGAGCACAGGAGGAAGACAGTGCCTCGGCAGAATGATTTCTGGGCTGCTGCATACCAAACACACCAAGAAAGAAATAAACTGGCAGTGACTAGGAAATGACTGATCCATGCCAAAGCTGTGAAATAGTTGCCCTCTCTTCAATGCTGCTCAGGAGTTTGACAGGTTGAGATCCTCCTGTTTCCTCCCTTGTTTGCCTCTGCCCATTTGAATTGCAGGGATCCCTTTGCTGTGCTGATTAGGAAGCAGCTGATGCCTTCCTAGCTGAGCAGATGGACCACACGTAGGGACTCCCCAGCCAAGCAGAGCTCCAGCAAGGCTATCCCTCCTTGCACTGACACTCATTACTCATTATTCAGAAATAACCAGCTGTTTCACTAGAAAAATAAACAAGCAGTGACATCTAAAGTTGGCTCAGAAAGGGCATGCAGAAAGGGAGTAGGAGTCCTGTGTTAGATCAGGGGCATGGGTAGAGACAGGGCACCCTTAGCTCAGAACAGGGGAAGGGGAGTGTACAGGACAGGCAGACACATTTTATGTTACTATTACAAAGCAGAGCATTGGTAATGGAAGCAGTGATGGAGTCTTCATGTGGAAACCCATTCACAGGACCTGCAAGCACAGCAGTGTGGAAAGGCTGGATTATTTCTCCAGGCTGCTTTGCTTTGAGAGACATGCAATGAAATGACATCTTTTCACAGCAGAGTCCTGCAGCACACTCTGTGTGTTCACCTCCAAGAGCACACCTGCAAGCAGGCACTGCTGCTCCTGCATGTCGTGTTTGATTGCCTCGTTATTGCGGTTGCCACTGGTAGGAATGAACAGACACACCCCGTTTCTTCCTGAGATCTTCTGTCCAGATACACTCATGCAAGTGTAATGAAGGTTTGTGGGAAAGGGCAGGCACCCATGAATAGCATTGATTCACACTGAATGCAGGACGTACAGCTCTTTATATTTGCTCTCCAGCCTCTTTGCCTGTGTCTAAGGTAGTTGGATTTTGCAGCAAGTCCCTTCCAGCTTCCAGAGGAATCAGTGAGGCTGAGCAATTGCAGAAGCAGCATGGAAGGTCAATGCACAAGCTCCTTTCCCCTCCAGCACGAGGCAATGGAGTGTAAGTGATTTATAAACTGAAGTCTGAGGTGATTACAGAACTCAGGACTTAATTACACAATTCCATTCCCCTGTCACATGTCGAGTGTCTAACACAGACCTGGAAAAATACACCACGTGTTCTCAAAATATCTCATACCCTTATTCACTGCCATGGAAGATGAGAATTAAAATCTTTAATTAAGTCCTGCAAGCTGCAAAGTTACGGACACTGATGGTAAAATGTGAACAGCAGAGAGGGAGTGAGAAATACTCTTCCTTGGATGATCTCTGAAGCTTGTGGGACAGCTCATGGGAAAGCTCTTGAAACATCTCAGCTTTTCTTCTGAAGCCATCACCCAGCTACAAATCTCATACCTCCCTCCCAGGGCTTTCTACTACCTCAAACCTTCACATCCTTCCTCCTCAGCTTTTACTGTCCCAGTTGAGGAACTGTCATTCTGAGGGACATAATTATTCCACTCCTTTATTCCATTCTCCATGTTTACTTCAGAGGAATAGTCCAAAAGGCCTATCTTCTTCCCTTATGCAGCTCTCTTTCGGTCATCTCTGCCTTTAGGAAATTAAACCTCAGAGTGACACATGTCCTGCCCTGCCTCTTACCCCTCCTCAGTTTCAGTAGGGCTGCTGCTTCTTTACAAAAGCACAACAACCCCCTGCCTGTTCACAGTTGCAAATCTGTTGCAAACCTGAAAAACTCCCAGACTAATTTCTGATTTATTCTCTCCCCATGATTGCGTACATGGACTTCCTTGCCATCTCTATGAGACACTGCTTTTCCACTGCATTTCCAAGAGCAGTCAAATCCATCATCACCAGAAATGAGAGACACTCTGCCCCTGGACTGAGCTCCACTCCCACACAGCATTTCCTTTCCCTCACCCTTACTCCCCTTGCGTGTTTCACTCGGAGAGCTGGAGAGCAGTGAGCTGCCTTTGGGCTTTGCAGCCAGTTTTTGGGTGGAGCAGTGGATGAGCTCATTGGGCCTGCACCGGCCCCAATGTCATATGGCCTTCCTTCATTCAGAGAGAACAGCTGAGACCCTTTAACCTTTGTTGGCATTTGGAGACAGATGAGTGCTCAGCCACTTTGAAAACAATGTGTAATGAAACTAATTGTTCTGTTCAAAAATGGTGTTGTAAGATCTACAGAAGTAATTAGAGTTGCCACACCATTAGCGTCAAGAAGCAATACTGTGTCTCTTACATAGACACTAATCTGATAACTACCTTCATTTACCAAAATCATGTATCCATCTGTTTGGTTTGGGGGTTGTGGGGTTTTTTTGCCTGCTCAATGCACAGAAAGTCCAGAAGTGGGGCTACAAACCACAGGAGGTTCCTTTAATGGAGCTTTTGAAGGTCATAATTCTTTTTGAAGGGTGAAGTTTTCCTTGCTCCTTCTGCACCAAAATATCTCTCTCTCTCTCTCCCTTTCTCTCTCTAGCATAGATATGCATATAAATATAAATACATATATATAGATACACCTCTACATACTTACATAAATATATATATGTGTACATGTGTGACATGGATTCTCTGGGAAGCTGCTAGGCTCCTAAGGACAGGGAACTTCTGCAGCATTCCCTGCCCACTCCTTGTAATGGATAGATCTGCAGAATCCACAATTTCACCTCCCAGCTAATTCCTTCAGATTGGGTATTAAAACACTCTGAGGTTATAATTTTTGTAAGATTCTTATTGTGCCTTGTAAATCTTGAAAAGTGACCAACTTTTCTTACATGTAAGGACCAAAGACCAACCCAATATCCTAAAGCTTGTATAAGCTGCACAAGAAAATGAGGATGGGAATAAATATGTTTGAAATGCAAGTGGATAGAGGGTTAATAGCTAGTTACCTTTCTGCAGATGAAATTAGCAAATGTAGGTGTGCCTGAAAATATGAAACCCAGATTATATTGGTCTTGGAAAAATCTCAGGTCAGTGAATTTCCACAAAACGAAATGAAGAACTGCTGTTCAAGTAAAGATTAATTCACAACTCTGTTATGTGAGGTATGTCACAGTTGAGAATGAATGCAGAAAAGAGAGATGTCGTGTGTGAGTGTTGACAAAGAGATTTATTAGCACAACTGCATTGTCCACACCATAACCACATCTCCATACAAAATTAAAAAAAAATTAAACCAGACCTTAGGGAATGTGAATTTGAAGTGTTAGTATTTTTGACCAATGAACTTTCTTACTCCTTTGGAAATAGAAGTTTAGGAGAGTGTTAACAGATAACTTCCCAGAGCAGACATGTTAAAAAAATTACGTTTAAAAAAATTTACCTTTTCTTCCTTGCTTCTATGCTGTCTTATCACACACTGCTAAAGCTGGCTGTGGTATGCATTTCTATACTTATGAACTTTTCTGCAAACATGCACTTATTGGAAACAAAGGATCTTTACTTTATGAAGACTGAACTTTCCGATCTTTGTGCATAAACTTTTTCAGAAGAGGTATTTTTTCTCTGAAAATCTCTCTCCTGATTTATGTTGGTTTCTTCCTCCCTCTGTAGCCACCTCCTCACAGGCTCGCTGAAATGGGATTCCCACTGTTCCTGATAGTGTAGCTCCAGGCTTTGCAGCACTAAAAACTTCCACAGAAAGATAATAAAAAAATCCCCAAGATCTACACTGTCTCTTATGCTCTCTCCATCCAAGGTCTTGCATTGAGAACATACTTATCTGCAAACCATGATCTTGGATTTCTACATTGACAGTATTAATGAACATTGGTCAAAATCTGATCACTGAAACTGAAAACTTTTCTCTTTTTTTCCTTAGTTTGGTTATGTGTTCCTCTATGGAGCACAGAAGTGGTGGAGAGGCTGAGGCTTGCGAAGGGATGGGCCTTGGGGAATAGGTCATGTTGTTTTTCTGTGTTGAGCTGGATGCAGCTGCAGCTTAAGAAAAACAAATCAGAAAAGCCCCAGCGGTTTGCACAAGACTTCCACCCAAGGTGAGGGAATCCTTATGAGACTGTCTGGGTTTTCTGTTGTTTGGTACATTTTTTTAACTGTGAATTCCTGACTCACCCATTTTTATGTGACCTAAAAATCTGACTGATGCTGTTTACTAGGACAAACAGCTTGATAATTCAAATCTTGACAAAGCTAGTAATTAAAACCAGTTCTCCTGAAGTCTTTTTTTGATAGAGCTTGTGTGAAATGAATTTGTAATTTTCACCCAACCCTTAAACTCTGGCATAACTGGATTAAGGCTAATTTGAAAAACATTCCAGACGGGAATAAATCATTACTGGAAGAAAGGGCAGGGAAGTTTAACACATATTATCCAGAGAAAAGTACAAAGACTTCAAGAGCCTGCCTTGGTTAGCCCATCAAAGTGTAAGCTGAAAGGGGAAGACTGCTTTCTATACTGGGCTGTGAAACACCAGGAAGGGAAGGCTATGTGAAAAAGAAATAGGACAACACCTGCTGCTGGTCATAAATTTGGCAAGGAAAATAAGAGAGAAGTCGATGACAACTAGAGTAATAGAACAGCTTTATAGGAATGAAAAATCCTAAGTAGTTTTAAGACAGTATCTGGTCTGTCTCTGGAGAGCCTGTGATGTGTCTGTCTCTAGCACATGCTGCATTCCCAGTGGAGCAGGTATGATTAGTTGGAAGTCACTCTCATCCTTGATTTGGAAGTAGTCACAGACAAGCACTTCTCATCTTCTCTAAAATAGAGAGTTACCAGTTACAGAACATACCAGTGTTCTTTCTAGAGGAAATTAATATCCTCTCAGACAGTATTTTCTACTCTGATCGTAGATATTTAATACTGATGCAGCATGAGGGAAATAGACTACAGAAAGTGGCCAGCTTCACATGTACCGTCAGATTAGCATCTCACAGTGCCACCACCATAAACAATGTGCTGGGCAAGAGGGTCTGTTACCCTGAACTTCCTCAGCATTTTTTCATCTATTTCATGTTCTTATTCTCATCTATAAAACTGGATCCTAAAAATTAGTTTTGCAATCATGTTTGTGGAGCAGTATCAGGAAGTCTGACATCAGATTCTCTGGGTTGGGTGCACTGTACTCAGCAGCTTTTCCAAACTACTTGCCACACTTCAGATGGGGTTCATCATCAGAATAAGGGTAAGGAGTCCCAAAAACAGATTGGCAAGCAAGCAATGAAGATAGAGGGGAGCATAAACTAAAACACAGGTATGCATGGTTATGGGCAAGGTATGGGACATTTTTGAGGATAATGAGTATCTTGTACAGACAAACAGATGCAGGCTTGTTTTTGAAAGGGTTAGTCAAGGAACAAGGAATAGTCCAAGGAAGTCTGGGTGCTCTCCCAGCTCTATTTTTCACAACTCAGTGATTTCTGTGACTGTGGTTTTTAAAGGGTAGCTGATGCCAGCCAAGTTAGACTGCAGGGGAGCAGAGGAATATGGATACCATTCATACTATTCCCAAGAATAGAAGGCAAAAGCACAATTACTCTCAGACTCCAGGGTCTGTGGCTGCTGAGGTTTCTGTGCAGATGAGAGCAAACAGATTGAATTTGGTGTGACTGGAACAGAGAAGCAGCATGAGGGATGGAGAGGCAAAGAAGTGTCAGGAGTACCAGTAGAAGGCTATTAGGTGTGCCTGTTGTCTTTAGACAAAGCTGTGAGGTAACTAGCTGTGGCATACTACAATATACAAGATTGAAGCATGCAAGCACGGTAACTCATCCAACCATTCCCATGACCCACAAACACTGAGCCAGTGAATGTGATAGACAGGAGCAACGGGAAGATGCTGCAGTCACTGCTGTGTCCCTGTTCAAGCAGCAACATGTCTGCAATGGGTGCAGTCCAGTCACGAACTCAAAGAAGCATGTTTGTACCCGCACTCATTTATTCATCATCAACAGCATGTTGCAAACAATCAGAAGAATGCCGGTTACTTGCCAAGACACAGAGATTTCTCCTGTCTGACACTTGAGCTGGGCACGGCAATAGCAGTACCAGTTTCCAGCTGGGTGCTACATACAGCTCAGTTTGAGTCTCACATCATGGAAGCATTTGTCACGGTCCCATTCAGCTGAGCACAGCAAATACATGAACAGCACACCAAGTCCCCACTGCCCCCATCACAATGTGACACCTAAGGATGAGTGCAAGCACTGAAAAGCACTAATTGGCAGCAATGCTAAAGACCTACAAGAAGCTGTGATATACAATCATGATATATGTTGTCAGCCATATGCATTCATACAGTTAATAGGAAAGCCTACGATCAGTTCCTCCTGCTGTGCTTTTTGTTATCCATTTGTAGCACAGCAACACTTTGCCACCCACAGAAAAGGCCAGGATTTCACTGTGCTAAGAGATGTACAAACAGAGAGCAAAAAAAGGTGACTTCTATCCACAAATACTTCTCATCTAACTGCTTGGTAAAATGTCACCATCCATATACAGCCGTTTGCTGAGCAATTCATCTGGCATCTTCCCAGTCTGCTAGGCAACATGACCATCAGCTTTGCAACGCCCAAGACCTTACACTGTTAAAGAGAGTATTCAGCCAACTTCTCTCATGTAAACGCTTCTCTCTGCCAACACTGTGTGGCTCTAGGTTATCAAGTTTTTTTGTATATGAATGTTTTCATATGAAAAAAATTGTTATGAGAATGTGTATTAAAATGTTATACTTCACTGAAGTAGCAGCTGCAAATGTTTTATAGAACAAACCCTACCAGTGGGTTCTCTTATTCCGGCCACTAAAAACTGACTCACAAACTCATATTACCTGGTACCCCTAAGAAGGGGTGGAAGTTTCATGTGTGTTGGAAATGTTGAGCAGTATGGTGTCTAAACTGTGTCCATGCCAGACCTCCCAACCTGCCTGTTCTGCAGCTGTCAGTCCAGCTACTCATTTTCTTACCCAAAACTTCCACTTTCTGAGTTGTTCTTCTTAATCGTCCATCTTTCTCCCCTTTTCTCTTTTTCCTTCCTTCTCATACACCAGAAGAGTTTAAAGATTTCTGTAGGAAGTGCAAAAGGCAAGTCCCAAGGCAGGGTGTAGGAGCACCTGATGTTTCAAGATCTCAGCAGCAGACTCAGCCCCAAAAGGAGGGACCAGGAGCCATGGTTCTGTTTCCCCATGCAGGGATAAAGAGGGAGCCTGAGGAAAAGCACCCTTGGCCATCTGTTAGAAGTCCTGAGACAGCTAAGAACTTAGCAGAGGAAGGAGAAAGAGGAAGATGAAGTGCAGAAAGGATCTTGGCAAGGTATCAGAGGTAAAGCATCATGGTTGAAGAGCCTGGCTCACTTTGTCACAGCTTTCCCCAACATGACTGGCTATTGATCTAGAGCCTCACTGATGAGACAGCAGAAGCTCAAAAAATGAGGAAGGAGGAGCTGGGCAGGGAGGTGCCCTTTGGAGTAGAAAGGCAGGAACAGCAAGAACAACATGAGGGCAAGTTCCCAGCAGAGGCATGGGGCACAAGCACTCTGGAAAAGAAAGGCTGGATACAAAACACATATGAATACGTATTGTGTGAGATCAAGCAGAAGGAAGAGGAAGGCACATCCAGCTATTGCCACAGGAAAATCCACCAAGGGTGGGATACTTCCCCACCCATCCCTACCCCCAGCCACCACCAGCACAGCTCTGACAATGCTGGTATGTTTTTTCTGACTCTGAACAGATTTCTTACTGTATCAAGCACATTGCAGCAAAACCAGCTCAGGTAATTTAATTAGAATTGAACACACTTAAAAGTGTTGTTGCAGAAAACAGACTCAGCAAGGAGAGGTGATGCTCTGAGGTCTGCATGGAGGTCTCCAACCCTCTATACATTCAGTATAGGACTAGGTGTTGCCACCCTTATTTATGTGACATGTTTTAATAAAAGAACAGCCTTACTGCAGCCAGCAGTCCAGAGATGCAATGCTTTTATACCAAGCACTGCAAAAAAAACCCAAAAAAAACCAAAAAAAACCCCCAAAAAACAAAACAACACAAAAACAAAAAACCAGCCAGCAAGGACGATATTCCTTGTCAATACAAATGCAAAAAACACCACCTCTGAAGTGAATGGTGCTATACTCCTGTGTGTTCCTATAATGAAGCTGGACTGCTGTTTAAAATACAAACTTGCCCTGGAGCTCTTTTAGCTGTTCATCCCTAGAATATGAATCCAGACATTTCCTGGACAGTGTAGCCCAGTGGCAGTAACAGGGGCCAGCAACTGCACTTGATGAAGCCATGGAATAGCTGAATCAAACACATTCAAATCCATGTAATAAAAATGTTCCATCTCATCTTTTTCCCATGCTGAAAGCTATGCAATTACCTGTTTAAATAGTTTTTCATGCCTTCAATAAAAATAACCATTAAAAAATATTAGCAAACCTGGATAATTGCTTTGGAAAACACCTTAATTGGTATTCAGAAGTAAATTTTCATAAGTTTATTATCAAAACTAGTATGAAGGTATGGGGGTATATTGTCTTCTGTGGTCAGTCAGGGACTGGCAGATTTTCTTATAATTTTTTCCTTTTAAAAAGATAGAGCTTTGGGCTTGAATTCAGTGTAGTACTCCAGACGATTGTTGGATCAGATAGCTATTCCATCCAATAAACATGCAGAAATTGTAATTGATATTTTATAATTAAAGTCCAAACCGAGAAGGAATAGTAATAATTAGTGGGGAAAGTACATAATATGATCAGAAATTACATCATAGCTGAAAGATTTCCTTTAGGCAAAGGAAACATAATACCCTCAAGATTTCTTAAAGCAAAATCAGTATTTCACTTTTTTGGGGAATGGTTTTTGTGGTGTTTTTTTCTTTTGAAGCACACTTCAGATTCCAGTAACCACTAAAGGGATGATGCATTTGTCTGAGGAAGAGTTAATAGTCTCATTTGTACTGCCTTATTCCCAAATGTCCCAAATAGGAGATAGTTATTCTCACTGCTAAGTGTTGTGCAAATACAAGGCAGGAGAGAACATCTGTCCCTCTGGGCTTCCCAGACAACCTGATATCTCAAAACACAGAGCAGGCTGTAAGTGCTAATAAGAATTTTTCATCTTCTACCTCTAAAGGTTTTATTTTCCTCCCCTTCTCTCATTAAAAACCCTGGCAAACATCCAGACAGAGGTGGTGACCAGGGAAGATCTGTAACATGGACAGTAATGCCTGGCCTGGCACGGGGCAGTACAGTATTCTCAAGCCAGTGGATGCCTGGGCAGATATATTCTGGGCTTGGACATTTTGGTGTCCCCCCAGGTCATCTCACACATCTAGAGTTCTTGCAAACCTGTTCCTGCAAAGGTCTCCATGAACCATGAGAAAACACATAATGTTATCACCACCAGCTCTTGACATCCTTCTGCTGTGGGAAGGAGTTCTGGGGAGCAGATACTCCTCACTTCCATCTGCTGTCTCTCTGAGCCTTCCGTACCACATGACAGGTCCAGGGAGAGAAACAAAAAGGCTTACACTGGCAGCTATGTATTGCCTTGGGAAATGTCATTTCCACTTTGCAGGGTTCCTCAGACACTTGCTGGTGCCATTTATTCATGTGTACTCCCTGTTACATGGTACAGCAAATGGAAAATATGGCTTAAGAGCTCTCTCAAGAACACTTTTCAGCAATGGCCTCTTCTCATTCTTCTGTTCTTTTTTATTTGGCACACAGAGTGGTAAGAAAGACATTAAAAGTTGAGAAGAATGTACTACAAGAGAACTATTTTATTAAAGCATTAAAAATTGCTTCTTAGCTCTAACATTTTTGAAGGCTGTTTTGTCATCTTTCTCCTTTTCCTCACACTCTGCAATTCTCCTTAAGAAGCTCTAGAAGCTCTTTCAGACAGGTTTCCTTCCATCACTGGAGATTTAAGGTCCAAATAAATTTTGTTCTGTTGATTGAGGAAACTCTATGTTTTCCTGGCACTCATGACTTTGGGCTCACCAGCAATCCAATGCAAATCCAATCCACTTCACCATTTACTTCCCTTAATTTATCAAAGTTTGCCATTTTGAAATAATAACAGTAACGTATTTAGAAAACTACTTGGAGGCTTTTTTTTTTTCTTTAGTCTATCCACTTACAGACACTGATTAAACATAATCAAATTATGAGCAACATTACCAGCTAATGTAACAATAATTTTCATGCTATCATGGAACAACGTAGGATTATGAGTCACACACAGTCTAAGGCCAAACTGTAAAAAATGTGGTCATCCTGCTACACTGCACTATACCTCTGAAGTATCTGACTAGTAGTATTAGTAGTATTAGTATTTCTTCCTAATAATACTGCAATCTCTGTACATTTCTAAATGTAAGAAATTGTCAGACACATAGCAACATTCTGCTAAAACATTTTCAGCTGTCCTTCTCTGAACTGAGTTTGACTTAAACAGATTCTCTTCCCCCATATTTTGTCTTCATTTCTTTCAGTCATATTTCTTATATTTTTACAGTACCCCTGCATGACGTTTTTCTTCATTTCTGCTGCTCCTCATCACTGCATATTTTTCAATATCTGTGTTACAATTTGGATGACAAGTGGAACATATCTCTATTATCTTAACACTTTCTAGTTTCATATCTTACACTTTTGAGTGTTTCTCTTAGTTCCTGCGTGTTCTGCTCAGCAGTGCTGTTCTATAGCTTAATTTAGGCTACAGATTTCCTATTTCTTTTGACAAAGATTCCCCAGTCACATATACCCACTTCTAGCTTCTGCATTTCCCAGGTTCTCTCTCCTCTGCTCCCTCTTCTAATTTCTGCCTGCAGGTCACACTCCAATTAGTTTTCAATTTAAGCAGACTTGTGAGTAGTTAGAATTTGCCCATTCATTGTCCACCTAGGCATGTATAGACAATAAGGGCAGGATTGCACAACCATGTTCACAGGCACCTGCATATGCTCTGTTGCTATAGCCAGTGGTACTTAAGTCAAAACAACCACCAGAGCTTGGGAAATGATTCAGTTCGTCCTAAAATAGCCATCTAAATATTTATTCAGTTGATTCAGTATAGAATATATAGGTCATCATTTTAGATGCTCTGTCATGCCCAGCATAGCACCTAGTGCCTGTCCCAGAAGGCTGTGCATCCCCCAAGGCTCCTGCACCTCAAGTGCCTCAATGTCTTGTCTGCAACTGGGCTGGATCCCAACATCTATTGAGCTGAATTGTGTCTGTAGTAGCTGGTCAGCTGAGTCACCTGCTGGCATCACTGCCTGTGAGGAGTAGAGCTCAGCTGCCCACGCTTTGCAACCTGTGCCATTTTAGGTGTTTCTGTTTGACTCACGTTTACAAGAAAATCTGCAGATTATGTCCCACACATGGAGGTCTGAGATAGCTTTCAGTCACTCAGATGTTTATGTTCATCTCTCCAAACCTCTGCCACAGCTCTCCTCTGACTCCAGCACGGTGACTCTGCTCACCAGAGAGGTCTGTCCCAAGGTCCCCATGTCAGCAGAGGCATCTGCTGCATCCCATCACTTCAGTCCCCTGGATTAGTCACCCCAGGCCCCTTGGCAGCCACAGTCAGTCACCCCCATCAGATCCAAAAGTGGATCAACCACACAAAGCAGATTAACCATGAACCAACATCTCTGTGCAAAGAAGCATTTCAGACTTCACAGGATTCAAATATTCTGCAGTGAGAACAGAAGATAATTTAATATGAAAGTGGTTAATAAGAATGTTCTTGTGCCAGAGCTGAAATTTACCAAGAAAATTTTACAGATACATGCTAATTATTATGGATCCCTATCTGCCTTCTTTTATATATATATATTCTATAAATAATGTTAGGTGACCATGGCACACTGAAAATGATAAGTAATTTGTGGTCTAATAAAAGCATTCAAAAAGTGGTTTTCACTGAATTAAAGACATGTAAACTATAAAGAAATAAGGAAACGTGTAAAATATATAGAAATACGGAAATATTTTTAGATGTACGTTCTGAACTGAAGCACTGAAGGACAGATCTGACTTTATCTGATAATTCATTCACAGTGAATAACCCCACTGCCTCTACTCACTGAACATCTCTTCATGGCCAACAAGGACAGAAAAAAGGGAAAAGCAAAGGAAATGTATGTTCATTCAAATATCAGCTAAAAAACTGCTAAGATGCTGAGTTTTCCTTGAAAATATGAAACAAATGTTCAAAGATGCCCAGTATCAGTAAGAGAGAAAATACAAGTACACGCCTTGATTGCAACTTGGTAGTTTAAGAGACTTAACCAAAAATGAAAGTACATTTCTTATACCAGGCAAGGGCTAAACCCCATTCTGTTAACACTTGCATCAGCAGGTTAGAAATTTTATGATGCAAAACTGGGCTTTTATCTTTGAAATACTGAATACTGCTTTGAAACACTGAATGCTACTGAGGTCACGGTAACATGTAACTGTCAGCAGGATAAATTCCTCTGTCAAATTTTAATCTGATTTAAATTGATATTTCAGAGACCAGGTACCTAAATCCCTATTTTTAAAAATGTCCTTAAAGGTTTAATCCTTCCCTCAATTACAACATTTTAAACTGGCTTCAGAGTGGTTATTTTGGATTTACATTCGCACAAGTGAGATTAGAATTGGAGCCAGAGGCAGTTCACATTCCATGCAGTTTTCAACAGCAGAAAGACAAGAGTTGAAGTACACTGTCAAGTGAAATAACTTGGATTTTCATCTTACATATCTTAAATTATAAGATATTTTGAATGTGTGTCCCTTTGTGTTTGTTCAGCTAAATAAAAACACTAGTTGCCATCCAGAGCATATTATATTTTTTTCACTCTTAGTTAAAAAACCCAGCAACAACAAGAAATAAAATCCACCAAAACAGCTTTAATTATTTGATGGCTTGATCTAAGGTGTTTCTTTATGTTATTTACAGATAATACTGCCTGGTACTTTAAAAGGAGAAGAAACCCATTGAAAGTAGGAAAGAAAAGTGATCATAATGGTTTGTATAGAGGTCATAGGACGAAGAAATTGTAAGGTTATGAAGAATGTCATGGTATATTGAGGGTTCTCGTGGGAATTAATCAAGTAACAGAGAGTCTGTAAAATGCCATTGAATCTTTCTTCCCAGCTCATGGTGGGATCAATTACTTCTTTGTGCTCTCTGCTAGGTGTTTCTCTCATCTGTTCTTCAAAACCTCTCCCATGTCTTCTAGAGATGCTTTCTCTTTCACAGTGTATTTCTGTTTGCCTATGACACTTGTCCTTTGAGATTTTCTAATTCCACCATAGCATTCTCTTAAAGGTTTAGCTGGCAGTACACTTGGCACTTCATATACTGCCTGAACCATCTGTCTCCGGAGAACTATAAAATTGAAATAAACCCCATTACCTGTTTTCCATCTCAATTAATCTGAATTAAGTGGCTTAATTCAGGATTGGAAAACTGCCTAGGTTACTGAGATTGTCTTTACTAGATTATCCGCAACAAAAATCCAAGGTGTTCCATGTAGCTTCCCACAGGCTCCTCCCAGAGAAACTGATGTATTAGGGTGGAGACAAGGGGTCTGTGCAGTGCTTGGGCACTGCCTGCCTGGCCACACACAGAGGGTGGTGGTAAATCCATTTCGAACTGGACACTGCCACAAGTGGGGTCCCCAGGGATTGATATTGGGCCCAATCCTGTTTAATATCTTCATGAGTGATCTGGGTGATAGGATCAATCCACCACCCTGATGAACTTTGCCAATGATACCAAACTGAGTAGGGAAGGGAGAGCCACCCTGCAGGAAGACCTGGACAGGCTGTACCAGTGGGCTAAACAAGAACCTTGTGAAGTTCAGCAAGGACAAATTTAATGTCTGCACATGGGAAAGTAAAATCCAGGAGTGCAGCACAGGCTGGGATCTGCCTGGCTGGAGAGCTGGGGTCCCAGTGGACAGCAAGCTCAGTGTGAGTGAACATGTGCTGCTGTGGCAAAGAAAGCCAATGGGCTGCTGGGCTGCATCAACAAAGACATCATCAACTGGGATAAAAAAACCTTTATCCCGCTCTACTGAGTGCTTCTCAGGCCACACCTGGAATATTGTGTTCAGTTGTGGTCCCTGCTATGCAAAAAAGTTGTGGACAGACTGGTCCAGAGAAGTGCCACAATGATGATCAAAGGAGTGGGAAGCTTTCCTTGTAAGGAAATTATGAGAAAACAGTGTTTCTTCATCCTTGGGTCTTAGGGGAGACCTTATCAGTGTTTAAATACTGTTCCTGTATTTAAAAGGTGGCTACAAATAAATTGGATACTCCCTTTTTGCAAGGAGTCACATGGAAAGCACAAAGGGTAACGGGTACAAGTTATTCCTAGGGAGACTCTGACTAGACATGAGGAAAATATTTCACAAGAAGAATAATCAGCTATTGGAATAACCTCCTCAGGGAAGTGGTGGACACTGTTAAGATTTCTCTGGATGGGTGCTGGCCTATGTTGTCTAGACTGTCCATCTGCAAAGAAAGGTTGTACCAGATGGTCCTTGAGGTCCTTTCCAGCACGCTATTCTGTAACTCCATGGTTGTATGAAAATCATCATGTCAGTTGATCTAGTTATTTCAGAAGCAAGGCTCGGTCTTGCAGTATGAAGGATGGGAATCTTATATATTCCAGCTATCAGAATTATGGCTCTAAACCAGTCCATACTCAACTGAAAGTGATAGGAAACTCCTGACATGACTCAACCTCCCTGAAGCCTGAGGCAGCAGGATGACTGCCATCCATGCACTATCTGGGAGGATTGTTTCCACATCATACTTCTGACAGAGTGTACCCATCAAACACATGTACCCAGTGACATGCAGAACACCTCAGGCACCCTGCCAGGCCTCCAACACTGCCACAGAGTGTGCAGCCCTCCCAGACTCTCCTCTATGCCATGTCTGTCTGCTCAAGAAAGATGTCTCAGGTATCCCAGGACATTTTAAAGGAGTCCAGAAATCCATGGTTCAGTCCTGGAATCACTCTTTAAAGGTTTAGATGCCTAGGCATCATTCAATATCTGGAATCCCTGTTGAATCGAATCTCCAGTTAGTCCTTGGTGGCTTGGGGCTGCCAGAGCATGGTGAGGAAAGCTGGAGTGTGCTCTCTGAGGAAGTCAAGGGGGGTATCAACAGACACCAGTCCACCATTGTCAGCAAAATGCAATGAGTCTTGCACTGTATCATTTTCCCAGATGCTAAGTTTGCTGCTTTTATTTCTTTCTAATACAGTGTCTCTCCATTTCCTTTGATGCTGGCCAAAGCTTTTAAACATCCATTGTCTCTGACTGAAACAGCCTGACACCTTCCTGAGTTGACTGGAAGCATTTCTCTGCCAAGCCTTTGAATGGTGCACAGCAGAGGGGGCAGAACAGAGACTCTACACGTAAATGTGATCATGGTGTTTTTAAAGTATCAGCCTCTAAACTCAGCAGAAGAATTGAGTCTCTCTGTGCTCTCCAACTCACTGATTTCGCTGGGGTTTGGGTCAGGCACTAATATTGCACCTCTTGCTCAGTCATCATGCCCATTACTGTGCAGGGTGACCTGACTGCTGTGCATTTATTTTATACATTTTTCCTCTATCCATTGTATGGTTCCTTGCCTTCCTTTTATCATATAGAGTATTTGTGGAAGCAACACATGTTCTGGGAAGAATCAGATCTTAAATTACTATTTCCTTGAGGCAGAAAAACAATCTGGAAAGACATTAAATGACTAAGAAAAAAACACTAAAAAACAATTATTGATTGTGTCAGTCTCAGTCTCTTGACTCACCAACATATTTCTCTGGGGTTTATGCTTGTTGAGTTTGACAGAAGTACTCTGTAAAATAAGAGTAATGCAGTGATGAATCAGGCCCTTGACTTACTAGTTATTCAGGCTGAATCTCACTGTTCAGGATTTACCATTTTATGTATGTCTTGCTAAATGGAAAATTTGCTATCATGACCATGTTCAAGGAGTAGTCTTTTCTTTCTCTATTAATTGGATATGCTAGTGTATTGGCAGTTGTCCCAGAGACACTGATAAAATAGAGTACATATAACATGTATCATAAAATTTGCCAGGTATAAATAAAAAGGTCATGACTCTTTTCCCAGTTGCTTGTCTGTATGTCTTGTATTTCCTTTCTCGATATTGTGCTGTTGCTTGTTTTCCGTAGTGGTGTTTTTGCTTGTAGTAGTAAAGGGTAATTTAGGAAGCTATTGAAAGGATTTCAGAACATCTAGCTGTAAAAAGGAAAGTATCCTGAAAAGACCCATGGAACTAGATAAAATGTCATTCAGTCACATATTTTGTGTAAAATAAGCTAGGTGTCAATGAAATATAATGGAGATTTTGATTTGAAAATGCAGGAACATTTATGGTCCAGAAAAGAGAAAATGCCTTTGTTTCAGAGTGACAAAAGGAATGGTTTCAGATTGAATCTTCCTGTCTTATCAGTGACCTTCAGCTTCCTCTTTACTGTACTGTCTAAGGTAATGAAAATGCCAAAGAAACATGAGGGTAATTCCTATGCTCCTGGAACTTAGTTTGTTCATTAATTGAGATCATTCCCTTAAGCTCATTGGGTTACTTCTAGGAAAGAAATCTCAGCTACCTATTTGTGCAGAGCAGTTACTCAGCTAAGCCTGAAACTCAGTGGTTCGTGAAGGCATACCCTGTCCAGCCTACTAGATACTGGGAATCCTCTTTTGGGACACAGAGCAGTCCCTACACATGGTACAGGGCTGGTATTTGCTACCAATTTCCTATCGAGTGACTATTGCCTTTAAAACTCTGATCTGCATACAGCAAAAAGGAAATCACCTTTTCTGCACAAGCAGAAAAGTTTTTGCCTGATTTCTCTCGGAAACAATTTTTTTCTTCCATTAACAAAGAAAAAATTGCACATTATGGACATTACAAAGATGCACTAAGTGTTCTTAAGTTGTATGTACAGCTTACATATCATTTCTTTAGGTATAGCTGTCTCTTTCATCCTGCTGAGTAATTAAGGTTACAGTCTTAAAGATCTTTTCCAACCTTAATGATTCTGTGATTCCATGAGCCTGAAGTGAACCTGAATAAATTACTGCCTTACCAAAGCCCACAATCAGGGTGCTTGATATTCACTCAGAAAAGAAGCAGCCTTAAGGACCCAGCTTGTGTAATTGACACTGCCTGCCTTTTTTAACCTCTTTCACCTCCTGTTTCTGCATACCTTGTGAGAATAGTTTCCATTCCTGGCTGGTACTGAGCTACTTTCCTCCTCATTCTGCTGTGACTTCAACAGAGATTTCCCAGGAGCAGGTTGGAAGACATGACTTCACCATGACACAGAAATCCCAGCTTGAAATTGCTTTCTCATTTACCCCAGATGTCATTCTAAAACACAAGGTGTGCTGTGCTGCCTTCTCCATCTTTTGTGTGTTGCTCTGGTGGTAAGAGGAAATAAGACTCTATTTCCTTCCTTCACCTTCCAAATCCTACTTTCCTACTGCAGTCCCCCCAGGCTGGCAGTCTCCTTCACCATCCCAGAACTGATGCTGTGACACACTAGGGAGCAGATTAAAGGCACGTGTGAAGCAGGGAGGTGAATCTGCAAATGAAATCAATTCATAACCATCTACCTACAACCTTACAACCAGCTGGGCACCTTCCAGGTTAAAGATTACCAGTCAGCTGAGAAGGGAGCAGTTTGGGTCTTTATGAAACAGAGGGTGAGCAATGTCAAGCCTTAAACCTAAACCTTGCCCTGAAGTTTTTGCTGCTTCCACCACCAAAGCTTATGTTCCATGCACATTAAGCAAAACTAATTTTGCTTCAAATTTGGACATATTTTTCTACATATTTCATTAATAAGTACCAAGCAAAAGGAAAAGTGAGTATTTCACACAGTACTGGCCTGATGTACCATCTTTCTCTAAGTATTTTATTTGAAACCATCCTCTGTTGTCTTGTGAGCTGCTGGTGATTACATCTAAAACATTATCTTTTAAACACAGCATGAAACTAATTACTGTCACCCATGTCTCTGCACCTTGGCTGCAGCCCTGATTATTCTTAGCTCTAGATCAAGAAAACCCACTGACCCCTTATTTTATAAAGTCTTCATTTATAGATTTTCTCTGCACTGTCTGTATTTGAGACACATCTTTTAGACAAGGAAATATGGTCAAGGACAGTTCTTTGACCTAGCCTCCATTTCCAACTGTCCCAAAATTCTTTGTAACCAAACCTGCATTGAAACTTTGTCCTCGAAGCAGCTATATCAGAAGCAATGCCAGTGACCTCAAAAAATTGCCTGAGAACAAATCTGATGTCAGTAAAGAAAGGGTCTTCTGTCTCTTTTTTGGAGATTCATTTTTGCTGCCAGATTAAGGCTTCAACTTTCCTTTTGGGGAAGTTTAACTTATTATTTATTTGGTGTCCTAAGCCCTTTAAATCCTGTCTAGTTAAATCTGAGATATTAAGATATTTTGAAGAATATGAGAAGTACCAGAAGGTCGTCCAAAAGGTAAATAGTGCAACTTGCTTGAAAGGAGTAAAGCCAAGATGATCTCAGGGATGACACAGCTGGCAGTTCAGCTACAGCAACAACCAGTCAGCTACTAGTTCTCTATGCCCTTGTAAGAAAGAAAAGAAAAAAAGCACAACAACACCCCCACAACGATAAACCCCCCACAAAAAAAACCCACAAAAACCACCAACCAACCAACAAAAAACCCAAACAAATTCAAACCAAAACCAAACCAAACAAAGAAAAAACCCCAAACAAACAAACAAAAAGCAAACAAAATCAAAGCAAAACAAAAAACAAAACAAAACAAACAAAAAAAAAAGAGAGAAAAAAGGAGAAAAATAGGTGTGTAACTCATGTACATTTGTCCAGGGGAAATTGTGTTAAACTCATTTAATTTCCTGCTGAAGCAGAGTTTTAGGCATTGCAGATAAAAGCAAGGAATTGTTGACTTACATTTCAGCTTAGAAAGGCTTTTGCCATATCTTATGCAGATTCTCACAAGGAAATTGGGGTGAAATCATACTGGAGGGGTCAAAAATAAGATTGGGAAACCTTCTGTTGAGCCAGAAGTGAACAAACGAACCAAAGAAGGTAGGGAAAGCTTACCAACAAGCAAACTTTATGAGGCTCCCTCCTCCTCCTTTCACTTTCTCTTTTTGTTTTATTTTTCTTTCTGTTTTCTCCATCCCATCTTGCAGGAGTTGATGGCAGCTTCAGTTCTCTCCCAGCTCAGTGACAGTGTACCAGCCCAGAGGTGCTGAAGATAACTATTACTTTCAAGAGCTGAAGGACGTGAGAGAGATTTGAGTGCAAGTTATGGCTGCATCTGACAGATGTTGTCACCCTGAGGGGATAAGCAAAAGACATTTAATTTTCACTTATCAACATCAGCCTTACCCTACAGGGAAACATGTGAGCCCACCTCAAAACCCACTGTTTAATTGCTTTGAGTTATCCATCCAGTGTTGCTTTTCACCTCCAGTCTCTGAGGGTGTTCCTGTTTCACACATGCATTCTGGGTCCCAAATGTTATGTACAGCAGCACAGTACAATGCCAGGGTGACATGCCTTCTGGTCAGAAGGGACCATGGCACTCTCTGGTTTCCTTTTTCCCAGCTGCAGTGATCTCCACTGCTCTTGGCTATGTTCAAAACACTCAGGCAGAGACACCTACCCAGTGCATGGACAAGTTTGAGGAGCACAGCACTGCCATACCTCTGTATATGATGGGTCACCCCTTGCCACCTCCCCTCCACCACAGCCTGGGAGCACGGGACCTGAGGGCATGCTCTGCTCTTCTGCACGTCAGGATGGAGGGGAGGTTTGGCATATTTGAAAGTATTTTCTTTTTTGCAAATGTTCTGCTTTGGAAATGGATTTTTTCTCCTTAGGGACAGTCACCAGAACCAGAGCAGAGCAGGAACAACTGCCAGAAAAGACAAACAGAGCCACCATGTGTTTCCAACCATGCTCTGCTGTGACTTGTTTCTACAGGACCCTAGGAAGCTGCAGTACCATCCTGACACGAGCTGCATAGATGTCACTCCATAGGGTACTGTTTGCACTTTTTCTGACAAAATATTTAGTATTTGTATTCTCCCAAGTCTCTGCACAGGAAACTTGGCATAAATTTGCTTCTTATTCTCTGGAGAAGGTATGAGCCACATAACTAAAATGCACTTTACACCACACTATTAGAAAATAACAACAAAACCCCAAACCAAAACAAAAACTGACACAAAACTTGTCAAAGCATATTTAAATCTGGCTTTATTTTTCATCTCTGCTATTTCCTAGGGACGAAATAATGCTTTTAATGCTCTTGTTGCAGGTGGTTCTGGTGTGTGGGTCCCAGAGATGCTCAGGGAACAAACGTTGTTGCATGAACATGTCAAGTCCAAGAACTCTCCAGAATAAGTGAGCCCAAGGACCCTCTAGAGTAAGCGTCCAGGCCACAGGTTTGGTTCATTGATTTGTTACAGGTCAAAGAGAAGCTACTTGTGTGACACTGTGCAGGATGTATCGTCATTACCATTATTCATGTTTAGCGTGCCAGTGTCTAAAGACCAGCCATGGATGAATCCTTGTACAAGATTATCTGACAGGACTTGAATCATGGAAGTTATGGTTCAGTAGCCAGAGAAAAGGTTGGAAAAACATCTAACACACACAACATTCATGCATAGTGGTCTCAGGGTGCTTTATTTTATTTCTGTCTTTCTGTGTGTAGGTTAAATAAGCATGGGTGTGATAAATGGAAAAGTGAATGCAGAATAGATGAGAAAGAGCAGATGAGAAGAAGAAAAGAACAAAAAGGACAAAATACATGTTTTAAAGAACTGACTTTCTCTTTAACCTTGAGACCCTATATTTTTACCAAGCCTAGAATCCAGTCCACATGTTCCCACACACAATTCTCCAGTCACAGCCCAATCCACCTGGACAGGGCTTGAGGAAGTTGCTGCAGGAGAGAAACAGGTTGTCTGTCAGTTTGTAGGTTTATAAATTGTTCTGCATGTTTAGATCTTTCATCCAGACATGGGAACACAGCTCCCAGTTTAATTTCTGTAACTGGCAAGTATCCATCCTCCAGTCCCATCTGTTATGCTTAGCCTGGCTGACACAGGCAGCAGACTCAGTCCTGAGGGCAGGTTGACAAGGGGCTGGTGCACGCTTGCATTTCCTATCAGTGACTGAAATGTATATACCAGCGTTTTCTGCGGATGGGAAATGCGGGAGTACCCAAATGTCAGGAAGAGGTTTGACGTCAAGACTTCTAAATGTCAATACTCCACAGACAAGATAGCAACACCATTTGGACCTTTTCTTGTAATTCTACTCTTAATCCTGCCTCCAAAACAGGTCTCCTCTCATCATGTTTAGGAACTGTTGGGGTACTTCCAAATTATCTTCTCTGCCATCTAGGAATGCACAGGAGTTTCCTCCTTTGTACTTTTTGGGTGCAAATGGAATGAAAGAAATACACAGGGGTATTCGTCAACTTTGAGTTTCATCAGTTTTCAGCTTCCACCTTCTTGGACAATTCAGCTTCTCATGACCCTTCCTTTTGCATCAACTCCCTGTACCATTTACATGATGATTTGTTCACGTTGAAGATTTTTTCTGATCCCCAGATTTTTTGTGAAGAGGTCTCATGCTGTCTTTATCCATTGCACAAGCAACTGTGTCTTGAAGTGCTGAAAGTGATCTGGAGAAGTCACCACAGCTGGTGAAAGCACTTCTACTGAGACTTGAGAAATGAGACATTTAACTCTTGAAGTAGTATAAAGGCAGTATTAGAAAGCCTGAAAAATACAACTGATAATAGCCCAACAAGCAGAAAAATTACATCTTTCTTCAGCTGAGTTCTGAACAAGATACTGAAAATGCAGTGTGGAGGAAACTGAATGGATGAGGCGATATCCAAATATAATATCCAGTGATACGACACTAACTGAATAAAGGTATTGTTAGTGATCTTAACATTTTTATGTACTAAATGTGTGGACATTTATCCAATTAAAACCATGTAAAGTGGTGTGTGATAGAAGATTGTGATGAAGGAGAGCGCATTATGTAATGTAAAGATTAAACATATATTTACAGATATGCTTAAGGGAAACGCTTCTTCGAACATAAGTTGCTGGACAGCCAGCCCCCACCTTGTGCTACCTGACCACTGGCACAAAGTACATGTGCAGCTTTTCCCCACTGAGTGCTGGTATGGAGACCTACCCAATGAACATGGTGAGCTACTGAACTGTGCAGTTTTTCATGGCCAAGTCCTAGGTTAAGACTAGGGTCTGAAATGACTGACTGTGACAAGGATGAACGTTTCCAGCACAGAGGACTGACCAAGGGGAACCCTGCGTGGCCAACATGCTCCCAACCCTCGCACTCTGGAAAAGGCTGCCCAGAGCCCAAAAGTTGTCAGACCTGTGAGTCAAAGCCTTTCAAGAACTCCCAGCTTTTGTTTCCACCCTCCTTACTGTGTGCATGGTCAGCTCCATAGATCTGCTGTATTGCTCACCCTCACAAGGAGACTCTGACCTTCTTTCATTAAACAAGCTGAGAACTGATTTCCACACTGCACCAGCAGAGCAGAGCAGCAGACCTGCATGCAGTGTTTTGTAAGGCTGTAGCTAAATGACACCCTATAGCCATGTAGCGGGTTTTGCCTCCCATACTCCCTGTAATGAGTTTCTTTTAAAGTACTGAGCTACCATAAAGATACCAGTCTAGTTAAAGTAACAAATAAAAATCAAGCAGTTTTCCTAGTCGAATTTGGTATCTGATAGCAGCTCTGAGCAGCACAGCTCCCTTCTGTGGTTGACTAGCAGAGCAGTATCCCTGGGTTCCACAAAAAATTTGTACCACCCATTGTATTAATCAGTTTTGTGCAGGTCATGGCTCCTTCCACACCTTCTCATTTGTCACACAGGAAGACATATGGCTCTTGCTCATTACTGCTTTGTGTCTTCCAAATTCATGCATGGATCCCCTTGCCATACCACTTGCAAGCTGTTGTTTATTAAAGCAGTGGGACACAGGTGTTTCTTCTGTCTTTGTGCCAGCATAGGCAAGGGAACCATGCAGAGATGGAGCCCATCTCATGCTCCACTGCATTTTTGCTCATTAAGCTCTTTGGGTTTTGTGTGGCCTCCATGGACACTTGCAAACCAGCTTGCTGATTAGAGGAAAAAATGCCCCTTCTTCTGAGTTCTGCTAGGTAATCAGAGCAGGTCAGAGGAGCATTAAAAACATCCTGTGGTTCTGCATTTCTGTATAGAGTAGCTGGTGGACAATCACAGAGGAAGGAGTCAACGATTCCATGTCTTCTGAAGGTATTGTGCCTCCAGAAAACTCTGTCAAATGAGTAATAACAGAAGAACAAGATATCCACAGAAACACCAGGCAGAAGCACCCATGTGACTCTGTCACCTCCACCCTTTGCAAGTCATTGGATTCAGTAAGTTTTCAAGGTTCGAGCTCTTGTTTTCTTTGCCAGGGGGAAACCTCCTCCTTGCTGAGGGAAATATGTGGCAGTGGTTCAGGATGACGTCTGTGGGATTCAATGTGCTTTGTCTTTCTCATGAGTTCCCTAAAGCCCAAACCAGTGATTGTCTTGAGAAAACAATCAGAATCTGCAGTGCTGCATCAAAAATGCCAATTAAACAGGGTAGTGTCAGGAAGAGAGAACATGATGGGGAAAAGGAATATTGAGAAGAACGCAAGATGAAATGGATTACCTTGCTGACAGACTTCAGCAGTTCCAACCCAAATGTTGCATTTTATCCTCTCAATGGGATATGCTATGGGGGAGGAAATCCAGCTCTAATGGCTGATAGGTATTTTCTATGGTTTCACAAGGAATTTTGCCTCTGTTGGTCTGGATTTCATACAGCAGCCTGTCTAATGAAGTAGTTCTGCAGCCCTTTCCAACAGTTTTGAAGTACAGCATGTGTTGATTATCTCAGTTGAATGAATCTGAGTTCATTTATAAGTTGCTTTGTTTTGCCATTTTTTTTCACTTCTTTGTTCCTCCCTTCTCTCTCTAAAGCACACAAATTGTTTGTAGAGGGAAAAACATATAAACAGTGTGATTCAATAGAATAAAGAACAGCTTGTTTAAAATGTGCTTTTGGTGCATGTAGAACACAAGCTTTTCCTCTTTCTATCACGCCGTGGTACAGAACACATTAGCTGAGGTTGCTCTGGGAGTTCCATTTTTAAACCCTCTTTTTATTCTTGTTCCTGTAAAAGCCAGAAAAATCCTCTTTTCAGTTGAAATTTTGTGTGTTTTCCTTTAAGCCAAAGACAATGTTTAACAAAAGTTTGAATCAAACTCTTACACCTCTTCGTTTTATGAAACTCATGAAACTTATCTGAAACAAATCTTTCTGAAATGATTAGCCAGGGCACAGAAAATCTCTATTCTTTTTTCCATTTCTTCTTTTTATCTAGCTCAAAGGAAGACAATGAGAGCTTTTCTATTTTTCCACTGAAACAAAATCACATCCCATCCCTTCAGCTGGAAAATTGCATGTGACTCACTCTTATGAGCCAGGCCAACCTGTGGTTGCCATTAAAGTGGACTTTAACTCACGAAGAGTTGAAGCGACTGAACATCTGTTTAGTACACACACAGTCATAAGCATTCACTGAGCATCAACTGATATATCTGGAGCTGCACACTGACATAAATACATCCACTGAATGTTCATTATGAGGCAGGGTTTCATTCTGGAGATCTATCACTGCATAATCTTCCTTAAAAGAGTACAACTCTCTTAGCATCGAGACTGATGTGTTTGAGCCTGCTCCTACAGCTTCACTTGCCCAGGCAAGCTGCAGAGGCAAGAATGCTTTGAATAAAAAATTCAAAGCTAACATGCTTTGAATAACAAATAAATAGTGGCATCCAGGAAGGGATGCAGTTCTGACTAGCTATCACCCAGCCACCAGAATGGTTTGCATGAAGGGGAGAGGCACAGCACTGAGGCCAAGGGCAGATCTCAGAGCTAGGGCGGGGGACAGGGACCCTGAACCCCCACCAGCCCTGGCTTCTCCCATCTCCCTGTGCCCCAGGTGTTCTTGTTCCCCAGGCAGCAGGATTTGCCTTGAGTCACAGGGACAGGGTGTGGAGAATGAGGGTGGATGGGCAGAGGTGGATGGGGTGGCGGATGGAGTCACCACGGGCCTCTGGGCTGTGCTGTGGTGGTGGCACGGCCTGTGCTGTCTGTGGGGTGCTGCCTCCTCGCCATGGCTGACCCTGTCCCCCTGCAGGGGTGGCATCTGTCACATGGGCAGGGCTGGGGACACAGGCCATGGGGAGCTGCGCTTCAGTGAAGACAGACATTTCATCTGGACCCCTGAGGGCAGGAGCCAGCAGGGCTGATGGCTGCAGCTGGAGAGAGCGGAGCTGCAGTCGGGATCGTGCCAGGCGGTTTGGATGGGCTGGGGAGAAGGCAGAGGGGAGCAAAGGCTGCCTTTGTTGCAGAGTGGGGATCATAGGTTTTCTTTGAGGGGAAGAAGACGGGTTACATGTCAGATCCGGAGGAGGTGGCTAGAGGCTGGGATACAGAGCATCAGGGTAGGCCAGAGCAGGCAGCAGATGCCAGAAACTGAGAAAGGGCTGAGTGCATATAAGAAAGGGGAACGGGAACTAAAAATATTACAAACCACTGGTAGAGAGAAAGTATTTTAGGGCCTTCTGTTCTTTCTTTTTATAGCAAAAAGGAAAAGGGGACAGACTCTGGAAATAACAGCCCATGTATTTTCTGACAAAGGAACCCATTCCTGCCACAGGATAATGAAACGTGGAGGCACTGTTGCAGGAGCTCCCAAAAGTCAGGGACACCACAGAATTTGAACATGGACTATATTTTTGCACAGTAGCCAAGGTGATTCATGGAAAACTTCTGGCCTGATAAGGAGCAGACTTTTCAGAGATTTCAGAGAAAAGCTTACCCTCGTGAGATTTTCATCTAAATTTGCAGAGTAAGAGGCTGAGGTGGTTTATAAGTACATTTTGAAAGAACATCTGATATTTGGATGCTTATGTATATGTAGCATCATCCAGCTGGGTCTTTGCTCTTCTCTAGCAGAATCATTGGGATAAGGAACAGCTTTCACTGCTGCGTAGACTCGAGGAAAGCAAACGCGATCAGATTCATCAAGCTGTTCCCTTAGCACAGTGTGAACTTTAGCTCTAGAGTTTCTGAGAATTGATCAGCCAAGTCTCTTGAAGATAGAAACCCTTAGGTAATTAGGAAGATGGCATTATTCAGAAGCCTTTGCTTTTAGTACCCTTTGCTGAACAGTTGGGTCTGGGTAATTATAATCCCTGGAGCATAGGTTTCAGTGACTGGGAGTCTCCAGTGATGCTTTGGCCTTCATCCTTCCAGCTGCAAAGAGAAGTGAAACTGCACACAGAAGCAGTTTTTGTTTGAATTTGCAGCAGCAGGCATTTGTGTGTATGTGCACGTGTGTATGCCTGTGGGTTTATTCAGGTTTATCAGTTTTAAATATAAGACATAGGTTGTGTGTACAACATTTCCCTTATGTCAGCACCAATACCATTTTTGGAGTCTATGAGTAATTAATGCACCATGATTTTTTAACTCCTTTTTTACTGATAAGCTCCTGTGAAATCTCACCAAGTCAAGTGAAAAATCCACTAACATATATGTACCATAAGCACAGAATACAAACCAAAGAGCAGGCTTCTATTAACCTGTTTAATGGAAGAAAAATATTTGCCTAAATTAATGGACATATGAAATTATGCCAGACTCCTGTATATGAGAAAATCTTTAACTATTTAGCAATTATGTCTTTCTCAGCACATCATGTGTAGTTAGAAATAAGTACTAGTGTTTGCTGCTGTTTTGCAGTTTGCTACAAAGAATTTTCATTTTGGGCAGAATCAGACACACTTCTTGTTTTGACTAGTCCAAGATATTTCTGTATTTCTGGAATTTTCACCCTTCTTTTTCTGTGAAAAATCTTTGAGTTTTCACATATTTTCTGTTGAGTTATTTGGTGTTCTTTTCCTTTTTAATTCAAAGTGAATTTTGAATTTCCTGGGTTGCAAATATCTTTCTGCTATAAGATGTTACCCATCAGGTTACTGATGTGAATACCTAACCTCAACAGCAAATTAAGTGAGAGGATTGCTTGGATGAGAAGCTGTTCATTAGACTTTCTTTTCTCATGTTAAACGAACATCTGTGTGTTTTTTATTTAAGATTTTATAATATCCTAAACAGTGCAGGGTAATTTCTTACCATGAAAAACTTTTAGATGGACAGATTGCAATTAAATGTGAGCTGCCTAAGGAGCCATTTTGAGACTCTGTATTTTAGGTTAAACTATCTGATTAAACAGTCATCAAAGTGAGAAACAAGGACTTGGACTCATAAAGCAAAAGCCAAAACTGCATCAGAAATTAAGTCTGTGGAGAGGTGGAAATTTGCTTCTGTACGTGCCTTACAGACTTTTGTTACGTGTGGACTTGGCATAGGGGTGCATCAGGCAGAGGCAGCTCTGATCAAATGAGCCCTCAGAAAAATCCAGTCTCATGAGTAAATTACATTACCTTAGCAAAGCAACTGGCCGTGAGGGCAGCGTGGCGTTGTGTGAACGCACCCCAGAGATGCACCCTGTGACAGTTTGGAGATGGGAAGGTGAGGCTTGGCATTCTAAGGGAATGGAAAATTTGATCTGAAGATGAGTAGGTAAGGTAAAATACTCCTTCCTCAATTAGAGTAAAAGGCAGCAGCCACATCCAGCCTTTCACAGGTATCAGCATTTCAGTCCACACACAGGGATGTATTTACATTTCTCTCTCTCCACGATCTCTGTACTTCATGGGGGCAGTCTTCCCTTCACTGCTCTGTGGAACACAAACTCTTCACACCCAAGACCATTTTGCAAGATTAACAGCCATCAGTACTGCCCAGTCAGATACCTCATGGCTCTTTGCAGCACTTTCTGATCATGTAGCATAGGAATGATGTATTATCCCAGGGACCTGCATATGCTGAGAGCTCAGCTTCCCACAGTACCATTTTCTCTGCATCCATTTATCCCTTAATTGCTGTGATGCCACATGAAAGCACATGCTCTCCCACATTTTCTCTCCTCATTGAAGATGTTCCCAGTGTATTTATGTCCTTCTTACAAACACAGCACAGAAATGCTTTTTTCATTTGCTCTGCTGGGATGGTAAAATCACAAACAAGGGGTGCTGGTTTGAAGCCAGGGCAACAGAGGAGCAGGAGTGGATGCTGAAGACTTTGGGCTCACAAATATGTGCTCAGTAGCCTTTAGGCTCACAAATGTGGCAGTTATTTGAAGCTGATGTTTTCTGACTTTCTGAGGCCGTCAAACTCGAGGTTCATATTAAGATGCAGGTCTAGCTAAAGACATTTTGTATGCATATGAGAATTCTTCATGATGTTGTGTGTGGTGATGCATATTGTGGTGCTCAGGGTCATTAGAACCACCAAAAAAGACAAATGATATCAGGAAAGGAGCAAAACTAGTTAACAGAAGGTACTGTGTGGGAAGAAACATACAGGATAAAAACATAGAATCATTGATGTCGGAAAAGACCTTTAAGATCAAGTCCAGCTGTTATTCAAGCACTGGCAAGACAGTTACTAAATCATGTCCCTAAGCACCACATCTACACATCTCTTGAATACCTCCAGGGATGGTGACTCCATCACTTCCCTGGGCATTCTGTTCCAATGCTTGACAATCTTTTCAGTGAAGAAAGTGTTCCTAATATCCAACTTAAACTTTGCCTGGTACAGCTTGAGCCATTTCATCATGTCTTGTCTCTTGTTCCCTGGGAGAAGACATTGACCTTCACCTTGCTTCTCTGGACTTCCTCCAGCACCTCATTGTCTGTCTTGTAGTGAGGGACACAAAACTGAACACAGTATTTCAGATGTTACCTCACCAGTGCCAAAAGAATGCTCACTTTCCTGGTCCTGCTGGCCTCACAATTGCTTATACAAATCAGGATGCCATTAGCAGAAAAGATCAGCTCTACCTCCATGCCAGCACTCTGTAGGTCAGAAGAAAAGAGGAATTATTTCTTCAGCTGCCAGGCCCTACCTGAGTTTGTTGGGTGCTCTGATTGGTGTGAGGCACAAAGGCAAGTACTCAAATCTGTCCTGTTCCAAGGAATCTTCCACTGCTGAGAAGACTCACACCCACACAATGCATAAGCTTTGAGGAAGCCCAGTAGATCTCCCTGATGAGTAATATTGTTGATTTGCTTGTACAGATGCTAGCAAACACCTTAAAACCTCACTGGGGGATTTCTTGTTGCCTTACTGTCTGGTTCAAGAGGCTTCCCACTTGCACATAAATTTGGTTGTTTGCTTTTGGTTTTTTAACCATCCTTTCAGCTCATTACATGTCTACAACCAACAACCAGCACTGGACCAGTGAAAGTTAACCTCTTAACTATTTTGTGAATCATGTTGGGAATGTAACACCCTGAAGGAATTTGACATTCCAATTTAGTACACTGTTGCTGAAATGTAGGAATTCTCCTCTGATCTATTCCAAGTCTCACCTGACTCCTATTGACAGTGTCTTTGATCTAACCCACCAAAAAAAACCCCACCAAACGTTATTTATCCCACGTTATTTATCCCATGGTTTCTGTTGCCTCAGTGAAAAGACAGCAGTGCTAAGTTCAGTCAAAACTGAAGCAGCTGCCTTGGGCTTTGCTTGTGGCCCAGTCACCAGAGGTGAAACAAGACAGTTTAGGTGCAGCCTCAGAAGAAATAGCCACACTGCACAAAAAGCAGAGGTCTTTAGTTTATACAGGCATCCAGCAGAACAAGCAGGACGAAATGCTCTCCAGCCAAACTGGGCAATCTTGTTTTACTTGCCAAAAGATGGACCAAATATTTATCCCATAAGACTGATTCTGCTATTGACTACATCCACTAGTGAGAAGTGGATTAAAGTGTAGAAGATCAATAAATATAGTGATTTCAAGTAACCTGGAAACCTGGATAGTGTTCAAAGGGTTTCGAAGGACAAAAACCTGTATATTGAAACAAATACATGGAAAAGAAAAACCAAGTGGTTTAGTGTTACTAAATGGACTCTACATATGGCCGCTATCTTTGCAGTAAATGACAGGAACTATGAAATTAATTTAAAAGACAGTATTTCCCCTCTCTAGATTAAAGCTGTACTATGTCTGTCAACTTCCCTCATCATCTTTTTGAGAAGCAGGGACATCCTTGCTAATCGAACCCTCGAGGAGTAAGTTTCCAAGAACTACATACACAATTATCTTAAGCATGTTGCACTGCACATCCTAGCCCCCAGCCAACTCATCTGCATATCTAAATGCCATTTTCTGTCCCTCCTGAATAAAACCAGTCCTGGCCAGACAGACACAAGAGAGGAAGGGTTCTAAAGTGACTTCTCTGAGCCCTCCCATAGGAGAACAGCTGCTGGCATGGGTGCAGGTGGAGGGGAGAAAGCAGTGAGGTTGGCCTTCAAGCCACAAAAGGAATTTGATTTTGCAGATGGTGGTCTGGGCCATTATGCCATTCTTTGGTTGGTCCTGGAGCTCTTTGAGGATGCATGCGGAGCAGCTGGAAGACCACAGTTTTGCTGAGATACATGCAGGCACCAGTGCAAGCTGGAGGCATGGGGAAGGAAAAGGGCTGTGGTCTAGCACTGGCAACGCCTGGAAGTCCTTCAGGCAAAAGCCCCTGGAGAGTCCCCACAGGACCCAGTGTTTCTCCAGGACAATTCTGCTTTGAGCCATCAGGCTGTGGGGGACCCCAATGTTAGGGCAATTGCATTACCTCACACTAGAGGCAATTCCAGTGGCCATGAGCAGTTAACCACACAGTTAAAGTTTAGGTGTCCTAACCCCTCTTTTCTTGAAAACTCAGTACTATAGGTGCTCTCCCATCGTGGTGCCTCTCATGCCTCACCTGGATGTTGTTTGCACAATACCCTGTATTTTACTGGCACATCCTGTCAGCTTATGCCCCCTCCCATGTGTGCTGCTGGCTCCCTTACAGTCAGCCTTCCTTTCACCTCCTCAAGCTCATCTCCTGCCATCACCAGCCCCCAGGTAAGTCTGTAAAGCCAAGATCTATGTCTTTGGAGGGTCCTCCTGTCCCATAATGACTATGGGAGAAGTGGCTCCCTTGTGTGCCTCGTGCCTCACAAATGCCATTCTTTTTCTCTTCAAAAAAAAGGAGTCTTCTTTTTCTCTTTCTTCATTCTTTTTGCTGCTATTTATTCACTTACTCTGTGTTTGGGAAGGAACACAGCAGAGGAATACAACTGCATTTGAAAGGCTGTGCAGTGTTATGAACTAGATCCAAAACACACAAGGAAGGCCCTCTTCACTTCCCATAATTTCATGAAACCTCCATCAATTCTCATTTAGATATTTTATTAGGTTATTAGGTACTTCTCATTTTTTTAGCCAGGTACAAAGATCTTTAGTACCACTTAACCAGAAAAAGAGTGAATCAGTCTCTGTGGGAACCAAATTTTTCTGCCTAGTTTCTCCTATCTCTTGGAGTTTGTATACTAGAAAATAGTCTCCCATGCTATGCTTAAGATTCCACACACCAAACCGCCTCCATCATGTTCCAGACAGAAGAAGGGACTCTGAATTGTAAGTTTTAAACTTAAATACTTTATGAAGCACAGGTAAAGTTGTCATTGTTTTTTTGCTGTATGGAATTGTAATTAGATGTGCTTGGTGCATATATATTTTCAGTGTTGTTGTTATGCAAAGTTTCAGCTGAAAATTTTGCTCTTCTTTTTGCCAATTTTCAAGTCTATTCTAGCATCTAGACTGATGAAACCCCAAATTTGATTCAAATAAGATGGACTTGACTTGGAATCAAAATCATTAACACCATATACAGTTTCATCTCTTCAGGGACTGAGTTTTCATTTTCATTTAGATCAGTCCATCTAAGGAAGAAAGACTTTTTTAAGTTGCTGCTTCTGTCTGTTCTGGATCTTGTTATCATTCTTGTGGTCCAAACTTCAGGGAAGCACAAAGTCCCTTCACCTTTTCCAGTGCTGTCAGTCATTTGTCATTACTACTTTTTCATTATAGGCTGCTACAGATTCTGGACTTTGCTGTAAAGGTGCCTTATTAGTTGTTGTGCACATAAGGCATTGTACACATCAGCAATGAGTCCATCAGCAGACACATCTGACCATTAACTTGATAAAATCCTCAAAGAGAACAGTGCATAGTATTAAAATGAAACTGTTGCAATAGAGTATTTCCAGCAAGACACGGCTGTCATTTGGCCTTGTATCTGTATGAGCCTGTATACTCCACCAGCTCTGGCTGCTGAAGTGAGTAGTGATAAAAGATTTATTTTGAGACAGTACATTACCTTGAATAGCATCACAGTCCTGGGTACCAGTGACAAATGAATAATGGAAGTGCTTTTTCTGCCAACAGCCTGTATATTTGTCTATTGCATCTCCTGCCAACAAGTTTCTGAACTAGTGTTTGTGAATCTAGGGCGTGAATTTACATAGAGTATGAATAGATATTATTTACTATGGCTTGTTTTGCAGATGCAATACATTTTTATACTTTTATTTCTTAAACTGCATTTCTCAGAAACCCAAAAGCAAGCAAGAATCATCTTTCATTTGATTTTTAAACTGAGGGATGCAAAGTGACAAAGCTGATCAGTCTTAAACTCCCCAGTAAATCTGCTTTTGACTTTAGAACTTAATATCCTTACACAAGTGCTTTGTCCCTTTTGTATGCAAACTGGCAGTTAGCTTGCACACAGGAATTACTGCTTCACAAAGGTGACATTTTCTGGTTTGTGCCAGAAAGCTTGTTTCAATCCTTTATCACCCAACCTATGCACTGAAGGAAGATCAAAAGGTAAGTGACGGTTTAAGTGAAGCCCAGACGAAGTTACCCTGGGGTGCTGTAGGAGTTGAACCCCCACCACTGCTATTGACCAGTGTTTGTGCAGGATCTGCACCATCTGCCACACAGCCAGGATATAGCTGCATGATGGAAACTGGGGTTACGTCCCTTCTTGAGACCTGGATCACGAGGTAGAGGCAGAAGGGAAAAGATTAAGACCAACTGAACCTTGGCCTGTTTCCCATCTCTTTCTGAAGAGACTTATGCCTTAGAGAAAAGAAGGGAAAAGTGGTTCTTACTGGAGGGGACAGACCTTGGCAAGGCCAGAGAACAGGTTTGGGAAGCCACTATGTGCCCATGCCCCATCCTGTGCAGTCTGCACAAGAGCTGCCTGCACTTCAGGCCTTGATAATTGAGACAGATCAAGACAGGATTTTTAGAAATGAGTCTGACATACCACATACCCTTGGCGATGGCCAGTGCCAAGTCACATTGACTTCTGATGTTTCCCTCCCGGTCTGGACCTTATCCCAAGGTTATATCAAGGGGAAGGGACCATGCTCGTCTCTGCTCCTACCCTGATGAGCTGATGTCTGTTTATGCTTGTTTGTGAAATTACTTCCTCCCTAATTATTGCTGTCCACTTGGAATGATGGTATATTTATTTCAATTGAAAATTACTGTTGTTGAAATCCCTGTATTGTTTGAGTTCCCCCACATATTGCTGGCTATCAGTTTGTGTTATACAACTCTTGATGACTTCAACTTTGACTTCCAAACCTGCAACACTGTCTTTCTGCTCCTTTCCCTTGCCCACCAAGTTCTAGTTTCTGGTTTTCTTTACTCACCCTCTGGGCCTTCCCTAAACTCCACTCTGAGGAACTCCACTCATCATTTTCACTCCTCCAAGCTAATCCCCAACAGGCCAGAGGCAGGCATACAGGAGAGAGGCCACAGGGATGGAGTGAGGAAGTGGCTGTCACTGAGTAAAAATCTTACCCTGCATGGTCAGGCAGTGCTATTGTCTGATGAGAAGAAGCTGCATGAAATTTCTTTAATCTTGTCCTAACTAAGACTGCCTGCAGCAGACAAGTCTTGTCTCCCCTCAAAAGCTTTTATCATACATGGAGAGCTGCTAGGTCAGGGATCATGAGATGCCTGATTTATTTGACTAAATCTGCATAGCTTTCAAGGCTTCTGTGCAGATGTACTGTGTCACTCGTGTCCCCTGGGGTTTCAGGGTTTTTTGTATGAATTTTGATTACACATAAATCAGCACAGTATTTGAAGGAAAGATTGTGATGAAAAAACCCAACAAAACAAAGCATCAGTGAAGCTGACTACACTGCCATTGATTTCAAAATCAAATTTTACAGGACAGCAGATTTGTGCAAGTCTCTGACTCCAATTAGACTTCCAGTTTCAGTGAGCACTGTCAGCTGAAAAGAAATGCATTAACAGTTCAGGAAATACTGAATCACAGTGGACAGCTTATAACTAGCCTGTGTAGTTCCAATGTACAGAAATTGGCTGCTGTTATTTTCCCTGTAGTGATGGGTGACATAGTAAACTAACATCAAGACACAACTGACAAAGTCTAACTGAGAAGAACACAGATTTTAGTAAGCATTAGGTTTGAGGAGGGATTTTTAAAACTGCTGCAGCAAACTAGTTCACAATCTTCATTCAATCATTGTGCAGAGAAGAGCATGTCACTGAGTATAGCAATGCCTCAGACTCCACAGTCATGCCTGATGCCAGAGAAAAACCCAGTCTGCAGGCCAGTGCTATGGATTTGTCTCCAGGTGCCTTTATATTTGACCTATATATCTCTGCTCCATATTGAAGAGCAAATGAGAGGAACAGTTCATGTTCAGACCATCTTTCTTAGGTCTCTGATCTAACTAACCCCACTCAATGGCATCAGAAGAAAGTAATTATTTGATGTCTCATTTGCCCTGTGTAAAAGATGAGACAAAGGGCTCTTCCTTCTGTGAAGCCACTGCTTCTGTCAGAGGAACCCTGTTATGCTGTGGTAGCACAAGGTGGCCTATCCCTGTTCCTGGAGAAGAATGAGATGCCTTCACCATCTGCTCCAGAGAGACTGGCTCTCTCAGGCACAAGGGGCCAAGGACTGCTGCAGCCTAGCTCACAGGTCACTACACCATGTAAGCCCAGTCATGTCCTAAACTACACTTTAAACCAGACGATCCTTTGGTCTTCCTGTTTATGAGAGTCCACCACAGAATTTAACTGCTCTGATTCCATAAAAATCTTCATGTCTCCCAACTAAATATGCTCCTGACTGGGAAATACTTGATGGGATCTGTAGATGATAGCCAAGCTCATGTGGTTCCCCTGCCCACTGCTTCCTCTTACCCTGCCAGAAGCAGAGCTCTTGGCTAGGGGCACCTTGTGCAAAATGCCAGGGATTGCTGGGAGAGAGCTGATAACAAAGCTATGATGCCCTACAACAGGATTTTCCCCCTCTGGAGAAGGGATTTTTTTTTTTTGCTAGGACTCAGCTGGTGATGGGGGGCTCCCTGGCTCTCCCTGCCAAGCCCAACCATGAGGTCCTGCAAGGCAGCAGGGAGGTAGCAGGAACACCCTGTGGGTTGGGACAGCCTGTGACACATTCTGGAGAGGACAAGGGAAAGCTCTTTGCACCCTTATCATCTTTGCACATTTGTTCAGGGATCTGGCTATAAAGACAGATCTGTGTTATCTGTTAACACATCTGGAGAGAAGAAAAAGATACATTAAATTCCCATTAAACTGACAAAACAGCAGACGGTCTGCCTCTGCTGAGAGTCTGAAACAAAACAAACTGCAAAACCATGGGCAGGATCCTAATCCCCTCTCCCCATTTTTACCCAGGGCTGCCACTGGGAAGCTCAGTTGTGCTGCTGCCACTGGTTTATTTAAAGGCAATGGAGATCTGCATGAGATCCAGAGTATTTTTAAAGGCTTAAAATAGGCCACAGCTTGGCCAGAAATCTAAATTAAAAATCTGTTTCCAAGGTTTTGGCCAGCAGCTCCAGCCGTCACAATGGTGGGCTGGAAAGCCGGGCACACAGCTGTGCACGGCTTCCCACGCCCAGGACTGGAACATTTTAACTGGGGAAGTGAGGGGGAACTACAGGGCCAATAACCCTTTAATAAAGAGGAAGGCTTGAGAATTCTGGGGGAGACTGGGGGTTTGCTTTAACAAAAGCAAAGCAATGGGCTGCGGAGCCATTCTGGCCCTGTTGTTAATCAAGGGAAGCATCCCAGAAAAAACAACCCCACAGAAACAGACGCTGTAGAATTATTTTGTTTGCCACAGGGATGAACCCTTTAAAACATATAAATAGAGTGAATGATGTACCATGTCTGCCTAAGTTATACACTTTGGTTTTTGCATTTCCTTCCCAGTGTTGTACCCATAACTGAGCTCAGTTGGCAGCAATTAAGTTTTACTCACTTCCCAGAGCAGTGAATTTGGTCTGTTTATTGCTCTTGTCCTCTCCCAGATGCCTTCCTTAAGCTGTCTCCTTCAGGCAAATGTTTCAGGCTTCAGTATCATACTGGCTGACTTCAGCTAGAGGGAATGACTGAAAGCATCGTCAAGATAAGGGAGCTCTGTGCATGGAGGGAACAAATTCTGAGTAACTGGTTTTGGTTTGCTGTTAGCTCTGGCTAGCTGCTACATTTCAGCAAAGGTGCTATATGCTAGAAACACTATATAATCTTTCCCAGCCATGCCATTTATCCAAGAAAAGACAGTCTGTGGGGCAAAGTCTCAGAATTACAGATAGTTGCAAGCCACCCAAGTGCCACCACTCCTAAATGTGTCTTTGCTGTGCAAGGAGAAGACATGAGCGCACAAGACACAGGTGCTTATTTGTGAAGGCAGGTCTAAACAAACCCCCTCTCTTTTCCATGTGCTTGCATTACCATGGTTATAGCAAGATTCTTGAAATATTTCAGTCCTGTCATCCATATGCCATTATTTGGGTGTAAAAGGAGGGAACTCACGTTTCCACTGCATGGCTGCACCACATGCAATGAGAAATAGGTGCATGCATACCTGTGGAAATTTCCAAGGGCAATACACAAGGTGTTCCCTCTTCTCATTCACAGCAAACATATCTCTGGCAGCTCCCAGCCACAAAGATCAGTGCGAGAATCAAACCAGTCAATTTTTAACTATTATATGATTTTCTTTTAATATTCTCAATAAAAGCAAAAAGGAATCATAAAAAAATCTTCAGTAGGATGTATATAGCATACTTACAGCATATGAGAAGACACATTTAAAGTGCAAAACTGTTATAATTTATCTGCTTGGACAGGAAGAATCCTTGAAAAGCAATAAAAGTCTGTAGAGTGAGCTCTAGTGTTGAAAAGTAGATCGGTTCAAAACCTATGATTTATTTCCTGGAGAATTCCATCCATGTCGGTCCAAATATTCAGAGGCATGCACAAGCACACTCACACAAATATCTAAATGTTTTTGTTAATATAATATTTTTTATGACTGAGTGTTTTTCAACAGAAAGATTCTGGACTGCTCCACCAAAAAGCTCTTTTCTAATCAAAGGAAATTGCGGAGATCTCCAACAGTATGAAATGTGTTTGCAACAATCCTTTATTATTAACTCCTGATGGTGCATCTGTTTCATCCTATTCAGTAAAGTCTTTTATAGATTTTGATTCTTCTCTCTTGCAGCAGGCTAAAGCTTCTTGCTGTAGGCTTTGGATGTGCACCCTTTTGTTTCTGTGTCCTTCTATGCGCTGTTGCTGCTTCTATCTCGTGATCGCTCTTGTTTCTAGCACTTTAGTGAAGATCAAGCAACCTATTAATTTTTTATTAACTCTGCTCTTGACTTTTTTTGTGCCCTTATAAATATCTCTAGTATCTATCACTTTACACAACAGTCCATTTTCATAAAACCTGTGAAGACCAGTGGGGTTTACAGCAGTCATGTCTCACACTTCAGGCATATACCTGATTAACTTCCATCTTTTCTTTAACAGGACACTTCTTCTCAGCCTTCCAGCACTTCACACCGTCTATTTCCTTTTCTGTTTTCACAGTATTACCTTTTCATTAGCTTTTAGGACTTCTAAGGAATCATTAAAGTAATTCTTACCAGCTGTGTAACACCTTTGAAGGCCTCTATGTTACCATGTTCGAAAAGAACGTCAGCCCCATTGCTGAAAAATCTGGAATATCTAAGGACTCTGCACTTACCAGTGGGTCTGCCTCCAGGAGGGCAAACTTCCTGCAGAAAATCTCATGCTTTCTGCTTCACTGCTGAAGTTATGAACCTGTTACTTTGAGAGAAAAATGTGGCCACACTAAATGTGTAAGGGCAGATCTTACTGATATGGAACAGTTCCCACTCAATCCATCCCTTTTTAATATTGTGAGACAGTTTTTTGAACAGGGCAGAGGTGTCTAAGCCTCACACATGTCTAAATAGGAGTATTTGTCCTGAGCTACCTTTTTGTGCCATCTGGTTTGCCACTAATTCTGGGGACCTGACTGGGTCTCTTAGCAGACCAACTGTAGTTTTCCTTTCCTCACCTGGGCTTTGTCCAGGCATCCTACACAGGCTTTTGGCATAGACACAGGCATGCTGAGCTATCAACTTTCAACATAATCATGAATCTTAACTGTAATTGAAGGGGCCATTCCTACCATGAACTGAAGGAAAGGCTGTGGCCACCAGAAAGATTAGCTCATATTTACCCAGTGCACAGACAGCTACATCACTTCAATGATGCTCAGTATCTCCACTTAAGAAGGTTATGTGCAAATCAAAAAAAGCCATTTACAAAGCATTTATAAAACTGTTCCAAGAGATTGTAATAAATGTTATGTCTCTTGCCTAGATGGAGCTGTGCTGGAGATGATTCAGGCCAATTTGACAGAAATGTCTGTCAAGATCACAGCCAAAGTGGCTGTTAAAAACCACTTTTGGCGAACTCCATTGCCTGCTACTGAACTCCAGTCTCCCAGAGGCAGTGCTGCTACCCTTTGCCAGGAAAACTGCTTCATCCTAGCCAGTAAATCTCTGGTCTGGGAGTCTGCAAGGTCAACTGCATCAAGGCAGTGGGAAATTGTATTGTCAGGTTGCTGTGCTGTGGCCCCTCTCCTGCTCCCACCCTAGTCCTGCCAGGTGCCCTTGGCTCCAGAAGGGGCTGTTCATTTTCCAGTGCCTTTTGCAGCCACGTGAGCAGTGAAATCAATCCTTCCAGCAATATGGAAAAAGTAACCATGCCTGCACCTTATAAAAAAACCACCAAAAAATATATTTTCTGGTGTTGACAACACTGACATCAAGTTTTGTGCCATCTTGTAAGCTCTTCTCTTTGGTCTTTTTTTTTTTTTTTTTTTTTCCCTTTGTTTGATGATGTGTTTTATTCCCTGAACCCCAGATTGCTTCAAGAACTTTTTCTCAGCAGCTCTTTGGAGAGTCCTCAATGTCATTCACAAGTGACCTTCCAGATGTCAGAAACAAAACTCAAATACAGCCATTGACTGTTTCATCATGAGTCCAGTAATTCATGGTCTTAATTCTTCCTCAATTCCCTTCATTCTTTCCTCAGCACTCCAGAGCAATGTTAAAATCCAATTGTGTTGTATGTACTGCGCACAGACACATTGCTAAAAACTTGTGACTTGGACCTTGGGGAAGATGGTGACCACAGGCCCACAGGATATACCATGACCAGGGAGGCTCTCTTGGGGGCCAAGCAGTTCTAACAATGTAAGAAATGGCTGAGACTGTCAAACAATCTAATTGTCTGTGCTGGGGAACTGTGTAGACATGGATGAAAAATGAACTGTGCAATTTGTGTTCTGTATATGACTGGGAGCACTGCTGTCTTTCTGCAGTGGTTAGAAGC
The DNA here is from genome assembly GCA_017589585.1 of Phylloscopus whistleri. Classification (NCBI taxonomy): domain Eukaryota; kingdom Metazoa; phylum Chordata; class Aves; order Passeriformes; family Phylloscopidae; genus Phylloscopus; species Phylloscopus whistleri. The sequence continues at coordinate 269,839 of JADMLD010000177.1, forward strand.
CATCCCTCCAAGTTCAGACAGAGGGGACCAAGGGCAGGATGTTTCTGGGGGTGTAATCTCAGGCCCTCATGTAACCTGCATTTTATATTTCTTGTGACTGCTCTCAAAACTCTTTTTTTTTTTTTTTTTTCAAGTACATCCCATTCAAGCAGTTTCTGAAAACTAAAATGCATACACAGAGGTTTCAGCTTACCTTAGCAAACTCCCCTTGCATAGAGAGGTTGCAGCTCTGTGGCTGTGCATGTCCATCTGTGCCTCTCCTGTGTAAAGTTGTCCCTCCAGCCTGGACCCCCAGCAGCAGCATCAAGCAGTCTTTTCTGGGCAGTTTCACAAAAAACCCCCACTGTTTAAATATATCTGTGAGCAGCTGGTCAATCTGGCAGTATTGCATGGTAAAGATGTTTGAGTTTTATGAGAACACAAAGAAGCCTTAAGGAATATGCTTGCAGGAATTTTTGCTGATGTAGTTTTTTTTATTGCTTCCTAATTGGAAGGAGGCCTTGTTATCAGCATTTATGTCCAATTGCACAGATTGGTCACCTACTGTGAGGGAGCTACAGTTCTTTATATTCTAAGTCAGACCTGCTAATACCATTATTTTTTGAGGACAGCCAACAAAAATACCAAAGCTGGCTGAGGTTAATAGGATGGTACCTCCCGTCAGCTTTGGCCTCCAGCTATAAGAAGCTTTGTGGTTACTCAGGGAAAATCTCCCAGTTCTTGGGAATTTAAACTCTAGTTTAAGTGGATGTGAAAGAGAACAGATTTACGCCGCTAAGGGTTATTTCAAGAATGATGATGGTTTCAAGAGCAAAGTCCTGTTTTCACTTCCCAAACCCTTCTGAGAATCTGCTTAAACCCCAGGTGACTATCTGAGATGCAGTTGTGAAGGACTTTAGAGACACTAGGCAATATTGATAACTGAGATTGACAAAACCATTATTCTGTTTCCTGATGCATTTGCTGCATTTTCAGCAGGATACAGTGAGACCAGGACCCCTTCAACATTGGTGGATGGATCACGGTCAAAAGAGTAAGTCCCTGCCCTGGAGGACAGGTGGATCTCTGATCACAAGGCAACAAGGAATGAGGATCAGTGATTCATCGTATTTCGTGGGAACTACTCAGCTCTGTTAGGAATGGCCAATTATAAGGAATGAGAGAAGAAGCTATTTTTTGATATGGAAAGGCTAAGAACAACGAAGCTGATACTCCCAGCAACTGAAACTAAGAGAAACTGGAAACTGTTGTTTAACTGGTATCTTCTCAGAAGCCTTGTTTTAATTTAACATTAATGAGTTAATCAGAATTTTAAATGGATTGTCCTCAGTAAATTTATCATCTTTTCCCTGAAGCATCCAGGAACATGCTGTATTTACATATTCAATGCTTATACGTAAAATAGGAAATATGTGTTTATTAACCCATTACAATCCACTTGCAGGGGGAGGATAATTTTTTTCTCCAATTATCAGGTTGATTAAAGATTTTTTGGCTTTATTGAGTGCATGTGTGCTGTCTACATGTGTGATGGCAGAGCCCCCAAACAGAATGTGAAATAGGGAAGTGGCTGGAATTCACCAAAGATCACCTCCTACTTGCATGCTTCTGTCTGAAACAGGTGTATCTGGGGGGAGTTATTTTGAGCTTAAGTTAATGCTGACCTCAGCTGAAATAATTTGCCCTCTTGCTCTTCCTCTGATACAGAGTCAAGAGGGAGTTGTCTGACTGCTGAGTGTGATTGTACACATCTGTCAACATAGTTGGAGATACGAATGCAAAATGTAGCACTCGGGAGCACCGTGTGGGTTTCCAACACTCCCTGAAGGACACAGGGACCATAAACCAGTGAATGGATTACAATAAGGCATAAATAGAGCATTTTTATCTGTGACAGATGTAATCCTGCTCCAGCAATGCTTATGCTATTTAAAGGAACATGGTATCCCTTTCAGACCAGCTCTCTGAATTCTGAGTGAGGAAAGAAGTCATAAGCTTTCTTTCTGTGTGAATAATTGTGAGGCTCCTTTGGAAGTGGTTTGGCAGTTTTGCTTTGAAGGAGGTTGGCCATTTACTTCTTTCAGGGCATGCCCCCCCAAACAAAATGGCACAGAAGGGACCAGAGAGTTTCATGTATGTTGCCACTCCAAGCAAGAGAAGCCCTGCTTTGCTGCCCTGCTTCTGCACTTGAAACCTGAAGCACCACAAGCCAGCCAGGCGGTTAAGAGAGTTACAAGAAATAACATCCCAAAGCCAAGAAACAGGTGTGAGACACGCTTCTCACTTGTACAGACCTATGCTACAAAATGTTGCAACCTTTCCTGCATAATATCTTAATGTATAGTCACCAGGCAGGACAGAGTGGAGAGTGCACATATGGAAAATGTCTCTTATTTGGAGAAAGAAGCAAGTACTTTCCCTTTAATGCTGGCATGTACAAGGAAATACTGATAAGCCAACTCCAAACTGCCAATCACAACCTAGTAAAGAGACAATCTTGAAGAAGGCAGAAATTTTAGCAGGTTTTAGGTTAGAAACAATTTTTAATTAATTTTTCCCAGAAAGTGGCACAGCTGGATTCTGGATTGGCACAGCATCTGGATTTCAATGCACTGGTAAGTCTTACAGGGCAAATAAACTGAAAAAGGAAGAATGCAAGTTAGGGCTGTGCAACAGGTAACAAAAGCATTTGGCATTGGGGTAGCTCACTCCTTTGGACAGCCTCCAATGTGCCCAAAGCTTTTGCGTCAGGAGGAAAGTGTGCATGTCAAATATCTGGGCAAGAGTATGTAGCTGAGTGGAATATTCATATGAATTAATGGCCATATTCTACCATCTTTGTAGTGATGGATTATTTTAATTTTCACTAAAAGTAAATCCTGATTAACTCCAAAGAATCTTCGAGACTCTTTAGCCTGCCAAGAGGCAGTCAGGCACTGACTTGCCATGGCAAACAAAATCACAGAGCAGCTGATGGCTGGGGTTTAAGGAACTTTGCATTATATTACCAGGAAAAAATAATTCTATCACTGAAAAGGCTAATTGAAAGAATCATATTGATAAAGGTCTGATTATCTGTAGATTTTTGAGAGATTCAGGCATTGAGATTCAGAATGATGCATCTATTAGTACTGAAGTGAAATTAGTAAGCTTAAAATTTTGACTGAATTAAAAAAAACAAACAAACAACAAACAAACCCAAAAACACCATGAGCATTTTCAATGTGGTCTGTGAAGTAACTTTTCATGGGAAGGTTCATTTCTCGGGACATTGAAACACTAGCCAAATACTGTTGCAGAAAATGGAGATGCATCTTCATAGAGATAAATTAGATGAACTGCATGGCACAACAGGCATTTTTACACCTCTGTCTCCATTCATCTTTAGCTACAGAGACATATCATACTGGTGTAACTATCCAGTGATTTTGTAGACTTGATCTTTTGACACAGGCACATAAATATACCTCCATAGATTCCTCTCTTTCTCTCAGCCATTCTAGCTTAGATTTTTATACAGGTCACAGCGTGTGCTGCTGTTCTCTTCCCAGCTGGGGAGATGATCGGTGACTTCCAGGTCAAATAAATTCAGCGGGGTCCAGCAGCAAAAATAATGTTGTGACGCAAATCCCAGCACATTTATTCACCTGCCATTGAGCCCATGCTCAGGCTCAGTCCTGTTGCTTGCACTGTGGCCTTTCTGGATATGTGCCTGCCAGGACAAGGCATGGGCACTGGAGCAACACAGCCTCCAAATGTCGCATTTCTTCCCCTTCTCTTTACTTTTCACTTCCACTGCTCACATCCCAGATGTGAAGTCTTGGGCTTTCCCTCAGTGGTACCTGGAGAAGCAGAGAAGATACTACCAAGGAATGGTTCTTTGGTAGTATCTTTCACTCTCCAAGGGAGCCAATGGAGCCAGAGCTATATGGTTCCTTTCCTTTGCATGTTGCAGAGTAAGGACAACTTGCAAAAGAGGAGGTTTTCCTCATGACTATTTATTGAAGATTAGGTTTGTGCAGCATGAGCTGTAATTTATGCACTTTCATGGTGGCATTACTTTTACTGATTGCCAAGCCTTGACACAATGAAATAGGTAAACTTTGCCATACTCGTCAGCTTCATGAGCTGCTTCCCGGTGTATCTTTAGCAAGTGACACCTTATTGGCTTGTAGGACAAGGAATTTGTGGATGATTGTTGCTTCAAGGGCAGCTCCCAGGTAGGCAGTAAAGGAAGGCATGACACATACCGGTTGCAAAGAACAGTCTCCCTGTCCCCTGCCACCCATCCAGAGCAAAGCACACTCATGCATCTGCTCGTACAAGCCAGCCCATACCTTGTTTTCTCTGCTGTGAGTGTCAATGCACTGAAGTAATCCCATAACTCGCTGTAGTTTATAGCACTGGTGCATCTTTCCAGTTCTTGCCAGGGAAGGAAGGCTCACTGGACTTGCCACAGTTTGTTAATGGCACAAAGCTTTTGGTTTGTTCCAAGCACGAGGGCATATTCAGTACAGCCAAGACAAGCTGAAAAATTCTTCTGTTTTTTTCCATGACCTGTCATCACCTGCCTTCTAGCCAAGACGTGGTTTGGAAGAATCAGTGGGTAAACAGCATGTGGAACAAATTAAATTGGGAAAGAGCAGAAATCTGAAGCAGTGCTGCACGCCATGCTGGCTCTTGTACAGGGATCTTCTTGCTGGTCTCTGTGGGCAGTTGGGGAACAAGCAATGTTTCTTTTATTAATATTGCCCTGTGCTCTTCTGTTTTATCTCTTAATTCTACCTACTAGTAAGAAGTGCTGATATTAACACACATGGCATGAAACCAGGTTTTGCAGGGGGAATAAAAATTCACCTCTCAGAAGGAAAGCCCCAAGTCCATATCCAGCCTCCTTCAGTTTGTTTTCTGTTTGTTGCCATGTGCTTATATGCAACCTGTGCATGTAACACAATTGTACATAACACAGTAGGGATCAAACTGTCATTGACAAGATTTTAAAATCAAATCTTTTTTCTTCTGAATGATTCAATTTCTGTATTTTATTTCATGAGTGTTGAGAGTGCTTTTTTTAGCTTGGACAGTTAAGACAGGGTTGTTTTCTTGCCTTCTTTTCTAGTTCCTGTGTGCCAGAGAAAAGAGCTGAGTTTGATTTCAAACCATGTAGAACATTTTGGTGCAGAATTGTAGCAACAGAATTTAAATTAACAGTTTAGTTAGATGCTATACATTAAGATTATAACATAGTGTGTAAAACCCACTTCAAAACTCACTTAAGCTAGTTAAACTGCTCATTGGTGTCAGTATGACAGGAAAGAGAAAAAGAATAAAATCACCTGTGCCTGATTTCCCTTGCCCCTGTGTAGGGAATCAAAGCCATGAAGTTTCCCATCACCACCTCAATATCAGGTAACAATTCCTTCTCCCTGCCAGACACATCACAACAGGGAAAGGGTCCCAGCATTCTCTCTGTGACCCACACCACAGCAGGGAGGGAACACTGCTGAGGTAGGTTGTCAGGGGTCAAGCCAGGGTGGGTGGGAGGGGTGGGATGGAGAACAGGTGTAGGCCAGGATGGGGGTTTTGGAGAGAGGCACTCAGCTCCATGCAGCATGTGTCACTCAGGAGAACAGGAGGTGTGGTCCTAACCACGCATCCAAAGGCCTGCATGTGGGGACCAAGGGAAGAATACATGGTGCAAAAGGAAGGAAAGGGAATGGAAAGAGTGCTCCTCCCCACCGTTGCTCAGGTGCTGTGCTCCCTGATTCTTATTTTCTGCATGACTGTTGGGGCCAAATCCTGAATGTTTTTCTGCAGGCAACAGATGGATGCTCTCTGTGCTCTGCTGTAATTTCCCCCCACCATGAGCTTGCATGGTCCTCAACATGTGCTCATTTACACAGGAAGTCAATGATGTTGCTCAGGCAGAGTGAATATGCTCAGCTAAGATGAAGTGCTGGTCTTTCTGGAGATTCAGCTTCTTCCTTGCCTGGTTAGAATCGCAGTGGGAGAGTGACTTTCTCAGCCATGCTCTGTGGTATGTCTGCAATTGTTTCTTAACCTCTCTCTACCTCCAGGACCATGAGACCAACTAATATTGGATCCCTGGGGAGGGCTTGCTCTCTGCAGCTGTCCTTTTAACCTTTTAATGCTCTTCCAGTTTAAGCAGTTTGTGGCAAGACGCAGACTTAAATTGCAGAACGCAGATGTCACAAATTGCTTTTCAATATGCTCTGGTGATGCCTGGAGCTGCTGACAAGACCTGAAAGGGTGAGTTTTAAAAGAAGGTTTTAGTTTGGACAAGCTTTAAACTGCTTTCCTCTAGTTCAGCATCTGGTCTCACATGAGTGATGAACTGACGAGTAGAAAGAAAAAAGGAAAGTGCTTTCCCAAAGAATAGGTTCATGGCCTGTGAAACTCTTTGCCAAAAGATAAAAGTAAATGTTATAAAGGTACTGACAAATCTGAAGAAGACTGGAAGCCTCCTTCTATGGCAATTTTCAAAGAGAAGTTAAGATAATATGTGAAGCAGGGCAGTTAGCAGATGCAGATTAGTGCTGTATCCCTCCTAAGCAGTCCATGGAGGTGACTGCCAGATATGGGTATCTGGGTAAGACGAATGCTCCCTCCAAACAATTCCTGTCTCCTGAGGGACCTTTGATGGCTCAACCAGAAGAGAAGGAGCCTTCAGAATGCCATCTTGAAAAGCCACTGCTCCTGCAGCAATACCATCACCAAAACCAACAAACCAAGAACACGTTTAGGGAAAAACGTGGTGCTCAATGGCAGAGCGTCAGAGAATGCAATGAAAAAATCCTCCCTCCTGTACTGTGACACATGCCTTGCAAGTGTTGCCACAAAATTCTCCATCAAAGCCTCTGGGCTCTAATGCAAGGCAAAAATGTGCCAAAATTGCTTGGAGGCAATTACATCTATTTTGCGTATTATTTTCTTTATAAATGCGTTCATCTCGGTGTTAATGTCTGTGATTTGTTATTCAGGTTGTATTCCTCTTTTAATTATGGTAATGTCTGTATTTTATTTTACAAAGAATGCTTCTCTTTCTTCTCCTCCTATTCTCCTCTTTCCACCCAAACTTCTGGAGATGCATGGGGTTACTGGTCTGCAGTTAGTGACTGGAAAGTTCTACTGTGCATATTAAATTTGACATTTGATTTTTATGTCAATATTGATATTTTACATAAATTTGGTAGGCATGATCCTAGGGCAGATGTCGAGTTATTTGTCATTTTTTCCTGAAATGCACAAATCTCGTTGTTTTCCACACCATCAGTTGCAGACCAGTCCACACTAGGAACACCTTGCTGACAGGTCTGTATATGAAGGCATAAGATTTTCCCTGCCAGCTGCTGCTCACTGAAGCTGTGTTTGTGCCACCAGACCCCAGCTTGTCCTAAACACAATGGAGAAGTGAGGATGGGGGACACAACTACCAGCCTGCCACCTCCTGGTGTTGGCATGGCCTCTGCCACTTTGGGAGAAACAACATCACAAGTGCTTGTGTGACTCAAGACTTTGGGCCCTGCCAAAGGGATTATACTTAACAATTTTGGATCATGCGGATCTAGGACTCAGAGAAGGACACAAAGTTAGACATTGATCCATGGCCAGCAGAAAGGGGCAAACCCTCTCCACAGAAACACATTCCCCCGTCTCCAGGGGGAAGACTTGGCTGCCTATCTTCTCATTTTGTGTAAGGGGACCCAGCTCACACTGTACTTTCCCACATGAGCCCCTAAGGCAGGCAGAGCACACCCTGACATCTGCACCCTGCACAGCAGTTCACAACTGCGCCCAGGCACCACCACCTCAGGGGCCAGCAAGCACTGCAAACTTGAAACTTCAGAGGTGGGTTTCAGAGCAGAGGGAAGGTTGGGGATTAAAGGAGATGAACTGAAAATACCTCTCCATTTGGGTAGGCTACCAAGCAGGGGAAGGGAGCTGCAGGCTAACAAAGGGATATGGGCAACAAAGTGCATAAATGCATTGGCATAAGCAAGGCAGGTCTCCTTATCCCTGACAAAACCAGACCTCTGTCCTGGCTGGATACAGCTGTACCTTCTTCCTGACTGATACTCAGAGGCTGTGTTTATTTATCTTTTAAATTCAAAATCTCTAGGATAAACACCAGGTAGCACACAACACTGTGTTTATCATCACTTCTCTTGTGAGGAGATTTCTTAATTGTCTCGAGTGATGACTGTATATTGTACTAACACTCCTAGTCCCCATGAGACCTCATGCTTGCCTGGCTTTTCTGCAGGGGTTTTCTCAGAGCAGATGGTTTTGGTCCCAAAGGCAGCATTTTTTTCTAGCAGGAGAAACAGTTATGGCCCAGCAGCTGAGCAGTCCCCAAGGCAGGTGTGGGACTGTCTCTGGAAAGAGCCTTCTGGCAGGAGTGGGAATGGATCATAGCTGGGGCTGCTGCCTAGCAAGAGAGCAGAGGCCTACAAGACAGGAACAAAGCACAGCAGGCTGAGCACAACCCATTCCCACAATAGCACATCTGAACCTTCAGTTTATTTTAAGTAATATTTTGACATAACAAAAAAAACCTTGATGAGCTCTCCATCCCAAGCACTTCACCTCCCTATCCTTCACAGCAGCGCTAGCTAATCAGGAAAATTTTATGTATAACAATGAACAACCCTTTCCTGGAATGATTTTCTGTGCTACTGGTGCACTTTGCTTTGTTATATTGGACAGCACTCAGAGAGACAATTATACTCACTCTGAAAATGAGGAAGATGAGATACTAAAAAGTTATGTGACCAGGTCAAGACACAATCATGTTCACAGAAACAGGTAAGAAAATCCTGACAGCTGTATAAGGTCGCTTGTTCTTTTTTCATGACACCAACAGCAGTTCATTCCCTAGCACATTGGATGAGGTGGGGACATTTATTACTGGTGTCATTTGTTATCTGTACTTATTTCTTATAAAATGGGCACTAACAGTCTTGAGAAGGCACACTACGTAAATAATTATTTGGCCTATTATCAATGGTTATGGTCATGTGGGCACACACATATTTGTACATCTGACATGATCTCTGCATATGGAAACCACTTTGTGAACACACAAAGCAGCTGCTTTTGAAGTGTCATATTTTAAGTCATTTTTTTAAAAGCAAATGTCAAAGGAATGCCTCCTCAAGCCCCCAAAAATTAAAGTGTACATATTTTGACTAATCTCTTGCCAAAGTTTTTTTTTTAATTGACTTTTTTTACATTTAATTACCATATATAAGTGCAGAAATATGATTCAAACCACAAAAATCCCCCTATTTTACTTCACACTCATAATAAGTCACAGTAAAACTGTCAAATGCATATATTTTTTTAACAAATTTGGAAGCCCTCTGTCTTGAGCAGGGATAGTTACATTTTTGCATTGAGACCACTCTGCAGTAAAGCTTTTTCCCCCAAAGCCTCCTGTTTTTAAACGAGGAGAAGAACTTTGTAAGATTCTCTTTCTTAAAAATAGTAACAATATGTGTTCAGTAAAGCAGCAGGGGTGACCACAATGGTTTCCAACAAAAATATCTGACTTATATGTGGCAGAGTATTTCCATCAATATTTTGGAGACAAAGTTTTGGGCATGAGTTTGACCTCTGAATTCACAAACTCCAAACTTGAAATGTCTTTGGATGCTTACCATTACAATGTTCCTGAGATTCATTTCAGCAATGCCAAACACACCTCATCCTTGTTGGCACCCTGGGAATTAGGGATGCTTTCTGAAGATTGAGCTAGGTTGGGCTGGCAACATCTCAAAAATCAGTTGCCTGCTAATGGGTTGCCACATCTGATCAACTGATCTTGAATTTTTAAGTCCTTTCAATTACGAAGCTGTTGCCCACCTGATCCTGTCACTGCCTACAACATGCCCTACCACTAACTTTAATGGCCTTTGGAGTGACCCAGAGGAGGGGGTTCTGAACCTTTATACAAGCCTGCCCTCGAAGATTAAAAGGATGGAAAGGCACAGCCTGTCTGTGAGCACATTAGAGGTTTAACACTTTGATGGCCTGAAGGCAAAACTCGTTGTAGAAGACTCCAACCCATGGCCCTCTTGTAAAGAATATAGGGAGTGGGGGGCAGTGGGATGCCTGTGAGGGTTAAGCAATGTCTTAAGAAACAAAAAAGTACAAAACTGTGAGAAAGGGGCTTTAAAGAGGAGTGATACATGGCAACCTAAATCTACCCAAGTCAACAGCCACCAAAGATGCTGTGAAGTGTGTTGTCTCTGACTCCTCTGTAGCCCTGCACCCCTGTTCAGTGGTCATAGGGGAAGCCTTACACAAATGTGGGCTTTAAACTGGTTGTGATGAGCAGCTCTCAGCAGCCACACACAGTTATCCCAGCAGGAAGAGGGAAACCCCACAGTTACAGGTAGCAGTCGGAACCATGGCTGTAAGTGGGTGGAGCATGCCACATGCAGATGGAAAGGGAGTGGCCTTGGTGGCACGCTTGCCTTGGAGTGGTGGCTTAGACCTCTGCCTGACACATGGATATAAAAATAGGCAGCCTTTCCTCAGGGCCTTGTTAGCAGTGGATTAAAACCTGCTCCAAGCACCAGTGCATTCATTTTTTTTTCCTCAAGGCTTTAAAGGTTTGTTAGTTGTCATGTTATGCTGCTTAAGAAGTGTAGACCTCTAGCAACAGGACAAAACCATGCTGGGTGACACATAAGCAAGCTTGCATGCCCCATGCTCCCCATCCTTTCTGGACAGATGAGTGTGTCTCTAAACCTGTCTAACTCTCACCACCCATGCAGTAGTCCAAGGGAAGAGAAAGTTTACCTTCTTGCTCTGAAGTGTCCTCACGGAAATTAGTGGAAATTAGTTTGAGCCATGGGGTCTGACAAAGGTTGCAGCAATTTCTTTCCATTACTTCTGAGGTGCAGATTCCCAGAGCGTAACACAGCACTGTGAATGGTGAGCAGAACCTCCTTGGGGTGGGGGCCCTCAGAGGAATTACTTGGAGCCATGCTGTCCAGCTGTTCTCTGCCAGCTGTGAATTAATGTGACATCTCACCATTTCCAGCTCTTTCATCCACAGTCTTGTGATAGCTGGTAATTTAATGAGAATATAGCTGTGGAAACAAAAGGTTACCAGTTGAGGGCTACTTTCTAGTTGCTTCTCTTTTTTTTCCAACAAACATGTTTCTGATTTTCACTAGAAAACAAACAAACAAACAAACCCCAATCAAAAAAGACATTTGAAAATAATGTGACCTTTTGTCTGGTTTTATGGATTTTGAACCCTTTCTGATTGTTTGAGGGAGAGAATGGCAGTTGCAGGATCAGGAGGAATGCAGCTAGGCAGAAAAATCACTCAGACTTCCTGGGGGAACTTCAGGGATTTTGAGTAATAAGTCCGTTTCACATTAACTGCCAGCTATGTCTGTTGATCCAGGGCTATCTTGTCTGGCTAGCTGCTTATTCTCTACCTAGCAAATGTGGATTTGTGGACTCGTAGCAGCAGATGGATACCATTGTTTCAGTAAATCTTTCATAGAGTGTTTGTCTTTGTTTATCGTGTGAAGGAAGGGATGCCGAAGGAATCCAGGAAACCAGAGATTTCAAAGACTTTGCAGATTACTCATGGAATGGATGCCCCACAAATCTGGCTGAAGCTGGTGGGTTACCCACCATAGCCACTGCACTGGCCCATCTGCAGAGGTGCCTCACAGGCAGATCTTTGTGCTGCTGGACATCAGTGTTGCATCAGGAGTGATGAAGAAGAAGAGGTGCAGAGCAGACAGGTGGCCCAAACCATCTGCTCTGTTTAATTGAGACCTTTGACATAAGATCAAAACCAGTTTACTTAGATGTGATTTTTTTAATGAGAGCATGGCTGGCAGTATTCGTTCATTGCTCTGCATCCGCCATACATTTCTTCAAGAGCTATGCAAAAAAGACATCAGTGAATAGATAAAGATATATAGATAGACAATTGAGAACTGATTATAATTGCTTTAGTATATTTTTTCACTCTTCTGACTTAAAAAAAAAAAAAAGGGACTTTGAAAAAAACAAGAGAAATAAATCAAGCTGTGAAGGGGAACTGAAATCTCATAGAGGAAGCTAACATCATCAGCTCAAACAAAATGCACCATAACAGCAGCCAGAGAGTCAGAAAAGACAAGAGCTGGAATGCTTCCCTCTTTTCACCCAAGTTCACTCCAGATCCAAGACTCCAGCTCCTTGGTAACTAGCGCAGTGCACTCCTAGGACCATCAATACAGGAGATGGCATCATTTTGTACAACAATAAAAGTCTTGTGGCTCATTTCCAGAAAGAAAAGGTAATTTCTGGCTGGGGTGTTTATGATCCTAGTTCCATTTAAGAGATGTATGGGGTGTGAACTTTTTCAATAGTAATGAAGTAATCATGATGTAATTCATGGCTAAGGCTAAAGCACTGATAGCCTCACTACGAGGCAGTCATGGTCTATAGACTCACTGGGATATCTCCAGCTAACCCATGTAGATTGGCACATCCATGAAGCAGAGAGATACAAGGCTGGATCCCAAAAGCAGGATAAGCTGCTGGAGCTCCCCTGGTCAACAGAGTCATGAGTACCTTTGTGGCACATGGGCCCCCACTCTGAGTGTGCTGCAGTTCAGCATCTCCCAGCCACTCACAGGGAAGAGCAAAAGCCCCCTGTGGCTGCACAGACTGAGCCTGCTATGTATGATGGACTGCTGGAAGGTGATTTCAAAAGAACAGAAGTTGTTCAGAGGCCAAACACTGTTTCTAAGTCAGTTTTCTGCTTTTAAGCAGGTCACACAGATTCCACCTCAGCATGCCTTCCCTCTAAGAACCTGGGAGGCTCGTTTCAGAGGGATTGATGATGGTTCTTAAAAGTGGTTGAACTTGCCTTACTATGTCCTTGAGCTGGCCATGACCCTTTATTTTTTTTTTTGGAACTGAGGCAGGTTCCTTGCTCTACTTGTGCTTGGTGAGAACAACCTCGAGGTGTCCAACAGCACCACAGTTGGGCTGTGTTCATCATTCCCTAATGCAGCTGACACTGTGATACATATTCTGTCAGGTGAAGTTTAGAGGCACATTAACCTGCTTGATGGGAACAGTGAGTCACAAACAGCTCCTGAGGAGAAATGTCCTCACTGTGGAAATTGTTTCAGGATTTTTTAGGCTGCAGTTTGATACGACTACTGATTATATACACAGTCTCACAGCTATTCCCCCCCTTGCAAAAAACCATAAAAATACATAACCTTCCTAGAAACACAACTGATTTTGTTGCCTGAATGTTCTAGGCATTTCTGTCTTCCTTAAGCAATGAAAAGAAAAACCAGCCTGGAGACACTTTCTTCATGCCCACTATTCTGTAGTAATTTCAGAATTGTTTGGTCTACATCATGAGGACTGGTAGTGGCCAGTGCATCTACTCCAGAGTCAAATCAAGACTTAAGAAGAAATTACTTTTATCTGGCTGCTCTTGCCTGTGTGTCCTGCAGTTTCCAGTGCTGCTGGCACTGGGCTTGGATATGCTGCCACCCATAGCTGTGGAGGGGCCTGGCTTGGCAGCTTTGGTCTTTGCAGCTTGGCAGGGCAAGGGGGCAGAGGACATGGTGCCAGGGGGTCCTGGCTGTGGCACAGTGCAGGGACTCCTGCCAAGGACTGGCTCTTTCCCAGCTGGTGCACTAATGAGACATCACTACTCAGCTGATTTCTGACAGGCTCCCCTGGAGACCGGCCACTTCCATCAAGCTCTGAGAGGAGTTTGGGAGTGATTTGAGTATACCAGGCAGCTTGGGAAGAGCAATTGGTACTGGTTATCTCTAGCAATTTGCTTTAGAGGAGTCATTTCTAGCTGGTGGTGATGGCAATTGTCAGAGATGTTTGAAATCACGGTCAATAGAGCCACTGGTATCTTTAACTTGAAAGTGACTGTAGTTGGAAAGAAATCTTTATCCAAAATCTCATGTTTCCTGGTTCAGTTTCATCTTCTAGCCAGTAGTGTAGCCAAGTTGCATTAATCTCTTCTTTCCTTCTCTTGCTCTCTCTCATTCTATGTACTTTTGTCACACTCATATCTAAATGCCTTTCCTTTAAAGGAATTTAAGAGTAAAAATAACTATCTCCTTTCCCAGGCTGGAGAATGTCTCCAGTTTATAGTTTCCTAAAAGAGTGCTGCACACAGTTTATCCCAAAAGAGCTCTACACTTTGACATGTGTATGTGATGGGAAAGTTACATCAAACAACAGTTGAAGGTAAAGGGAATAGGGAGAAATCCTAGAACCTGGGTCTGGTCCTAGACACAGAACAAGAATGTGATCTCTATTATGTTTGTGCAATCTTTAATTACACCGCAAATTATGCTAAGGAAATATTTACCTGCAGTAGTGCACTTATTTAATTCAAGTGCAGGATGTTTTGGAATGTATTAGTTATTTCTGTAGGCCACTATGAAGATGTAAAATGCTATGTCTCTGCTAAATAGTAGTAGTAATAATGTGATATTAAAGCTGAACTGAATAACATGGTAAAGATGTTGCAGAGCAATTAAAAATAAACAATTTCCTCTAGTTGTTTGGGGGAACAAGCACAGGGTGATTAATGCCTCCTATAAAGAACTAGCAAACCGTTAACTGCTGTAGGGAGATAAGTATTTATTTCTTGGCAAAAACCCTTTTTACAGATAGCCCCATCCATTGGATACTTCCAATTAAATAGAACAACATGTTTCTTTTTACAGATTCTTTACTGCCTGTTGCTGATGCTAACAATTTCTATGAAGAGAATTGTCAATCCTAAGTACTTGAAAGTAGTGCTACTATAAAGGAAGGTATTTGTAAAGCCTGATCAGGAGACATTTGCAACCGCACTTCCAATTTAAGAAAGTGCACTTTGATCAATTTATACCTCCACTTTTCTATCTTTACAGTCAGTTCTGCCTTGTCACCCTAGCTTCTTGGGAAGAGATGCAGGACTTGGTGACGATCCCCTGTATGATCCCATGTATCCCAAATGAAAAGCTTCCATTGGCACCAGGAGGGTGTGAACACAAGACACAACAGAAGTTTTGTCTGTGTAGCCAGTATTTTGTACTAGCAATGACACATTCTTCAGAGGAAGGTGCAAATGACTGTACAGTGGGTGTTTAAAACAGAGTGGCTGAAGAGTCAGGCCTCTATCTTGGATTTTTAGATGCTCCTTGACGACTGATGCTCCTTGATGCTCCTCTACTGACTGCAGCAAGTAATGAGAACTTAACAGCACAAATAACAAATGCTTTTGATCACCCATTATAAAAAGAGTCGGAAAACCTTAGAGTACTTGTTTAGAGTAAAACATGGATGGACTATTACACACGATTTTATCTTTAATGGGAATCCTATTTAGAAAAATGTGCGTTTGTGTATAACCCCATTTGCTAAGAGAAAGCATACAGCATATAGAAGAATATTCCTTAGGTTTCTCTGATATGTAGATGCCTGCTTAGTGGCAACATACACTGTTTCTAAGGTGGCCAAAGCCCCAGGTGATTCAAATTCGAAGGATGCAACTGAGCTGACTGATGTGCGTAAGAGTGCATCTGAAATCAAAGAGCTCATCCTGCAGAGCTTTGCCATGTATTCCTTTCAGGCAAGGCAGGGAGGAACCTGCATTATTCTCTGGAGTACACAGCAAGCTCACCAAAATTGAATTAAACCTCTGAAAGCAATCTTTAGCCTGTTATATCTAAGTGGCTGAACCCTGTGTGAGGTTACATACAGAAAGAAGTTATTTTGCATTAGCAAAGCAGATCAGATTTTCATATTTTACTCTCTGTTGTGACCTCGGCTATGCATAAAATCACAGCAGGTGAGAACTCATTGGGTCTTGCTCCTTAGGGAGAAATGAAAGGAAGTGTGTGATAAAACTCTTGATTCTGCCATTATGTGGGAGAAGACCCTCACAACCCACACTCCTCCATTCCTGCACATTGTGGCTGTGGGCCAAAGCTCTCTTAACCCCTTCCCTTGCTTAGATAGATAACTTTTAAAAATCAAAATAGCACAAGATATTTTCAGAGTGGACTTGAGCCTTAGTTAATGTTGGTTCAGGGTCCTTGATAAAATATTTGCTACTGAACTGGCTTGATGTAATTAATAACAGGACTTTGTCCTAGGATAAGGTATAGTCTGGAAACTCTCCTCAGGACTTGCCTACATAAGAGTGTTAGCATTTCAGTCCCAGGAGGTGGATCTGCAGTCCTTCATGGAGCTGTTGACCTGAAGAAATCAGGATAAAGCAGAGCAGGCTCAAAGAATAAGGACATCTAGAGTGGCATGGAATTATTAATATAATAATATGTCTTGGTTTGGAAAGACAGGTATCCACCAGGGAAAGCTGGATTTTCCCTTGGAATGGAGAATGTAAACCCCTCACCCCCTCCAAATTATAATACTTTTGCAATTAAGGGTTTTCAGGCAAAGATTTTGGAATAGGAATAATAGTTCTTTACTAGGAATATTAAGAATACAAATGTAGTAGTAAAAAAACTCCAAACAAGAAAACAAACAAACAAACAACAATCCTAGAAACCCTGACAGAGTCAGAGATACAATCTGACACCCTGTTGGTCAGGGTGCTGGAAATAGTCCACAGTAAGTCCTCCTGGAATGGCAGATGTGGTTCTGTTGGGGTAGAGATGATCCTGTAGAAAGGGTCCAGTGATGGTGAAAAGGGTCCAGTCTTTCTCTGGGAATCCGGTGGAACCAGATACCTCGTGTTCCTATGTCTCAGTTTTTATCCAGGTAGGAATGGTTGGCTTCCCCCACTGGGTGGAGCATCTCACAATGGGATGATGGAATGTGTCATGTCCTTGGTGAGCCTTAATGGCCCATCAGCAGAAAATGTCCCCCTGGAGGGAGGATGGATGCTGAAAGAGATAAGAAACACTGCCCCACCTGGTTTGAACAATTGGCCCATTATCAGAAGGCACCCGCCCCCCTCGAGTTACAAGAGATAAAGAAAAACATCTCCCCAACTGCTTTCAGCAGATGAACTAGAATACACATTTTTGGTTCATGACCCAAGACATAATATTAGTATAATAATAACCTATTCCTCGGCATCAGCATTTATTGAGGCTCTTATTACCACATTTCTCTCAGAGAATTTTGCCCCTCTGTGAGCTCCAGCCATTCCCTGCATAACTCAGGCCTGCTAAGAGGACCATGGCAGCCAGTTCAGGCACCAGGTCTAGGGGTGGGGCTTCACACTGAACCACAGGCAATTGCTTATTTTCATACGTCTTCATGTCACAAGTATCCCATGCACCTGATCCTGTACCAGCAATTAAGCCAAACCTGTCACTGAGAGCAGAAATTATTTTGCTTCAGCATGAATACGCTTAGTATTTCTATGTATAAGTATTCCTTAAATGCGTTCCTATCCGGCTCCATACAATTAAGCTTGCTAGTTAATAAAAACTGACTCCTCCAAACCTTATACTTCCTTAATTTAGGAATGCTCTTGTGTCTAAGTGATGGGGGGCTTGGCTGACGTCCAATATCTCTCATTTTGGGTGGACTTTTATAAAACACTGAAGTTGGCTGAACTGCGAAAGAAAAAAGAAGGGAGAAAAGACACCACAAAAAACCACTTTCTTTTCCCCAAAGAACTAAATTCACACTGGGAATTATTCCAGCAAAACTAAATCAGTTTGAATTCATACCTTTGTTTATGCCACTGTAAGTTTTCCATGCAGACAACCCCATATAGGGAAGTTACATTTTACATTATAATGAGGTTGCAATGTGCTAATCCCCTTGGACTGAAGCAATTATCACCTGACTGCTAAGTGTTAAATGCTGCATTACAAGGGGATTATTTTCTCTTTTGTTCTGACTGAGGCCTGGTCTACCCACAAATTCACACTGGTTAAACAGATTCAGGAGGGAGTTTGCATTTTGCCACCTCCCAATCAGTTATGTATTACATTAATAAAACTGGACTCAATGACAATTCCCTTGATATGCTGTAATTCAATGTGGTAAAATGATTATTTCTCTGCTACCTGGCCATTTACCGTTATTCTCTAGGGTCTGTTATTTGATTTTATTCACATCACCTTTCATTTTGTAGTAGGACATTACTCTTCCACAGCCTAGTTTTGAACCATGCATTGTAACACAGCTAAATAGTATAAATAAGGAGAATTTTCAATCCCTAAAATGACACACAGCAAGTGTTGGTGCCACAAAAGTAGGTCAACAATTGGCCTTTTTTTCCCTTTATCACTCAGTGCAATCAAATAGTGCCAGGGGACAGCTGGCTGTCAAAGGTGCAGTCTTTGAACAAGCTACAAACATCTAGGTCCCATGTCAATCTTCACAGCAGTAATGAAAGGTTGTTGCCTTGAGTGTCCTGGGCGAGTTCCAGTTATATTATTACAGTTTACATGTCTCAGGTTCCTTATGACTTATTTGTATGAAGCACTGATCACAAACTTTGTGTGCAGACATGCATCCAGTGCAGAGGCATCCCTCTACCACTTCAGAGCAGGGTAGATCAGAGCAGATTGTGGTTTAGCAATGGTGAGTGAGCTGTACCTGTGCACACACCACACAGCAGCACACATCACTGCTCACCTGCAGTCTCACTGAGCACAGAAGAGGAGAGAAACACCCACTCTGGTGTGTGCTTCAGATCTTGTATCCTGAGCTGGCCCTTTGCTGTTCACTTCAAAGCTGAAAGATGTGTCTTGGCATGAGCCTTTGCTCCCCATTCTGCTGGGTGTGTTCATAATGCTGCTGGGCACAGCCCAGACCCACTCCTCTTGACTGCATCTCCTCCTACCTTTCTCTCCACACTTCCTCAAGGTTGCAGACAAACATTTTTTCTGTAGCCAAGCAATTCATGACTGTATACAGTTGTATTGGACTTGCCCAACATTTTGAGAACATAGACTTATTTGGATGAAAGACACCATATACCACCAATGTTCCCATCATTTGTCAGTTGTAATGTATCCAAAGACTCCTTGAAAGCCAATTGTACTGTGCCTATTGTCCCAAGGACTTGGAAAAAATTATGTGAAGTAACTTAAATAAAAATAGAATTTTTGTGGCTGTGTAAATGCTTGTCATGAGTCTCAGTCCTGCAGACACTGTCAAGAAGAAAGTTAATTCCAGAAATTGTGGTAAAACTGTCTTGAAACCCACTTCTTTTTCTTACTGGGAAGCTTAGACTCATGCTTAGTGCAATCAGTGTAAGACCAGCACTTTTAAAAACAATGTACAACTCCAAATAAGTTGGTAATAATAAGTCATTGTTTACCTCACAGATTCCTATTGGTTTCATGGTGTTTACAACCCAGGGATGATACAAGTGCTGTTTTTACCCACTGGATAACCAAAATATCAAGATTCACCAAGATGTCCTGATACTATTGTTTTTTGTGGTGACACAAACCAAAGCCCAGCCCAATTTAGGCAGGAGATTAAGATGCATTTGCAGTTGTTTTGTACCATAGGAGTATGGCAAGCTCCTCACCCCTGGATTGTAGTAGTTTGGCCAGGAAGTGATTGTTCAGGAAGTTATAACTTGACAAACAAATTAGAAAGAGGTATGTCTACGTGAACATTCAAGAGTTGAATACCAGAGGTTCCCAGGAACTGCCGTTTCTCTTTCCTTCCCTGCAGTTGAACAGGTAATATCAGCTTGGGTCATTCTGTTGGAATGGCCTGAGCTGGTCAGAGCCAGTCAGAGCCGGTCAGAGCCGGCCATTCCCCCCCTCCCCTCTCCTGCTGGGATGGGGAGGTGGGGGAAGCCAGCCCGAGGCCTGCCCAGGCTCCACTGGCTCCTGGCGGGGAAAAAGGAGGGAGGCTGCAGCTCGGTCCCCACAGCAGCTGGCCCTGGCCGGGCCGTGTCCCGAGCCCTGGTTGCTGGTGCTGATGATAACCTGGGAGAGGATGGGATTGGAATTCCTTTCCCCCCCAGGCCCCAGGAAGCAATCTTGAGTCCTAGTCCACGGATCAGACCAGGCAGTGGGAAAAAGACAATTCATCAGCATTCCAGAGCATGTTTCTCCTCCTCCCCGCCCACCCCCACCCACCATCATCATCATCATCATCATCATCGGCCTTGAAACTTGACACCATTTTCAGCCAGCAGCTGAAGGAGAGAGGACCTGGGCCGAATTTAACTCTTTCTTAACACAAGATGAAGCTTTCAGAACTCTAATCCTTTCCCTGAGTGAGAGAGGAAGGACACAGTGATTTAAGGCATAAAGAGACAGCATGGTACAGAGTCAGAGAAAGAACTGACTCAAAGATTATTGAGAAAAGGGATTGAGAAAGTGGACATTTTTGACTGGACTTCTCTGACTGTAAACCATGGAGACTGGACTAAATTATTCCTTTCAACCATGGAAAAATATGCTTTTGGGGAGGTGATTGTTTAAATTTATGTGTGGATTTTTGAGCAAAAGTGTTTGTGATGGACTAAGTGAAACTGATTTTATGAGATGCTTGAACAGAGATAGAGATGAGAGGCCTTCTGTGTGCAACAAAGAAGTGAGAAGATATCTCTGTTTCCTGAGATGAAGAATCCTTTGCCTTTAAAGTGATTCATCTTTAAAAAGTGGTTCACCTTTAAAAAGTAATACCCCAGTCTGCAGTGTGTTTGAGTACATGACCCACAAGCAGGTTGAGAAACTGCTAACAAGAGGAGTCATGGAAGCAGAGTTTACCGGGTGCCTGTTTTTATGGCAGTTAAAACCCACAAGAGAACTGTTTTAAGTTGTCAGTGGGATCCATGGAACCCTAAGAGAGACTCCTCTCCCAAAGTGATGAAAGATTATGTTTAAATGGAGAAACTGACTGAGAATCACAAGTTGATTCTTTATGTTGTTTGTAGAAAGTAAACATTAGTGAGGGAGGGGAAGAGTGTTTTGAAGTTTCATTTTAATTTTTCTTTTTCTCCTTTTAGTGTGTGTGAATGAACTATCTTTATAACTTTTAAGTTTTAAGCCTCTTTTGCTTTTTATTTCCTCCTAATCATATCCCACAAAAAAGCAAATACTAAAACCATTACACTTGTCTATCATCCTGAGCCATGCTACTACAAAATCAGCATATATGATCCCCGAATAAGCTCCAATACATCACAGTAAGTGTTTATCTGTGGTATGTGTCTGCAAGCATGCAGCAACAAGATGGCCTTGGTCCCTGGCAGAGTCCCCTGCTGCTGCTTCTGTGGAGAAAGCAGGAAGGAAAAAAGGAAAGGAGTTGACAGCACTGAAAAGAGAACAGTCGTTCCGTTATCTTTGTAAGCTTCCCCCTCAAATTCTTGTGATGGAAGTCCTTCAGTCTCTCCTCTTTGGAGGACACTAGTAGTCCATATTCTGCCCACAGGGAGAAAACTGAGCCACCTCTGGTACAGGGAGAAAAGCAAAGGGAAACATCCTATCTAAAGTAGCTGAAGTCAGTGAAGGCTCATGGCAACATAAAACCAAAATCCAGCAATCCATCTGGATAATTCCTTCACCTGCACATTTCACTACCACTATTATTTAATTAGAAGATGACCCTCTGCATGTTTCTCACTTACAAAATAAGAAGAAACAATTGCTATTTTTTCCACAAATGTCTTGTTACTTGAATCTCCTCTGGTCTAAATCTAGTAGGAAACCAAAACTGGAAGTGTCAGCAGTGCTGAAAGATTTTTTTCTTCTGCTGATTAATGAGGGCAAAGAAACCCTGAGGTCCCTGTCTTTCATCTCACAATAAAGCCCAGAGTCCCATACATCATGTGTGGATTCCCTGAATTGCTGCCCACTTGTGCCACTTCAATGAGGAATGCATTAGTGATGGTCATCTTTGGCAACCAAGCACTTACCAAAATTCTTAACTACAACAGATGGGAGAGAAGGAAGAGGACGGAGTAGGAAAGTCATTGAACCATCTGTGATGGAGGCAGGAGGGAGCAGCATCGCTAAGTGATTCATACCCCACTAGTTCAGGTCTTTCCTGGTCTTTCAGGTCTTTCCCTTCTGGCTGCTTTGCCTGTGCCACCACCCTGGGAAACCAAGTTGCTGCTGGTGCTCCTGCGAGGTAGAGAAAGTGAGAGTGTATGAGGCAGGGACTATTGTTGGGGACAGGTCTTTCAGCAAGGGCAGTCATTGTCCTCGTCCTGTCTATTTCTCCAGTGGTAGAAGGAGTAATAAGATTGGTTTCATAGATCCCTACTTGCCTGGGAAACCTTTGGCCAGGCTTTGCTTCCCCCCTTAGAATTCCTGCTTCCCTTATACCTTAAAGCTGCTCCTCAGCTGACTGCTGAATGTTTCCAGAGCCATTTCTGCTGACTGTGGGCTATAACTAAGTGCTTTTTCGTCTGGTTAAGAGCAGGGCAGATCATTAGCATACTCCTTTGCAAACAGTCCTTTCAGATGGCTGGAATTCCTGGTCAAACATTGATAAATTCATGGCAGTTTGTATGTGACATGATCTCCCCAAAAGTCATCCTTTTCAGAAGATTTTGTATGTCTGGAACGTGGCATTCATACTCTGATTTGCAGGGACAGTCTTTTAACTTCAGTCCTTGTAACTTCATGCAGACTTGTGAGCCTCTGACACTACTCAGAGACAGGCTATCATGCCTGAAATTGGGACTGAACAGCTGACAGCACCCTAAAGGAAGGAGTAGGCATTCACGGCAATGTGACTGTAAGTGAGCAGTGAGCCTTACTTCAGGCATGTGAGAGCATTGCTGCAGAAATCCTTGAATTCATGGGCTCTGTCTCTGCAATGGAGCCTCAGAAACTGAGGAGTAGGAGCTGATCATCAGCTCGTACTGAAAGGTATTTGAAGCTCCTGAGATTATTTATTGTTCAGGGAAACCTTGTCCTTGCCCTTTTTCCTTCAAAACTTGTAACTATTACGTGTTCTATGACTCTGAACTTTCATGTTTTCAGGGTCATAAACTCCCTGTGCTGCTCCAACATTATTGAAAGAAGCAGTTTTCCTTGCTCACATCACCTCTTTTGCTCTTAGGTCTGAGTGAGGTGGCTTGTAGTTGGACAGCAAGGTAAATGATACAGCACTAAAACAAGGAGATTACATTAAGCCATTGAGGTAAAAAATTATCTGTTTTCAGACTGACAATGTTTTTTTCCCCTCATTATTGACTGTTACCAAACAAGGTATGCTGTGGGAGATACCATCATTGCAATTCTTATAAATGTCTCATCATAGTGATGAAATTTCCTTCAGTCAGACAGCAAAGAAGGAAGAAATCCTTGGCTGCAGGTGCCCCAAATATGAGTTGAATGACAATTGGTTTGCATTAAATTTCAAAGGCCCATCACATTGCAGTAGGCCTGAATTCAGATCTTTCTTCTCATTATTATTCCTCCTGAAGTATCACCCAGATGCCTACATCTAGAGCTCTTTTGCATAAGACAGCTGCCGGTCAGAAGGATGTAGGTATTCTCTAAGGACCCCATTTCTCAGGGATATCAACTCTTCTACAGTTCTCACAGGAACCAGACTTCCTAATTTTTGGAACTGGGAGCTCTCTTGTGACAACCAGTCCTTATCTTAGGCTCTGGTTCAACAGTGCCTGTTCTGCACCATTGGAGAGCAGGTGGATCCGCTCTAGGATTAAAAGCAGAGAAGTCCAAAGAATGAATGGGAAAATGACAAGTGTTATGGCATTGTTATCACCTCCTCTGGAACTCACAGGGTTCAGCTCTGCTGTCCTTCAGACACGCCTGTAGGTTTTCTTTTGTGCCTCTTTCCCAAGACGTCTTTCTTTCCTGGTAAGCCCTGGGAGAGCAACTCCTGGAGGGGGTCAGCACAGCTTCTGTGATTTTGATCTGCCTTGTTGTTGTCTGGGTTTTTGCCATTCTCCTCTGTCCCCTCTAAGGAGTTTGTAAAAGTCTTATTTTTAGCCTTCTGTGGTTTTGGAGTCAGATACACTTTCATATAAACAAGCCATTTGTTATTGTAAAATCTAGAGATGTTTACATTCTTTTTATAAGGAGAGACTGTTGATGGACTGTTGCATGGTCCAGTGAAGTTGGAGAAGAAGATTTTCTTCCTCCAATCCATGATCACTGCTGGAGTTCGATAAATGCTGATTCTGTAAATAAACCTTTCTCTTTCCACCTCGGACATCGCAAGGTGTGGGTGTGAGTTCTTTATGTTGCTTGTGACACCTTGTCTTCCAGGAAAGACCGTGTTGGGAAGCAGGATACCCATACCAGGACTCTTTAGGTCATGAAACTTTGATTGAGGCACATGTGTCACATGTCACTTGATTCTGGATAATTTCAACTATCAAATGAAATTTAAGGGAAAAATATTTGCAACAATGCAATAGAACACAAACAGATAAAGTAATAAAAATCCTGTTGTTTAAATAACATTTACAGCGAAAAATCCTTTGTGGATCTCAGCCATTTTTCATTCTTATTTTTTCTTATGTTAGGTGTCAGAATCTCCTTTTACTGACATAAGGTGGAGTTTCTTTTTCAGAGATAGCTGTCACCACCACTGTCTCCCCTGTCACTTCCCTATCACCCAAGGGAGGGAAGGATAGAAGGCAAAAGCTAAAACTATTTTGCTATCCCACCCCAAGCTCAGATACCCCAGTTTTCACGCAGCTTATTTATGAAAACTGTCTTCTAAACATCTGTGATTAGTTTCTGGACTCTACATGGCATCATATAAAATGAGTTACCTGACCCCTGTCTTCCCTCTTTCTCAAAATACTTTCATTAATATTTTTGATCTACATCTTAATTAACAAAATCCTAGCTCTGGAATACTTGTGTTTGTCCCTGTCTTCTGCAGACAAACAAATCACTGTAATTCTTCTCACTAGACTTACAACCGTTGTTTTTTTGGTGACTGCATTATTAAAAAAAAATGCAGATCATGTTGAGGAACACCAAACACTACTCTGTACATTTTTCAGAGACACATTTGATAGAAGCTATCACAGACACTATGTGAAAGCCATCTCAACTTACGCCACATGCTGGAAAAAAGCAGCCATCTCATTGTCTGCAAATGGATTTTTAAACAAGATGTTCCATCTGACATTGGATTAATGTAAGAACTGATTAGTATGTGAATAAGAGTTACCAACAAAATGGCAGAAATTAAAATTTATTCATACTTTTGAAAGAGTGAGATGTGTAGGCACTCCTCCATTCTGTGCTCTGACACCTTCTCTCTTTCTCTTGAATAATCTAATAATAGCTGAAATTTCCACTCCAAAAAGCCCTCTGCATTAATCATTTGGTCTGTCAAGATCTCAGCTCAATTATTGTCAGTCTGCATCTCTGCAACTAGGAAATTACATTAAAAGTTACTTCAAAGTGATGTCAGAGTGCAAGAGTTGAATGGAGAAGGGGAAGCTGGGCTTCACTCTGTATCAGCAAAGCATCCTCTCCAGGACAACGCTGAGCTGGGATGCAGTAATGTTTCCAAGGGAAAAAAAAAATTAATGCAATCAATTTGCTTCACGTTTTGCCTTGTCTCAAAAATTATTGAGTCATTAATCTTAGCAATGTCATGGTGTTGTCATTCACTGAATTCAATTAACCAGGAGCACACCATTAGAAATCTGTGTATTCTTCACATGAAGTAATGGCCTTCTTGACTGTAATGAGTGGAGCTCCCTGTGTTGTATTAGGGGGAATTTAAAGGAAAGGAGCTAATGAAGATGAATAGGGTAAACTGCTGCAGAATACTGCATCTTGTACACACCTAACCCTGAGAGTACTGGGGCAAATTCTTCTTATATAAGCAGCGGCAGTAAATGGAAATGCAAATTCCCAAGCTTCCTTTCAGGGTCCCTAGCTCTTGTGCTCTTCCATTCTCTAATTCCTTTTTTCACTGAGCTGGTGCACAGTTTCTGGACCAAGAGTTCAGGGGCTTTCATGCTCCAGGGTATCCTCCTGCCTTCCTCAGAAAGCTGTGCTGTGACATGACTTTGTGCCCTTGGGTCACAACAACCACTGCTGAAACAGCACAGTATTGCAATGCACAGAAGTGTTGAACAAAGGAGCTGAGCATTGATGCTCTGAAGGAAAACTAGCAAGTCTGAGGAGAAATTGGAAAAAACAACATATGTCAAGAGGTTAATTGAGCTGAAGCTAATTTACACTGCATGAGCAAGCAGAAGTTTCTGTGATGCCAGGCAAGAGTGGAATTAACATGGGAATATCAATGCAACTGCAGTACATTAGATCAATAGATCATCAGGGAAAAAAAATTCTGATCATGTCTAAGAGAACTGCCAGAACACAAAGGAGGAATAGGAAACTTGGTTTTGTCCAGCAGGTTGAAATTATGTCAATGGGAATACTACAAAAGATGGCATGCAGACTCTGATGAAGGGAAAACACTGCTGCTGATCACCAGGGAATACGTGTGGGGGGATCTTGGTGTCACCTCTATTTCACACATGGTGCATGGTGCCAGGAATTCCAGGCTACCATTGATGCATCCTGGGCCACCTTGTGACACGGGCTGCAGGTTATTAGAGATAACAAATGTTAGTTTGACTCCCTAAGGACAGACAGGTGGAAGATAACAGGGTTGTACGTGAGGTAATTAGTCTTGCCTGTCAGCAGAACTAATCAGCTACAGCAGTGATGATAGCATAATGACAATGGGGCTTCTGGCTTTGGTGCTGGCGGGGATGGGTGTCTGTGATTTCCCTGCTGTTCTGCAGCACTCGTGCTATCTCACCCACCAAACTCAGCCTTAAATTCATCCCTTAGGCTTGGATGTGCTATATGTAAACTGTGTGCTGGCTACCACATGAGGCACTTTCTCAGCTGTTTCCTGAAGTTACCAGCAGGAACCAGGATCACCACATGTATTGGCTGTACCTCTGTAGTGTCGTGGGGCTGTGTAGAGTCACTGGTAGGCAGTGCAAGTGCCCGTGCTGAAAGAGGGTTCTGATGCTGAAAACTTTCCTTCTAGAAAGATTCTTTCTAAAGAAACAGGGGTGGAGGGAGGACAGAGCACACAGGTACACACATAGAGCATACCACGAGCACGTATACATTGGACACAGTCAATTACTACAAAGCCATTCAGCTCAAGCTGTGATGTTAATGCACCTAAACTACAGGGTGTAGAGTGCCTTAAATCCTCAGTGAATAGACTCTTCCAGATGTGTGTTATGTTTTCAGGGCAGCATCCTATTTAGAGAATGACTTTATTCCCAGAGGAAGGCATCTGCATAGGAGCTGAATCCACTTGAACTTCTGCTTATTAACTTTGTACCATTGACTGATTTGTTTTCACTCTCCTGAGTGCACCTGTGAAGGATCAAAGGTTGTATCACAGCACCTCTCATCTTCACAAATAAGACCCACCTGTCTTTGATGTTATGGTGATGCCTTAAGTTTTCAGCTTTTGTATTTTTTAGATCCTGTGTATAACATTAGTGTATAACTCCAAACTCCACATAGAGTGTTAGTAAGCTGTCTTCACATTTTGGTCAAACAAAACAATCCTTCCAGGCCTGAGAACCAAGGTCACCCTCACAGCCTCAGGCCCCAAAAAGTATAAACCAAAGTGAATTGGGGAGGAGCAAACTGGGCTAATATGACTTCATTACCTGAAGCTGTAATTGGACAATTAACTCCTGATATGCAAACAGACCAAACTTATATCTATCTAAGAAACTTGTGACCATCGTCCATCTTGGGTGTAGCCTCTGCAAGGCTTCTGCACTGCCCAGGGTGTGTGTGTTGAAGGCCTTTAATAAATACTTACTTTATTCTCTAACTCAGTCTAGCCTCTGCTCTAGATAGCCATTCCAAGGCATCAATGGTCCAAAGAGATGAGGGCAAGTTATTGCTCACCCTTGTGCTGCTGTGAGCAGGAGGATGACTTCAGAGTTGCAAAGGCAGTGGTGATGTCATGAAACTGCCCCAGTCCTGTGTTGGAAGAGGAATACCAAGGCTTGTGGAGCTTTGCTGAGTCCCTGATCAGGTGTAGTCACTGGAGGGGTACTCGGGAATCAAAGTATGCATCTTCATCTCAGGTCATTTCCTGGTCTCCCAGGCCAGACACAGCTTCTTTCAGAGAGCAGATTAGGTTCTGGTCTAGCACAGTGCAGTAACTCAGTGCATGCTTTACGTATTCAAAGTGTTTCAACAGGTTTTTAATGACTTTGGACACTGATTACTGTTCATACAGTAAATAGTTAAAGTGGATTAAGACCTCACAATTACTCATCATTTGATTAATGACCCCTTTTTAGAGATAATTCCTTCATCAGAGGAGAATAACTCACAACAAAAGAGAATAATTCACAATACACAAAAATGTAGGGATATTAAAAGAATTAATGATAACAATCTAGTGAGGATAAAAATGGTCTTTATTCACACAGTTGTGTCATAATTTTGAGTAGATTTTTCAAGTACTTGGAAATACTAAGTCCTGTGTATTGGTGGTTTTATCACTTTATACAGTTTTTCTGCATCCTGCTCTTGTTCTATCATTGATAAAATGACTCTGACTAGAACAACTAGAAGAAAAAAGCTACAAATGGACATATCTTAAAAATGAACATTTTCAGTTTACGTATTTGCACCTTTCCTTGTGCTTCTGATAGGTTCTCAGTTTGTAGCACATTTTTACTATTTTGTAAAATTTCTGACAGTGTTTGCTATTACTGAAGTAGCCTTTGAATTCTCACAGTGTACAACAGGAAACAGCTTTTAACTGTGTGTGTGTAACCATTCTAGTTTGTTAACTAGTTTCATTTGACTATGAAGGTGTTTAATTTGACTATGAGGGTGTCAACAGCAGTGAGGAGCTGCCTCTGTCCACCCTGGGCCCCCTGTGGGCTTTCAGATGGGGAAGCCATCGGCCTGTGCTAAGCAGAGGGTGTCATCCCAGCCCAGTGTGCCATAACCAGGCTCATCCCACACTGCCTTTGTCACAGGAGGTGGCTGGTGCCATGCCTGCTGCCACCATCTCCCTGCAGGATCCCATCTGAGGCGAGGAGAAGGAGATGGAGTGGGCAAGCTGGGGTGGGGAGGAGGTGGGAGGGAAAGCCAGCACCAAGCAGAGAGGGAGCTGGCAAGGAGAACTGGAGCACAGCTGGAAAGGGAGGCATGGTCCTGCAGATGAGATGGGGACACTGGGAAGGATGGAGATTTGTCAGGAGCTGGGGAGATGGGGAGACTGGAACTGTAGAAAGGGAGCAGCCTGGGCAAAGGCACCAGCATAGGAGAAACCCAGGAAGGAGGAATTGGTATGGATGGGATGGGAGGGAAAGTGGATTTGCTAGAGGTGGAAAGACTGAGGAAGAGAAAGAAGCCTCATCTGCTGCAGAAATAAGAAGTTGCAGGATGAACTAGGTGTTGAACCAGAAATTAAAAGCTTATCACAAGGTTAAAGCAACTGATCATTATTCTAAAAGATAAAATTCTGTCCTTACAATCACCAAAGAGATGCTGTGCCATGTTTGACATGCTACTTAAACCAAACCTAGAATTAGTGATCACTGATACTGTATTTCTTTTCCTATTTTTTGCTGCCTGACTTGAGATGCTGCAGCTCTCCCATCTGCAGAGGCTGACAATGGACAATGCCAGTGGGTGTGTTTCATGCTCTAAATTGTCAAATATGCCCAAATCATCACACCCTCATCCCTTCTATGAGGTGCTGAAATCACTGCTACCTTTTGACCTCATCCTTTCTATGCCTCAGCTGGGAAACAGGATCAGACAGCTTCCACCCTGCATAGCACTGCTGTGGTGCAGAGTCACACATAAATACAGGTGTGAATGAGCCTGCAGGGAGGCCAGTGCCCCGTGGGACACACCCCAGGGCCGGCTGGAAGCAGCGTCAGAGGATGCTGCATTGTCTCAGCCCCAGAGCGAAGGAAGAGGGATGTTACAGGGCTTACCAGGAAGGCTGTAATGGGAAAGGCAGCTTGGGATTGTTGGACCAACATTCAAGAAGGGTTCAAAGACTGAAGTGCTTATCTGGCAGACAGTCAGACCAGAAACAAACAGCTCTCTGAGAGGGTTTTGTATCTTGAGCAGAAAAGTAGATTTCACTTGCAGAAGGCTGCACTGGAAACAGAAACTATTGAATATCTGCCCATCAAGGGAGCACAATCCACCATGTACAGCCACTGCAACAGGCTCTAAGATAAGAAAAGAGATGTGGGCAAGGTGATCTCAGATATGATGCATTGCCGATTACCTAAATTTTGAGCATATAATTTGATAACCTTAATAACACTTTTCAGCCCTGATTTTCCCTGTAATGACTGGCATCTGGGAAATTTTTAGCACCTGACTAAGACAAAAACAGAATATATTCAGCCTCAGTCTGCAGGACTCTTGAAAAGACTTCAAACAATGCCTGTATTGAACTCAATTAGTCATTTATCACCTCTGGGATGGAATGAGATTAGAAGTACCACTATTGCTGAATTCTATGTAAAACGATCTAATCTCCTAAAGAAATTCTTCTTATTAATGACACTGCAAAAGGCTTTAAGGTGAAAAGAGTGCTGATGGAAAATGAAGTCTAAAGCTGACATCTTGGGGACAAAGCAAAAACCAGTCTGAAGCACTTCTTACAGAAAAGCAGACATTTCTCTCCAGATCCTTTTCTCCTGTGACCTTTGGTATCTGGTATTAAAGATAAAATTTCTCCAGAAAATTATAACTGTCTCATAATAGAAAAAAGGGATGCGTAGGTGGGAAACTGCTGGTATGTAACTAAGGTAACACTGTAAATCAGGATAATTTCAGAGAAAAAAAGAGATTAGGTCAAAGAATTTGGGATCTTTGTCTCTGTTTCACAGGACGGCCAGCTAACTTGTTGTTGTGGCGTCTATATGTGTGGTTCCTAGTAAGTGCAGAAAAAGGAAAAGCTTGTTTCCTGGCAAACTGAATTAATAGATACAAAAGGCTGCAAGCAGATACATGATCTTCCTCTATGGTTATATAAGCAGATTTTGACTTTACAGTAACCTGTGCACTTTGGCAGGGAGTGAGCAAAACTCAGCTCTGATTCCAGTTGCAAAAAAAAAAAAAAAAAAAAAAAAAAAAAAAAAAAAAAAAAAGAATGAAAATTGGATGAGGAATTTTAGAATGGTTTGTGTTGGAAAAGACTTAAAGGTACCTAGTTCTAACCTCCCCTGTGATGGGCAGGGACACCTTCCACTAGACCAGGTTGCTCAGAACCCCATCCAGCCTAGTTTTGAGCACTTCCAGGGATGGGGTGTCCACAGTTTCTCTGGGCAGCCTGTTCCTGTGCTGCATCAGCCTCACAGTAAAGGATTTCTTTCTAATATCCAATCTAAACCTGCTTTTTTTCAGTTTAAAGCCATACCTCTTGTCCTGTCGCTACACGCTCTTGTAAAAAGTCCCTCTCCATCCTTCTTGTGAGCCCAGTTGAGGTACTGTGAGGCCACAATAAGGTCATGCCAGACACTTCTCTTCTTCAGGTTGAACAACCCCAAACCCACAACTGGAGAGGTGCTCCAGCCCTCTGATCCTCTTCCTGGCCCTCTTCTGGAGTGACTCCAACGGGTCAATGTCCTTCTTGTTGTGGGTATCAGAGCTGAACACAGTACTCCAAGTGGGAACCCACAAGAGCAGAGTAGAGAGGGAGAATCACCTCCTTTGATCTGCTTTTGATGCAGCTCAGCCTTCTGGGCCACAAGTGTGATTTTGTTGCATTACATTGAGCTTCTCATCTGTCAACATCCCTAAATTGCTCTCACGAGGGCTGCCTTCAATCCATTCTCCATCCAGCCTGTTTTTGTGTTTGGGATTGCCCTGGCCCAAGCACAGAAAGACTAGTAAGACTAGTTTAATAAGACTTGTACTTGGTCTTATTAAACTTTCATGAGGTTTTCACAGACCCACATCTCAAGCTTGTCATGGTCCCTCTGGATGGATCCTTTCCTTCCACCATGTCGACCTCACCACACAGGCTGGTGTCACCAGCAAACTGCTGAGGGAGCACTCCATCCCACCTGCTCCATGATCGTGCCAGGCACAGAGGTGAGACTGACCTGCCTGTAGTTCCCTGGGTCCTCCCTTTTACCCTTTTAAAATGGGTTATATTTCTCCTTTTCCAGGGGAGGTGTTTTCCTTATTAGCCCTCTTTGAAACACAGAATCCTGGGGCCAGCTGTTACCAAAGAAGATGGCTGCAGCTCACTGGCTCCAGCTGAATTGTCAGTTTTCTAAAGGTGGTGGATCTGGCTGGGAGTTTTGCAGCCCATATATTCCTTCTAAACGCTCCTTGAAGCTCCAAATAAAAGCAAAAGCAGCAGCTAAACAGCGCTTCCCCTGCCTTTGTATATGCTCCTCTATTAGTATGTGCAAAGGACAAATAGTGGAAATTAAAGAAATTAATTTAGTTTTTCAAAAGTCAGTGAAATCTGCTTGTGGCCCGTGTGAGGTCTCATTTCAGGACATTTCACCATCACCAAAGCTGGGGCACAGGGGATTATTTTCTTTCTGAGGGGAATATTTTAGTGAGGCTGAGTCAGAATGTGACCTGCTCTAGAAAAAAAAATGAGAAGAAAAAATGGAACGATGCTCCTGTATTAGTTGCTAACAGTTTTGGTTCCTTTGTTAAAGATGTATGACTGCCCAGACTGGCACTTGCACATGAACAGTACCTGCTGTTTATATGCACCCAGGAGCAGAAGTTGACCTTCTGGAGATCAGGCCATCATCAGTGTCTCAGTCTCCCACCACCTTTCAATAAACTGCCAGAAAAGCCCTGTGTGTCCTGAAAGTAAACTTTCCCTCTGCAGATTCTCCAGGAAAACTTCTGTTTATGCTGTCATTCAAAGGCATCAAGCTAGAAAGACCTAGGCTTCCTCCAAGAATTATCAGCACAATTTTAATTTCTTTCTTAGGAAAACAAAACCAAGAGTCTGTTTCAATCTTAAGTGCTTCTGACTCTCATATCTGTATTCAATGCACTGGCTATGAACTTGTAAACAGCTATTCCAGAGTCATATCGGAGAGAGATTTTAATGTTTCCTTTTTTTTTTTTCTCTCAGCTAACTTCTAATAAAATGTCCTAGAGTCACGGGCCATAGAACTCCTGATTAATGTGTACAGAATAGGTTGCCTCAGTGCCATAAAGGAACCAAAATCAATTACTGAGCAACTAAATTAACACTTTCGCTCTTAGATAAATATGTAAATGCAGTTCTTGATTAAAATGGGAACTTCAGTGTCTTTCCCCAAGGGCCATTACAACCCCCAACACCTGCAATGCTGCTGTGCCTCGCTTCTGCAGTGACCATCTGTGACCTGGCTGGGGCAAGATTCACAGCAGAAAAGAAGTCACAACTGACAAATAAACAAAGGCTTTCTCCCTCCTTAACAGCCTTGGAGAGGAGAAGGGAAGCTGGTGACAGGCTTGCTGCTGTCATGAGTGAGCATAATGTAAATACGTTGACAGGCAGAATCTGAGATTTTGACAGATGTAATACAGCTGCAAAGCCAGTAATAACTGAGTGTTAAACCCCCGTAGAGAGGGCAAAGCCCATCTCTGCTGGCATTCTCCTTATCCTCTCTCTCTTCCCCACCCTGCCTTTGTAAGATCTTCTTTGTGGTTTTTAGCTTTTTCTTCCACCTCCTTTCCCCTTTCTTCCCTTTGTGCTTTCCCCCCAGCCCCCTCTCCCTCTGGGGAGCCGGCAGCTTGGGCCCTGTGACTCCTCACGGTTCATTGGGTTTGCTTTGCAAGGCTTCATTCCTCCACATCAAACAAAGACTGCGAGGAGGAGAGCAGAGGCTGTAGAAAGGAGGTTACATCAGGCATGTTGTAGACAGCACCGAAATGCGTTTGTAACCTTGCCAGATGGACGGACAGCCCCTGCACAGCAGGGACTCTCGAAAGCAGATTCAAAGTCATGCATACCAGAGGGTGGGGAGGGGGACAGAGAGGCGGGATGTCAAATTTCCATATATTTCCATGAGCTTGCTGTCATTTCTGCCTAGCATGTCACTAGCAGCATGTTACAGGGCTTTCCTGCAATAGTCCTGCCTATTAAAAGAGTATCCTGACCTAGTTGCTTCATTTCCACACCCCCCCAGAAATCAAACACACACTGTGCAAAGATTGTAGATGCCGTCCAGAGCTGGTGAGAAGCATTCCCTGTCACGGTTTGCTTGTTTGTGCTTGTTGCAGTTTCTGTTCTATGCCATGCAAAACAATTAAACAACTACAAACAGGGATATCCCCGTCACTCCTTGAGCTTAGTGAGGTTTGATTCAACACCATCCAGATACAAAGGAATATATTGTAAACAGGCAGCTGCTTGTCATGCTGGCAAGTTATACAGGTGCTCAAGTGCAGATTGCTCCAGTGCCTGTGGTCACAGCCCTGGCTGGATACCCACAGGGCCAAATGCTATGGAGAGGTCCATGAGGAAGAGCGTGACCAGGGAACTCCCATTGTAAGCACATCTGAGGAAGTGGCATCATTAAAAATAAGAGTGTTCAGCATTGGTTATAAAAGGGGCTTTCAGCAATGGCCAGTCCTTGGTACTTCTCTTCTGTCAGAGCTCCAGGGAAGAAGCAGCCTCACAGATACCTCCTCCCAAATTTGGTCTGTCTTGGACACAGGTGGGCAACACAAGCCCAGCCCTCCATCCCACCACCACCACACCACCACCATCAGCTTTACTCTATTAGAAACCAAAGGGGTACCTCTGCCTGGGGAGCCTTGAGCATGGGGGTTTCAAAGCACACTCTAAGCACACATTTTTCAGTGTTTCAAAGTGTGCAGTAGTGACTGAATTCCAAGTGGACAGACAGACTACTTTGCAGTCTGCACTGAAGGCTGAGCAATGCCCTGACTGTCCTGGCAGCTGAAACTTGTCAACTGAAACTTGTCAACCAGAAATCTCCTCTCCCTACTGCCAATTCCATGATACCAACCCCCATGGAAGAGACAGCTCTCCCCTGCCCCGAGAAGCCAATTTCAGCAACACTTCCTCACACCACCCAACTCACAGCCCCTCCACTGGCCTTTCAGGATGTGGTTAGGGAACAAGTTTTTCTAATTCACATTTCACAGAACAATGTAAGGTGTGTCCTAAATCACATCTGCCAGCCTTGGACTCTACAAGTTTATATGTCCACTGAGCCTTCCTGAGGTGTGATGACAAGAGGGAGATGGTTTAGCTGGTTAGTTGAAGTGCTCAGAAAAGCTCAGACAGATTCTCAGCCCCTAAATGCTGCCCATAGCTGGAGAGATGCATCGAGAGAATGAATTTTCTCATGTTTGTGCCCAAGAGGGCAAGACATTTTTTGAGGAATTCCTGTCTGAGAAGGTCTGACCAGTTTTTTTGTACCCCAAAGTAGTATAATATTATGTCTATCTAGTGTTCACTTTAAAATCAAGTCAGTTCAATGCACTTAATTTATCTACTTACAAAAGTGTGCTGGGTTCAGCTGGGGTAGAGTTAATTTTCTTCCCAGTGACAAGTAGGGGAGGCTTGATATTATAGTGGTACTTTTGTTATTGCTGAGCATGGCTTACAGAGAGCCAAGGCCTTTCTGCTTTTTATATGGCCACATTGGTGAGGAAATTTGGGGTGCATGGGAGGTTGGGAGGGGACACAGCCAGGACAAGACCCAAAATGACCAAAGGGATGGTCCAGACCATATGACATCATGCTCAGTATATAAAGTGGGGGAAGAATGAGAAAGGGGTGGACATTTTAAATTATGGTGTTTGTCTCCCCAAGTAGCCATTCCATACAGTGAGGCCCAGCTCTCCTGAAGATGGCTGGACACCTTCAGTTTATGGGAAGCAGTAAATTACTTGTTTTGCTTTTCTAATGTGCATGCATGGCTTTTGCTTTTCCTATTAAGCTGTCTTATCTCAATCCCTGAGTATTTTAGCTTTTACCCTTTCTGTTCTCTCCCTTATCTCACTGGTGGAGGAGGGAGCGAGAGGCTGTGTGGGGCTTGATAGCTAGCTGGGGTTAAACCACAACAAAAAGTCAACCTACTTCTGAGATAACTTTTCCTGTATTTTGTCTTATGCCAGTGACAACCATGAGTGCATGTGTGTGTTTGAGTTTAGCCAAAGTCAGCCAATTCTTTAGTGGGAAAAATAATCTTGTTTCTACTTATTCCACTGTCCACCTTCCTGCTCCTACTGCCACTTCCTCCTCCAGCAGCTGAAGGACATAAAATTTTCAAAGAATACACAGAATCCTCAAAAATTTACAAGATGGGCCTGAAGACAACAGGTCTTGTGGCTTGAGAGGGGTCAGCTGGGCCTCTGCCCATCTTTCCACACCACAGAGTCCCACGTGCTCTGGCACATAGCAAACTGCTTAGATGCTGCTCCAGCACTTCAAGGAGCTTAAAATAGGAAGTTCCCTCAGAAGGAAAGGCAGCGGCTGAGAATGAGCAAGAGCATCAGAATGAGCCTGGTTTTGCTTTTACACACAGTGGCTTTCCATTGCTTCTCTAAAGGCATTTCTTGTCTCCGTGGCACTCTGAAACAAGGATTATGGGGCCCCTCAAGTGACTTCAGATGCTGCTGAAACATTTGTCACCGAATGTTAAAGCTGTTGTTTAATCACTTTACTCACAGCCAGATTCCTCCTTTTGCTTACAGGAATTTCTGCAGTCTGGTATGTGTTTTCAGGCAAGATCAAGCTGTTTTCCAGCAAAAAGGTCTTTTCAAATCTGCAGTCATGTCTTATTTGAACTCCAGCTGGGCTCCTTTCTGAGTGCAACTTGTCATGGTCTACAACACATCTCTTTCTGTAGCTGTTGTTTTACCCTTGGCATTTGAAGCTGACTCTGAACTCCTCCCATTCTGTGCCCACATCACCTCCTGGTAGGAAGTTCTGGGAAATGGGGGCTGCCACCGTGCCATGCTTGGTTTTCTGCAAGGCAAAGAATACATCAGGGTGCCGTGTTGCCTTACACTGTGTTATGTTGTGCTCTGCTGTGTTATGTTACGTTATGTTACAAGCAGAACGCTGCAGCCATCTGTGCAGAGCTGCAGCCAGAAACTGTATGATGCCATGCACGATAGACAGCTGGTTTGCCCAAATATCTACTGAATACTTGACAGTCTGCTATGACTAGTTACTGTCTAACCACTGTTTCCTTCCCTCATTCACTGGTTAAATGCCAGTAATAAATCAAGGGTAATGTTTCTGGGAATTACAATTTTTGAGACTTTTTCACTTCACAGCTCCACATTGTCTGATTTTGCAAGGTAATCGACCAGTCCAGGATCTCTCTTAGCCTACTGTCATGCATGTGACATGCCTAATCTTTTTTTCTGGGTTGTATGTAGGTTTGATTTTTGTTGGGGTTTTAGCTAGGTTTTTTTTTCCCCTTGTCACTTAAAACAAGAAAATTCAATTAAAAAATCTGCCTAGTAAAGGTTAAGAATCTCTCAGTGATAGTTTAAATGATCTTTTTTCTTCTTCCTAACTTCTAAATAATTTTAAAAACACCTTCCCCTTCACCCAGTGGGTACTAAGTGTAGAAGTAAATTTTACTGATGCTTACAATGAATGCTCTCTAGGAAATGTCAGTTCTTTCTGACTAGGAAATGACATTTCTTCCCAGGATGTCTTTAGAGTGTTCAGAGTAAGCAAAAGTAGATAAGAAAGCCCAGGTACACCCCAAAATTTAATGCAGCATTGCCAACAGATGATCTAGTGTTTAGGGGCTGTGCACAGCCCATTTTCACTGCATGCATACATAATTTGCAGGAAACTATTTGGTCATTTACCTACTATTGCCCTTTTTGGCTGTATTCATAAAGGGGAACAAAACAGAAAAAAAAATCTGCATACAAGCAAGTTAGACATGGATGGAGTAACAGGATGTGTAAGATGACTGCTAACAGTGGTAATTTTGGAGCTCACAGATAGAATAATCTGTTAATTTACACATGGCTACTACCCTGCAGTAGTGGTAAGTGTGGATGGACAGAAAAAAGTATAAAAGGAAGAAGAAATCTGCAAAGTTTACATTAAGTTTGGCCATGTCAGCCACCAAAGGGACCCAGCAGAGCAAGTCAGAGTCAGGTCAGGCAGCAGAAGGGGCTGCCCAGCACCCACCCACTGCTGTCTGCCCCTGCACTGGGCTCCTCAGCCAGGGCTGACCGTGCAGGGAGCAACGTTTCTTTCCATCCAATAGTAGATCCACACCTCAGAGGAGAAGACTTTTTTTTTCCCCAAAAATTTCGTTTAATCGTTCTTGAAAAAAAATCATGGAGTCTAACAGTTTATTCTGATTAATTATGTATACAGACAAACCAGTCATGGGAGAGGGAAACTAGATGGGTTCCAAAGCCCCAGATTTGGAAGATCTCAGCTCCTACTGAAATCACTGGAATTTAGGCACCTATTTCTTCTTGGAGGTGATGAACCAAAGTATGTCCCACATCTCCCACGGTTAAAAGAATTCCAAAACAGGGACAGGGCTGTAAAGCTTAATTGCTAAAAGCAGCAGTGTACCCTGTCAAAAAACTCGTGTTATATTTCATTTGGTGCCTGATCCAGAAATACTCTCAGCAGCTGTTGCAGCATCTTTGTTGGGATTCCTCTCACCTAACTTTAGTCTTCCCAAGTGAGGCCTCCAATCTGAATTTGATCCCTTGGCCTCCCCCACAGCCAGGCAGCTCCTCCAGATGGTGATTCAGAACTCAAAAAATTTGGTAAAGGGAATTTCTGTGGCTTCATAGTTGAATCTATTTCAAACAACTAGGTTACAAAATCCTGCTCTGAGAAAACACCCTTTACCCCATTAAATATCACTGCATTTTGCTATGTGGAGCATGACACACAGAGCAATCTTGATATAAAATAAAACAATTGTGTTTACCATTTGAGATTTCAACTGCTCAGGAGCTGTGAACCAGCAGGGCTGGGGATGGCCCCTAAGAGCAAGGGTGCTGAGCTC
The DNA here is from genome assembly GCA_017589585.1 of Phylloscopus whistleri. Classification (NCBI taxonomy): domain Eukaryota; kingdom Metazoa; phylum Chordata; class Aves; order Passeriformes; family Phylloscopidae; genus Phylloscopus; species Phylloscopus whistleri. The sequence goes on from JADMLD010000177.1 coordinate 308,810, forward strand.
CTAGGGATTCCCAGGGACCCAAGAACAGAAAATAACTGGTGCTGTGGCCTCATTTCTGTCTCCAAGAATTAGGAGGAGTGGGACAGGATGCTTTTATTTCAACAGCATTACTATTTTTGAATTGAGAGTGACAAAATCTGAGGTAGCACACAAGTTAGAGATGGAGTCTTTGGCATTACAGTAAAAAGGCCTTTCCTGGGCACAGGGGAGAAAAGGAGGAGGGAGGGAATTGCTCTCTGGAGCCCATGGCACCCTCCCAGCACTGCAGAAGCCCATCTGGGACAGCCCATCAGAGCCAAGACAGCTCCCAGGGAGATTAAAAAAATGCCCCTTCCTCAAGAGCACTGGTGAAGTCCTCCATGTCACAGCTTTGTCACAACAAGCTCTGCTTAAAAGCAGCTTATCCCTCCAGGTAAAATACAGACCTCCCAAAACATTGAGCTCCTTCAACTCTGGGTGTGGTGGTGCTTAGAACACGCAAAGTTAAATTCTTTATTGTGCAGAGACACTGAAAAAAATGAGATTAAGACAAGCAAGGAGACTTTTAGTAGTGTGGTAGACTGAGCTATTAACCTGGGTTCCTACTGTTGAAACTGTGTATAAGGATGGGATATTTCTGCTCATTCAGGCCACCTGAAGGAAGTAATTGAATTTACCAGTTTGGTAGTCAAAGCTGTAATTAATCCTCTGATTTACAACCGTGGTGAATGCTCATCAGCTGTCTCTAGTGATAAGGTGCTTCTGCATGGGGCTAAGGAGTAAGGTCAGTCCTGCTGGGAACTGAGGTGGGTCCTGATCGACTTTGGATGCTTGCTGTAGATGCTGAGAGGTGCAAATGCAGTTTTCTGGATTGAACTTCATAGATCTCTGCAAAAAATTACTGCTGAGTGTTTATTTCTACCTGCTAAACCCTTGTGCAGCTTGGCTACAATTTGCAGAACAGAGTGTGGTAAAAGCTAGCTGCTGAAAGTGTTTGTGTCCTTTCTAATTGCATCTGAGCATTCCTTTAGCTGCCTAATTGGTAAAGTCCTTTGAAAAGTGTTATTTTCAGATGAGGCAGGTGTTTTTGCATGTTGAAGCTCAGGTGCTCTGATATTTAAGTTTGCAGTAAAATTAAATTTGAGAGTAGTCTTTTTCTAGTCAGACCTCTCTTGACTAGTGAGGTCTGGGCACTTATCCCTTTTGCTTGGACAGGACTGGTCCTAGCTATGCTGAAATAAGTCTGCTGGAAGAGCTGTTCTTGCTTTGGCCTGAGGTGACTTCTCATTTTTCTCTGAAAAGGGAATTGCTCCTTTTGAACTGATTTTTAACTTCAGCATTTAGATCTCTTTTATGTGAAGGGGCTGTGTCCTCCTGGGATGTGGTATTTCCCTTTCCTCAAACCCCAGCTCCTACAACCTCTCCAGCTGCTGCTTCCAGAAACCAGCTTTTTCTCTGTGGGTGAAGAGGGGTCTCAGTCTGTTTCTCAGTGAAAATGCCCCCTCATTCTTGGGGGTCTGCCTGTGTAAATCGAGGGAGCCCCTGGGCATTGGCCCAGGGCCACACAACAGAGGGGTGTTTCCAAAAAGCCTTTAAACTGGAGAGGGGGAGGCAGAGAGCTGCTAGGGTGTGACCACTACCACAGCTGTGCTGTGCATATCTCAGCTTTGTGCTGTGGCTTCTACTCTGTTGGCAATTGAATGGAAATCAAAACATCACTGTGTTGCTCTGATGCTCTGGCTGCTAAATAGCACCATTGTGAATAAATCAGTGTTACTTCACAGAATCGCTTTAATACGGCAGAATTGCAGCAATCAGGGTTTAAAGTTAGAGTTAAGAGTATCTGGTAAAGAACCTGATTGGCATTCAAAAGAAAACTGCTTTTGTTCACTCTTTCTGCAAGTGGGGGTAAGCACCATCCAGAGGAATTGGCAGCGCTTGATGGCCAGGGTAACTCCTCACTCCTGCTCTGGCCCTGATACTCACCCTGTAGTCCTTATCTAGACAATTTTGCTTCATGCCATTTTTTTTTTCCCCTAGTTTTAAGAACACTTATTTCTTTGGTTCTCTAGTTCTGTGTGAGTCTGCTCATTTCACTGTAGAAAGAGCCACACAGGCAATAAAGTACCTTGCCCTGCTCATTGCCAAACTAGTGATGATGAAAGAAAGGAAGTGGAATTGTTCCATAGCCAAAACTGCAGGGTGGTAGTTGGAAGGAGGCAGCAGGATTTAAACAGTCCCTCAGGATAACCATATCTTCTACAATGACAAATGATGCCCCATTCAGTATTGCTGTTATTGATGTCTGATCTTGGGTGCATCCCACTGTTTGCTACTGTTCCCATAACACATCCTCGCCCCCTGCTGCAGCCTTTAGCCAGACTGTGCTCTACAAGCCCTGAACAAAAGAATCAGCCTACCCAGAGCCTACCCCACCTTTACCAGAGAGGGGGTGAGGAGAGAAAGAGAGAGACCAATCTTAAAAATAAAAACTCCTCAAGAGGTTGCTGTTGCTGGTTGGCTTGTGAGGGAAATGTGTACTCCAGGTGTGCCAGGTTGGGATGGGCAGGGAGGGATGCTGGCTCTCCTGGCTTATAGAAGTGATAATGGGCAACAGGTGAGCATTTGGTGATGAAGCCTTATCCTCAAGCAGCTGCGTAGCAAAATTTCTGACTTCAAGCTACCCCAGCAATGCAAATGATCAGCAGGAAAACTGATTGGGGGCTACCTGAATTTGGTTCTAAATACCAGATTATCTTCCAGGTATTCTGTTTAAAACACTAGTTTTTCAGGCAGGTTGAGTGTCTGTGATATTAAGGTAACTGAATTTGTCAGGTTTTGGAACCTCTGGAAACTTTCACCATAAGGGCATGGATCCAGGACTTTTTTTTCCTCCTTCCCTTTGTTAAACCCATATTTTTTTTTCCTCTCAACAGTTTGAAATGGACACAGAGACTTCCCATGTAGGAGGAACTGGCAGAGTGAAAGAAGTCAAGGCTCAGTCATGATATTGTGGGCCACCACATTTTAATGGCCCTGTGAACAAATAACAAAAATGCAATTTGTTTTTTCAACCTCTTTAAAGGTGGTAGAAAAAACAAACCTCAACTTGCCCATTTGAAAATGTTTTTTTTTTTCTCTGCTGGGCATATGCTAATTAGGATTTTGCAGATTCTATCAAGAGTTATTCTAGTTTTACACAGAAGTGCCTTTAACTTCTCTGAAGTCACATTAGTATTGCCATCAAAAATAAGGTCTGTGGCTAGATACACCCCCTGAAAAATCATACAATGTCACATTTTTATTGTTTTAAGGTAGAGATAATAAATACCTGAGACAACTTTATTAATACATCCATTAACAGGCATGGATGAACTAACGCTTGGTTTAATTTTGGGGGTTTCTTAGTTGCATCTATGGAAGTTTCTGTGTCAGCATGTGCAAATTTTTGGGGGGTTTGTGATGGACAGGATAGCCTGTAGTTTGAGATCTTGCTGTCGTGTGTTGGCACTAATCTGCTTCAATCTAGACCAGGCAAAATGAATCCATTGTTTCTGATCCTTAGGACAAATCTGTTGCCACTTATAACTGCCTAGATGGCAGCTTCAGTGTAAAAGGCCTTTATGCTTCACAGCCTGGTTAAAGACACTGAGAATAGGTTTTTTGGGAGGTTTTTTTTTCTATTTTTGAACTAAGGAATTAAATCTGTTGTGGGATCTGGCTATCCATAACACGAAGATATTTCTTCCTCTGCCCAAAGTTAACCTGTTTGTACTGGAGCATCGCGTGCTTTGAAATATGTGCTGTTCTCTTCCCAAGAAAAAAAGGCAGTGTAAGGCAAGAGTGGGAATTACTGGAGTGCTGTATTGAACCATGTACAGAATTGCTTGCACCAGGATATTCCTGACATTCCCCTCATGTGAGTATAGAAAGGGGATGGAGAGAGCACACAGCAAAGTAAAGTTCTGCCTTATCAGACTTCCTGTACAACTTCAAAGCAGTATGACAGTTTCCAGAGATCTTCTAGGTCAGCAATTTTACAAGTCTTTCCAAAACACCTTTGCTCTAATAGATACCCAGCTTGTGTGTCTGCCTTTGCTGGTTCAAAACTTCTGCCTATCAGTACAAGCATTTTCCTATGCAAAGCTGCCAAACTGGTTTTGTCCTGCCTGCGGAGTTCACCTATCCCAGCTTACAAGGCCAGGCATGAGCTGGAAGAATCCCTGAATTTGTATGGTGTGAAACTCCCTCTCAAGTTTCATAAGCAAGATGAATACATTTGACTGAAATACAATGAGAATAACAGGCTGGGGCACTTTACTTACCTGTCTCTGGTAAGTTTTCTCCTCAGGAGGTGCAAGGTATTTTGCATATGTCTGGTGATCTCTCGCACTTTGCTCATAAATGACATCCTGGATAACAATCTGGAGTTGTCTGTCAACACCACTGAAAGCTCTTTGGGTTTTGTTTTGGCAGTTTCCATGGCTCTGAGTTACTTGCAAGAGCTACTCTGTGTACTTCCCTATCCCAACTCCATAGCAGAGGTCAGGCTCAAGGCAGGTTTGCCATCCTGCAAAGAGTTTCATGTCGTCCAAAACTCCTGACAATATCATTAGTGAGGTGTCAGCAGCCTGGAGACCCATGAGATTATTGCGATATAAATCAAGCCCTAAAGTCTCTCTGATCTGGGGAGATCAAGAATTTCAACTTGATCTCCAAGCAAGGTGTGAAACTTGGGATGGTCCTGTGCAGGACAAGGAGTTGAACTCGGTGATCTTTGTGGGTCCCTTCCAATTCAACTCTGCTTGTTCTGTGTAATTGCTTGCCCACTAGCTATGGTGGGAAAACACAGGTGGTTTCTTAATTGATGTGAGGGTTTTGTTACTTTGTTTTGCTTTCCTTTCCTTGTGTAAGAAGACTAACAAAGCACGATTTCCTCACTAGGGGTACAGAAGGAAGGTTTCTTTTAATAGGATAGGAAAAATATTTCCTGCACAGCTCTAATGACAATATTCTGTAAGTTCTGACAGTATTTCAGGTAAGGAGTGTCTCTGGGAAGATGAGAAGCTTCCGGGGGAAAAAAAAAATCCCCCTAAAAACATCTGTTTCCAGTATTTTCTGGCTCCTGTTCAAGCACAGAATTAGTCAAAGATGGCCCCACATTTACATCCACCCTCTGCTTTTGCATAATCCAAGGGCAGGCAGAAGGTGCACAGGAAGGGAAGGCTTTGTTGTTCATATTTGTGGTTAGTCAGGCTTGAAAGGCAGCTGAGCCTTGATCCGACCTGAACTTTGCTTTGGCTGGTGCCTCTTATTCTCTCAACACCAATTCCCCCATCCAAGTTCCTCAAAGCAACTTGTAGGAGCCTGCACCTAGGTGCTCTTGTCAGTGGGGAAGGGGAAAGCCATCAGCTCCTTCAAACATAAGAATTTTGCTCTCTCTGCTGGGTGAGAGCAGCGAGTACCAGCAGGGCAGAAAGCTTTATGGAAGGGCAGTGAGTAACAGGGAGCAGCAGGGCTGACTTGGCACTTGGAGTGTGACCCTGCCACTGCCCCAGCCTCTCCTGTAGCTTCTCAACATGCTGTTGTGCTGCTTGCTGCTCCTGCAGTTCCTGGGGGCAGCTGGCAGCAGCACAGGCTGGGGCAGGGTGTGATCCGGCTCTTGCTGAATTGCTGCAGTCAGGAAGGGAGCAGTCCTGGAGAAGTCTGTGCATAAAGGTTGGTTCCAGCAGGCATTCAAAAAACCTGCAAACAAGTCCTGTGCCTCAGTGCTTAACTGCTGGGGATCCTACTTCATAGAAAGCCCTGTTCCTTACTCCAAGGAAATTGTGGATTTGGTTTTCCCCCTCACTTGGAGCTTGGCCTTGCTAGCTACCCCCCACATAGCAATTCCTAGTGCACAGCAAAAATGGGTACATAACACATTTGTCAATAAAAAGAGAAGCTGTAGCCTTTGCTGAACCAAGCTGAAGCATTAGATAACAGATAAATTAGGCCAGTTCATAGCTGTATTACCAGTGAAATTCAAAATGCTGTCTGCTGCCTCTTTGTACAAATTGCCGGATGCACACACCTTGTAAATGGCAGCACTACTGGTGATGCACCTTTTAGTCTTGATTCTTGGTTGTTGTATATTTGTTCTTGCTCACCATGACCTGCTCTGCAGTCATAAGAGCACAAACATCTGCACAGGATCACCTCTTGGCCAGGTTAGTTCTGTCAAAGGAGCATGAAGCCTCTCTCCTCCTTACTTCTCAGAGTTTTCTACCTTTTTCTACTGTGAAGCACTGGGTGAGAGTGAAACCCCAAGTTTTGTTAGGTTTTGCTGGAGAAACAGCCAGGAAAAGCAAGTGTGTGGAGGAAGCATTTAGAGAGCAGAGAGGCTTTTTTTTTAACTGTGGGATCTGAGATGCTTCACGTACTAAAGAGGCAGTACAATTCTCTCTATGTAATAGAGGAATTCTATGTATATAATAGAGGAAAACCCATGAGAGCTATCCCAGACCTTTTGCTCCATGTTTGAGATTTCCTGTCCAGGATTGTTCATTTATTTCAGGCTTAAGTAAATGAAAAAAACATAAGCTCCACTGGGGTCCTGTAACCACAGCCTCGAGCAAATTGTGGTGCTCCAGAGGAGCAATTCCTATCGGTGAAACCTGAACCTTGGACAAAAGCAGAGGGAAGGGCATGTGCTGCCTCAGCAGCCAGGGGGTGGCATGCTGAGCTCTGGGCCCAAACCCAGCTGAGAATGGGACCACAACAGAGGGATCCTAGCAGGTGGGTTATCAAGGTGAGCTAGTGCAATTCCCCAGAGCATCAGCTGGGTCAGTGTGAGGTCCAGTTTTGGAGGCAGCTCCTACTGACCATGGGTTTGGCCTCAAAGTCCTGGTCCCCAGAGGGCTGCTGCATGACACCACAGCCTTTTGGCAAGTGAGCACTACAATTTTAGTTTTTTGCTCCTTTTCCCCCACTCTTCACTAGTTACTTTCCTGCCCTCAAGGCTCCATAGCCAGCTCCCAGTAATGATGGCATGCTGATGTGCAGAAGAGTGTCCCCCATCCTGGAAAGGGAAATCTCATCATCTCTCTGGGACACAGTGCTGGATGAGTTAATTCCCAACTGAAGCATGTTTGCAGGGTGTGCTTGGGTGTTCCTCTGAGCTGGTGGCAAAGGAAACTGAACAGGAGGTGCTAACAAAGGAGGAAGGGCCTGTCTGCAGCAGGAAGCTTTGAGAAGTAGGAATTTAAGGGATGAAAAGTTGTTGACTTGCTGTAGCTCACGTCAATCTCTGGCAGTTCTGTGTTTATAGAGTTTGCATCCTCTTCCTGTTTACATCACGTTCTTCTGAGCTTTGCACCTTGCATGAGAAAGGATCTTCAAAAGTTGACACCCTTTCTGAAATAGATGCTTTAAGCTATCCATTCTTCTAAGAGAACAAAAATCTTTACACAACGCTGCTCTTGATGAGTTTCTGGTGAGCAATTTCAAAACAATTGTTCCTTCATAACTTACAGCTGCTGCTCTGTGGCAGTAAAAATGTGTAGTACAATGAAATTGTTTACATGCTACCTTGGGTTTGAAATGGCAGGGGGAAGTATAAATGTTCAAAATAACAGCATTCCAAAGTTGGGACTTACTCATCCAGTCTCCTTGGGAAGATGTAAAGTTATGGCTTTTGAAAGGACACGGGTGCTTTGAAGTTCTGTACCTAGCTTTCCTTATAGGAAGAGCCAAGTTCAATTTCTCATCTGGACAGTGTATGTAATTTAACATAGAGGTCTCATGTCAGCTTTGGGATTAAAGATCCATCTTGTACACAGTTGTGAAAGACTTTGAAAGCCTGCAGTCATAGGTGCTGTGACAACTGACTGAAAGTACACCACGAACTTGTGAGGAAAGGCAGCAGATGCTGAGCACACGGTCTGCGTGCAGCAAGGGGGCTGCAACGCACCAAGGGAAATTAATTGGTTGCAGATGCTCTGTGGCTGAGCCAATGAAGGAGGGCCAAGAGGGCCATATTGCCTCTGACCTGTAAGCTACAAATGCTCATTTTTCCCCCCTGTCACCAGCTGCATTTTTGGTGTATGTTTGGGACAGATGAGGGCTCTCACTTGAAAGCTACTACTGTTCTGCATGGTAAAGAATTTGGTATTCCTGCCTCCTTTCTGCTCTCCCTTCTCTATCTGCCCCTGATGTCTGTAAGAGTAAGACAGAGCTTTCAGTGTTTGAGAGCTGAATACAGCAGCTAAATAAGGGAGAAGCTTGCTGGAGTCCTTAAAGCTGTATAACAAGCACTTTGCTAATCTTAGATGGGCTTTTATGTCAGCATTTCAAAAAGAACTCTGAAACATCCCTTTTCACCAAGGCATCACTACAATAAAAGAGAAAATACAGGAGATGACTCTTGAGCCGACTTTTGAGATGGAACAAAAGCCTGTAATTGAAGTTCTTCTCCAGGCACCTCAAGGAAGTGCAACAATACCCGGGAAGTCAAACTGAAATGACTCAAAGGTTGAAGGCACTTGCAGGATTGTGCCTTCACTAATTCACTGAGTATCTTCTATGAAATAGTTCTTAAAAATGGAGCTGTTTCCTGTGTAACACTGGATGGTCAAAAGCAGGACCTTGCACTCCTTTTGACTCTGCTTGTTCCCAGGCCTTCTAGGGCATGGCTCTTCCTGGGACTGCCAAGCCTTTTTCTGCTCTGCAGTCATTTTGTTCAAACCTTCACGGCTGACCTCCTGACCCTCCATCCAAGCTGTTGCTAAATGGAACAAACTTGACTTAAATTATGCATGTAAGTACCTGACCTGAAGGATCCTCATCCTCACAGGTCATAGAACCTGCAGCTTCTTTAGAAACCAGTGAGAAGCCTGAGCACTCCTCTCCTTGGAAAACCAGTAGAGCCTCTTTGGCTCCTGTAAGACAAACAGAAGGAGATAATGTAGGAGAAACACAGCTATTGTATTCCTATTGGGACTGAATCTCAAATGCTTGTGAGATGCAGCTCTTCAGAGAAATCTAATCACAGGATTTCGCTGCTGTTTGGGAGGGGAGCAGTGTTTTTTCTGTTCTGTCTGTGGGGTCCCACAAATAAAAGATAAGCGAAGTCTTTACTCCAGTGCCCTGGTTATGCTGTTATATTTGGCAGCCAGTAAGGAGCTGCCATGGAAAACAAGGACAGTCCTGCTCTTTCACTTGAAATACTATCATCTGACTAAGTTCTGATCTGTGGGTTTCTGTTGTCCATGCACAACTTGGGAGGTGATAGCAGCCTGGAGTGTCAGTGTGCACTCTGGTCTTCCAGGTCTGTAAATGCTGCCTGCTCCACTGGGCTGTCAGGCAGAAATGTTAAGCTCATTACCATGGGAAACTTTGCTCTTTTGGCTTAAACTGTGTAGGTACTCCTAACCTAGCTACCTGGAGAAAGCAAATATTTTTCAGGTGTTGGAAGACAGCAAATGGAGGTGAGCCTTGAATTTGGGAAAGAGCAGCTCTTCAGAGACCATGAGCATTTTCTGTTTGTTTTGCTCCAAACGGCCAGAGGACAGATAACTAATGAGCCAGCACTCAGATGTGGTCCTTGCTGGTAATGCAGCATCAGCTGTTTGGGACCTGGCTGTTCAGTGAAGTCAAGCAGGCTGTTTGGTTTCTGTCCCAAATGCACGTGTTCTCATCAGGAAGAAAAATCAGAACTGATACTAATTGGCATGGCAGAGGCCATCTGCATGTGAGGGGAGGGTGAGCAGACCCTGAGCACACGGGCAGGGAGAGGACTGGCACCGAGCAGGGAATGCTGTCTCTATTGACTGGGCTGAAAGCAGAGGACAGGTCAGGCTGGCACTGATTTTGCTTTAATGGCCGTTGAGGCTGGGAGGTATGATTCATCATGTGAGAGGTGAACCTCTGACTCCAGACTGGAGATGCTATTGGAGACTGGGAAGGGATAAACTCTAACCAGCTGGGAGCATATCATAGAATCATGAAATGCCCTGAATTTGAAGGGACCCACAAATGCAACTCTTAGCCCTGCATAGGACAACCATGACACTTGTTGTTGAAGACTTTTGTTGTTGAAGTTGTTGAAGACTTTTCTGCCTGCAGAAAATGTTATCTGTTCAGAAAAAGTTTTTGTTCTTGTCCAGCATGCCTTGAGCCCTGTTCTGAACTGAGGTTTTAGGGCTACTGGCATCTGTGCAACAGAGCTGCTGCTCTGGTTCAGATGCCAGCACAGCTCTCCATATCTGAGCTGTGAGTCTGTGCTAAGGCAGCACACTGCATCTGATACCCTGGTAGATAATGAGGCCAGTTGCTACTGGCTCCCTACTTGTTTTTCAAGTGAAGTGCATGGGAAGTGAGGCCTCCATTACCTGGAGAGGAAGGGGGGAATGATACCTGCATTTACGTCTACTGGAGTATGGGAAAAGCTTTACAGCTGAGCAGTTTACCTATTACCAGTGATGATATGGTATTTCTTCCACATGGGCAACTGTGCCTCTTCTCTTAAAATACACCTGGGAAAATAAGTGAATCATTTCTCATCAGGCTACAAGAATTTTGAAACTCCTCTCCAGGGTTCCTTCTCCAGTCTTCTGTGTGCATCTTAATTTCCTGTAACAGTCCTAATCCGCTTCCCATAGGTACCCATGGGAGCCTTGTTATCGACCTCAACTAGAAAAAGGATTGTTCCTCTCCCTCATTACAGCTGCTATTAACTGGCATCGTTCTTGCCTGTCTCCATCACAGGGGCCATTAATGTAATAGGTCAGAGAAAGTGAGCTCTGCCTCTCAAAGGTGTCCCAGCAGTGTGGGGATGGAGCATGTTGTCTGTGTGAGAGGGAGCTGCTCCAGCTCCCCATCCACTGTGGAGTACTGAGGGCTGGGGCTGTCAGAAAGGGCATCCTTTGCTGGCATTAACACCCCCACACGACGTCTGGGAGAGTGATATGGGTGACAGGCTGCCCTGACGGCTGCTTTTTAATTGCCTGTTCCTGGAGCAGCCTCTGGGCTGAACTGGCACTCGATAGCTTGTTACCTGCCTGGCCTCCATGGGCTTCCTGCAGAGCTGCTGGGTAAGAGAGATGCTGAATTGGCCTTGGAGCTTGCCTTCCTCCTCTGCATTCCCAGAGTAGCTAGGCACCGGAGCTGGGGGGAGCTGCCAATTTAATCAGTGCTCTTCCTCCTGCAGTAGCATCACAGAGCACTGTGATCTTCCTCTTCAGCACTGGGAATATCCAAATATAGGGCCAAGCCTCAAGTGGAGGAACAGGAAGCAGATTTGGTGGAGAAAATACAAGGATAGTGGAGTCCCATGAGTGTTCTAGGAACAGGCCAGAAGTCCGACAAGAAAGGTTTCCCAAAAACCCCTACCTAAAACCCTGCCTAAATTTTAGCTACCTGAACTAGTTGCACGGAAGGCCAGAGGTAGGTGAAGAATAGGCTTCTCCTGGTCTTGGACTTGCCACTGGGATGTGTCTCAGATCATGTGCCTTCCAGGGAGACCCCTTCCTTCTTGAAAAGCAGCTGTCAGGGCAGCTTTTCTTCCCTGACTGTGGAAGAGGAGGGTGATGCTCATTCCTCTGTGTTTGTGCTCTCACATTCACAGTGCCTTGGGCCAGCCCTTGCCCAAGGCACCTGAGACAGGAGAGCAGGGCAAAGAGCTGGTCCTTCTGCCCTGTACAGCCTGCTGGCACGGGCCAGCTACAAACAGCTGTGTGACAGTAGCAGTGCCAGTGTGCAGGTCATGCCCGGTATGTCCACACATGGTACTCAGCCTGGGACCAGCACAGTGTCTGTGCTAAGTCTGGGACAGGCCTGCAGTTAAAATGTGACTGATGTCACAGATCTCAGTGCCTGATGTCTGCCCTGAGTGTTTTGTGTCCATACAGACTAAAAGGGATGTGGAGGAAGAGATAAGGAAAATAAGCTTCTGTGATAGGCAACACAGTCTTCAATCCTGAGAGATCAAAAGTATCAAACTTCAGTCTGGGAAAAGGAAGACTTGGTGATGTGCTTTTGGGGAGAAAAGAAAATCAGAAAATGAGATTAGAGAAGTACTCATAGTTATGCACACTGCCAATATGCAGAGCTAGCTAAGAGCCATAGAGATCTGTAATTACATTTGTATGGATTATACTAATCCATGAATTTGTAGCCCATGGGACCTGGCCATTTTAGGCTAGAGAAATACAGAATTATCAGGTAGTGCTTCATGATGTGCTAGTACATGCCTTGTGACTTTTTTTTTAACCCCAGGAGGACCTTTCTAGTAAGGTGCTGCTGCCCTCCCACAGTCTGGATTCTGGCTGACAGTGAGAATATGTCTTTTTGGGAGTGTAGTTTCAATTGTACATTTAGGTAGCAGGAATTGCTTTAAGGCAGAGCATAATCAGGGATTTATTTAAATATAGTCCAGAAATCTACTTACATGTTCTTGTTTTCTTGCTGTGGTATTGGTCATGCAAATGCAAGCAATCTTAAAAAAAATCACTGATCACACTTCACATTGCTCACCTTTGGGATTAAGCTCACCCCAGCTTCATCTGTTTGACTTCTAACATTCCTGATTCTCTGTCTTAACACTGTGACTTCAGGGTCCAAGTCCCCACAGGGGATGGCTCAGCTCAGGCTGCTCACTGGCAATTCACTTCTTGAATCCCAGCTCTCCCTCTCGGCTTTGGTAATTGCTCAGATATCTCTGGCAGTAACAATTTATTTGAGAATTTTTTTTTAACTTGCTAAGGTCTCTGCTGGGACAGGGGGAATACTTTCATAAGCTCCTGGAAGAGTAATATTCTCTAAAGAGGCTGCTGAGGAGTGTGGCTACTTACATATCCACCTGCAACAAGAGGTTGTGGCTGAGTTGTAACACCTTACACTTTATTAAATGGACTGGAAGATGAATTTGAAAATCATCAATGTCAAGTGCTCATGGCATGGGTTAAAGTAACTGACCCTTTCACTAAGACATTGAGCACCCTTCATGCCTCCTGAAACTGAGGATGCTGATGGGATTTGTGAAGTGACCATCCAACACATCTGGTACTGAGCACTTCAGGCTTAATGGAGAACAACAATGGGACAACTTCAGCTGGTAACACCAGCTCAGTGTTTGACTGGACTCTGTTTTGTGTTACAGAGTGTGCATTACTAGTGTTGGCAGCAGCCCACTACTGAAGGTCACGTTTCTGTGGGTTCTGCAACCCTGATTTGTTGGACCTTGGATCTAGTCAAAGTGTTTTCTTCAAAGATGTACAAAACCAGGCAGAGCAGATGAGTAGTGCCAGGGAGTAACCCTGGAGAGTCTTTCTGAACAATCATGTTTCTAGGAATTCACACTGGGGGGAAAACCCACATAAAATGCATCTTCCATTTACTGGGGGCAGGGAAATAGCAATATAGTAATGGAGGGGCAGCAGGGCTAACAAGTGCCATTTGGGAAGTGTTAAAACAGCAGTAAATGAATTTCTGAACTTCAGTGTGCTTGTGAACTGCTAACCTGATGTGATTGCTTCCTGGCACATAAAGCACTTTAGAAAATGCTTCAGCATGTGATGCTGCCATCTGCTCTGAGATGGTGGCATCTTCATAGTGGCCTATAACAACAGGGTTTCTCTCAGCAGACTTCATGTGTTCCTCTGTAAAACATGGATGATTTCAGTACCCTGCCCAGACTCTTATTTCAGACCAAAATCCAGGAGCTGATCCAGAGCTGGCAGGGCCAGCCTTTGTCCCAGACACTTGTGGCTCTAAACTGCCATTAATTTTGGTGGCACTGGGATTCAGTACCTCTAGCAGGTATGGGAGGAGGGAAGAGACAGATGGACCTAGGCTGGGTCATCTGTCAGACACCCAGCAGAGGGGTACAGACAGACAGGGGTACAGACAGCCAGCCCTGCTCTTCTTGACTTAACACAACCATGGCTGGACCTAGTTCAGAATGTGTGGACTGATGGGTGTTAGAGAGGGATAGTTGTCTTTGGCTTGCTCCAAGAAAGTCACTATTCCTTATCCTAACAAAGTTTAGAAATAAAATAAATAAAAAATAAATAGAACGTTCTCTTTGTCTCAGTCACATAGTACATCTGCTCTGGGCAGACAATACTCACAGGTATCTATTCCTCAATATTATTTACCTGTTGCTCACAAAAGAGTCAAGAGAGTTACTAAAACTTCATTAGAAGTCTCCAAGCTGGAAATAGAGAGGAGGGAAATATGGCCCTGAGGGTGGGGAATGGGAGGAGGGCAGGGGGGAAGGTGAGGAGAAATATTATGTTGTATAGGACATTTGTGATTTAAAACTCAGTTACATTTGCAGAGTAAGCTGATATCTGTGGTTCAAAATGGCATGTGAAGTGCTGCTTTGCCAGCACTCCTGGGGATGTGCATCCTGTTCCCTGGTTCAGTGGGGCTCAACAGAGCTGTTATTCCTTCTCTGCAGACTATTTGGCACCACTTGCTGTGACAAGACTATGGTCAAAACCAGCTTCTAGAATCACAGAGCTACTTTAAAACTGCCTAAGCATCGTCTGACACAGATCTGGATGTGCCAGAGCTTTCATACAAAACATGTCTGATGTCTTGAAGTAAGACTTGGCTCAACAGGATATTAGAGATTCACTGGTGGAGTGAGTCCTGAGGCAGATGTGGACTTTTCCCCTAGTCCTACTGTGTCCCTTTTCCAGTGCTAGCATCCTGTCACTTTGTGCACAGCCTTTGGCATCATGGAGCAGTGCAGTGCAGGGAGGCTGCCCAGCCACACTCAGAAGCTTCCCTGGCACGAGAACTACAGCATTTATGTTAAGTAAGAAAATGTAGACCTACTTTTACCAGCTAATTACTGTGTCAGAATCAGTTAATTAGCCCATGTCATGATGAAAACAGGGTCTTTTATATGCAGATAGGAATTAATAGTATCAAAGGGCTGCGAGGTAGGGGAGGGGGAAATGGCCCTGTGGATTGGATATTGTGCCCTACAAAGGAATTGCAGTCTGCCAACCAGTTCTGATTATCCTGCCCTAATCTAGACAATCTCTTCCCTCATGGAATGTGGTATACCTTCCAATGAACCAAGGTTTACTAATCACTTCTTTCACTTCTCTTGGTTTTGGTGGGTCCTTGGTGAGACAGTCCCTCCCTCCCCCTCTCAGTGTGAAGGTGATGAGACACAGTGGTGGGAATGGCAAACTCCTTACTCCTGGCCCTGGGTGAGTGGCATGGAGGGTTTCTCTGCTGCCTTGGACTGGGCTGTTTCTTGGCAAGTGTATGCTACTCATTTTATCAGCTAGGAGAGAGGCTAAGGTAGTGAAAAAGGTGCCCCCAATGTGGGGTGCAGAATAAAAATGAGCAGTAGGTGGAGGAAACCCTTTGAGCAGGAGGTCCCTGTGCAGAGCAGGCAAATGGTGGGGAACCACTGTTTTTTGGATTCTCTCCACACTTGGACACAGGTTTTTATGTTGGCCAATGAACCTGTGAGAAGGTTTCAGCTGGGGGGAAAATATTCATAGCATTGTTTTGGATGAAATATTAAATTAAAAAAGGTAGTTTTTTGGTTTTTTGGGTTTGTTTGTTTTTTTTTTGTGACTCCAATTATGTCATTGCTGCTACCTTGAAATGCTGAAGTCCCTCAGCAGAAGGATCCAGGCTTTTACTTTACTGCTGCAATGCCTATTTTCTGGTGCAGAGTTTCAGTGTCAAATGTCATCATTCCTGTTATTTCATGAGCACAAAAGAGATGAACTTTGAGAGGACCATCTTATACCAGTTTCAAAGAGTAAAGGCACATGAGGATCCTAAGCAGAGTTCAGATGCTGTAGGGATGTGGTTGCAAACACTGGCACTCTATCTTCTTGTCACCTTAGGTCAAGCTTCCCTTAAGCAGCTCAGCTGTAACTCCAAAAGTAAATTTTAATTGTTATTTGGGCTTAAACCTTATGTTTGGGTCAGTTACACTCACAAAGTTGCAATTTGGAAGTGAAATGCACTTACTGGTTGCTATTACAAGAAACCTGTGTCAGTGTCTGTCTAATCTCAGGTTTCTCTAGCATTTTAATAGCAGAACATTGGAGCCATGTCGGTGATGTGCCTCTTGCCTGCATTTTTTCCTGGTATCACTTTGTGACTCTCCTTGGAGAGCTCCACATGATCCTGCACACTTTAATGCTCCCTCCAGCAAAACCTCTTAAAGGATTACTTTGACTTGTGATTAGAAGTGGCAGGGAACACTTGGCAGATCTGAAACTCAACAAAGTAGTGTAGTTTGCTTTCCGGGATTTTTTTTTTTTCCCCCTCTTATCACAGAATGATTGTGGTTGGAAGGGACCTCTGGAGATGATCTAGTCATCCCCCTGCCCCCACTTCCTCAGATCTAGCTGTTGCTTATGTTTCAAAGTTGTCAGATTGCAAATGATGCCTGGAAGGGCAGGTGGGGTTTGGTTCAAGACACAGTGTTTAGCCTAGGAGACAGAGGGAATGCTAATTTTTAAGTGCAGGAGAAGCTCTCCTTTCGACAACTGTTCATGTAAGTTCTTTGTCCTTTGCTAGAGAAGGTCTGTATCTGCGAGGGGAAGCCTGAAGAAGAGGGCAAGGTCTTCAGAAGGCATCAGAAAGTGTAAAGAGCAGCTGAAAATCAGTATCAGGCCCTTGGGGAAGTAGTTGAGGCTGGGGGAAGGGGATGCTTGTTGGATGCATCCATGTTAGGGGTTCCTGTTGAAACTGATTCTCTCCCAGATGCAGAGTAATGCTTTCTCGCATGTGGGACATAGTAAAAGTTGTCAAGTCCTACATTTTACCCCCCAAACTGCATAGGAAAAGTTGTTCCACCTCTTGGTGACTCCTCATGTAACTACTTGGCCACTGGCTGGGAGTTGCTGGGGCAACTCCTTCAGTCTGGGTGAGAATTAAGCAGCACTCCTTGGCCCACTGATACCTACAAGAGCATGTGGCTGAAATCCTGCCACCCAGGCACGAGGGAAGACTCGTCTTCTAGTGGGTGCTGACTTTTGCTGTCTGTGTAGTCACACAGATTCTGCCTTTTCCTATGCCAAATGCTTCATGGAGGATGGCTCACAGGTTTTATTTCCTCTACATCAATCCAGGGTTATGCAAAGCCCTGCCTAATTGCAGAGGACCACGATGCCTTTTTAATCACCCCCAGCCTCACTGAAGCACTGTAGGTGTTTTCAAAACCAGCCTGGTGTTCAAAGTCAGAGATACACATGAAAGAAAGGGTCTGAACGTCCCATGCCTGATGCTCAGGGCATCCTTGCCTAGAGGGTCCCTACAGACTGGCCAGGAGACCTGGCTCTTCACTGGTGAGTGGTAGGTTCAGAAAAAACAGAGAGGTACATGGGTTTCATCCTAATGTTAGTGAAGCAAGAGTCACCAGACAGCTAACCTTGGACAGCCTTGACAGCATGCAATGTTTTTATTTTAAGGGCATTGGTAAAATTTACTGGAGACTCAGGTTTACATTCTCAAAATCACTGATGTGCTTAAAAGCCCTGAGGGACCAGGACCCCTGCCCTTTCATCTACCTTCAGCACTGGGCAGAGCTTCTAATTGCTAATTTGGGGATGGTTTGGAGTCACCCATCAGGCATGAGAGGTTCATCTCTCCTCTTTCTCTAAAGCTTTTAACGATCACTAACGGAGCTGCACAGTAATCACCCTGGACTGATGTGTTAACTCCAGCTGAGGCTGACACAGTGCTGAAAGCCCGTGCTCACACAGCCCAGCTTTGGTAGGACCAGATGGAGATCCAGGCTACCCTTGACTTTAGAATTTGCTTTTGTTGCACCTCCAGGCAGATGAGTTTGCTTTGTGCCTGCAAAGATGAGAAGGAAGGTGTGTGAATGCACCACTGTAGCTGATAATCCCCTGTGAGATCCTGGGCTTCCTAGTTCAGGCCTGTGTGGTGCTGACAGGGTCCTGTAGCTCTTCCTGTGATTCTGTGATGAGATTAACTCCCCTGGGGGAGCTGCTGGGCCAAGCCCTGGCCTGCCCAAAATGTGCCTTTTGCCTCCTGCTTCTACCAGGGGAACTGAACACTCTTGCCTATCTGGTGGTGGTAACCAGAATACTGGTGGTGTTCTGCCAGTGCTTTTTGCAGTGATAGGGAGAAGGTTAGCAGACACTTTGGGTGTGGGGTTAGAGACAAACGGCTCTGCTCTCTGCCTGGCCAGCCTCAACCTCTCGAGAAGCAGATGTGTGCGAGGCTTGGATGAAAACAGCTCTCTTTGACCTGAGCCCCAGGGACCCTCAATCCCTGACAAGCACGCCTGCCTCCCCTGAGCATCAGGCTTTCAGCAGGCTTTGACCCAGAGGAGTGAGGTAAAGAAGCATCTGGGCTCTGTTTATTCTCTGGGATGGAGGATGCGTGCGAGGAGGGGCAGTGTGCCCCTGCACATGTGCCGAGGGCAGGGGTGAGCACTGCCACCACCACCCGTGTCCCAGAGCTGATGTGCCAGCCCTTGGCAGAGGCAGGATGCTGTGCAGGGAGATCAAAGGGGAAAGCTGAAATGAAAAGATGACTACCAGCAGTGGGGGGAAAGCCTTGAATTCCAACATGAAGTTTGCTCCTTTCTTTCAAATCAATGCACCACTTAGGACATGCATAAACCATATGTTAAAGGTGTTAGAGGGATGAATGTGGAGCACATGTGTTTGCCTGAGCCTTTACCTCGGGGTGAGCTGACTGGAGAAAAGGATAAGCACTCTGGGAGCTCCTAAGACATCCAACACTTTGCTTAGTTTGGTCAGTTTAGACTGTCTGTGCGTAGGAATTAGGAATATTTTCTTCTACTAATTCAACCCCTAGAGCTAAATAACACCTCTCATAACCCAGTGACCATTAACATTTCGAGGTAAAACTTGAAGCTTACTAATATCTCTTTCAAAAGATAAGCAGGCTCTGTTACCAATTTATGAGGGAAGTCAATAAAGAAATCCCTAAATGATTGTTCTGCTGGCCTCAATACATCTTGTGGGAAAAACTTCCTAAAGCCCAAGAACTAAGGCTGCAGAACAGGAGACATTAACCAGGTGATTTATTTCTCTTTAAGAATACAACATTGCTCATTGGGTTTTTGGGGGTTTTTTTCTCCCCACCATAGTAAACACGATTAATATTACATTTATAATTCAGGATAATAAAAAACCCCACACACAGAAGGAAATAAAGCTGGTGGTGCTTTATTGTCCCCATGTCATAACCAGGGAGTATTACTGTGCTGGAAGAGCTGCTCTGTGTTGCTGCCTTCAGTTCACAAGACTAGAGAGAAGTTCCAGGAAGGAGTTGGATGTTTGGTACAGCCATAGAATATACTCATTCAAGGAATTTGGGGTACTTGATGAGAAGACAGAGAAAAAACATTTCCCATCAGGATTAATGGAGAGAGACTGGTCTCACTTGCTGCAGTTCATTATAGAAAATTAGCAATGACAAATCACGTATGGCTGCGAGAGGCAGGGTGCTCTTTTCACCTTTTCTTTCTCATTTAACAAAACCAAACAGAGCTACACTGATCAGCACTACAGCCAAGACAAGCAGTGCCTGATGGTTTGGTGCTGGTTGGGTTTCTTTGGGCTTTCCTCTGTTGCAGAGGATGATGAGCAATGCTGCAAGTGGCTGTGCTGCCTCTCAGGCTGGAGCACCATCCAAGTGCTTTGGCACTGCCTCTGCTCCTCGGCCACCAAGTCTGGTGGCCTGTCCTCCCTGGTACTGCACTGTGACATGTGTCCCAAGCTCCCGAGCCCATTTAACCTGCCTGCACCTGGGAGGGAAGAAATTTGGCTCATGACCCTAGGCTTCTCCCCAGTCGGGCTGCAAAGCATTTTGTAATAGCTTCAGTCTTTGCTTCCTGGGAAAGATTTACAAGAAGGCCTTCCCTAGCATTTGGTTTCACTTGCCCTTTTGAGCTAAGGTCATGATCAGAGAGTGGGTAAATAGGCTTTCCCAACTTGCTGACATTCAGCTGTTCTGTCGTCCAACTCCACCTCTGAGCTAGACAACATTTTATGAAAGCATTTCTTCTTTCTGTGCCTCTATTTTTTTTTAAAGCTAGTAAGGAAGATGCATATATTTAAGGTAAAGCACTGTGACTATTCTTCAGTTCTACAGGCATCATACAAGCTGTATAAAACTGAATTGTGGTGTTTCCTGGGTCAAGTGAATTACATCTGGGATGCAGAAGGGCTTTATTCACAATTCCTGGGGAAAAAAAAATCTCAGTGGATAATTACTCTCCCTGGTAAAAATATCTTCTTTTTTTCTTTTTTGTTTTGTGATTTCTGCTAGATGAAACAACCAGTAGGCATTTCAAATCTCTCTCCATGTAAATACTAAAGGACATGAGTGGGTCACATTTTGGGCTTCAGTTGGCAAGCTATCTCTGCTGAATTTTGCTGGTCTTTCTTACAACTTAATTTAGTTTGCTCTAATCTCTAAAGAGGTTCTTGTACCTCTTCTTCTGAAATGTCGCTTGCTTTTAGTTTGTGGGGGCACGGGGGTTTGCTCTAATCTCTAAAGAGGTTCTTGTACCTCTTCTTCTGAAATGTCACTTGCTTTTAGTTTGTGGGGGCACAGCAGAGTTGTCAGTGCTCATAAAGTCCTGTCTGTACTGTGTACAGGTGCAATGCCATGTCCTTGCTCTTCAGTGTTGCCCATCTAAGTGAAGAAAATAGCTGGGTAAACCAGTCAGCTGCTGCTCCAGGAGCTCATGTCATTGAAATTAAAGCAGTAAACTGATGCAGCTCTGAAGTTCTAACTTTAGAGTTGTGCCTGGATCCCTGCTGCTGCTCCTGAGCTTGCCCTGGAGCTGCTACTACAGGGAAACATGAGAGTGGGCACAAAACTCTATGTTTTGGGATTGAGCTGATAGACAAAATCTTAAGCCTACTTTGACAAGAAAACAGAGAGGTCTTTCCTTTGGTGTTTCAAAGTCTCATTGTCAGAGAAGTAATAAATTCAAGGTCATTCTCTGCTTGTAAATTGGATCGTCACTGTGGAAAGGTCTCTTAATTTTCTATTTCTCCAGAGAGATCTATCATATGTCTCCTACCTGTGCCTGACTAGTTTAATATTCTCTCTCTCTTGCCACTTAGTATTCCTGTATAGCTGCTTATTATTATAAACTATTTATTCAACTTTGCAGGTGATTACAAGAACAAATAGTCTGGTGTTGTACTGACATTTTGTGTCTTTGACAATGTCCTAACAATCCCTTCCCAAAGACACTGCTCTTCCAGATAAGGAAACAGGGAAAGTGTGACTGAATGCCACGCATGTGAAGAACTCAAACATTTTCTTCCTCACTCAACCCCAGATGTTCTTTTCCCAGGCCTCGTATCCAAGTCTTCATTAGAAATTTGAGAGAAATGCTTTACTGTGGCTGCTGGCTTGGCTGCTTTTCAGGTTCAGGCAGAATCTCCTTTATTCACACGCCCTTTTTTCTTCTTATTTTTTAATACTTCTCCAGAAACTTGTATTATCGTCTTTAGCAGTGCAGAAAAATATCCAATATTTTAGAGCTTCTTTGTAGCATGTTAATCTCTGAGACTAAAAGAAAAAAAAAATCTTTTGGTCCCAGCCTCATTTTTAATAGGATAGTAAACTAAGAGGATACATGAGGATTATTTTAATCTCACCCTGGGGCTCTCTCCAGCACTACTGCCTATCTGGGACCCATTATTGAACTGCCTTCTCCAGTGCTCTAGAAAATGGGCACTTATCTTGATTTAACGAGTAATGATAGCAAAAGCCTGAGCTGTCATGCTTTGGAAATAATGGATTAGCTAATTGATTGTGAAAAGAAATATTAGGTTGGAGCTGAACACCCTTTAGAGTGCTCTCTTCTCCTTGCTTCAGTCTTTAGTCCCTTGAGGGCATGTTTGTACACTGAGGGGGGTATATTCAACAGTCCTCCTACAAAACACATGCAAGGGACTGCTGGAGATGAGCTGCTTTTCCTCATCTTGTAGCTCTCCTGGAGCAGTCCATTGTGTGTGCTCTGGAAGAGCAAGGGAGCTGGTGAAGGGTCTGGAGCACAAATTTGATGAGGAGCAGCTGAGGGAGCTGGGGGTGTTCAGCCTGGGCAAAAGGAGGCTTGGGGGGACCTCATTGCTCTCTACAACCGCCTCAAAGGAGGCTGCAGCCAGGTGGGGCTTGGTCTTTTCTCCCAGGTAACAAGTGGCAGCATCAAGAGAAAATGCCCTCAAGATGCACTCTAAGTGCCAGGGGAGGTTAATGTTGGATATCAGGAAAAAATTCTTCACTGAAAGGGTTATCAAAGCATTCTATCAGGCTGCTCAGGGAGTCACAGGTGGTGTCACCAGTGCTGGAGGTAGTTAAAGATGTGTAGATGTGGCACTGAGGGATGTGGTTTAGTGGTGGACTTGCTTGGCAGTGTTAGATGAATGGTTAGGCTCAGTCTTAAGGTCTTAATCTAAATTATTTTGTTATTCTGTTGCTGTGGCAGAAGATTAACACACAAAGCCTTATTTGCCTGTGTAGTCTTTAAACCTTTTGGGTCTGGACTTTAAACCTCTTGGGTCCCTCTTGGAACAGCACATGACCTGGGCAGGAAAGGAACTTCTTTTTGGAGATGTTCATTGTTTACAGGTGGTAGGAGACCAGCCTGCCCAGAAGTGAGAATTCTAGCAAGGATGTGTGAAACTGGTCCCTGGGACACCATACACACCCCCCAACTCTCATGGCAATGAATGTGTGTAACAGCATAACTTTGACCTCAGATATTGCTGTAGCCAATGCACAGTCACACTGCTCTTCTTTCAGCCCTTACCCATGGGTGAGGAACTAAGGGTGGGCAGGCAGGATGCAATTGCACAGCAAGACTGAGTCAAGCTGAGACCCAAGTGCAGGTTTTACCTGTCTGTGCAGTTCACTCTGTGATACTTATTTCTCCCTCTCATACTGAAAAGAGCTACATGTTGCTGTCAGACTTTAGTCTTGAATAAGTCTTTAGACTGTTTTCAAAAGGCATAACAGACTACTCCAAGCAGACGAAGTACTGCTGTCAGCAGCACAATAATAGTCACACACATGGTTTCTTTCTCCTTTTCTCTCCTCCACTCCCCAGGATGAAATTTCTAAAATGTTGCATGCTGCACAGAATGCAAACAGACATTGGGCTAGTTAAAAACATACTTCTCTTTATTTGAAAGTTTTCTATTCACAGATAAAAGGCAGTTGATACATTGCACAGTATACCTTTTTTTTTTAAAGTATGCTTATTATCAAATGTGTCTGAGAAAAGGGATAGTTACTGGCTCTAACTTCCCACAACAAACAGTGAAGTTAATGGAACAATAAATTAAAGGAGTAGTAGTAGTCCATGTTACATATAAAATAGATGTTAACAGATACAAACATTACATGAATGATGACTGATTCAGTTTCCCTTCTCCTTAGAAATTCAGTGTCTTACTAGAGTGGTTGCCTAAGCTGAGTTTTTATTAAAATGCAGTAGTGCTCTGAAGCTTTGAAACACAAAAGCCACACAATTTTTCAATTGAATGGGAATGTCTTCAAGAAACCTTGCTAATGGAAATGAGGGTGCTGTTCTCCTGCTCCTCTGATGGTCAGGTCCTATTCCTGTTAAGCTCTTGCTGCTGCAAGGAGGCACACTTGATGCTTCAGCTGTAGCTGATCCTGTCTCTAAGGCACCCCTAGGGCCTAACAACTGTTTACATTGCAGGCACTAAGTATTCAAAGGACAAAATTCCGCAGGGTTGGGAGAGTGGGGTGTCATGCAACCTTAGGTTAGTGTACTGGCCATCATTTCTGGGACTGTCCTCATGGTCCTATATAAATGCTCCTTGCTGGAAGTGCAGTACCTGGGCCCTCTATGGCATTGAACCCTAGGGAGCTTCTATGGGCCTTAAAGAAACAGTTTGAAGAGATGTATCTTGTCAGTGTGCTCTCTTTCCTGTTTACCTGAACTCATGTGGGTTTCCATGAGTGCTTTCTGGCAGGCAGGTTTTGTCATGGAGCTGGTGCTGAATGTCAGGGTGCCACCTGCACTTGTCTTCTGCCTTGAGCTGGAGGCAAACACCTCGTTCATCTGTTCAGGGGAGCTTCAGAAAGTGCCAGAGCTATGGGTGGGGAGGTAGGTATTGAACAGGGATGTGGAGAGAGAAACTTGTCAAGCAGAACAGCAAGAGATCTTTCATCAGAGAATGGAGTAGCAGAGTCCATGCAAGCTGGAGCTCCAACAGACTTTACCATAACCTGGATGCTGCCTCAATGAGAAAAGTCAACCATGTTCTGAATTACAGAGTTGTAATTAAACCCTGAGGATCTGATGACTATAGAAACCCCTTGAGCTTTGCTGCCCTGGTTTGACAACCATGTGCTCCTGGAGGCAATTATAATCCTGTTGTATGTCTCAGCTGCCTGGCACGTTTTTCTCTCCCTCCTTCCATACTTAACACTGAGGTAGAAGTTTCAATTAGCATTAAAACACACAAAAAATGAACAGTGTCTTAGTGGGAAAGTAATCCAATGACCCTCAAAATTTGCAAAAATACAACATGGCTATAAAATGAGTAACTGAAATAGAAGAGTAGTTCTAAAAATGTCAGGAAAACAGTTTCAAAAAAGTACAGTACTGAGTAGCAAGACATTTTCTATTGTATTTTTCAAAATTATGAGGTTTTTTTTTTAATTCTCCCTCTGCAACAGAATTTTTTATGGTATCAGAGATATACTGGTATCAAAGTAGAAGTACACATGAATTTTTGAAGGTATTAACTCTTTTGAACAATTATCCAGTTGGCTTCAGTTGAGTATTGCTTCCATTTCCTATAAAAATACATGTTTAACTATTCATGTGTATATAGCGACATAAGTGTCTTGCAAAAAAAATCTGCATTACTTCTGAAGCTTACAAGGAAGATCAAAGTAATGGTAGTAATCTTTATGATGAGACTTAAATGACTTATTGTTCATACAATATTTAAATATAAGCAACACAAATCATTAGCATAGGATATTTATTTTTTTTGCTTTACAACCCCTGTAATACTAAAGAAATACTAAATTTGTATTAATACCTAAATAAATTGAGTTAAACTACTCCTATAGGGGCTGCTGTTAGTTACCTCCACTGTACTTGATACCACAGAGCAAATGAGGTCCAAATTTCAGTTGAAAGGACATGGTTAGCTTGAATTTCACCCTATTGATTTAATTATTGGCAAGAATGTGAAAACACATTCAGTGTAAGAAAGCTGTTAAAGCCAAAGGGAAAAAAAAAAAAAAAGTTCTTATTACTCTTAGAGCTATTTTCCAAGAAATACTAGATGTTCCAGCTTCCAGCTTTAATGCTGCATTTTTAACTCAGGGGAAAAAAATCCATGAGTGGAGGAAGACAGCATTTATGAGCCTTCAAGGAGAACACTTCACTGACATTAAAGGCAACTTTGCAGACTCACTTGAAATGTATCAATTTGTAATCTACACATTTACAGGAGCTGCTCTGCTCTGAAAGCTGTTTCCCAATCTGTGCCAAAACATGCGAGGCTGCGTAGCATACTTCTGATGATAGACCTCCAGGCTCTGTTTCTCCATAATTGATTTAGTTATTAGTTATGCAGGGGAGAGAAGAGATCCCTGAGGCTTAGTAAAACAGTATTCAGTTACTAAAAGCAGCCCTTTGTGAATTAATGTCATCCTACCAGCTCTTTTTGCTCATTATTCCTTCAAGTCTTGTTTTCCTGGACACCAGCTGTCACAGAGGAAGTCTCCAGCCTTTTCTTCTCCTGCCTCCTTGGCTGACTGAAGTTGCACCAGCACGGTCTGGAGTGTCTCCTTCACCACCTGGATCTCCCTCTGCAGAGACTGTGCAAGCTTTATTAAGGAATAATCTATAGGTGATTGGCAGTCCTTTTTCTCTTCTCAAGTTATTAAGTACATTCTTGTTCTGCTGTTCACAACAGATGGCTATGGCTATCTAATTGTGGCTTCAACTTCTTCCAAATTGTTTGGATTAAATATTAATACATTTCTCACACTTGCTAGCAAAAGAAAAATGCAGGCAAACTCAAGTTCTCAAGTAGCATTATTTAGCAGTTTAAAAAAGGGAGGGGATTGGGGGATACTGCTTGGATACTGTTCTGGAAGGAAGCAAGGAAGGAAGGAAGGAAGGAGAAAGACAAAAAATAGTGTGTACCACGGAGACAGTAGCACTAGCTGTGAGTTCCCTGATGGATGGAGGGTGGATTTTTACGCCAGACACCACAGATCTGGGTGGATCAGCTCCCAGGTGAAGGCAACAGGAGCAGTCTGAAAAAAATGCCAAGTGACCACAGCTTGTGTGCCATTAGTAAGCTCAACGTGTGCTATGCAAGGTGGGGTGGGAATCTAAGTAAGGAGCAAAATCAGCTTATAGCAGAGAAAGTGTTTCTGCTACACTTACCTCCAGAAAGCTTTCATGTTAGCTGAATTATCATTATAATTATAGTGCAGAACACACAAATATAAACTATACGAGACTCCACAGGGAATGCTTTGAACAAGTTGAAAAGCAAAGAGGGCAGTAACAAGGTTGTACTGTTGTGCATTAAAAGGAAGAAGGCCACCTGAAAAGTATCCAATAATTAGCATTAAGTGCTTCATTTGGTTAAGAAAGAGTTTTCCACATTTTATTTTCCTCTCTCTAGTTCAGAGCTCCTGCAATGAATTCAGGAAGAAACTGATGGTTCGTGGCTCAGCCTCTGAAAGAAACCTTCCACTTCCCTCTTTCCCCAGCTCCACAATGACAAGAGGGATGGTGTCACGTGCTGGCAGCAAGGGGTGCAGCAGGGAACAGACTGGCAGGTGAAGGTAGGACATTCACAGAGACAGTAGCAACTACTGATAACATGCACCAGTGTTTAAGTGGCTAGGCTTCCTTGGCACTACAGCTTTTTGTGCTATGACTGGGAATAAGTTTGTACTACCAATATATTGGCCTTTCTTAAACATTCTTAAATCAGCAAAACTATCCATCGTTGGAAGAAGTGCAAGGACTGGGTGCAGCTCAGTGAGACAACCAATTTTATCCTCTCTTCCATAGCTTATTCTGTGTGGAGAAGAAAGCAAGCAGAGGCAAGTCAGAGCCTGCTGAAATGGTAAATCAATGACCAGTCTATGAACAGACCCCAGGGCCCATCCCATCCCCACTGAGGCCTCCTGGACAGGTATGGGTGAAGGGAAAAGACCCCAAAAGACAGAAATTGGTTCATATCTAGGAGTATGTCATCAAATTATGCCAAAACCTCACTTCAAAGGAAGTGAAACAGGATAACACTGAAACAACTCAGTTTCAAAAGTACAACACACAGAAAGGACAATACACAAGGACAGTCTTTGTCCTTTGTAGAGCTCACACATTAGGAAATGTTGTTTTACTTGACCCCAATGTCAATGCAATGTCGAGAAAAAAAGATGGCCTCAGGTTATGTGACTATAAAAACTAAGCTGCTACTTTTGAAAAATTGTGACTGGACCATGGTAAAGCTATACCAACCACAGCTCTTTCAGGCAGCCATTATTATGTCTTTGAAAACTCTTGGCTGGTTTTGATTCTATTACCAATTCCTCAAAATTTCATCTTTAGGTATTTACATGCATTTGCTATGGTGTTTTGCTCTTAATATGTTCATGCATATTTCTGATTTCTGGACAGCTCTGTTAATCTAAAGGGCTTCTGTCTCTGATTACAAGTAGTAGCAGTATACACAAAGCTTCTCCTATCCCAGGATCACAAAGCATTGTACAAGGACAAATTAATTATGCTTTCCGTCTTTTCTGAAGTAAGATATTATTATCCTCTTCTAAGTCCTGGGTTCTCCACCCCTCTGCAACTTAATCACGAGGCTCTGCTGAAAACCTAACTGGTAAACATGAATTCTGCAGTCCATGAACACCATAAACCTTCTGAAGTTTAATTAATTCTGATGTGTGGTCTCTGACTACATGCTGTTACTTGTAATATCCCAGGCAACTACAAAATTCTTCTCAGGTAGAGAGAAAAAGCAAAATTGAAATGTTTCAGTGACAGTGGATGAGAAACCTTAAAGGATGGAATAAAATTGAGGAAGATAGGGAAAAAACCTGTTAACCAACAGGAAAATGGAGCAACAAAAAAAGATGACTTCACAGTCTAAATACAGCAAGTTCCAATAACCTCATAAATAATGCCACAATCATATGTAGACAAGTAACAGTCAAAAGAGCTTTTATGGCTAAGACAAATATATGGTATATGGCTTAACATGGCATCTCTATCCACACACAGGTTGTATCTGGATAAACAGCTTCACCCATTTTAAAAATGCAAATAAACCATTTTGCATGGGTCCACATGCAAATATGTCCTTCATGCTTAAATTCTCTATTCAGTGATGCAAATATTGAGCCAGTATCCAAGGCAGGAGTGAAAACAAGTTCAAACTAGGAATATTTTCTGGTTCTGCTGTCCTTCTCTGAAAATATCTCCACAGTGTCAAATAAGCAGTTAATTAAAGTGCTTAGAAACAAATACAACCCATATTCACACAAATGCAACCCATATTCAACAATACTGCAGGTCTAACATTGTCTTGCTGGAAGCTTTTCACCTATTTGACTTTGTCTCTGAAAACTTGAGCATCATCTCAGAGCCCATGATTTGCAAGCAGATAAAAAGCAGATCAAATTACTGTAGAGACTTTCTTGAGTTTTGGAAAAAATGGGATCATTTTGCTTAAATGCAGCTTCTGATCTCTCAGCCCAGATGTTCTGGGAAAAGAGACAAAAAGCAGCTATCAATCAGTTGCCTTCCTATAGGAAAGGTTAGAAACTAAGAGTACATATTATAAGATAAAAGACATTGGAAGGACAATGAAGGACTACTACTGCTCTGAGATAAGGGCCAACGGGATTTTGGAAAGTAACTGCATTTTTTTCATATCTGAAAAAGTAATTTGTTCTTGAAGAACAGAAATAATCAGAAAGATGTTTTTGGTTTGGGTCTTTCCTTGTTTTTTAACCTGGTTATTCTGCTTGTTTCCAAAAGCCAAACTCTACAGTGGCTGCAGACAGATGCTCAGCTCAATGTCCTACCACCACTGAACTGCAAGTGTCACTCCTAACCAGCACCCATGGAGGAGCTAACCCAGCTGGAAAGCAGCTCTGCAGAAAAGGACCTTGAGGTCATGGTGGACAATAAACTGCACATACACCAGCAACACATCTTGAGGCAAAGGTGCCAACAGCCTCCCAGGCTGGATTAACAAAAACACGGCCAGCAGGCAGAGGGAGATGATCCTTCCACCCTAATCAGCACTGCTAATGTCCCATCTGGATGTTGTGGGTTTCACAATAGAAGAGAAGGACTTACAGGAATGATTGGACCAGTTTAATGGACTTTGAGTATCCATCACATGAGGAGATGCTGAGAGAGCTGGGACTCTTCAACCTGAAGAAAAGAAGGCTCACAGAATGCTACCACTGTCTATAAATAGCTGAAAGGTGGGAATGAAGAAGAAGGAGCCAGACTCCTCTGACTTTTTTTTTTGTCCACTGACAGAACAAGAAGCAACAGGGAGAAATTCCAAAATAGGAAATTGAATCTGAATACATGAAAATATATTTTTTTCTTTGAAGGTGGTCAAACACTGGACTGTGTTGAACAATCAGGTTGTAGAGTGTTCATCCTTGGGGATATTCAAAATCTGACTGGACAACATCCTGGACAACCTCCTGTAGATGACCCTGCAGGAGCAGGGAATTGGACCAGATGATCTCAAAAGGTCACCTGCAACTAAACAATTCTCTGATTGTGTGTGCTACATGCCAAAGGACCAGTGAAGAGCCAAGACAATTCAGTCTTTTGAATGACTTGGGTTTGGCCTTTTGAAGAGCACTCTTGAGAGCAAGGGAAAGACACTAAGCAAGTCCCTACTGCTTCTGTATGAGGCCTGTGTGGTGTCACAGCAAGGAAGCAAAATGGTCTTTGGAAATCCATCACTTCTCCTTACAAAATACATTTGTAAGTATTGCAGTACTGGGGTATTTGCAGTAGTGCAATCAATTAGAATTTTCTCAATTACCCCCTTGATTACTGTTGCCTTCCTTCACATCCATCAATGTTATTTCTATAAACTAAGATAATACCCCTCCCATACAAAACCCAAAATACTTTCCCAAAAACTACTAAACAAAAAACTGCAACAGAATGAGTGTTGAAAAATGGAACCCTTCAGTGGTCTGAATATCAGCTACTTTCAAATTGCTTGTTCCAGCAGAAAATGGAAGGCAAAGAAGTTCCAGCACCTGGGTGGAAATACACTGACCTACCTCTATCACAGCATAAACTATACAAGTGGAACCATGGTGTCTGTGTGAGACACAATGGGAAGGGCTCACCCTCCTGTCATCTAAAATAAAATCAAAGAGGGTGCCATTGTCACCTCTCAATCTTGGAGGACCCCAAAATCTCTTACAGGTTCACACACAATGACATTGCTCACTGAGCTACAGGCAGGGCTAAATTGTACATCATTCTCTTGAAAATTTGCTCTGGTGTAAAGCAAGACTTGTGTGGGAGCCTGCTGCAGGATAAAGGTGAAGGGTTAGCAAAGTGACCTGTGATATTTAATGAATGTTTAGGCACAAAATTCTGCTTTCAAAATAACTGACTGGAATGCCCATTTTAGGGCAAGGAAAGAAAATTGTTTTTGTAATAATACCACCAGGTTTTCTTCCAACAAAGCATTTCCACCAAGAGGAACTATTACATGCATTCAAATTGTCTATCAAAATGTAACTACTAATTAAGAACACAAAATGACTGTGAAATTGCAATATAGGCTCCATTTAATATTAGTGGGAATTCCAGGCCTTTACTGTCAGGGAAGTAACACCTCTCATCAGCTCTGCAGACACCAGAATGAGTCACCTCTCATCCTTTGGTTTTTCCAATTAATGATGTGGATTGTTTTCATACACTCATTAATAATCAACCATAAGTGAGTATTTTGTAGGTTTATTTAGTTATACTACATAGAATTTAGCAAATATGTCATAGTGCTACAGAGAACTCTAACATCCAGTCCCATGCCCCTATTGTTTGATGCTTTTTATATAGAAGAGTAATTTAGTGATTTTTTAATGAAAGATTTCAACAATAAATTAGAATTGCAAGTGGGTCTATGCCTATACTCAGGGCCAAGAAATATCACTGGATGTCTCCTTTGTTCAGGTCCTGCTGGCACTTACATTGAGTAGCATGGTTGATTTAAGTGTGCTATGCCATCAAAACATAGAATGAAAAACAATGACATCTGGGTTTTTTCTTCTAATACAAACTTAATTATTAATCAAAGCTATGACACACACTAAACATTGGCAAATGGCTCAAGAGCATCAGGAGTTTATTTTTTTCAGTGGAGCCTTTGGAAGTCTTTTAATAATCAGACCACAGCACTAATTTACAACTGTGCAGCCCCCAGTTAGATATTTGACCTAATACATTTTGTAACATTTATGTGTAAGGCAGTTTTTTAGGAGGAATATGGAAAGGGTGAAAATAACCAGTGAATGGACTTGGAAAAATTTATCATGCTTTTTTTACTATTTCAGGTCTTTAGGCTGCTGCTCTCAGAGTTCTACAGATTTTTAATGAAGACTGCACAATTGTCCAGTACCTGTGATAGGAATTTGTTTTATCTAAAATCAAGTAGATTACCATGCAAACAACAGATTCATCTATTAAATAAATTCTTCTACTGAGGCTAATTGTTGTCTCTTGTCTTAGTGCTAGTTCCTGCAATACAGGCAAATTACCAATGAGTGAAAGCTAATTTTATAGGCACTAAGCAGTCTTTATATTAAAAAAAAAAAAAACAAACAACAATCTACAGGTCTGTAGCACTGTGGTAGCTATTTTTCTCATTCCTTTTTGAAGTACAGCACAGTGATTACATGTACCAGATGGTAACATTTTATGCACATTGACCTGGACTACCTCTGAAATAGCAACTGAATGTTAATGAGGGGTAACTGAATTGCTGAACTGTTTCTTTGTACGTCCCTATGTTTTAAACATGGTTTCTTATTTTGTGACTGATGGTCTTGCTAGGACCAGGATATCACACACTGTGCATTTCTGTATTTAGATAACATGAGCTGAATTTCACTGATAGAGGAAGTCAGATCTCTATCAGAAAACTGTGGCTTAAAATGAGATAATCTTCAACTCTCCTGAAATTTCCAATTACTAATTTTATTTTTTTAACTAAATCTTGCAGTGTCAACAGCTGTGAAGAAATAGGCACGCTCCACAGAACATAAGAAACACTACTATTTCACACATATGTAGTGTATTATCTTCTGGACCCAAAAATGCAGTTTTCTAGCTTATTTCACCTTACCTAGTAAAGTGTAACTATGATCAGACATGACTGATAGTCAGTTTGAATATTAAGTCCCCTGCAAAAAATCTGTAAGTCCAACCCTCAGTGTTCTTCTATAAGGGCCACTGAGCTCATTTGAGAGTAAATAGACACAAGGAAGAAAGGAATTGGATGTTCTGCACACACACAAGACACATCCACACAGCTCTGAAAAGAATGCATTGGGGAAACACAACTGCAACCAAGCATGAACACTGCAAATACAATGAAAAGAATGTTGAACAATCTTTCTGTATATTGTATGTATATGGAAATGCTTAGAAAAGAAAAATTTAAAGCAGTGACAAATTACTGACTGGGTTTCTCTCCTCCAATGCAAATCCCCTTCCCCCAGCACTATTCTTCCTTCCCTCTGTCCCTTGCACTTTATCCTTCTGTTACTTTTAAAGAAACCAAGTTTCTAGAATAGGAATTTTGCAATAACTTGCAATAGATGCCCAATTATTTGAAACACAGTGGTATTTCCACACATATTTATTCTCCTTTCTCTAAACTATTCTCTGCAGGACTGTCTACCTCCTCTTAGCAGGAACTGAATTCTTTCTAGCACCATCATCACCCCTACTCACCTTCAGATGTCTCCAAGGGCTCCTCTGCTAATCTCTGCACCTTGAACATATCTATCTTTCTTCATCCTCTTGACTGCCACCTCTTCCCTACTAAAACCTAACCAGCTCAGTACTCTCATCTTCCTCAGCTTCACTGGTTCTTACCTTCTTTACCCTCTCTTAGAAGAACAAAATCTCTTTTATGAAAGTTTTTCCTATGGAAGTTACAAAAGAAACAAAACTTTGTGCTTATAAATTTTGAAAAACAGCCAAGGAATTCCTCATAAAGGTTAAGCAATCTTCAGAAAAACTGACAGATAAAGCACAGAACGAGATAAATGTGCATAAGACAACATCTCATCTGATTACTTGCACTGGAGTTAGAGACAGATTAAAATGTGTAGGATGCCACATGATATATCTGTTGCCCATTTTTTTAAAAAAAAGAAAAAACCCCAAACTACAGGTGACAATACACACAGTTTGAGTCAATAATGTAGCATCTAATTCAGCTAAATCGTGTTGGGAAATGCAGGTGCGTGGACTGTATCCATGTAGCTTTTGGTATTTAATTATATGGGCATTACCAGCAAAAGGATTTTAACAGTAAAATAAAGGCTTTTCAGTGCCCAATCTTAATTTACAAAGAACTAACTTCTGTTTAAATCAATTAAAGCTGGATCAGACCACAGGGAAAATGCACTATAGGAAAACTTACTACACAAAAATGCCCATTTCAGCAAGACAATAATTTCTCCCATTCTTAATGTATCTAAGCTACTCTAAGAACTGGCATTCCATGCAAATCTGAAAGGCAAGTGTCTCGTGTGCATACTTACACAGATTGATATGTATCTATAGCTATAGCAGAAAGGATATGAATAACTCCTTCATCAACTCTGCAGGTGGAACTTTGCAATTGATCTTCCAGATGCACCAGTTTCTCACTTATTGCTTCACATTTTTCTCCCAGCTCTGCAGAAAATATGAAGAACTCCTGCAGAAAGTTGAAAAATAAAAGAAAGCATGTTTGCTGCTGACTGCACTTTTTTACATCAAATTTGCATCAAATGAAAGGGAAAATAAAATATTAGTAAGGGAATAAGATACTTTGCAGTGCAAAGGCATTGCCTAAAAGCAAATTCCCATTAGAGAGACAAAAAGCTGTTTCTATATAATAAATTGGTGACTGATATGAAATGGAATGAGCTTGTGGTCTCACTCTTCTTCCCAGCAGAAAAAAAGTCACAATCTCACTTTCAGCAGATGATTAAAAGGGTGTGAAGACAAC
This sequence comes from Phylloscopus whistleri, assembly GCA_017589585.1. NCBI lineage: Eukaryota > Metazoa > Chordata > Aves > Passeriformes > Phylloscopidae > Phylloscopus > Phylloscopus whistleri. Next base: position 343,084 of record JADMLD010000177.1, read on the forward strand.
TACTCTGAACGGCTTCCCTGTTGTCTCATCACAGCAGGGGAGGGAAGTCTCATGCTAACCACCCATTAAGGTACCCAAATTTCAAGTTGTTCATGTAAATATGATTTACACTTTTAGGTCATGAAAATATTTCGAGCAGCATCATTTGGTAACTCTTATACACACAAAATGGACTTATATTTTTGAAGAAAAATCTGGCTAGAGTACCTGGGGACTTTGCTCAGGCAATCAAAGAAAAAGCATCAAAGTCTTTGAGATTACAAGATGAAACTGTTTTAACTGAGTTATCATTAAACAAGACTAAATTTTCAAAAAGAATGCTTCTCTACTTAGAACCTACACAGGCAAATACTTTTTCTATTTTAAACTGAGTATTTTAAACCGGTTTCAAAGTCCTTCTTGTAAGTTTTTTCAGATACATTGCACAAGGGTAATTGCTATTTTTTTATATTTTGCATTGAGTAGTACTTTGAGAAATGACCCAAATAAGCAGCAAATATGAGAAGAGGGAAAAAAAAAATCCATCAATTTGCACAGCTCTGAGACAAGCCTTTCCTCTCCCTCCCATGGCACCATAGTGCTGTCTACAGTAATGACAGGGGTTATTTGTAAAAAAATATTATGGTGCCAAGATGAACTTCTGCTGGAATCATGTAAAAAAAAAAAAAAAAAATGTAATTCATCAGCTGGAATCTAGAAAACTGGATTGTCTCTAGAGCTAGTCTGTGCACTCATTAATAAAGCCAGCTTCTAATGTGGCCATATACTAGCTGCAGAATTTTTTCTCCTCAAAGGGAAAAGTACTTGGAGTCCTTTGCACTTATCTGTTGCTATAAGACATCAGTGGTTGTTTAAGAGAAATCAAACCTTCAGTCAAAGGCCTTCCAAAGAAATCATGCTAATCCTTTCTGGAATGCTGCCCATTGTGAAACAATTTGAGTTTTGGTGAACATGTTTACCAGGTCTCAGTTGTGTGCTATCCCCTGACTTTGCATCACACAGCACACTGCATACACGGAGTCAAACGCCAGAAGAACTCTGCTTGCTGGCACATCCTCTGTTATGGCACAGAGCTTTACTGTCCTGCTTTCCTTGGGCCCTTCCCAGACACAGCCATCCAGCAGATCCCACTGGGACCAGCTGCAGCTCAGCCCCTGGATGGGTATGTTGGTGAAGAGGTTATGTTGCAAACCCCTGCAGCTCAGACACAGGGGAGCACAATGGCCAAGTCCCTGGCTCTGTGCACAGGACTGGAGCTGCCACTTCCAGGCATTACCAAACCTGAGAACCCACAGGAGCACCCCACAGAATGTATGGATGTGAAAAAAAACCCCATTGTTTTCAAAGTGAGAACATGGGAGAAGAAAATCAACATTCTCCTTGCAGCAACTAGGAATGTCTTTTTCTGAAGATCATTGACATAATATGAGGAAGAAGTCTCTATCCAGCTACTGAATTATTATTCAGCACACCAGCAGGACTCCATGTGCTGTTACGGACAACCCAGGCCATTAACAGCAGTAGGAAGATCTTAGGGAATCATTCTGTGACGTGTATGCAAGAACAGATGACAGTTGTCCAAAGGAACTTAGAGCTCAGGCTAAACAAATCAATAAATTAAAAAAACCCAAACAAGTACTCTGAAAGCACATCTAAAATTATGACTACACAGAGAAAGCTCTGCATATGAAAAAATGTGGGGTGTTTCTCCTGAATGATCACATTTTGGGCACATAATGCATTGCCTGAAAACGTAACAAAATCCTGTTTACTTTAGAAATTAAGGTAAAGGAACAATAAATATTAGGCAAATATAATCAATTGTAACAACAATATGGGAAAGCAGGGAAATCTGAGAGTGTAAAAGTCAAATCAAACTTGTTTAGGTCCTTAAACACTTGAAACCAATTTAATCGTAACTAAATGGCTACGGTCGCACTTCAGAATAACCAAAATAGCTCTGTAAGATGGAGGTTATATTTAATTAATCTTTAAATCCTAATAATGCAGCTTAATTTCTCTTTATTACAGCCATAATAGTGTATGAATGAACTATTTCTGCACCTACATAACCCAGCTGCCTTTTTAGTTGAAACGAGCAGCTCTTCCAACACTTTAGACAAGCATCAGCTCCCAGGAATTTACTTGCAGGTGTCATGTGATTAATGCAGGAGAACCACCACATAAATTATGATTTTCCAGAACTGATATGAATAAATAAAAATGAAAATGGAAATGGAAGAAACATACAGTGCTCTCAAAAATACACAACAGTAATTCTAAATATTCAACCAATTCCACAGCTTCTGCTTCCAGGCTCTCATTTTAAAAAGGTTTGATAGCCCAGAGAAGTGGACAGAAGTAGATAGAAAATATTTCTCTAAGTGCCTTTCATGCTTGGTAACATCATTGGTAGCATTTTTATCTGACATTTGTCTATGTAGGCAGGAAAACCCCTGTCCATGATATTCAGAACAACTATTCAGAACAGCTCCTGGTTGCAAAGTGGCACTTTACACTGATCAACAATATCTCTGAGAGGAAAGGGGACTCTGCCTCAAGTTCAACTTATTCATAAAATACAACTCATCCAGGCTTGTAGGTTATGTCAATGCTACAAGATGCTGTAAGTCTGAAGAGTTTGGTTATTTTTGCTCTAACAGCATTTTTAGGAAGCAGCTGAGAGAGATTGCAGGAGTCGGGAGAGAGCTGAAATGCAATATTGCTTTATGGATTTTTCTGTGAACAGGGAATGCAGCTGGCTGGGATGTTTTTTTCCTCTCAAAATCCTTAAGCAGATGAAAACAGCACAAATATGGGTGTGATTTACTTTTTAAGGTGCAATTCTTCTGGCTTCTCAGACAAAGTAGAAATTCTCATCTTTCCCAAAGATGTGAAAGTCAGGTAGGTGCAAGAAATTGTAAAAAGAGACAACATTCCAGCTGATGCACTGCTGTACCATCAGCATATTGCATCAAGAGCTGGGGGAATGGTTTTCACTTTCATCTTCTGCATTTTGTTTTACCCTTTTACAAGTAATTATACCACCTATGAGCAACAGCTCCTCGACAGCATTACTTGAGGAAAATGTTTGATCAGGTTTTCCAGTGCAAACACCTCCTATGCTCTTCCATCTAGCTTAGCAATTTTATATAGAAGAATTGGTATTGTAGTGATGCCTACATCACATTGTAGCTAGATTAATTTAATTCTGTTTGGGATTAGAGTCCATATTAGAGTCCTTGGTGGTTGTGCTGAGAAGGACAATTCCTAGATATATCCCTAAAATTCATTCTTCCAACAGAGGAACTTCTGTAAAAGGGCATTGCCTTACTTCCAACCAGCAATACCATAACACAAATAAAATAGAAAATTTAGAACACCTTCTGCAGAGTCAAAGCCAGATTTCTTTCACCTGCACTAAACTTATAATAGTTAAAATAACCCAAAGTGATGTAAATAACAATTACAAAAAGTTGCCCTTGCAGGCAGATACTTCACATTATGGCACAAGGTTTAGAACAGTGATCTACAGTTGGCAGAAGTGCTGCATGTTTACCCTTCGACCCTTGCAGAAGTTAATGACAATTGTCAGCACTTGAAACTCCAGAATGTTAGGCCACAACATATCTTAAATAATTACTAGAAACAAAATGTAACCATCCATATCTGTCCTGCTTGAGCAGATGCTTCAGTCACATGCAGGCTAAGTGCACATGCCCTGAGCTGCATGGCCATGAGGTGACCACAGTGCAGGGGAGGAACAAACAAAAGAATTTGTTCTGCTCTGAATCCCAGATTTCCTGCCCCACATGCATTGTCCGGGGCAGCTGTTGTACATGAGGAAGGCCACTGAGAAGAATGCATGTCACTCATGACCAACACCATCATGGCAAGGCTGCCCAAGAAGCACCCACAGACCACCAGAGCCTGCTCTGTGACTGGCAGTGTGACCAAGTCTGCTGAGACTGTCCTCAGCTGGTGTCTGCATGCATGGCTCTTAGCAGCTGACATGGGATCTGGTGGTTCTGGTTGCAGGGTACAGACTGCTCCAGGGCTGAAGTACCCTTGCAGTGAGCAGGTGTTCTTCCCGCTACAAACCAAGATGGTTATATTCCATTTCATCCTTATGTAGAACACAACAATAACTAATAGTTCTCCTATATATCATTATGTTTTATGTGGTTGAAGACTTTGACTTTCAACCAGATCGTGATTTCTAAACCTTTTATTTCTCTATTCCTTTCCTTCTTTTTTCTTCACTGTCTTCTTTTCTTCCTGTCTTCTATAGAGGGAGGTGTTCAGACTAGAGCCATAGTCCTCTGGAGGCTTTGGCATTCTCAGCTAAGCACAGTAATTATTTCTGTCTTACAACTGACATTCCCAGTAATGAGGCTGCAAATGACATTTGCCCTTTCTTCCAACACAATGAAGGTAATGAATCCCACTATATTTGTAGTCCACTATAAACCTAAATGATTCTTCTGCAGTATTGTCAACTTAGCTGCTATTTACCATTTGTATACATAAATCTGACTCCTTCTCCCTCAAATGTAATTTGCACCTGTCTTTCAACATATCCCTTCTTATTGATTTCAGACTATTCTTTCAATCTATCAAGACCATTTGGATCTCTAATCCTAATTGAAATTATGTTGACTGGCACATAAACTCCTGGCCTACCTCCTTTTTAAAGGCAAACACAAAGTCTGCCTTTACTGATCCGTTGGGACTTCAAGCTTCCTCTAGGAGTTTTCAAAGGAGCTTGTTAATGGTTTGGAGATTGTTTTTCTTGGCTCCTATATGCTCAGGAGAAATTTCATCAGTCTAGCCTGACTTGAGTACATCTCATTTGCCTTTGGATCTTTTACTGCATTTGTCTCTTGCTACCTTGTAGTGAATACTATGAGCACTACATAATTGGACGTAGCTTATAATCTTCAGAAAGACTAAAAGCACAGAGAAAAAGCATGAAAAACAATTTCTGATCTCATTTATTTTCTCATTCACCTTTCCTATTAGAAGACACACATGCTTTCTTTCACCTTTGCCTTGCATCCAACATCCCCGAACTCCCTTGCCATTTCATCTCTTGTTTGATGTAGCTTAGTGTGCTCAGGGGTCCTGCTGCTTCACACTTAGACCATGCAGTACCCTTCTAGGCTCATTCTTACAAACGCTTTTGTCCTTTCCTTGTCAAAATTTTTGAGCTACTGAAAAACTGCTGACATAGACATGTAGTCTCTGACTGTGTTTGCACTTGTCTGCATCAAAAGAAGATGGTGCTGTACTATAAACCTGATGTCTTCTGGACAGTACAAAGAATATCTGCTCATTCCTCCTACAGAATTTGTCCCAGAGAAACTCCCTGATTTTGTTTAAATGAGCTTTTCTTTCATGGAGGTAGCTATATAACTTTTCTCAGAAGAGGGATCAAAGCTGTTTCCCAATTACTTTTGCTCTTACCACCTTCCACTTACAGACTGCTCGCTTGTACCATCAGCATGGTTACATATATTTAAGAGACTTCATCACTATGACACACTCCCCACTTTCTCATATGCAACAATTTAGGCATAAAGCCTTCCAGCCAGCTGTGACCTACCTCTTTCCCATTGTCACACACTTTTCCCACACTCCCTTTGCTTGCACTCATCCCCTTCCCTTCTCCACATGGGAGTGTTAAATGACTCATCAGAATTACAGTCCAATGTTGGCAATTCTTCCCTTCATGTATCTTCCATTACAGCTACAGAGGAGTGTCCCTGGAAAAGCATCTCTGCAGGAATAGAGTTTTTCACTGCCTTCCAGCACCCTGCTGTGGCCTGACAGCAGTCTTCCTATTCTCATCCCCAGTAGACTGAAGATCTTCCCTAATTGCAGACTTTCTAAAATGAGAGCATACTACTGCACTGGCTCATTTAATTACACTGGGACAATTCCAGCTCCTGCTGCGGGAGGATGAGGCTATTTACTGACTTACCAATAAAAATTCACAGTGGGTCAGGAGTTGGAAGAAGAAACAAAAGTACCAAACTGTTTTCCTGTGTCCATACCCTGCTGTGCAAGGAGTCAGTATAGCTGGGTTTCATTTATAGGTGGTTCCTAGTATTGTTCATTCCCATCTCTGCTCCCAAGTCACTAAGACGAAACAATCTGGAATGAATAACTGGGTGCTCCTCTGCAGGCAGCGGGGAAACTGACCAGTGTGAATTAGGGGACCAGAGCACCCAAGGTACATTTAGGCAAAACCTTGACATGGTGTAGGCTGCTGACACTTTCACAGAGCTTTATGGAGAGCTCTCTACAAGTCACCATCAGTCTAGCTGTGGCAGTGTGGTAGAGTCTGTCTTTTGTGCATATTACCTTTTCTTTTATTTCTATCTTTGCTTTATATTCTCTTTATGCACTTTTGTCCCCCTCCATCAAAAGTCTCTCTGCTTCTGAGGACTCTAACATATTAAGCTCCTGGTGCATTCTTCTATAGCAGCAGCCCTGTATACCTGTGAACTCTGGTGCCCTCAGTATTTTGCCCTGATGGCAGTAGGGCTTTTTGCTGCCTTTATCCCACGTGCTTACCTGCCCCTATTTCATGTCACGCGTGACACAAGCAGCCACACAGTTTATCTATAATTCAGTGCAAAGTGCACTGATCAGAGAGGCCATCTGCATTTTCTGCAAAGTTCACCTTCATTCTCAAGGCTTCCTGTTTTTATTTATGCTGAACTCACACACAGCCAAGCAGTCTATCCTAGGTGTGCCCCCATGTCACAGTCTCCTTGAACACAAAGTCAAAAATCTGAGTTCGGTGTTGCAGTTAGATTATCTTTCCAGGAACATTCCAGCTGCTCCACAGTCTTTGGTTTCACCAGTGGGAATCTAAAGAAATGTTTCATCTGAATGGTTATTAATTAAATAAATAAATAAATATTAAAATTTAGGATATTTGCCTGGTTTGGAGCACTTGTCAGCTGTACGCTGTTATGGAAGGTGAACTGGGGAAGGTTACACTTGCCCATGGATTTTATTTGCTGGCTGGACACAATGCTTGGATACTAAATTTCCTTACTATGTAAGATGCAACCCAAGGCATACTGATATAAAAATGGACCAGACTGAAACAGTACAGCTCTTAGAACCAGGGTAACTCTCCTTACACATATATTACCTAAACTCTTAGTTTGTAGGTAGACAGACTTTTGTATGTAAGCAGGTTTTTCTCATAGGCCGTGCATCTCATGATACTCAATTATCTTAGCCTTCTTAAATACATGGACTAGGTTCTGAGATCTTTTTATTTATGAAAATGGTGTAAAATTAAAACCATCCAGTATTTTCATTTAGATGAAATTCCTATTACTGTGTACTCTGCTGCAGTATGCTTGTGTGCTTTCATACTTTAAAAATAAATTCAAAGGTATTTTTAGTGGCACACAAAAAGCCAGGCTAAACATCATGGTTTTGCTCCATTCCTAAGCATCATGATAGTGCTACAGTTGGGCTGGCTAAATATTACTGTTTCTTCTTTTCCCCAGTGTGTTCATCCTGTTGTTGGTATGTGTTAAAGATATTAGCACTGATTTTACCTATAAACTCCCTGAAATACTCAGCAATTATGCCATTATCTTCAATGGAAAAAAAGAAAAAAAGGAATTGGCCCACTCTAGTAGTGACTGTGTTGCTTTTCCAAGTGCTCACACACTCTCTAGCAATTTTTAAGCAAAGGTAACACTATAAAAACAAGTGTCATTTATTCTAATTGAGACAAAGGAAAGTCTGTACAATATCACCACTTTATACTGCCTAGGAAACACTTACCTCAGACAAATGACCATCTGTTCCAAATGAAATGTCTTCCATAACCTGTTAGAGATAAATTATTAAGTATATAGTAGATACATGCTATATAAACAGAATGATTTTAAGGGAACTTATAAAAACCATATAGCACAATAAAAAGTTATGTAAGCTGAACAATTGCATCAATTTTCTTCACATGCATGAAAGATTTAAATTGCATTTGTAATGGGGCAGTGGCAGCCACCCAATATTTGAAACTACATTTGAATATATTTTATTAAAGCCTGCTTTGGCTTCTCACTTAAAACCCACAAGGCATACTGCCTCTAAAACTGAAGGACTAACTATAGATTGAAACTAATTCTTCTATCTAGCTCTTGCAGATCTGTACACCCTTCAAGAGTCTACAGATTTTTATTTTTTTTTTGTATGAACTTTGTAAATGATTTTGGGCAGGAGAAATGAGAGATACAATCAATGTTTCCTATTGGTAACAAATGCTAACTATAGTCAGGTCTTCCTTCAAAATTTCCTTCATCTGTGAAGTCTATAAGGGATTAGCCAATGTTTCATTGACTGGCTGAGGAGCAAAGAAATTTGATGTTAGCATCATTGGGAAGTCATTAATACTAATCACACATAACAGTGTTGTTGATAATAAACTGAGATAGGGATACTGCTTTGGTATGCACACACACATATATAGATACACATTAAAAAAGTGCAAAATCATTAATCTGCCATAAAATCACAATTGTAACTGGATACTATTTTCAGCAATCTGAAAAAAGGTTTAAGTTTCTCTTGCCTGTAATATTAATTTTCTAATGGTATTTTTGCTGTTAAATTACATGTAAGCACTAGGCTTACTGAGGTGCTACAGTCCCTGGCTAAGAGCTGGCATTTTCACCAGCAGAGCTCCACCCCAGTGTCAGATGCAGCTGAGGGGCACCGTGCTGCACAGCTCCACACGTGGCTGTACCGTGAGGACCTGACCCTGGTGCACAAGGCAGCTGCTCCTGCCACTGACATCCCTTTTTAGCTTGGATCAATACAGGAAACACACAAACACTGACTTTCACTAATGCTTAATGCTGGCATTTAAAACTGAGATTAAATTTTAAATTTCCAAATTATTTTCTAAGCTCCACAAATACAGTGTTTAATTAAAGCTCAAATGAATGCAGAGCTTATTTAGCTTTCAAAAGGCTTTGTCCTTTACACATTACACATTTGCCTCCTGGACCACAGGCTATCCCAATGCACAGTAATCAGTTACAGTTCACTCACAAAGGCTTTCCTGGTGCTTGCTATCACTAAATTCTGAAAAATGTTGTATCAAGTTCTGTGATAACTTCTTTTTAATGGCGGACACCACATTAAATATTATTTTTTGTGATGGTCCATTTGGTATCACTAAGACCTCAGTACCTTTTAAAAATTTAATCACATGAAAGCTTTATAATTATAGAACATTTTCCAAACACCAGAGTGATCTTCAACCAACCCCAAAACATCATCCCAGATGGCCAAACTGAAGTATGTAGAGGAAAAGACAGCAGGCCTTATCCTTATCCCTGTTCTCTACTTCCTTTGTGATGAAAAAGTGAGAAATCAACTACAAACAATTCTGATGGGACAACTACCAAAACTGCTGACTTACAGAAGGTAAAACTACTGAATTTTGGATTTTACCTTGTAACTTTAATCACCTCAATTTTCTTGAAATCTAGTAGGTGTTTCTTTCCTTCATAGTGATTAAGAGGGAGCACTGCACAGCATGCCAGAGAGCAGGAGAAGAAAAAAGGATAGGTCAGGAACTCAAGCCTGCAGGTGCACACATACCCATGTTCATCAGGTTACTTGCTGTTAGGGAGGTCCCAGCACACACAAATATCTCAGTTTATTAGTTATCACTGGTGGGTTTGCTGTTGTAAAAAGCTTTTTACAAAAGCGTTCGCTTACACATACATTATCAAAAAGCAAAAAAAATAAAGCAAGGTATTATAAGGAGTGGAAGAAGCAGGCATTAATGTCTGAAGAGAAATGAAATGGTACTGTATATTTTAGAAATCACCCAGATATGCATCTAACCATGCAGTAATGATCATTGCAATTTCCACGTCACTCAGTTTAAAAGCATGGAACATTTGTAGGATGAAAACTAAACCCCACCTTTAATTCTTCAGAGACTAAGAAGAAAATCAAGCCCAAATAGTCAAAACCAGTCACACTACAACTGAAAAAGGATGGGACCCCCTAATTTCATCAATACAGCTACCAGCTGGAAAGTACACACTTATATGAGAATTCAAGAATATTTACCAAACACATTAGAGATTCCACATAACTGAGGGTAGCAATATTGTCTGCAACTTTGCTCCAGAGTTTTTTTAATGCTATAGCCTAATGAGTTATCTTCAACTGAGAGAAGCACATCTTATTTAAGTAACCAGAGTGGTTCACAGGATGATTTTCACTGGCCTCACTTTATTTAGTTTTCACCAAAATGTCATTAATGATGTCTCAACAAGCTGAGCTGCCAATGCATCTGATTTTCATCCCCAGTTAACAGTCAGTGTTATAAAGGAAGCCTGAATTACTGAATTATTTTGGGATGCCAGTCTACCACATAAAAACTGGGAAAAACAAAATCAGCAGTGTCTTAAAAAACACAGTTATGAAAACTATAAAATAACTGTTGACAGTTAATAAACCTGTGCTCACATGATAGTAAAATAACAAACTTTCAAAGAATTTATACCTTACATATTTTTATACCAGAACATGTCATATTTTATGATTTAGTGAGGATATTTAATTAAAAATGATAAATGGCCCCTCTGCAAAGCAGAATCTGAGGATCTACGAGAAGGGCTCTTTCATCTATTTTGCTTTTCTTATTATTGTTATGTTTCTTACTTTTTTTTTTTTTTTCTTTCTAAGGAAACCTATAGAGTAAGATACAGTTATATGCAATAAAACTATTTATAGTACACATCAACAAAGCCAATATTCCCCTGGCACTAGTGCTTAGCTCTATATGACACAATAAATAACTGGAGAGCTTGATTTATAGAATTCCACTGTAAAGTAAATCAATCACCTGGGCATGAAATGTACCTTCCAAGGCATATATGCACATACGCTATTATCAGCCTTTCGTATATTGTCTTGAAGTAATTAATTCAGTAACCTCTAAGTACAAAGAACACAACTCTTTCCTTCTGCTTCAGTGGCCAATGGTGCTCTCTAGAAATTCCCTGATGGGGAACAGAGGTTGCACAGTTGAACAGAATAGTCATTCCAGTCATTCCAGAAACATGGCAACCACAGCAAGCTACCCCTCTCACAGGGGCACCACAGCCTTGCTAAATAATATGAAACCACATATTTTGACAAATACATGCCTTTCTATTAGGTATCCTCACTTGCTGATAAATGGCTATGAAAAGGCTCCCTGACAATGGCAGAGTAAGTTTTTCCATGGAAGTCATATATAAATGGCTAAATCGAGAGACTAAGCACCACATCACTATTTTTTTTTTTTGCCACAAATATTGAATTATTTTTAAATAAAAAATACACTACCATGTAACAGAGCATTTAAATGCTTTGGAAGTGGTTTGTTTTTCAAGGCCATTTACAAATCAAGACGGATTTTTTTTCTTGCACTTCAACATGCTCAGAACCAGAAGTTAGCACAATTTCTGTCAGGTTTTTTCCTTTGCTTTTATATTTTGCCTCGTGATGAACTACTATGAGATGTTAGGGAATAGTCTGTTATGGCTCTTCTCTAAAAGTTTAGGTCCTGCTTGTCACTACAAATACAGTTTCCTCTCCCATTCAAGATATGGGGAGCCATCCCTCAAGTCCCACACATCTCTCCACAACCAGAAGTCACTTCACTTCAGCTGCCCAGCTGTCATTCTTGGATAGTGAGGTTGATCTCCAGGGAAACAATCTGGGCTTGCAGGGGCAAAATAGGTGACAATCTATAGCACAAATATCAGGAACGTTACAGAAACAGTCACAAAATCCTCAACACTCCAGAGCCTCTAAGCACTTTTGAAAGAGGAGCACAGCTTTCCATAACCAACAGAACTCCTCATATTATTTCAGCAGGCAAATAAAAAATATGGTAAGGCAGTGAAGGGGGTGAAATCAAAGCCAAGCTGACCATTTCTAATAAAAATGTTCTCTATGTGAAGCCAGTCTGTAAACCATTTGCCCTGGGAAAAGACTGCAAGAACTACTGAAGCCCAATATAAAACCAGAATTTTACTAACAAGAGGAGATTTTACAGTCAGGTATGGGTCTGCTTTCCACTAAGACTCAGCCTGTATAAATGCAAAATTAGGCATCAGATTTCAGAGCACTGATCAGTTCAATGGCTCTTAACATCAGATGCAATGAAGCATAATTTAATTTTTTTTTCAACTTAATTCCATGGTAATAAAACTAACAACTGCTGTTGGAGGGTCTTTTTGTCACAGTGGTGCTGTTGGGTGATGAAGATTTTTAACAGCTTGTTTACCTAAGCAGTACAGTTAAAAGACTATTAGATAATGGTTGATATTTCAAGCAGAGATAGCATTCCAGATCAAAACATGAAAACTTATAAGAAATTTGTCAAACCTTCTAAGCTTCATGATTTTTTCCTCCTTTTAATAATTGTTGGATGCTGTAAGCCTATTATCATCTATTAGCTCAGAAGCCTTTGACCATTTCACTAAGGGAGGAAAACTTCATGTCAGCTAAAAATGATCCAGACTAACAAGTCAGCAGAACCAACTCAGAATGAAACTCGTCAGTGAGACGAGGAACAACTGATAATTTTGGTTAAATACTTAATAGTTTTTCCTTTAAATCCTGATGTACATTCTGTATTTAGTGCCTGAATAATTTCTGCATTTTAAAAAGACTGATGGTAAAAGGAAAAAGGGTTGAGCAACTTCTGGGAAGCTAATAAGCTATTTTACTCATGTCCCAGACTGGAAGCCAGATGTTAAGTTCATACTTAACCTGCCCTGCTGACCCATCACAAAGATTCAACTCCTCCTCTCGAAAGGAAAACCAGCAGTATCTGTTGAAATGCAGCTGCAGACTATTTCAGATACCTCTTTCAGCTCCCTGTGTTTGGGGCAGGAAACAGCACCCCACTCTGTGCCCTTTAGAAAGTGACCTTCTTTTCTTTTTTCAGAATCAGGTGAGGCATCAGCAGTCATCTCCATCTCATCCATTTGGTTCTCTTCTTCCTCAAAAACACAGCCACTGGCTTCTTTCAGCTGAAACCCTCGGATCAACAGCTGACAGGCCTCCAAGTCAGCTTCCCACACTCTTTGGAGCAGCTGGCTCCTGCAGCTGAAATAAAAGCCAAAAGAAAATAAAACTGCAGTTCAGGGAGAATAGTTGCTATTTCAAGTAACACTTGGAGTAACTGCTTATTATAGACAGAAAAATAAAAAACAACCAAAAAACCTAACAGAACCTTAAATACTCCCACAGAGATAACATTGCTATTTCAAATTGAAAAGCAGCAAAATTATTGCCCTATTACAAAGTAAATGATAGAAAAACCTCCTTGGGTTAAGATGTTGCTTCCAACTGTACAGCAAACACTGGCTTCATGAGACTCCCTTCTGTTCAGACACAGGTTCAGGGGTCTTGCCATCATAACCAGAGCCTCCCTCAAAATATCAGATACACAAACCTGTCATCCTGCAGCCATGTGGCTTTCCTGAATTTGATGTAGAAGATCATGTGTGAACAATCACATTACTTACTGCATTAAATCAAGTCTAATTTTTGGAAAATAGGCACACTAAATTTCTTATTAGACTAAAATGTGCTTACTTCACCCCTGGTGAATCAGATTAAACTAAACCACAATAGTCTCCCTTTTTTCAGTCTTATACTTTGAGTGTTGTCATTATCTCCTACTAATCTGCTTTGGTTTCCTTCTGCTTTGTTATGCCACCAAAACAAAAACAGAATTCAAAATACAAAACTTCTATAAACTTTTCATTAACTAATCATCTCTCAAACATGTAGATTACAAATAACGCTCCTGAGATCCATCCAAAATTATTTCCACCTGAAATAAATGGGAATTCTAAGTGTAGATAAATTTTGAGAACTGAATACTAACATCACACTGTTTGTAAGTGATGTGATCACATCTCTGTTTAATACATGTTGTCTCTAAGGAACCAAATTATTAGATTGCTTGCTAAAATATAGTAAATCAGTGGCAGAGCCTGGGATGGGACTGAGAAGCAACTATTTGCATGGCTATACACACTTCCAGACAGATTTCAATGCTAGTTACTGTAATATTTTTTTCACTGTTCTTTTTCAAATGATATAATTTACTATATAATTGCTGGAAATTATAAGTGACTCAAAAGAAGAAGAATAACCATTTGATTTTAACTTTTCTGACTAAGTTAAATACCAGGTTATCTTTTATCCCAAAACGAAGGAAAAAGGAGCTGCACTTCTCACAATGAGTTCATTAATCTAACACAAGTATATTTTTAGCTCCACAAATTCTACAAGATGCCAAGCTGTAAAAATCACACAGCAATATACTGAGGCTGAGAGCAAAATCAGGCTTCAGAAGCTGAGCTATTTGATCTGTGCTTAAGAATCAGTATATATGTTTATTGAAGGCATAATGCAGCATGGGGTCCACAAATTGGTCTCCCCCAAGGAGTTCAAAGTATCACTAATTAGAAAGGGAAAAATGCTTCACTGCATTACACGTCTGTGTTCCATCCAGGTAGCATTTCACTTACCAAGCCAGAAAAATAAAATAACCCCCACTGTTTCTCTACTTGTCAATCACATTATCATAGTTACAGAGTCAAAACATTTTCCTGCAGACAAACATAAGCCCATTTACTTGCTTTTTGAAAATGTTTGTTTGCATCTATATATGGCTTATTATTAAAGGCTGTCTTGGGTTATGGAACCTAAATTGTGTATTCTATTTTCATCTGCTGAAAGCAGTTGAGGAATTGTTCTTCTTTATCTCTAGTTTACTCTGGAGGGAGGGGGGTGGGTGCCTTTTGATAATGGCCCAACTGTTAACACCAGGTGGGGCATTGTTTCTTATCTCTTTTCTGCTAATGGACCATTAAGACACCCCTAAAAGCACACATCCCAAAAACTTACCCTCCCCAAAATAGTACACCCACATTCCATCATCCTATTGTGAGATGCTCCACCCAGTGCGGGGAGCCAACCATTCCTACCTGGATAAAACTGGGACTCAGGAACAGAGAGTGCCCTTGCTTCACCTGATTACCGGAGGAAGACTGGACTCTTCTCCCCATCACTGGACCCTTCTCCCCATCACTGGACCCTTCTCACCATCACTGGACCCTACCTACAGGATCATCTCCACTTTAACAGAACCACATCTGCCACTCCAGGAGGACTCACCTTTGGACTGCTTCCAACACCCTGACCAACAGGGTGTCAGGTTATAGCTCTGACTCTGTCAGGGTTTTCCAGGATTGCTTGGTTTGCTTCTTGGGTTGTGTGATTTTGTTTTCTACTACATTTGTATTGTTAATATCCCTAGTAAAGAACTGTTATTCCTATTCCCAAATCTTTGCCTGAAAGCCCTTAATTGCAAAATTCTAATTTGGCGGGGGTGAGGGGTTTACATTTTCTATTCTAGGGGAGGCTTCAGCTTTCCCTGGCAGATACCTGTCTTCTCAAACCAAGACAAAGGCTAAAAAAAAAACATTCTAGAGAGTTAAATCAGAATTTCCAAAGGATAACTTTTTTTAGCTATTTAATTTAATTAAGATCTTTAATGACAAAATTAGGGCAGAGATGATGACGTATGCAGGATTTCACAGTGGGGAAGATGAACAGCATGTGTAACAGTACAGCCTAATGGTGCCTGGGCTGCTGTTATTTGGCTATGACTCAGCACATTGGTCAATGTGGTTTTGTCTGTGTCTAAGCTTTAAAGACATTTTAGTAATCAGCAATTACTGAATCTGCTGCTAACAGAGCACTTTTATTTGAAGGCCAGCATTGTTTTATCATGGTATCTATAAAACTCTGATACATTTTGAACTAAGATGCTAAGATGTTATGCTGAACTTTTCAACCAAAATCAGTGAATGCACATACACTTGGATACTCTGAACAGATCTAAGCCAAACATATCAAGGCTCCACCTTTTAGTCTGTGTTTTGGAATTCAGTGCCTCGAAGCATTTTTCAAACACACTTTTGGAATGAAAATTACTTTAAAGCTGCAAATAGCTAACACAGTGACACATTCCAAGTGATTATTAAAAATTATGTTGTCCCCAGCATGCAAAAAACTTTAGCTTTTACATCAGGTGTTAAAATTAAACTAAATTGAATTTCAGAGTTTGGTTTATTCATTTTCAGTCCACACTAAAAGTGCATTTGCAGTCTCCATGAAGCCTCCATGGGTGGCTGTACTGAACACAGTGAGATTTTTCAGGTATGAAATGTTTCAAGATGATGGATCGAGTCTGGATGAGATTTTACATTATTCCTATACTTATAAATATTTCATGATCTATCAACACCTCTAGATGTTGCCTGCCTGTATATTACTATCAAAGTGGCATATGTGGCAAGTTCAATGAAGGTGTCTGAAACAATCTGCTGGAATCCACAACAAACCACAACCCATGGACCATTTACACAGACCCAGCGACACGAAGCTACCTTAACCACCTACTGATTCTGAACTGCCAAGAGTCAGAGTGCCAGGCTTTGTGCAAACACCAAACACATTACAATGATGGCCTCTTTCTCAAAGCAACTTTTATCTTTCAGACAATCAGCAAGAGCTAGGATACAGATGAGGATGCTCAAGGAAACACAGTGGACTGAACACAGCATTGTAGTCACAGTACAACAGTTTAATTAGTTACTCGAGTAACTGATGAATCTAAGTGGTGCCAAGAACACTGAGGCATCACAGGGAATAAGCAATTTAAGGATTTGTGGGAGGGCAATGAAACATGTCATTAGATATCCAGGATTTCCATCCCTTCCCAAAGGAATTGTGTAAGGTAAGAGATGCTAGTATAAGAATACAATGGGCAAGGGACTGACACCAACGTGGTTTAATATCTACAGAGGAAAGTCAGTCTTTTCATATTAAAAAAAACAAATACTGAGTAGGGAGTTAAGGACTGTGAGCAGCCCTGACACTGGAAGCTAGGTAGTTAGTCTTGATGTGACAGGATAGCACAGAAGGAGTCAATGGAGAAAAACAAAGTGAAATGGAAAAAAAGACAGAAGTGCTAATTTTGTATGAGTGAGAGTAGGGCAAGACTACTTTCGTCAAGTCACAGCCAGGGAAATTGATGGTAAAGTAAATGAGATGCAAGACTACATGAGTAATTTTTTAGCTGTGTAGATAGCTGGGACAGGTTTTACCTCAAGGATACTGTGCAGAAAGAATCTACAAGAGCAGGCCTAAGCTGACTTGAAGAATGGCTGAGACATCCACAGCAACACAAAAGGACGCAGCCGACAGATTCTGCATTAGGTCAAGTTGATGATGATGAAAGAGCTGTCAAAGAAACAGGGCTGCTTATGGACAGGAGAAATGGATGTGGAACAGAGGCTTATCCTTGAGTTCTCTTCATAAAGTGGCAATTGGCACTGTAATTGCAGTTGCCTTTACTAAGGCTCAACAGTTTTATAGGAAACATGACCTGGGTAAAAGGGTAAAAGGAAACTAGAGGATATCTCCTCTCTACTTGTGATGTTGGGTGAAATTCATGTCAAGAGACATAACCAGCAAGGAGTCTCTCTCTTTTAAGCTCCAAAGAACATTGCTCCTCTGCTTTTGACAAGATTCTGGGGGGGTATCTATAGGGGCTCTCTATGGCTCTGAGCACAACATTATTCTAGAACTATTTATAGTGCTAACTGGAACTACGAGAACATGACTTTTCTTTATTGAGGGCTCTGCATACATACAAAAGGCACATTCAGTTCCTGAACATTGTTGTCTAAATGAAAACATGCCAGTGTAAAAATAGCCAAAAGATTTTATATTAAACTCTACTAAAAAAAGCCCCCCAAAAAAACAACAAAACCAAACCAAAACAAAGCTCTGCAAAACCTCCTCAAAAGCATATTGGAATCAACACAGGAAGATGTCACTGTTTCTAAATCTCATCATCTATAGTTTTCAGGAATGCCCCTTGGTGACTGAATTGTCAAAGTGGTTTATGACACCGTGAGGTCAACACTATGTGTTGATAAGATGATGTTGCTTATTTCAAGGGAAATTGCTGTAAGAACCCTCACACTGAAGCCAAGGGAGTGAGACTGAAGCTAAAAGGTCACACAGTAAGACAGCTATTCAGAAACGGCATAAGCAAAAGGTAACTTAGGAGGGGAGATCAACCATCAGTAAGAAGAGATACTCTAGATTACTTCCTTTTAATAGGTGAGCCTTATTAAGGTACAGATTCCCAGTACCTGGCACATATTTCAACTCTGCATTCACTGACTCTAAAAGCACCCTTCTCTGACAAAAAAAAAAAAAAAAAAAAAAAAAAAAAAAAAAGCAACAAAAATAGTCTGGCAGAAACAACAGGGATTTTCATTATAACAATTAAAATGATTGGAAACTTTTGAGGCTTGCATAAAATGGCAGTGTGAATCAAAAGACTTTGTTCAATATCCCCATTCTTTATTGAACTATTGTACAAACTAGGGAAAGTTTTTCTATATTTTGGTCACTTGCTTCTATTTATATTTTGCACCACAGGGAAGGAATGAGGTCTTCTCACTCAACATTTAACTATAACTGTTTCCTTTTCTGAAGACAATAGCCCTGCAGTGAACAAAGGAGACAAGCAAAAGAAAGTATCTTCTAATGATACTTAGAGGATAAAAGGCAACGGTATTGCTTCACTCTTAGCAGAGCCTCACCTTTTTATTTGATTCATCATATTAATTCAGTCATACATTAATAACTCTTATATTTAACAAGTATTTACTACTTAAGAAATATGCCATACTTCTCTTTTTCATTAAAGAAAAAAGAAGTAGTTTCCAGCCTGATCAGTTCTTGTTCTTTAACCTTGGCTGTTATATTTTAAGATGCCAACAGCCAACCTGTGGAATAAACCAAGGACTACAATGTGCCAATCAGTGACTCACATGAGGCTCCAGGGGGAAGGAGGCACATAATCCAGTTTTCCCCACCTGACTGGCATGCAACAGCAGACTGATAAGAGAGAAAGTACAAAGAAAATGTGGATTCTGCCCAAACAGCAAGACTTTTTGTTTGTTTGTTTCCCCTTGGCCTGCACACTAGAAAGTCACCTTCCCTAAACATCTGAAATCAAAATCTTTTTTTCCCCCTCCTTCTTGCAAGTCTCCCTAATCCTATAAATGCCTTCAATATAACCTCAATTTCACAATTCAATTCCTTGCATTGTGTCTCTATTCTCCATTCTCCTCAGGAGCCAAAAATCTCATGAATTGACTTCATAGGGTTCCAATCGTGTGGTTGTCTCCCAGTGTGGGAGACATTCTTTCTACTCCCTTATTTTAAAGCTCACTGATAACACTTGTTGGCTGCTCAGCACTTATTGTCACATTTCTCCATCTGAAAAGAAGACTCGCTCCCAGAAGGACACTCCACACATTCCCTTGTCAGACAACAACCTTCTCTACCTTGGAGACTAGCTAAAACTCCCAGGAAAAGTCTAAAGCTGGTAGTACTTTCCCTGGCACAAGCAACAGCAAATTCCTTCTCTGACTTTGCCATCTCCTTTATAAAAAATACAATATCTACAAAACAGCAATTAGCTCTCCCTCTTTAAATGTGATGTTTACCCACTAGAAAACATTCTGGACCAGAACCACAGAAGCCCAAGAGAGCAATCCTCACAATCCCCATCTAACTTTTAGACTTTTACACCTTTAACACCTGAAAAATTTGCTCTGGGCTGACTTTTTCTAATATCTACACTTTATAGCCACAGTCAAGTTCTCTGCACACCAAGTCCTATTCAAAAGACATCCAGTGCACCCAGACAGGACATGACAGTGCAGCACAGAGGTGTGGACATCACTTTCATCCAGCTGGAAGAATGGGTGTTGGCAGTTGCTCTGCTTTCTACCGCATTCCAGGAGCCAGGCAAATATGCAGGAAGGGGCAGATTTGTGGAAAAAGGTGAGCAGAGCCTCCAGGCCAGACCTTAATGTGGTGGCTCCTCAGGACAGAGTAAATCTGGAGGTGCAGTAGACAGAGTACCTGGAGCGAGATACCCTGTGTCCTTGTTGAGTGATCTAATCTCTACAATACTGCTGTGGAACACCCATCACAGTCTTTAATTGTGTTGGGATTAGGAGCTCACACTTCTTGGTTTGGTGAGCAAAAAAAAGAGCAACAGTTCCATTCCCTCCTTGTTCACAAATTTCAGACAAGTCCTAGTGGAGAACCCCAAATACACTCAGACACCTTCTCATTTGAGATATTTAACACTGTAGACACCCTGTGCTGAGTATAAAAAACACTTAGAGAATGGAGCTGAAATGTAACACTATGTTGGAAGGAAAAATGCCATGCTGGAAGGCAATCACTCAAACACTGCACAGCCTTCTTCAGACAGCTGCTGCCTGCTGCAGGCTCCTTGCTTCTTTCACATCTCTGCTTGCCCATATCTGAACTTTCACTCCAGGAACTGAGTAATTCTGTGGGTTTGGGAGCAGGGACGACCCACATTTATACTCCTTTCAGTTAAAAACTTAACCCTGTTCTTCACTGCCTCTCTTTTCTCCCTCTCTCTGTCCTGTTTCCTAAAAGGTAACGCTGCCATTCTATAACTTGGGGTAGCTCCAGGTAGTGTCTTTAGACAAAGACATTTTGTATATATTCATGATGAGGCTACACCACCAATTCTATAAATTGCATCATTAAGGAAAAAGGGTAAATGTTCCATTATGATGGATTCTAAGATTTCTAAGGGATTTTCTCAGACCTCGCAAAAGCTACAAACTTGAAGTGCACGTCTCTTAAAAAATTCCTTTCTGTGCAGAATTTTTCATGCAAAGAAGCTAAAAACAACAAATAAGAAATAATATTCATGTAAAAATACATGGCTCCTCACGGTAATCTCATCAAACAAAAAAACAGAATAAATAAATATCTGCTAATGTTTTCTGACAAAAGTGTTTTAAAAATTAACCTTATCAGCTATACTCATTATCCACAATTTTTTCCACTCAGTTAAACTACTGCACCCAGGATACTGAAAGATCAACACTGAAATCTAAAACCAGTCTGCTAAGAATTGTCATATTTTCTAAAAAAATTCCACTCTGATATGGCAATTTAAGGGCAGAACTACCACCTTGTATTTTATGTGAAATGTACATATTATAGGTCTGGTTTTTCTTTCCCAAAAGGCCTGTTAAAAACAATATATCTAGTGCTCAAAACCAACAATGGACATTTGATTAGTGTTATCAAAAAACAAGATACCACACAATATCAAACAATACTTGTGTCATTTTGTCTTCAATCCTCCAGCCATTTATTTTACCTGGTGCAGAACTTTAATCATGGGCTGTCATCTTTTTACCAATATTCAATGTCACTGTGTTATACTTAAATTATCTCCACTGGAAACACAATATGATAGACTGCTGCAGCTGATGGTTTTCACTTTGATCCTTAACACAGGGTGGATGCAGGAATGGGACCAACATCTTGAATGCAGGAAATTCAGTAATTTACAAGGGAAGAAGGAAGGCATCTTCTTGAGAGCATTTATAATTCAATTTTGTCCCTATATTCACTTTACAGTTTATTTTTAGTATATTACCCAATTTATAATGTAAAAATTTACTACCTGCTTTCAGGGTTATTTATTTCTCTTGAAAAAAAGAAATTTTTTTCAAGGTCCTCTCTCCTTTCCTCCACTGAAACATCTATTACAAATCATCTATTCTAAGACTAAAAAAACTTAATTTTGATAGATGAGGAGAAAGCTACCAGGAAATTCTTCTTATTCAGCAGTTCACATAGAGTCAGCTTCTCAACCCTAGTTTATCATTCACCTTGATCATAATCTGATAAAACACCTTTGAGCTTGCTACTAACTCTGACAATTCAGTCTATATCCTGCTTGCCTTTGGCACCTGCAACAACAGCAAAGCCCCACAATGTCATTAATTTTGGCTGCATAGGAATGCTGGAATGAGATCTTTTTTCTGCACTATTTAATATTTGATCCCCAATAAGATTTAAAGAAGAGGCATGAATTAGGCCCCATTTTGAAAAACATGCATCTCAGTATCTATGTAACCATCTAAGCTCTATTCAGCTCAGCTGCTGCACAGGCCTCAATACTTCTTGAGCTTGAACCCCAGAAAGCATCCAGCCTCTGGTGACCTCCTCTAAAACGGAAGTCATTCAGTGGCTTTCAAAGTCACAACCAGTTCTAATCCAAGAGAATACATTTGTTTCAAAAAGTATGCCACAGGAAGAAAGCACAGCATTTGCATTGAGGCCACATTCTCAGCTGCCACAAATCCACACTGCTGCAATAGCAGCAATGTCTATTTATACCAAGAGAAGAACGTGTTCTTATTTCAAAGCAATTAGAATAATGAGCCTGGTCTCTTATTGCTTATTACATTCTCTGACCACAGTGCTAAGAAGCACATAGAAGGAATTCACAATTCTCCTATCATTTTTATTCACCTCTGTTCTCTGATATAAAACAGCTTAAAATACACTTCTCTCTCTGAAAGCATGAGAGATTTAGACTTTCAGTGTCAAGGGAATTTGGGGATGTGAATCATCCTGTGTACCACTGACCAAACAGGAATTAAGCATACATAATGATCAAAAAACAAGACAAAGAAATAACCTTTTAGAAGAGGTACAACTGGGAGAGATGATATACTGTCATCATGTAGGAATGTACCTTGAAATTCAGCTTTTGTAACCAGGAAGACACACCTGGAAAAATGAGAGTGTTGGCCACATACCGATGCCAATATCCACGTGCTTACGGAGTTCCTCTGAAACATCCAAGGGCACCATATGACCTGCTGTATCTGCAGAGTCATACAGGTTTAGGAGCCAAATCCTGTTCTGGATCAAAAAGAGCAAGAGAGAAAGGGCAAGGTCTAGAGATCCTCCCTGGCTGGGCCCTGCTAGCTACAAAAACCCTGCACTGCTGCTGACAGAACGCTTACAATTGCTGGGCTATGGGCTGTCTCCCCAGACTAGCACAGTACACTCCCAGTAGCAAGTACATTAATTAATGAAAACTTCCAAATTCTAGTAAAAAAGACTGTCCCAGCTGCATGCAAAATAGAGTTATCCTATGTCTTCATACTCATGCTATGCAGATGACAATATTCTATCTTCTACTTGTTTAATTATCATTGTTTCTGTCTATCTGGCCAACCACAGCTTTGTGCAAAGTATCATCCAAGGACAGAACAGGAGGATTTAGCAGCACTGCTGGCAGATGACATCAGGCATCCATCCTCATCTTCCTTGACTGCTCTACACCATTACTACCATTGATGAGAATTCCACTCAAGACAGATGACAAAGCCCCTGCAATTGCACAACCTTGGTTCCAAATCTTGTCTTCAGGGATGCATTGGAAAGCAGTAGCAGTAGGAAAATACACATCCACCTCCCAACACTTTTCTTGCCAAGTTCAGGAGGGAGCAACTGTATTTCACTACACGTACTCACTTACATGCAGCCACCAAGAGCACCTGGTAAGAGAGCAAGAGCTTAAGGCCACGGACCCAGAGGTGACACACAGCTTTGCTATCCCTCCCTCCCCTCACAGTCATATCTTCACAGCTAAGATGGGTTGAGGTTTGCATGAAATCAGCTCACAGAGAAGTCAACAGCAGGGCAGAGCTGGGCAAAGCACAGGTGATGCTGAAGGGCAAAGAAAAGCACTTTGAAGAGTTTACAGTTATTTTCTCAGTAAGACTGGGAAAAGTCCCATAAAATTACTGGAAACAGTCCTCTGTGTAAAGGGATACTTTTTATCAATTTCTCAAACTCAGTCCCTAGTTTTCAGACTGCCTCTCACCTAACACTACTTTATTCTGCTGTATGCTTTCCTTGTTATTTGAAGGAATGATGAAACTGTTGTCCTTTAGGTTGACAAAAGTGTCCAAATTTAACTCCTCAGCAGCCACAGCACACTGCAAATACATCCTCATATTGTTGATCTTGGATCTTATTTTCAAACTCCCTCTGAAAATTCTAGGATGAGGTCAGTGGCTGAACAATCTTTGTGAAGTACAGCAGAGCTGTTGTAAAAAATTATTATGTCATAGCCAAAGCATTTTTGTATAGGAAATGGAAGACTATTAAAAACAAATCACCAAAGCTCATTGTATCAATCTTCCCTTCATTAATGCAAACATACCAATAGGACCAATATCTTCAAGAGAAATTGTATAGGCTTCCAGGTCAAAAAGCCAAGAACCTACCCTTGGGGAAGAGGAAGGATGTATGACTGCAGTCAGTCATGGTAGACATTCACCACTCATAAAATGGGATCCTCTCTACATTGACAAGTATCACTAATTAACAACAACAAATTATTAATATGAATTTTAAACTCTTAATAAAATTCACGTAATTCAAGCAAGAAGAGCACAAGCGATTAGGGAAAAAGATAAGAAAAAAATTTTACTTTTGCTCCAAAACAGGGAAATCTGAGCACACCAAAGCAGCAAAGTGATACAGATTTACTCTTAATGAGGCAAGAGTTTGCAGCAGAGAGGACTACTGTGTGTGCTGGTCTTAGCTGAGGCAATTTTCTTCACAGTGGCTGGTATGGGGCTGTGTTTTGGATTTGTGCAGATCACAGGGTTGATAATACAGAGGTGTTTTTTGTTGTTGGTTTGTTTGTTTTGTTTTTTTTTTTTTAATTGTTGAGCAAGGCTTACACAGAGCCAAGGCCTTTTCTGCTTTTGGTACTGCCACACTGGTGAGGAAGTTAGGGGTGCAGGCAAAGTGAGAGAAGACACAGCTGGGACAAGTGGCCCAGGCTGACAAAAGGGATATTCCAGACCATCTACCATCATGCTGTATATATAAGTGGGGGAAGAAGGAGGAAGTGGGGCATGTTTGGATTGATGGCATTTCTCTTCCCAAGTAACTGCTCTGTGTGAGGGGGCCCTGCTCTCCTGGGAATGGCTGAACACCTGCCTGCCCATGGGAAATGGTGAATTAATTCCTTGCTTTGCTTGTGGGTGTGGCTTTTAGTTTCCCCATTAAACTGTCTTTACCTCAACCCATGAGTTTTCTCACTTTTACCTTTCCTGTTCTCTCCCTGAGCCCATTGCTGGGGGAGTGAGAGAGCGGGTGTGGGGGGCTTGGCTGTTGCCTGGGGTTAAACTACAAGGATGTGACACTAATGAATTTCAGCAAAGTGCTGAACTCCAGCTTTGCAGGCATCACTGACCAGCATCAGAACAATACAGCATAAGAAAAGGGCATACAGAATAAAAAACAAAATCCTAACAAAATACACAATTACTAACCAGTTAGAGAGGCTGTGAACTTCCATCACATTTCCTTTTCAAGCAAGGGCAATACTTTCTGTTTTTAGAAGGGGAGATGCCTTGCCCTCTGACAATTTTTGCAATGCTGTGAATAAAATGAATGGAAGACAAAGGGCCTAGAGGAAAGAAGGGCAAGATTTTCCATGAATAAGCAGCAAAATCCCCTGTCACCTTGTCTTTGTCAATGCTGCACACTAACTACTGATGTTAATTCAGTAACTTGGAAAAAACCCTGGATTAATATGGACAGGGAGTTAGTAAAGGCTGTTCAACCATGTGCTTTGCTTTTTCTAAAGCTCTGAGGCACTGGAAACTGGCCTCAAATCTGACCTTTTTTTCTCCCCCTAAAAAGATCTAGTTTCAACGTTGAGAATAGCTAAAAAGAACAGAGCTTTATGTTACTTCTTATCAAACAGTATGGTCATGTACCACAGTTCCCCTACCTCCCAATTAAAAATCAGTATTTTTGACCCAGCATCTCTGAACAGGCAAAATACAAAAAAAAAGATATTAACAATTTCTGAGTTCTTAATTCTTGTGCCCTTCTTCACTTCTCATCATCTCATATAGAAGCCAGTCATTAAAAAATGTTATATGTAACACATATACATCGGTGCAACACTGATTGTCTATTAGGACTTAAAGTGAAAAAGTCAAATTTGTGTTATGGCCCTTCCCCCAGAGTACTGTGGGGCCCAAAAGCCTATCTATCTCATCTCTCCCTTTCTGCAAAAATCTCCCTCCACACCTTGAACCTGCAGATGGTTCCTTAGGATATAAAACAACCTTCTCTTCCCCTTGTAGCAAAAAATTAGTTTTATACTGCAAATTCCTGCTACTGCCACAAAAGGCATGGTGGGTCCCATCAATGCAATTATCTCCTATCTTGCAGATGCCACAGATAGAAGTGGTAGTGGGGGTGTTTTTTGGTTTGGTTTTTGCTTTGTTAGTTTTGTTTTTTTTAATATCTTTTCTCACTTGGATAAGGAAGCAGATTGCATTCTTTGCCCTCCATTTTTACTGCTTGTGCAAGGTGCACTTCATCTGTAGATAGGTCTTGGTTCTGCCAGGGCTGAAAGACAAGTTCAAGGCTGGGAACTGAGAGTTCCATCCTGGCACAGACATGAGTTTATCAAAGGATCTCCACTAGCACATGGCACCAGATAACACTGACAACAAAATGCACATTATGCTGCAGAAACATGATTAGAAACTCTAATCTGCTGCACTTCTATAGCAACGATTTCCTTTTCCACACCCTGTGGGCATTAGCTACACTTGCCACAACCAGAAATGAAAGGCATAGTGAAGATTCTTCTCTTTCCTCCAGACCCAGTTAATTTAGGCTAATCCACTTCTGTGAAGCAATACCATCAAATTTCTTCTGACATTATTTAAATTTACTAAGAGCTTCCAAGATACTATGCTTTGTCAGGAAACTGCAAACATTTTCAAATATATTGCAAGTGATTGTGAAAACAATAAGGATATTTGGTGAGAACCTGCACTGTGGTCATGCAGCTTGACAAGTAATCTAATAAGACAGCTTGAAAAGTAATCTAATGTGTTTTAAAGGTGAAAACAGGGTTTCTGTGAAGAAAGTGCTTTATTATATTCCTACTATCCAACTTCCCCCTGCTCATGATACACAAAAGAGGCAAAAATAGGCGTCCTAAGGGATAAAGCTGGAAACAAAACAAAGGTAAGAAGAAAATGCACAAAGTGGAAATGAGACAAGTCCAAGGAAGGAAGACAGAGGAACCACAATAATGGAAAGAGCAGCAGGAGAATCAGAAAGTCCCCTTTTTAAGATTGCTAACATTAAGACAGAGCAATTAAAGAACAGCAAAAAAGAAAGCACACAACATTTAAAGCAGAGGGGAAAACAGAACAAGAAAGAATACTTAAACTTTTCTTCTTTGTTAATTGGATTTGCAAATGTGAAACTTTCCTGAACTATCAAAAAAAGAGATTATCTCCCAAATAAGACTGGGCCAATATAGCAATCAAAAAATCACCTGTAAATTATTAACTAACACACTTAGCAATTTGCTTTTCATTATTCACAGCTCTTTTTATTTGTGAGTATTTTGGGCAAGTAAACTTCTCTCACTACAATGATACCAAGAAATCAATGGGATTTTGCCAAATTTCCTCTCTCCTATAACAACACCTTTAAAATGCTACTTTTATTCACAAGTTCCTAGGTTCTTGTTTCCAGTTATATGACTGAAAGTCATAATCCTTCAATTAGTGGTATCATAACATTTCCACAGCAAAGCAAATGGTATGACAAGAGTTGCTGTTTTCAGGCTGGAAAAGAACATCAGGAAAACATGAGGCTTTAAGAAACAACAGTCCTGTTTTCATGACAGCCTCTCTCATGTAAAAATAAGGTAACTGAAACAAAGCAGCTGTATTATTCACAACGAGAAGGGACTCGTGTGAAGTGTTTGATTGTTCCCAGGAGGGTTTGGTGACACTGCAATGTGTTCTTCACATTACTGAAACATGAGAAATTGTTTGGTGGTAAGCGTTTTGGGTACCCACCAGTACGATAAAACTGCACGGTATGGTCAAGGGAGACTATTTTACTCTAAAGAACAGCAAACCATGATTATGCAGAATGCCTTCAAATGTCACTGGAGAGTGTAAAGATTTATTCCAAATGTATGAATCTGCAAGTTATGTATCATATTCACTTCACACAGCATCAGTCTCCAAACATGATCCAAATTTTCAGAACTTAAGTTAACTGAGCCGAGTCCTGCAGCCCTTTGTGGCAACAGAAGGCAACACAAGTGACTCCACTGCCATCCAAGGGCATTTTTTCATGCAGAAAAGGACCTCTCATAAACAACAGCCTGAAGCCATAAGCAAACAACATAGCTGGGAAAACTACCCCTATATAATCAACGTTAAATGAAAACACAAAATATTCCAAACAGACAGGAACAACAGAGAAAAAGAGCTACAAATCTGCAAGGATACACAGTCCTTTTGATGTGCTCTGAGACCACCTTTAAGACCACCAGCAGTATGAACCACTGTCTTTTCAGTGTGCTGTGCTATTCAGAGCATCCATACCCAGCTCTGCTCCCAAAACCATTTCTGAAATTCAGTATTTTATAAAGGAGACTTGAGGCATGTGGTATGTAAGCTAACAGTGAATAAGAAGGAAAGACAGTAACTTCGAAGACTGTTCATTTTCACGTAAACTGGAATGTGATGTGGTGGCATTTAATCCTGGCCTGTCCTCTTGTGGTATGGGACCCTCAGAACATTGTATGTCCTGCCTGAAGGGACAGGATCTCAGTGAAGATGACATGCTCAAATGCATTAAAAACACTGCCTGCATGAGAAACCCCTGTTTCTGATACAGAATACATGCATGCCCTAGCACTCTGAGCAACCAGGCTCCAGCCACATTTGTTCTGAGCTAGGCAGGTGACATTTGATTGAAACTCTTAAAAAAACCCCAAAAAACCCACACATAAGATCAGGTAAAACAGATCTTGGGCTTGACTTCTGCTGCTTTAATAAATGCAAGTTGCCTTTATCACACCAACTCTCTTAACACCTCAGTGAACAAGGAGCCATGCAGATAAGCGACTTACTTCAGAGTAAGACTCCATGACATTTTCCATACTGTGTATCCAGGAGTAAAAATAAAGGCACCATTAATATGAAAACAAACATTGTTGAACAGAAAATGAACCCAAGACAAACAGCAAAAGAGAGTCAATTAAAGAAGAATTTGCACACATTTGCAAAGTTACCTGGTGCTGTATCATTAAACAAAGTACAGTCACTGCAGTATTGCATCTTGTTATATTTATGTATTTCCCCTTTCTTCCAGGATAGCACTGAAAATAGCTCAATAAAACACCTTTGTGTAATTGTCACCAGTTATTCTTGAACAATATCATTCCCCCAAAATAATTTCATGATTTCTATCTGGGAATTAGGAAAAGCCACTTAAAAGCCCAGTTTTTGTGATGAATGGAAGTCACAGCATCATCTTTTGAGGTCTGGGGAACAGTACAATCACATTAAATTGCCTCAGCTCAAGAAATGTCATCTTTACATCAGCTGGTACAAAAAAATTCTTTCCAGCCTGAGGCGGTTATGATAAGGGATTTAGAAGTCATCACCATGTGGGTCAAGAGATATAAAGGAATGCATCCCCACATATAAAGTGTCTTCTCAGAATTTTGGAGCTAATGTTCTCACAGCTGTGTATTACTTAGACCAGCTGGGAAGAAGAAAGGGACTAAATGAGTCACTCGAAAGATATAGTATTTTGTCTAATCTGCATTTTAACACTCCAGCAGCAGAACTGTTGGTAAGCAAAATAAGATCAGATCATTACCCAGCAAGGGATGGTGCTGTAAAGTCCCTTGGAAGCGCAGTAGAAAACACACAGTCCTGGGGCAGGCAGGCAAAGGTGACATCTCAGCCCTATCTGTGCACTGCTAAGATACTCCCAGCAGCTGGAACAACCCTCAGCACAACTGAGGAGGGTCATGGGTTACACAAAATTACCACAGACCATCTGGCACTCCCAAGCACGCCTGTGCTGCTCCACAGACAAGAGGAAAACCTTTTGGAAAGCCTTACTCAGCAGCCTTAGCACAGCAGTTTCCCTACAGCACACATCAGAGTCTCTATAAGATGACACACTAACAGCTGACCTCTGTAATCTGTGTATTTAGTGGGTGCTCCACCTTCCTTGGGGTGAAACTATCAGATACTGAACATATTCCCATTTCTTGTCAATGCATATTTTCCCATTTTTTCCTATAGATGCAAGGCTATCAAAAGAGTAGTGCTCCTAATGAAACATATTCTATCAAGCCACCAGACAATGGATGCATTTTTCAGGCCACAGTGAAAAGTATTGCATTTGTTTTAAAAACCAGCTGACAAACAAAAAAAACCCAAACCCCCCACCTCCCCAAAAGGTATTCCAGCAAATAAGCTAGGTTCCCCTCCCCTCTCTCCAACCATAAAAAAAAAAAAAGACAAGAGGAATATATTCCAAACTTTTCTTAACAAAATAAAGGAGAAAAGGGAAAGGGGGAGGGAAATTAATGGACAAAATTGATTTTTGAAACTTGAGTCTTCATTAAAGATGTTTTGTTATGAGAGTTCTTCATTAACTTCCTTTTCCTTCTGTTACAAAGTGGTCAAAAATTACATTTCTAAGAGTTCTGCTTTACTTTGAAGCTGTATCTTAAATTGAAGGGTTCTGAATCTCAGCTGTTTCTATTTGCAACATTACCTGGCAAAATTATAGGTTTCATCTGGAGAAAATCTTCAGAGGCTTATTTGAATTCATGCTACCCAGACTTGATCCTCTTTTGGTTTCAAGAGCATCCCCAAAAGTGCATCCCTGAGCCAGATGCAAATTCTATCTGTGTCTAAAATGTAATCTTAAAACTTACTCTTTAAACTTTCCTTAGAGACCCTTTCTTTAGCTTATGATATATATAAATGAGTAATTTGAGCATTTCTATGAAGCCCAAAACAGAAAAACTCTCACAAGTTATTGCTCTAAGCAAGGGCAGGGTTCAGGGAAGCCTCCTGGGCTCTTGCTTGCTTTTTTTATTTTTATTGCTCAAGCTGTAAAGCAGGTGTAGCTAACTATTTAAAGACCAAAGAACTATAAAAAACAAATATCTATAACCACCTTATTAGCATAAAAATAAAATATTTTTCAAGACATAGTATCTTGGAAACGTCTTTCTGATAAAAACATTAAAGATTTTCTCTTTCCATCAATATTTAAACAAATTCTTAGCTCTTAATTACTTGAACTGTTTTTAGACTAATACCATTTGCACATCTTGGAAAACAAGTTCAGGACTGAATCTTCACCTGCAAATTCTATCTGATAAATCTCTGGAAGGAGAAACAAACATACAGCTTCTCCAAGTATTTAACACTTAAAGAGAAATTTATATCCTTCTATGAGCCTGATATGTCAATTAAATCCATAAATCCACCTAGAAGCACCAAACATGTCATTATACTTTATTTTTTAATAAAGAGTATGGTTTTCAAAAGGACAGCACACAAAATCCTTAAGACTTGTCTTAAACTTATGGACTGAAGTATGTGGAGTAAAAATGTTATTAAAAGAGGGTTAAGCAGCACACAGAAACAAAGCTTGATCTTCAGGTGTGTTTCCATAATTTTTCATTCAGATCTGAATATCTTTTAAATTTAAGAGTTGAGTAAAACAAATATTTCTGTATTCAAAAATATGAGTGAGCAAAACTAAATGTATAGAACCCTCTATCAACACAACAAAAAAATAACAAGAACAATTTATTAATTATATCTGCTCAGTAATGGAAATGGAAGGCGTGCTTATTTGGTAGATTACATTTTATTAAGACACAAACTTCAATTACAACCCATGGAAACCTTTTAAAATAAAAATACACTCATTCAGGGCAAAGTTCACTCACTAGAAGATTCCATTACAACAGCACTGAAATATTTGCTAACCATATTTCAAGGAGAAGTCTAAAGTCAGAGGGGTCACCTAGAACCCTCTTCACACAGCAAGACAAGGAAAGAGAAACGTTAGCATTTGTTTCTAAAAAACAAAGGCATAAAAATCCGTAAATTCTGCATTAGGATTCAGTTCTTAAAATATCTCTATTGTTGTCTTGGTTTGTATTTGCTCTCCACAATATCCCAAACTGGCATTTTTTCAAAACTGTTATATGGACTGTCATTACTTGCTAAAGATGTCCAGAATTCTGGTAAGGGATTCTTTGGCCCTGCTCAGTGTTGGGTTTTGTATAGGAGCCAAAGGGTGATTTTTCACCCAGCTGTCATATCCTCAGTCAGGGTTTCTGGCTGGACCACTGCTGCTCCAGAGCAGCCCTGTGCACAGTGATTATTTCTTTTACCTACACCCATTGCCAGGCTGCTGAAAGCAGCCATGAACAGAGCTCTTAACACATACAATATTTCCTACTTTGAACTATTTTTGGCATTATTCTAATGCAAGTTCCTTAACACTCTCATGCATATCAACGCTGCATGTTCAAGCATTTTTAAGATTTCAAAGGTTTTCATGATACCATCCTTACCTATGTAGTTTATCCTCCAGAATCTCCATGTACTTCTCAGCATTTTCTTTTACACTGGTCACTGCAAAACAAAGGCCAAAGTTAGGTAATGATGTAACTGTACAGTTCTGTGGGGGTTTTCTTTTTTTAAACCAACTCATCTCTTACCCACATATTTCACACATATCAGTTAGGAATAAGAATTTCATTAATCTTTTTCACATTCAAATTATAGTGTGGGTGTCTTCTCCCTTTTTTCTTGAAAGTCTATTGTATCTATATTATAATAATAGATCAATAACAAATGCATTAACCTCTTGGTTGGGCCAGAAAAACAGCAAGACTAACAAAGACACAGTTTATAGAAGTTTCCTCTTGACAAAATAAAAAACAAACAAAGACAACAACAACAGCCAAAAAAAAATCATCCCCACAAAAAAAGAAATATTACCCATGCAGCTAGGTCCTCTTCTTTACCTTTAGAAGTAACCCAGCCTAACAAATCTATCAGTCCATGCAGAACAGTCCTTTAAATTGTTATCAATCTTGTATCAAACTTCTTCTGATAAAAGCAAAATACTATATAATGAAAAGAAATACCACTGAAAATTATTGTGAAATTTAGGTTGAGTTTTTTTGTGGTTTGCTGTCTGGGGGGATAGTTGTGTGTGTGCTTGTTTGTTTGTTTTTAAAGTTCAGACCTATACATTCTCTGAGTCCCTACAACTTCTTCAGAAGACACTCCAGAAGACTACTTATCATAACACATAACAACAAAGCTGTTATTTTGAAAGACCATTGGTACTCCATCAATGGTAGAAAGTAAGTCTCTTTCAGGAAAATAGAGGCTTTTAGATAATAAGCATTTTCACAACATGACTTTTCTTCCCCCCTCCCTAACAGCTGCTTGCAAAGTCCAAATCTAGTAGGATTGTAAATCACTTGGTCTGTTTTAAAGTCTTAATTCATTGTACGTCAAATATATATTTTATATGAGAGACATCCTACAGAGCATCACTGTTTTTATGGGCAAAACACACTACATGGATCAGGCACCCTATGAGTTTACCCACTCATCTCCCCCACCTTCCTTACAATACGATGGCTTCAAGCATAGCTTACACACATCAAGTGCTTTTCCCTTCTGTGTTTGTTGGGTTTTTTCCCCTCACAAAGAAGAATGTCACCCACTAAAGCCCAGCCTGAAAACTCTGCATTAGCCAAATCAGCTGTGCTGAAGTTTACAGGCAGAGGAGTTCACTGAGGTAATGCCATTAGCAGCAAGCATCAGGGCCAGTGTAACACTGACTGTCTGCAGAAGGCAGTGCTCACCAGGTCACACAGCAATGACATCACTGAAGCTGTCTGCAATGCAATGGCAAGTACAGAACCCATGCTGCAAGGCTGATTTACTTTTTGGTTGCTTGTTTTGTTTTGCTTGTTGTATGACTTCGTCAGATTAGCAAACAAACAAACCAACCAAACAACAACAACAAAAAAAACCCAAACCCACCACAGCCCCAGTAGTCTGGAAGCAGGATTCTGCAATATTACATTGTACATAGACAAATGCATTTGTTTATACATTCACAGGCCCAATTACTCATTAGAAGAGTGCTGATGGATGTTATGCAAAAGGGTTTATAAGGATTGCTGCAGTGGCACTGGAGACTAAATAACTTTCCGTAGCTTGTAGCAGTTCTGTAACAACTACAGGGCTTAGTAAAAGCTCACAGCTTCCTTACCACGTTTTTATTCCTACACTTCCCATGGAACTGCAGAGAGCCTGCAAGACAGCAAGACTTTCTTTAATGACACACTACAGCTTTATAAAAAGGGCCACCACTTCTTGCAAACTCCCTATCCATCAATCTGCAAATGTGCTGACCTGAGGCCCAGTGCATGTTTTGATAGCAAATAGCTTCAAGGTGTTCGGGTGCTGCACTTCCCCTTCGCCTGCCAT
Source organism: Phylloscopus whistleri (assembly GCA_017589585.1). Taxonomy (NCBI): domain Eukaryota; kingdom Metazoa; phylum Chordata; class Aves; order Passeriformes; family Phylloscopidae; genus Phylloscopus; species Phylloscopus whistleri. The sequence continues at coordinate 377,532 of JADMLD010000177.1, forward strand.
TGTCACAGTGTCCTTCAACATCAGCTGCTACAACTCAGGGGCTTATTCTTTTGGATAACAAAGTCAGCAGATATTATTAATTTTTGGAGAGGGATGAGAAGAGGTGGAGGATCTGTTTCACACTCACTTTGTTTCTAACCAATATAGAGACTTCTTACGTTACATGAAAGATAAACCTTGCTTTCAATTTCTCCTGCTGTGCTTGTCACTTTTTAATTGGGTTTGATCTGATAGAGTAATTCGCACTTTCACAGTTCAGTCCTGCCCCTACATGCAATTTTACAATGCCCTTGAAGCACACAGCTTAATATACCAGCATTATTCAATGACAAAAAGTAATGGACAAGAATACACCACTAGTCAAAAGTAGGTCAGCAAAAAGCTAACACTCATTTGGAAATCACCTCACATCACTAAACCCTACTCTTTCCTGTCAAATGTTTTAACTACATTAAAAGAAATGCAAACTTTGCTGCTGAAAAAGAAAGCTCCCCAGACTAGCTTTGTCTCCTTGCCTTCTTCTCTGTGTAATTGGAAAAGCTGTGATCTGGAGATTTTGCTGGAAGGAAAGCACATCTTAAAAATCTGATTAAGGTTACTTCCCTTGCAACGAACTGTAGACAGCACTGCAACAAATACAGAAATACTTTCAGCCTTTTAGATCATCCATTGAAATAGAAGACAAGCAACAGATTAGCAGATTTTTTGTTCTAATTTAATGAATCTATTCACCACCACTTCAAAGCAAAAAAAATGCAAACAGGAAACCGTGTGTGCCTTCAATCTGGCCAAGAAAGTACTAGATGATAGAGAAAGAAAAGAAATAATAATTTATGAGATTCTTCTCTGCATGCCAAATGGTGTATGTTTACATTTAAGTGAATGGGGTTGCCTTTTTCCCTCAGTTCTCTGGGGATTTACATGCTTAGCTTATATTGGCCTTGAGGGGAGTTATTAAAATAAAGAAGTATAAATTCTCTATTAAAATGAAGAAGTATAAATACTCACAGAAGATCAGAACACCAGGTTATTTGCTAAGACTAAAAATAAACTTCTCTTGTGAAGTCGTAATTGAAGAAAAGTGAGTCAGCATTTCTTTCCCTTATTTTATCTTAAATTTTTCTTCCTCCTTACAGCAGCAAAGTCCAGTCTTGGAATCAGTTCTGGTGAGACAGAACTGAGGAGCAGCAGTGAGCTCCTGTGGTGGCCTTTTTAGTGCTACAGAATGTAAATCTTCCATTTTAGAAGCTGCATAAATACCATTCAATATTTAACCTAGGTAGCATTCCTTTAAAATATCATCACATGCCATTTCTCATCTGAAAGCAGCCCCAGTGGGGTAATGCTATTTCTGTTACTCACAAAGATTATTCAAGCCTGCACATGAAAGCGTATCATTACTTGTATTCTTCAGTCTCTTATTCTTTGGTCCTCAAAAATTGAATTTAAAAAGACCTATGGACTATGAGATATGTTTTGGATTCTATGATCAATATTTAGTAAAAGCTTATAAAACCTGAGTACCTGACACCGAAAACCCAGTGCTCGTATGGATGCTCTAGATGTAGAAGCTTGGCAACTCAGAATAAATCTTTAAAATTGAATAAGGGGCTTTAAAAATGGTAGTCAATATCACAGTAGTTTTCACAGGTCAGTGGTTCTCCACCAGACAAGCCATCCACTGAGTCCAAGAGATACAAAATCCGAAGTAAATTTTTTGCCTTCCATTCTGGAAGGCATTTCTTTTTCTTTTTCCTTTTTTTTTTTTTTTTTTTTTTTTTTCTTTTTTAAAGGATAAAGAGTGTAGATGAATATTATGTTCCTTCTCATATATTTTATTAGGTAGAGTAAAACTCCCACTGGCTTCAATGACGTTTTTGCCTGACTTAAGGATCTAGGAATAAAAATAAAAATAACTGCATACACATGCATTGATCTACTCTGAGGACAGAATTAGGTGTGAACAAGGCTGACATGTTGTTTCTCCTGTCACTATTCTTTCTTAAATGTAAAAATTGTTATTAATACTAAGAGAAAATGAAAGCAGAAAACGAGTCTATGAAAATTATTCTGATCTTTTCTGTCATGAAAGATGTACTACATTAATGTGTGAAGTTGGGGTCTGAAAAACTGAAGAATGATTTTGATATATTTAAAGGTTCACTTGAAAAGACAGTCAAACTTCAGAGATGACATCTCAGCTGCCCAACTACATGTCAAGATGATTTATCAAGCCCCAGTAACAAGATTTTGGATTACAAAATGGTAATCCTGCAGACAGACAGGGGAAAACCCCAAAGAGCAAGCTCTGTGTGAAGAGCAATGGCCACTCTCCAATACATTGTTCCCAAGGAACTCAAGTAGAAAGAACAGAAAAAGTCAGGATTAAAAGCACAAAAATAAGTGCCTTATTAAAAAAGTGTAAATACTTAAAAAAGGTAAATTAAATTCTATGCTGATTCCCTGTCATCCAGTAACATAGTAAATACTGAGATACATAGTTATTATCTGTCTCTTCCAGTAATTGAGGTTTGAAATGCGCTAATCCTCTAAATAACATTGCAGAACAGCACAAATTAGCTGAGGAAATTACTGCCACCAGAGATGAGGTGGCCAAAATTTAGGAGTCCAAATGGACTGGATATTTTGCAATTAGAAACAGTACATGAAGGTGAACTGGAAACACAAACATCTGTAGTGAACACATAAGAAATTAAAGCCAGACATTTAAAGACACAACCCAATCTTACTTGATGGGAGTTGAAAATATTCTCTACCTAACTGGAGATGATTCCATAACTCAATCACAAGGTTTTTCCCTCCTGTAAGCAGCTGGCCTGGGGAATAGGTTATTGTCCTGCCACAGAAATGGAAAGCTGTGCAGGCAGCCACTGGCAGGCAGCTCAGGAGCAGCAGTTCTGCTGGGACTGAGATCTGTGAATGCAGCAGAGCTGTACTATGCAGGGCTGCTAGACAGCCTCAGTCCCTCTGGATGGAAAAGAGTCTGCAACGACAGCTGGGTGATTCAGTAATGTTGATCTTATCATAATCCCATCCCACAGGAGAAGAGGGGGCTTTCAGGGATCCATTGTCAAATGACACTCCACTGCTTTCAGAGCTCTCAGAGGGATGGAGTATGCAGTATCTTGTCCATGTGAAGATTTCCATCAGCATCACTTTCCTCTCCAGCACTAGACAGTCAACTGCTCTGATACCATAGAGCAACACTTCTGATATATAGAAGCAAACAACTACATGTTTCATCTAGAGCATCACTGTCTTAAAGTACTTCTCTCACCCCCACATTTAAAATCTTGTAGTATATTTCCCCTTTATACCCTCTAATTCTGGAAAAATATGGAAGGTAACAAAAATCTATGAAGAGTAATAGTGAAATACAAAATTGGCAGAACACAGGACAGCATAGCATTTTGCCCCTAATACTGCTCTGAAACAGGAAAAGACTGGAACAGTGTGAACAGCTCGCCTTCCTCAGGAAGTTCCCTTTGGAGCTGTGGATGCAGTGTCTGCTGTTCAACTTCTCCCTAACACATTGGTACATCCTGAACAGGAGGAAGTGTAGTCTAACCTCCAGACATGCTGGGAATGGGTGGGCACTGCAAGCCCAGGAGAACCAGCTTCCTCTCTTTAGGAGATCACATGAAGGCCAAGTTTGGCCAAGTTTTTCCAGCTCATTTGGAAAGATGGCAGTATTTTACACATAGCAGAAGTAGGCAAAGAAAATGCTCTTTCTGCTTGTGTCAAAGCTCTCAACATATTTACAGCTGGCTTGATTTGTAGACCTTGGTGCAACAATTATTTTGAGCATGCAATAAGATAAGTGGAACCTTGCCTTTGATGTAAAGAATTACAGCTAAACATAGATAGCATACAGAAGATACTGATTTTAACAGAGAAGCCACATTCTGCTCTCAAGTTAGATGTCAGGGCAGATATAAGTTATGGAAAATCTCAGAATGAACAGAAGTTTGACAAAGAAACAAAAAAACCCAGAAAATAGATCTTACAAAGAGAAATGACAGGAGGCGCCAGCAGCTCTGCCTATAACAACTGACAATTCTGTCTTTGAGCAAGGCATAAAAGGTTTGCAGAGGTGACAAGGAGCAGGGGAAAACCACCCTGCATAAAAAGGCACATTTGAGAAACAGACATTCCCAGAATCTGCCTCCTGCACCTTCTTTGTTGTATGCAGTACTTTTCATCCAAAGAGACAGGTGACCCTTCAAGTTCTGTGACGATTAAATTGCCTAAATTCAAGAGAATTACCGGTTCACATGGTTTCTGAGCTTCTTTCAAATTTCTGCGAAATCTGTCAAACCTGACATAGGGATTCCTTCCATGCTACATGTGGGAGACAGCAGGCAGAAGGAGGCAAATTACTTTCAGTAAATAATTTACCTTAAAAACATCAGCTGAAATTTTATGCATTGTTTTATTACACAGTATCGAAGCAAGCACCCTGATTCTGAACTGAAGGGGCAGTAGGCCCAACAATCACCAGAGCACATAACAACATGAAAAAAGATCTGCCTTGATACAGTCTCTTTAACAGACTATACGAATTGTAGGGAGGGTGACAAAGCAAATAGCACCAGATCACCCACCTGTGCAGCCCCAGGTCTGGAAGCAGCCTCCTGGGCGTCCAACTCCTCCCCTGCATGTACCACCTCTGAAGTAACCACAGGCTAGGTGCAGATCCCCTATCACAGCCTTGGTTACTTTTCCACAAATGATTCAAAAGCTACAGATGATTGGAGTGCACTAAATGGAAGCTTAAATTGGCTGCAGAAAACCAGCTAGAAAACCATTCCTACTTCATGTGTTTGGTACCAGATGACAATATTCTCACTTCGGGGTAATCTGAGCTCAAACCAAACTCTCTCTCTGCTTTACACTGCTGACATAAACAAGCCAACTTGCTCCGGAAAGGTTTTCTTCATTGCAGACAGGTTTAACTTTATTTAAAATTAGACAGGACATGGATTCTCACACAATTCCTAGCTCCAGAGTGCCTGCATAGTACCACTTCTGGAAGAACGCTGGAGATCTTCACCGATAACATCCTTGGGGGATGGAGGTTCCTGAATTCTCCTATGGGAAAGTGAAGGTTGAGTTTTCCTCTCCCATTCCATCACATGGATAGGACCATCCTTTTTCCTTGCTTCTCTGCAGCCACCAGAATCATTGTTTACACTTTGTTACACAACAACTTATTAACTTACTTTAGTATTGAAAGTATCATCTCTTTTCCAAAACCCATGAGAAAAGTTTCCTTTCATTTTTCCATTCTTATTTCTCTTGCATCCTTTACTATGTAACTGGGGAAAAACGAAGGGGAAGACAGAGATATCAGAGAGCAATCTTCTGCTTACATTTTCTCCTACCTGGTTCTCCTCTCTGCCTGTTTGCCACCTATTACTTCAATCCTGTGCTGACCATCTGTTTAGCCTCCCTGCTCCAACGAAAAAAAAAAAATAAAAAAAATAAAAAAATTCCTTTTTTCCTTTCTCATCACAAAGCAAAGCCTGAACATCAAGGAGAGCCCTCATGTGTCCAGCTTGCCCTCTGTAGACTGTCAGCAGTCACAAGACATCATCTGGAAATCATTACACACCCGAACAAGGCAACCAGACTCAACATGTGCAAAGGCACCAGAAGAGTTCAAACTCGTTACTTGAATTGCCACAAAGTTTTTCCTGGAAGTAAGATTTATTTTAACACTGTTAGATAAGATAAAAAGATCCAGAATGAGCCCTTTATGTAGCTCTCCAAGACAAACAACAGAGAACAATCAAGGCTTTATGCATGAGCTAAGCTCCATGACAATTACTGACAACACCTAATGCCTATGTTATGAAAGGCAGGAACAGGTCAAACATTTCTGTCTGACCAGCCAAACTATAAAACAAGTGAAATCACAATTCAATTTTTGGCTTAAGAGGGTACTTTACAGCTAATATGGATGATCCATAGACGAGGGGACTCATGTCACAGCCATTCAACAACATCAAGACTTCTAAAAGACGGAGTAGCTGGTTTCAGGTGGCTGTTCTGCTGAACTTCCACCTAATGCTTTAGCACCTAAATCACAACTAAAAAATTATATTAAACTACTAACCCACTTTGGCTTTTTAATTTAAGGTCACAAAGAAAAGATGACCAAGGATTTTTCTCAATCACTCCTACCCATCCAGAATTTTTTTTCTAAAAGGACTCTGCAAAATTTCATGCTAGTCTTAATACTGCTGATTATTCCTTTCCTATGAGAAAAATATTCTTTTCCTTTTCAACATGCTTGCTAGTCAGGCCATACAAATTGGCATGACTCCAGGCACCTACGGAGAGACAGCCCTAAGTCAGAGGATAAATATATTTTTACTTCAACAAATAAAATTAATTACTGAAGAAATTGTGTTCAAAACCACTTTATTGAACAAAATCACTGCAACACAGAAAACAAAATTAGAAAAATGGAATTTTCCCCCAAATGCTGCTGTAGAATCTGGTCACTAGAAGAAATTAAAGGGAGAGCACCGTACAAGCATAAGAGTTTTGAAAAGCAACAAAAAAAGGGAAAGAAGTGTTCAAAAAGCCAAAGCTATCACTGACAAAGGGAAATCACAAACACCTACCTTCATAGTAGAACAATTTGCTACTAAGACATCAGTCCTTCAGATAATTTTAAAGAAAGCAAAGTAGAGCTTAAAGGTATATACTGAAGGTTAGAAGTAATACAAATTGCAATAGTGATGAGAAAGAATATTCAGCATTTCAAGCTATTTTTTAACAACCTTGAAATGACATCAAATAAAGCAGGGACTTCCTGTACCAAGGCTTACAAACAATACCTGCAAATAGCACTAGCTTACATTTTCGTACTGCTGTTCTCTCTAAGGATCTAGCACAGGTCTTCAGAGAAGCAGCAATTTCTGTTTTGAAAAATAGCTGACAATGAGACCATGATACAGAGAAGCAGTGTCCCACATACACAGAAGTTTTCAGAAACCCTTTGTAAACTACTTGACCATTGTTGGCTATACCAGTCCTCCTTTCTACAATGCAATTACAAGGCTTCCAAACAAGAAAAAATGTAAAGCTACTCAGCAAAGAAGTTGAGCAGAGCCTGCTCTGCAGCCATTTCAGGGACAAGGGAGCTTTAATATATCACTTTCCTTAATCCCTAATAATCTTTGCCCTATCTGCTTCCTCCTGGCATTATGCAACCTGCACATAATGGCATATGAGTTTGATTAAACCCACAAGTAATATTTGGCTATGCCTGACATATCAATGTAAACATGATGCTTTCGACCATGACCATGCAGTGATGCCTTAAAAGCCTCTTTGCTCCTTAAACACAAAGCTGGGGCAGATATTTACACAATGTAAGTGGGAGAATTACTGCAGCTGAGCAAAACAGATGTACTTACAAGAACGTATGTGCACTAAGTGCTTCTACTAATCCTCAGCACCCAAAAGGGCAGAGTCACAGACACAAGGGCATGCTGTTGAGGGGACAGATGTTTTTTGAACTGCTTTCAAGACAGGATCATTAATTTAATTGACCGACTTAAAAATGTTGCTTACACTATAAATTCTTTGTTAGTTTTCTTATTAGCTTTCTATTAGTGTAAAACTCTACTGCAGCAGAGCTCTTGAAAACAACAGCTTTAATATCTCTAAGCTAAGGTGGTCACAATGAAGGCATAAGATTTCACATAGAGTGATAAAGCACACTTTATAACTTAGTTGTACACACCACTTTACACTGCATAATAAAAAAGGGATTCCAATGACATTCCAAAGGAAGAGAAACTCCAGCACATTGCAGATTACCACGTAATCTTCACTTTCTCTTTCATATCTTTTTTCCTTGATACCCTCTTTGGTCACCAGAGCCAGGCATAAATCTACATCTTCCTCTTACCTGGATAAACTATAAAATATTTGAACTCCCTATAGCCTTTTGTTTTTCAAGAGAGAATTCATATTTTGCTTACAAAGATGATGAAAAAAGCAGCCTTATTACAATTCAAACTCTCTTTCTAGATTGAAGCAGTTTAGCATCAATAGAAAATCTTTTGTTCGAATTAAACCCTAAGACCTCTCTTTATGTAATGTCCATAAAGGAAAGAAATTAAAGGCCTTGCCCTTCATATCAAGTCTCTGCATTGCTATATTGTAAGTAGGATGAGTGAACTCATTCTTCAAAACAGCAGAATGCTTTAATGCAGTGGCCTTAAAAAAAATTCCCTGAAAACAGCAGTTTCTGTTGAAACTGACACTCTTTCTTGACTTTTGTTTCTTTTTCATACATTTTATTTGCCATATGACCCAAGTTGTCTCCCTTCTTGACTCCTAAGTCTAGCAGTTTGTGTCATTTTCTCCTCAGCTCTTCTTTTCAGTTTCTAGTCTGCCTTTCAAATTCCTCTTTTTCAGATTTTGTCAGCTTTGCCCTTTCACTTAAGCTGTAAATCATTCCATACCACAGGGAATTTTATCTCTGGTTTTGCTCTCTGTATCAAACTTGCAGTGTTCAAGCCACTTCTAGAAAAGAAAACTTTTAAGTACAAGCTAGTAAGGGCTCCTGAGACAGCAGTTTTTGGACACTTGACTGGTCATTCTGGTGATGTTGAGACAACTTCCCAATGGCTGATCTAGACTATTGTACAACAGCTTAATTGAACATTTTCTCATATCGAGTGTTCTTTACGTATGATTTCACATGCTTAGTTGATGTAATCTTCATGACCTAAATTATTTTTCAAGTATCACCTTGAAAAGGAAAGCTTTAATTTCCTAAGTCTTGAAGACATGAGGAAGAAATTCAACTGTGGCAAAAATCCAAATCTTCAGAACATCCCAGCATCTGCAGCAAGAAGAGCATTATGAGGCTATTCCAAAATGTCCAACATTAGGATCAGAATTATGCCTCCTCTCTTAACCTTCTCACTAAGGTGCAAGAGCAGCAGTAACTTCTTTTGGACACTCTCAGGACAAACTAATCAGCTCTACAGACAACATCATCACTCCTTCATGGAAAAGGTGGACAGGCAGATAGAATTGTCCACCACAACAAGCCTGGGCTGTGGCACATAAGGAATGAAATTTTCTATGAGTCTCACAGCCTGAAAATTGAGAAGATGACTCAGGTTTCCTGCTCAGGTATCCAGCCTGATTATTGGACAGTCAACAGCTTAAGAGAGATTCTGCCCAGAAACCACTGGAGAAAAGAGAAGTGGAGGGAGTCAAATAGGAAAAAAAAGTTGTGATGAAGAGCAGGTTGAAAGGTGCTGCTGAAGAACTGAGTCCAAGGAAACTCCGTTGGTCTGCAGCAGATGAGCAGATTACAGCTTTCAAGGGCACTCTGTTCAAGTGTGAGTAGAGCCAAGTGGTACAGTTCACCACACTGGAGAGTATTTTTTCAATTGAGCTGCTGCCTCTGTGCCTGGCTGACTGACTAATATGTCATTTAAACAATTAGAGTGGTTTCTCTGTCATCTTCCCTCGCAATTCAATTTTAAACATCGGGACAAATTGCCCACCATCTAATAGGAGTGGACTTGTACCACCCTGCATGTTTATGCAAAGTTGAGGAACATTCAACATTTCCCCATCTTTAAGGTCCCCCATAGATTTTGCTGCTAACACCAGGTCAAGTTGTAGAAATGAAAAATGCTCACACAGTAAATGCTTCCACAGTGTTGGATTGCAAGAAGCTTTTTCAAAGCACTGTTTGTGTATTTTAGCTGTGAAACTTCCAGGGATATCAGTAGGAGTCACACAGCTAAATCCCCAAGCAACACTTTTGGAAATTACTTATATTTAAAGGAGGATTAGAAGAAAATACTTCTTAAGCCATTTTCCATGTAACATTTTCAGTCTAAGATTCGGAGAAATACGGAATCATTTGGGGGAAATACATGATTCACTGGGTATCAATTTTTCCATCCAATTAGGTTGGGCAGCTATGCTGAGTATTTAACACACACCCTTGCTTCTCCCTCCCTTTCCACAGAGTGTATATATTAAACACAAGTTAAGACTTCTGGGTTTTCAACTTTGTTGATTTTACATTCCTTCTGGGATTTAAAGTACTACTTTGTTTAATTATTTTTCCTCTACTCATCCACAGTATTGAATGACAGTAATAATGAACTCAGAATCATTGTACAAATCCCAGTAGGAACCATTCACAGTTTGCTAATAGGACATTATATTTGCATTACCAAGTTCAGTTCAAAGCACGTTGTGTAAATTAGCTCTGAGGGTTACTACCATGAATCTAAAACCAGAACATCAGGTCAATTAGCACAGCTCCAAAGTACAGTATTTTGGGTGAAAACATAAGGGGTATGATTAAAATTCTAGGAAACCCTCTTTTCGGCTAAGTGCCTCTGAAAAGATGTTTCACTTCTGGGAGAAATCAGATTGCCTCAGCTCACAGCAGTGTAGCCTGATGCCAGTGACCCTGCTGCCTGATAAGCACTATTGACCTGTTCTAAGGAGGGGGCAAAATTAACTCCCAGGAGGTGTAGAAATCCTCAGAACCCCACAGAGACACTTCCTTTCCCATCCAAATTAAAAGAAGAGGTGAATATGAGGAAGACGTGGAGGATGTGGGAATTTAACATGGAATATATTGCTTACATAAAAATGCAACTAACGCACAAAAGATACTCAGTTTCCTCCACAGAGACAAACCCAGCACGCACCAGCTCACAGCCAGAGACTAAAAAGTCACAGTTTAATAATGCTGAAAGGAGACCCACAACAAATTAAGGCAAGAAGTACCCAGTAACAAATACTGTAGGACTATTTACTTTTAGAGCGGACAAACATACATGTACAGACACACAGACAAATACAGAAGTAGTTAATGAACTTAAAGAACTTCAGAGCCCACATAGCACCTTTGGACAAACTGCTGGAACAGAAGTATGCAGACACAACAGGAAAAGAGGTATCCTAATGAAGTTCTACCTCAGAACTACAACTCTGATGAAGCCAGAAGGTGTCACCTAAAAAATAAAAGGAAGAGCCAACGGATATTATTCTGGTCAAGTCTGTTAATTGGTCTAGATCCTACATTCAGTTCAGGTCAGTCTTATTAAGCCATCAAGTCAGCACAGCACATGGATTATACTTCTACCTGGCCAAAGATGATCCTAAGATTCATTCCTTGAAGCATTTTGTGGTTAAGCTTCTGAAATTTGTGTAGCTGCCTTGAAAGGATGCTTACTCTGTAAATGCTAACACATCACTATTCTCTGCCGAAAGGTACTTGAAATAACAGTTAGGAAACTTCAAAATTATTTTACCTTAAAAGATGGGATTTCAGATGACACAACAGAAGTCATTCAACGGACAGGCTTTATAGTCAACTGTATAAAAATGGTCATTCCTCACACAAGACAATGGCTAGAGCTGGGACACAGAGGGGTATTTCATCATTAATATTTATAAATCTTTAATTCATTAAGCTGCAGCCTAATGGATCTATAGGGGCTGAACCAAACAAAACTCCTCACAAGGCCTGAAAGAAATTATTGTGATATAGACAGGATCAGGTAGAAAGGTATAAAAAAAAAAGAGATACTGGGAAACAAATTCAATGTTTTGAGTCAAGTACCTCCACAAAAAACTTTCAGGTTCATGTGCATGACCAGTTAAATAGCTGTAACCTCCTGGTGGAAGTGGTGAGAATGAAAGGATTTGCCTATGTGAGAAAACAGCACACAAATACATAACAAATTCCACCCTAGCTGCAATGCAAACTGATGTGTGAAACAGAAAATGGGCTTTTAGTGAATTATAAATAGCTGGCAAGGACTGAATACTCAGCTGGGCAAAAAACGCTTTATATGGAAGACAGTAACACATGAAAGATCAGAAAGCATACGTAAATTGAAATAAAATGAATATGTTGCTAGAATACAAACAAACAAAAGTTGTACTTTGGAAAGTAAGCACTATAAGATGCTTACTATTCCATGACAACTCAGCAACAAAGAGATGAGCTGGAGTGCCCAGAAAAGTAAAAGATATTTGGTATAGTAAGTGCATCTGAAACTAGGTAGAGTAACACAAATCAAATGACTGCTTATTGTATACCTACTCAGTAGCACAGGGAAGCTTAGATTAGCCTTAGGAGTCTTAATATTACAAGCACAAATGAATTTGCAGAGGCAGTGAAGCAATATGTTACTGCAAGATTCAATAGGATCTCCTGTGAAAAAGATTCTCTCCTTAAAGGACTATTCAGCTGAATTTGAATTCTCCAAATTTTTTTCAAATCAACTTATGGGTTGTTTTCTTTCCTTATTTCAATTACAACTGTTATTTTCAATTTGCTGTTATTTTCCATTGGGTCCTTCTAATGTTCCTTCTATCACTTTTTATCATCATTTAAGAGGCAGAGAAACTCTCAAATATTTTATCCTGAAGAAGAAAAAAAAAAACAACCCAAGATTTTTCTGTCATTCTGCTTTTTTTATATCCACACTGAAATATCAATTACAAGTTTCCTTTTAGCATACACAGATGCACAAATGTAGCTGAATCTGTGTCAGACTTCTAGGTGCATCCACACAGGGTCAGGGCAAACAAGAGTGGGGAAATAAAGCTTATCTCTGCTTCCTCTGTGTCCAGCATGCTTCTATCAGTCTATCATCTCCCTAATGAGTGGTGCAACTCTTATTCTTAATTGTGCATTATTCCCATTTTCAGCATTTTTAAAACTAAATTATCTGAAGATAAAAGATGTCCAAAGGGGAATCATACCCTAAGAAAATGCATTCGAGGAGCAGCAATTAAATATTCACTTTCTAAAAAGTTGTGAGGCAGAATTGCTTAATAATGATTCATTTCAAATGAACCCAAAGAAACTCAGATTTTTAATAACTTCATTCTCCTTGGTCTTCCCCAGAAGATATTTAAACAGGGCACACAATTGCAATTAGCAGCAGGAAGCAAGTATTGCTTCACTAAAGCAAAATAGAGCATGTCAGCATAGGAAAATAACAGCTGCCTACTTTGATTTCTGGCATTTGATTTTGGTTAAAATACATTTTTTTGTGGGAAGTTCCATGTCATTTGGATAGCTACAGTTCTTTGAAAAGCATTAACATATTTATGTTTTCATAATTATTTTTAACAGAGTTTTGAGCACTTGCTCTCCCCCCAAATCAGAAGATCTGTAAGAGGTATTGGCCAGCTGAACTGGTCAAATTGACAACTGGGGGCCAGGTATGGTCATTTCACAGAACACTGACACACAACTCCTGCCACATGAGGTTGTCATCTCTTCCTGTAGGGCTTCTTCACAATTTACTAAAATCCATTCTCTGTGCTTTAAGGAGCTCTCCTCAACTTTTTCTGTCATGCCTTCCTTGACAAACAGGAATCCCTGGTTCATGAAGGTTCTGGACCAGAAGCACACTTGAGGCCAGCAGAGAGTGAACAGTGCCACCTCCTGCCCCACTGCCCTGAGCTCATGGGCCATGCCAGCCCTCTACTGCAGCCAGCCAGGCATGTAATGACTTACCAGGTTCAGATGGCACAGCAGACCTGCCGAGCTTGCACAGTGCAAGGAGGAGGGGGGAGACATACAAAAAGAAGGGGAATGAAAAACCCTTGTGTCACAGCTTCTGTCACCCTGCCATAAAAATCACCATGTAGTCTAGTAAGAATCACCTTTGATTAACCATTTATCTTCCACCCTCCTTAGTTAAGGAATTAGCAACAAAAGCATTAAATGACACTGGATTTCCTTTGTTTGCTTTGCACTGTCTTAAGACTTTATCAGTTCTAAAAGTTGTTAGTGTAATCTGCTTTCTACTGGGCAAGGCCACACAGATATACTGCATCCAACTTAGAACAAAAGTAATTATCCTGCTTTGCCAATTATTTGAAGAATATTTATTCTTTTGCCCTAAACTGCCCAAGAAACAGATTGCAGCTTCACTATTGTAGTGGTTTAGGTGTCTACCATAATCATTTACCTATTTCCCTCTGTGAGATAGGATTAAGAGGAAAAGCAAAGCAGGCTCAAAGTTAAAGGATACAAAGATAGATTTATTAACACAAACTAAAAGAAGAAAATGAGAATCAAAATTAAACTTTCAAAAACACTTTTCCTCCCCACAAACTGTTCACTTTCCTACTAACAACATAAAGAGGCAAAGTCTGTGACTTTCAGTCAGTTTCACCACTTAAAATAGTCTTTCATCAATTCTCAGGGAAATGAGTCTCTCTTAGAACTCCCATGGAAACATTGCCACAAGAAAAACAGTTCTCTGGTGACTCTCATGTCATGAATCTGCAGCCTCCTGGATAAACTCTGCAGTCCGTGAAAACCCTCCCAATTAGCAGTTTTCCCGAGCTGTATATGGGTCATGGATGCTTTGGGGTATTGTTTTTAAAATACAACTGCAAAGGCAAAGGATTTTATTCATCTCATGGAACAGAGATCTCTCTTCACTTCTTCACTGGGACAGAGGGCTTCTTATTTTATCTCTCTCTCTGTTCAAACTTCTCAGTAGGATCACAGCTACTAATTAACTTAGTCCATCACAAATACCTTTGTGTCGCTCTCGACAAGAACTCACACCTACACCTTGCGATGTCTGAGGCAGAAAGGAGGAGGGCTTATTTACAGAATCAGCATTTATCAAACTCTAGCAGTGACCATGGATTGGAGGAAGAAAATCTTCTTCTCCAACCACACTGGACAACCCAACAGTCCATCTACAGTCTCCTCCTTATGAAAATAATGTAAACATTGCTAGATTTTACAATAACAAGAAGCTTGTTTATACGAAAGTGTATCTGACTCCAAAACACAGAAGGCTAAAAATAAGACTTTTACAAACTCCTTAAAGAGGACAGAGGAGAATGGCAAAAACCCAGACAACATCTTTGCTGCAATCTGTCTCCCCAATCCACTTTGCCCATGGTTTAAAGGAATATTCTAGCATATTACAGTTCATTACCACAGCTCATAAAAGACTTTCAGCCTAGAACTAGGCAACTCCTCAATCCTTTCTCCCAATTAGTCTTCTACTCTCTCTTCACTGACTTCCATCTCATGCTGTGTCTTCTCTACGTTTCACACCACCCTTTTCTTTTTACTCAAATGGAGGATTAGAGCTTTGAAAGTTTCATCTGCCAAGGAGAGAGTTAACACTAACCCGAAGACTCAGAAATGGCGGCCAGGATCTCAGTAGTTAGCCAGGCTGATGGATGCCTCCCCCTCCACCCCTCGGTCTCATGCGGGGTGGCCCAGCCCGGCCTCAGCCCGGGCCAGCAGCCTGGGGAAGCCTTAAGGTCAGCTGGATGTTCACAGCCATGGCCTCCCCCTCCCTGCCAGGGCTGTGGCAATGGCAGAGCCCAGGGCACGGCCAGGCCAGGGCCAGCTGCCCCCCAACCCCAACAGGGAGGAGCGGCAGGGCCTGGCCGGCCTGGGCCGCTCCACGGAGCAGCCCCAGGGCACCGGCAGTTACCTGCTCCTCTGGCCAGAAGGAAAAGGACTGGCATGGACACAGTCTCAGCTTTATATGTGTATTCATAAAGTCACATCCAGCTTCCTCAGTGGTCATATAATGTGTCAGTATCTAAAAATTGACCTCCGATTGGTCCCTGTCTTTTCCACAGGAAATTAACAGGTCCTTACAGGGTGACAGGGAACTGTTTCTTTATCTAAAAACCAAGCTCTGCTGACCCATGACAACTACTTACTGTAATAAATGTTGTAAAATAATTCGGTTTTATTGTAAACGTATATTATAAAGTCATGTAAGCTTGAAAATTAAAGGCACCGGAGGGAACAGCATTAGCAGAAGAAAGAAGGGTGGCACCAAGAGGAGAGGGGCCTTCACCCAGATGGGTCTGCCAACGACCCAATGCTTAACGACTGATATGAATCTCAACTGCATCGTCAAGGCCGTGCATCCCAATACAGGGTTCCATAAATCCAATCATGGGCATCTTCCTTGTCGGAAATCTACTCAACAGACCCACAGCAGGAAAACAAAGATACATGAATATTTATCTAACACAAAGAAGACAGAAGACTGGAGCAACATCCTGTACAGTAGAAACACTGTATAAAAACCGGCTGCACAGTACAGACTTTGTGAACTGTGGGGGACTCGGTGCAATAGAGGCCGTGTCTGAGGTTCACTCAGTGTCGACCCCGGGCTCAGCACTGAATTTTGCTTGTGGCTTTCTCAGACTTTTCTATTTCAAATTTTCAATAAATTCTTTTATTGATAAATTGGCTGTTTTAATTTATAACACTTACCTATAGTGCTTCTTGTATTTACTGTGATTTCTAGGAAAACAATGCTACTCTCAAGTACATTTTTATGATGGATTTTAATTTTCCCTGAGGGCAATTTCATTCTTAGAAATGACACAATAATGCAAACATTCTCTAGACAGAGAAAAAAATATAGAGGCACCCTAATAAGCTATAAATCCTTTCCACAAGCTTCTGTTGTCTTTTTAAGACTTAAATTATATTTGTTGCTGTGGATTGGGTAATCATAGCATTCCAGATGTGGATGAAGGAACTAGATGGACAACAAAGAAAATAAAATCCTTCACTGTCCAAAAAAAGTCTATTTCAGGAAAAAACTTCTTACAAAAAGCACAGATGCAAAAATGTACTTGGGGTACCCTGTTGGGAATTCTAGCTGATGGGAACCACAACTATTTCAGATCAAGCAGCTTCAGACCAAAGTGACAGCTTGTATAGCTGGACTATATTTAAGGGCAAATCTCAGCCTCTCGAAAGTGTACTTCATTCGCTGCCATGGCTGAAATGAAATGAGGATTCTCATTTTTTCCTAAAACACTGAGCAAATTAAATGTCCTCTGGACTTGCCACAATAGTTAACAGAAGACCCCTTTGGGAATTTTGGCAAAAAGAGAGCAGCTCTCAGGCTACTTGGATTTCTGCCCAAGATGGGACATTCTGCACCCAGCAGCCTGCAGATGACAGCTGCATGCAACATCCTCCATGAGGAAGCAGTGTGGGTCCCCAGGGGTCACTACTGGGGCCAACACTGTTCAGCATTTTTGTCAGCAATGCTGATGGTGGGACCAAGTGCTCCCCCACTTAGTTCACTGAAGTCACCAAGCCTTGGAGTGCAGACAATACACTGGAGGGGAGGGATGGCATCCAGAGGGACCTGGACAGACCGGAGAGGTGGGCCCATACAAACCTATGAAGTTCAACCAACCAAGGTCCCACATGTGGGTTGGGACAATCCCAGGCACACCTACAAGCTGGGCAGAGAAGGGACTGAAAGCAGCCCTTCCAGCAAAGATTTTGGGGTGATGGTTGATGAACAACTCAACCTGAGTTGGCAATGTGCCCTCGCAGCCCAGGAAACCAAGGAAATCCTGGGCTGCATCCAAAGGAACATGGTCAGCAGGCCAAGAGAGGTGATCCTCCACTCAGTAGAGACTTGTGAGACACCCACCTGGAGTCCTGCAACCAGCACTAGTGTCCTCAACATAAGAAGGATATGGACTTGTTGGAGGAAGTCCAGAGGAGGCCACGATATTGATCAGAGGACTGGAGAACCTCCCCTATGAACACAGGCTGAGAGAGTTGTGTCTCTTTAGCCTGGAGAAGAAAAGGTTGTACAAAGACCTCATTGCAACCTTCCAGTATCCAAAGGGGGATACAGGGAAGCCAGAGAGGGACTCCTTGTCAGGAATGCAGTGCTAGAACAAGGGGGAAGGGGTACAAACTGAAAGAGGGTAGGTTTAGATTAGATATTAGGAAGAAATTCTTTACTGCGGGGGTGGTGAGACACTGGAATGGTGTGTCCACAGCAACAGAAGCTGTGGATACCCCAGCTCTGGCAGTGTTCAAGGCCAGGTTGGGTAAGGCCTCGAGCAGCCTGGTCTAGTGGGAGGTGTCCCTGCCCATGTCAGGGGAGGTTGGGACTGCATGATCTTTAAAGCCCCTCCCAACAATTAACATTCTACACGTTCTATAAACCACTCATCACCCTGCCTTTAAAGGAGTACCATTTGCGGTTGGACCCCAAAAACTAACTGATGCTCTTCACAGAGAGAGGAACTGTTTCACCATTTCAGTTACATGAACAGACTCAGAAAGACATGGGTACTGTGTCAACATCAGCTGAGAGTACAGGGATTAGAGACAGGAGCTGAATCCAACTGCTCAGTTTGTTGCTCCAAACTGTACACTGCTTCAACAGACCCAGAGCCAAAGATTATTAAACACAGCTGAAATTAAAACTATTTCTAAAAGCATTATCGAGGTGAAAGCAAGTCTCATCCGCAGCTGTGAAAGAGGAAACACTGCATACTGCCAGTGCATGTTTCACCCCAGGTGAGGGACTGGATCACTGTGCCACCTGAAGGACCAGAATGCTTCACAGGTTTACTGGGGATATCCCTGCTACCAGAAATAGCCAGTGTTCAGGGAGATTGCTTTCCAGCCTCCATCACAGAGATGCCTAACCCCTCACACCAAAGGACAGTTGGGACTTGCCAACAGTTTGTGGAGGGCAAGGCACCCCAGGTGACAGGTTTTATGACTTATTGTGATTGACAATGCCTATCAAGGGGGTACCCAAACTCTCCTCAAAGGGAGACTGTAACTTGCAAAAGTCAAAGCAAAAAGTTAATCAGCTGGTACATACCACAGAAACAAACCCTAACTCCTTTCATCCTTTCAGCAAGGCTCTGCTTTTGACCTGCTTTTTTCCTCTTTTTTTTTTTTTTTCTACTTCCATTTACCCTTCTTCAAAAAGACAATCAACAAAGGTATTTTTGCAGGCACAGCTTCAGTATCTGCACTGTCTTTGCTGCTATAGAGCATTCAGTGTCAGCATGCAGCTTAACCCCAAAACCACATGCAGAACATTTGCAGCTCAGGTGGGCTGGTGGGGAAGGCAGCCTTTGGGAAATTGGACACGTCGAGGCATATCATAAGCACAGGAACTGCTGCAGGGAGCAGGGTTAGAGGGTACCCCAGTACTTCATTCTGAATCAAACAGATCCAAAGGATGGGAAGAGAGTGGGAAGACAGTAAAACAGAAATGGGAAGATCCTGTGTTCCTGGGAAGTTCCCTCTGTTCTGCATGGACATTTAGGTCTCTGCATCTTTGACAGTGGCTGACAAAAGTGATATCAGCAAAATCCCATTTTAGCTGCATTACTTAAAATGCTTCCCACTCAGCACTACCATCCCCTCAGACTGAAATGGCCAACACACACAAAGATGTCTGTGAACAGTGTGAACAGCTGTCTCTAGTGCTGCATCAGCACAACCCATCACAGGCAAGTTACTTGCCACAGGGCATAATAGGGAACACCCAATCTAAGCACAAGTCAAATGCTATTTCAATTCAATGTTTTTGATTAGCCTTTCCCCTACTGTTATAGTCTTTTCACATTTCCCTTTATAATTTTGATAAAAAAATTTCTGCCCATGAGTCTGATATTTTCATACTTTCTAGTAAAAACACAAAATAATATTAAGAGATCCCTCAAAAAGGCCCTTGAAAACTTACCTCTGTTCTGAGCAGCTTCAGCTAAATTGAAATATTTATAAGTGAAACAAAAGAATGAAAAGAAAACCAGAATATCCTCAAGAATCAATGCAACACAAAACACAAGCAGGAAGGACTTACATTAGCAGAAACACCTTCACAACTGACACCTTCAAACTACCAAAATCTTTCAAAAAACTCACAAATCAAGATTGACATACAAGGTTCAAGCATTTCTGTGTCATCTAAATGGGATATTCCTCGTAAGAGACAAAAAGTGCCCTCCTGCCAGAGAAAACATGTGAACAGTTGAAAAAAATAATTTTAAAAAAATCACATCCCCATTACTCACCCTGATGCTCATTTTTAGTTACTAATTCTCTCATTGACAGCTTTGTATCCTTTTTCCCGGTCATCTCCTGAGATCAGCATCTATCAGTAGTTCCAGGTCTTGGGGAACAAAACTACAACTCTGAGACCTTCCTTTAATTGCTCTTCCTGAGCAATTAAACTTTTTATCTAATAATAATGGATTTTGAGTTCAACCTCCCACAGCATTCAGTGATGTTACTAAAGCTCTGCTTCAAAACAGCCCCAAATCATCAGCATATTGTATTAAAAAAAAGACAATTGAAGACAGAATAATTCTAAACTGTGTCAGGAATAAGGAGCAAAACCCTGAATTTATAAAGAAACAAAAAAATTTAATTCCAGGATTTATAAGGATTCTCTTACCTTTTCCATAAAGACTGTATCAGATTTGACAGAGAACGACAGAACAAATTATTGATGGGGTGAGGCATTGCAGATTGAATCAAAGAGTTCAAATAGACAGTGCTCACAGTACTGCCACTGGAAAAAAGGAAGTGAAAATCTCTTTGCCTCAATCACAGCTCCTTTGTCCACCTGCATAAAACTCCCAGGTAGAGTCTGGAAGCCTACTGCTTCAAGTCCTGATGAGCATTCATGGTTCACAGTAGGTAACTGGCACAAGAAGATGTAACAAGGATAGAGCAAAGGGTCATAGGACTGAGCTCCTCTAATGACAGCCTGTGTGGAAGGGGAAGTCAAACACAAAATGTGGTTGTTCTGGGGCTCACCTGGGATACAAAGAATTGGCTCAAGTGAGATAGCAAAGCTATGGCAAGAAGTTTTTTGAGGAAAATCCTTCATGCTATTCTAATACAAGTAGTCACAGATGGATTTATGGTTATAATAACTTTAGAAAGTAGCAAGTCATCATTTTCTTTACTGAATAACTCATTTCTGATGATACTTAAAGATGTATGAGTCTCAGTAGCATTAAACTTTTTTTGAAAAAACAGTACTATTTTATTAATAGTTCCTTAACTTCTTACAGATTTGTTTTAAATTAAACAATAAAACACAAAACAGGAAGATAAAATTGTGCTAGTGCAGTTCAAATATATATTATTTTTTCATTTAAAATGCAGAAAGCAAAGAAAAAATTTCAGGTCAAGTGAGGATAACTATATTCTTCTTGCTGATAAACAAGCCTTTGCACATATTGCCTCAGAATGTATTTTATCTTGTTAACACAAACAGCTTTGATATGAGAATTAAGGACAAAAATCATTGCTTGCTAATCACTTAATTGTTTTCAACTGAGATAGACTAAAAACTGTGACGGGCATTTTCAAAACCCTACCATTTCCTTGCAGAAAACGTATCAATTTCAAATCTCAGAATGTTCCTAAAGTTGCACTGAAGCAAGGAATATTTGATAAAGCTTGTTACAGACAACATTTTGAAGAAAAAAAAATTGTTTCGGAGTACAGTTGCACACACAAATAATGTCATGGTAATAACTCAAAAGCAAGGCTACTTCAAAGAAGCCAAATTATTCTTCAAGAAAATAAGAAGTTTATCGATCATATTTTCTCTTTGTAACCAAGTCATTTGCTGTTCTCAATGTCATTAACAGATCAATTTAGTTCAGCAGCAGAGCTAAATAAATCTGAATTAAATATTTTTGTGAGTTCAAATCACCTCGAATGCCTGTTCTACTCCAGACTTGGAACATAGCAAAGAGCTTAAAAAAAAGAAACTTCACTGATGCCAAGAAAGCATGTCAAGGATATCAGATTTTAAGGAAATGACAGCTCCCTCTGTTATATTCCAAGAGCCACAAGACTAGTACAAGTGATGCTAACCACATACTTTCTGACACCACATGTAACGTTGACCTCCTGCAACATCAAGGCTTCTGGCTGGAGATGGCTGAGAGTCAGGAAATGAGAATTCCTTTGTACAGACTGGCCATGATAACAAGACAGTGTGAAGCCCAGCATCCATGTCTCATTGAGATGAACCAGTTCATCAGCCTGCAGCTGGAGACTGAGGTGGGCTGGCTGCTTTTGCTGACCTCAGACATACAAACTGCTCTGAGCACCATCAGCAGCTGCTGTGCTCAATCCTTCATCAGTGGGGGCCACCATGGCACACACATCCAGGGCAAGGAAAAAGAAAAGGAGAGGCCTGACTTGTGTACCTCTGGAAGGCAAAGAGTGTGAATGAAATGTGATGATACCTGCTACACCTGCTTGGCTTTGCACAAGCTTTTATAACATGTTTTGCCCCTGCACTCTTGGACCATATCCACCATCCAAAGAGCTGAATCTCTCTGGGTTTTTTTCCTCCACTGTCTTTTTCCAGAAACTGACAGTACTGTCAGAGCACCTCACATTCAATAACATCAGACAGGGTCAGACCATAAAAATGCAGACAAGTGGTGCAACATCAGGAGGCAGAGAACAGCTGAAATTGCTCTAGGGAGCACTTTCTGGAGAAATATAATCTGAACAGTGAAACCATAGAAAACAAAAGCAGAAAGGATCCTGGCAGAAAGAGAACCAGCCTGGCTCTGAGAAGAGGCCAAGCAGCACGAACTGACCACCTGATGGAGCAGAAAGAAACCCAAAGCGAGGAACAACAAGAGCTTTATTTTTGCAGTCACAGTGGTGACTGTGGCCAGCACAGTGCCTCAAACCACAAGCACAGCATTGTGTACCACTCTCCTCCTATCACACCATGTGGACAAGAGATGGGGTTCATTTTAATGCTGCCCTTTGATACCAGTAAGGAAATTCAACACTTCTACAAAGTGAAAAATGGTTCCTGACAGAATAAATGACTGAATAAACCAAGATTGTATAAACAAGCAGCATATAGATGAAGTAATTTTATTGTAGAACATTCTCTGCCTGGAAAACTGTGCAACTGGAATTTTTAATTATAAATTCAATATAGAAAATAATAAAAAAGCCAATATAGAAAATAATAAAAATCAGAATTTCCAGTTCACTGTTTTCGAGCCCTCAGAATCTTCTAGTTTTAGTCACTTTAGAAAGTGCGAGCTCTTTCTTGCAGTTTTGAACCCTTTACTGTATACTGTAAGAACCTAAGTAGAAAGTAAAACTAAACAGAAAAAAAGCCAAAAAAGTAAACACACCAATAGTAGCCTGCAACAACTCTGGGCTAAAAAAAAATCTTCTTCCTGCAACGGAAATTAAATAATCTTTTTCCTTTTTAGTAGTCCTCTTATTAAAAAAGAATTGTTTCGGTTTATTAGTGAGTAAGGATGCTGGGGAAGCTTTTACCTATTTTATCTACACTCTATATTTCTCAGTTATTCATTTCTGAATCCTAATATTAGCTGAAGAAGACCCAATTAGTATAAAATTCAAATTTATTTCTTTGTAATTGCACAGGCTATAAAATCCATTGCTTTCAGGCACACCTTTTACACACGCACAAGTGAAATGCCATCACTGCACCTTCCTTACAGTTTTTTTTTTTTTCCCTTAGTTACAGTTGTGGTATTGCTGGAGAAGCTACAAAAGCTGAATATTTCACTAAATTGTGCAACAATTCTCATTTCTTTTTGAAAAAAGCTCTATAGTTTTAGTGCAGCTATAACAATTATTATGCAAATCCCTCAACTCTGCATGGTTACCCAGCCCTAGAACTCATTACAGATTCATTAGAAGCACAGTTGCTCCATCTTCTCTTTAGATACTTTGAAATTTAATCATTACCACGAACTGGGAGATAATGCTTCAATATGAACATTATATTCATCACAAAGCTTTTGTACTGGTGTGCATGATTCTTTCATGCCTAATTTGTTATTAATCATTGTTTAGATTATAGTCACTGTTGTGGGCAGTTATTAAAATCAAAAAAAAATAATCCTTATTTGAAAAAACAGCCTGCATCATCTTCAAACTAATTCCCACTCTCCTCACAGATTTTACTAAAAATATTAAGAGAGACAAGCAGAAGTTAATTACTCTTTACAGAGACTGGAGCGTCAGACTATTTTTAGTGGGACATGGAAAAGTTCAGAAGAGAGTAAGGCAACTGAGGGTAAGGACAAGAGGGCAGAGAACTTGAAAGAGAAGCAGCTGTAGCAATTGCTTCTCTCAGGGGCACAGATGTTGAAGGGAGGGAAGCAACCAGGGTGCAAGACTGACAGGATGAAATGCAATACCAGAATATCATGCCTTGATTTAGAGGCAAGAAATATGTACTAGTCTGAACAAAAAAGAAGAACGTCTGAGATATTTAAGTACAAAAGTAAAGTGCAAAGACATCTAAAAGGTATAAAAAGTTATAATTTGGGTGCTTTGATGCTGTTTACACCTGGAGAAGATCCAGGTTTTATTATTTTTTAGGTTATTACTGACTATTAGATTATTGCACACAGCAATAGTTAAATAAGGAGTGGGTGATACAAACAACTCTTCACAGTAGAATTGGTGACTTGAGGGAGTCTTTAAAAATGGAGAGGACTTTAACTAGGGAGAATTTGCAGTAATGAACAAAAAATACAAACAATAGTTTACTGCTGTGAATTATATTGATTATACTCAGCATGAATTCTGCTGAATATAATCAATATAATCAAATGCATATAAAGTCTTCACATTGTAGCTGCACACAGACATTTCCCAGATTCCCAGGACAGGGGCAGGGAATTTTCCCCTTAAAAGTAAGGGAAACATGAAAAAAGATTAAAAATAAATAAATAAATAAAATTTTAAAATTTACTATTCTTCTCTTCACTGTTACCCAAACAGATAAACACAATGATGGACTTCACCTACTACACAGTTGAAATCTTCATAACATCTTCATCTGTTATTGCCCTTTCTGTTGTTCCAGATAAATGAAGATGATATCACAAAAGGTGCCAGAAACCATTATCACAAGAAACTGAGGAAGAATAAAGCAACCAATGCATGTTCACTGCAGAAGACTGGCAGCAACCCAGGCTGGGGGTTTATATAACAAACTTCTGCAAAGCTTCATAGTAAGGCTGATTTTCAGGTAACACAAATATGCTGAAGTCTGGAGGGAAGAGGGAGGAAAGAAGGATAATTCATTCAGTGCTTTTTGGGAGAAAGAAGTGGTCTGTACTTGCTCACTGGAGGAATAACTCAAAACACATCCGCACTAAGCTGTGCAATGAGGGGGTGAATGCAAAAAAACCCCAAAACTCTAGCACTTCAAGAGTGACAGAATTAAGGCTGAAAATATTGTATTCAAGAAGAAAGACAATTTATAGATACACGCAAATAAGACAGTGCTCTTTTTTTTAGCAGAAAAAATGTGGATGGTCTGCAAAAAAATGCTTGATACCTGATCAATACATTCATATCCATACACGCTGCAGGAAGAAGCAACTCAAATGTAGTTCCCTCAGCAACTCAGTGAAGCATGTTTTTGTATTAACAACTCCATTCTAATCTTCTTCTCCTCTAGTTTTGCTAAAGAGATTCAATAAAGCGACTTCATTGGAAATACACCATCCAGAACAACGACTAAAAAAGGTACAGTAAAAACAAACTAAAATTGCAGTGCAGAGGCTGATCTTCTAACCATTAAATGTACAGCACGAGAAGATAATTGACACATCCATTTTGAAGTGATAGCAAAGCAGTCACCAGCACATTAGAAGCCACTTGATTGCCTACCTACTATAAGAATTAAAGACCTATCAGACGTGAAACAAACATTTCATTGAGCTTTCCCTGACATTCTCTTCAGAAGTGATTGATCTGAACTGAGTTCCCTAAGCCACATTCTGAGTAGCTGAAACTAGTGGCACAATCCTTCAAGTTATAGTTAGGGGATAAAACCATGGTGCGAAAAAAAATCAAGTGTGAATTCCTCTTCCATAAACACTGAAGACTAATGCTAGATATGAAAAGGAAGCTTGATCTGTTTAGAAACAGACTCCTGCAGATCACGACAGCAACTTTATAACGTGATTTTGCAAGTCCTGACTTTTAATTTCCTATAGAATTAACTGACTGCAATTGGTCATTTGCTTTCTATAGTCGTCATTCTTCACTTTTAATGGTATTGATATTTCCAACACACCATTCTTCACTATCACAGATGGGAATTCACCAAGGGAATAAGCAGTAGGGATCTGTAAACTTCAATAGAATCATAAAATCCAGTTGGCCACGAATCTCATTTAAGTCCCCAAAAATAAAAGAATTGAACACTCTGCGTCTTCTGGAACATTACAAAATCATTATGTGACAATTAGAATGGTACAATAATAAAGAAAAAGGGTAAAAAAATTTAGATACTCATTTCTAATATAATGCTAACAAATCTCCAACTTGGAAAGTTTCTGAAGTATCAGTTCCCATTATCCAGAAAAGTGATGCTGTAATTATTGTAGTAATTTGACGGTTGTCTCAACCACTCAGTATGCCTCTGAGTTCACTAATCTTCAAGTTCCACTACCAGCAAAAGCTTCATGAGTTTAGTATCCCTGCTTTGGCAAGAACACAATGCTCAACATCTGTCTCAGGTATCAGTGTAGTTAAAATATTCCACTGCTCATTGGGGAATGAGATCACCAGGAAATATTATGTATCCTCCTGGTTAGAGACAAAGAGGACTGCAGTAAACCTAGCCTCTCTTTCTCTTCCCAGGCATTCTGGATATTTTCCATGAAAGCAAAATTTGTCAGTCTCTATCCCTCCAAGTGATAAAATAAATTAAATACTGCCTATACTTTGTCCTGTCTTCAGGAGAGGGCACCAGTCTATGAACTCAAATGGAAAGAAGCATTTCCCTGAAAGTCTGAGCAAAATACCTAAGCTCTGTAGAAACTCAAGGCTGAGGACTCATCTTCCTCCTTAGCCTTTCTGATGCTTTAAGCAGTGGCTGCAGATCCCACCCAAGGCACTAATTCCCACAAAGTTACTGTACAGGATGCCTGTACACATGACACTGCGTTGTACCATGCACAGCAAGGTTTAGCACCTGAAAGCCAGATATCTGCCTTGCAGCACCCACTTCTTTCAGTTCAAGACCTCAATAACTTACTAAAAACCAGTAGGAAAGGTCACATTAGGTTGTCTGTGAGAGACATTAAGAAAGTATTTGCCTGGCACACACAAAGGGCAAAGTCAGACTAAATAATGTAACAGTCTCTCCTGGTCTCAACCCCATGTAAAAGGAGCTTTATCTCAGAGGGGCTGGGAGACTAATTAATTTGTGCTTCTAAAAGCCCTCAGAAACTTGGAAGAATAATGCTAGTCTGCTTGCAAAGTATTCATTCTTCTTCAGTTAATTTAATTCAGATTCCTTTTCCCTTAGCATGTATCAGTGCATCCCCCAGTAAGATACACTGAATAAAGTCCACAGGGTGCTTTGCAGTTCAAGGCTGATGTTTGCATCTGTTGCTTCATTGCTTTTGTGTTCTATACGTGTAAGGCTGACTGAAAAATTAAGGAATAAATTAAAAAATTAGACTGTAACAAGGCAGGTGAGTTTGCCCTTTGTTTCTTTGTTGTCCTCAGCATGCCAGAAGGTTGGGAGCAATACACACCTACTCATTGGTGATCACCTACAAGAAAAAGGAGAACTAGGTACACCTGGGAGGCTTAATTCCTTTTCATATTCTCAGGATATCAGGCTTGCTCTAAATTACAGTAAAATGAAACAACAAGCAGCACCACACCATGCCTCCTGCACAAAAACAGGGTCTGCCTCCAACTAGGTACTTGAGGGAGATGAATAAACACTGAAGAAAACCATCTCAGAGACTGGGATCAAATTTCCCAAAGCAGTGCTAAAAAGAGCCATAGCTTGCCAGTTCAGGGGACGTGCAGATACTCTCCACCAACACAGATTTGCTGAACTGAATGGTACAAGAAAAATTTATCCTGAAAGAACCACAAGCCACAGGATGCAGGAGCCAAAGATAAAGAAGTGGGGAGCAAGCAAAGTTGCCATTTTGTTCTCTGGAACAGTATTGTATTTTAAACACAGCCTGAGTTTAAACCAGTCTTAATCCGTATTTCTACTTTTTAGTTAATCTGCAAAAGACGTGGTTCTCTTCTCAGCAATCATCAAAACAGGTTCATCCACAACCAAATCATGCTGTATGTCAGAATATATACTATATGTTCAAAGAGTACAACACAGAAACACTGTTTAAAACAGTTATAACCTAACAGAGTTGTACCTTTGTATTACCTTCATGTTTGTTTTATTAAAATAGTAAGGTGTGTTTCTATCCTGATGTTAATATATTTACACCAAGCTCAGCTTGAATGACAGTGGGATCTTCTTAAAAGGCACACAAAGAACACTAAAAAAAGGTATCAAATTTTTTTCATTACTTGTGTACATATGAAGAAAGCTAAGTTTATCCAAATTTTTATTTTAAATTGATCAAAAGGAAACACTGCCTCAAACAAGAAAATGGACACAATCAGTTCTAGGTCCCAAATTACGCCAAGATTATAACAGTGACAGATGTATTTGTTGAAACATGCCTTTTATTTGCAGATTGGAAGAGGAGAAACAGGTTTCTCTCAGCATTTTAACTCAGTTCTTCAGTGCTCAATAAACTACTCACTAAACTGAATCAGAAACTGAAACAGAAAATTACCTCAACAGCTCCTTCAGCAGAGACAAGAATGACACCATGATGTCAAAACCTCAGTTTCAAACTGGGATCCCTTCAGATCAGTGGCTGCAATTTCATGTTAGAATTTTTAGTGCACATAGCTCCATTCTGTACACAAGCAGCTAAAGATGAAAAATGCATTTAACACATCACAGCAAGCTTAGGTTTTTGCTGATTTATAATAGTATCAAACCCAGTTTCAGACCATTTGTTTTCACCTTTGATTGAAAACCCATGCCAACATGTTTGCTGTATGGGGTCTGTATGCAGACCCTGGGATCTGCAGATGGATGTGCTGCTGTGCTGCGTCGGGCACTGGCCCTGAGCACACCACCAGGACAGGCTGCACTTCCCTGGCTTCTTCTCCCTGCCCCCATCACTCTTCAGTCTTGTATCTTCTGCTATACAGAGAATATGAATCACAGCTGAAATTCCCTCAATGCACCTTGAAATAATGAGGGTTTACTGCAGGAGCACTCTTCCTTTATCATTCACATCCTGACTCCAGCCCCCTACCCTTCCCAGTGCAAGGATTTATTTTTCAATCACAGGCAAATAAAGCACATCTACAGAGTGCTGGTTCTTCTAGCTGCTCCCCAGGGACACCTACACTGCCAATATATTCAATTTGGTGTTAATAAACCATAATGAGTCAGCAGAAATCACTCCTATCCCAACCATATTCCCCTGAGGGTGCCAGCAGATGTTCAAAGGAGAGATCAGCAGCAGGGCACTGCCAATTGCCTCCGTGTTATTTTAACCTCACTTGTCTGTTCTGCTTTTAATTGCCTACATTATAAAGAGGGGATAAAAGAAACAAATCTTTTTGAGGAATATAGTTCACTCCTGCAGAGATAAAAATCTAGAAATTCCCATCCACACTTGCATGGAAAGACACACATAACATTGCTTTATCACCTGGAATGATACAAAGCCATTGTCATCTGAATCAATCGGTCTCCTGTTTGCTACGTGACACAGCACAATAAAGCCCAAGGGGTTTTGTCCACATTTGCAGTTGCACATTGTTTAGTGGTAGACTTACCAGTGCCAAGCTAGTGGCTGAATCCTAAAGGCTTTTCTAACCTCAACAGTTCTGTGACTTCCTGCAGTAGCGAGCTGCAAATCCCCCACGGCAGAACTCTTGCAGAAGCACGCACAGAATATTACATTCAGCTCCGGACACCTCATTACCAGAAAGATAACACATTAGACAGAGTTATTAGAGAGGCAAGAAAAATGATAAGTGAAGATTGAAGAGCGTTATTACATCAAGACATTAAAAGTTAACTGCATAAAGGTTGACTAGGGAACAACTTTCTGGGGGACACAGTAACAACCTGTAAATATTTGAAGGAAGGATATGAAGGATATGTATGGCAATAAGGAAAATGAATTACTTAGGATGGAAAAAACCAGATACAATTACGAATAAAAAGATGAAATTAAGAAATGTCTGACTTTCAAAAAAAAAAGAAGGGTAATAGAAGGCAGGCTTTGAGAAGCCTATTGCTTGGATAACTTAATAGGTCTTTTATATCTCTACCTCCTGTAACTCCATGATAATAATGATGGAGCAAAAGAAAGGACTCAAAGTATGAAATCCAATTAATTCTTTGCCAGTAGGCAAACCATCTTTATCAGATATGTTGGCTTAGCAATAAGCTTAAGCTTGGCATGATAGATCCTACCTGTCAGTTATTCAGATGTAGCTTTTTGTAAAGTCTTCAGGGAAGACAAGAGTATTTTTATGCTTTCATTAAAACACAGACTTCATCCATCAAAGGAGGAAGTTATATTAAAAAGATCTTTGGCATTCTCAGAATTATCTGTGCATCTGACCGGTGCCGTATTTAGCATTATCTAATCTGTTTTGTGCATCTAACAGACTGCAAACCCTTTGGGGCAGAAATCCCATTCTCCTCTTTCTTTTTATCACACGGTGTCGAGCATGTTGACAGTGCTCAACAAATAATAGCCAGTTCCAAGGGAGGGAAGAAGTCAGAGCTAGCACACAGTGTGTAGTATTATTTTCAAGGGATGAACCCTCACATAAGTAAGAGGAGTTTTCATGTACATTCCAGCAGAATAACTCCTACTTCTCTCAGGAAAAAGAACTTTACAAACACAGAAAATGCCTCAGAACACTCAAAAAAAAAAATCATTTTAACAAGTACAGAAAATGGCAGGAAGACCTGACAAAGAGGACACCAATTACTGAGAAATAGAAGAAAATAAACATTGCAACTAAAATTTAGTCTAAAGTTTAGACTAAAATGAGGAGCATTTTAAAGACGTACACAATCTGTATGCGTGATACCATCTTTAAAAGGATAGTCAGGCACCACTTCTCAAATAACAATTCATCACTAGGGGTATATTTAAAAGAACCCATTTCAGTCTACTTATCTATTTCCATGCAAACGTTTCATCCACAGCTCATACTATTTATTGACACTATTTTGGCTCATTCAAAACTCTTGTAGAACCCATGTGAGGAGCCAACAAGTCTGCTCACCATTTTAGTATCTGCCAAAGTTAATTTTTGAAAGAGCATACAGGGACATACATGGTTATGTAATGACATGCTGCCCTTTAAGGTGTTCTGAATTATAACATAACAAGCCACAGATTATTTATAAGATCAGTGGGAGCAAGTTATTGCTGGCAGCTTGCATGGCACACCTGGACACCCCTCTGACAAACTCCTCCTTTTAATATCTGATATTTCACACACATAGGAAGATATTACAGACTCATGGTTATAAACTCCAGCTTGGAATCGCATACCCCTAACAACTTTACCTCCACCATCTCAAATGTTTGCTTTTATGCAGAGATGCTGCCTGTGTTGCTCTTAGATGAACTTTCTTCTAAGATGTAATGCCAGCACTGAATGAAATACTGATATCCAAGGATGAGACAGGTTTTACAGAGACACTTTGTTTTACAAATGCTCTCAGTTAAGCTTATGAAGCATCTGTTGTGTACTGCTCCCTGTACACAAAATGGATATTCAGGAAAGCAATTTACATTAAGTAGTACAGTGAGGGAGATGAACACTCCCACTTCATTTGCCACAGCCTTCAAATGGTGTGTGCATTTACAGAGTTGTTAGTTTAGAAACAGTTGCGATGTAGCTTCTCTTTCCAAGGATAAATTAGCTAGAAGAATTTAAAATACATATCCAGAAAACTAATTTCTCTGGCTCAGTTTTCCAATCTTTAATAATCAAATCAAATGACTCCCAGGTTTAGATAAATAACTTAGGATAAATAACTTTTTCTGTTCATAGAAATTTATTTTTCCTGACAAATTTTCATGCAGTATGAGAAGTATACTTTTAAAAAAAATTATTGCAAGACTTTACTGAGATATAAAAATATTATTTTACTCACTTTTCATTAAACAATTAATGATCCAATTTTTTAAAAAAAAACTGGTGAGAAAGATATAGTTATTATGTCCTTAAACAGCCTAAATGCCAGTCAAAGTCAATAGGACTTGAGCACTTAGGATAACTTACTCCACTGGAAAAGCTAAGTGAAGAGACTCTCATGACACACGGCTGTACCCCAAGTGAGGTTGCTTCCAGCTTCACCCCCTCAGCTGTCAAGCAGCACTTGCAGGCAGATATGTTTTTTACAACTTCTAAAACTTAGAAGCAAAACCAAACACAATGACAGATTTTGTAAGAGTGGTGAGAAACAAGCTCTAAATAAAGGAGACTTTTTATCATCTCAAGTGATTTTGTATTTGTCCACGCCACTTCCAGCAAACTGCTACTACAGTGACAAGTAAGGGCGTAGCTCAACAAATCTCAATCAGATCCAAAATTTGGATTACATTGGAAAGCCTATCCTTTTAAAGTCCCATGATTTCTTTTTTTGTTTCTTTCTTTAGAAATCAGGTAAATATCCAAAGAGGAGCATCCGTGTCTGAATAAGTTCATTATCAAGGGAAAGAAGGGACAAGAAACATGCAGAGACGGAAGATGGGTGAAGGAAAAGAAAAGTCACAGCAACTGTGCAAGGCCTTATGTACCAGAGCCAATATACAATCGAAAAGCTATTCCTAAGAAGGCCAATATTGTTCTGCTGCTTTCAATTCCTGACTTTTTAGAATTAAATAAGGAAATTGAACATTGCTCAGGGCTTTCTGGTTTGGAGCTCAAAGGACAGCCCTGCGCCCACCACACCAGAACTGTCTGAAAACCAACATGCAAGAGCTGCATTCAACACGAACTCGTGGCAGAAGGATGTGGTGACCCACGGCATGGAAAAAAGATCTCTTCTGCTCTCAGTACGTACATGTTCTTCCAAAAACTAGAAGAGAATTCGTAGACAAAGGGGAACCCCACCAAGCCTCACAGAGGGCCTACCACACCCCCACTAATACTTCTGCTTTGACAACAGAGATCCTCTGCTCACAATTTAGCCCTTCCAAGTTCTGAGCTACCAAACCATCTTCATTATGAAAGTTTTCTTAAAATTTCAATTGGAATGACCTCCATAAAACTTTACACAAAACTATCCCCTTGGACAGACTATTAAGGAGTGCTGTCTTCATATCAGCTTCCATGTGAACTTTGCTTTGCACCAGGGTGCTGAGGAATCACCCCAGTTGAAAATGGGGACTGTAACACAGTAGCCTCCTTACCAAGGGTTTTTATAAGACCGCCAACTTCTTTTCATACCACCCTCTAACATTTCTATCCCATTCTTACTCCTCATTTCACCCTGACTCTAGAAGCTCCCATAACCTCCATACAAATCTATGGCTAAGTGTTTTAGGGAGACATACTGCAACTGAGAGCTGATTTTTTTTCCTGAACTGATTTCCACAAATTGTTTTGATTGTGCTCACCTTCAAAATTGCTTCAAAAGCAGAAATCTTGGTTCCTATGACCCTGGTAGAAACCTTGCTCTATGTCAGAGGTCCACAGGCAGACCTACAGAAGCCCCTGCTGAAGCACCTGTTTCCCTTGGAAAAGGCAAAGTGGAAACAGTCAAAACTGTAAAATTAGGCTGTGAAAAAAACCCGACCCAAAACAGTTTTGCATGGTATTGCTGCATCAATAATTGCATTCTGAAAAGATAAAACTACTTACATGCAGACAGGCAGGCATGTGGATCTATTCTGTGATGATTTCACATCAATGTAAGCTTCCCAGGAGCCACACATGATAACACAAATTTGGCTTCACACTCCTACCCTTGTCCAGTCTCAGTGTAGGCTGGAGACACTGAGGCAAAGCAGCGTAGGCCTTTTGGATATGCTAGATTAATTTTGTGCCTGCATGCACAAATGAATGCACTTAGAACAGCTTTTTAAGGAAAAGTGCTTAAATTAATTTCTTCCCACCTAAGGAACTTTCCTAGATGGAAGACAACAATGTGTCTAGTTTATCTAGTCAGATAAACTGTACTGAGCAAAACAGAGCTGTACTCAAAACTTAACAGGAAAAATACTTTATGAGAAGTTCTTTCATTAGGGACTTAACTCATGACGTGTCACACAAACTCACAGGAGGAGAAACTGCTGACTGCAAGGCTTTGGGATCTAGAGCACACAGGGTCTAGATCCTGCCCTTCATTTCAAAATTCTCTTATACTGGAAGTATAAGTATGTAACTGGAAGTTGGGTGATGATGACCTGAGTTTTGTGAATTATTCTCATTCTTTCTTTTCCTAAGTTGTCACTTTAATTGTGCATAAAAGGGTTTCAGAAACCTGTGTTTATTAAAATTGCCCACTTTTAATCTTGTAACAGGTATTCTCCAAAGAAAAACAAGAGAGAAGTCCAAAGAGCAATATAATCCAACTGCAAGTCCAACAGCAAGTTTTCCCATCTTCTATACAATAGAACTCATAAAGTAAACTCATAAAAATATATAATAAAATAACATTTCAGTATGGTTCATTATGAAAAAAAATGGCTCAACACTAGCACTGAAAGGAAAATGGTTGCACACCTCAATATAACAAATCATATTCTGAAACAATAATTCACCTGTAACATTTGTATTGATTTTTACAGATAATAATATCTCCCCCTAAAGCATATTTCACATTGTCTTCACGCCATTGATCAGAGGTGTTATATAAATGTTTTGGTCAATCTGATAAAGCTTTTATCTACATGCGCACATCCTGCCACTTTGATAAGCTCCAAACATGCAGGTAATGCACACTAGGTAAAAAGAATCTGGATTTTTGTTATGGGTTGTTTCCTTCTACATATGCACTACCTTGCTAGGATCACACTATGCTGGATTTACCAGCAACCATCAGCTGTTTGTATTTTCTACAAGAAAGTAACTGCATCAAAAAGGAAAGTTTTATCCAAGACACTTTATGTGTTTGGCAAATTACTGATATTCTTAGGTTCCCTGTTGATACATATCCAGATTTTTTTCCATCCTAGAACACTGCCACTGAGTTCTAGTTCAAACTGGTGAATAATACATTAACTCTTACTAACATGGTAAGTCTGACACTGTATCAGAATGGTATGTTGATATAGTATCAGATACAGGTGAGCAACAGCATTAATGAAAACTGAATTTGCATTTATAACACAGATGCTAAAATCAAAATTTTGTATTAAGGCAAGTAGTCAAGAGACTGACATTTGAGAGGCTTTTAAAATCATTAACATCGTCACCTTAATGGATTATAAAAATGTTATACACGACTCTCATTCAGTGTACATGCACATTATAGCATCTCCCCCAATTCCATTTCACTATTCCAATGAACCTAAATCCTGGCTTTCATGGAACAAGCCTAAGAGATGATCCATGCTTATCATGCAGTGCTAATTCTCACGTGCAATTCCCACCAATGTATAAAATATCTCTGCAGGTTGAGCTGTAGGAAAGGAGAGCAACCAACATTCATTATATCTAGACTACCAATAACTCAGAAATCCGACATAAGCAAATCCATCCTGAAAATGGAAATCGAGACACAGAAGGGCCTGCCTTTCATTACTGATTACTTGAAGCATTTGACTGTCATTCTGAAACTAAGCACAGTCTTTAGGAACCAAATAAAGGCTCTTAGCTCAAATCCCACAAGCAACAAAGGAAACCGGTACTTCCACCTCTGTCAGTAAAAATTACCATGACAGGAGACTAATTCTGTGCACACAGTGGCTACACCAAACAAATCTACAGCAGTGTCAATGCACCCGCTTTTATTCCCACTGTACTGACATTTGAGGAAATGTGTTCTCTATTAAAAAGCATTTTATGCAGCTCAATCACTCATTACTCTGCAGGCATTTCGAGATTTGGCTTCATTACACATTGCAGCACCACCAGCAGTGATCAAGGACAATAATTCAGTGTCAAAGCAGCATTCTGATATTTTGAACTCAACTTAGACAATACCCAGACTTGTCTGGTCACTATCTCAAGAAACATTAGTCCTCTCAAAGTGTTCACTTACAAGTGAGAAGGTGGATTCACCCATCCCAGGAAATCTGGTGCTAGTGCAAGGAGCACTAGAGGCCCAGTGTGACCTCTCTACCACTTCATTCAGAAGAAACCAATATCCAATATCACTCTGAATCAAGCCATGCATGGACTTGCACATGGATACCCAGTTTCCCAGACCACTGTATTTGCTACCTATTTTGCATCCTTTGTTTGAGGAAGTTTTAGTCACAAGTCTCAGCAAAGTATTCTGTGATGCTCTAACAAATTTAAAGACTTAGCAAAATGTCTTGCAAAAGTCTTCTCACCAGTTCTACTTACTGAACAGCCTTCCTGTTTGCAATACTTCCTCACTCCATTATATGTTGGTCTTTCAGAATGAACTCTTAGCCTATAAATGCAACTCAAACAAAAATTTTGAGTTTGTGAAGCTTCCTCCTCTTCCTCCTCCACGTGAAACAGCTCCAGCTCCTCCATACTGCACTACTGCTTGAAAAAATTACCATCAGTAAAGGTGTCAACATAATATCCTAATTTAAATGGTTATTTTTCCCCTTGTTAAATCCTCAAGTGTTTTGAATACAGCACCAGGGAATAATAGAAT
Organism: Phylloscopus whistleri; assembly: GCA_017589585.1. NCBI lineage: Eukaryota > Metazoa > Chordata > Aves > Passeriformes > Phylloscopidae > Phylloscopus > Phylloscopus whistleri. The sequence goes on from JADMLD010000177.1 coordinate 414,101, forward strand.
GTGAATAAGTAATGAAAGATAAAGATGTGGATTTAAATAAAATATCCCCTATTACCATCCTTAATTCTTATCTATTGTTAAGACGACAGCCATCTGGAACATTACAGCAAGGTGCGCATTCAAGAAGAACCCAGACAGAACAAAGTGCAATTCAAACCCCTCAACAACAGCCTTAAATCAAGTTTTAAGAGGACACCTGGCTACCAAGAAATACCGCGACCATGCCGGTTTATCCTATTCCAAGCGTGCATTTTTTGCCGCAGGACGGGAGGCCGGCGATCCAAAGGCAGCTGCGGGGGTGTCCTGGAAGAGAGGCTCCATCCCTCCATCCATCCCTCCCTCCCTCCCTCCCGCATCCCGGCGGCGGGCGCGCCTCTCCCGCGGCAATGCCGCCCCCTCGCGCTGCCCGCGGCTCCCAAAGGCCACCGCCACTCTAATTGCTGATTAATTACAGCCTTTCACCAAGGTCAAAAGGAACGTTCCGAGGCAGTATAAATGGTATAATGTGGAAAACACATCTTATTAAAAAAGCTTCCTTTTTTTTTTTTCTTTAAGTAAATTCTGATATTTGCTGCCCTAATGTGTACAGAGCTCTCCTCTCACACAGTGCAAACCCTGCAGTAAGGCACCTCTCTTATGTAGGAAAATAGTGATGCAACCCACACACCAAACAAAATTTAGCAACGTGAGGCTTTTCTCCAAATTAAATCATTCTAGAATATGCTTTCTCTTAAAATTAATTCTTTCCCAAACAAGACTGGCCAATAATGTTGCAACACCTGTAATTATATTGATGTGGTATTTGTAAGAACATCAAACTTTTGAATTGATCCAATTCAGAAATAATAGAAGCAGCAGTGCAAAGTGGCTGTTGAGTGCAAGCAATAAATCATACAAATTGCATAATTATAACTTCCATGACTCCAGAGACAGTTTGCAGTAGGAAAGGCAATGCATGATAAAACAGGATGAGTTTCATAACCCCTAAAAGGAGAATGCTCCAGTATAGGAGACAGGACATGGAGGCAATAGCACAGTGTCTCTTCAAGAGCACGTTTGACTGCTGGGGACCCACCAGCCCCCTTCAGTGGGTCAGAGGTGCTGGAGAGGTGGTTTCAAATCCTAGACACAGAAGAAAGTGAATCCTGATATTGCACATTGATAAAGTGCTGGGCCACTGATCTCCCATTTGTTCTTTAAGGGGAGAGGCAGGGGAAGAAGAAATTGAATTCACCTGATTCCAGAGGTTTGCAAGGGGAGGAGACTTAAGATTTGCTTTTGGCTGAAGGAAATATTTCATACATTACCAAGTCAAAAGCTTCTTTCAATCTTCAACACCTTTTCTGCAAATACGTCCTTGGGTTTTGTGCCTCCTTCCTGCCACCACTTAAATTCTTCCACTGAAGTTTTGGGGTTTTTTTTTCATCCTCTCTCCCAATTGTTCATTAGATGAAATAAAAATAAATTATTTGCAGTATCCAAATCACAGCTGCTCCCTCAGGACAAGGGAGGAATAGCTCCTTTCCCTTTTTCCTTCATTGCAACTGATTTACTACCAGTCAAAAGTGGGCTGAGCCAGTGCCACACCCTGCCAGGCAGGGTGCTCTCCAACAATGCCAGTACAAAGTATGTGGCAAAGAATGAGCTGGCATAAGGCTTCTCATAGTACTGAGTTAAGCTCTTGGAGCTGATGGTACAAGACTTCAGTGAATGTTTCAACAGTTTAACCTAATCTTACTTTCTCACTCCTAGCAAATTGCTCCCATTTTCCAACCAATTTACAGCCCACATTCCTACTCTGCTGTTATAACTGTTTACAGTAAATCAGATTTGCCTGTGATTGTTGAAGCAATAACTCTCAACAAAGAGGGCAGCAGGAACATATTTCAGTCTAATAAAATAAATGATAGCAGATTAAGCTCTCTTTTAAAGAATGTCTTATCAAAACCTACAGAGAGACTGTCATTTCACAGAGGCAAGGAGATGGTTGCCAAAGCTGGGAAGAGTTAAAGATCCTCCTGTCACTCACACTTAGTGTGCCAAAATAACAAAAATAACGTGTGAAGAAAGCAATCACCTACAGTAGGAATGGGGAACAAAAGCTAAATGAGTTTTTCCTGTGCTACTGACCTCTGATTGCAAGACAGTCAGGTAACTTTTCCTACCTAGCCTCTTATTAGACAGTTATTCTTGGACAGCAACTCTTCTATAACTATGCCTTTTACCTATTTCATAACTTTGAAGGCTCACAGTATTCAGTCTCAAATTACTCACTGAAGTACACCCTTTGTACTGAAGGAGAATTCTTCATTAAACAATCATTTCAGGTAGGCTATTTCCAGAAATCTCTCTTTTTTGCCTTTTTAAACTTTATAGCTCATGTAATTTCCAGACACACCTTAGGTATACAAGTTTATCACCAGTCCTACTGTTCAGCAGCAAAATGCCATGGAAGAAACAAAGACAGACAGAGATAATAATTCCAATGCCAAGTCATCTTGGGCTCTCTGCTGCTTAATACAGGAAAAATACTCCTCTGTGGGATCATCATACTCTGCCTTGAGAGCTTAGTACTTCATCACAGCTTAACATGGACTTTTTTTCCTAACAGGGAACTGAAAGAACAGATGGGAACCTGGAAAACACTGCTGAAGGAAACACAGACTTGCAAAGTGTGATGGCACAACAAAGCCAGGATTACCCCACCACAAACCCTTTAAGCATCTCACTGAACAGGCATAATAGGCAGGGTAAGAAAAATACTGGGTTTGTGATAAGGAAACTGTCCCACAGTGCAGGTCCACCAGAGAGTGCACAGACTGTTTTTTCCAGCCTCGTTACTATTCATGAGAGCAGACCACCTTATAGCAAGGGGGGGCAGCATTTGGATTGAAGGCACTTCTCACAGCATCTGCATGTTCTGGGACAGGAAAAGGAGCTGGCACTGTAGAGCACTACACAGAAATGGGTCTCCTTGAGAATTTCAGATCCACTGCCTCTGGGACTGTGGAGTGCAACACCCTCTGTATGCACTGCCCAAATACAAAATACAGCCTAAACAAATTTCTTGGGACACTGAGAAGGTATATACACAGAAGAAAGAAGCATAAATGACTGCCATTTAGGTTCTTCTCTTTCACTAAAGATGTAAGCTGGAAAAAAACCTACTTGTTAGCAAGTATTGGCAATTTTTAGAGCAACCAACTAACTACCAAGTCACAAGTCATGCAAGTGGAAAGAAAAATCTGTAACTAAGGTTTGCTATACGTGGGTTGAAACAAGGAAGAGGGCCCATATTATTTAAAAAGAAGTATCATTAAGCATTGAATTTGGAAGACTCAGTTAAACTGGGAAAAAACAAAGGTAATAAAAATAACTTAGAGAACAGAAAATTTAATTAACAGTGAAGTGGGCCAATTCAAGTTACTTCAGGAACCTTTTGCATTAGAAAAACTATCAGAAATAAGAGAAGAGCATAATAAACTAAATGAAATTATTTTACACATACACAGATCCAAAAAAACAAATACAAAAAAATTCAAATGGTTTGAAGAGCTATGAGGAACGATAGAAGGGAAATAAAGGAAAACATGCCAACAGGACTTACGAAAGTTGAAGGCTTACAATGAAAGTGAACATATAACGAGTAAAAGAGGGGAAAGAAAATTAAATGTTGTAAGCAAAGTAATGCTCAGAATTTAAAGGTTAAAACTTTCTTCCTTTTTTTTTTTTTTTTTTTTTTTTTTTTTTTTTTTTTTTCTGCAGAGATGCCTGGCATTTATCAGAGATGAAGAAGTATTAAAATACAAACTTTGCAGAATGCCTAAAGGTAGAAAGAGGGTATGAAATAAACATAGAGATAAACATAGAAAATGGCAAAGATGACGGACTCTGGGCATTCAGAACTTTTAAAACAACTCCCAAAACCCCAGAGAATTTCAGAAGATAGAGGTTTTCTTATTTCCTTATATTTCTTTGAAAGCTGTACGAGGATGCCTGGTACACTACAGGAGGATGCTACAGAAGCAGAACTAAACTAACAAATGTACACCCGGATGGTTCTCAGCTGCAGTTCAGCATGTTAGCACTGCAATAAAGTATTCTAACACAGGAAAAGATCCTGCTGCCCTGGTACTTTACCCTGCAAAATTGTGAATATGTCTTCCACTCAGACCAGTGAATATTGGTTTTTAAGGTCAGGCAGACACTTGTAAAATGCTCTATGCTTTTAGAGTTCTGTGTTTTCCTGTGGTCTCCATTTCCCCAATCAATCCACTCCTACACCACATAAGTAACCTCAGCGGGGGTCACCACGAGGAGCAAAATGCAAGCAGCATAAGAATGAGGAAACACCTACATACTGGGCCTTTGAGGAATTGAGTCAGAGAAGGCCTCTGTATGGCATCTTCTTTTAAGAATAAATAAATCAGGTAGAGAGTGTGGTCTCGGTGAACTGTACGCTGTCCTGGAAAAGGTGTGAAATTGTGCTCCATATGATTAGGAGCTCAGACAAGCAGGACTTCAACAAATTATTGAATTGTAAGAAAACGATTTTGTATAGCGTAAGGTGGAGATAAAAATACACCATGCAGAGATTGAAAAGTATTGCAGGCTAGTAAATTAAAAATTACAGAAAAAAAGTGGGAAGGAAGAGAACCAGGCAGTACTGCACAACCCAAATAATTTTAACACTAATAGAAAATGTTGCCATTCTGCATTGGGCTTTATTCATTAAAAAAAAAAAAGAAAAAACGCAACAGGAATAGCTTCTCTATTTATCATTCTATTTATCATTATAAAACAACAGTTCCAGAACACAGGCCTAACATAAATTACTGCTTTTGATGATCCTGTTCATCTACAAAACACAGTAAGATCTCTCTGAACTGATTCCAGTTGCAACTACATATAAAAAAACCCAAACAGTTACTGGGCATTTACAATAAAATCTTTGCTGAACTCTGGCAAAAGACAATTTTCCTTTCAGTCAAAATACTCTTTTTTTTTTTTTAATCTAAAGTTGTCAGCTTCAATTACTAGCCATTAGAAATGATCACTTCTGCTTTTGTCTACCACTATAAATATGTTTCCACTATCAAGTTCTGGTCTTTGAGCAGGCAGTTGCAGGCTATAACCAAAGGATCTCAGACTTCTGTTCCTTAAACTGAACAAAGATGGCTCATACCTACAACTGGTTTTAACCAGCCTCATTGGCAAAAACTGTTAGGACACATGGGCTTATTTATCATTTTCCTCTGATCTATAATCCATACCACAGACAGGTTGCAGGCAAAATCTTTTGAGTATTGGCCAATTTGCTCTTGAAGCATCCTTGGACTACAATACTAACATACCACCCATGCTTTTTTGGGCTGGCAAAAGACTAAGCCAAGTACTTGCCAAAAACTGTCAAAAGCTCAGTTCAGCACTGCAAAGCTGCAGGAATTGTGCCCCTGTCTAGAATTTTATTATTTTCAAGCTTTCCTCAGACTGTCATTACTTACTACATAAGCAGAAAGGATATGGAAAGAAAAAAAAGAGCTGATCTAATACCCAGATCTGTGTTTTTGCATTGCAATCTAAGGTACTGAAAAGGACACCACCATTTTTGATGCCCCAGCCACTGTCTACAGCTTATTTAGAGGGCATCTCTCCCACTGGAATTATATCCTTCCACCTAAGGATGTGGCTGACCACTTCATGAGCTAATTAATAATGATAAGTTGCACCAGTATTCACACAGGTTTTTTTCATAGGTACTGAATAGAAGTGAACAAACTTCACACTCCTAACATTTTTTCTGCTCGCAAAGGAATTTTTTTATTTTGATCACTAGATCAAGGAACATTTGAACAGATTAAGAACTAGATCAAGAACATATATATACCCAGAAGATTGCATTTTGAAAATACAAGAGCAATACATTTTATTCAGGTCATTTCTTACTGCAGTAACAAGAACAAATGCTACAGGTGATTCTGTTGGAAATTCTACATTGTATATTCTCTGACCTGTAAAAAAGTCCTAACTTTTTCTCCTAACTACAGAGAAACAATATCCTAAAATAATAATTTAACTGTAAAAATCAAAGGGCTGTTATGCTTCCTGAACTAAAATCAACAGCAATTTAGCTTAAACATTCAAAATAAAACACCTGATTCTTCTTTAGTAGACCAGGACTACCAACTTCAAAAATCTATAATTTTGTTATAAAGATGAAGGATTTCCTAGTTGAAAGAATTTCTGACCAAGTCCTGCTCTTTCTTATGTGGACTGCACTTCCATCAAATTAAGATGATCTGCATCCAAGCAGCTCAGCTCAGAAACAGATGCTGCAGCTTCAGTGTGGAGAATGTCAGAGGTGAAATCCTCAATTCTGCTGAAACTGGAGGTGAAACTCTTACTGGTGTCAATGGATCGGAATTCCTGCCTCCATGTATTTTCAAAATTCTCTCTCCAACAAAACATTCAAAATGAACACTATGAAAAACCTAAATAACTGCTGTTTTCTGCAGGATTTAACATTTTTCAAAGGTTCTTAAAGTCAAGCCTACAAGGAGACATGGCTGGTGCCTATTTACTCTTCTCTGGCACAGAGCACAGATTATTTTTCTCTGTACAATGTTTTAGAACACAGGAACTGGGAAAAAATTAGTAGATAAAATGTTTCCATGACTTCTGATCCAGATATAGGATTGTTTATCTGCACAAAAATACACATAGTTTCAGCCTGTCATTTCCAGCTCACATTGTTAATTATATTTCAATGCACCTCACTAGATAAGAGGTATAATCCAGCCAGAAGCATATAAAGGTTGTAGTCCAAATTATGCAAGGTGTCTTGCAGCTGATAATTCCAACAGGTAATGAACTGTTTAATCTTATGCAGCTTGGCACACACGCCTGTTTATCTTTACCCAGGCCTTCAACATGCACATCAAACCAAAGATATCATCCACAAATATGATGAGTGAATCTTCTTTTCAGTTAGCATCAAAGTTTTAATTATATTCTACTACAATATTTTTGAGTAAAGAAAGAAAACAGGTCCAAACGCAATAATAACAACAAAATTCGTGTTTCAAATATCCACGTGAATTTCTTATATTTCTTATGTGATCTCAGCCTATCAGTGAAAACCTGGCAGGCCATCAGAAATACTGATCACAAGCACCTGTTGCACATGGGCCAGAGACTCTTTACAATTATAGATTACAAAATCCCAGAGCCTTATACTGTGACCTGCTGCTATCATCCACCATGCCTAAATATTGAGTCTGTGGAGCACAACAGGACTGTGACAGAAGCAGTGGTTACCTCCACACCTCGTACAGGAAAGTGTGGCCCAAATCAACTGAACCATCAGCAAACTGCCTCTGTTCCTGCTCAAGTAAGAACAGAAATCAAACAGAAGGACATGGAGTTCCAGCTCCTAACTCCAGGTGAAAGAAATACAAAAACCCAAGCTGTATACTCCCAAGTTGTAATGTTAAATAGTTTGATTGTAATGTTAAAACAGCCTATTAACTCGCCCGGCCTAAAGAGAAAAGGCCGAGAGGCGAGCCCTGCCCCCAGGGGCTGTCTGCGAAGGCTGTCGGCAGCCAGAAGTAAAGTTTTGCTGTAAAATGAAAGATGCAATGTTACTTACCTATTTAAGCTGTTCAAATTGAATGTATCCCTAAAATTTTTACTTGTTGTACCCTGAGTTTTATACCCTTTCTCCCCTGGGTCTCGGGGTGCCCCCACCCCGGGGGGATCCCACCCTTTTTCCCTGAGTCACCGGGCTGTCCCCACCCCGTCGGGGGAGAATCCTGTACCTGCTTCCCAGTGGGGGCTGCTGACCCCGCCCAATATGGAGATTAGGACACCCTGCTCCCAAGATGCACTGATTCAGCCAGCTGAACCCCAGAAAACCCCCTAAAACAACGAGTCAACACAAAAACTAGACCTAAGGAGGATAATACTGTGCAATGCACAAGTCCAGCTACCTGCAGGTAGCAGGTATTTTTGGTTACCTTCTCGCCATGACCTGAAGAGAACTGGAGAGAGGTGACCCCCCCGAGAGCACACGAGCAAAGGAAGATTCTTGGGAAGCTCCTGCGAGGGCAAGAATCCCGACTCTGCAGCACCAGCAGCAGAATCGTCAGCACCTCCTCCTCCACGGTGTCTACAGGGAGCAGCGGCGGCAGGCGCAGCCCCCGAGCCCCCTACCCAGAGCTGATTTCTAATAAAGGCCTTTTCAAAGGAGCTGGTCTCCTGGCCCATTAATTCATAACAATTTGGGGACTCGTCCGGGATCTGACCACACCCAGAGAAGACGGAGGACGGCACGGCCGGCCGCTCTTTGGCTCTCTGACAGCTGGTCACACCGGACCCAAGGAAAGCAGCCTGGGATTGGACAGCGCGGAGGAGCATCGGTAAAGTATAGCCGGTGGCGGGAGTGGAGACGAGTGAATGGTGTGTGAGTGAGACGGGGGCCGGCAGCTCGGACCCCCGAAGTGAGTGTGGACCTCCTAGTACCACGGTTCTGAACTTCCGCGAGGGAGTCAGCTGGGAACGGAGGGAAGCGAAAGGAGAACTGAGTGAGAGAGGCGTCTCCAGGGGCATAGGGGGCCCCCCTCTGGGCGTGCAGAGGTAATTTAGAGAGTGAGTGGCACGTCATAGAGTGAATGAGGAAATAGGCCCGCCTCCATTCTAAAATCCACAGAGGCAGGCTGCTCGGGCTGATCCAAGCATGCGGAAAGCCTAGAAGCTGTGTGAAGCATGCACCGCATTGGCTGAAGTTACGGCCCGGGGTGTCTGAGTGCTAGCTAGGGTAGTGGCCGAAACCCTAAGGGCGGGTTTTCCGGGCTACTTTTCGGGGGCTCTGCACACTGGCTGGGGTAGCTTATCGGGGTGCGGGGAGTGAAAGAGGGTACTGGCCGTGCTATGGCCCGGGGTGTCCAGGTAATGATGCACCGCATTGGCTGAGGTCACGGCCCGGGGTGTCCAGGTGAGGAGACACTGGCTGGGGTGGCTTATCGGGGTGCGGGGAGCGAGGACCTACTTGAGACACTGGCTGGGATAGCTACCGGGGTACAGGATTGGGCGCACTGGTTGGGGGTACCTAGAAGTGAGAGGTATGCGTTCCAGGTGCGGTGAGCCTACAGGGCCGGGGGTCTTCTGAGCCAAGGGTTGCCCAGAAGTGAACTTATCCGGGTGTAGGGTGAATGAGAGTTAGGGAAGTCCCAAAAGTGCGAGAGACTTAACAATAGGGAGAGTGAGTGTGTCGCACACTGTATGTCCAAGTCTAGCTGTGGTAGTGACTGCAACTCTGGGCCCAGGTTTACCGACTGCTTACGGAAACTTGTCTGACGTACAGGAGAGAAAGAGGGGTGCTGGCTGGGAGTAGTGGCCGAAACCCTAAGGGCGGGTTTTTCCGGGCTACTTTTCGGGGCACTCAGAACACTGGCAGAAGTGGTGACTGGAGCCACTAACGGGTGTTCATAGAGTGAATGAGGGGTGCTGGCTGGAAGTAGTGCTGAGACCCTAAGGGCGGGTTATCAGGCTACCACGGGGCACCCAGAACGCTGGCAGAGGTGGTGCCCAGACCTTGAGTAGTGGCCGAGACCCTAAGGGCGGGTTTTCCGGGCTACTTTTGTTACTGGGGCCACTGACAGGTGTTCATAGAGTGAGTGAAAATTACCAGTGAGAATGGGAGCATACATAAGTAGACAAGAACAGCCTGAGAAAAAAGAAAAGGAGAAGATAAAAAACATTCCTCCAGATAGTCCACTAGGACAAATGTTAGAACTATGGAGTACTGATGAAGCCACTAAAAGTTTGAATAAAGTTAAAATGATTCATTATTGTATAGAGGTTTGGCCCACTTTAAATTTACCCGAAAAATGGCCATGGTGTGGAACTAAAGACCCTTAGATGTGCTCCCAATTAAACCAGTATCTGAAATCTCGAAAGGATTCAGATTCTGAGCAGATCCTTTATGCTGCCTGCTGGCAGCCACATAGAACCGAAGGTGAAACAGCTAAGATTTGTAAGCTACAAGAGGAAAAGAAAAAAAATGAAAAAGAGAAAAGAGAAGAAAACAGTCATAATTGGGACCCTCTCGATCATTTGCCCCCTCCTCCAGTCTACCCTGGGATACCCCAAACTATTTCTGCTAACCCTCCAGCTTTACCTGTGAACCCCTCCCCATCTCTCCAAACCATAATCCCTACTCCTTCTCCAGCTTGCACCCCAACAGGATTACCCCCGACAGCTCCACCACCTCAATCTAACCCAACTATCTCAAGTACTAATCCCTTCTACCCTGCAGCCCTGTCCTTAACCTCTCCTAACACTAGCCTAGGCCACTCCCCTTCACCATCTACCATCCCTGCACCCCCACACAACTGGGAGCTGGACTTGCCAGCCAATGAGACTAATTTTCTAGAAACCCCAAAAGGACCCTACTGTAGCACCAGGTCAAAAACAAAACTCTTCCCCCTAAGGGAAGTCCCTATGGGTGGAGTAGCTGGAGGAGTAGGGTTTGTAAATGCACCTCTGACAGCTTCAGAAGTTAGAAGTTTTAAAAAAGAGCTGGGGAATCTAGTTGAAGACCCTGTGGGGATTGCTAAGCAAATAGATCAGTTCTTAGGCCCGAGCATTTATACGTGGAGTGAGTTAAATTCGATATTAAACATACTTTTTAATCCAGAAGAAGTTCGGCTGATTAGAACAGCTGGCATACGAGTTTGGGAAAGGGAAAATAGGATGGGCCTCCCAGGAGACCAGAAGTTGCCACTAGTTGACCCCAGGTGGAACCCAAACATGGGGGAGGGTATACGAAATATGGAAGATTACAGAAACTTGATGATAAGAGGCATCAAGGAATCAGTCCCCCGGAGTAATAACACAAAACTAGCCTTTGATGGAGCCCAGGAGAAAGATGAGACCCCAGCAGCCTGGTTAAACAGACTGAGAAAGAACTTCCAGCAGTATTCTAACTTGGATCCAGATAGCCCCGAGGGACAAGTGTTTTTAAAATTACAGTTTGTTACAAAATCCTGGCCAGATATAAGGAGGAAACTAGAAAAGGTGGAAGACTGGCAGGAAAAGGGGATAAATGACTTATTAAGAGAAGCTTTAAAAGTTTATCTGAGGAGAGAAGATGAAAAAGCAAAGACAAAAGCTAGAATTATGGTAGCTGTAGCCAAAGAAAGTGTCAGAGATAATAGAGACTTACAAGAAAGGAGAAATGTAAAACCTCCATCAGAGAGAGGCAGAGAAAAACTGCTATTGCCTTGGAACACCCCTCTGAGACCAAAAGAAACCCGAATATGCCACTACTGTGGCGAAGTGGGTCACATAAGGAGATATTGCAAAAAGGTACCCTTGAACAATGCTATTATAAAAGAGCAAGAGGCATTGGAGAAGTTCTTAAAAGGAGAAGGTAATGGAGATTAGGGGTGTCATGAGCTCTATATATTAGGGGACCCAATGAAACATCAAGAAGAGCCCATGGTAAAATTTGAAGTAGGTCCCCATCATGAAGAATTTGAGTTTTTAGTAGATACTGGTGCAGACAAATCTAGTGTTAATCAGCTTCCAATTGGGATTACAGTTGGGAAACGGACATGTGATGTCTTAAGAGCAGAAGGGAAACCCTTCCGGGCTTCTGTCTTAGAAAATGTGGAGATCAAAGGAAATTCAAAAAAATGTGTCACTGATCTCATATACTTGCCTAAATTGGACAGTAATTTACTCGGAAGAGACTTGCAAGTTCAGTTAGGGGTAGGGATTCTTCCTAAAGAGGGTAAAATGGTGGTCCAGATGATGAAAATAACTGTTAAAGATTTGAATGAAATAAATCCAGAGGTATGGGCTGAAGAGGGGAAGTATGGATACCTAAACATCCCACCTATAAGAATAGAGATGCAAGAAGAAATACCCCCTATAAGAGTGAAACAATATCCTATTTCTATAGAAGGTAAAAAGGGGTTAACACCAATTATAAATCATCTGTTAACTGAAGAAATATTAGAACCCTGTATGTCCCCCCATAACACCCCCATTTTGGCAGTAAAAAAGACAGAAAATAAATTTAGGCTTGTGCAAGACTTAAGAGAAGTAAATAAAAGGACAATTACAAGATACCCAGTGGTATCAAATCCCTACACCCTTTTAAGCAGAATCCCTAGAGAACACAGCTGGTTCACTGTAATAGACCTAAAGGATGCTTTTTGGGCCTGCCCCTTAGCTAAAGAGAGCCGAAATTGGTTTGCCTTTGAGTGGGAGTGCCCCGAAAGTCAGAGAAAGCAGCAGCTAAGGTGGACCCGACTTCCCCAAGGTTTTACTGAGAGTCCAACTCTATTTGGACAAGCTCTAGAAGAGCTGTTAGGGCAATTCACTCCTGGAGATAACGTACAAATCCTACAGTATGTAGATGACCTCCTACTATCAGGGAAAGAACAAGATAAAGTAAGAGGAGCCAGCATTAAACTCCTAAATTTCCTAGGGGAAAAAGGCCTTAAAGTATCTAAAAACAAATTGCAGTTTGTAGAATCACAAGTAACCTATCTTGGACACCTCATTGGGGAAGGGTATAAAAAACTGAGCCCTGAGAGAATCTCAGGTATACTGTCCATCTCAGCTCCAACCACGAAAAGAGATGTAAAAAAACTATTGGGACTATTTGGCTATTGTAAACTATGGATAGAAAAATACTCACAAAGTGTCAAATTTCTATATGAAAAACTAGTCCAACCTGAACCTGTAACATGGACAGCTGAGAATGAAGAACAGTTAGAAAATCTAAAAGCCAAGTTATCCTCAGCCCCAGTTCTTAGTCTTCCTGACCTTAAGAAGAAGTTTGACTTATTCATAAATGCAGAAGAGGGAACAGCCTATGGGGTGTTAACCCAAGAGTGGAGAGGACACAAAAAGCCTGTTGCATACCTTTCTAAGCTCCTAAACCCAGTTGCAAGGGGATGGCCAGCTTGTCTTCAAGCTGTGGCAGCTACAGCAGTCCTTGTAGAAGAAGCACAAAAGCTAACACTACAAGGAAAAATCATTGCACACACCCCCCACGATCTCAGAGCAGTGTTGAGTCAAAAAGCCCAACAATGGTTAACAGACTCAAGGATCCTAAAATATGAAGTAATTCTGACAAATGCTGAAAATCTAGAATTAATCACATCCAAAAGTTTAAACCCTGCACAATTCCTCTCAGGGGAGCCCATACCCACCCTAGAACATAATTGCTTAGAAGTCATAGACCTGCAAACAAAAGTAAGGGAGGACCTTGAGGATGTACCCCTGCCATATGGGAGGGTGTTGTTCATTGATGGATCATCTAAAATGGCAGAGGGAAAAAGAATATCAAGTTATGCAATAGTCGAAGGTATCAACAAACAGAGTTTGAAAGTTATAGAGAAAGAAAAATTGCCCCCAAACTGGTCTGCTCAATGCTGTGAGGTCTATGCTCTAAAAAGAGGATTGGACCTGTTAGAACAAGATCAAGGTACAATTTACACTGACTCACGGTATGCCTTTGGAATTGTGCACACATTAATTAAGTTGGTATTAAAATCCCTTATGAAACCCAGGGAAATTGCAATAGTGCATATCAAGGGACATCAAAAAGGGAATACCTTTGAAGGAAAAGGCAATCAAGCAGCTGACCAAGCCGCCAAGTTAGCAGCCCAAAACCTGGGGGAGCCAATAAAAATTTTGACTTTGACTGATTTGCCAGCTGATAAAGAACCAATATATGATGATTATGAATCAGAAGAAATAAAAAAGTTAAAGCTGCACCAAGGGAAACAAGGGGAATGGTTAACACCGGATGGACAAAAGTTTTTAAATAAAGCCCTGGCTCGAAAAATGCTAACAGAAATACACAGTCTGACCCACTGGGGCACCCAAGGGTTATGTGATCACTTTTTAAGAGAGTATTTATGTATCGGAGTATATAATTTGGCCAAAGCAATTACTGAAGGATGCCTTATCTGCCAAAAGGTGAATCAAAAAGCAATGAGAAAGAATACCCCAAGAGGAAGACAAATAGCATTAAGACCCTTTCAAAATATACAAATAGATTTTACTGAAATGCCTCCAGTACAAGGGTACAAATATCTACTTGTTATAGTTGATCATCTAACCCATTGGGTGGAAGCCTTTCCTACAAAAAGAGAAACAGCACAAGTGGTAATAAAAATATTATTAGAACACATCATCCCCCGGTATGGGCTAGTGAATAATATTGATTCAGACCGAGGTCCTCATTTTGTAGCCAAAATCCTACATAATGTCATTAAAGCCTTAAGAATCAAGTAGCAATTGCATACACCCTGGCATCCCCAAAGTTCAGGGAGAGTTGAGAGGATGAATAAAACCCTCAAAAATGTATTAACCAAATTGATAACCGAAACAAGAATGAATTGACTCAAGTGTTTGCCCCTGGCCCTTCTGCGAATCCGGGTCCGACCGAGATCCGACATAGGGGCTTCACCATATGAAATGATGTTTAGACTCCCCTTCTTACTAACCCCCTATAGCACTGGGAATTATTTGGAAGGAGAGGCCGCTACCCAAGAATATGTAAAAACAATTGGAAAGACATTGGCAGATCTTAAAAGAAGAGGGTATCTTCCTCAAACCTCTCCCTTAGACACTGACATGCACCAAATAAAACCAGGAGACTGGGTTTTAATTAAGTCCTGGAATACCACCCCATTAACCCCTAAATTTGAAGGTCCGTTCCAAGTTCTACTCACTACTCATACTGCTGTGCGAACCCAAGAAAAGGGTTGGACTCACATCACCAGAGTGAAAGGACCATTACCACCCCCGAGAGATCCCTCTGACCCTGCAACCCCAACAAGAGTTCCCTCTGAGTGGACTGTCACTCGAGATCCAGACACCCTCAAAATAACTCTCAAGAAACAACCGAAAGCCAGTTAAAAACAATAAGGGACAATAACAGTTATTACAAGTTGTTGTTACCATTGCTGAAAATCCACATTGTTATAAGAAGTTAAAAAAGTGTTAATATAGAAGTGTAAAATAATAGTTAAATGCAAAGTTATTGTAATGAGTCACAGAGTGTTAATGTAAAAAAAATGATAAGTAGCAGTAATTCTAAAAATTAAATCTCTCATAGGGCACACCCAAAAAGAACTAAATAAAACTAAGAAAAAAGTGGGAATAAACAAAAGAGGACTCCACAAATCCAGCCTAAGAAATCCCCAAACCCAAGAGGCAAGACCAGGTGAGACCAAAGAGACGGGGCCGGTTCATACTGGACTCTTGGAGGGACTGATAATAGTCCTGTTGATATGATGAGGAGAAAAAACTCTCCGACCCAAGAGGCAAGCCCAGGTGAGACCAGAGGGCCCACAAATAAAATGGTTCATACTGGACTCTTGGAGGGACTGATAGTAGTCCTGGTAATAAGCAAATTTGCAGATGGAGCTTGCTCCAAATGCCATGGGGAGAATCTACAATCCCTTATAAGAGTTCACACCCATGTGAATCCCACATGCTTTAACATGACCCAATTATCCACCTGTCAAAAACAATACTGGATTGGAAAAGCTGCTATGTTTAAGCAGTGCCTGACTGGAGAGTGCCCTATCAGAGAATGGTTCTGTTTTAAAGAGTTGGAAAATCCAAAAAGAGTCGCAAATCTAATAAAAGAAAAACCACTGGTAGTAAAAAAGAGTGAAATAGATGAACCGGAGAAATATTGGTCTATTGAGAAAAGAAAATTAAAGTGTGTCTATAATAAAAGTTATGATCCACATAACTGCATTAATAAAAAAGGCAATCCTTTTTGGAGAATCAGAGAGACTTCACAATATTGGGAACCCTTATATAGCAATTTAAAGAGAAATAGCCAAAGAAAAAGAACTGTAATTAGTATAAGCAACACCCAAACATGGGAGAATAAAATATGGACACCAAAAGAAATAGAAAAGATATATAAACCAGCAACTTGGGCACAAGATAAAACATGGGGGTACCAAACTCCAATTTACATGTTGTATAGAATTATCAAATTACAAACAGTATTAATAAGAATATCAAACACAACAGCCCTTGCCCTTGAACATATCAATAACCAATTGACACAAACAAGAGCAGTAGTTAATCAACTTAAACTAGCAGTCAATTATGAGAGTAAAGCAATAAGAAATATTTCCAAGGAAATAAAAAAAATTGCAAGTACCCAAGAATGGAAGCCCCTAATTAATATAGACTGGTGGGACAACTCATGGTGGAAAAAAGTAGTGTTCATTGCAATTAGTGCCTCTGCCAGTCTCCTACTCTTCCACTGTATGCAGAAACCCACGAATACAATTAAATTAAAACCCCAAGAAGAACAACTAAGTACAGCAAAAAGAATTTATAACCAATACCAAGAATTAAAACAAAGTTATTCCCTTAAATCAGAAATAGCCAATTGATGCGGACAAAAGCCCGATCAAAGAATTAGAGGGGGGATTGAAAGAAATACAAAAACCCAAGCTGTATACTCCCAAGTTGTAATGTTAAATAGTTTGATTGTAATGTTAAAACAGCCTATTAACTCGCCCGGCCTAAAGAGAAAAGGCCGAGAGGCGAGCCCTGCCCCCAGGGGCTGTCTGCGAAGGCTGTCGGCAGCCAGAAGTAAAGTTTTGCTGTAAAATGAAAGATGCAATGTTACTTACCTATTTAAGCTGTTCAAATTGAATGTATCCCTAAAATTTTTACTTGTTGTACCCTGAGTTTTATACCCTTTCTCCCCTGGGTCTCGGGGTGCCCCCACCCCGGGGGGATTCCACCCTTTTTCCCTGAGTCACCGGGCTGTCCCCACCCCGTCGGGGGAGAATCCTGTACCTGCTTCCCAGTGGGGGCTGCTGACCCCGCCCAATATGGAGATTAGGACACCCTGCTCCCAAGATGCACTGATTCAGCCAGCTGAACCCCAGAAAACCCCCTAAAACAACGAGTCAACACAAAAACTAGACCTAAGGAGGATAATACTGTGCAATGCACAAGTCCAGCTACCTGCAGGTAGCAGGTATTTTTGGTTACCTTCTCGCCATGACCTGAAGAGAACTGGAGAGAGGTGACCCCCCCGAGAGCACACGAGCAAAGGAAGATTCTTGGGAAGCTCCTGCGAGGGCAAGAATCCCGACTCTGCAGCACCAGCAGCAGAATCGTCAGCACCTCCTCCTCCACGGTGTCTACAGGGAGCAGCGGCGGCAGGCGCAGCCCCCGAGCCCCCTACCCAGAGCTGATTTCTAATAAAGGCCTTTTCAAAGGAGCTGGTCTCCTGGCCCATTAATTCATAACACAGGCATTAGCAGTCACTCAGTTCTCTGCCTTGCATAAACTCCAGTTTATGTCTCCAAGGACAGAAAAAGAAAATTCTTGGGTGAAAATTGTCAGTTCCTGGATTGGAGATGGAAAGTACTTAACTCTGCTCTAAATAATAAGATTTCCATTGCCTCAGAGTAATCAGTTAGGATTTAATAGAAGTACAGAAAAAGACTAAAAGCTTAGAGAAGACGTAAATACATTTTCTTTGGGGAATTAAAGTCAGAACAAATAATCTCTCTTTCTTCCATTTAAGTTCTCTGTATTTCTACTTGTCTATCTTGGTAAAAGGTGTAAATTGAAAGATGTTTTTTTATTCTAAAGCCTTCTTTACCATAATACATGTAGCATTAAAATAATTTTAGAGACAAAAAACAGCTCTTCTAGAAAGGATTAGAATTTCAGTAGGTTTATTCTGGATTTATCCTCAGGTATTATACCTCCCCCACCTTTCAATATATTTTATCCATTACTCCAGATTTGGTTATACTTCTGCATACCTGTGGGTGTAATGCCTGCAGCATGCATGAAACTCTGTGATGATTGAAGGGACAAACTAGACAACAGACAGTAATTTCATTCACTTTAAATATTTAATTAAGTGAAAACTTAGTCAAGGCTGGTAACATCCCTATTTTAAAAAATGTTTTATAGAAACTTTCATTTAGTTTGTATCTGTACTACTGTATTTGCAAATACCTCAAAGAAAACCTTAAACCAAAAAAAATCAAGAAAGAATGAGGCAGAAAATACTCCACATCTGACAATCAGAAGGAACAAAATCTGAATAAAAAACCCCTGTATTTCATGAGGGACACCTATTCTAAATGGAATGGTATCCCAGGGTTTTTTTTGCTTAGATGTATATACTTTTAGATGCTGTATCTGAATATTGCCAGTCAATATCAAAGCAAAGATGAAAGGCAATGTCTGAGAAAAATAAATACCTGATTTCAGTCAGCCAGGTGAATTTCCCACCAATGTAAGGAGGTGTAATTCTTTACAAATTGCATGTATTTAAGCAAGCATAGAATTAGATTTGTACACTGTAACTTGAGAACACTGTCAAAACTCTTGAATGAAAACTTTTGGGTGGAAATGTACTGAAGTGCTAAATTTTTGAATCAAAATACATACATCTGAAAGATATCTGCAATTAAAAGGTTAAACAGTATCTTCACTCCCTGCTTCTGCTGCAGTATACTCTTCTTCTAGCACATCAGTTTTATGCCAGTGATCCCAGATGACCCAAATCAACGTTTTCTTTCTTACAGCTAAAAAAATTAAATAAATTCCAAAACATTAACTGAATATAGAATGCTGTACTATTTTTATCTTCCATTTGCAGCAAGTCTGAATATTTGAAAGGATAACTGCATGAGATTGGTTTCACTGAAGTACTACTTGAAAACAAATTAACACTATTTCTTAAATATTCTATCCATCTCCATACTCATCCTCAAGAGAAACTAAATGAGGCAAAGTATTCTAAAGAGCCCTTTGCATATTTCTGGGACTTGAAAATATCATGCTGTGCTAATATAACTTGAAAAAATTAAAAGAAACCCAAAAAAATCCAGAAAAAAACCCAAATAAGAAAAAATATAAAAAGAAGAAAACAATACCAAAAAAAGCAAAAGCAAAACCATGCTGTATGACACTGAGAATAAAAACCAAAATGAACCTGTGAAAGGTAGACAAAATGTTCATTGACTTTTTCAATAAAACTTGAGGTTTTTAAAACCAAACACTGTTTTCATACTTCCAACCTATTAATGTTTCGGGATAAAGTTGTCAAATACATGCTGTACTCCCATCCAAAAGGCCAAATACATACAGGCAGTACCTATATGTAATGGCAAAATGAACAGAAACACAAAATTAATTCCCTGAATGCCTCCATTACCTCATCTGTGGGACAAGGAAAGCAGTATTAACCTTTCTCTGAAAATTAATTTGATCCTATCTGCTAAGCGTCACTCCATGTCACCACTTTTCTAGGTCCTCTTCTGAGTACCCCACCACCAGGATCACAAACCTTTCTGCCTGCCTCTGAGAAGCTCATCAGACACAACATCTTTCTGACAAAACTGGAATTCTTTCAGTATAATATGTAGGAACAGCAGCTATATGCTATCAGAAAGAGAGTTAAAAATTTCTTAGTATGATATATTCAATCTCCAGAAGTGGCAAACTAGCAAATGTTCGTTGGTTGTCACCAGGGCTAGTGTCATGCTAAAGGAGTTTGAATTACATATGGGAACTGCTTTAGCTGGCCAACAAACAGAAGACGCTATTTTTCTCTCTTTTTTAATCCTAGCTTTCTGTCACCCTAGCATCTCATTCTTTTTCAAACCAGCTATAGTCATTAAGAAAAAAAACCCCATGAATTTTCAATCTGAGCCCAATACCTCAGCAGACGCAGCTGCAGAAGCAGAATCGAATGAAGAATGATTAAAATTGGTGGTATGCATTTCCACATTTATTCCAAATTTAACTCATCTGTGTTGCTTCTTCCTACTTATTCTGTTGCATCGCTGTCAGCTGAAGAAGCTGAACTAAAAAGCAGAGCAGTGCAGAAACCTGGAGCAGAGATGGCAAACCAGAATAATCTGATACGACGCCCACTCCAGAAGTTTAATGCACCGTGTACATAGCTGGCAACAGCATTTCAGATGTAAAGCAGTAAGTTGCCTGGAATACTATCAGAACTTTCTGTTTGCTTGTTTGCCTGCACACCAGCACAGTGAAGTGACCACATGGCATTACAGGGGGGAGGTTTGCCCATCTCCCATTGCAACAGGAAGCTGTTCAGTGACACTATTCACCACTAGACTGCATGTCCATGATTACAACAGCACCACTCTGTATTTCTGTGGCCTTAAACTTACAAAACCTTGATGTCTTTGTGTTTATCCTAGTTAAAGATGACATCATATTCCCTGAAGGGACCCAGCATAAAACTTCAGACTGAGCTTTATTCCTTGTACCTGGTAGATAACCACCTCTATGACTGCAGCATCAGTATTGGGTCACTTCAGGAGTTACTATTCTGTGTGTAATTACCTCATACTGCTGTCCAAAAAGTATTACATAGGTACGTAAGACAGTTCAATAAAGTTATTGCCATCAGATCTTGGAAGAAAGAGAGAGAAGAGAAGCTCACCTTTGAGCATCAACAGAAAAATGCCTTGATCAAAAGATCTCTACAGATACTGGCAGGCTTTGAATCAAGCTGTTTTCTCAGTTCAAGCTGCCTGAATATTTCATATTTTCTGCATTACACATATTTGCATCTAATTATACAGAAAGGCCAGATTAAATTTAATACCTCCATTGCATTTATACAGACTAAACCTCTATGCTCCAAGTGAAAACCAAAGTATTTTACATATTTAAATGAACAACACCAGACAAGATGACCTTTTAAATCACCATTATAAGAAACACAATTACAAGTGACTCAAGACATACGGCAAACTTAATTATGCTTAAACATACTGGTTTCCAATCTTTGCAACCATGACAAAAATTGATGTCTAAAATTAAAATGTATTTGAGATTTTAGTTACAGGAAATGCCTAGCAGAATTTGCTCTTTTTATGTTACTAAATTCTATTGATAGTATTTATCAAAAAAGGCAATTCCATAACACAAAAAAACCCCTTTAACTACTTATAGTTAAATAATACTTAACAAAGATGATGTGGATGATTTTGTGGAAGCATGACATGGAATGAATATCATTAGTCTGAATTTGATCCTCAAAGCTTGGTAACAATTTGATATGCAATTACTACCATTACAGAATTATAAGACCAAAAGATGTATATGCGTGTACTTAACTTGTAAGATCCCAAGCGCTTTAAAATGAGCCAAGAAAATGAGACCCCTGCTCACAATCAGTCAAACACAAATAAGCACAGAATAAGCATAGGAGTGCAAGTTCATGCAAATACAGGAACACCAATTTTTCAAATGAAACAGCAGAGAGAATACTAACGAGCAGAGGTAATTATTCATGCTGTATATGTCCAAGACAACACAAAAGGAGCTCTCCAAGTCTGGGCTCCTTGGGAGTTTTGTTACTGTTGTTTTATCCTTTTGGGTTTTTATGTGGACACGACTTTTCCTTGCTGCCCAACAGAAGGCTGCCAAGAGCTACTTTGGAGCATCAACTGAACATCAGCTCAGAGTAAAGGATGCTACCAGCTGCACTGCCAGTCCTGTCCCTGCATCACCACCGAGGGTTTTACACCTTCTGTAAAAGCTAAACAGAGGGACCACTGGCTAAGTCCTGCAGGATCACTGTTTAAGTAGAGATGGCCATAGACATAAGCAATAAGCCATTCAATTTCATCACTCACTTTAATCACAACAAGCACTTCATAAAGGTGTGACATGCAGAACTTAAAGACCTTGCCCAAATTAGAAGTGGAGACACAACGAGACTCAGAGCAGCTTCTTCTTCCTCATGGAAGCCCATCTGTTACACTCTGTGTGGGTTCTCCTTTAATGATTTATTTAAACAGAAGCAATCAAGAGGTTCAGCTCCTCAGTTTAGAATCAGATAATCGTTCAGACAGAGGATGAACTATAGAAACAATATGGAAAGCCTATTTGGTGAAGAAAAACTAGCACTGAGGAAGAACATTGAAACACCACCCAAAAAATCAGTAAACAAAACACAGAATCATTCTGGTTATGTCATAGGCACACGGGTTTAATGTCATATTTACTTGGCATTTTTTGCAATAATTAAAAATAGTGTAAAATTGTTAACAATCTTTAGACATATTCCAAAGACCAGTTACAAAGAAAAATAGAGAAGCTTTTGTATTACAGCTACCATTAGAAGCAAATATTTAAACAAACAAAAAAGCCAGATTTCCGAGTGCACCTGTTTCTATTGTAAGACTTTGTGCTGCACCTATCAGAATAAAAATGTCTTTGAAATAGAATAAAGCTGCTTTGTAGCAAATGGTCATTAACACTTTGATAAATCATGTCCTATACAATTGTATATGAAGCACAGAACCTTATTTTCATAAATATTTCAGCATGCAATATAGCAAGTATTACATTAAGCAGCATCACTAGTGGTTTCTGCTGTCCAGACAATATTAAGTTTTAGACTGATTGTGTCCTTCATAACAGTCAAATTTGCAGCTTTTGGAACAATGACTATAAAAAGAGTAGCACAATTTTTGGTACTTTTTGAAGTACATTCTGAACATATTTTATTCCTAAGTAGTATTCTAAAGCCAAAACATTGTTTAATTTTTTTTTTAAAAAGCAGCTTTAAAAAAATGAACTCTGATAGGATTCTCTTCTGTTGAAAGGACAAAACACTGTAAGATATTCTATGCAAGCATGCAGAGTGTGTGTATTGAACAAAATTAAGTAAAACTGAGTGTGATAGAAATTTCCAGTTTCCCAAGATATCCCTCTACTACATCTAGTTTTTTGTTTAATAAATGTATCTGTTCAGTTCCAGAAAGCTTTACTGTACAAGCAGGCTGGTAAGAGCTTTAGGACTTACACAGGCAATTTCTAAGACAATAAAAGTCAAGGATGGCAACAAGAGTTGAGCAGAGAGACTGAAATATCAGCCTTCAAACAGTAGTTTGGATTTTGGTGTTTTTAAAAAGAGTTAAAAATCTATTTTCATGTGCCTGAAAGCCTTTATTTTATATTTCCTCCAGAAATTAATGCAGTACAGAAATTCTACTTAACATGACTTGGCAAGCACAACCTAGCAATTAGATGGGGAAGCACGGTCCCCCCTAGCTGTGTGTGTACATACATTACTCACAGGAGGTGCTTTCCCAAAAGCCTAATAGGGGCAGAAACAGGCTGAGAACAGCCAGGAAAAGAACTCAGCAGACGAGGCAGGAAAACTTGCCCATCAGTACTGGTGCTGAGGAAACCACACCAAGAGGGCAGGTTTCATTTACAGCCCTGGGTTACAAATGCCAATCAACCCAAGCCGCGATTTATAAGCACAATCCAACAGTTTGGCAGACAGGCAAGTAATTAAGCTTCACTTGTCTGGAACACAAGTTTGGTTGTTTTGGGCTGTAAAGCAGTTCTTTTCTTTGCCATAACAGAACCTTTTGACTTTATAAGACAGTTCTGTTCAATGATCAAGCGCAAGACCTTCAGCGATTTCCCCCAAACCATCACGTCTTCGGCTGCGGTCCAGAGAATAAAAAGCTCACACAGAATCACAGCACCACTCAGTTTCACATGTTTATTGTAAGAGACTGATTTGTCAGGATTGATGCTAGACCATCAGCTGGGAAACTCTTTCACCACCCTTTCAGGTAAATTACATGACCTCTAAGTCTCTGGCTTTCCTGTCTGTAAAATGGCAGTAGCAGTTGATCACTTTCATAGCAGCGTTTTGATGGCCTCAGAAGAAAGTCAATGTCTAAAGGGCAAGTTAGTACTATTCATCCTAAAATGCTAATACATAGTGTTATTGTCAATGCTATTATCCAACATGAAAAGCATATTTTTTAGCATCTCTAAAAATACGAAAGGGTTTTTTGTCAAATTTCCTTCATAGAAAGCACTGACAGCTCTCAGTGCAGTAAGCCAAGCCTGATTTTTGCACTACATCTGCAATATCTTTTATACTTGGGCAGCTGGCACAGAGCGAGAAAATTCATTAACATGCTAATGATGCATCCTATTTAAAATTCCAGCTCTGATTATTGTGTGATTAAGTCTCTTCCCTTGACGTCTGCTTCCTTATATCTGCATTACTGTGAGAAATCAACAATTATTAATGAAGTAAAAAATAGGTGACCAATTTATACACAAGATAAAGACAAACACACACATACATTTTAGCATTTAATTTTTTTTGTCTAATATTTTCCATACAAAACAGTATTATGTTCAGTAAAAAAAAAATAATAAATCAAAGTTTTCAAGAAGCACAAGCACAAAACAACAATTCAAGTGCCAGATGACATAGAAATAGACATGTATGGAACTTAACCCTAACCTAGTGTATGGATTGGGGCAGAAACACAAAAGAAAAAGGCAGAACTGCCTTTCTCTGCAGCAACACAGATTTTATTGGCATAAATGAAACAGGCCTAAGGCTGTGAAGTAAGTCAGGTCAGCTACCCCAACTCAAATCACACCTTTCACAGTGCAGACAAAGCCAACACAATTATCTCCAGTTCTTTCAAACAACAGCAAAAACAAATGGCAACAAAATTGTATTCCAATTCCTTATGCTTTATTCTCTAATCATAGAAGTGCTGTGCAAAATAATACTGTTCCATAAAGGTGGCTTCTTTTCCTCAAGACACCGTCTGCATACTGTTTTCCAGAGTGCATCTGAAGGCTTACATTCAGTTAAATGTGTTGGTATCAAACCCATGCCAGTGTTCCCAAATATTTCCATTTTTAAAGGAGAAAATAGGGTCAATCACATGTAAAGGGGGCAGGGATGAAGAAAAGGGAAGACGTCAGGTTTCAATTTATGTCTCTCTGACTAGTATCTGCTTGACAGCATTTTATTTTAACATAAGAATAAATTTCTCCTTTTGCCTACAGAATCACAGTAAATTAAGAGAAAATCTACTGAGTAAACACCCAGTATTTTGACATCTATTGTCACAAATGGTGGGACAGTAGAGGTCAGGTAAAGAAGGTATCTCCTTTCAGCTGTATAAATGCAAAACGGAAAAAAAAGTGTATGAACTGATATAATTTCTGTTGCTTCAGCAAGCATCTTGTAGAGGCTTGATTTAAAACCCTGCTAAATTAAAACACAAATGGGAACATGTATGTGTATTATAGGAAGATTAATTGCCCTAAAATAAAAGAGAAACAAAATGGGCTGATTAGAAGGTCAGAATCCTTTTCAACTCTTCTGAAAATCCAAGGAAAGAAGAAGCATTGCCTGATTTGCATTTCTGGGTTTGTATCACAATGTACTAAATTTGAGGAATCATTTTTTAAAACTTTATCTAGATTCTAAAAAAGCATGTTCTCATCTAGCAGTGTGTGCATACATACATTATTCTATGCATTTTTTAAAACATTGTCTTAGATGTATCCATCTGCCTACAAATCTTTTTGTTTCTAAGACAGCTCTGCTTATTCTCTTGCCTATGAAGAAACTTCATATGCTTCTAAAACAGAGGTACCTTCCTCTCTTCACCCAACCTACTTCTCATAAGATCCTGAAAAAGGAAAGACATTTCAAAATCCTGAAGCTTTAAAGTAGCTCTCAGGATTGTATTTGATTTAGAGATAATTATAGTAACTGTACCTTTGTAGCAATCAAATATTATGAAGCCTTTCATTTCAGCAAGCAGCAAGGCCATTTTATCTGCTTCAACCTCAGGAGTGAGTACAGCAGGCAAGAGAGTAAGTCAAGTTTAGGAATGACTTTGCTGTTTGATAATTTGTCAGTACCTTTCCCCGTAATTGCAGACAACCTCCCCAACAATTCCAACATGACACTACAAGCACACTGCTCATAGTTGTGTGAGAGCAGCACTTGGCAAGTTGTTTAAACTCCCCCTCAAACACAAATTTACTATGAGAACTCTTGCTTTCAGAATCAGGAATAATCTCTGGCACCTCATATGTTCAGGCCCACCACCAAATGTGTTATATATGTATGTACTAAACATTTAGTTTTATATACTAAACTTGTTCCTAGTGTCACAGAAAGACACATCTACTGCTTCTGCATAAAGACTACATCTTCCTCTGTATGTCAACACAAGCATAGCACCATCATCACTGTGATAAAAATGGACTTAGAAATGAAAGGTTTTGAGAACTGGGCTAAGGCAGATTTCAAAAAACAGTATATTGCTGGGGTATCCCACAGCCTCCCCCAACTCCAGGGGAAACAGCTTCTGGAAACTCCAGGGAATACTGCTTCTCTAGATTATTGCCAGACTTTCCTCAGAACAATCAGTATATTTGGTGAAACGCAGAATGATTCATCAAACCCAGCACACCTCCAGGAGATCAGGTCTGAGCAAAAAGCTGTGACAATCTGTAAACTACTCACCAAAGGCAGTCTCTTCTTGCTCAAGTTCTTGTTTCAGTCTGGTGTAATCATTTTTGATTCTCTCTAATTTTCGTGTATTTCTGGCACTCAGGACCAACAGTTCATTGAGAAGTCCTTCCAGTCCCTCCTTCTCAGATGTTAATGATCTTATTTCTTCTGCAAGATCCTTGGCAGTGCCAAAATTACTTCCTGCATGTTTTGTGGGGGCAGGGGAAGAAAGAGGAAAAAGACAATGAGGCAGACACTTGCAACATCAGTAGCTTACATAGCAATCCTGGGAAATTAGGCAATTATACTTCCCAACAGCAACTGAAAGGGGGAAAAAAGAAAAACCGCTTTGCAAGCATCCATTTCATTAATATTACAAGAATAATAATTGTAGCTGTTTTAACCTTACACACAGAGAAATGGTATTTTCTTTAATTATTGATACAATTTACATTTTTTCAGGAAACCTGTTCCTAAGGGTTTGCAGTGTGAATAATCTCATACTGTGGTTCATTGATCGTTGCAGTGTGATCTAGCAGACCATTTTCTTCCTTTGGAGAACCCCTCAATACACAGTACACCTGAAACAGAAGCTGCAAACCTGCTGGACCCTGAAGTATTTCCTCCCTGAACAAAGCAGCCCTGTGCTGGTTTTTGTAGCAAGCACAAGAAGGTTGTTTAGGAAGGAGACATTGCATTTCTCAAATGGCCTGCACCTTAAGCAGAGACCATGAGGAGATGTTCTTCTCAGAGACCACATTCAGAAGTCACAACCCTCCGCTTCTGGCTCTCCCTGAATGTCACAGACAGGAAGAAGGCCAGCCCACACTGTTCTGGAGTTTCTAAAAATGTCTGGTTCCTTTGGACAGGCATCCAGAGCAAAAGTTCAATTCCCAAGTGGTTTAGAGCGTAGCCCAGTAACATTTATCCACTTAACCATTGTGAAAACCATTTTTATAACCAGCTGGAGAGGAATGTTTCCTTACTTTGAAAAGAAGTCTTTTGTAATAAATAGAAAATGACAGTGAGATACTCAGCCTATAAATTACTTTTAAATAGCAGTAGAGTAACAATGCTACATTTACATAATTGTACCAGAATCATTTTAAGGATTGAGATACTTGGCTGGGGGGCAGGGGGGGAAACAAAACCAAAAATACACAAAAGAAAACCTAAACCCCACCACCACACTTTAATCTAATGAATTCTTGATAAAAATAATTTCCATATAGAATTGTCCAATAAAAGAAAAAAGATCTTTAGCATAAGACTTAGGCTCTGATATCATCCTAAATTAGCAAAAATTTGGTGATACGATCTAATAAGTAAAGGTATTTAGTAAGTAAAGGCACTTAGAAGATTTAGCCTTGAAGCAAATCTTAACATAAAACAAATGCAGTCACATAAATGTTTCATCAGTTTCTGAAGTACGTGACTTTAGACTCCTGAAATCAGTTTATAATACCACCAGCATTATTCAGATGTGAGAGTTTCTTTTTGGTTTTGTTTCAGCAATATAATACACTGTTGCTTAGACACAACAGATCAATTGAAAAGTTTATTTTCAAATATTAACCCATAATCCAAACAATCAAATCCACATCAGAATACCCTAAATTATGTCATTACATCTTTTTGACCTGGAGTCTTCAAAGTGTTGGTCACAA
The DNA here is from genome assembly GCA_017589585.1 of Phylloscopus whistleri. Classification (NCBI taxonomy): domain Eukaryota; kingdom Metazoa; phylum Chordata; class Aves; order Passeriformes; family Phylloscopidae; genus Phylloscopus; species Phylloscopus whistleri. Next base: position 442,151 of record JADMLD010000177.1, read on the forward strand.
TTTCTTAAAAGGGAATGCTTTGGCTGCTGTTCAGTTTCTTCAAGACAAGGAAGCAAGAACAGGAGGCAAGTGTTTACACTGGTCAGAAGATGGCAAATCACCAGCAGCTGCCAGGAGAGGCTCCATCCCTCCAGAATGCCAGAGCAAACAGCAGCACTTCCACCAAACACCTACAGCCATTCTCCTGGTTTGCTCTCTGGAGCAAAGATGCTGTTGCAAACTCAAGTGGCTGTATGAGGTGTGCCAAAGGGAGGCTGCACTTACCAAAATTTTGGAAAATACTATATCAAGTAAGTCAAGTTTAAAGACTAAATATTGCTAAGCATGGTAGTCTCTCCTCTGCATTTGGGTTTTTGGTGCTTTTTTTAGTCCCAAGGCTGTGACAGTTTCATTTAACCTCTGCCTCATTTAAAGCTGACATTTTCTTGTTTCTTTTTAACAGGTCAAAAGTCCTTCATTTCTAATTCCCAGTTAAAACTCTATTTGCCACTTCTGACTTACAATTACAATTAAATAACTATAAACATGCTGTACAAATAGCACAGGTAGGATCTTACAAACAGTAGGATCTTATGGTTTACCAGTGCTTTACTGGGAAAAAACCAGCACAAATTTAATTGCCTTGATTTGTCATGTTTCCAAATGGGCAAAACAAAGAGGCAAAATAAGGCAAGGTAACAACAAGGCAAAATCACTGGAAAAATGGCAAATATTCAGATGCTTCTAAGGAAACGAGACTTGATTCCACCTTTATTCACCTGAACTCATCCCAAGCACCAAAGCACAGGAGACTTAATAAAACATGAAGGTGAGAAAATCTTCATTAGACTCTGGAGCCTGCTGTTACATTTCAGAGGACAGCAAGGAGAAAGGTATGAGATTGCATATGAAAGTTTTATATATACTGAATGGATCTGAATTCCCAGAGGAGACGTTTATAACAAAACTGAGCTATAAGGAAATGGCACCAGATACAAACCCAAAAGCAAAAGACACTCCACTTGATGCAGCTTCCCATGACAGCAAAAGCATCTGAAAGTCTCCAGTGAAAATTCAGAAGAGGATATAAAAACTCGGACATCCTAAGTAGCATTATCAGCGAGCTTTGACCTCAATCCTCAATTAATAAAAAATTAATATATAATCCATAGCTGCCAGCACTGAAAAAGATGCCCTCCTGGGTTGTTTTGGTGGGGTTTTTTTTGTGGTGTTTGTTTTGGTCGTTTTTTTGTTTTGTTTTGTCTTTTGTTGAGACAGTATCATATTGGATGCCATACAAACATTCTGAAGACATATGTCAAGATATTTTATTCTGCTAATGCTCTCAAAATGTTAAAATTCCTCTGTTTGATAATTTAATAATTAGTTTGCCTAAGTGAACACAATAACTGTTACTTTGTCAACCAGTCAGAGCTATGTTTTACACAGCCATACTAATGACAGGGTTCTAGTTGGCTGGTATTAGTTAAGTCAGTCTAACTCTTCCCAGGAAACTCAAATCATGCAGCCAATAGGACTCTTTGCTCATAAAATCTGCACAGAGAAAACAAAGCCAAGGAATTAATAGTCTAAGACCAAAGCTGAGATTCTGGTCTAAACCAGGGCATGGTACAGAGATTCTGTGAAGAGGACTGAAGGGCAAGATGCCATTTTTCCCATCTTTCCTCCTGTCTCACAGTGATGCTTGATAGAGATGTGCAATTTTAGCCACTGCATCCATGTTCATATAAACACACTGGGTGCAAACTGGGACAGCAAACTTGCAGTACCCAGGGCTCTGAACAGGTAATGTGCTGGCAGTGCACTGTCATAAGGAACTGAATATGTACACTTCACTTTGAGGGACTGAACATTACCATTATCTTGAAAGATAGCAACAAAAAAAAGTTAAATCTTCCTCATTAGTCTTGCCCTCTGGGGCTCTCTCCTTCATCCTCTACAGAAAGTGACACCAGGTAAGCTCCAGCAGCTTGATGTGAATGCCAAAAATACCAGACAAATCAAGCACAACTACCCACACAGGAAAACCAGTCAAAAAAAAAATCTCCAGTCAGAAAGCAGCTATATAATTGCTTTTACTTAGTGTAAACATTAGTGTATTTCCCTTGTTTCCTCTACTCTTAAAATTTTACTTGTATGGCTGTAGCTAAATAGTATTCTGCACATCAAATATATTTTCTATAGATATAGTTACACGCCACAAACTCATGCCCATTATAACACCTTGTTTTCAGATTTCACTATACTGGGCAGATTGTTGCCCAGTTAGTAGTCTTGAAGTAAAATATCCTTATTTTGATACCATTTGCCAGCAACAAATTGATTAAAAATACACTTTGCAATCTGTCTGATTTTACAAAAAAAACAAGAAATACCTTATTAATTAAACTTTACTAAATATTTCCCCCTTCAAAATATAAGACAAAGGGTCCACAAAATTTTTACTCCCACTTTTTCTCAAATTTATGGCAGAAGTTACATACATTCATAGCTACCGTTATTTATACTTGAACAGAGAGAGAAGTCTCAGCCCCACTGAAAATACATTCATTGTAGTACAAACAAAGGAGTAATTTTTTCATTAATAATAAAGCATATCTATTGGACACTAGCTTAAATGTAACAAAGAATAGACTGGTCATTCCTCATCATTATCTATAAATTAATTCTTCATATACTTACAGCACTACCCTTAATAATTCATAAGAAAGTGAAAATTTACATTTGCTCTTAGGGCATTTGCCACCATAGTATTTATCAATGGTACTGGAATTCAAGGCTGAAAATCTTCAACCCTGTGATTAATGAGGATACAAAGTGATTTCAACATCAAAAGAAATTGAAGAAAATAAATATCATTCACCTACTCACAAAGGAAAAGGAAAAAGCTAAAGACATGACAGAAATGTAAGATTCTGGAAGGACTGCCAGTGTGTTTGCACCTCTGAAAAAATAAACTGCAAATGAGGGACAGTCTACCATCTCCAGAAACATTTTACAAAAATCCAGCACATTTGAATTGCAATTATTGTTTTTAAGCAATAACACATGTCAATGCTTTTATGAAGCATAACACAACTACATGATTGATGTGATCCTGAAAGGTAATTGCCAGCTAGAAGAAGGTGAGACACCCCACAGACATACATTTGGAGGAGCAATTCTCAGTCACAGAGAGCCTCTTGTACCTGGACTGAATCAGTCACCACAGAACAACCCAGGAATAAAATAAAAATAAGAGGGGGGCAGTGAGGAGCACAAGTAAATAAACCCCAAAGTAATAACATTTCAAATCAGTAGTAACAATGGAAAGAGAGACATCACTGTCCCCTTCCACAAGTGTTTTCTCTCATGCCCTCCAGACCACAGCACAGCCTTCCTACAGGGTGATAGCACCTTCCCTTCACAGCTCTCCCTTCTAACATGTCCCCTTTGAGCACAAAGCCACAGAAAAGGAGCTGCCAAAGAGATAAATTGACCTTCTCTCCTGCTCCAGGGATAGCCGCTTAGGTAAGAGGAGTGAAAGACAGTAAGTTGCTTCATGACTGACTTCTCCAACAGAAGAAAAGATTTTCTGCTGTCTGGTCACATATCATGCTGGAACTTCAGCTACAATGAATTACCCTTGAAGTTCACTGAAAGCCAGTAACATCCAACAGTCTGACTTGAAAATGAGATTAAAAAGACAAACAGCATAATGTCCTGGTTTCGGCTGGGATAGAGTTAATTTTCTTCTTAGTGGCTGGTGCAGTGCTGTGTTTAGGATTTAGGCAGAGAATAATGTTGACAACAATACACTGATGTTTTCAGTAGTTGCTGAGCAGTTCTTAGCCTAAAATCAAGGACACCTCAGTTCCCCATGCTCTGCAAGCAAGTACACCAGAAGCTGGGAGAGAGCATTGCCAGGACAACTGATCCAAACTGGACAAAGGGATATTCCATACCACAGAACATCATACTCAGCAAATAAACTGGGGGGAGTTGGCTGGGAGGGATCAATAGCTGCCTAGAAATGGGCTGGGCACTGGTCTGTGGGTGGTAAGCATCACTTTATTTGTACTGTGCATCACTTGCCTATCTTGGGCTTTTATGCCTCTCACTTGCCTCTTCATTACCATTATTATTGCTGTTATTTTTTATCAGTAGCATTATATTTTATTTTGCTTCAGTTATTAAGCTGTTCTTGTCTCAGCCCACAAGTTTTACTTTTTTTTTTCCAATTCTCCTCCCCCACTGTCAGCAGAGAGAATGTCAACTTAGTACTTTACTGCTGGCTGGGGACAAACCACAACACAGACCTGTCTGTGGGAAGTCTGAGGGACCATTTGAGAGTTGGTTTGGGGTACTCACTAGCATTTCTTTTCAAATGAGTTAACAGGCGTGCCAAAAAGCACACTGCTTGGACCAATACATGGTGGCAAATTTTATTTCATGGAGTATAAAGTGAGTGTTGTGGGAAGACGTGACCATACACAGCACTGAATGCTGGAACCAGACACTGCAGTCATGAAATAGAATTAATCTCAGTATGCCTCTGATCCATCAACCCAGGCTGCTGCTGGGATTGGGAATAGGAAAGTGTAGAACCAGCTATGTCATCTGACATAGATGCAGCCCTCTATTGGACTCCAATTCATAAAAAACCTGAGCCTTCATGAGGATGCACAAAGGAGCATTGCTGGCTTTGCCTCTAAGACTAGGCGAGTTCTGCAGCCACTACTGAACAACAGTTCTCAGAAACAGAAAAGATAAAGAAACCAGGAACACCACTTCCTTCCCGTGAAAGACAAATTAGGAGCAAATCTGGGGAAGAACTTGACATCATACCAAGAACTGCGTGTCCATTCATATTTCTAACTGAAATGACAACTACAGCACGAGCATGAAAACAAGGCACGCACATTAACATGAACCACAGATGGATGGGTGAAAATGCCCTTCCACCTGCACTGGGATCTTCCAGCCTGATGGCTCTGTCCCCTCTCTAACCTACTCACCTCCCAACAGGAATACTTAGCACCAAAACTGGAAAGCTGGGGGCTCTTTTTGTTACAGTTGGATCCATGCAGAACTTGCCCTAAATGAGCATCAAAGAGCAGCCAGAGGCAACAGCCCTAACATTAGGCTTTGTGAAATATGCTATCTAGTATTTATGTCGTGTTATTTATAAAACTATTCTTTTATATTGACATAAGGAAAAAAAAACTTATTGTACTGCTGGAAATCATCCCACAACATCATTTCCAAGCAGCTCCCACCTGCAGGTACTTAATGAAATAGAGGTAATGATATTTATGAGACCATGACACATGATCTCTTACTGGTAAAGACAATTTTAAGATTTTCAAACTACAAATCACCTCACTCTAACTTCTGTGTTTGGATCTAATTTGTGTTTTCAATAACAGAAGGAAATTAATGACATGCATCTCATGGATAGCTACATAATAAACACAGTATTTCATTCATGCCTGCTTAGCTTCCCATTAAGCCCCTTTCTGGCTATCTAGTCCCATGCTAATATGCATTCTCAAGAGGAAAAAAAGTTCTCAAAGAGTCTATGAAAACATTGTAAAATGTACCTCCATAAACCTCTTTTATACAAATATAGGAAAGAGATGAAAAAGGACTAAAAATTCATTTTAGTTTACATCTTCCCTCCTATTCCCAAATTATTTTCTCACAAAGAAAACAACAGAAACTTGTGTAAAATAGCACAAAGTATGAAACTAAGTTTCAATAATATTTCTACAGTTATGTTCACACTTGCTTAAACATCATCTTATTTGAATTTTCTTACCAGCTTCAAATTTTTTTTCTCTGAAATTTATTCTCTAGAAAAATTTCATGCTAAATAGTTACACAATACTGAAAGAAAGAACAGAGTGTCACGTACTGTCATGTTCTTTGTACAACTGACTACAAAATTTTATGAGCATGTTAAGAGCCACTGTAAGAAGCAGCTGTTAGAAAAATCACATACAGGTTTCTAAGCACTGATATTAAAGTGGTTTTTTATAATTAAAAAAGAGACCTACTAGATGCCAAACTATAATAGTTCATCGATGAGAATTTACAAATGTGCATATCAACAGTAACATCTCATGACATCAGGAGTACTTGCTCCTATAGTTACCTAAAGCTACTGACTTAGTAACTAGAACAATACAGTATCCTTCTAATTATCTCTGGAGGAAAATTCTGGATTAGCATCTCTGGAGTATTAACTATTACTTGCTTGTCCCAACAGGCCAATCAGATGTAAGTGAGGTATTGATATCTGAATTGCAACTGTTGATAGAAATACCTCTTGAACATGTAAGTATGGACTTCTTTTCTTTTTCCCGTAAGAAAGCTCACTGGAATTTAATTAAATTTATTTTATGGCCTTCAGTAATCCAAATATTCACAAACTTCCTTTTTTCTCTTCCAAATTTAATTTTACACTTCTTCCCAGGATGAAATAATAGGAAAGAGAGGCATTTATATACATAGTATTGTCTCTTACATCTTTACAGTATCATTTATCATACAGCCTTAAATTCCATGGTATTGCATTGATAAGACTAATAGAACTTATGCTTACATTGCATTTATCATGGCATTTTCCTCCAAAAATAATATCAACTGTATTCTTATATTTTTGGTGCAAATACATCAGTATTTTAAATCAATGTATTTGTATTATAAAGTACAGTCCATGTAGCAAATGAACACTGTCTGAAGCTGTCAAGTTAGCCATTAAAGGCTGAGGTATACATCATGCTTTCCAAGTCATCACATCATTAAGTCACCACATATACACTCTGAAAGCTAATTTTCACTTAATAACTCTTTCTTTAGCTCATCTAATCTAACTTTTGGGATACAATCACCTTTTTTCTTTGACACTGTTCCAAAGTCACTTAACTCTTAGTTAAGTTTCCTCAAGAAAAATGCTACTTTAATCAAAAATAATGTGACATCTGTATGGGGAAAAACAGTTGTTCTCAGTATCCATTGGCAGTGCTCTCAAAGAAACTGTCTGAATGAATTACCTAACTGCTACATAAGAAGTAGAAGTAACAAACATTTAACCCTGCCTGATGTTTCCAGACTAAATGAAAACCTCTTTGACCACTAAACTTTATTATTACTGCACATTTACATATGCACAATATAATTCCTTCTGAATGTCATGCTGTTCCAAGACTGTCCTTAAACAATTGCATATTACCCAACTGAACATTCCTCCAACTTTTAACAATTGAGTATACCCAGGCTGTTCATCAACACTGTTGGCTGAGAGACCAGGGAATAGATACATAAAGGATCTTGCTTAAATCTTAGCCAGTATTTAGAAGGTTAAGACCTGCTTCTTAACTATGCTTTCCTTAAGAGGCGTCATTCATTTACTCCTAACACAGAAACTAATTTAGCCTTCTCCATTATCCACTATTCACTGGTTTTGCCTTATTAAGTTTTAAAAAAACCCAAACAACGTAACTATTTTTATCTCTTCCTTCCTCTTTCTTTTTCTGCATTTATAAAATCTAATCTTCCTGATTTTCTTCTCTGCTAGCTAGCTGCAACTCACTCTGTATCTTGGCTTTTCTGATTTTATTCACTTCATGCCCTAAGACTATTTCTGGTGTTTTCAGATAATTTTTTCCTTATTTATTTTCAGGTCTTCAGAGAAATAGTTTTCTTTTTATTCTTGTATCTCCCCTGTGTCCTCTGTATGTAACTCTGCATTTTACAGAAACAAGTGCCACCACATTGACTAAAGCTATCTGTATCTTACAATGAGGTAAAGAAATTACACTGTCACCAAATTATCTTTTGTCCTTGATTTTTAACCATGCCATGCAGAATTTTGCCTTAGTAACAAATTAGGACTGGACCGGTCACACCCATAAAAATTCCCAGAAGCAAGAGTAAAAAAAGAAACAGTGCTTTTACCAGTGCAAAGAAATTGTACTGATACTTCTTAAAAAAGCATAGAAAGACAGTCAAACAATTGTAAAACAGTTTATAGAAAGAGCAGCATTAATTGCCTTTGGAATTCATTCCTGAAACAAGCAAACTCTTTTAAGAGCTACCAAGTCTAAAATGCTGTTATGAATGTTTTGGAAATGATCCTCAAGCTGTCATTCACTCTCTCCAAGTGTCAGACTGAGATACAGTTTTTCTGGCCAACTACTTCCTACATGTAGTTGCCTGTCCAGTTTATGGGTTGTTTTGTTCCCAAGCCATAAAACCACTTTTCTGAAAGTGAGAAAATTACCTGCATTTAAACAGTTTAAGGGTAGAGATGGATGATTGTCTGATTTACCTCTTACAGTGGAGAAAGAAATAAAAAAGATTTCCATTTTAAAAAGGGGCTATGACAAATAAGGAAATTGAGCATGCTCAGCACCAAAACAAGATCTGGGCTTTAATTTCCTTCAGGACTTTGCTCAAGCCTGACATTATCCACTTCTGGCAAACAAAATATACGACAGTGCACAAGGTTTCATTTTAAAATAATTTGTGTGTGCAATACAGATTCTTGTATACAACTGAAAAGATAAATCACATATGGAGAGCTACATGTCACCTTGACATGTACCAAAAACCTTTTAGCCCTTCTTTTCTTGGTGTAACACTGGAAAACTCTCTGCACTCCAGTCCACATTCCCTTCTACTCAGCATCCTCTCTGAGGCAAGTGTTTAGCAGAGAGACACCTCCTGAAACATTTGCAAACTGTTTGCTGAATTAAAAAACCCACCTCTTCCAGCTTAAAAGGAAGGACTGTGATTTGCCTTTTTTTCCTTGGTGAACAGTGCAGCAATCCCAAGCAAGTGGCATGTAAGGCTGTTATGTATCACACTCTGTAATCACATTTCAGTGTTTTACTGGTTGTAAATAACATGCATGAGTGCTCCAAGGATGAAAGTGCTCTTCTGCTGCCAACATTAGTTGTTTAATGATCTGAACAGCAGAAGCTGCCAATTATTGTATTCCATTTTAAAGTGTCATTTAAAGCCAGACTTGTAATTATGATACCTTAGCTATACATTTACAACTTAGCTAGAGAGCTATAAGAATGTAACTTGAGGAGTCCTGGAACAGCTATTGATGATTACACATCAATTTCACATATGGAAAAATAACATGTGTTTTGCATGTTAATGGTCTACCACACAGCAGCAGCTTTGCCAGTAGTTCCAAACTGTGGAGAGGGATCTGAAGTACCTTACACAAGGCATGGCATAGCCCTGTTCTGCCAGGCTGGTCACGACTTCAAGGGATCTACACAAGCACATGAACAACTTTCCCTAACAATTCTGTTACTAAGAGATCAATAACTGCTCTAATATACCCTTAACACTGTTAATCCTTCTCATCACTTAAAACTTACCTGAAACAGCCAGCATTTTGGCTTCAAGCAGAGCTGGTAGTTGAGTCTCAATATCACTCACTTTCCTCCTCAAAGTAGTGCAGAGTTTCTGACTCGTGCAAACCTAAATTGAGGCAGACAGCCATGATATAGAATTCATTCATGTAAAAGTATAAGGCAGTTGAAATGGGGCTTCAAATGTTCTTGGTTAACAGACATGACATAACATCCTGCAGCAAGGTAAAAAAGCTTAATAAAAAGTGATGTCTTTACAGAAACACCCAACACTGAATCAAAATTTCCAGGCTGTGCTGCACATTCTGTTATTAAAACAGGGAATGGTATTGGCATTAGCTACCTGCATGAGAGAGGACATGTTTCACCACTACATACTGAGGCTGCACACAGAAGAAAGGCCATCTTACAAATTCTGCACAATTTCAGCATTAACCATCAAGTGGAGCATAAGTAAACCAGTATTTGGAGATTAAAATTCCATAACATACAACGTGCACTGACTTTCATAAAAAATATACCGTCTTCTGCATTTTAACTGAAAAAAGGCAAAGCAGCCTTATTTTTCACATACAAAACAAAAAAGGCTGTATCAGCTCGATACTGTACTTTGTTTCACAATCAGGACACACAGACGACTATGGTTCAGGTTTCTGACTTTCTCATGCTCTCTTTTTTATCTTTTTAACTGGAGGTCCTTCAGCAATCAATATGGTTTGGTATTGAAAACATGGAGAGAGAAAATAGAGAAAAAAATAAAGGAAATTCAGCTGTTTCTGTACTTTACATTTCAGTGTACATTGCCACCTCAGAAGGAGCTTATGCACCATGCAAAATTTATACAAGTCCCACATATTAAAAAATGTTGGGGTTTGCTCCACATTGCATCATTTGGGAAGGAACAAACAAAAACCCTTCACTGAACTAAGGCAAATCCCTTGTTCTGGAGGGACATGCCAAACACTTTCTTAAAATAGTAGCTGACACTTAAGAAAGCATTGCATTCATTGGAACCAAAACTAAAGCAATAGTCAAGATAGGCACAGGTCAGTTCTGAAATGATGTCATGTAAAAAGAAATCTCCAGAGAGAAGTTTCCCTGCCTTCCTTCACTTTTATTTTTCCTGCCTCAGAAACAAGTGCCATGCTTATTAACAAAGGCACAGGTATCACTTCACTTTTTAAAGAGTAAAACTTTATCATTCTAATCTGTTCGTACAATTAAATCATAAGAATTTATATAGAACATCAGCTTTAAATCCTTTTAAATTAATAACACCCTCTTCCTTTACTGACATTATCTGTTAACTATAAATGGGTCAGTTTTTTGAGTCAACAGAACTATCCTCCAAGCAGTAACTGTTACTTGTAAAGACTTCAGAGACATCCTATTAATTTAAAAACACATATGGCTTCTGCACCTACTATAATTTTTAAATTCCCAGATATTTCAATTTGTCTCAGTACCCCCTTCTAAGTGACTCACCAGCTAATTCAGTTAAAATGTGTTTAGAACCCCAACCTGTCAGAGGTGAATAAACGTGCCTAAAAAACCCAAAGGGCATTTCTGTCTCCCATCTCCAAAATAAATCTAAAAGTTTTTAATGACTTCTTTCCAAGCTGTACCCTCTCTTTAGGGGCATTGAATGGCTCAGTGAATTGCAATTAGATGGGGAATCTTTCAGCTCCAGGAAAACTGCATGAATACATCCCATGCTGGTAGTAAGTTAAAGTCATTATCACTAGACAGCTGTTTGGCAATTATGCAAAATAAGCTGGGATGTTTAATCAGTTTCTAGTGAGCACTGTCCACTTTGTAAGCCCCACTGTCAGAACAAAGCTTGCTGGCATTCTTTATTAATGGACCAAATGCAGGGACCAGAGGCAGAAAGGCAGTCCCTCCAACTCGGAGATGATTCTGGAGCATGAGAGAAGTAGGTTGCTGGGCCTCTGCTTGTATCTATGTCACATGTATTCTGTAGATAAATGAACAACATTAATCTTCAGACCTATCATACAGCATAGTTCAACAAAACTAAATGAGCAAGTGGGAAAGACAAAGCAGGATCCCCTAAACTAATGGCACTGCTTCCACGTTACATCACGTCTACTCTACAAGTTCCAATTCTTTTCATTTTTTATAATTATTGTATCTTCATAACAGATACCATTATTCATTACAGTAGCTTATTGAGCCACTAAGGAAAGGTTGTTTCTTAGCTAACAACGACAGTGAACATTCACAGAGCCAGTGTCCTGGGCTTCCAGTGCACACCATCCTTCTCTAAACCAGCCTGACTGCAGGAGCCTGTGGCCCCAGCAATGCCCTTTCCCTGTTCTCAGCGACCAGCTCTGCTGCAGCCCACTGACCAACAAGCTAAAAGTCTATAAAAACTCTCTGTCAGTTTCAGGAAAGTGTTTTTGCAGTGTATTTATTCAAAAAGTGTATTTATTCAAAAATCCCCTTCAGTGGTTTCCGAGGTTTTTTTAAAGTAGACTTTTTTTTTTAAAAAAGGCTCTTGTTTAGGAATACACCTTACAGATCTGCACTCAGACTGAAACATTACTCCAAAAAAACAGTCTATCTGAAACCAGTAGGAAGCTGGTTAGCAAAGACATGCGGAATCAAGATGAAAAACAGCAAAATATCAAAGGTAAGTTTGCCCATTGTCATCCTCTTCCATCTTTCCAGCATATGATGTTAATCTAAAGTGGCAAAAACAGGGACAAGGACAGCAAGTAAAACACTTAACTGAGAAAAGGCAAAGCAGCCTTATTTTTGGCAAAGCAGATGATTGACTCTCCAATCATCTCAAGAGAAAAGAAGTTTTGAGTAACCTTCACATCTCTTTAAAACAACACCTTGGAAAAGATAAAGAAATTCTGCTAACACTGCCTAAAGGGAGGAACAGTCTACCTGGTCTCCCACACAGCACAAACTTGCCATTACTGAAAGCAGATCTTAATTTCTGGAGGAAGGTGGTGAATAAGGGGCAGCACTCCCTTCATTAGCAGGCAGAAGTTAGCTTTTGCAGCCACAGCTGAAAACAGGAGAGATGAGACAGAAAAGGCCATAGAAATGCCAGTGGCACAGGGGGAAAGGAAAGATTTTTGACAAAGGAATGTTTTCTCCATACAATAAAAAGGTTTAAAAGACCAGCTTTATTTATTTTGAGATGAAAATAATAGGATGAGATGATATGAATAAACTAAATAGGAAATTATTTGGAAGAGTCTCACTACATGCTTCCTATTTATCTTCTATAACAAATAAAAGCAATCACATAGGAATGGAATAAAATTAAAGTAGTATTTTATCTATTGAAAAATTAAAGAAAAAAAAAAACCAGCAAAGCTGTGAAATCCTACCTCACAGACTTCTCTATTGTAACCCAATGCTTCAGCTGTTATTGAAAAAGTCTCTAGATACTATGGTGATAAAATAAAACCTCATGAGACATTTTCTGGGGAAAAGGCAAATTCCATACCTTATGTTTTAGCTTGCAAATAGCTTGAAACAACACTTGAAACATCACATTGAGCTACTGAATGTCTCATTCATTTTAGCAGATGAGCTGTAAGCCAGTTACAATAATTTCCTTGCTACTTTATTCACAGTGATTTAAAAATACAGGGGGAATCATTGTTATATTCTGTATTAATTTTCCCAAGATGTGGGTACAAGCAAGGAATAGGGAAAATGAGCTCAATAAAGTGGAAGAGAAGGAAGGAGTGGTAACAAGGTGCAGTCTTCAAATTATCTTTTTAACAGTGCACAGTGGAAGTGTTGGTCAAGATGATTAGGAAGAACAGATTATGAAGGTTATATTTTTCACTGATTTAGGTGAATGCTGCTAGAGAAAATGTGAAAAATAAATACTTTATTTCAGAGTATAAATTCATTATTAATCAAAACCCAGAAATATTTTTCACTTCCTGTTTCATATATAGATCTATGTGAATTAGCTAGAGTAAATGCATCTTTTTTGTTTTTTCTAGAGCATTCATGGATCAACTGGGCCATTCTGAAATAAGACTTCAGCATTCTACTTGAAAGGAGACTATGAATAAGAAAGATATAGGAAAAGTATTAACATTTCTAGTTAGAAGCAAAGATCATGCTAAATATGCTATATCATTTTTCTTCGTATTTTAAAGGGTATGAAAATGAGATTGCTAGCTAGATGATTAGTGAAATGGTGGGGAAAAGAGGTTATGCTTCATTTACGCTCTTCCCTTCACACCAACAAAACCAGTTAGAGAGGAAAGTAAGAGATTCTGTATTAAGAGCTAAAACATTCAGCTATGATCATGATTTCATGAAGCTGAGGACTCTGTTCCTGAACAGAGACCTGAGCAAGAGGAATGGTTACTAGTAAAAAAGCTGGAAAAGAAGAGATTACTCCATCTGCTTCCTGAACTATTATAATCCCTGTGGCCTGTTCAAACAAAAAGTTGGGGAGGGCTTTTCAGTGTACGCTTAAAAATATTTATGTGCAAAATCTTCTTAGAAGAAACACCAGAAAGCCAGCTTCCTAAACCAAAGACAATATATTAAGATGCACACTATGATCTGCTTCTGTAAATATTCTGAAGAACTGAAAGCATGTACTTACTTTGGCAGTAGTTTCTTTAATGGACGTGCTGAACAATTGTTCTTTCTCCTGAAGGCTAGAAGGAATAAAAATAAAATAAATAAAATAAATAATTAAAATAAAAAAGTTAATCTCTGCTCAACATGGCCTCCTACACAAGACACATTTTCATATGGAAATAAAATGTTAAGCTGACTCATCACAAACACAATAGAGTCAATATCAAGACAAAAACTATGCTTAGTTTCAGTTGCTAGTGACTAACCAACATCACCTTGACAGTTCTTTATTAATGGGTATACAGATTTTCTTGTGACTTAAAACACAATTATGATTATTTGTGTAATCATAATACCTAAAGCAAACTAAGAAGTTCCCAGCAATGTCCAGGACTGGTGCTTTGCTAGACTATCATCCAAAAACCTAACACAAATGCATTTCTGACACAAAGAACTGGCAGTTTACTATTCTCTTACAACACAGTTTTCAACTCTACCAGTCACAACTGCAGTCACTTGTTCTCAAGTAATTTTATGTGAAATACCAGTATTTTTAGATCCATAAAAACCTACCATATATTTGTACCAAACAGATGGAACAGTGGGCTGAAATTGAGGCATCAGCCATGCTTATATGAACAAAATTCAAGGTTTTCTTCCACGTATTACAAGCATGTAGGTTTCCTACTTTTATATTACCAAATGTGAAGTAAACCTGTGCCTTTAGTTCTTGTAAATAAATCCACCATTTACATTTTTAACATGAAGTCCAAAAATTCAAGTCAAATCAAACATCAGGAGTTAGGAGAGAGGTTATTTTTGCAACTGTATTACACCCCTCTCTCCACCTTAGGAGGTGTACACTTTTTATACAGTGTTCAATTACTTTATCACATGCTATTTTCTTTTCTGTCAAACAACTCAGTTCTGTGTATGTGGCAGTCAGCACTCCCCATTGGCAGCACCTCAATTTCTCCTCATACCTGTGTTATAAAAACTCTTCTTCTTTCATGACCTACTGTTACCATTTTTCCCAAATAAGAACTAATTATATATTTCTGAGCTTTTCTCTAGTGTTCAGCATTGAAATATCCAAACATACCAGAGACACCACTGGATTTATTTCAGTGATCCTCTTGCACGACAAGGCAGAGTTGTATTCATTTTTCAGGTGGAGGAAACAAAAGCCACTGTTATTCAGAAAGCACACTGTGACTGAGAGCCTGCTTTGACATGCACACAGCTCCTGCTGCCTGTGCATTTCTGTTCTGTGCATTTCAGTTCTCTTTTGAGAACCTGCCCTTATTTTCCGAGCACAGCACTCACTGAGATCTATTTCCAGAGTCAGCGTTTTCACGAGCTCGAATCCCAAAGCATGTGAAGTCGGAGTTGCACTCAGCTGCTGATCACCTACAGAAAAGCTGCTTGCACCATCCTGCCCAGCTGCACACGGGGGTGAAACAGCCTCAGAGGCAGAATTCAGAATATCATTTAATCACATTAACGAGGCATCTATTTGCATTGCCGTCCCTAATACCCTGCTTCAAGGAGCACACACCTTTCCTATGGCCTGTCACCTCATTACCACCCCAGCGCCTGTGCAATTAAACAAACAGAAATGCAGCTGCCTACCTATATAAAAGTGCTTAATGACATTTCTCACAGAGTCTCAAATTTCTCCCTTTTCTACAGCAATATATGTGCAAAACACGAAGTATTGCTGGTGTAATGATGCCATTATCAGCTCCCTGCTTGCCTCTGGGCATGCCAGAGGGAATGATCTAGCCACTTCTTTTCTTATGCTCTGGAGCTCCCAGTGACTTTCAGCATCTCCCACAATTGGTATCTGAGCTGGTCAGGTTATGTAAAAAAAAAAGACTGGCTTTGTGTACAGATGTCAAGGGGCAGCAGCAAGGCTGCAGTGTGTAATTGAATGAATACTGGGTGACTGACCCAATTGTACTGAAACTGCCTCATAAAATCCAACTCTAAAGACCCAGGCCATAACAAAATTTAAAGTGCAGTTACAGCCAGAAGAACAACAGTATATAGATGGCAACTCTGACAAATATCTTGCATGTGCTCTTCCTCTTATCTGTTTACTTTTCACACAGAAAGCCCCCCCACAGGTCCATACATTTCACTGCTCTGCAGAACTCACAGAGCTAAGAGGAAGAGAGCTCAATTTTTAACCTCTTCTGAAGCAAAGCATCCAAAACAGCCCTGCAAACTAGGATTGAGTTGTCAAACATTGCTAACAAGGATGCACAAGTTCATGCAGACTTTCAGGACCAGGTGCTGAGTGGGAAAAAACATTCTCTCTATGCACAGATTTCTTTTTTATGAGTCTCTAACAAGTCACTGAAAAATAAATAAGGAATCAAACACTGCCACTTCAATGACAGCAGAACTACAGTTTTAAGATAATTTTGTGGAACTATGGTTTTAATGGAACTTTATATTAATCTGACTTTATCAACAAAAGGATATCATTAGTAAGCAATTAATTTGACCTGAGCTGGTGATAGCTGGATTAACGAGAGGCTCAAATCTAAAGATCCTTTTGTTACAGATACAGACAGCATTCACACAGACTCTTACAAGTGCATTTGTTTTATTTATGGTAGGAAATTCACAGTAGTATTCTGTTTCAAATCCTTGCTAGGTTTCAGAGTGATACCACACGAATCCCTTACCCCTTGCAGAGATTAGCCCATCATGCAATGCACACACAGCAACCAAAACCATGCATGAACCAGCCATTGTTACCAACTACAAACTGCTTCTAACTGCATTTATTCCCAGGTTGTTTTCTTCTACCACAAAACACTGTCACAGAGAAGCCCCTCACAAACTTTCCAATTAACTGACAAGGTAATGACCCACAAGAGTAACCAGGCAGTCAATACTGATTCACTCTACCAACAAAGAGCTTTAACGGCCATGATCTGTTACATGTGACTTGAACCAGAAACAGCATTTTCTTTTACAACCACCCTGGAGCATCATATTTCATTTTAAGAGGGGTATTCTGTCTGCTTAAAAGCTGCTTTAGGTATTACTACAAGGGTAAATGGCTTTAGAAAGAGCTCTTTGGAATAACACTAAATTCTTGCCTGGGAAGGCGTCCATAGTTTTGACTTGTTGTTATTCTTCGCTGACAGAACAGCTAATCAAGAATTTGACAGCTTCTCCTCACAGTCTTAGCAATCCATTATGAGGACCATTTAGAACTAACTTCTCAAATTCAATATAAGCTAACTCCATCACAGAGAAAGCAAAGTTCTTGATCCAGCTGATGAAAGGACTAGAATAAGACAGGAATTCAATTAACACAAATTTAACTGACTAAATATGAAGAAAGGTTTTTAACACTTGCAGAACCCACAGCAATCTATACATCATGTGCAGTATCTTTATTCATGCAGATGGCCACACAGGCCTTTCATTTAAATGACAAGCCATGGACTTACAGACATTGGGATCCATTAGGAGGAAAGAAGAAAATGAACGTGTGCTATACTATATCCCAAAGTATCTCTGTATACAGGCTGGACCAGAACAGGAAAGCAGGAGCTGAGGAATGATGTAATTTCTGGATGACACATGAAGCAATACTTTGGCAAAACAAGGACTTCAGCTGGGGAGTTGCAGGAGGGTGTGGGAATGCTGCATGTTCAGGAACTGAAGTTGATCTGGCATGTAACAACAAACTATGGGAAAAAATTTAAGATCCAAACACTTCAGGCAGTACCCTTGAAGTACCTCACTTTACTGATATTAAAAAATAGCTATTAAGTATATTTAATTGTAATAACACAGTTGGAACCTGCTGAGATGATGATGTTCATAATCTGGAATGGTGTGCAGGAAAAATAAAGGAAGAGATTTCAATGCAATAGGGGACAGAGGGAAGAATCAGAATCGAGTGGTCTGGTTCACACATCCCTCACTCTATCACAGCTTCCCACATAACCACAGAGGACATTAAGTGTCACAATGTAACAGATAATGTTTAAAATGCCTTTTAAAGAATCTTCTGAGAAGTTTTAATTTGCATGCAAGAATTGCAGATACTGTGGAAGTAGCTTTGTTCAAAGGAAGGCTAACTAGCACAATACTGGGAAGAATGGCTTTCTCCTAAAGGAAGGCATGTTTCTGAATGTCTTTCCTTCCCCTATGCTAGTATACTTCCCTTTTGCATACCAAGCCATTATGTATTTATGTTTTGCTTCCTAAGAAAAAATTCAAAGAATGCAAATGGGCAAAAGGCAATTCATGCTGTTCTCCACATTCAATATATATAAATATACACACTGCTTAAACAGAAACAGTTCATGTATTAATAAGAAAATTTTATACAGCAACAAAATGTGTAGTCAGAATTTAGTTTCTATATCCACACAGCAGAACATACCACACACAGGGTACCAGTATAAAACAAATAAACAAATCCTGTACTAAAAATTCTTATTTTTCATAGAGAAACTAAGCTGCCATCTCTGATCCCTGCCTGAAGACACTGAAAGACAAGTAAAAAGCCCTTTAAGAGCAAGTATTTTCCTTTACATTACTGTCACCTAAAAAATTTATTATAGATCTTGTCATTACACTCCCAATCTCCACACCACAATACAGTGCTTAAGCAAAAAGCACTTTAATTTCTTTAAAACTAAGCACAAATCAGAACAATTTAAAATTACCCATATTTGAATTTCTAGTTCAAGAACAACAGCCTAAGTTCACACTCAGATTGTATGCAGAAAGCATAATGGGCTGAACCCTCAATTCATGGGAATATATATTCCCCCCCTAGGTAAAATCAGCAAATTTAAACAGTTTACAGTTTGAATTTGGCCCAGAGTAATGAGACTGCCTGTAAAGAATAAGCTCATTCTCATGATCACAACCTGCAGAGAGCATGGCTTTTACAGCTTTAGGTCTTCTAACGTGATTCTTCCTCCGATTCTGAAGTCACAAGAAGCTATACTCTCTTAGAAGATGAAAATATACAAACCAAGCCCTACACTTGTAATCTTGCTTTTAACAACAAACAGAAGCTGACCTTCAAAAAAAGCTTTTGTCCAGTCCCTTGCAAAGAAAAAAAAAAAAAAAAAAAAAAAAAAATCAGAAGTGCTACTTGGGGAACATTTGGCGTAAAAGTCTGCTACAGTCTACATCAAGACAAAACTCCACGAAAAATCTTCAGTGTATAGACTTCACTGTGCCTTTAGAAATCCACAATATAAAATCAAATCAATCAATAACTTCCTCGTATTTTTATAGTTCCCTCAATGGGTATATCTCAGAAAGTTTTGAAAATAAATCATAAAAAAAAGCTTTGAACAAAACTATATTTAACAAGAGGCATCTTTAAGCTAGACATGTACAACTAGGACTAAAGAGAAAAAAAGCAATGAGAAAACATCCTCGTTACCAAGGTTTTCTTGATGAAAACCAACAGATTATTATTTACAGTTACCATGAGCAGATTTTCACCAGGACAAGACCTACAGGGCACTGCTGGCCCTACACTTCTCCCCATTAAGGACGTTCAGGGCTAGAATGCATTAAATGCACTAAGGTAAACCACCACTTCTTGTTTTCCTTTGAAACTCTCCATCACAAAGTTTGATTCTATCTAATCAAGAAAAATATGGGATAACAAGATTTTCATTCTATGTGATTGTTTCACAAGCCTGCCTGGGCTACACATGTGAGTATCACCATACCAAGAAAGCAATGTTTCAGCCAAGCATGTAAGTTCCTTTTCATCTTTGTGCAATAATCCATGGGACTTAAAACAATTATATTTTCGCAGCAGCATATCTTTGTAATGGGAAGTAAAACTGCCCTTTAAACCTAAGTCAGGGTTTTCCAAATAAACTCTGATTTTTCCTTCGATAATGCAGCCCACAGAAAACTTCTATATGATGAGAGAGCTGGTTAAAAAAATTATAAAAATACAAAATTTCTGCTCAGCTGACATGGTGAAAATTCAATTTCTCTATCTAAACCTGAGAGTGTTCTTGAGGCAAGGACTTGGACATTAATTCCAAGACAATTAATTCACAAGGAGAGAAAATTTGTGTTTAACTCATGAAAATGAAATTTCTGGCAGCTGCAAGAACTAGTCACCTGAATTAGAAGTAAAATGCAAAGTCTCACCTTGGAAAACTTCCAGCCTCAAAAATTAATCTGATCTGAGATAACAACTATCAAAAGATGTACTTCAAGGCACAGGAGCATTCCACCTTCTGCACATTTCAATCTACAAAGTTCTTGAAGGAACATGAATGAAAACCTGAAATTACGCACCTACCTCTGAGCGATCAGAGAGCTGGTTTTTCTCCAGCAATTTGCTCTTCTTCAAGCTATCATTTGCAGAGCAGTATTTCTTCACTGTTGCTATACATCAACGATTGCTTCAATACCTGTGCTTCCCCACTCAGAATTTTTCAAGAGTCAGAACTGGAAATACACTTTCCCAATGTTTGTATAACCTCAGCTTACCAGCAGGGTTTCTCACTGACTCATGGGTTACTCGTTGTCAGCTCTCAAAGACTTACACCTATAGAAAGTGTACTTTAAAAACTTATCATCCTGCCCAGCTCTTGCATACATAAAAACTCTAAACTGAGTCAACTCTTATCTGCTGAGTGCTGCCAGACACTAGCCCCAGCTAGGAAACTTGAAGAAAAATCAGGGCATTGGATGACACTTCACAATTTTTTATAAGAATGATTAATAAAGTGTTTTTTTTAATGCCAGCAATAGAAAGACAGAAGCAGAATCTCAGTGTGGTTTGGGGTTTTTTACATAAAATCCCTCCAACAGAAACAATCAGTTCACAGACACCTGAAGATGCTGCTGGCATCTTCAATCATCACAACAAGCGCAATTTTCATTGCCACGTATTGAGAAATCTTCTGGTCTAGTAAATCACCATTCAGACAGCCAAACCAGCTGGCTGTTCCAACCAACCAAACCATTCATATGGTGCTGGATTTCCCACCACTCTTCTGCCAGCTGATGCTGCAGGGCAGTTGAAGCAGTTGTTGCTTCAGCTGCTATCGGGAACAGGAGCACCAGACTGAGAACAAAAGGACAATCAAACAACTATCTGCAGGAGCAGTTCATCACATCCTAACTAATACTTTCCCCAGATTTTCTGACATATCAATAGATACGCATTCTTCTGCTACATCTGTCTGGGTGCACAAAAACTAGAGCTTGCCCACAGCAGCTGCAATTATTCTCCTAAGAATAACATCCATTTTACTTCACTGTCTGAAAGGGTTTGTCCCTGGATATTATTGCTAGCTGTTTCTCTTCATTATATACAAACTAATTCAGTATCACACATTGATTGAGACAGCTGGTCATTTTTCCCTAAAGAGAAGTAAATCTCATTGTGCACATACCCCGAGGAATCAGCACATATGTGGCCTGGGCTTTATAGGCTGCTACGTCCCACTGGATGCTGTTCAAGCAAGCAGGGGGAACCAGATGCTCAGCAGGGAAAACCAGATTCCTCATTACACCATGCACGTGGGTACTCAAGCAAGTGTTACTTCTCCTGCTGCTGCAACTCTTTCCTTCTATAACACTGCTTGGAAGGACAAAAAACTGCCTTTAAGATTGCTCCAAAATAATTCAGGTTGCCAGCAACGGCTCTGTCCTCCAAGCTGGAAGACTGGCTCTTTCTTCTCTCTGCTGTGTGTTTTTAATTCCCTCTGTTCTTCCCAATGAAAGCCAGTGCCTACAGTGTGGGAGTAGACTTTGAGAAGCCCTTTTTCCTCCCTCACATGGGAGTCCCCACTCCTCCTCCAGTGGAATCAGAGTCATTACGAACTTCTGAGCCACGTTTGCACCTTCACAGAAAGCAAATTCACCTTATGTGCCAAAGCACAGACATTTTATGGCACGCCAGGCTTTCAACACATAGCTCAAGCTAGATTTGCTGCCACAAGAAAGGGAAAAAAAAACATTTGCCCATTAACTCTACCCTTCTATCCTAGGCAACGAACAAAGGAATAAAATTCATCCTGGGCAAACAAAATGGAGAGGAAAACACCTACCTATCTACAAGAAAGATGAGCCTCCTAAGCAGTCAGCTCACGAAACGTGATGTGGATCTCTTCTTTCACCTATGACTTGTCTTAGCCTCTCACAAAAGACTGTAGCCAAATACTTTGAGAAAGCTGAGATGATGGCCTTGTCAAAGGCAAACCCAGGTATGGGACTAGCTGAAAATGAGACAAACTAATTATCAAGGCTCAAGATGGATTATGACATTTGATAAGAAATTGAGAATTTCCCTTCAAAATCCCCTTGTGTTAGAGGAAGCTGGCTGTGAGGACACTCCCTCCAAGGGCTCTTTCCATGGCAGAGTCCCCCTCACACACCAGGGAACACCCTCTACGGTTCTGCTCCTAGCTGCAAGCCCACTGCTGCAGGTTTTGTGAATCTGTAGTGCACAGGATAAATTGGGTCAATGGATCATTAAACAAAAGATCTACAATTTAAAAAACACTGGGCATCATACCATGGTATCTAGCTATAACAGCACCAGTTATAGCAGCTGTATTTTAAGAACCCTGAAGAAATATTTTGGTTCACCTCACGCAGCATAGTTAGAGACATGTTTCCTACCACAGAGAACACAGAGTTTTAAAACACAGTTTCAAAATTCTGTGTTAAGCTGTAAAAAAACCAAAGTCAGAGCAGCATGAAAGGGCCCTAAATAAAAGCAGTAAGGCAAATACACAAAGTGACCTGTGCATCATCCTCGAATCATAGAACATGATTTATCATCAATTGAAATTGCTGGAATGAAGTGACTCCGCTGCTGAGCGCTGCCTTGCTGGACATGCTGGAACTGCAGTACGAGCTGGAGTCCAAGGCAGCGAGGTGGTACACCACGATTGACACTGCCAATGCCTTCTTCTCCATTCCTTTGGCAGCAGAGTGCAGGCCCCAGTTTGCTTTCACCTGGAGGGGTGTGCAGTACACCTGGAACCGACTGCCCCAGGGGTGGAAGCACAGTCCCACCATCTGCAATGGACTGATCCAGGCTGCACTGGAGAAGGGTGAGGCTCCAGAACATCTACAGTACATTGATGACATCATTGTGTGGGGAAACACTGCAGCAGAAATGTTTGAGAAAGGAGAGAAGATCATCCAGATTCTCCTGGAAGCCGGATTTGCCATCAAGAAGAGCAAAGTCAAGGGACCTGCCCGAGAGATCCAGTTCCTGGGAGTGAAGTGGCACCGACCAACAAGAAGGAAACGCAAGCTTTCCTAGGTGCCATAGGCTTTTGGAGGATGCACATCCCTGAGTATAGCCAGATTGTGAGCCCTCTGTACCTGGTTACCCGCAAGAAGAACGATTTCCACTGGGGCCCAGAACAAGAACAAGCAGCCTCTCCTAATGAGACAGCCCACTCTAAATCCTACTTTCTTAAGTTAGTATGTAAAACTATGTTGAATTCTTTTTTCCAACTTTTCTCAAGTAAACCAAGTTCTCTAAAAAAAACCCACTTCTTTTGCCTTTATCAGGCTTTGCCCTCAACTGCAGTTGCTGAATACTTTGAGTATATTCCAACAAATACGATTTCCACCCCCCTGCGTATTCATATTTCATTTTGCATTGATCTTTCCCAAATGAACTCCAAGCATCACAAAAGCAGAGTGAACTGGCTGCATAAATCTTCAAGTCCAGTTTCTTGTACCACTGGCCACCCTCTAATAACTAGTATACATAACAGAGAATTTTCTTATCTTCAGATGATTCCACAAATTCAACATAGAACAAACTCCTTCTAAGCAAAAATTGTTCCATATGAAGAAGAGGTGAAGCATTAAAATATTTTGAAAGGTATATAATTGAATTTCTTTCAACCAGCAATTCATGCCCAGACAATAGCCCAGATGGAACTGTGCAATTTCTTTTAAGAATGACACGCTGTAAGGACACATACACCTGCAGATATGGATAAAACAAAGAGACTGTTAAATGAAACTAAATATGAACTGAAGTATAACAGATTTCCTCAGTTTGTATTGTGAAATAGAAAGGAACAAATAAAGGAACTAACAGATACTGAAGTGAATAGGTCAAACAATTAATATGGTCTTATTTTATAATTAGAAAACTCAAATTACACTAGTTAAAAACTAGTATTTCTGAAATGTTGTCCAGTAGCAAATATGAAAATTATATATTTGGATACCTTTTGCAATCTACAAAAGAAAGTACTTCACACTGAAACACGCAGACCCATTTTCCTCTGACTTCAGTGTGTTGTCTTCAGTTAAAACACTGGCACACGTGACAGTGCACACAACACCAGCTGCTCCCACCTTTTAAATGCATCTCCACACAACCCCATACAAGGGAACTGAGCTTTTTCCCTGCAATTTCCCCATTTTAAAATAATGATTGTACCCTTTAGCTTACCAAGAGCAATTAAGCCTGTCTGGATGAGCAGAACGACCACATTCTGCATTCTCAGCCTCAGTGAGAATTCCCTGTCAAAACATATTTCTTCTCCCATTAACCAGCAGGTTTTAACTGTGTTTTCCAACAGCCCTCAGGTGAGGTCCCAGGGTAAGGTGCCTAACATTTCTTAATTCTTCAAACTCAAAGCATGCTTTAGGTATTGACAAAGGCTCTTTGTATTTAAAAAGTTCACCACATACCAAAGATAAACAAGACAAAACAAAGAACACTCCTGAAAAAATAACAACACTCGGCAAGAAAAATAAGCTTAGAACCAATGCTCATCCCAGTGTTATGTTTGTCTTGCTCTTTTCCTCCTCCACACAGAACAGCAAGTACTTGGGCAATTATTCTTTGTTTAACATGTTCTCTCATGTTCCTGGAAGTTTGCTTCAACATATTGAATATTTTATCATTTAGTGACCTGCAAGCCACCAAATACAATTCATTACAGCACAGATTGTCTTAAGAAATGCTTCACTCTAGCCCTGCCTTGTGTTACTCCAGTGCTGAATGCAATTCATGTAGTCAACAAATAATTATGCAAAAGCACATTATAGCAGTACTTTACTGACAAGAACAATGTTGCTAGAATAAACACAGAGAATTGCAGCCTAGCAGTGAGGAGATTGCAATTTACTGCCCATCCATATTGAACTTTCTACATAATCACTGATCTCTAGTACATGTGCATGAGTAATAGCTTTACTATTCACACAGATAGCTCTAAATTTGGAAAACTTTTTTCCCCTCTGCAACTATTCATAAAATAAAATGCACATTTCCAGAAAAATCTCTTTCAGATTAACTATGTCAAGACTTTGGAATTTAAAACTAATGCATTGAACTAGCATCAACCAAGTATTTAAACCTGTTACCTAATAAACAATACTTCTTCCACAAGAAATACTGATTTAGAGTAAGTCAATTCAAGTTGCAACCACGGAAATTCTGGCAAGACAAAAGAAAAAGAGTTTACAGCAAGGGTGGTGAAATGCAGGATTGCCTAGCAAGGCTGCAAAATCTCCATCTTTAAAGACATACAAAACTCAGAGAGATGGGGCCCTGAGTGACCTGATCTCACTTGGAAATTGTAGCTTCACTTTGAGCAGAAGTTTAAACAAGGTTATCTCCTAAATTATTGTTTAGCTGTAGGACAATCTAGGGGATTCCCCTAGGCACACAGGAATTATACCTGCACCAAATGTCTTACTATGGTGCATGATGCTTTCTCATCTTACAGAAGGAGAACAGGCCTGGATTCAGACATAAAATCTCTGTACCTGAAGTATGATAGACTGCACAGCTTGAAAAGGAAGCCACCCATCAGTTAAGCTCACTGTTAATCTGAATAAACTCTCACTGTTAAATAACTGCAGTTATGTGTCCTGTATTTAGTTTAGCTGAGATGGAGTTAACTTTCCCCAGAGGGCTGTGCTTTGCACTGGTGGGTGGAGAGGTGCTGATAACACACCAGTGTGCACTGCCACAGCACCAGCACCCTCTCTCCAACATTCCACCCTCCCACACCAGCAGTAGGCTGGGGGTAGGCAAAATCTTGGGAAGGGACATACCCAGGACATCTGACTCCCACTGACCAAAGGGATATGCCATGCTATAGGATGTTTGGGATGTCTGCTGATATAAAAGCTAACAAAAGGAGGAGGAAGCAGGGGCATTCATTATTTACAGTGTTTGTCTTCCAGAGCAACTGCTACATGTGCTGAAGCCCTGCTTCCTGGGAAGTGTCTGGACATCACCTGATGATGGAAAGTAGAGAATAAAACCTTTGTTTGCATGCATGCAACATTTTGGTTTGGGTGTAGTAAACTGCCTGATCTCAGCCTATGGATTGTTTTCCATCTTATTTTCTCTCCCCAGGCCAGCTGAGAGGAGGGAGTGATAGAGTGGCCTTGTGTGCAGCCAAGGTCAACCCACCAGAGTTCCAGCATCAGAACTCCAGCTATGGGAATGAGAGCAGTAGCACTGGACCACTGGTGACAACACAGTCAACCAACAAAAAAACCTCATAGACATTTCATTCATTGCATCTTTTAAAAATGAACAGAAAGGAATAATTTCAAAATTTTCATTCCAGTTAGCAACTCACTTTGAATAATGAATGCCTGTTTTCTCTCAAGTGATTGTGCTATTCATGGTGCTAGTAAGCAAACAACTCAGAGCAAAGTCCTCCTGAATCCATACTATTTAACTCACTTTTAAATCATTTCCCAATGAGGTAAGTGCAACCCAAATATTACAGCAGCAACGAGAGAAAAAAATAATCTGAATATTCTTTCATAAGCAAATCCAAAACTAGAAAACTCCAATCAGAAAACTCAAATCAGTTTCCCAGACAGACTGCTTAAGATCTTTTATTCCTCAGTCTCAGAAACACAGGTATAAGATATTATTAAAACAAGCTAAACTTAATGCAAGAAACTACTTCCCATAACCTAATTTAAAATTTTAAACACATGTCAAAAGAGAAAAATATGTCCTCTGTAAAATGTTCTGCTGACTTAAAAAAAATCTGTATAAATTAGCACACATGAGCAGCAATTTCTCATGAATGTTAATACAACCAAACTAAATCCAATAAACATGATGGGAGAAAAAAAATTGCAAGCAACACAGTTATTGCTTATCTGAAAGAAAAGTACGTTAGGATAAACAGGAATTTTATTTTCTCTCGGTGACACAGCAGCAGTGCCACTTTCAAAGTCCCATCACCAATGCCCAGTAGTTTCAGTGCTTCAATTGCCTTTTTAAATAAAGATGAGGTTATTACCAAAATACTGCCAAGAGTAGCTACTTTTCCATTTAAAGGATCCATCTACTGTTCCATTAACTGTGAGTGTTCCAAAATTATTCATGCTGCATCCTCTTCCCCACTGCCTCAAGTCCACTGTCTGAGTCTAGCACATCTCATCACATTGGACTTTATTATAATTACAAGTTCATGGAAGCAAGAAGCATCTCTATTATTTATTTGAATGGTGCCTAGTACACACTTTCAGGCTGTAATAAGTATGTTCTAATTACTGCATTACCAAACTGGGGAAAAAGTTCCACCAGTTAACAAGAAATAGTGTAAGCCAGTGATAGGAATTAACAGTTGATGGACACATACACTTTCTGTAGGTGGGTCTTCATCATAAGAAAACATTAAGTGCAAGACATTCAAATAACTACAAACTCTTCTGAGGAAGCACATCAATATTAGAACTCCAACACCTCTTCTTAGAAAGTTTTTAAGTGTCTAAATCCAGATAATTAGCTGACACGATGAAGAAAACAACTGACAGCCAATTCAGCAGAACATAGAGGAAGATACAAGACTCTACATCTAAATTGAAATTTAAATACCTCTTTATTGCTCCTGGAAGATCTAAACTGAATGGAATTCGATAGGAGGATGCTAAAGTGTCATCCACAGCCTTGCTTATTTCCTGCAGCTCTCTTAAAGAAATGCAGCCAAGTAAAGCAGCCAGTTCACAGTCCTGTGACTGAATAAGCCTATCTTGTTCTTCAATTTCTCTTCTCAGCTGTTGATCTTTTCCTTCTAATATGGCCAGTCTTGTTCGGAGATCTTCAATTTCTTTCTGCATAGAACAGAAACCAAAGTTTACTATGAACCCTATAAAAGAAACCCATCTGCCCCAAGAAAAAACAATACAAGTGTCAGAAGTAGCATGAATTAAATTTGTCCAATTTAGCAAACATTAAATGAGACATCCTCTTGCTGACACACAAAAATTCTTGTGTCAGTTGCATTCAGAAATTCTAGTGCTTCCAGCAGTCTGAAACCCACCACCTACATTTCAACACCACACTTCACATCCCTCTTCCAACACCTACTGTCAGCCCTCTTTCACTTTTAAAATATATAGGTATTTCCCACATTCACAAGCTAAAACTTCCACCAAAAAAACCAAATGTCAGATCACCTATGGCAACAGAATCTTGTTCTACTGGCAGCTAAAGTGATCAAACATCTATCCTGCAGAATATCCCTGCAATGGTTTGTCTAATGGTTCCAATCCGACATGAAGCACAGGACGCAAGCAGAGAATCATTGACTATCTAACCAGTCTTTCTGATAATTAACATTTCATTTTAACTAAAAGCACCAAATCCTTCCCTTGACTTAAAATGCACAGAACTTCAACCTCCGTTGCACTCATTTTTCTAGAAGTTCAAATTGTATTCAAAATGTGATATTCATATTTCTTGCAAGAGCAAACTACAATTTTTAGAATCACAGAATTGTAGAATCATTAATGCTGGAAAAGATAATTGTGTCCAAACTTTGACTGAACAGCACCTTGTCAACTAAACCACAGCACTAAGTGCTATGTCAAGTCATCTCTTGTCCATCTCCAGGGATGGTGACTCTACCACCTCTCTGGGCTGCCTGTTCCAAAGCCTGACCACCCTTTCAGTGAAGAAATTCTTCCTCATGTCCAATCTTAGTCTCCCCTGGTACAGCTTGAGGTCGTTTCCTCTTGTCCTGTCACTTGCTACCTGGGAGAAGGGACCAACCTGGCCACACTCTCCTTTCAGGTAGAGTCTTTTCTCTGGGTCTCCTTTTCTCCAGGTTAAACACTCCCAGCTCCTTCAGCTGCTCCTCATCAGACTTGAGCTCCAGACCCTTAATCAGCTTCAATGCCCTTCTCTGGACATGCTCAAGCACCTCTATGTCCTTCCTCAAGTGAGGGGGCCAAAAAAAAAAAAAGCTTAATGAATTTGTACATCATCCTTGCACAGGTTTTTCCTTGAAAACCCAACAGATAGCTCACATCCAAGAAAGCAGTACTTCTTGAAGGAATCTGGGTTGCTGAGTTAAAATAGTTACCAAACTAGCTGAAGGCCATACTGGAGAATTTTATTCTATTCCTATGTTTCTTACTGTCTCTGTGAAACTTGCAAGCCATTTAAACTCTTATCTCCACACATGGCCACAGACCATATGTTCATCATTTTCTATACAATCTCCAAGAGATCTCTGACATGCCACCACCTATAAGCTCTCAACAGAAATCAAAGCTCAATTTCAAACTCTGATCACATTCAGTCCAATTAAAAATAAAAAACAAAAAGCCAGAAGCCCAAAACCAAATCTTTAATAAGTAAATAACTAGGCATTACAAAACTGACGTTAGAAGCAACCATATGGCTTTTTATGGCAACTCACTTCTCCATTCTGCATCTGAGCAAATGGCAGTAACACCCAAAATGGTGTTACAGAGATAAAATTAAGTGGGTTTGAATCACTAAGATGCCATGTTGATTAATACTGTAAAAAGAGCCCACTCACAAATTAATAAATTTGTATTCAAAAGAAGGTTTGAGTGGCACACGGTAAATGGGTTCTGGGGTCAAATACTGAGTAATGAAGATAAAATTGTATTCTGAATATCTGAACAGACACTTCAGCTATGTATGAGGTAGAGATCTAGGGGGAAAAAAAAGGCATACTTCAATATTACAGACTCTTATAAAACATATGTACTAGGCACAAATAACAGATTTTGGCATTTCTTTGCTTTTTTAGAACTTCATTTCAGAACCTTAACATTATTTTAATGTTTTCAATGTAATTTACATGAAGTTTAGTTCACTAATTTTGTTAACAAACATACCTTCAGGTTTGCTGCACTGTAACCAGCTTCTCAAGTATCACTTAGAAAAAGAACAAATAGTCCTTGCATATTCAAAGGTTGACTAGCTCCAAAATTTCAACTAGTCCTGCACACTAGGTTCATCAATTATTTTCCTCCTTCTTTGGTTTTAGATATAGCAAGAAGAGAATGGTGTGGCCCATGTTTCAACCCACAGGCATTTGTCAAGGACAGAAAGGTCAGCAGACCAAAAACATCAGTTTTGTTTCTTTCAGTCTCAAATTAGGCTTTTAGAGTACACAAAGGACAATTCTGTCTCTGTGTTACTGGCTCGGGAATACTGCCAAAATCTTAATAGGCCCTACTTAGTACAGAGACCTCCATATTCTGTGAAAATGTAGTAATTGCAATCACTGCAATAAGCAACCTACATGGGAACAGAAAGGAGGATGAACAGAATCTGGTTTTACAATCACACTTTTAGGACTGAAATGTACAACATAAATAGATACCAGAAGCACACAATCTGCATTCACAGAACGAAAGCTGCTCTGCTCAGGAATAGTTCCCAGGCACTCTTGGGAACATGGAAATTTTAATCAGTAAACTGGAATTCTCCCGCATTCTTTTCCAGAAATGCAAAGAAGCCTTTAGTGTGCTCTTGGTCAGCCTCCAGGGACAGATGAAAAGGGCCTAAAGTCTCAGCTCTGAGCAGTAGATGATTTTCATTCACTAAATGCAAGCTGGAGTTTTACTTTGCAGATTTGAGTTTAAGCTGGGATTTCCAACACAACAGCTAATCAGTACTGACTGTATACCTCCAGCTTCACTTATGGACTGATGGTCTCCATGAAGTAGAGATTGCAGTAGGAACATTAATACATAAATTATAGATACTGCCACAGGTTTTCAAATCCCTGAAGACAAATGCAGAACCAATGGGAGAGAGGGCAGAAGAAAAAGTAAAGAAAAGTGGGGCAGAGGAAAATTTTTAAAAAATAATTACTTCTGATCATGCAAGATTTTGGGCAGGTGCAATCTTTAGGGGTTCCTGGGTGCAAACAGTCACCACAGATCAGCTTTCCCCAGAATCTTGAATTCCTGGTAATTTTGATAAAATGCTAATAAATAGCATGCCTATATAATGGTATGGTTGATTTTTTCCCTAGTATAACTACAGAAGAATAAAGATTCAGCTTGAGGAAGTGTAAAAATTAGCTGTCATGGAGTCTTAAGTACAGAAGTTTTCGGTTCGAAATTTTGCTCGACATTTTGGATGTCTACATTAAAAAAAATTTCCGCAGACTGATAATGCTGAGCTACACTATGTCTCCTCTAAAAAATACAAAGGTATTGAGTGGGATAAAAAAGACATTTCTTCACCTAAGTACAATTTTGCAATGATCAAATAGTGCTTTTCACTATTCCTTTGTCAGCTTTCTATATAAAATTCTATATATAAATTTATGTGTATACACAGGCAGAGATTACTATACTATTGGATCCACCAAAGGAATGAAAATATCACAAAAAAAAGATTTCAAGACAAGACCACAGAAAAAAAGGAAAACCAGGTCTACTAGCTCTCTAAGGTGCCACATTGCTGAGTGTGATCACCAAGGTTTAAAAGACTTATTACTAGACAGTACATTGAGATTTTTGAAGGATGGTGAAAAGAAAGAGCTAAATTTTGCTTAAAATGCTTGCAGACTTAAAATTGGACTATTGCCATCTTGAAGCATTCCATTTGCCAAACTATCACGTTGTGACATCATGTGTCATTGTAAAGCTATTGTTAGCAAATGCTGGCTGCTCCGTGATGATTCCTTCATCCTTATGAAAAGCATCAATCATTCTTTCAGGAACAAAAGCTGGTAAATCACGTATTTATAGTAAATTCTAACCAGAAACGGATGAAAACTTTTTGTCTTCAAATAAAAACTTCTGAAGATCAGTGTAATATTAAAACATCAAATTATAACAAAGAGCACGCTTAAACAGATAATGAGGAAAGTTTAAGCATGCACACAAGCCACCAAACCTTCCAGCTCTGCGTTTCTGTAATGAGATTAGCACAACTCCTGTGGCTGCCATCTCCAATCATCACTTAGATTATCGACTGGACTCCAGCCAAGGCTCTAATTACTACACAGAAGCAAAGTCGTTATTACAATAAATTTATTTAACTCTGTGTGACAGCTTACAAGGTTTTCCCCACACAGCACTGGTTCTTATACACAACTTTGCAGCCCTGTTACCTGTAACCGTTTCTTTTCTTGAAAAAGTTGGTTTCGTTTTGTGGCCGAAATCTGTGTCCTCTCCTGGGAAGTTGACCTCTGAAGTCTATGCTCTTTTTCATGACAAAGACCATCTTCTTCATGTCTAACCCTTTGAAAAAAAAGCATGACAAAAGCTAAAAGTTAGTGGTTTTCATGAGTTTCAGTGTCTCGAGAATTAAACAGATCAAAATGCTACAAGTTACCTTTAGAGTCGTAACACTCCACCACTAGAATGATTACATTTCAAACAGATACAGTAAGAGAACAAGAGATTCTTTTCCCTTGGCATATCTTCCTTTATTATCTCAAACATTTACACTGTTTCTACAACATGATGAAGAAAGAAAATGGAAAGCTTGTATAGCTTCAGGCTTCCCCCAGCTTTATCGTATTTCAGAAATTTATCCATCACTGCCTTGAAAGAGACAAAACTAAGGCATGTAGTTTCTATCAATACAGAGAAAAATCTCTTAGACAGAAGTTTAGAAACTTGCCAAAGCCATTTTTGCAGCTTCTGTCAGCTTTTGGAGACTACATTAGAGATCATCTGGAGTGTTTGCTCCACAATGCCAAATTTTACTTCTCTCTTGCACTGAGAGTTGTTTCAAAATCACAATCAGTGGGCTTCCTCCCAGTCATCTGTACAACCCTCAGTTGTAAATCTTTGCATGACTGGACTCCAAGGTAATCAGCACATTATGTTAAGTATCAATTCCATAATCTGCCTCTCAAAATGCACCTGCAAACAATGCAAATCCATTTTGCCTTCCATGTTCCCTCGTAAGGGCACGTGCACCTGCGAAGGGCAATTGTGCTTCTGTGTCCATCTCCAGAGACAAGTGCATGCATCTCCACATAAAGAGTACAGATTCATTTCAGTATCTTCTTTAAAAAATACTGTGTCTCAAACAAAGTGCTTTGAGGCATGATTTCCCACTGTAATCTTGCAAAGCAAATACATCCATGCCACATACAAAACATGCATCATAATTCTGGTTTAAACATGATTAATCAGGCAATTATGATCTCCATGCACAGGTGTTTAACAAGTGTGCAGAACAAGAGGTTTTCATTTATTCTGCAGGACCATAAAAAGACACACATGCTTTATTCCCTCTCTGTGGGCTGCAGAATGTACTGATAAAGCAAAATCAAGCCTCAGCACTAACATAGGTATCATTAAGCAAGCTAGACATAATGACAGTGCAACTGCATTTCTGTATTAACAGCACACACCAAAGAGACATCCCCAATATGAGGTGCTAGTTCAGCCATCATTGTGCCTTACAATCATTACAGGTTCCTGTGGCTCCAACCACCCACACTTACAGGCAGCTCTGAAGCCTCCTTCTTCAAGCTGGAGCTGCATCATTCCTAGAGAGGTACGTAATAAATTTCCAAGTGGCTGATCGAAAGTTATAAAAAATTCCATTATAAACATAGTTTATTTTCAGAATCTTCTTGGAAATTCCATGTGTATCTGTCTACTTGGTACTGCTGGAAGACAAACAAGATCTCTCTGATCTCACC
Organism: Phylloscopus whistleri; assembly: GCA_017589585.1. NCBI lineage: Eukaryota > Metazoa > Chordata > Aves > Passeriformes > Phylloscopidae > Phylloscopus > Phylloscopus whistleri. Next base: position 476,058 of record JADMLD010000177.1, read on the forward strand.
AAACCTGACTGATTGCACAATCACAGCATTTGTTGTTCCTAAGCTCAACATAACCAAATCTGGCTTCCATCACATGCCCTCAGTATCCCATGTCATCAAACGAGTTCACTTAAAAACTCATAATTTAATTAAGTAAAACAAAACAGGGGCATGAACTTCTTATCTTAAATAAGCTGCCATACACACTTTTCTTGCAAAAAGATGAGACAGACTTAAGTATAGTAAAATTGCTATGATCTGATCTTCTAAGGCTACCCTGATCATCTTTTTAATTTCCCAGCTTACAAAAAAAAACCCAAAAAAACAACCAACAAAACAAAAAAAAGCCTTCTTGGGTATACTGGTTTTGTTCCGATTCAAAATGAAAACAAAAACTGAAGCCTACAAATTTTCCTTGAGGAAGCAGCTATGTTTTCCACGGTATGATCTAAAAATACTGCTGGAACAGAAAGGAGTTAAACCCCTGTACAGAAGACAAAGGGTACTTCTGCTGTATCAATGAGTCAGATCACAGACAAAGCAGTGTAAAAGGCTACAAGAACCAAGCAATCAAATAAAAGGGTGTCACAGCAACAGCAGTCGAACTTAAACTCAAAGAAAGGAGTGTGCACAAGAGAGAAAAGGGAAGAGGATATTCATCTGACCCTGAAGAATGGCACTGCTCAGACCTGTGCAAAGAGAAGAGTTACAGAGCTAATCATCCAAAGAACAGGAACACTCTCATAAATACATTATAACATCTGTTTTATATATAAAAGCATTATATATATATTATACAGGATAATAAGCAAACTGTATCTGGGGGATGTTTTAGTGACTCAGTTTCTATGACAAAGAAGACAACACTACCTCTAATGCCAAAATCTTTATTACAAATTAATGCATAGACCAAACACATCTTAATGACAAAACAGAGAACGATGTATCCTAATCTTTAAGAATGGTAAAACAGCCTCTTAGAGCCTCAGAAGATAGAAGGAAACAGCTCTGAAGAGTGTAGCTTCTTTTAAACCTCCCTTATTACTAGATGCTATAAATAGAGGCTAAAAATACCTTTGGATTCTCCAAATTCACAAAAAATCCATATTATCTGTACTGATTTTATCTAATTTTCATGTCTATCAAAAATTACACATGAAGGTATTGACTAGCACACTAGCAGCCTTTATATTAACAAGCTGCCAGAAACAGAATCACAGAATCACAGAATTTCTATGTTGGAAGAGACCTTCAAGATCATCAAGTCCAACCCATGCTCTAACACCTCAACTAGACCATGGCACCAAGAGCCACATCCAGTCTTTTTTTAAACACAAAAAAACCCCAAAATGCTTCTTCTTTTTCATCTGTGCTATTGCATTTGAGAATAGCTTTCAATACCTATAAAGTATCCTCTTCTAACAACAGTAACTAGGAACATGGATGAAGATAGACAAGAAACAGAGACCACTTTTTTTTCTTGCGTTATCCTTCTCGGGCCATCCAACACATCTCACATTCCTCCCATCTTTGACGTTCTCCCTTCAAGACTAGGTTTCAAATTTATTTTTGTGACTTTGTACAGTGCTGAGCTCAATATTGCTATCTAGGAAGAGGCACGCAAAAGGAAGCTCCCAAAGATCTATTCATATCAAAAAAATAATCTGGTTTTTACTTCATATTTAAATATCCTTTCATTGCCTGAAAGGGAGCATCAGCATTAACTCCACAGGGAAGCGTTGCACAAGCTGCGTTGCTGTTGTGTGCTCAAGCTGCCGTGTCAAGGATTCAATCCCATTCCCACTCAACATCAATGAGAAACGTTCCATTTAATTTGCCAGTTCATCATGATCAATGTTTTTCAGGGGAATCCTGAAAGAATTATAGAAAGAAAAAGAAAGGGGGGCAGGGTGGAATTTTCATAAACAAGTTCCATATGGATACATTAGATGGTCATAGAAACTCTTTATTATAATTATTCATAAGTTGTATTCTGCATTTTGAGAAAAAGAGAAGCATCATTTTACACAATAATGAATCAACAAACTTACCAATGATCAGCAGCCCAGTGCAATGTTGCCTGAACTTGGGTCACGAACCTATCCAAAAAACTGCTAACTGAGGGATGCCTTGAAGGAAGCTGAAATTTTAAAGAATTTTTCTCCTTCTCCAGTTCTTCCAGTTTCCGTCTAAATTTATCAGCTAGAAATGAAACAAAACAAAACAAAAAAAAGTTAAACAGTGACAAAAGGGTCCTGTTTTACCTGAGGGGAAAAAACCATCTCTCAACAAAAAGTAAAATCCACCTCTCTGACAGTTCTTCTCCTCTTTTCATGAAATGTATCGGTCTGCTCTGCTCAAGGACAAATTAGCAAGACTACAGTGTAAAACATCAAATAAGCAAGACGCCAAGCTACTTTTTTCTGTGACAAGGACAAAACTGCAGGCTTACCAACACCTTTTTAATTTCACAGAGCTCCAAAGAATTGGCTCAAAGTTATCATCCATGCTCTTCCTAAACTAACAGCTGAGAATTCAATTCTAGGAAAAGTGCTGCTCTTTGCTGCTTCAGTTTGTCTTAAAACTTAGATAGCAGTTACACATTTAAATTTTGACCTTATAAAAAAATTGTACTGTTATTAGGTCACAAACTGAAGAATCACACATGATATAGGAGTATACTTCAGCAGAAAATGCACATGTAATTATAGCAATTAAACAATTATCACATTCCAGACTCTCCTGAATTATGCTCAGTTTACCATCCAAAACAAAAAAGATTTACCTTCAACTTTAAAAATAACAGTAGACCCCAAGAGACTGCTTTGATTCTACCATAACCCTACACATTTCTTAGAATAACCACTTCTCTATATAAGTTATTTACTTGTTTTCTGTCCCTGTGTAGAAAACAAAGGAACATCATTCTAACTACCAATTATTAATGCAGTACATGTATCTTCCATAGTGCCACTATATCAACAAAATCACATACATGACAGATAACAAGCCTGCCATCCAAGATAGAACACCTTTGGTGATACATTAGTCAAATTAGAGAGTTCTGGGCTAACCCACAAATGGAAAACCCCTACAGTTCAGTACTCTGCTCGTGGCCTCACTGCACACAATTTTGTGCGATTAGCAATCCTTTTAACATTTTCAATACAATATGTTACTATCAGGATAGCATCCATCTGTGCATGTTTTTATTGCTTATTTTCTTAATCCTCTGAGGGGATTTAACACAAGAAGTGCTTACACTTGCTGGTTTAGCGAAATGATGCATTTTTACAATAATCTATCATTAGTATTGATCCCCAATCTGCTTCTGTGCCAACAGGGCAGAATAAAGACAGAGACCTTACTAATAAGACTAGACCTTTTCCCTGTTCCACCACACTGTTCCAGGGTGAACTCACTTTCGTGTTGTCATTGGCATGCAAAATGTCAGAAGACCCTTGCTGAAATGTGCACCCTACCCCACATGTACCCATCTGCATATTATTCCCGAAAAGTAGTGGAAGTGAACCACACCCATGATACATTTCTCAGGGGCCACAGTTAAGTAGATTCACCCTATCCCTATCAACACACCAAAACTGAAATTTGAGCTGAGTCTCCCAACCCCATATTTTGACCAGAAAAACATCAGCACTTGCATGCTAATATGCCACTTGGCATTTCTAACTCAGCCATCGAAAATACCACTGTTACAAACAGAATAGTAAGGGCTGAAAGGGTTGGCTAGTGACCAATGACCACTGCACGCCAAACCACATGGAAACACTTCCTTTTACTCACACCATTCACCACTGGGCTTCCTGGGAGTTGTGGCAGCCCTCTATAGCCATTTAACAACGTCGTCATTGTTCTTCGACATCATTATGCTTAACTGTGTTTGTGTGTCCAGTTGTTTCACCGTTCTGCTCCTACCCCTCCTGGCCCTAGAAACACGCTATTTTGGGAAGGAAAACAGATGAGGGGATCCACATGCCAATTCCTTCTCTCTCTCTCTCATTAAGTCTTGGCTGCATCCTGCTTTATATATTCCAATCTACACAGTATTCAATTAGTTTCTACCAACAGACGTTTCTAAATAATTTGTTCCACTGGCCTCTTCTAAGTCATATGGCTGCTGACATCCACTTACCTCTCTGCACTAAATCATTTTTTACCCTTTTATCTTTTCAGCATCACACTTGAGGGTTATGTCCTAAGAGACTCCAGCACCAGTGAGCTGAACACTGCAGCACTCAGCTTTTAGAATCCTCTCCTGGAAAGGAGATCCCAGCCATTTGACCTGGCTGATATCTTCAGTGCATAGAGAGACCTAAGAGCCTCAGTGCCAGCTGCAGAGCAGAGAACCATGCAAATAAGGCTCATCTCAATCCAGCTTTTAGTGCTGTGGCTCAAGAAAAATCTGGATCCAGCACAAGTAATGGAAATGATCAGAAGAATCAGGAACAGGATGCGAAAGAGGGAAATAAGCAGTTCCTCAGACTTGTAGAGATAAAGACTGAGGTAACTTCCAGCACTACTACAAGCCAGCAAGCTGCAAAGAAAGCAGAAATACAATGTTCCCTTAGAACCTGAGCCCTCAGTAACAAACCTGAGTTGCAGCAAATGAGATGTGAAAAAAACATTAGATACAGTGAAGCACTAAATCTAACTGCCAGGGTTAGACAGGAAACCTCCTCCAGTGTTGGTTTTCAGGTCAGACAAACATCTCTCAGGAATAGAAAAACCAAATGCAATCTCTTGGTTTGAACAAGGGAAAGTGCTGGACTCTGCACCTGGGATGGGGCAACCCTGGATGTACAGACAAAATGGGGAATGAGACACTGGAAAACAGCACCAGGGAGATGGACCTGGCAGGTCCTAGTTGATGCCAAGTTGAACATGAGTCAGCAGTGCCCTGGCAGCCAGGAGGGACAGCCATGTCCTAATGCTGCGTTCAGGCACAGCATCCTCAGCCCAGCAAGGGAGGGGATTGTCCTGCTCTGCTCTGCACTGAGGCGGCCTCACCTCGAGTGCTGGGGGCAGTTCTGGGTGCCACAGTGCAACAAAGACATTGAACTGTAAGAGAGTGTCCAAAGGAGGGCAGTGAAGATGGTGAGGGACCTTGAGGGGAAGGATTTGAGGAGCAGCTGAGGTCACTCGGTCTGTTCAGCCTGGAGGGGAGATCTCATTGCAGTTACAACTTCCTCCTGAGGGGAAGGGCAGGCACTGATCTCTTCTCTGTGGTGACCAGGGACAGGACCCGAGGGAATGGCCTGAAGCTGAGTTAGGGGAGGTTTTAGAATTCCTTAGAAAAAGGACCCAGAGGGTGATTGGGCACTGGAACAGGCTCCCCAGGGAAGCTGTTATGGCACCAAGTCTGACAGAATTCACGAAGTGTTTGGGCAGTGCTCTCAGGTACATCATGTGATTCTTTGGGCTGTCCTGTGCAGGGCCAGGAGTTGGACTTTGATGATCCTTATTCCAGCTCAGAATATTCTGTGTGATCTCTTCCACCATATTTCCTAGGATTTTTCAGCCAAGAAGCAGACATAGAAGGCCTTTGCTATTGCTAAGTCATCGGACTGACAGACACAGCTTTCTTTTACTTTCATTTTAGTGTTTTAACAAGTTATTCCAACAGAGACAACACCTTCGCAGAATCCAAGAACTCACTGATAGACTGAGACACAAAAGAAACCACATGAACTCAGGTATCTCCACCAGAAAAAAAAGGTTTAATACTTTCTCCATCCCATTCCTCGCTCCAAAGTAAGTTACTTAATACACAGTTTACATGCCAAAAGCGATCCCCCCATTTGATGTAGTTCTTAAATGAACAAATTTTCAGGTAATCAATACATACTGCTTTAAAGAAGCATTTAAAATGAGGCCTAATTCTCTTCATGAGCCTTTTATTTCACTACATTCTGGTGCCAGCTTGCTACCTTGAAGAGTCTTACAGATATCCTAGACAAAGCTCCTACTTCAAACAGTTAAAGTTAACTCTTAAATTACTCTCCATTGCAATCCATAACTGTGCAATCCACTTCTGCCTGTGTACCTCAGGCATCCCACCCACTTTAAAGCCAACCCACAGCACAGGCCTGGAAGACCCTGACTAACTGCTGTTCTCCATTAAACAAGCAACAGTCAGAAAACAGTAGTGTCTCCAAAGATCATGTTTTGTAATAGCTTGGAGTAAAGGAAGCAATTTCCATAACTTCTAATTGACCATGTGAGAACATCTGGCTACCTCTCTATTTTTATGTACTGTAACATTGGTTTTATTTATTCAAAGAAAAGGTTCACTTTATCAGAACTATTTATCATCATTTAAGAAGCATTTAAGAAAGTCATCTCAGTATGGACAAAACCTCATTTGCTATGTACTGCATATATTTATGTTTATTTATGTCTCTGCTATTAAGTGGGAAGATAATCAATCATGCTAATTGCTGGACATTAAAAAAGTATTTCTTCAGCTAGTTCAACTAGGGAAGATCATTTGATCTTGCTCCACCATACAGCAAACAACCTCTTCCCTTTTGCCCTTGAACCCCCCCTAAATGTGAAGGCCCTAAAACAGGATTTGTGTAGGATTTATAACCATAACTCACACACTGAAGTGCTAAAATATTTTTCTTGTTTGCTAGACACTTCCAGAAACACATAATCTACCCACGATTCTCTTTCTTAAAAACTTTCAGGGTCCAAGATGACTAAAGTGTCTTGTATGCTCAGCACCAAAGACAGTTATGTATTTTGTAAGAACCAAAGAAATCACAGGTTCAGAGGCAAAGACTCCTCCAGCAGCCTGTATCCAAAACCACACACAGTAACAGGACTCTAGAGAGGAGACTAAGAACCAGGGTGCAAAGTGCCCCCTTTCTCTTCCTGAATCTCTAATGTCTGTCAGCTAAAAGACTTTCTTTCTATCCACCAGAAACTTCTCTCTTCTCAGGCTACCTATGCTTTTGGTCTTCAAAGTACATTGTAACAGAGAACACAAAAATTGAATCCTGAATTATTTAAACACATACCCCATTTGGTAACTTGAGGAGTCTAATGTGGAGCTGTTGAATATGTGACTGAAACACATCTGGAGAGCAGACTAGTAAGCAAGGTGCCTAGAGCCCAGTGACTAGCATTGGCATCCTGCAAAATAACTTGCAGGAGAAAATGCAGATCAATTAATATCCAAATATGACATGTAAAGACACATACTGTGAATAAGAACTGAAGGCATTACAAGCACCTGGAATACCTATCTGCTCCTAACTTAAGGATAAAATAATTAACCATTCAACAGTACCAAAAATACACACAGTCAAAAATAAAAACACTTGATGTGTATAAAATGGAGTTTCAGATTACTCATGGACAGTCAAACAGCTAGGCCATACCATGTGCTGTCTGGTCATTGGTATAGAGCAAACCTTTTCTACCTTCCATTCAGCCCTGCATGTGGAAAAAGGGAAAATAAAGCCACTGCAAAGTCAAACTGCATATCTGGGCAAGGCTGACTCCAAGAAGTCATGGGGCTGGGGACAGACATCACTGAAACAACAGGAGAAGCAGAGTTATGATGACCCTGCTGACTGTGTGGATTAAAAGGAGAACATCTGCAGAGCAAAACAGTTCAGTACTGAGGCCCCAGCATCTGCATTTCAGAAGGTCCTACGTCAAACTAGGTTTAGTGTAATGCCATGGGCCAAAGGACGGATAGTTGAACCCCTCTGGTAGCTCTAAAGCACACTTTCAGACTTTGTCTCACCTGAAAGAAAACCAACCCACTGTACTCTATGAGTGCTCTACAGTGCAAAGCAAAGCATAGTAATGGGACAATTGGGAGACTCCTTCCAAAGCTCAGGCACCTAATCTGAACTAAAATTATATTTGGGCTGCAGTCCAATAAATACATCCAGCAGTCAGTGGAAAAAGCAGTTCCTGGGAAGGCCAGTAAGCAGAGGCTAAAGCTTTCCAGACAAGCTATAACCCCCTGGGTACCACAGCCAAACATTCATGTTCAGTTTATAAAAAGGTAGAGCAAAACACAAATGTAATCATCCCACTTACCACCACTTAACTTTTTCCATTCCAGTCAAAAAGGCAACTTTGTGCAACTTCACACTCCAGCTCTGCTCCTGAACTATCAAGACTACCTTGAGGAACAGAAGAACAAACCAAACTCCTGGGTGCTGAACACCCTTTGGAATCAGAAGCTACTACCACAAAATTTACCCAAAATTCACCCTAAAGCAGGAGGGCCAAAATCTGCAGGAGCTACAACTCCGGAACTCCTTGGTTTGTGTGTATTCCTCAGTTATTTCTCACTCTTAGTACAGATGACAAACCCCTCTAATTCCTGCTGAGATGCTCAATTGATGGTTGCCTCCAATTCTGGTGCTGTTTAAAGCCAAAAGACTAGCAACCAGAAGAGTACAAGAGAATAAGTCTCCTGCATTCCCAGACAGACTCAAGGTAGCAGAGTAACCAAAACACCCAGCAATGACCTGATGTAGCATCTGATGCCACAAAGCTCCCCCTGCTGCAGTCAGAATCAGCTGCCTATCCTAAGAATCCTTCTTCTTTCCTAGCAATGAGACACCACTATACATAAATCAGGTGGGGGAGGAAAGGGAAGGAAATCTGTTACTCAAAATAGTTCCTTCAAGAGAAGCAATGGAGAACACTGTCTACAAGATTTCTTAAGAGGGAGGACAGCTCAAGCATGCTCTCTGCCTCCCTGCAAGCTCTGCATTTTCCACCCATCAGTTCATACCAATTACAACCCTGGAAACTGCTGCCTCCTTAAAATACATAACATTTCAGAATTTAGTGTACTGAACATCTGTGTTGCAGTGGAGTTGGGAAGTCTGAAAGCTTTAAAATATACAAGAACAGACACTTTTTAGCTGTTGTTACAAAAGGAAGCTTGACACATTGGCAGAGATTTAATTTCCCTCCTCTAATTTATATTGAATTTAAGAGCGTTCGTTTAGCATTGAACAAAAAGCTACATTCTTAGACATTTTAACAGATGCTTCCTCCAAAGCACATCACCAAGATTTCCACCTACAGTTTACACCTCCAGTTAACATAGGAAAATCTACCTCCCCAGAAAGGAACTTCTCCCCAGAAGGTCGCTATTGCAAAGCTTGGGGCAGACTTTTATCATAAATTTTGACCAGTGCTCCTATTTCACAGAACATCCATAGCAACAATGTGACTGACACACTGTCTGTCACTCAGATCTGTGTCTCTGACTCTCAATAACAACAGTTAACAAGATTTATGGGCACAAGCCATAGAACTCCATGAGTTCTGTGAGAGTGTAGGTACAGTTTCAACATCAGCAGGAACATAAGCGAGAATCCACAAAGCCAGAAGGGCTTTGTCCAGCACACCCCTGGGAAATATGGGGGTTGAGAGCCTAGCAGGAAAATACCCAAGTCCTGACTTGGACAATTAATCTCTCTAGTTACTTGGCCAACTTTAGAAAAATTTTGCTTTCTCATGTTACTTTTTCCTCACCTGGCAATGATGTAGGGTGAACTATCCTCTGGGCTGTTATTTCTGGGCTGAGTTTAAGGACATCAGGACTATTTGGACAAACTTACAATTTCCTGTAACACGACTATCCTGAAAGGAAAGTAGTTACTATTTGCCACTAGCATCTCACAGAGGAGCCTCCAATGGAGGTTCCAATTGTACTAGGCTCAGACAACAGGGGGGGACAAAAGACACCCTACTCCAATAAATTTACAGTCCACAAGATAAATGACAGCCAAAGGGGCAAATGGAGAGAACAGTGCATCAGACCCACACTCTGGGTGAAAATTAGGGGCAATAATTTCAGCACAGTAGAAGCAGCTTAATCTCCATGGCTTTTAATCTGTCATTTCTGAAAAACATTGAGGTTTTATAGTATATTTAATAGCAACATTTTTAATATTAGGACCTTCATAAATATTTTACATTAGAGCATCAACTAACTACTTCCATAATTTTCTAAATGCAGGAGTAATCACATTTTTAACGTCCCTGAAAAGCGTAACAGTTAGTGAAATAGTGGGCAGTTTTCTGTATGTGACAACCTTTGTAATTCATCTTTGTAACTCCATGAAAAGTACAATTGCATACAGTTTCTATCTCCTACTGTCCTTCTCTTCAGATTTGCTGCATTTGCAAATTCCTTCAAACACCACAAGAGTTCACAGAGAGGCATGTGAATATTGGAGACATCACTTCTTCTTTAGCCAGTTCACAATACAAATTAAACAGTGCCCCACTGACTGTTGGCTTCTCACAGTCTTTCACAAAGTTTCCAATGAAACCACCAAGATCCTTACACTTCCAACATGACTTTACAATAAAAATAATTTACAGTAACATCGGAAGTTATATTAAAAGGGAAAAAAAAAGCTGATTGCTTGTGCACTTTATTTGATAGCAACATCATCCTGCAAGCAGTGCTGACAGTACTGTCACTACAGATGAGATTTTAGAGAAATGAAGAAAAACACATACCGCTGACTGCAGGTCAAATCTCTATCTTTAAAAATGTCAGGCTATGCAGGACAACTGAACAGACAATTGTGAATAAAATTCTACTCTCAAAGAGATCTCACAAGGCAAGGAAGCTTGCAGCAATCAATGCAAAGCTCCTTGCCCTGCAATATAGCTCCTTCTTTTATTGGAGAAGGTAGAAGAAAAGGTTTGGTGGATGTTTCCAATCAGTGCAGTTCATATACAAGAACTGTCAGCTGTATATTAATGTCCACTGCAGGCAATTCAATCCCAGTTCACCATGTTCCTTTCCTTGCTCCAAGAATCTCTAAGCCAACATCTATCTTCACTGCCTCTGAACAAATGCCATGGATTGATTAGAAAACAGGTGAGTCAATTAATAGTGAACCATGCAGTGCTCTACAATTAATTGCATTATATTGTGAGATACCTGTCATTTTTATAAAGTTCTAAATACTGCAGAAATAAATTAAAATTGGATGGTCTACATCTGGGCTTTTATATCAAGGATTTTGTAACTAGAGGTAGTCAGATTATGTTGGGACTTTTTTGTAACAGGCTCTATTTAAGCACATATTGTGAATCTAAAGTGCTTTGTTCCAGCTGTCAAACAAAGAAAAGGATCCTTTCTTATTGCCAAACCTGAATATATTGAGAATACCATCCTAAAGCATACTGTTTGAAAGATTTATTTTTTTTGTGTGTGAGAAGCCACAAAGTAGTATAGATAATATAAGCAGTGTTCCACAAAGGTTTATCTTCATAGTTTTAAAAGTCATGTTGCAAAAATGCAGAACAAAGCAGCACAAAGTCCAGGCTAAGGAACACCAATGAGTAGATGTAGAGTTGCTTTAGGTTGAAGTTTGAAAGAAAACAGCATAGATTTTGAACTGTGGTGTATATTAAATTGTGCTATGTTTCCCAAGGACTACAATAGGGGAAGAAATTAGCTTGCAGTTCTGCTTAAGCCACCAGCTACAGATCAACACCATCAAAACAAAATGCAATTAGGCAACATTATCTCCCTTCTGTGGCAAGGCATGGTGATGAAAGGGTATAAAATACTATTTCTTATTGATTGAATGTTACACACAGAGAACTATAAAGAGAATATAAATGTGCACATGCTGCCCCAAAGCAATTGCTCTGAAAACTGCAGTGGGGAACTCTACAAGGAAACTTGAAGCTTCTAGAAACAAAAAGGGAAAGAGAGAAAGTAAGTCTTTGTGGTAACAGAGCTGAAAACAGTACTTTCATTCACTATGGACGAGTACCTGGATGCCAGAATGTTACTTTAGGTTAAAGCCATCTTTTTTCTGCCTCTCTTGTTCTCTGCATTCTCCTCCTTGAGCTCCCACAATGCTGCTCAATGTTTGCTTGTATTCCAGGTGCCCACTCTCGCATTTAATAGTCTAAATAATCTCAAATGTATAAATCTAATTTCATTGTTTCTTCCTTATTCCCAGTGGTCTTCAAGAACTAAAACTTTACCATCAAATTAAGCTGATAGCCTTCCCCAAGCACTCTGCACCAGTAGATGCAAAACCAAAAACTTTTAAAACTATTTTAAAAAGGGAAATTAAAAAATTGCAAATAAAAGATGCTAACTTAGTTCAGCCTAGCCACTTTTCCAATTTCTACCATCCATCACTGTTTTAGCACACAGAAGTTACACTGTTCTGCTTTATATAGTAAAGGCCATATCCTAAGAAATCAAGCAATAGGAGAGAATGGTTTACAACATTTGTCATTTGTTCTCAGACTATTCTGACTGTCAAAACGAAAAATGGATTCATAAATGCTAGAATTTCACAGAATCATGCAGTGGTTTGAGTTGGAAGGGACCTTTAAGGTCATTTAGTCCAACCCAACTGAAATAATCAGGGATATCTTCAACTAGATCAGGTTGCTCAGAGCCCCATCCAGCCTGACCTTCAGTGTTGCTGGAGATGGGGCAGATATCCACCCATCACCTCTCTGCACAAACTGTTCAAGTGTTTCAAGCACACTCACTGTAAAAAAAGTCTGCCTTGTATCTAGTCAGATCCAATAATTTCCACCAGGAAATTATTGCTCCAGAAATCAGAATTCAATGGCAAAGAAAATAATTTAAACACAGAATAGCTGCTGACTGTTAATGTTTGGTGACTGGTTTCCTGCCCTTCCATTTGAACTTGGCCTTATTAATCAATTCCCTCTTAGTAATTCATGGGTACTCTTACACCTCAGTTTCTTCCCTCATTGTTTCTGTCCCTTGATCCTCTTCCCTTCCCACATCTTCCAGCTAGCATCTGTTTCTCCAGTCTTCTTTCTTTTCCAATAACAGAAAAAATACAATTTTTTAGCTATCTGTTTATTTAGCTTACATATACAACTACTAAGCTCCTGTCTATTTCCTACCTACCATCTTCAACATTGCTTTCACAAGTCTGTTTTTGGTACCAAAGAATAAACACAAAACAATTTAAATAATTTTGGGCAGTGGAACTGTAGTTGGACTCTGCAACTTCCTTTGGAAGGCCAAAAAAATATAAAATACCAAACGTAAAAGTTGCATACCCTTTTCTAATTTTTTCCCTCTGGAAGTTGATCTTAAGCACACTTTGTCCTCCTGATCCTGAATTTCAAAACATCCTGCATTCCTGACATTCCCAAAATGTCATGAAATTCTGTAAAAAAAACCTGAAAGTTTGTGGGGCTCAGAGCACTGCACGAAGTGAACTTCCCTGAAGAAAGAGAGTCTCAGGCTGAACTGGATCAAAGCCACAGCTCACTTCAATAACCTCAGAGGAGGCATTTCCTCTGCTATCAAGCTGTACTTCTTGTTGGCAGCTTCTACTAGCTTAAGCAGGTTCTTATTGTAAAAAAATTACTTGTGTTTTGTTGAGCTGATGACTCAGAGACATGACCTCCCTGAAACAGATCTCTACCAACACGTCATGGCATTGGGACAGTCAAAGGCACCACCACGTTCAACCTGTCGCAGAGCCTTCCAGAAACAACAAAGGTAACAATTTTGTCAAGCTTAGTCTTGGAGCTGCCCAAATTCCAGGGAAAAGGAATAGAACAACTAAATACAAGGCAGGCAACCATCCCACACTGTGTGAGGTAGGGTCAGAAGATGATGAAAGGCTTAGATGATTTGCTTAATAAATCCAACATTCTACAAACGAAGCAGTGTAAGAATATCTCAAAATTCTCTGTTTACCCTTCCTCATCCATCCAGCAGTACTTTTTCAGAATTCTTTTGTGGAATTATCAACAGCTCAGGAGTATTACAGGAAGCAAAACAACAATTAAAGAGTTCTTTGATTTCCCTGTGGGAAGCTGACAAAACAATGTGTCTGCTCTGCATTGAAAAGATTTACATGAACACGTGAAAGGAATTAGCATACAAAACCTCAGCAACATAGGTATATTTTCCTTATTGCTGGTTCCCATAAGCCTCACAAAACACTGGATGCTAACCAGAATATCACAGGAACCTGCAAATCACAAGCATAGCATACAAAAAGAAAAGGAAAACCCATGAGTAGTTATAGGCATAACAAAGATGGGCCATCTAGAAAGAGTAATTTTTCTTAGTCCACAGTTTCTTTTTATGCATCTACACCTACCTATATTTTAAGGCAAAGAGAAAACATTTAGGATATAACATTGAGATGGTTTCATGAAATGGGTTGGTTCTGCCATACCTGTGCCAGGTGGCTTCAAGTCACACAGGGTGTTCTCCCCTGAACACCAATTCTACAGTGCTGCATTACCAATAACCTTATTTCTAGGTCCTCTGTCTGTAAAAACACAGATAGCAACAATTGCTCCATAGGGGCCTCATTAGGCTTAATTAACACCTGTGTGAGATCTTCAGATAAAAGGATGGGTGTAATTACACAATCTGAACTGCTCCTTGCATAAGAAACCTTGTATTAACCCTTTCATAATTTGAGCTTTGCAGACCTTTCTATACAAAAGACTCTCACCCACTGGAGTCACCTCTTAATCTTCCCATTTCAGAAGCAGACGAAGCCCATCATCTTTCCTGTTTTAACAATAGGAATCCTGGAACTTTTTTTGTTTGTTGTGGTTTTTTTGTTTGTTTTGGTTTGGTTTTTTTATCATTATTCCCCACCTTCCTTCCTTTTTCACATGCACTTTAACTTTTTACATTTACAATACTCCTTCCACCCTGGCTCAGGTGTAAGAACTACTCCTGAGGAGTAGTCCAGCACACTGAACAGTGGGTAGAGCTGCACAGGAGGTCAGCAGAGGTCAGCAGGGGGAAGAACAAAGGCTCTCTAAGGAAGTTCTTTAACTCTACTTTAACTACAGCTCTTTAACTCTACCATCAACCATGAAATGCAACCAGAGGCCTGGCTGGATTGTGTTCACAGAGGAACAGCAGCAACCACCCAGTGACAGCCACTGCAAGAAGTCCAACCTCCTCCAGCCTGCAGACCCACAGAAGAGCCTCTCAAATGCCCAACCCAAGTGGAACACAGCAGTGCCAAGGCACCTTCACTGGTCCTCACAGTTCAAGCTACAAGACTTGAAAATTTTACACTGAGGCTCCCTGCCTTACACAGCCTGAGCCTGTGAAGCGTCACTGCCTCCAGCAGCACCTCCCCCTGTTCAGCAGAGCCTCCAGAGGCTGGGAATGAAAGCTGCCAGACCAGTCAGTGTCTGTGTTGACAGAGCCAGGTGGGAAGGGGAAAGAGGAGCAAAGTGGGACTCTGATGGATGCACAGCTAGAAATGGAGCTTGGGAAGAGGGATTTGGATACTGCCATGCTCTCCAGAAGGGGTTCAGAAAAGCAGGTGCCCCAGAAAGGATGGGAGATCTGTCATTTTTATAGGAACTCACATACAAAAAACAGAACATATTTCAAGTGTGATCCTGTTGCAGACCCCAGAATTGCAGCTCACAAGATGCAGGTTCTGCTTCCAGCCCCTGCAGCACATCTCCTGCAAGCATGCAAAGTAAATGCATTAAAGCCTGCTTTCTTTTGTGGCATGCATTAGCTACAAATGAAAACTTTGCAAGAAAATAGTTCTTATTATCATACAGCTTCACATTAACTAATCTCTACTTTCTTTGTGAGATACAATCAAATAGCATTGCTACACTAGTGAATCTTGCTATGAATTTCACTGTGCCAGTATAGCCACACAACCTGTTTTACCACAACAAAATAGACATTTCTATCCAGCCTTCCACCTTGACTCTGTCCAGCAACATTCTCTGCTATTGAAATTGTTTGAACAGATTGTCTTTGAAGTAACAATATGTTAATGCGTCTGTTGTTAAAAGCAACCTCTATAAACACCTAGTTTTTTTCCCCTTCCAAATATCTCCTGCAAATGCAACAGAAGACAGCTGAGCTGCTTTCCCCTCCCACACCCATTCAGCTCCTTTTTACTTTACCTCAATGGACAGCTTAAGAAGAACTGTGGTAAAATATGTAGATCAGACAGATGGCATTTGCTGTACTTTTCTCAGTCCTGTTCCTCAATGGCTTTAAAAAGCCACAATAATTCATTACTTAGGTAGTCTCAGGTAGATCCTGAGCTCCATTACAGCATTTTCTTATCCATTTCAGTAGTGGAATTATTTTATTTACAGGAAGTATCAGATTTCCACCAAAGCAGAAAGAGATACTGGATTAGAACAAGACAACTGAAATAACTGACTTTTGGTCTTTGCTTTTAAGTTTCTCCTCAACAAGCACAATCCTCTCCCTACTTTATTTTAACAGATGTGAAGAGCAGCTGACATCTGCACTTCCTAGTTGGAGCAGTGGGGCAGGATGGTTTGGTTCTCCTTTATGGTTCTCTTTATGCTATCCACCACCCTCACTCTACATTGTGTTTATAGCTCCCCACTCCTCCCCACAACCAGAACTTCCCTCTTCCCAAATTATATCCGGCCATTATTTCTCTAATACATTAATAAAAAAACAAAAAGCTATTATACACATACACACACACACTTGTGGCCATCCTCTTGAAAGACACGGCTTCCTTGTCATACACTGAAAACTGTTTATCTTTTATTCCTCTTTTCTTTTAATGGAACAAGTAGCAAGATTAAAATACAGAAAACCATTGTTATTTGGCTACAGAGCAACGCAGAAATAAAATGATAAGCCAATAGATTTTACTCTGAAATATCATTGTTTGATAAGGTTTACTGGGACCTCAGTGAACCAGCATTCAAATTGCAATTTAGGCAGCGGTCATTTCTAAGCAAGTTGCTCCTTAGTGACATGCAAATAACTTTTATCACGTTGTTTACTAGAGGCTCCACATTTCCACACACAACTGCTTCCAAACAATAAGCTCCCGTCAAGTTAGTGTTCCATCAAATCTGTCAATTGCAACTCATTTAGCACTACAGGACAAGCCGACACATTGCATAAAGGTCAAGTGGAAAAATGTCCCTTCCACTACATCAGTGTCTAGATTGGTAAAGGTCACTCCATCCAATAATTGCTACTACAGAAAATAACTTTGTTGTAATCTATATCACAGAGAAAAAAAAAAAAAAAAAAAAAAGGTTCAAGTACTTCATTTTTTCCCAAGACATGACAAACTAACATTACTGTCATTTCATGACTGGAGTTCAGTGGGCTCTCGAGTATTTAATTAGAACTCAAAGGACTGTAGTATGGCAAGTGATGATACACCCATTTTATGGACAGCTCACATGAAGCAGAATGAAATAGCTTGCCTAAAGTTAAAATAGCAAAAAGCAAATATGATCATGTAGACTGCAACAAAACAGAAAAGGAAATCTGTTGTGGGGTTGGGTTTTTTCTTTCTTTTAGCTCCCTATTCCTGTCTTATCAAAACCTTTTTCGTCTTCAAAAAGTAGTACTTTATCTTTTGTAACATCACAGTATGTTGTAAAATATAAAATTAACACATACAAATAGAGAAATTAGCATCAAGCCACTTTAATGCTGGAACTGAAATCCTAAGGCTAAGTGATCAAAAACCCAACCTACACAGACACGTGACCCTTGTCACCCAGGGAGGTCTGGAGTTGTATTGTGCAATAATGGAAGAGAAGGGAAAGGAAGATGTTCAGACTCTCCCCTTTTCTCACTACCTCCCTTCAGCACTCAATTCATACACAACCCAGTTTATTCTCAGCTTCCATTACTAACAAAAAATTAAAAATTCAACACTATTGCTTAAGATTCAGATCCTGTATTATCAAGACACATTTGGAAGAAATTTGGCAGTTAGTGGGAAGAGTTATAGAAATATTTTAGAGTCAGCTCTAAAACAAAGCAAAAACAAAATAATCATCCAATCAATGCCCTGATTGTAAGTACTGGGTTTCCATATTGACTTCAAAGCAGTTTAGGTCTTATTAGACTTTCCAGATACTAGTTGAATAGAACTAAAAATTGCCTGCATCCTAAACAAGCTTTGGATTAAAACAAAAAGAAACAACATTCTGTTAAAGAAACATAAAGTTAACCAGAGACAGCTGCAACTCTGTCCCTAAGATACAGAATAAACATTAACTACCTGAATATTTCCAGAATGAGACCACAGGAAATTAAATTACCAGTAACAACACAATCAGGCCATCCCCTCAGTAAGTACTTTAAGGGATACAGTAACAGGTATCTGAAGCCACATACCCCTTGTTCAAAGCATTATCTCTCCATTAAAAAGAAAAAAAAATTGGTATAGCAGAGTAACATATATCTCCCTTCATAGGTTTTCACTTCCACAGGGAAGAGAAGGCTGGAAGCTGGCAAAGGGACAGGGTGGCATTCTTCAGACCTCTTCACTGCCACTTCAGCTGCCACATGCAAGAATGGGAGTGATGTTTGTTTTACCCTCTGGCAGGTTTCCTAACTGTGTCAAATTCAAGTAGTTATTCAAATATACTCAATAACAACACTATCAAGACCTTAGAAAGCCACAATGGTTTCTTCAGTGACAAGCACTGAATGAATGATGGCAGCATTAGAATGTTAGGCTGCAAGCAGCTGCAGTAAAGAAAATCCAAAAGAAAATAGCTTCTCAGTAAGAGACAGAAAATATAGTTTTTAAGTTTTTTAGGCTAATGAAGCACTGTTTGATCAATGTCTCTCAATGTGTAGATGCAGTTACAGTACCTCTAACTGCATTGACACAAAACAATATTCTGGACAACACCACCCACCACTCTGATTCTGGAAAAAGTTACTTGTTTACTTCGAAGCTTCATCAAACAAATGCATACTGTGTAAATAAAATTTGCCCTTGGCCTGCTGCCTCCTGTCTGAAGAGGTGAAAGCTTATGGATCCAGAACCTAAATATAAAGAATCTGATATCCACTGAAGCCAGTGGGATTCTCAGATGCACAGGCTGGAGTGGGAACATGAGCCTAAGCTGCAGGAACAAAGAATATTTTGCTTTATAAAGGGCTAAAAAGAAAAGTTTACAGATGCTACCTTATACCTTTATTGCCAGCACAACAAGTACCTACAACAAAACATGGGCACATCACAGCAACAGAAGAAACCAAAAGAGTCTTGAAGTGACAGGAATTGCCAGACAAGATCAGACCAGGGTCCATCCAGCACAGGATCCTGCCTGCAGCAGTGACAATTGGATGTTTCAACACTTCCAAAGATGGAGAGAAAAGCCTACAGCACAGCCTGCCAGCCTTTGCAATACTGCACCCACCTCTAGTGCTGGGAAATCCTACAGACCTCTTTAAGCAACTCCAGGAACTACCATGCTGCTATGTCTTACATTTAATGCAATTATCCTATGATGAGCATCTAGAAATAAAATCTCAGACAAAATCCCTTCATGCCAACTTTCAAAAAAAAACTTTCCAGAAATAACTTTTTTAAACACATTAGGCAGAGGGTAATATCAGGTTCAATAGGCAACATGTCAAATACATGAAAGAGTGCAATAAAAAATGCAACAAAGTATTTGCATAAAGTTTCAAAGAAACTAAATTTCTAACAGTATTCTTTTAAAAAATCTTCTATTGTATACTTCCCTCTGTACGACTGCCTTATCTCCTACATTATATCCCAGTTACTGAGCTTCACCAATGATCAAAAGCCTTTGTTTCTTAAAAAAAAAAAATTCTACAGAAGTTCTCCCTGATGCCACATCATTTGCACTGTCATCAGATTCACCTTCTTCCTCCACTGTTACCAAATAAGATAATTAGCATAAAAGTAAAAAAAAAAAAGTGAGAAATAAATTCCATTATAAGCAGCAAAAACATCTCTTGTTCAGTTCAGGCATTCCTGGTCACTCCATCCAGTTTCACAGATTTTGCTTTGGAAGCTAAACAAAACCATTATTTGTTCTTGTACTTAACATGACTCTTTAAATTGCTTATTGTCTAAACAAAGGGTTAAACTACTCAGATATTAAGATATCCTCTAGCACTGTGGGTTCTTCTCCTTTCCTAGTTTGGCTTTATCTGTAAAACAGCATCTGCTGGGGCTGAATTTGCACGGTAGGAGCCCTGGCAACTCCTCATGGCCAAGGCTACGGCAGTAAGCAAAGAGCTGTTGGACAGCCCTTTTGCCAGGTAGGGACCCCAAGCAGAGCATTTCTGAATGAACAAGTACAAAACACCAGAGGGCAAAATGCACCCAGAGACAGCAGCTCTGACAGATCCGTATTTCCCACTGGTGTCACCCTGGTCATTGGCACTTCCTTGTCCACTATGGTCATCCCCAGAGATTTCAGTAACAAGCAGCTGCTTATGCCTGGAAGCAGCTGAGCAACAAAGGAAGAGGCCATTTAAACATGGATCAAACACCAAGCACGGCGAGAGCAGCACCTGTGCAAAGACTCTGCACAGGCAGTTCAGCACTGAACACATCATAATACTGCTAAACACACCCCAAATCTACAGGATGCTTCTCAAACAGGTATTTGAGCCAAATTAGGCTCCTCACCAACAGAAGGAAGCGGAATCAATGATAGAATACCAGACTGGAAGGTACCTCAGGGTTCACCTGATCCAACCTCTCTTAGAGTCTAGGCAAGACAGCCCAGGACCCTGCCCAGCTGAACCTTAAAGTATTCAACACTGGGAAATGCGCCACTTCCCTAAGGAGATTATTCCACTGACTGATTGGTCTCATTGCGAAAAATTTTCCTTGCGTCCAACTGGTATCTCTCTAGGAGTAATTAGTGCCCATTACTCCTTGTCTTTTCATGTGATTCCTTGCAAAAAGGGACTCTATCTTAATTTGCAGTCACCTTTTAAATATGGGAACATGGTGACAAGGTCTCCCCCTAAGCCTTTTTTTCTAAAGGCTGAACAAACCCAGTTCCCTCAGCCTTTCCTCACATTGGAGGCTTCTCCAGTCCTCTGGTCATCTCCATGGTCTTTCTCTGGAACCTCTCCAGCCTGCCCACATCTTATTCTGATACCAGGGACCAGAATTGAATTCAGTATTCCAGGTGTGGCCTGACAAATCCTGAGTAAAGTGGGAGAAAGTTTTAAAGCAGGACAGTCATGAACTTCATGAGAGTTGGCAGCGATGAAATATTCATTCAACTTTTTGACCTTACCCCGAGCTCCCAAGAACATCCTTTGATTGGAAATAAGCATAGCACCAGCTTCATCCTAACCTTCAAAAGAAATCTGCAGCAGTTAGTTAATCTTGGCTGAGCAGAATATTCACATCAAGGAAGTCTCTCTATCTCTCTATTGCAAGTTGGTTTGGGTTGTTACTTTAAACCCCTTTGCATAGAAGGGATGTCTGTTTTTTTTTGCAACTTTTAACTGACCCCAGTATCGTTTGTCTACTTGCTTGGAAGCCAAGATGATAGGTTTGAGTGCTACACATTGCTTCAAAAAAGACCTCCTACTGTCAGGAGTCAATTGGCCTGCAGATGAGAACTGAGAAAAAAAAATCTAGTCTTTTACACTGTTTTCTTGATTTTTCCAAAGGTTTTCCAGTCTACTTTGGTAAAGGGAGCCCTTCTGGTTGCCTAACAGGGCTGTAAAAATGCTTTCCTTACTTTCCCAAGGGTGCTTAAAAAGTTCTGCACCCCAGGTAACATTCAGCAATATTCCTTTTAGGTAAGCATTGGAGATATTAGGAACACTGTGCTGTTGCATTAAAAGACAGATAAATCTTGGATATTAAAAATGGACTTCAGTAGTTCTGGGCAGATATGAAGTGTAATTTTGTAATGGATAGGGGAAAAGAAATTAGGATTGTGTAAAAAAAGCATAAGGAAGAGAAAGAAGACACTCCTTAGGTCTAATAGTCATCAACTATACCTACCTGAACAACCAGCCATCCAAATAACTGTTTAGATTTTCCTACAGACAAAGAACTGTGAACCCTAAAGGTATCATGAAGGCCTTACATGAAAGAAACTCAAAAACCCCTCATCGTTCTTGGCTAAGAACACAACAGCTTGTAGGATCCTGCTCCAGCACTGGGGAAGGCACACAAGCCACTGAGCAGCCCACTTCTGTTACAGAAAGAATGGATTTGAGGAAGTGTAGAGAAGGCCAGCCAGCACACCAGACTCCAAAGCAGGGAAGTGGGAGCATAGAAGTTCACTTTTCTAATGGAAATAGAGGAAATGTTGCCTCTTAGGAAAGGAAGAGCCAAGAGTCTTTAGAATCAAGCAGGGTACACTTCCCTGAAAAACAAACTTTCCATCCCTCCTAACTTCAGAAATCAAAACTGATTTTGTAAGCAAACATTCAGTTTACTATTAGTTGCTCTTAGCAGCATTCACTCTGAACAATTAGAGGCATTGGCAAGGAGGTTCCTATTAAGGAATTGTACATTATAAAATAAAAGAAGGGAAAAAAGGGCTTCTAGACAAAAGCAGGCTTAGCATGTAAGGCAAACCTGGCCCCTGACCTCTGAAAGACAGGTGAAATTATGCTGTTTGCTTGTACCAAGAGAGGCCAGGAAATGTGGCAAATATGACTAATGGCGCAGTCCCTACAGGAGCATACAGGGAAGTACAAGAAACCTCTCAGAACAGGCCTGCTGAAGTCAAGCTTCAAATTTGCTTCCTTCAAGATACAGCCCCAAAGGTGCTTGTCCAGCAGCAGCAGCTACATGATCCCCCTGAAGGATTCCAGCCCTCACATGACCTACACCTCTTGCAGTCAACACAGAACTGAGCACTGGCTTGAACAGGAACTGAATTCATTGTTTCTCCCTCATCTGAGCAAAAGCAGCATTTTTCAGGAAACCAGCCAAAAATGCTTCATTTCACTTTTCTTGACATAATGAATATTTTTTTTCCTGCATTCAACAAACAAGTGTGTCACAAGTAAAGAAAGTAAGTCAAATACAGCTCAGCTGCTTTGCTGCCCACACTGTTCCCAAGTAACTCCCTCTGTTTGCACTGGGGAGGCATTAGCCATTCAAACACAGACAGGCAGCCTTGCCTTCTCCTTTCCTGATTGAAAAGGAAAGGACTTCTTGTCTTTTTTTTTTTTTTCCCCTCTGAGAGAAGCAACAACAATGAAATAATTTTAGCATGTAAGCCTGCCCCTGCGTATTCAGCCAGAGTGGATCAGTCAGTACAACACCTATAGGTAGGAAGAGCTTAAATATTTTGAAAGCAGGAGCAGGGCAGAGAGAAACCCCTCTTGTATAAAGTAAAGGGCAAGTTCACTCAACAAGCAAAGTGGCAACAGTTCATGACAAGGGGAGTAAAGATTATTTGTTTCTCTGCCAGATTTCTCTCCTCCTTCTCACTTGCACCTTCATGGTTGTTTTCAACCCCACCCCCCACCCCAAAAACAAAAAAAGTAAGAGCCATTTAAATGAAATAACAGCATTCTGTGTGCCTGTGTATTCCTCATAATAAGTCCTGGGAGTTACAGGTGGGGAAATAAGCACCTGAGACAGGAAATATAAATCTGCACACAACTCAGATTTCTCTACACGCAGACATGAACAGATTTGTGATGGCAGAATAATTATATCAGAAAACCAATGTAGTGGCAGTGCTTCTGCAGACACATTGCTCTGAAACAGAATCAAATTTTAATTCTGAAGTAATTCTACCTTGGATTGTTTTTTCCCCAAATAATTCTTGTTTTTAGCCCCCTCAGTATCTTCAGCATTTCTTTTCCTGGAAGATCTTGTCATTTTACACATTATGAATTGCTTTGGGTTTTTTACACATCCATGTTGAGTTCTAGGTTCTGCAAGGCAAGCGACATAGCCTGACCAGAACCTCTTTTTTCAGAACTCTCACTATTTTCATTATTATTAGACAGCACCAGAATAACCAGTTGTTAAAGTCTACCTGTGAATGGGGCTGTTTCAACTCTTGCTCAAAAGTGTTTTCCCCACCATGTAAAGGTGGTAATCAAAATATTTCAAACCAACACCTCTGCACTTCAATATGAATGTGAGATTGATTTTAATTACAGCTGTGCACTTAAAAGAGCTGAGCTTTTTGTTTTATTCCTTTTGTTTGTTCTTAGAAAGGCCAGGACAGCAGATTCTCTAAGAAGGGGCAACAAAGCATGGCAGCTGGCCTGTGAATGCAGAGCAGTAGATACTGCTTGTACACATTTGAAGGGGGTCAGAGTCAGTGTAGCTTCCTTAAGTCACCAGGACTCCTTTCTCAAACCTGTAAATACAAGACCTCAGCAGAACTACTAATGGGCTATTGAGCTTTCTGTTTCCAGTTCACCAGTTTGACTCTTGCTCAGATTAAGGGTTAAGAAATCAGTTCCCCTTGAGTGGTAGCTGAGAGATGAGGACTTACCAGCAATAACCCTACTAAGTAGACTTTGCACTGTGTTATGGGGTACAGCAGTAACCTTTTCTCTCTGCACTCCTACATGCTCATAACTAAGACAGCCATTTAATTTCAAATGACTCCCATTGATAAAGTTCTTGCTGTCACTCAGGATTCAGACTGAAAAGAGCCCAGCTTCAGCCCAGTGTAGAGATGCAGCCAGAAGTCATCCCATTACACTATATGCTTTATTTACAAAAAATGAAAAATACATGAGGGCATTTCGTACTCATTTGATAACACAAGAAAAACTCACAGGTTGTATGGCTTGAGGGAGTCTTGAACATACATCTCACTTTAAATCTATAAAACTCTTAGGACTAAAAATAATTTGCTTCACAAACAGATAAAGTAGAATTAAGTTCCGGAATTGGGCTGATATTCACAACCCTATTCATATGCCTTTTTTTTAATGCTATTATTTATTTCAAATTATGTGCAACTCTAGAAGTGACAGATCACTGGTGTGACTGCATGGCTGATCTTCACCTCTATAAGGAAAACTAAAGATGAAAAAAAAAAAATAAAACCACACCATTTAGTGACAACAGCTTCTCAAAAAGATGAATGACCTCTGGAGAGTTTCTAGCAACTCCAGGGTTAAAATCATTTCTCAGAGATGCTATTTCTCTGGGGAGTCATTAGCAGGGAGGCATACAGGGGCACTTAGCAGTGCCAGAGGCACACAAACGAACATCCACAAATAAATCAGACCAATAGTAGATTCTGCCATGATTTCAACAAAAAAGGCTGTACATCTTTATTTGTATGTGGTTCCAACATCATGTTGGAATTCTGCCTCCAAATCACAGCACCTCACCTTACTCTGTTTCCAACTTTGCCAAACATCAAAACAATTCAATTTATTAATTTTATCTACTTTTTTCACACTTCAAAAAAATCTCAGTGAGCACAAAAATGCCCCAATCACTTTATACACTTCAGATCAAAAGCCACCAGGAATCTTGACTGGTATTAAAGTGGTAAGCAAGTTTAAAACTCACATTACCTGACATCAGTTCGGATGCTCCCAGAGTCAGCATCTCCTATGGACTCGCTGAGTTTTTGTCCAACACACACTATTGTGTAAGAATGCTGGGAATTTGAAATGTCCCCACTTGGTCATTTTTATTAATTGTAATTATTTATTAATTTTATTATTATAAATTTCATAATTATAATTTTTTATTATTTTATTATTTTTGTGGCTTGCTGCCACAAACCTATCGCTGTCCCAAGAACGATCTCCATGGAACTAAAGATCTCCATGAAACACCATATTTGCTACGTTTACCTTCCACAGGCTATTGATAAGAAAGAAACACACAGAAACTTGCATATGCCAAAGGCAGGACAGTGAAGCATCAGAGAGCACAGACACATCTGCAGAACTGTGAACACACCCCAGCATGGGCAGTTTGGCCTGGACAGGTGAACACAGAGGAGAGGAGGGAAATCTGAAGAGAAAGAAGAAGTTAATTGACTTGAGGCAATCCCACTTCGCAGGGGAGTATGAAAGAAGTGGAAGGGCTCCAGAGATCTCCAATAAAAACATCCTGTTAAGGAATTTGACCAGACACCATTCAAGAATCAGCAAAGAGCATTATCATTTCCCCATAGAAGACTCACATTGAAAGATTTTCATGTTTGCTTTCAGATAGTAGTCACGCTCATTCAGCATATTTTTAATCCAAACTCACACAGAAATTGCATTATCATGACATCTAGAAATTTCTGCCCAGGTCCAGTCATTTATTAAGCATATAATAATTGAAAAGAGCAGGTGTCCCCCTTCCCTTAGAATTTTTATATCCTAAGTGTAAGACAAAGGGAGCAAACTCAGTTTCTAGTTGTTGGTTGAATTAATAGCCATGCTGTCTCCAGTGGTTGTATGGCAAGTGAAACACAGTTTTCTTATCTGCAGCTAGTATTTCTAAAGAGCTAGAGAAAGACAAGTCTGTCCTGAATACAAAATTTGTTTTCAAGTGCAAAGTAAGCAGATGGGCTGGCTGGGTATCAGGAGAGCCATGTCATTCACTCAGTGGGTACTGTCCAGATAGCACATCAACACTTCTCCCAAGTTACACCCATCAGAACCCAATGCTTCAAACAGCAATTCAGCAAGTAGGATCTTAAATTACCCATAATTGCTTATTTTGTTCATATTTTTGTCATTGCTTGTTTGTTTGTAAGAGCCCAGCCAGGCTGTCTGGGAACAGCTTGGCTGCATCACGGACTGAGAAACAGCGCCCGACTACCCCAGGAGGGTGGCCGGCAGTGCCAGTTTCAGACAGCAGATGGCCAGGAGCAGAGAAAGCTTCCAAGCACTCTGGATGCCAAAAGTCCAGCCATTTTCCTCTTGTCAAGCAGCTTCCAGAGACACAAGACGTAGCTGAACCTCTTCACTCTGGCCAAGATTAAAATACAAGAGCATAGCAGAATCCCATAAAATACTACCACTTCCTAAAAATATTTAGGCTGCATGTTTTAAGCAAGATACTGCATGACTACAGGAGCTTCTGCTACAATACTGGCTAAGGAATTAGAGATACAGAAAACACAACTGCATCTTCAATGTGGAGCATTACTAGACCAACAGCAAGATCTGGTTGTACCTCAAAGATGCTCAATGATGTGAATCAGAACAACTGGTCTAAAATATAGATTCACATCAAAAGCATTTCAAGAACCTACCTGCTGAAGATGCATGTGTTTCTCATGTAATGACTAAAAACAAGAAGTCAAAGTACCCAGAAATGCACATCAGACCTCCCTCTCATAAGCATTGGTCACTACTATTTTAGTATTAATAAAAGCTTTTCCAGTTGTCTAACAGCAAGATAAGGACATTCATACCTTTAAACTGTGATTCCTGCTCAGTTTTGCAATTAAATAAAACCAAACACAATAGCAACTGGATAGGCCTAAGACAGATTGCACAAAAATAAACAGTAATGTTGTTACTGCTGCTTGTGGACAGAAGCCAAGATGAAGCATTTGAACAACAGCATTTCAGTCCACAGTTTCAACTAGCACCAAACAAAAAATGGATATGTACAAAAAGACTCCTATATTTCATTTCAGTCTGCTGTCTTAGAGGAACACGGACAAGATGGTGGAGGTGCAAGGCTTGTGCTGCTTCTGTTTTGTTGCAAGATAAATTAAGGCTAATATATATTTCACATTTACTATCCTTAACCTTCCAAACTCCTTTGGGGAGGTTATTTGAATTTATCAGAATAAGACAAGATAAATAAGATCCATGTAACAAACATCTGGGTTTGAGAATTTATACAAGTTTTTTTTCGCCCATCCTCTTAACTTTACAGGAAAGTTATAAAAATGAAAAATGAAACGCAGAAGACTTACCCACAGATTTCAGGCAGCTTCTACAAGCTTGTGATGAAACAAGGCTCTGACAGCATGGCACAACAGAAAGGCCTATTTGTTCCATCCACCCCAAACCCACTGACAAGTCAGTGGCCTGCAACTCCAAGTTACAAGCTTGCAGTAAGTCTCCTGTGTCACAGCAGCTCTCTGCTCCTCTGGCATTCACCACTTTTTATTTAGTCAGCAGCTCAGCTAGAGAGCTTCGCTAAACACACAGCTGGGTTTGAAGATTCAACTTCCAAAGGTGCATGCCACACTGAAACAAGCCCAACCCAAAGTAAAGTGTTCTTCAAGAGTTATTTCCAGATATAGCTTCTCTCAAATTCCCTGTCCCTCCTCAGAAAGAAGCCAAGTTGCCTTCGTTTCTGTGTCCTGTTATAGCAGCCATCTGTCAAGCAAGCAGTTTAGTTCAAAATAATAGAAGCACAGTAAAGCAGGGATTCTATCCAACCCTCATCTACAAACAGCTCTTCCAAGAAAAAAGGAATTAAAAAACAAACAAACAAGACAACAAAAAGAACAACACACCACCCACCTGCTTGAATATCAAATTAGTTCAAATGTTTAAGAGCTATGACTAGAAATAGTACTTCAAGTTGGCAAAAATGCTGCTCCAGTTTAAACTGCAAAAAGAAATTTGTAAAGACCAAACAGCTACACATCTGGCCAGGTGTTCAGAGTTTTTGCAAAATTCAGTATTTGCAAATACCACTGTAAGAAGTGACCAAGGCCTCCCTCTGGTGCCACTTAACATTTTCAACCCAAGCACTACTGAACATGATTCTCCCTCATTTACTCTCTCTGCAGTTGCCTTAAAACAAATAGCTGGTTCAAGTGAGCAACAGCACCTCTTATAGTGTAAACCTACAGGAGACTAACAGCCACAAAGTCTTTCTTTCCCTTCCTATTCTTGTGGTTAAGGGAAAATGTGCAAAATGAGACTCAAACTCCTACACACACCATAGGACTCTGTCCTTGATGCCCTGCAGATCCTGAGATATGGAAAGGACAATTGGTATTAAGAGGTCTTAAAGAACACAAGCAAAGAGAAAAAAAAAAACAAAGAAAAAAACATGCAAACACTATTTTTCTGCAGAGCACACAGAGCACAAGTCCATGGCAGTTCACCAATTCACATAGCTCACCCTTTGAGAACTCACCTAAAACAAATGAAGGCTTACATGATGTTAAATGTATCTACAGCCACCACAGGCATAAATGTTTCTGTGTTCTTTCTCCCACGTTGGGCTGATGAGGAGTTGCTCTGATCTGCCCAGTGACCTTCACTGAAGAACCCTAGCTCTGAATTGCATGGAGGAATTAGCATTCCCTGCATTGCAAACAATGCATCTGCAAAGAAAATTTTTCTTTAAAAAATAATTATCATAATTTAAAAGAATCAGTAGTCCTGCAGAAACTTTTTGCTCAGTAACAAGATGGCATGTGAGCCAGCAGTGGAGTTCAGCAGCAAGACTTGGTCCTGACAGTTACCAATGCACTTGACTCTTGCACCAGGCAAGGTTGAGGAGCTCAAGCAGCAAAGAACAGGAAAAAGGTTTTCAAATGTTTGGGCAACAGATTTGTACTGGGCAAAATGCACTTGCTCCCACTGCAAGCACAACTCCCACAGACACAAAATATACAGTCTTCTTTTTCCTCCTGTATTCAGCAGTGTGTTTAACCTTGGAGCTGTCAAGCTCCATCATGAATAATGAGCCATGACAACACTCCAAGTGATCCTTGGAGAACAGACCAATTTTTCCTATATGCTATGCAAGGCAAAATGCATATATTCCCATGGTACAGTACCTGCTTTGAAAACATACAGTAATGTGGCCATCAAGAGGAGACCACAAGTAAATACAGGGAAAAAAATAATTTATTTCCCAATATTTCACCACCTAAAAGCAGCAAGAGCAATAAAACACATAACATCCCAAGGGTTCCTCTTTAAAATTATACTGGGACTGAGGATATTTGTCTCACTGAGTATGCATTCCACACAACTATTTCACAGCCTAGGAACATCTGCATTTGAAACAACCCATGACAGCTACAGCACGAAGAGAGAACACCCTGCAGGTCTCACAGCACTGTGATCTCTAGAAAATGAGCACCAGTGAGAGACACAGGGGTGGCCTCCACCCCAACGCTCTCAGAACAAACACAACCCCCATCCCACACACACAGCACTGCCAGAAAGTGTAGGGAAAAATGTGGTTATCTGGATGCCTGATTGGAGCTCCTCTACACCAACACCCTAACCATGCCAAGGCAGGTCTATCAGAAGGCACAGCACAGGTAACCAAGCAATAGCAAGAGTCATTTCTGCTGTGCATTTCTCAAGCTCAAGGGGAGGGGGAAAACAAAGCAAATAGATTCACCTAAAGAAAGGAAAAAATAGGAAGAAACAAGCTGAAGACTTAAACAGGCATTCCCCTTTCTCTTAAACAACAATGGGGGGTTGTAGTTGCCCTTACAAAAATCTTCCCTAATTCAGGAAATAAACGCTAATTCATTAACGTTAACCTGGAAGACACCATGTTCTCTAACAGCTCAAGCAGCATGCATTTGTCCCTTGTTTCTGCAAGGTGGGAAAACAAATATATCCTTATTCCTGAGCTGTTTGCAACAAAGTATTTGTCCATGGCTTTGTAGGGGGATAACCTTTTATTTCTGTGTCATTTCCTAGTCTTGTTACAACTGAAAACATGGTGCATCCCTTTTCCCTCGCTGTAAGGGCACTACTTTACTTATAATTCACTCTCAATGATTACCTTAAACCACAAGAGCTCTCAAAAAGCTCTGTGGAGATGGAAAGTAACAATATCAAACCTGTGATGCTTGTTTTCCTTAAGGTGTGAAGTTTGCAGTGTCAGACAACAGAAAACAGTTCTGAGCACTTAGAGGAGTTTTAAGTGCTAACACATCTTCCTGCCATCCAGAGGCCTTCCCTCAAGACTAGATGACTCTTAAAGAGCTGGAGTCAGAAAATCTCTTGAGTTTCTTGATTATGGCTGAAGATGGAGAGAAGACTCTAGCACCAAAGCTGTAGTTACACACGATAATGTATTTATTGGCAACTTAGTTTTCCCCTCGGGAGTCTAGCCACACAACTCTCTCCACCTGCTCTCCCTCCCCTCTACTCACCTCTTCCATGTC
Organism: Phylloscopus whistleri; assembly: GCA_017589585.1. Classification (NCBI taxonomy): domain Eukaryota; kingdom Metazoa; phylum Chordata; class Aves; order Passeriformes; family Phylloscopidae; genus Phylloscopus; species Phylloscopus whistleri. The sequence continues at coordinate 506,904 of JADMLD010000177.1, forward strand.
CAGGGCATTTCACAGCTAGTCTCATTACACTAGGTTTATTTCTGCCCTGCAGAGCTTCCAAATGAGCAGGACCTGTGTTGTCACCACACACAGCACTACCATCATCTCTGATTCAAAACAGTTCTGCTCTTAATAGAGGAATTGCTCTATACTCAGTCATTCCCCAAATTACAGGATCAGGAATTTTCTTTCTAGCATTACAGTTAAAATGCCCTCGGCCTTCCCCATGCACCGTGTTCATTTCTCCCACTCCCTGATAACATACCCCATTTATGCCCCACATCACTGCTCTGCACATTTGGCAATTCCATTCCCTGCTAGCAACACTTGGCAGTAAGATCCCTTTAAAGAAGGCTAATTACAGATCTCACTTGAACAGAAATTGGTACTGGGCCGATCTGTAAGCTCTTTAACGAGCTCTCAAACTTCATGCCAGGGAAGACTTTTCTCCACCAGGAGCAGTGACACAGCTCTAAAAGCAAAGGTGGAAAGCTTTGCCACTGAAAGATGAGGAAGGAAGGTCACAGTTCTGATTCCCTTTGCAGCACTGCACCTTCTCCATGCAAGTCTTATCTTGAAGATATACTGCCTGTGTTTCATGAAAGGAAAACTAAGGGAGCCAGTTCAGCTGCCATGAAAATAATGAAAAGCAGTCACAAAAAAAAAAAACAAAAACCCAGATGATAGTTGTATCAGAAGCAGAAGGACCAGTATGACAGAAAACAGGTCAAGGACTCAAAAGCTAGGAATTGATAAAATTCAGGACGCCTGGTTGCAGGCATGCATGGCATTTTCTGAGAACAACAGTGTCATGGTGGACTTCTGGCTTTCAAAGGGATGGGGGAACTCAAGCCAAATTCTCTGAAGCACCTCAGCATCCAGCCCCATACCAGGACAAACGTTTTCTGCCTGTGTATGTCAGACTTGGCACAGAAAACAGCAATCTCACCTGTGGATTCTCTTTATCCTTTTTCCTCTCTGTGCCCACAACACCTGGTGAAATAACATTTTGGCCAGACCACTTACCTGAGGGGAATTAATGCAAGACTCTGCAAACCACCCTCTGTGCTAACCAGGTGTGCTAACCCTGCTTGATATCTAGGGTGGAACTGAAAAGGGTAAAAGGAGGAAGTGATGGCCAACAGACAACTGGTCCTGTTTTAAGGATACAAGACTAGTGCCCAGGAAGTGCTTTCTGTGCGAGATTCAACACAAGTCATCATTTTTGCCTGTGGTCAACGACTATATGGCATCACATGGAGATGTCACACCTGATACACTGAAATACTGCTGTCAGACTGGCTGGCTGCCTAGAGAATCCCAGCTGGAATCTGTGGTAACCATGCACACCGAGTACACAGCTGTTGGGAAGTCTCCAACTGTGAGCTCAACCCACAAGCACTTTAAAAAGAAGAGTTATGAGTGTTACACATGTAAAGCACACACATTAATAATGTCTATTTGACAGAGATTAAACCCATAAATATCTACTACATCCTCAGATTTTAACACAAGTAAAGGTTTTCCCTGTTAGGAGATGCCACACTAAAGGAATGGTTTGTGACAGTAGCAGACTCCTCCCCTATACACAGGCAGGCCTTTAAGAGGCCAACAGAGCCACTCCTGCAAAAATGCTACACACCTATACCTTGGACACTGTATCTTCACCTTGGGGACAGGCAAACAGAATCATGATACAACTGCAAAGCATCACACATTAATTTGGAGAGGTAAACCACAGGTCTGACCACTGCCTAATTCCAAAAAGCCAAGAGTATAAAAGTGGGAGGAAAGGAGCTGTCTTTTTCTACACTTATTCTCTGAAGCAACTATGCAGATTTCAGTGAAACGTTTGCAGACTCTTCCAATTGAAGATAGATCTAGCAGGAAAAATTTATCTTAGAACCTCAAGATTATCAAAATATGAGTACTGAACACAGATTGCCACAACAGGGAACCAAAAGAAACCCAACATGTGTTAATAGATGCTCTAATTATTAATGCGCACACATACAAAGCTTATCAGAAGTGCCAAGGCATTTGAAAGAAAGAGCATTATTCAAAGATAGGTATTTGCCAGGTGCTGTATCACCACCATATTCTCTAGCTGATTTTAACTGAATTCAGTGGACATCAACTTAATGCCACAGGACAGTATCATTCACTTCTGTAATAGCTACTGACCTTATTTCTATGAGCCCTGTTGTAGTGTCATGACTAAATGTGGCAAGCAGCAAATCCCACTCTGTCAGCAGGCAGTGCCTGTCCTTTCTCCTTTTGAAGCTTCCACTCATTTCTGCATTTTTTTTCAGTCATGCTGCTTCAAAACAGCTGATCCAGATGGTGGGTATTTGGATTTCAACCTTCCCACATGGTGATGTGGCTCAAGAAAATAAAAACTGTTGCTACCTGCTGCTGACCTACTTTAATTTGTTTCCTGCCATATGACAGAATAAACAATACAGTTCCCTGAACTAGTTTTCCACACCTACTCACTGCTGTGTAGGAAATATAAAATAAAACTAATAAGGGAAGAAGGAAAGGAAAAAAAAAAAAAAAAAGCAGCATGATCCAGTAGGGAGTAGGAAGGAGAAATTCTCACCTCTATCATAGTCATCTTCCTCTACTGCTTTTTCCTGAAGCCTCTGAAGCCGTAAGATCAAGGATTTTAGCTATGCAAAGAAAAAAAGTTAGTTATGAAGGAGCTGCATTTAAAAATATATAGACTATTAACTTCTACACAATATAAATTTAATAGATTACTACATCACTACAATGGCCAAATTTTGATAGCTAAGCCCACTATTTGTTAAGTAGACAGACCTATTTGGAAGTCAGCTGAAGTGCAGCTACTTGAGCCAAGCATGGCTTTAGTCCAAACACACAGAGAATAACAAATGATATTTCTTGAAAAGCAAAGGAGATGGTGCAATCGTAGGATATTTTTCACCCTTTGAATAAATGAAAGTATGATTATTAGAGGATTCTGTCAGCGTGGCATCTACTTCTGATCACATCATACTCAACAGTGTGTTCCCAAGCCCACTCTGACAATTTTTCACCTGAGTTTTGCAGAGAACAAATATAAAATTTCCATATGCAAACCTCATTTTATCCTGTACACAGAAATGCAGTGTGAGTATTTTGGATCAGGTATACTCATGTTATGGGTCAGAAAAGAGCGCTCATATGTGGCCAAGAAAGTTTCATTAAAAAATCAATTTAGGCTCATCTACATAATGTTGATATTTGCATTTTCACAATGCAAATGCTAGATGAGGAAAAAAAGCAGAACACCAGGAATACGCGAACCACAGACAGAGTACCCTCTCACATTCCAAAAGAAACTTACCATAATAAAGGTTTATTTCAAAAGTCAATGCTTCGCTTTTGTTACCACCAAGAGTCTGGACCAAAGCTCTAAATGTACTAAAAATTTGTAAGGCCTTTAAAAGTTTTTGCTGTTAAAAGAAATTGGTTGGAAAGTAGGTTTGGTCCTCTCCTCACTGCCATGACAGCCACAGCCTAACACGGCTGCAGTTACGAGACTGGAATGTGTTTCTTATTAAATTTATCCATGACCTGTACCAAACAAGCCACTATCAGCCCTGGAAAAGGTGAGCCTGGAGAAAGAAGCAGTGCATATTCTCAAAGTCCAAAGCCTGAAAGTGCTTGGGAGAGCACTAAAATCCACACTTTAGACATCCTGCACTTAAAAAGGATTTCTCTTGTCCCTGAAGTTCTTTCATTTTTAATCCTCACATTTAAGCTCTAAATTGCATATAGAAAAATAGGTACAGTCAGTCAACGACTTAACAGAAGCACTCAGTTATCAAGATTATACATCAACACACAAATTAGACAATCAACCTTTAAATTGGACAAGCAAACCTTTAAATTCAGGATTTCCCTCTAAATATGGCATGTGAAAGTGGACTAGTAAGAAAAGAGCTATAAAAATAAAGCCAGGAAAGTATCCAAAAATGTTTGATTAATAATAGGCTATAGGACGCTCCAGAAGAAAAACAAACAAAAAACATTGCACACATTCCCACTTCTTCTGTGCTTTATTTTGGTTTTCACTTCCCGAAACTCCAATCCTTTTTCTCTGAGGCTAGTGAGGAATGTGAATGATACTGACGGGAGGAGCTCTGAATCCTCACCTTAAACTATTTTCTGTGGCTTATGCCTGACTTTATTTTATAGAGTTTTAAAGAAGCCTGCAGTAGTAACGATTCAAGTGACACTTTTTTCATATACATGATGTATAACAACCATCTACACTGAGAGTACAGCTCTGCTGCTGCTGGCAGTGTTTATTCCATCCTGCACTACAGTGGCAGGTCATTTAAAGTCTGCTTGGGTACCACAGGCCAGGCACGCCCAGGGCAAGCTGACTGATGCTGCCACTGTAAAGTGCTTTCTGTTTGCAGGCTGGGGAGACATTTGGAGCTCAACTAATCAAAGACCTGCTGCTGCCTCAGCGTGGCATGTCCTAGATGTGTACCAGATGAAGATCACTTTTTAAGTACAGAGAAAGCATAATCTTAACAACTTTGGTACTGTCTCCTTTTTCTTGGCTACCGTTGCCTTTGTTCCTTTCTGAAAACTTTCAGACTTGCTCATTATCATTACAATAGGAAGGTGCTTCAAATTAAACATCCATGACTGGCTAACCAAGGGCAAAGACATTTGAGGGCACAAATTCCCAATTCTCCATTCAATGAATTAATGAATACAGAAATTAAAGATAGCAATGTTTCTTTTGTGCCTATCAAACAAGCAATACTGAAAAGAAAGAAAAATAATTTCCTATTTTGATTGTGTTATATTCCCAAATTCGCAGCAAATTAATTTCCCAAACCATCTCAGACTATGGGCACATTGAAATTCCAGGCATGAAACCAAAGAAACTGCTCTGTGCCAATGTGTGTGAAGTCTGTAAATAAGAGAACCTAGTTTGAGTTCTACACACATTATCTATGAAAAGAAAGTATTACAGAGCATTGTAAGCCCAGGTCAGATGTCATGGTAAGCAAAGAAAGAATAAATGTTTCTCAGCCTTCTGTCTTACCCAGACAGTAGGTTTGTGCAAAGTCTCCCCAGAGCAGGTTGTTTCATTAGGCCTAAAGACAATACAGCACATCTCACCAGGTATGTGTCTGAGCTGAGAAGTTACAAAGATCTGAGTTTCTGAAAGGCAACCATGAAACTCAGGCACTAGTGAGAAAATTAAAATGAAAAAAAGAAAAAACCAAAACAAAACAACCCAACCAAAAAAAAAAAACCGAAAACAAACCTACCCACTCAGTGCACCTTGAACAAATTAGCTCAATCCATTGTGTCCATATTAATCTCTGGATTACTGTTGCCTGTGTGCACAAGAAAGCCAATACTTGGCTCCTTTTATTGGGTAAGCTCAGAATGCCCACCCTACCATCATAAAAATATAACACAGCTGATCCTTCTTAAAGTTTCCCCACCCCTCTCCTAAAAAGAGCACAGTGAATGACACTGCCTGTATACATTGTAGGTATAACTGTGGGTGTATACATATATGCAAAAAGATTCCTGACTCACCAGCCCACTACTCCTCTGGATGGAAGGAGAAAAGAAAAAAAGGTTCAGTTCTCAGCTGGAGACAGAGAGGGACTTGACCCTCATTTTTCTTCATGTGGGGAGAGCACCTATTAGATTACACACTACTTTCACAAAGTTGCCTAATTCTTAAAAATCTTTGGCTCAACGCAAACATTTCCAATTAAAAAGTTTAATGTTGTTAAATCACGGTACTTCAAGAAAAGAGCTCTTGCCACTCCCTAACTTTATACTACATATAACCCAAACTGCAGACAAAACAGCCACCTGTGAAAAGAAATGGTACTTATTGAACTCAGAAACTGAGGTGTGATGTTAGAAATGAGAGGATTAAAGTTTTAGTAGAACACAGAATAGGGTACTGCAACAACCACCTATTTTTAAAGAACCAAACAAAGCCTGTTATCTCATTTTTATCGTGCAGAGCTCTGCTGTAAAACTCTGAACAAAGGCCACAAAAGACAGTAGCATCTGAACTCCTACATAAACTTTGATTTTGGCACTATAAATAAAAATGTTTCGAGAAAAAGGTATCAAAAACAAAGTGAGATTACTGACCTTTAATGTACTGCGGTTGCCAAGCAAGCAATCCTGTAGCACTGGTTCATATTTCTTCATCAAAGTATCCCAGCTATGGTCACTGACAGTAAAGCTGCTTTCATAGCCTGAGGTGACAGAAGAGCCAGCAGATGCTGCATCCGAGGAATCTGTAGAATATGAAAATGTTGCATCTACATCCGAGAGAGAGACAGTCTCACAGTCCTGTAATTTATCATTTACTGGGCTCTCACGTTCATTCCTCAGATCTTCACCAGACCTGGAGAAGCAACACGAATCTCCCAAGTGCTCATGAGTTTGTGCCATCTCTTCTGGCTTCTGCAGACTGCCTGTGGTTTTGGGATGCAGAACGATCTCAGCTTCCTCAACAGATTTGCCTTCAACATCATTTACTCCAGAGGCCGAGTTCAGGGAGAGCTGTATGAAGCTGAAACTTGAACTAAAGCTATCATGTGCACCAGCAGAATGAGAAATGGCATCTCTGTTTTGATATTCCCAGTTGTTATTCACTTCTGTCTGATCCAAAGCGTTCATGTTTGGGGGCTTGCTCGCTTTGGCGCTGCTGCTTTTCTGCCATGTACAGCACACAGCAGAAGCATCTCCTTTTCCTGTTGTGGCAGCAGGGCAGGTCCCTATCCCTGCGCTATCTGACCGTGGACTTTTGCAGAATGAAAGATTTTCGCAGCATCCTGGAGCACTTCCAGCGGCGGCCAAGGCTGTTACCCCATTAGCAGGAGCTCCAGCACCACTCACTGCTCTACAGCGCAGGAATCCCAAGTCACCCTGGCACTGCCTGTGCAGAGCACAGTTCTCAGAGCCTCCACAGTGCTGCCTGCCATGCTGGAGCTCTGCTGGGCTGAACCCTGCACAGGCACCCACTGACTGAAACTCGATCTGTCGCTGAGCTTCCGGCCTCATGTATCCCGGTCTTCTTGCCAGCTTCTTTTTACCAAGGGAGCCTGCCGGCATTAATTGCTGGTGATCACCTGGGAGGGGAGAAAAAGCCAGTGAGTGTTTCTGCAGTTTTCCAGGCTTAACATACTGTGGCATCTGAAAATAGTTGTTTCTGAAGTTTCAAGCCGCATATCGTTTTCCATTTCAACAAAACACGGACACTGACCATACTGCAGATAGAGAACACTGTGTGCATTCATTCACCTTCGAAAGAGTTTGCACCCGTTTTTGAGTGAACTCACCAACAAGCTCCTCCATCAGGACACAAACCTGGGTACAATGTATCAGATCATCTTCCCTATTCACAGTATCACTCTGCTTTTCCATTCTCAACTTGCTTAACAGCACGCTGAAGCAGAAACCTGGCTTAAGTTTCTCTGATCCAATATGATTTCAGACTTACAAGCACATCTAAGATAGGACTGAATTTGCATCCAAAACGTGAGAACCATGATCACAAAGAAATTTTTCCGTAACCTGTTGTTGCTGAGTGTTCTGTTTCTTGTGTTCATATCCGTGCTTTAACACTGAGTTATCAAATGGTTCAGACTCTGCTGCCCTAACAGATGTAACTGTAACACCCTGTGGTTGCAGATGTCGGTCAAATGAGATATTCATTTAGATTTATGATACTACCTATTGTCCAAAATGTAAAGTTAAAGGAAAAGCTTTGCTTTTTTTTCTTCCTTTGAAGAAACACCAATCCTAGAAAACTATTAATTTGAAGCATTACCAAAGTATTAATATCATTAAGAAGCAGCCTCTGCTCAGTAACTTGATTTCCTTACACATATCTTACTTACACAGATGAAAAGATAAATTTGCTGTTTGCAAAGAATAGGAAAACAAAAAAACCCACCCAGAAAAGATAAAAATACCACAGTAAACACTAAAAGTGGGTGATCAGAATTTAATGTCTTTGTTTTCTGCATATTTTTATACATGTATTATCAGTAAAAGACTACGTGACGACTACTTCCATTCTCTCACGGATTTACTGCTAGTTAAAAGGCATTCCATTTGTCTGTCCTGCACAATGGGAATCAATGGGAATACAACCTCTGCACTATTATCCATTTTGTAACACAAAAAGATATTGACTGGACCTGTTTGCCAGAATCACACTTCAAGGGGATCTGATGCCTAGCTGAATTATGCCCTCTATTAGCTGCCCTCTACTCACAGAAACAGATTCAACTGGGTGTTAGAAATGTTCATATCACCCACACAGAGCTCTTACAAAAACACAAGTTTCTCTGGTTTTTTACATTTTTTTTCTTTACATTTAACATTCCTCTCTAATTGCAATCCTTTGTCAGTTTTTACATTCATAGATATGCACATAATCTAAACTCCTCAGCAGCTCCCAACACAGGCCTCATGCACATTTCACTGTGACGACATCTATACAAGAATTTAAGCATTAGAACTGAAACTTCCCCAGAGAATTTTCCCAACATTCATTACATTCTCTCCAAATAACCTTCAACAAAAGCAATTTATACATTTTCCATACACTAGAATAGTGGCACATCTCACCATGGGACTGCAGTTAAGCTTCTGTATTCTGCTTCCTATCACCATAAATTAGAATATCCCAGCAGTCTCTTACGTTCTTTTGTCTGAGGAAAAAAAGCATCACAGAAATCAGAAGTAAAAAAGGTCATGGAGTCCATCAGCCTGTCTACTACAAAAAGACAAAGAAACGTTGTACTGGGAGTAATTTAATAGAAGTCTTAACAAACAGGAATCACTCTCCGAGCAAGGGAACAAAAACTGAACAGAATGTTCTTTGAAATCTAATTCTTTTAGTTTATGCACAAAACAATAGCCTAAATTTGACTTCAGCAGAAGAAATCAGTCGTGCATAAAAGTCATAAGGCTGCATATACTCCATGGCCATTTAAAAAGGCCTGTCACAGGCCTCGTCTGTAAAAATAAAAAAGGTTCTCTGGTTTAATTAAAATCAGTTTAAAATTGATCTCACTAAATCACTATGAACTTCTGAAGTAGACAGATAATTACAGCTCTTTAAAGACCAAATTTAAACTAAGCTAATGTAAATAAGGTTTAAATTGGCCAGAGCATTAGATATTCACACCAAGCAAACTGGATGCAATTATAAAAATTATTGGAGCCAAAGAGGTACAATTCCAGTGTCCTGAACGAGATCACAGACAGCCCACACATCTCTGTGCTCCTCACAAGGTTCACAGGCAGCCCTCTAGACAGGTTTGGCACTCAGTTCCTTCATGGACTCCAGGCCTCTCTCCTGGTGAGTGCATCCAGCACTCCTGGCTGCCAGAGCAGAGCACTGCCCCAGCTACACTCAGGGTGAGGACCAAGCCACGAGCCATCCAGAGGATGCTACAGGGAGAGAGCTGCAGGTCCTGCACCCCAAGGTGGCTGTCCCTGAGAGCAAGGCAGAGTGGACAGAGCTGGGATCAACACCAACATGGACACTCAGAGCTTCCCCAAAGGATAAGGGGAAGCCTCATCTCCAGGTCCAGCTAGAGAGCACTCACAGTGCCCTTGGCCATCACAAAACCCAGCCAGGAAGTTACTATTGCCTTGGGTATACTGTTTGGGCACTGTTTACCCTTGTGCCATGTCCCTGTTCTCAAGATTAGAATAATTTCAGTTGTTTATTATTACATATCTGAAATACAGTTCTATCAGCTTTCTCTGCATAACCTTCCAACCATAGCTTGCCTTGTCTGCCTGTCAGAGAAATTACACTGAACCAATTCAGTGGCTTGTTAAAAAACAAAGGCCTTAAATTCTTCTCATCTTACCTCAATTTGAAGAACAACAAATAACTGTCGGCAATTAACTACAAAATTACCAGAATGAAAACAACCAAAGGCAAATTTAAAACCCTACACTACAGTGTGTTGTGCATTGTATGAGACACACACTTAGAGAGAAAAGCCACAAATGGAAGAGCCTTTCAACTGTAATATTAAAAATCAACACTTTAAAATAGATATTTTACAATCTTAGAAGATGATGTAACATATTCAATGGCAGATATGTGCAAATATAGCAATCTTTCCTGATGATCAACATTTCATGTAAAATAACAGTTCAGATACAGAGCAGAGGGAAAAAGAAAATAGTTTATTGCTGTAAAGCAATGGTGCTCACATCTGAGTTGCACCAGCAAGATGAAAGAGGGAGAGGTGAAGCCTAAGAGCATTTCCCACTGATGGACAGAACACATTCTCTTGTACCCAGCCTGACACTAAAGGACAGCAAAACAGTCATCTAATCTATTTTAGATCATCAGTCTTTGTTTTCAGCCACAAAAGTGGCAGTTCAGGTTTTGACCAAATGTTCTAATAGCATCTGTGGGTGAAAAAGGTGTAAATACCTTACATTTCTGTTTTTCCAGTAGAATTTTATAGATGAGCACAGAAACTCTGAAGTGATCACCCCCCCACTCCCGCTTTAAGCATGATGCAGAATGCTTGCGAGTTCATTTAAGTTCTCCCTGAAGGTGAGAAATTACAGATGCAGTTTTAAAGGTAGCTCAATTATCTGAATACACCTACATTACACACAGTTCGTTTCCATTAGAATAACAGACTCATCTTCAGAGCACTTGTGGGTGGTAACTGTGATGTGGAAGAAAAGGTATTCGGTCACATTCAAAGCCAACTACCAAAGCACTGCTCCAAGCAATTTCTGTAGTGTTGCTTCTCTTAAGGAAGCCCTAAACACCTGCATCAAACTATACACAAACAAAGTAAGCGAGTTTCAAATATTTATTATTTACTAACATGCACACATAAAGGTTTAACCTATCAGAAACGAACATGAACCATTCTTGGAGACTAATCTGACATGACAATAACCATTACTGTTCAGTTCCTAGGTCACAGAAATATGTAAAATGTTGAAAGTTCCTAATCAGTTACAGTTTGACTCATTTACTGAATTTCAAAGACATCACTAAATATGCAAAATAAGGTGGCACTGATCTCAACACAGCCTACATTGAAACAAACAAGCACCACCTCTTTGCACAAACAAGCTTTCAAAGAAAAGTCACTTTCAAATAAAGATGTTTGTAACTCCTAAAATGAAAAGGTCTCACTTAGCTTTTTCATCTCACCTACTGAACACTAACTGTAACTGTGGTTCATCCAAGGTTTTATAAAGTCTGTCTATAGAGGGAAGCACGGCTGAGCTACATTGTATTGGATATAATGATACAAATTATTTCCTCACCAAGGCTCTCTGTGTTTTCTAAGGTCACAGACCGGGTTCAGTTACTCAGCTGTTAAATTTCCAAAACATCACAAATAACATATTCTCTGAGGTCATTAAATGCATGTCAGTTTCCATTCTTCATGAAAAAGCACTTCATAGAGTTGTGCATTGTAAAAGCCAGAATGCTCTTCTTTAGCCAGGGTTTGAATAATTGTGTTTTTATTGCCACACTCCCATAATGCATGTTGTTACAATCAAGCCACTTACCTACTTAATGCAACAACTCATTTTAAGCCATTTGATGAAATTACAGCACCTCTCTCTAGAATTAGAATCACATCAGCTAATATTAATATGCCCATCAAAATATTCACACCTCAAGAAATAAAAAAGAAATGTAGCAAAAAGTAAGTTGGTAAATAACAAACACTTCCCATGTGTGGGAGAAGGGAATACAGGTGACCTTGCCCCTGACAAGTGACAGTTGTGTTAATTACCCAATACAGCCTTGCCCCTGATGAATCACAGCTATATCCAATAAAGATAAGTGTGATGGAGGGGGTTAGCTGGTGAGGAGAGGATCATGAAGGAAGAACCTTGAGGAAGAGGGAATGAGAGGCTCATGAGGAAGAAGGATCCTGGAGAGAGAATCACTGCTGTGAGGTCAGTCTGGATCTGCATCTGGAGCCTGTTGTTGGAACCTGCAGTCACAGTCTGGCTGGGTAAAAGCCTGCAGTCAGAGTCTGCAAACCAACACATGCAGTCATAGTTTAGCAGGCAATAACCAGCAGTCAGAAGCTGCAAGGGAAACCTCCAGTGGGAGCTTGCTGCAGCCAGCCAGAGTCAGTGAATAGTTGGAGTGAGGATGGCTGAGCCGTAAAGAAGGATAAACCAGGACACTTTTCATGCTGTGGTAGACAAGAAGTCTGTGTCTTGACTCATTTCTACCCTCTTACAAGAGGGCTGCTACAACACCCATGTCAGTAGCAATCACCTATTTAGGCTGGGGAATAAGAGAAATAACCCTTTCCTTAATTACATATTTGTTACTACACCCCACTTTCCAAATTCATCTCTGGTTGATCAGCCTCAACCCAATCACTCTCCAAACCTCCTTACACAACTCACTGATGTATTTCACCCAACACACTGATACCTGCCTTGGCCAGCTAGAACTGCCAAACTCAATCACCAGCTGCCCAACAGAACAGTTCTCAGGCTCCCCAGTCATCACTGACCCTACACCCAGCTCAGTGATCCATCCTGTCAACCCATCTGATGAACAACAAAACATGCCAAGGATGAACACAAGCAGGTCTGGAAAAACAAGCCAGTACCAGCACTGGGTGCCTTCAGCATAGTGAATAACAGAAGACACTTCCCCAAAAATATCCAATCCAATTTTTTCCAAACCTGTCAGCAAATTTCTTTTTAACTTATAGTTAAGTTATTGAGAATAATTTACCCACTTTTCTAAGAGGCAGATGGACACACAAGTTGCAAGCCTACAGAGAATATTCACAACAGGGAACCAATGCTTATTTCAGGAGACGGGGTGTGGGTGTGTATAAGTTTTCTTGTTCTTCTTCCTGGGGAAAAACTCTTTTGTTCCTAGTTTCCATACAAAAGTCTGTAGAGGCAAATGTCTTAAGTGGAGAGAACACTCTGATTCTTTCAGTCAAGATCTGAGAACAGCTTTAAATGTTACACAGAAATAGGGGAGCAAGGATGCTGCACAGAAACTGCGAAGTTCTCTTAGGTCATAATTTAATTTGCAAACACTTAATGGGTTTGCAGTCATATCCCATAAAATCATTTCACCAAACACTCATGAAACTATGAAATCGGCACACAGCAGTCCTTCTCAAAAATGGTCTATTTAACACACCACACTTCTCTTTCATCACTCTGTCTACAGAGTGACAGTGTGGATTCCCACTACTTCTGCTCAGTCAGATCATCTACAGCAAGACTCTAATATAAAACTCATCAGGGGGGAGGGGAGGGAGGAATTTAAAAAAAAAAAAAGTGAAGTGTGAGAGCACATTGACAGCAGTCAATTTCTAATTCAAGCACAGTTTGAATGCTCCAGCTTGGAGATTTGAATTTTTAATTTCACCAAGAGAGTGGGTTCCAAATTAAGCATCTGATGCACAGTCAGTCTGAAACCCAGAATTGAGTTTACTGAAATAGAAAGTAATTTTCTCTTAACAGCTCAGTAGTGATCACATATAATGAAAATAAAACAACGTGGCAGCTCCTATATTGCCAAGGGTGAGGAGTCAGAAGGCTTTTAGCTTTACAATTTAATATCAAAGTCCCAGGACAAATGCTCCTCCTTGGCCTGCTGAAGGAAGTTCACCTTGTGGCCCCAGTCAGGCTGTCAGATGCAACATCCATGCTGTCTAGGCAAGAACAGAGATGGAATGCAGCTCCAGGCATCAGGAAAGCTGAGCACTAAATTCCCACAGAAAGCACAGCACCTCAGGATGCAGATCAAATACAAGACACTGCAAAAGCCAGGCATGGATACAAACTGCACTTACAGCAATGCACAGGACACAAGGCCAACCTGTAGCTAGGAGAAAGACAAAGAAGTGGTGCTGCTCCCTCACCTGCTCCCCTGAAAACAAAGTCTCAGGACTTTACATGAAGCCCTGCAGCTCTTTATGCTCCAACAGAATTTCTTTGCTCTTTGCAGCAGAAATTGTGTGAACTGTACTTTTGCTGGCTGACAATAAATTGCTGCTGTGAGTGGCGAGATGAAGATCCTGCAGTGAACCCACGAGGCACAGCCTGCAGCACCACTCTCCTGCCCTCAACGCCTGCACAAGCAGCTTCAGCTAATGCAAGTCCTTGCCAAATGCCAGCAGATTGCTCAGCAGCATCAGTCTGCAGATGTTACAGCCTGTGAGGGGTGAAACTGTGTTCCAGCAAGCAGAGTGAAGTTCCCTTGGAGACCTTCACCAGCAAGGTGGGCAAGACACAAATGATATCCCTTTTGAGATCTTCACTGAGAATATGGCTTGGCTTTACAACCCTTACCCAAGGCTGCAGACAGACAAAACAGAAGCTGGAAGTTTGTTTTACTGGGCCCCAGAACACAAAAGTGAAGACGTCAGCTATATCCTTTTCCTCTAGCATAGAGGAGAAAAGTAGGTTGTTCAGATGAAATTCTGAGATTATCTATGAACAGGCTATGGAAGAACTGCCATAGGAGAGATTGCTGAAACAGCAGCAGAACACTAACCACAGGCAAGAGCACTTCTAGCAGAAATCACAGCTCCTTCTGAATAGTGGGTCAGAAGTCACTCTGCCTACAGCAAGTCAGACATCTTTTAAAAAAAGTTTTAAAAAATTAACATTCCAGGAAAGAATAGAGTTTCTCTCTGGAAGGTAATTGCACTGAACTACAGAATTTAGCAGATATGGCAGCACAATGGGACAACAGCTGTCAATAGAGAGGTTGAGAAGACCTCAATAAACACTCAAAGGAGGCACCCACCTGCACTAGACAGCACTAGACAGCTAGTTCTCCACATCTTCCAATGTAGGCGCCGTGGCATTAGAGGCCAAACTTGCTATTTCCAACCCCCATCACCAGGTATGGCAGGAACACAGAGATCCGAGCAACTGCCTGCTCAGCTTCAGGCAGGAGCTGAGATTAACCCTGTGCACCTCACACCAGCAGTGATGACCGAAGACCCAACGACACCAAAGCCCCTTCACACACCTTCAAAAGCCATGGCCACCAGAAGCAGACAAGGACCAAGGAATAGAGTCAAGCAGCAACAGCCAGTCAGACCCTAGACTGAGGGAGGACATCACCAACACAACAGATCTACTCTGACTGTCATTCACTCATTTTTGTCTCCATCCTAACTGCTGATACCAAAGCTGCACATGCTTCCCACTGCTCCCATCAAACCCTGCCTTCTTTTACACTGACTTTTACTGCATTTCAATCATCACTCCCCAGTTACCTCTTCCAAACCAAGGGCTCATTTCTCTTCAAGTGAAAAAGAGAATTGATTCAGAATCTTTCAACTGTTGCTCTGGAACTTTGACAAAAATCTCTGGATGGGTCACACTTCACAGTCTAGAATGATAGCCATCCACAAAGCTCCCGAACACTGTTCCAAGCCAAAGAGAGATACTCTCTTTCCCAATATCAATTTCCTCAATACTGCCTCTCTGGTCCTTTCCAATCTTTCCTTTTTGCCACAATCCCAACATGCACAATCTCCCTCCAGCCTCCTTAACAGCATTTCTCTCACAGCAGCAAACAAGCATGTCTCAACTTACCCCAAAAACCTCCTCATAGGAGCTTCCAGGCCCTCCACCTCCTCAGCCCACCCCATCACTTCCCAGGTGGAGAGCCTTCCTGCTTTACACTGCCCATCAGCAGGTCTCAGAATATTCTAGGCTTCCCCAGGTTCATTTAAAAGAAGCCCAGCCCTACTTCAGCTGTGTTCATTGATTTCATCACTTCCCTCCAGTTGCTCAGCTTTTTGGCTACAAGAACTTGAGACAGTTCTCAGGGTTTCTTTCACAGCACACAGAGTTTGTGTGACAATCGAATCCAAACCTCACTCTAAAGGCACACTGACTCCATTCATTCCCTTAGAGATCATCTCAATGAAAACACTCTTGGGAGAGCTTCCTTCCCGTGACTGTAAATCACTGCTATTCATGTCTAGGAAATCAAGACAATTACCTGTCACAATTTACTCTGACGTTCTCCCTGGGCTAACATACATTAGCTAATAATACAGGCTACTCTTACTACTACATGCCTGTGCTGCTCAACAAAAAAACTTCTGCCAGAAGTCTCTGCTTTTCACATATTTCTGTCACAAGCTGTTGGTGATCCACATAACTACTACTACCTAGGTACAAACCCATAGTATCTGCCACCTTTCATTGAACCTTACCCACCTGCTATTATTATCAAAGAAAATGAAAGCACAGTATTAATCTTCAAAGAAATTGTACCCCTATATAACACAGCTGGTTTCTTGGGTGCCAGGGACTCTGCAGGATACTGCACTGAAACAAAGTCTTCAGCAAAATACTTCAAGTTAAAAAAAAAAAAAAAAAAGTCAACAGAAAAATCAGACCTCTGAAAAATATTCTCTGTATTAAAAGAATAAGCCAGTGAACAGTTTTTCAGGTCAACATATTCCAGATCCATCTTAGCATTTTAAGTGGATAACGAAGGTGCAGAATGTACCATATGGCATTAAACACACACACCTGAACAGATCTGCTTCAGTAACAAAAAGCTGGCAGAGGAAAACTTTGAGTGTCATTCAGATCTCAGAATAAATATAGACTGTTAACTCATTACTTCCCATACTGGGGTTTTCTACTATATTCTTTGCTTTAGAAAACCTGAATTCATAATCCAGGATCAGCAGGATCCTGTGCAAGGTAGCTCATACTTGCATATCCCTTTCAGGTGTATGGGATAGGTCTCTCTGTAATTAGGGATTTGTTCTGCTTCTTTCAGTTTACACACAATACTCCTGACAAGTATCATTATTAAGAAGAAGCAGGCAGAACTGCTGTAGCTTCCTTTCGAGGAAAGCAACACAATTTCAGAGACATTTGATCTCATGAGTACTGAGGTACACCAGTAATCTGATGCATTTGCTTTGTGGTTGAAGCAGCCTCTGTGAGAAACTACACAACTTACCCCAGTCACAAAGCATGCCCAAGACAGAACAAAGGACTAACACAGGACTCCTGAAAGACAGCTAAGTATTTTCACCATCAGAATACACCTAAAGTTTTGTACCTTTAGAACTTCTGCATTCACGGAAAAGGTTGGAGATTTAAAAGCAGCACTCAGATAGAATTTTATCTTTATACTATCTAAGCTATCAAACCTCAGAGCTGCAGGTCCCCTTGAGGCAGATCCTGCAATAATGCTATTCTGTCTTGTGAACTTTTACTGGAAACCTACATTTTTCACCAGAAACAGGAAGCAAATACAAACATCATATTTAGAGGACTCTTTGTCTATAACAACTTACACCTGTCTACGTTTTTGTACTCAAATCTAAACAAGTCTGAGATCTGAGACTGCAAAACAGATCTTAAAAATACCTGTGTCAAGTAAATCCACTAATCCAATCTTTTAACTACTGAGTGGCACAGTGTTACCTTTATGTTGGAAACTTTTTAAATATTCTCCTGACGAGGCAGAAAGGAAAATTCACAGTATTTTGAATGTACTTGCCATAGTTGCTCAACCTAGAAAGCATCCTCTCTCTCGAGCCCTCTGTGAGCAGGAACACCTTGCATGACTAGCCTTACCAAAACAAGAGGTGACAACAACAAAACCATGAGAGATGCTGAGAAGACTGAGATTTTCATTTCTGAACAATAAAAGTGTCATAGTGCTTCACTGAACAAAAACATATGAAATGTCTTAAATTACCTTAAAGTCTGAGTCATAAGCAAGACTCTGTACCAGAGAAAGCCAGAAAGGCAGAACTAGGAACATCTTTAAGGTTAGAATGCCCTCTTTGGGTATAAAGACATATTTGCAGCAACAGTAAATTTCATTAAGTACAGTGCTATTTTATGCTATAGGAAGGAAAGCAAATCAAAGAATGCCAGTGTGCTACTCCAAGACTTATAAAGATGTTAGAAATCACTCTAATTACCCTCTACTAGTAGAAATGTTCTGAAGATGCCACATAACAATAGTGAGGATGACAGCAATCCATACACAGCACTGCAGAGGCGCAGGACAAGAAAGAGACGGGCATAACTAAAAATAGGAAAGCTTCCAACTGGATACAAAGAAAACCTTTTTCACTCTGAGGGCAGCCAAGAAGTGAAGCAGCCTGCCCAGGGAGACTGTAATACCCTTGGAGATTTTCAAGGCCCAACAAGATAAAAGCTCTGAGCAACCTGACACAACTCCAGAGTCAGTCCTGCTTTGAGCAGGAATTGGACCAGAGATTATCGGAGGTTCCCTTGAACCCAAACTACCCTAACCTACCTCTAAGATTTAAATACATGTCTCAGGATTTGCAGCATTCCACTATACCCACAACAAAAGTTCAAGAGTTTCATCCGTGGAGATGCATCCAACCTTGCAGGAAAGCAACTTCTCTGATCTATAACTCCATAAAGGAGTCACCAGAAGTTCGCAAACAATAGTTCCATCACATCCGGAAGCTGAAAACAGCTCACTTTCTATAAATAAAATTCAGAATAAAGGTCAACACTAGAAATAAATAAGTTCTCAAACAACATTTAAGCATCTATCATTCACAGAGAGAGAGAAATTACAAGCTTCAGTGATGGTCAGGGCCTTAAGCAAGACAGATACAGTAAAGCATAACAACACAGGAACTGCAGTTGTTCCACAGCAGCAGGCCTTCAGTAGTTAGCTGGCAATTAAATGATGCTCATGAGTGTCACTTAAATGTCACTTTGATCTATTGCAGTTATTTCACAAAATCTTCATTACTGAGGCTTTTTATTGGCTGTATAAACATTGGCAAGCATTTCTCTTTGCTATATTAAAAATTATTTTGATACCTATTCCTAGGGCTGCTTGCCAACTGGAAGACAAGATGGAGCCATCTGTGAGACTACAACTCTCTGAAGACACTTTCAAAAACATAATCCCTTAAATGGTGCCAAGGGCATTACACACAAAAAAAATTAACATCACATCTGAACAGCTGCAGCAAAACCTGCCTCTCTCACAAATTTCCCAGCAAATTATTCCCAGAGAATACTGCCTCTACCCTATCCAGTCCATGAAGTCTGATTATGACCTGAGCATGTAAAGAGTCACGCCTGAATACTCTGCCACACAGGTGCATCAGGCAGCCAAAACTGTGCCACATATGTTATCTGTAACTGAATTAAGTAGCAAACACAGCTACTTCTATATCTTCTCTTTCTTGGTTTGGTAGAAATTTGAGGAGTTTTAGGGCTGGTCTCTTTCTTCTTCCACTACTTAGCAATGTTGGCGCTCAAAATACTGTACACAGACTGCTACCCAGAACTCCTTATATCCTCTGCACTGTCTTCACCTGGTCTGTTTGGTTTTGATTATTATTACTCCTGGTATTATTCCTACTTGCCCCCTGCCTTGCAATCCTCCTTTTAAAAACTCCTCTTGTATTTTATATCACGATTTCCAAGCCATTAGAGATCACTTTCAGCCAACTAACATCGAGAACGATTACTCCTAAGAGACCTGCAGGAAAGACAGCAACCCCATGGACTTCTCATGGCTTGCACTGAAGAGCCATATTGGCCTCTCAGCACTAAAACCACAGCCCATCCAAACTTGCAAGGGTCACACTTCATGCCTAGGCTTCCAACTTTATGCCTAGGCAAAGCACACAGAGTTTCACTAGGGCATGGCAGCACACAAAACAGTAACACAAGAAGTGCATGTGCATCCAGATCCAGGAGAAAAGTCTGGACTCTCATCAAGAAATTCAGTGCCACACCAAACTCGTCAGAAATACAGCAGAACAGTTGCCACACACCACACTCACTACTTGTAACAAATATAAATAATTTAAAAATAATATTTAATTAACTCAAAAAGTGAATGACATGAATATACACTACTAACCCAAGATGGTTAGTAGTTAGCCTACTTAACCTAAAGATTGAAAACCTTACTAACCGCACTCAAAAAGATAAACACAAGGCCTTGAAGTACAACAGGGCAAGCCAGTAGGTTTCATAATGGGCAATCAGAAGTCTTATGGATTATTCTTCCCAAAATAGCAATGTTGGTTTTTACCTGCCAGTCCTACCTCACACAGGAGAAGACAGTAACAAATCTACTCCTGAAAATCTACGTCATAACTGTACTGAAGGTGGGCAGAAAGCATCTCCTTGGCTAACATGAAATGGATCCTAACCTGACCCTGGAACAGATGACCCCATGGAAAACTCTGTCATTGGCAAAAGCTGGCACCATAGTAGGAAAATTCTCAGTCAGCTAAAAGAACAAATACCCTAACATAGACCACTACTGCCAGTGATCACAGCATACAAAAAAAAAAAAAAAAAAAAAAAAAAAAAAAAAAAAAAAAAAGGAAGCTGATCTTTTCTTACCTTGCAGCAACTCAAGACCCCTGGCAAAACCGGATTTCCCCCAATCTTCATTCTCATAGGAAGCAGACATCCAGTTCTGATAGACTGCTCAAAGGAAACCATTAACTAGAGCAGCTCTTCTCTCACAGCCAAGTCTGGACAAGTCCAGCAGACCACAAGCACAGGAACACTACAGCAGCTCTCACCATGAGTGTGTTAAGGCTCCCCAGGGGAAAGGGAAACACAGTATTTGTTGATTATTAACTACTTTGGGAGCAAAACCACACAGAGGATCAGCTGCTCCGGTTCTGCACCCCAGGCAACACTAATCAGATCCTTCTTACACAATTTCAGTGAGGGTCTCCTCAAGATATTCACTGCCCTGAGCAAATTAAAACATCCTGCTCTCCTAAACAAGGATTCTGGCAGGACAGGAGCAAAGCTTCAGCATGGTGCCCTGCTAAAGCAGTGCTGTCCCACTGCAGTGGCAGCACAGCCTGGGACAATCCAAGAGCACCTCATGCCCCTGAGACCCCACGTCACTGCTGAAGCATAGATATATCAGCACCCTATCCACATCGCTCCCACCATAGACACAGCAACCAAAAAGATGTTAACAGCAAGGAATTCCTACTACAGCACTGTAAAATGTCACCAAACTCAGCAGCTGTGTGTCACACCCTCCTGAGACTGGTGTGCCTATGACTCTTCAGGAGCAGAGCTGGGAATGCAACAGAGCCACAGCTCAGCCTCAGCTGTTATTGCAAATACTGATGGGTTAATGCACCACTCATTACATGGAAAAGCCAAGTCCCAGCAAACAGCTGTGCTGCCCTTTTCCCTCCATCACAGGGATCTCCACGGGCCATTAGCAACAGGAAGCACCTGAAACTCAGACCAGCACAATGAAATTCAATCTCACTCCTGCCTCAGTAACCATCCTTGTCCAAAATCCTAACAGAGAATGGAAAGCTCTTGTCCCCAAAGCCATGCTCTCTAACAACAGGGGGAAATTAAGTTTATATGACCAATCTAGCTCTTGCAACAAAAAGTCAGATATTTTATGGAGCTGAGGCTACCTCAATTTACCACCCTGAACAGGCTCAGGATGTCCCTTCCAGGGAACCTTGTGGCGTTTCCCTGAAGTAGAACATTTATGTGTGGAGGAACGCGAACAACCAACCACAAGAATTAGATAGCCATAACATAAAGGAAAAGCCTGTGGCTCACAAGCATTTGGCCTTGCAAGTAGTCTCCCCCAGCAGCATTCCAAGTGCCTGCATGTCTGCAGTAATGATAATCCATAAGACTACGCTGGTTGTGTCAGTGGGAAGAATGCTTACCACCATAACAGAAACAAAATACTTTATCCCACTACAACAGCAAGAAAGCAGTTTACTATCACGAAAAAAACTATTCTTCCCCTTCCCATGCTCTCTGGAGAATTGATGGCTTCCCAAAAACAAAACAAAAAGATGTTAAAAATGGTTTCCTTTATTGCTTGAAGCATATTTTTCAGACCAGTCTGATGATTTTCACCATTATCCAACTGGTGATTTAAACTCGGATTGCTGTCAGATAGACGAGCTGAGCTAGGGACTGTGGTGCTCACCCCATCAATCAATAAAGTCGTGAAGCCATTGATAAACTTCATTATCTACAGACACATTTGAAAAGTCACTTAGATAATTCTGTTATCTATAATCTATTCAGATTCTTAGAATCTGAAATAATACTAATGGAAAATTAGAATCAGAATTATTATTCACCATTACACAAGGTCTTGAAAAGCTACACCACTGGCACATGCCTCACCTTACATGGATCTGGAGGCTTTCAAAACAATTCAGAAACTCTAATGGTATCAGCTCCCAGTTGCTGCCTCTCTCACAGACACCAACTCTTTCATTTTATTTAGTTTAACAATATTCACCATCAACCTCTTGACTTCTCACTCCACAGGTTGTCTCGGTGTCTCCCTACTAAGAGATTTTCTCTCTAACTGTTTCCTGCCCCACTGACCTCTCAGCCCAGCAAAGGAAAACTTTCAACAAGAACACATTAAACCCCTCCAAACAACCAACTCTTCAGCCATTGCAGAGAACAGAGAAAGGTCACATATGCCACATCCATTCTGCTCTTAATTTCAAGGAGCCACTTTTCCCACACAGCTCTTTCCCAAGGAGATATTATAATCCAAGCATACATACAGTGTGTTTAACAAATTTCTGTTCAGTTGTAGTTCTGACTTGGTTGCTCTTTCATTCAATCCACAAACACAGGTAGTGCACACAACTTCAAAGGAGCTAGCTAAGCAGTACTAAGAAAACGTATTTTCCGCTTTCCATCTCTTATTCCGAGTACACAGCTGTTTATGTAGTAAATATTTACTACTCAAGGAAAAATCTAATTTAGTTGGGTTTTTTTACACTTGTCAGTGCTACGAATAAACAGAGTGACAGAGGGCAAAAAGAGCAGAGTAACAAGACCATTTACCCTGACACCAGGGTGACACGACTAAGACACCTATTTGTAAGGCAGCCAGAGAGGAAGGGAGGAGGGGGTGAGAAAAATCAGAAAGCACCATTGATCACACTCATTAGACAGCTGGGTCCCAATTAGAAATATATCACACAGAGATAATAAGAGGTGTTCTGGAAGGAAGCTTGGCTGAGAGATGAAGGGGGGTGTGAAACACAGCGAGCAGCATTTTACAGTACATACAAAGGGGAGGCAGAATCCAAATTCTGCAAGTCCCAAAGGAATCACACCAAACAAAGAAACCCTACTTGAGGCAAGCACATGATCTCACCCCTCTGCCTGCAGACTTCAGATTACTCATTAAGCCACTTCACATTCTCAGCATCAATAAATAGGGAAGTAACTCCACGTCAATAGCTAATTCAATATCCATACAGAAAACTCATGTTTAGCAAACAAAGTATGTCGGTAGTGGATCTTAGCTTCCACAACATCAGTAGCCTGCAGGCTTGATAAAGAAATGTTTCTCCCTGAAAGCATTGTTCAGGTGAGCTCTTAATGGAATCCACACCTATATTACATGGTTAAACAGTTAACACTACACAGAATTAAGGAAACACCTTCAAATAAGGATACTACCATGCTAAAATAGGAACAGCAGCCTTTGTTCTGTGCCAGAGGGCCAAGTTTTGCCTCGTGTGACTGGTGGTTTACAAAGGGCGCATTCATTCTGAATACATAAGGGTTTTGCAGCAGTTTTCCTTCAGGAATATTGAATAGTAGTACAACATACCCAGGGTTCAATCCTAATCTAAGTGGCACAGCATGAAAGGACTGCTCTCTGGAAAAAGACACAAGATGCTAAGGATGAACTTGGAAGTCACTATGGAAACTCCGCAGGTCCCTTCCCGTTGAGGTGAGAAAACCCCTTTCCACAGGATCATGAATATGCAGTGTGGCCAAAAGCAGAAAAGGTCACAGCCTGTCTCCACTCAATTAGAAAGAGGGGTTTGCTCAAAGAAACACAATGCTAAAATGAGAAAAGAAAAAAATCATAACTCCCGAGGAGCACCCGTGAGGCGTCACACACTCGAGTAAATTGCACTTGAAAGGTCAGCTGGTTCAGTAGCTGTCAAAGGCCCAAGCTATGGTGAGCAAAAAAAGCCTAACCAAGTGTGCCTAATTTGTGAACAAAGTCAGAATTAACCTTTAGGGTTTTCGCTTTTGTCAGTACAAAACATTGTTTGCAGTGCTTTCTGTCCTCCTGTTCATCACAATTAATTTATCCTGGTGCTAATAAATCCTCTTTTCTTACATGGACCCACTACAATTCCACCAGAAGCAGCTTAAGCTCAAAGTTTTGACTTCACTTTACTGAAGAGAACAAAGGATGATTTATCCAAATTTAAAGAGGGAGGAAGCCAGTGACAATACAATACTTGCCTGTGACTGCTTTTTAGAGTGCTGCTGCACTGCAATCATCAGTGACGTGTACGAGAACGTGCCATTTTCAGTGCTCAATCTCAAAGAGGGCTATAAAGAAAATTGATAACTCTGACAATATCAAGCACTGGGAAGAAAAAAAAAGACATATTGGATATGGTCCTAATCTCAAGTATACGAAACACTGCACATAAGCATTTGGTGGTTCTTGTACATTTTTTCAATTTGCCATGACCCCAAGATTTTACGTAACCTCAAATCTCTAAACCCAGCCCTCTTTTTTCTTTTAACTCAAATATTTATTTTAAACACCCCTACTTCGCAGTTTCATAAGGGCCTAGAAGCCCTACGAATAGTAAAAAATGTACTGTAGCTTCAACTGGAAAACCACTGTCAATGCCCTCACAGCATGAACCACAAAATTTCAACTCAGCAGTGAGATGGGGGAATACCCATACAACATCATTAACGGGACTTCAGTATTTAAACACCAAGAAAAATTTTAATAAGTAGAACTTCTCCCATTTTCAGGAGTTACTGTAAAGCCAAGAGCAAATTAGCAAGTAAATGAACCAATAGAAAAGGACAAAACAGAGATAATGCATCCCAGGGGACTTCACTCATTTCTTTGAAAACCATCATTACTTCTAATTAGCAGCAGCACTTGCTGCTATACCTTCTGCAGCATATTTTGTAAAAGCCTTTATTATAAAAGCACTTCACTGCAGGACTCTTAAATTGCTACTCAAAAGCATAGCAAGAAGTTACTCAGGCACTGGTACACTAAGATTAATATGGATTACCAAAACAGGAATGAGCTGTTTTCTATTAAACTGTTGGCAAGGACGACTGAAGTGTTTGCAGAAAGTCTTGGTGGACTCATGGAGCTGGGAGAACCACATATCCCAAACAACCCAAAAGACAGCAGACATAACTAGTGAGAAATACACCTCTCTTTCCCAGTTGTCCTGGGAAAGGTGATTTTCTTCCAGAATTTCCCCGTGGCTCCAGCCTTTTGCCAGCACCACTCTTGATAAGGACTGCACCCCTAGCTCGGACCAGCTGATTGCTGCTGCTCTGAGAGAAAAGGAGAGCAGTTCATCCACATTAGAGGTCATGGTCCTATAAAATTCATTTATTTATAAAAGCATGTACACACAGAGTGTCCGCTGAGAAGGCAACTTTCTTCTTCTTCCTTAAGCCAGGACAGGAGACATAACGTGGGTGGACTTTTCTAAGAGCACCATTACTTCCCTCTTTGCAGCTGGTTATTAAAAAATAAACAAATAAACCACTGTTATCTCTGTTTCACTCTGAATGCGCTCACACAGGCCGAAGTGAAATCAAAGCAGCTTACTTTTTGAATTAAAAAACGATAGCTACGTTATCACAAAGTTGCAAGACCCTTTCTTAGGCTGCGTTAACGGCGAAATAAATGCCAACATCACCAGGGGCTTAAAAATAATAATAATAATAAAAATTAAAATAAAAATAAATAAATAGATTAAAAAAATACTAAAAAAAATCATAAAACTTTCGGACGGTGAAATGAAAGATCCGGTTGGGGTTTTTTTCACCAAAAAGAAAAGAAAAGAAACAAAAAACTCTATTTTCCCCATACCCAACGCGACTCCCAAGAGCTGCCGCCGCTCCCAGCCCGAGGGCAGCATGCAGCCGAGCCGCCCGACCCCTCCAGCGCTGCCGGCCCCGGCCGGTGTGCTCCCCGCCCCGTGTGCCTCAGGGTCTCCTGCGGAGCTCTCCGGCCGGGCAGCCCCCGCCTCGCCCCCGCCTCCCTCAGCCCCGCGCTGCCCCGGCCGGCCCCGCTCACCTGGGCGCCGCCTGTCGGTGCCGCCCGCCCGGGGCTGCGGCCGCCACATCCCGGCCCGGCCACGGCCCGCAGCGGGCGGAAAGCCGCCCCGGCCCGGCCACTCCCCGCCGGGGGCGGGACCGAGGCAGCTCCGCCGCCCTGGGGAGGGAGAGGGCGGCGGGCGGTCCCGGCTCCGGAGGGTGGTGCGGTGGGGCCGGGGCTGGGCCCAGGCACAGCCCGGGGAAACCGGGTAGTGGGGGCTCCCGCCCACGCAGTGGCCTCAGGCTGCGCGGGCTGTGTGCACGCAGGTTAAGTTAGGCGGGAGAGCCATCAGGGAATCACAGAATCGGTCAGATTGGAAAGGACCACAGCGGATCAAGTTCCCTGCCCAAGCAGGGTCACCCTAGAGCACATGGCACAGAATTGTGTCCTGATGGTTCTGGAGTATCTCCACTGAGGGAGACTCCACAACGTCTTCCCACAATCTGTTCCTGTGCCCGCAGAGTAAAGAAGTTCTTCCTCAAATTCCGGTGGAATTTCCTGTGCATTAGTTTCTGCCCATAACCTTATGTCCTGTTCCTTGGCACCACCAAAAAGAGCCTGGCTCCATCCTCTTGACACCCTCCCTTCAAATACTTAAAAACATGGATAATGACCTCTTTCAGCTCTCTTGAGGCTGAACAGGTCTAGCTCCCTCAGCCTTTCCTCCCAGGGGAGATCCTCCAGCCCCTTAATCACCTCTGTATCCCTCCACTGGACCCACTCCGAGAGCTCCATGTCTCTTGTACTGAGGAGCCCAGAGCTGGACACAGCACTCCAGATGTGCCTCACCAGGGGCAGGATGCCCTCCCTTTACCTGCTGGCAATGCTCTTCCTAATGCACCCCAGGATTCCATCTGTCTTCTTGTCCACGTGGCTGTGGGCTTGGCTCACAGACAGCCTGTTATCAACCAGGACCTTCAGGTCCTTCTCCACAGAGCTGCTTTCCATCAGGTCAGCCCCTAACCCATAGCAATGCTACTCACCCCAGGTGAAGGACATGACCTATGCTACACATACAGATATATGGCCTCCATCTCACATGTCCCAGCATAAAGACAAATATATATACCAAACATACTCTTGGAAAACAATTTATTTTCAGGTTTAGCCATTCTGGGCATTGCTTGGTCAGTATGGTTTAGCCATACTCTGCATTGCAGAGCCATTATGTGGCTGTTTGTGAGCCCTACTCTGGCACTGCCTTACATGTCAGATACTCACTGAATTTAGCAAGACATGTGTACAGTTATTATGAAATTCATTGGCTTCAAGTAGCCATAAACACCTTGGAAGCAGAACTTAAAGGGATACTAAGAAAGTTTGCAGGTGATACACAATTGGGAGGAGCTGTCGATTCCCTTGAAGGCAGGGAGGCCCTGCAGAGAGACCTTGACAAATTAGAGGGCCGGACAATCATCAACCCTATGAAGTTCAACCAGGGAAAGTGCTGGACTCTGCACCTGGGATGGGCAACCCTGGATGCATGGACACATTGGGGAATGAGAGTCCAGAGAGCAGCTCCATGGAAATGGACCTGGGGGTCCTGGTCAATGGCAAGTTGAACACCAGTCATTGTGCCCTGGCAGCCAGGAGAGCCAAGGGGGCCAACCCTGTCCTGGGGGCATCAGGCACAGCATCACCAGCAAGGCAAGGGAGGGGATTGTCCTGCTTTGCTCTGCACTGGGGCGGCCTCATCTCAAGTCTTGTGTGAGTTCTGGGCACCACAATAAAAGAATGATATAAAGCTCTTAGAGAGTGTCCAGAGGAGGCTGAGGGAGCTGGACCTGTTCAGCCTCAAGAGAGACAACTGAGAGGGGCCCAAAGATGGTGAAGGACCTTGAGGAGCAGCCATATGAGCAGCAGCTGAGGGCACTTGGTCTGTTCATCCTGGAGAAGAGGAGACTGAGGGGAGACCTCACTGCAGTTACAACTTCCTCATGAGGGGAAGAGGAGGGGTAGGCATTGATCACATCTCTGAGGTGGCCAGTGACAGGACCCGAGGGAATGGCCTGAAGGTTTGTCAGGGGAGGTTTAGGTTGGTATTAGGAAAAGATTCTTCACCCAGTGGGCGCTGGAACAGCCTCCCCAGGGAAGTGGTCACAGCACCTGCCTGACAGAGTTCAAGAAGCATTTGGACAATGTTCTCAAGCACATGGTGTGATTTTCAGGACTGTCCTATGGAGGGCCAGGAGCTGGACTTGATGATCCTTGTGGGTCCCTTCCAACTCAGAATATTCTGTGATACTGTGAGTTCTATGTATGTATTTTCATTTCTTTTGTATGATTCCACATATCTCTATGTCACAGAGCTTTTTCATTTTGTTGAAAGGTGCTATCATTGTATGTAGGTGTATCGTTGTATGTTGAAAGGTATATATATGTATGGGGTTTTGTTGGTATAGAGGCAATTTTCTTAAGAGTAGCTTATTTAGGACTCTGTTTTGAGTTTGTGACCAGAGTCAGATGTTTTAGCTGGGCAGTGCTTACACTGCTTCTTGAACTGCCCTGCCAGTGAGCAGGCTGGGTTGTACAAGAAGCTGTGAAGGGACACAGCCAGGACAGCCTGACCTAAGCAACTCAAGGGATATTCCAAACCATATGTCCACATGATGTCATGCCCAACAGTAAAGGAGGAGAAAGAGAGGACATTCAAATTTATGGCATTTTTCTTCCAAATTCACTCTTATGCATGATTGGAGGCCTGCCTCCCTGTCACTCTTATGCATGATTGGAGGCCTGCCTCCCTGAGGATGACTGAATGCCTGCCTGCCCATGGGAAGTGGTGAATGAGTTCCTTGTTCTGTTTTGCTTTGTTTCACGTGTGGCTTTTGCTTTACCTATTGAACTGTCTATGCTTCAGCCCATGAGTTTTCTCCCTTTTGCCTTTCTGATTCTCTCTCCCATCCTATTGGGGCGGGAGGTGAGTCAGCAAGTGGCTGCATGAGCATTAGCTGCCTGCCAGAGCTAACACGTAATATATGGCAAATCATTTCAAGTCCTTTTCCTAAGATAGCTGTACCTTTCCTGAGTCTGTCCTCTCGAACTTACACATCATTGGAACAACATGAATTTCTGCTAAAATCCCCTGTCCTGTTTTGTGTTTTAGGTAGTTTTAGTCCTCCACCATTTCCAGTGTATCTTCTCCTCCCTAGTTAACACATAGCAGTGTTGTAGCATCATCTTTTGCTATCCCTAGTATTTCTCTATTGACAGTTTTTTCTATTGTTATTCATAATTACGAGCTTTATATAAGCTTATGAGTGCCCATGGACTACAGCTTTTATTAACTTTGCTAAAGTAGTACCTGCTTCACTCAGATCATCCTATCCACTATATTAATCATGTACATGAAATCAGTGTTTTCCAGATGGCCTCCATCCATCCTAGTCTTCAAGAATGTTCCTTCTTTCTCAGATGCAGGAAATGCAATTGTAAGTTAAATACACCATCCTGTGCACAAGGACGTTTTCACAACATTCAGAAAAGCTGGTTTAAAAAGCCTGGGTTTATCTAACAACTGTCATCTTACTGATTTTCTCTGGTTTCAGTCCATTTACTAAGAAAGGCAGGACATGCTAAGAGAGTTTTGACCTCATGTTCCAGTCTGTGCCCTTCCTGACTTGTGAGAGAAGACAGCAAGCAGCTGTGCCTCACATGCCGAAAATAGCCACACATCCTTCTTCTTCCTTCAGCCTTGCTGCAGTGCATCTGATTCAAGTGATGTCAGTGCTGGCTCCCACCATTCAGAAAGAAATTGGTTGTAAAAGGGCAGCTCTGTGGGTGCAGACAAAGGGCCCATCTAGCACAGACTTGCCTCCAGCTCAAAGCCAGGGCAGGTGTCTCAGCAAGAGCAGGAACAAGGCAGCAAGCACAGCACTTCCCCTTTGGGCTGTCCCACCTGCCCTCTGAGCAGTGTGTGCTCAGGGGTTCCTCAGCTCAGCCTGGTTTGTTGAGTCAGTAGCCTGCAGTGGCTCTCACACTCTCCAAGGCCTGCCCAGCCCCACCTTGAGCCTACTTCAGCTTTTGGCCCCCACAGCATCCATGGGTGAGGGGCTGCCCAGGTCTCACTCTGCTCTTGCTCTGAGCCTGGCTATGGCTCTCTGCCTTTGAGAGCTCCTGGATTTTTGTGCTTAAAAAACCATATTTTCCCAATAGGTCTGTGCCTCTGATGATTTCCTCTGATGATTTCCTATATGTTATCATATAATGTAGTCGCTTTTCCAAACTGTGCAGTGCTGAACTAATCATACTGACCTTGTACACAGCCCCTCTCTAATTTTTTTCTGTTTCTGCTTTCTGGGATGAGAGGAGTAAGTAAATGTTCAGGTTTGCTATGGATTCCTGCAGTGGCATCTTCATGTTTCTTGTTCTGTTCTGTGTTCCTTTGCAAATGGTCTGTAACATTTGATTGAGTGCAGCCACACACTTAACTAATATTTTCTGATACATAACTAATGCCAAGGTTTCCTTCTCAGTGGCTGTGATAATTTCAGAGCTTTACATTTTATATGAGAGGCTAGGATTTTTTTCCTGGTAGGTGCTGATTCAATTCACACAGTGAATTTCATCTGTGGTTTGACTGCCCAGTTGTTCAGCCTTACAAGGTCCTTCTGCAGTTCTTTGCAGCCAGCTGTTGTTCATGCTGCCTCAAATAACTGAGCATCAGCAGCTCAGTTGTTTCAGCTGTTCATATGGTGAACAGGAGAGGTTCAAGAGATGCTAGTCAATACAAAGCTACCAAAAGTTACATAGTCTGGAAAAAAATATTTAAAAGAAGCAAGGCATAAAATGTACTCTTGGGAAAAAAAACAAAAACAACCTGCTAGTGAGTTCTTTGCATTTGTTCTGAATCTACTGGGAGAGTTAAAGTTTATCCCAAACCTCATCACTTCTGCTTCAGGTGAGCTTGCCTTACCTCATGTGTACTGACACCAGTGTGTATATTTAATGAAAAAGTCCCACCACAATGGAATACTCAGCAGACTGTAATTCATTACCTCAGACAATAATCAGGAATATGTGTGAATATGTGTGAGTGTGTACACAGAACATGACATTCTGTTCCTTTATCCAGAAAGGAGCTGCTTATCAATAACCATGATCATTCAATTACCAGCCCATTGGAAAGGAGTTGCAGGGGGATGGGATGGCAGATAATTTTTAGTGAAGACTTTAAGCATAACTGGAGAAAAAGGTGCAGATACCATTCTGAAGCAAATGCCAGTGGGGGAGAATAGTATCCTTGGGTTTTAATGCTCTTTTAATTGTGCCCTAGCCTAATTATAACCATAACCCTAAGTCTGATTCAAATGACATAGTGAGACATCCAGAGATGTAGAGAAATCTACCCCACTCCAGTTGGCCCTAATGCACTTTTGGGCAGTAGTTAAGTGTTTAGATTGAGATAGATGGTGTAAGAAATGACACAGAAGAGCATACCTAACAGTGGATACTATAATGCTGTCTTCTAGTTTAGATTAGTCAGGAGGGAGCTGGAGAATTTTGCTATTTCTTAATTTCCAGTTTTCATTGTAATGGCACATGCAGGCACAGCCACCAAAATGAATTTTCCTGCCTGCTCCCTCCTCTACTTCTCCAGTTGTGCCTGCCTTCCCTTTCCCCATGCTACTGCCTGCTTTGTGCTGGCAGGAGTTTCACTGGCTCTACAATGAACTAGGAACTTTTTTTTTCCCCACTGAATACTTTTCTCCACTTAAAAGCAACTGAGAAGCTACAGCATGACATGCTGCATCAGAAATCAGACCAAATTTTAACAAACCCTCTCTGTACTGAAGGCAGTGCTGCTGCCTCTTTCCTTCTCAAACAACTTCCTGAGCCCTCATGCAAGCTCCAGATTGACCCGTTTTCCACTGCTGCTCTTGGCCTCTCAGCTTCTCATTATCTACACATAGCTGCTGCTTTGTGTGATACCTTTGCTTCCAATTGACATCAGTGTATGAGAGCTCCCCCTGCACCTGCTGCCATAAAGAGCAGATTTCCTGTAGCTCTGTCCCTTGCGACCTCGGGTTCATCTCACAGCTCAGCTGCAAATTCTGCCTTTCTTCTTCTTGCATTCGTCTTTGTTTTTCCCTCCCTGCCCCATCACTGCTTCACCAGAGACCTTTTCGGTTTCAGCAGTAAATAATGTATTCATCAAAAGATGCTGCTGAAGGGAAGCCAGCTCTACTTGCAAATTCAAATCAAACTTAAAAAAAAAAAAAGGTTTTGCCTGGCGTAAAAATAAGGAAATCCCAGACATGCTAGACTTATTTATTTTTATCTCTTTAGGATCAAGACATCTCAATATTTTTAAGCTAGCCTCATATGTGGCACTGTGGCATGTATCATAGATCAGGAGAGTAAAAAACATCATGCTCATGTTCTAATGTGGATTTTTTTTTCCAGCTATTCTTCTCATCCTGTCTCCTTCCCTTTAAGAACCATTTGCATGGTACCTTTTGAAGGATGGCTGCAGCATGGACTGGGACATGCAGTGAGGTGGGAGGTTGGGAAGGAGTGGCCAGCATGCAGCAGCAGCACAGGCTGGCAGAGCACAGAGAGGTGGAGCACCCAGTTGTCCAAAACCAGAACTCATTTCACTTTCAATGATGAGGTTCATCACCAAATGATTGTTTTCCATCAAAAGCCAGTAAAAGCCAGGGTATTTTGGGTTAATATCCAAAGAACTTTTAAATACATGTATTTTTAGGTCATCCACAGAACTGAAACAAAAAGTTTTTGCACGGCTTTAATCAGTGCTTTGGTTAGATATGCCATCATACCCTATCCAAAACAAGATGTTCTAAATTTGTGCTTTAGTTAATTCTGTGGATACTTACAATGCCTCTGGAATACACTTTGTGATGTGATTAGCATAAAGGTAATCTTCCTAATAGATGGAGAAATAAAATAAATCAGGGTGCCTAATGTGAAAGTTAAAAGTCCCAGACTCAGATATTAAAGCACAGAACCCCTAGAAATTTCAGCTAATCCAGGATTTTGTTAAAAAAAAAAAAAATTGCCAACTTTTTAAAACAAACTCATGTAAATCTGAAAGAAAAAGATGAGACTTTATTGTGATTGTTGTTGCAGGCGAATACATTTCACTTTCCAGAATCACCTGTTTCATTATTCATCTACAACTGTAACAGAGCAGCTGTTTGGCTTTACTGGCATCACTTTCTGATCCTGTTCCAAAGACAGTGACTCAACTGGTGTCAGGGTATGCTTCCAAACAAGAGTAAAGCTGATAGCTCATTATCACTCAATTCAAAATATCTATGGGATTAATAATCACCTATTATGGGTACCTCCAAATGTTTGAAGTCGTAATCCAGTGGCACACAAATTCAAAAGAGTTAAGCCTCTCGATGTTTATTTTGACTGAATGAGTTCCCACAAATTTAAGTTAGTCAAAGAAAAGAACTAAGTTTCCCCTGA
Source organism: Phylloscopus whistleri (assembly GCA_017589585.1). NCBI lineage: Eukaryota > Metazoa > Chordata > Aves > Passeriformes > Phylloscopidae > Phylloscopus > Phylloscopus whistleri. The sequence continues at coordinate 540,529 of JADMLD010000177.1, forward strand.
GATACCAGCCAACAAGATGAGGACTCATCTAAAAATGGATTTTACTCATAGTAGTGTGAACCAGCCGTAATTATACGTCAGTAGATCAGCTAAGAACAAAACTTTTGTGAGAAACAAAAGCAGGAACACTGGTGATTTAAAAAGCAAAATAAACATATTTTTCTCATCAACTGTCCTTTTCACTGAACTAATCACCCCAAATCCCAAATTTCCTCAAATTTATTTCTCACACTGTTCCATATCTACTGCTTGTCACAAACTGGGGTTTAAACACTACACTACAGCCACTAAGTAAACAAACATTCCTGCATTAATTTTTTTACATCTGGATTTGGAATTACTTTCTGTTGAGCTGTCATTATTATAGTGGGATTTTTTTCACAGCACATGCATATTTGGACTTGAAGTTTGGCTGTAGCGTTTATTTAAATAAACCTTACTTCTTTAACATGTCATCTTAGAATGGCCATTGTATACATCTGTTCTCCTGTGTGGATTGAGTGGGTCCCATTGAGGGGAAGGCCATTTTCTCCCATTTTCACACCAACATACCTTGTAAGTGAAGCATCACTTAAATAATGCATTAAACAGAAACTCATGGCATTGAAAGTTCTAATGTGTAAAACATGTTCCCTTGCATGCCAGAAATCCAAAAGCAGGATTGCCATCTGGGGGTTGAAAGCCCACATCCTCACCTCTGTAGGGCTTGCCTGAGAATGTGCAGATGGGCAATGGAGCAGGCATCCATCCAGGCATTTCTGAGAAAATGGGAAAAAACCTGCTCTCTTCCGTGACCTTCACATGCCTTGCCTGCTCACAGGTATTTTCCTGACTGCCCAGCCAGGAGCCAGTCCTGATGGTGGTACTGTTGTCTCTGCCTGATCAGAGCTGTAAAAGGAAATATTTCTCTGGTTGGTGATACAAACCACACCTAACAATTCTAGGAAATTCTGGTTGTCAAAAATAGATTTACTTTTAAAGAAGTAAACTATATGAATTAAAAAGTTGTCCTCATTTTATTCTCCAATTCAGGAAATGCCATGAGGTGACACAAATTTTTCAATTATTAATGCCTGAAAAGAGGAAAGCTGATTCCATTTCAGACACCATCAGATAATACTTTTGCCAGAGGATGTTATTACAGTTTTAGGCTAAATATATAATATAAATAACCTGTCTTCTGCTATACAAAAAATCTCTACTGGCTGGAAACAATTATTGTGAGATAATACCGGGAAGTTTGCCAGCCGGGCTTGTTACACTTTCTAGCTCTACATTTATAATTTACATTAGTGTACAGCACTATCTCCGAGCACAGCCAAGGCTCTGCTGCTCTATTTATGAACCCACTTTACGTAGCAGTGGCAAAATTATAAGGCTGGAGTAAACCATGCAGTGAAGTAATCTAAACCAAGCCCTTAGAAGATATTAATTTCCATTCAGGAAATAAGCACCACCTTTAAGTGGACCACATTCAATATGAGTGAATTATTATTCCAATTATTCGGCCAGCTTTACAACTTGCCCGTGGCTCAGTGCCAGCATTTTGCTTAGCAGACTAATGAAAATTTGATTATCAAAGGCACCAGGTCAGCTGCACACACAGAGGCACTCAGGGGGCAGAGAGTGAGCCATAGCAGCCACCTTGGTCAGAAACAAGGCCAAGGAATTGTCCATTTTATTATGTCCACCTCATTTTATTATCAGTAATATTATCAGTAATAAAATTAACCAAGAGTGCTCCAAACAGTTTTCTGGGCCTACGAACAGGATGTGGACCCAGTTTTCCCTGCTCCAGTGATCTGTGGAGAAGGGTAAAATGTGGGAAAGAGCGTCCTGCTGAGCCTGCCCTGAACAAGGGACATTCATGAAGGAAGCAGTCATCCCTCCTGTGCCCACAAGGGTTTATAAGGGAAGGCAGGGCAGTGGTGCACAGGGAAGGGGAGGGACAAAACCACTTCAACAGTTTTTTTCACTCTTGGATCAGCAAGTTGCAATTGCACTGGAGGTGAAATCCTAGGAAAGCCAGTGACAAAATCTCACAGGTGGATCACAGGATGAGAGTTCTAGGAAGAAAACCAACCCTTACCATGTAACAGCAACCTCAGAATACAATAAAGCATGCTCTGGGAGGGCTGTCACAATGTCCCCATATTTTCTTGGTCTGGTCACAGAAAACTGGAAAAATCTCTTTGGGAACAAATGTCTGGATGGAGATAAGGCTGCATTTGCAGCTCATGGCTGCTGTGTGATTTGCTGTGGAAAAGGCTAAATGTGGCTCCATTCAAAATGTTGAAGCTGGCCCCTGGGAACCATTCTCCCGGTGAAATGAAAGCCATGGAAACTGTGAGGATGCCTGCTTTTAGATGGCTGTGTGAGAATGAAAGTTTTGTTTCCTCTTTCACTTTTATTTCCTTATTCCTTACATGATACTCAGAGCAAAAAAAGGAACAAGAGCAAAAGGGCTGGCTTGGCTTTTTGAAATTGGACCAAATGCTTTGTCTACAGCAGAGATGGGACTCTGGGGTGGGGGAAGGTTATTGCAAGGCTCTGTCAGCTGCTGTGCTGCAGATACCACTTCTCCTGGCTGCCAGGCTGTGGGCAGGAGTCTGGCACCTGGGAGGGCAATGTTGGTTAGAGGGAAGATCCCCTGATTTGTGCTTCTCATCCATCTGACGTGTGCCAAAACTCTGTAAAAGCTGGGTTTGCTACTAAATAAATTTGGGTCCCCAATTCAAAGCCTGTAAGTTAGGATATTGGTCTTACTGGCAGCTCATGGGAGGACATCAGTCTTCACACGGTCTTATGACAGCCTCAAAACCTGAGTCACTTCTGGAGGCTCCCATCTCTTCCAGCTGACTGCAGAGGGAACCAAGGAAGGTCACCTTGCTCAGCTTAGCACCTCAAACTGTGGGAGATGACTCTGGGCTATACAAATGGCCAAGCAAACAGAACTGCTGTGATTCAGCCCTTGGGAAAAGTAACCAGAAAAGGAGGGAGTGGTGCATATGGTTTGGCAGAAAGCAAGAGGGAAAAGCAAGAGAAGTAGGGAAGGCAAAAGAGAAAAAGGGGGAGAAACAGAAAGAATGATGTGAGCTGTAAGATGGAAAGCAACTGCCAAAGGGAAATAGAGACTATGGGGCTAAAAGTGTCTGAGAGATCAAGCAGAGGAAAGGCAAAAGCAGATGAGTGACCAGCCTGAGCATTCTGTGGAGAAGCTCATCCCTGTCCCTTGGCAGAGGAGCAGCAGCTGCCCAAGGTCACCAGAGTCACTGGCTCAGCCACCCCCAGGGCCTGGAGGGAGCCCTGCATGAAGGACACTGCAGCTTGCTCTGTCAGGGTCACTCTGCCATTCCTGGTAAAAGCAGAAATTCAGCACTTGGTAGTCAGCAGCCAGCAAACAGAATTGTATTATTTCCCTCATGACAGACATACAGCACTGCTCAGCAGACACAGGGCAGGGTTTCTGACGTGTAGGTACTGAATTGTTCAGCTTTCTGTTTTCAATTCTCTTTTAGAGGTGAAATAGTTGGCAAATTATTCAGTGCTTTTTCCTTGCTCTGCTGCCCAAATTATCTCAGCACGACCAAGGTAACATAAGCACAGAGAAGCCTTCAAATATATTCAGTGGGTACTGGAAATGTCTGGAAACAATTTTGGTTTACTTGTTAAATGTCTTTCATACTTACAATGTACTTGGAAAGTTACACAAATCTGCCTGTTATACAAATCCAGTGATTAAAAGTCACTTACTGGTTCATAACAGTAAACACACTGCTGAATGGCAAAGTTAAGCATGGTTAATAGAAAAGAATGTGTGAGACATTAGCCAGTGTAATTGCTTTGATAGAGTCCATTATCTTTAATGGACTTTTTACAATTGTGCACACATGTGTACCTGCTGTGAAGACACCAAATTACAAATAAAACTCTGGTAGAGCCAAGCCACAACTTAACTATTTAGATCATTGATAATAGGACCACCCTTGCAGCTGGATGAAGTACTGTAAAACACAGTGAGATGCATTTTCTCTTTGATAACCCTTCCTGATCACCACTTGGTGCTGTGAGGAAGCATTCTGAGGGGGAGCCTGCACATCTGGGAAGCGAGCATCCAGGCTGTGGTACAATGTGCCCAGAGCTGCAGTGAGAGGCCGAGGGAGGCACAGAGGAAATTCTCACAATTGCCTGTTTCCCCGCCATGCATTAAGTGACTGAGCGATCACAGGCCACAACTGAATTACAGCAGTGAGTCACAGAGTTCAAAACAAGAGCATCCACTAATTGTTTCATGGAAGAGGCTCGGGGAAGTCTGAAGAAGGATTTGATAGGATATTCTTTTACTCATTGTGAGCTTTGTAGTCTTTTGTAGCAAAGCCAGCCGTTCCGATCTGAGAGTTTATTTTACGACTCATAGCCCAGGGAGGGCTTCGTTCCAGGGCTGGGCATCCATCCCCCATGGGCAGCTTTTTCTGCTGTGGAACAGCTTTGGAGCCGTCTTCTGGAGCCCTCAGACACCACAAGATGGCAAATGGGAGGAGGGGATGAATGGCCTTGTTCCCAGTCTAGCTGCCCCATCAGCTCTGTGCAAATGTTTCAGTCAGTTTAAATAAGATTTGTTCACCTACATTTCAGGTCTTCAAGGCAGAAAGGTGATCTGTAGTTTTTATTTGACAAATGTCTCTACCCCCAAGCCTCTAGATGTGGGTAAAATGTGTCAATGATCATCCCCTGAGCCTTGCTCAGTGGGGCTGTAGAGCCACACACAAAGGACATTCATCCACGGGCAGATTGCTCTGGTGGGGTGGTCACTGAGGATGAAGATGGATTCCACAGTGCTTATTTACCACAGGGCTACAAGCACACTGCAAGTTTATGGCTTGGGCTGCCTGTGGCTGTGCTTTGGCCCTTCCCTGCCCCTTCCTGACCACAACCCCCTGCAGGATGCTGCAGTGGAGACACACAACCCGCTCACTTGTACAGTGCTGATTCCCTTGATCTCTTTGGCCTATGTCTTGGGAAAAAAAAAAATCTGTTACCCCTTTCTGGGTAACTCAGCTCCTCCATTAACACTCTTGCCCCTGATTTGCCCCATCTGTGTCATGTCCCTCTCCCACAGCTTCACCTCTATTGTGCTCCAAGTTACTGGGATCCAATTTTCAGAATCCAGGAATGCAGAAAATAGTCCAGGATCTGAAGTGCACTAGTGGTATAGAAATGTCTGCCAAAAATGTCCCAGTGTATGCTGGGTTTCATTTCTCTAGATAATTCAGATTTGTGGTCTCCAGCTGCTCTCCAGTTGGTAACCCTGAGCTTTTCCTTTCTGCTGCTCTCTCTGTCCTTTGAGACACAAAGTCTTCTCTCATTCTTGCCATCAGCTTTCTGCTTCCACATACCTGCCTAAGACAGGAAAGGATCACAGCCTCTCTGTTGGACTGTTGTTTTCCAAGCCAGGGCTTATTCAGTATCTCAAAACTATTTGCAGTACTTCCTTACAGATCAGAGCTAACCAAGGCTCAGTGATTCATTTGTCTGGAGTCGTGTTCTTTTCTAATTTCAGTTCCAACCTGAAAATAAAAAAAATCAGCAGAAGAAGCAGATGAATCAGAAAGGGATTTGCAGTTTGGTGGAGAAAAGACCCATGAAGGCAGATTCACTTGGCAGAAGCTCAGCTGGGGGTTCAGAGGCAGGCAAGAAAGACTTTACGCAGATACAGTGATTTGTTCCCGTTGAGATTATATGGGCACAAGACATGTAATGTCCAAGGGCTAAGGTCCCTTCCAACCCAAACCCCTCTACCGTTTTATTATGATCTAACCCTTGTATTTTTCTGAATGAAGAAATTGAACAGTGGCTGCTTCTGGACCTGTCCTCCACTAAGGGCTCTCTTGTGGAGAAAGGTCCCTGCTGTTGGCAGGAGCTAGGCTCCTTTACATTTTTCTTCTATCTGAATTTTTATTAAAAAAGAGGACAAACTTTTTTCCACTGACAAAAAAAAAAAAAAAAAAAGTGGGAAAATAAGCAGGCTGGGAAAGTGAACAGAAATGAGACGCTTTTCCCAAAAATTGGAAATGTTCCATGTTTTGCACTTGGATTTAATGCAAAGTCCATTTGGAATAAAGGTACTTGCCAAATTATTACCAGGAAAGTGAAAGTTAGCTAAGAGATCACCTAGGATTCAGAAGGAGCCCACATTTGGAGACTGTTTACTAGAATAGTAGTACTTATGGTCTTGTATTTAAAACAACAGCTTGGTCTCAGCTGTCTAAAAAAACTCTTTACATTACTGCCAAGTCATTAGCTTACAAAGCTCCAGGCCCTGTCTACACACAAGCCTGCCATCAGTTTAACTAAAATCACTATTTAATCCACTTAGAGCAATCAGCACAACCCTATTTTTGGGTAACCAAATTAACCTAAATCAATACAAGCCTGTTGCAAACAGAGACAAACAATTTAAGGACATAGACATCAAAAGCTGCATTAGCTCAGGCAGTGCAAGATTTGTAGTGAGACAGGAGCTCAGGTCAAGCCAGGGAGGTGCAGCCATGGTTCTTTTTGCACCACAGAGCTGTGCCTGAGTTTTGATTTGAGGTGCCCAGGTGGTCTCTCCTGTTACATACACGGTCTGGATCCCCGCCGCTTCTCAGGCCGTGCCTGGTTGTGTTCAGGATCTGTGGCCTCAGCCTGTCCTCTTCCCAGCCCTGAACCCTGCAGGACAAACCCAACCAGTTTTCTGGGGGAGCTTCAGGGGAAAGGCTTAAGACATGGCTTGCTCCTGTAGAAATCATTCAGCTTCAATGGCCCAGGAAACCTTGTTTAAACTCTATTCTCCAGACAGCCCTTCTTGACAGCATCCTCCTTCCCAGTGTTTGCCAGCTGCCTGGGCAGGAGACCAGGTCTCCTCTCTAGAAGCTCCTGCATCCTTATGCTGGGAGACAAAGAGAAAACGCCAGCAGCAGCCGCTGGCCAGGGCACAGGCTGTTCCCCCGGGGTGTGCAGCCCTTGGTTGCAGTGCTCCACCCCTGCAGGGGCTGTCCAGCACTCGCCATGCTGAGGGAGGGGGGCAAAGCTCTCAGCAGGGCCACCCTCCAGCCAAACACAGCACTCACCTGCAAGGAGCCTGGGCCCAAAGGGGTCTCAGGGCGCTCCTCAGCTCTCTTTGGTTTGTTGAGTCAGTAGCCTGCAGTGGCTCTTGCTCTCCAAGGGTTTGCCCAGCCCCACCTTGAGCCCGCTTCAGCTTTTGGCTCACACAGCATTTACAAGTGAGGGGTTCCTCAGGTCTCCATCCACTGTGCAAGGCTCAGCTCCTGGTGCTTGCTCTAGATCAGGCTGTGGCCAGCTCCAGTTGATGGTGTCTAATTCTTCTTTTGGCAGAGACAGTGGGTGGTTGCTCCATATCCATCTTTACGTAACTCCATAGGCATCTTCTAAACCCTCCTTATCCAGCCCACTGGACCTGCAGAGTTTCCTTTCAGAGAGAAATTTTTCCCTACCTTTAGTCATCCTTTCTGACTTTCTCTGGACCTTTTCCAATTTGTATCCTTCTTGAGATAAAGGATCAGAGTCACACTCAAAAGCAGGTGACCCAGGGATTTATACAGTTACATTTATACAGCAAATCCTTGCTTTTATTCCTAGTCCTCAAAATTCCTAACGTAAGACTGTTTGTTTTCTTGTTGGTTTTTTTGTTTTGTTTTGTTTTGTGGTTGTTTTTGAGGGTTTTTTTGGGTTTTTGGGGGGTTTTTGTTTGTTTGTTTTTCTTATTGACAATCATTGAATTGATATTTTCTTGGGAAAAATCCCAGTATTTTGAAGGGGGTACTGTGGAATATTTTTCCCTGTGTACTGCTTCACATCCACCTGCACTCAGTCCGTTTCCCCATCCTGTCACTCTGCAGGTCCATAATTGCCCTTCTGCCCATTTTTCAGTCACCTGTTGCCTTTACTACAGTGGATAAATCACCGTGAGCAAATTTTTCACCTCACAGCTCACCTTCTTTTCCACGTCTTTGTGTGTATGCGCCGTTTGTGTGCACAGGACAGCAGGAGGGAAGTGCACAGGAAATCAGGCAAAGATCTGAGTACGTACTCACGTGTCAGTCATCCCATTTTCAGGTGCTGCATCAACAAACGTCCATGGTAACACCCTACAGTAACATGTGACTCCCAAAGCAAAAGAGACCAGAATCAGAAAAGCAGGGCACAGGCAGGCCAGGGAAGTTTCAGAGACACCTTCATAGCTGCCTGTCTCTGAGTTTTCCTGCTGCCCGCAGGGAGCATCAAGCTCAGCTCTGAGAGCTCCTGATGACCTCAGGGAGAGCTTCGAGCTTTGACCTGAGGCAAAGATGCAGGATGTGGCTGCTGAGTTTTGGCAGCTTAGGGATGCCACTAACTTCCCTGCTGAAGCTGGGGATTCCAAACTCTTTTTACTGAAGACACCCAGCTGGAATCTCACTGGAGTTCTTCATACAGACTGAGAGGACTCAAACTGTCTCTGACCTTTATACATGTGCATGTTGGGTCCTGAGCATTCAGAGTTTCACAAATGAAATCTCTCTTTGTTAAGCTGTGGCAGAAAAAGACGGAAATCCCTCTGAAACCTGTGATCTTCCAGAGGCAAAGGAACTGCTCTAAAACAAACCAGCATCTCCTTCCTCCCATGGCTGTAATCCAGAAAGCAGTTTATGTTAATGAGGTATCTGGCCGCCAGCTAAGCTACAAAAAACCAAAGATGCTCAGATATGACTGTGACAATATAACATAAAACAGGGCTAATTCTGTACTGCAGAATGCCTGGGTAGCAACAGATGTCTACAGCCATGTGTGCAGACACACCAGCCTCACCTGATCTTTTCCAGTGTGTCAGTCCTCCACCCTGCAGCTGGGTACAGGACAGGCAGGAACTGTGGGTGTAAGAACAGGAGATCTGCGCTGTTCTCTGGCTTTCAGTCCCAGAGTGGGTATCCTGTGAAAGGTACCCTGTAGGAGAAGGACTTAAAATTACCCTTGAATGACCTTTAGAAGAAGAATCTCCAGGGTGACAGTGCCACCATTTCTAGGTCTATTGATGCAATTTTGTAAGTGATTGTTATCAATGCCTTTCCACTGGGGCAATCATCCAAGTGCCAACTATGGCTGTGTTATCACCTTTTCATCAGCCTGATGTTTCATCACCCCTCTGCTGTGGTGCATGCCACGTCTCTCCTGGCCTGGGACACCCCTGAGCAGCACAGGGGAAGGGAGAGACCAAAGCCCAGGACAACACAAGGGACCAAATCACCTTTAGCATTAACTGGGCAATGTCCAAGGGCTTAACCCCAGTCCCCTTCCGTTCAGGGAGCACAGCACAGCCACTTCTTCTATCCTGCAGACACACAGTGGGTTTGGAGCCTCCCATGTTTCTACCTGAGGAGTTTCTGTGACAACAGTCAGGGCAGGGAAGCACACAGGCACATTCACATGTGCAGAAGCATTTGATTTTATACCAGGAGTTCAACAGCTATAAAAGGCTTGCATTTTCTTGTATAGGTAGCATGATTAGAACATAAATTAAGGAATTTAGGACTCTGGTCTATAAATCTTTATGGCACTGGTATTCCTTCAAAGTACTAGTTCAAATAAGAACGTGTGTATAATTCACAGATCTGCAAGAACACACCTGGTCAAAGTTTCTCATGACTTTTTATTTTTCTGTCTTCAAAACACCATATACATATATGAGGATATATAAAATAAAAATATGCTATTCTCTGGTATTCTCCAGATTTCAAATAGTAGAGTGTGCAGAGAGTAAAAATTATTACTATCAGAGGCCTACTTCAGTCTAAAAAGGAAATTTACATCACATCATTGATTGTATTCATAAGCACTTAAAGAGAAAACAGTAACTAACTTGTAACTCACAGCCAAAAGCTTGAGCAGTCCAAAGGCTGGACACTAGGTGGCAGAAAAATTATACCAGTAACTGACAAATACTCATCCTTCCAGTAAGAAGGCAGGCCCAGGGAAGTTACAGCATGAATCTCAAATAGATTGAAGGTTTATAGCTGCCCTGCTTTTCCTGATCAGTTCAAACAAGCACAGACTCTGTTAAGGTTGGTTTTCGTGCTCCTGCAAAGTAACATTTCTCCAACAGCCCATCAACCAGGAGCCATCACAGGCTGAGGCTATGCTGAAAAAGCTGGAAAAAAGGCTTGGGAAGGAGGCAAAGGAAACAGGTGTTAGCACACATCCTGCCCGTGTCCTGCCCTCCTCATCATGCCCTCCAGCAGAGATACATAAACCATAAATAAAATAATTAATAAATATAAAGTTACAGACATCAGGACTTTATGAAGGTGAGCAGGAGGTTCTGCATCAGCGTTTCCAGCATCTTCCCCTGCTCACTGGGCACCTGTAAATGCAGGCCTGTGGCAGGTCACAGACATGCACATGTGAGTGACTGTGGCATTTTGGTGCTGCAGCTGCTGGCCCTTGGCTGGCTCTCGGGACAGGAGGAGCTCAGGCTCGCATTGGTGGGAGCAGGGCTGGAGGTTAAATACTCACACCTTACTGCAGGCTCCTGGCTGATCTCCTCTATGGCCTGACACAGCTCCATCTTACCCACCTTCCCTCGCAGCCCCAGCATCTGCTGCCTGTCACCCTGACTTCCAGGTACGAGGTGCAAAGTAAAACACACCGACCAACTGCCCTTGCTGCAAGGAGAGAAACAACCCCCGCTCCCTCCTAAATGGAGACTCCTGGGACTTAATGTTCCCATGCCATCCAAACTCCCAGAACTGACAAGGACAAGGACATCCTTTGCCACCCTGGGGCCTGTCCCTGAGCATGAAAAGGCTCATTTTAACAAAAATCCAGGCCATTTCCAGACCAATATTTTCAGCTTCTCTTGCTGGGGTCATCTGATGAGAGGACCTTCAGGAAGAATTTAATAGAAGTAGGATCTTTCTGGATTAAAAGGGACTTGCAAGCCTGCAGGAAAGCTCAGGGCTATGGGAGAAGTGCCCAAAGCTAGATGTACCCCAAAACCTGCACTGCAGCTGTAGCCAAGAAACAGTTTATGATGGGCTCAAGAAGTCATCTGACCTACTGTGGTGGTGGAGGAGTAGAGCACACACAACAGAGTCTTTCTTTAGGAGGCATGAACATCTGCATGACATGAAAACAACAACACTAAGGAAAGAAAAAAAAAGAGGATGAACCCACATGTCACTGGTTTGCAAAATCCAATAGTGGAGGCTCAGAGTTGAGCCCCCCCGGGTGGCTGAAGGGACACCAGAGCCAGCCTGCCTGGCCTGTGGGAGGGGCTGAGAAAGGAACCATCACATCACTTTTGGCCAGCGTTCAGGAAGGCACCGACTGGCTCCAGAAGAAGTCATCAGCAAGCCTCCTCTGCTACATTCTGCAAATAGGCCTTTCTAAGGGACGATGGGTGAGGTAAAAAGAGGTAGAATTTGTGGGAAATCATGCTCCTCAGAGACAACCTTCCTCAGAACTGGAGAAGAAACTTCTTTCATGTTTGTAGGCAATCCTCCTTGGCTCGTGATGATTGCAAACCTCAGAATAACCAAGGTTTGCTCACCTGCAAAAGCAACATGAGATCTGCCCGCCCACCCACCCATCCTGACACATGGCACCATGGCTGCCATAGGACATATGCACCAGGCCTTATCCGAATGCAGGAATACCAGACCTCTCCCCTCAGAGTCAGAGCACTATTCCCAAATTTGGAGGTGCAAGCAGACAACCCAACCTAAGAAACCAATCGATTCCTCTTCCTGCATGGACACATTTCACCCCAGGATTCCAGCTAAACATGGAAAGGACTGCACCATGGGACGGACATGGGCAATGGCTCAAAAGAACAGTACAGCCCTGAGAAAAGATAAGTAAAGAAAGGGAAGAAACAGAGAGGGGTTTGAAGCAGCAATGCCAGCGAAATGACACGTAAACAGCACACACGGGGGAACTGTGGTCACCGTAAGCATTCCTTTATGTTAAAAACTCTATCTAACCATGTCTCTAACAGCTGCAGATGATGGCAATTCAAACATCAAGGTTTGTGGCTACCAGTGTGGGAGTGAAGGGAAGGTGAAGTTGGGTCATACGGGAACTGAGAGCTTGTTGATTAGTGACAGCATGACTGGAAGCCTGCAAACCCTGCTCAGTCCAGGACCTGCAGGTTCTCAGCTGCTCAGGAAATCAAGTTCCCCTTATTTATGGCCCAAGGCTAGATCAATGCATTGGGGACCTTGTGGTAATTTTAAAATCAGTTCCTTTGGTCAACTCCAAGCCTCTCTTATAACTGAGTCACTTGGTTTCAAAGTGTTGTTTCCAGCTTCTTGCAGGGCCGTCTTCCTGTCCCACGTCCTCCCCAGTCCCACCCTCCTTGCATGTGCACCCGCTGTCCCATGGCTCAGCCTGCTCTTCCTCCATGCTGTCCCATTCCTTGCCACTCTTCCCCTCTTTGTCTCTACCTCACTTCCTTCCATTTTGCCTCTCCACTGCTTTCATCCTTCCCAACTAACCCTTTACTGTCACACTGCAGACTTCCCGAAGTTTTGACAGGTTTCTTTCCCAAAGTGGGAAGTGGTAAACCAATCTACTACTATACACTGTCTTCTGTAAAAATCCTGTCACTTTATCCCCTCCCCTTTCTACCATCTTCCTTTTGTTTTTCTTGGCTGACCTTTTGCCTACTTTTAAACTGCAAACTCTTTGAGGGCAGTGCCAGAACCTGGTCTGGATTCTATAAAGCACCCAATATGCTAAATATTGTAAAAGGTCTGGTTTATTCTCTTTTTTTTTTTTTCTTTTGATTTTCAGTAAACTCACTGAACATCCAAGTAAGCAGGAGTTTAAGTAGACAGACATATGTGTCTTGTCAACAGGAAGTTTCTCTTGCATAACTTCTCTGGCAGTTCTGGAAAGCTAAATGCGGGTGCGTTTTTCCTCACTGAAAATTAACAGTCACAAAAAAAGAAAAAAAAAAGTGAACCCGTAAAGAAAAACCATTTCTGAGAAAGGAGATTCCAGAAAGGCAGATGATTTTTAGCATGCAGAGCCGCCCTTGTGCAACATCTGCTATGACGTAGTCCTGTTCTGGCTGCAGACCAAGCGTATCAATAGCTCCACAGAGTAATGGGATAAGAAATGGGAAAATTGCCATTGCTTGTTTAGCAGCTTGTTTTGCTGATAAATGTCTGTCACTTTTCAAATAGCTACAGTGCAATTGTTTTTTGGGGAAAATATTTCCTTGCACAGGAGGTTTGCAGGCCATTAGATACTTCCCATTTGTGCTGGTGATTTAATACACTGCACATACACTTTGCTCCTTACTAGAAATTATTGACAGCTTTTGGTTATGGGCAGGCAGCCTGAAGTTTAGAAATCATGTCTGCCATTAAAAAAATTTCTCTTGCCTGACCGAGATTTTAAATCTCAAAATCATTAGAACCAGTATGTACTTGTTGAAAGAGCATCTACTTCTAAAGATTGCTAGGGGAAAAAAAAAGTCATCTTTTTAGACATCTGTAGTTTTAAAATAATGAATGACTGTGTAAATGCAGGAGCTGACTAAAGTGGTGGCCACTGTGTGCTCGTTCCATGGCTAGAGGCAGAATGTCACTGAGCCAAGCCGTGCAATGTGCTGGAATTCATCTCATCCCTTTTCAAACTGTGCCATGAACATTTTTTAATCCCCCTGATAGCTGCTAGGACAGACAAGAGACAGACCTCTGTTTAATATCTCACACTATATCTAACAGTACCTGCTTTCACTTCACACACTCACAACTAAACAAGCAGTGACTTGCACTAAATTTGGTGTGCCAAAAGAGACACAACTGCACTGTACCAGCAGCAACTGAAATGCTAGATGTAAACATCTCACGGAGGGGGTGACACACCAAAATTATTCCTTTTTAGCAACTAGCCTCTTTCTTTCCCCTCCTCTCATCAGGGAAAAAAAAAGGCAGGAAAAAAAGGTGAGATGTAGAAACATGGGTACTGTAGCAGATTTGTTCCAGGGATATACTTGCTTTGTCACCTGAATCCTTTGCATTTTTTTCGTTCAGGAGATTCACATGAAGTTTCTATCCTAACTAGTTTTGAGATGCCACAGAATAAAGTTAAGGGAGAAAAAGAAATTCTGCATTAGAAAGTGCCCATGGAAGTATGAATACAGGAATGGAGCAAAACTTCCAAGTGAAGTCCTTCACAGTGGGAAACTCGTAATTTACCACTTGGACTGACAGGCAAAAGGACCAACATAGAGACAGTGACTACTTTTCAGAATTTATTGTAAAAAATAGTATTAAACAATAGCAAAAAATGCCACTCCTTGTTCAATCCACCCCATACTGCTTTATGTGGAAACAATGGAAAAATTTGACAAAAATGTATTTACCCATTCCCATCCATATATCAGATGATTCCAGCTACTCAGGCATGCTCATGGGAAAAGTATTGGCAGTATCACAGCATATGGAAGTGGAAATAAAAAACATGCAGTATTTTCAATTGCAGTTGGGAGGCCTATTTCCTGGAGTCTAGAGATCATGTTGTTTTATCTGTTTTCCTTTAGCATTATGTACATTATCAGACTTTCATAGCTTCAGACACCAGCATAAAGCCCTGATTTTTTGCCAACAGTGACATACCCTCCTCAAAGATAAATGTGGAAACCAGAGTGCCTGCCTTACTTCTGTTTGCAATTTCCTTTCCACAGGAACATGCACATGATATAGTTCCTGCTAACATGTATTTAAAGCTTGGCTAGCCCTTTTTCACTTATACCAGTTCAATCCCACTGGAGGTCCTCAGGGCAGCACAAACAATGGAGAACAGACTTCCAGCACTGCAACGCATTTGTTCTGGCCAAAAACTGCTTGTCCTAACACCAAATTACATACTTTGTATGACAACTTCTTTTGTCTACAAACAGAAATATGTCAGATTCTGCATTAAACAATTAATTATTGTTTAATTACAAAAAATGTAAAACAAAACTTTCCACAATTATTCTCTGTGGACTTCCTAGCTCATCTCAAAACTGCAAAGTACCAGTGTTAGCTCAAATGGAGCTCAGTTTTAACAGATACCCAAAATAATGGGTGACAGTAGTATTTACTGGGTGCAATTAGCTTCATTATCAATTAGCAAAAAGTTGACTTCATTCCATACTTTAAAGCACTAATCAGAAAAAACTTCAATTACATGGCACTGTTGAGACCACCCCAGTTTCAAGTCCAGGGATGCACTTATGCACAGGTGCATTGCTGTAGGTATGACATGAGTACAGAACCCAAAAATACTCAGAAAATGGGTCAGCAGAAACCTATGGATAATGCTAAATAAGAGCACCTAACCATTTTTGTTCACTGCTGTGCTTGATGAAAACTTGTACCAACAACAGTTTGAGGTGAGTCACGCAAATGACAGTCACTGGAGTAGAGTGCAGTGGAAATTTTGGTCATTCTGAAAGAAGATACAATGGAATAATACAGGAAATTCCATACCAAGAAGCCAAAGTCAAACATTTTTTTCTCTCGCACATCATAAAAAGTATTTTTGGTTACAAATTACCACTGCAAACAGCGTTCTCATAGATAAAACCGTCTCTACCTAAAAAGCTTTGAGAAGGGTCAAAACCCCACAAACCATAACTAAAGAGCTTTCTCCATGTCCTCGTCCCTCCTGATTTTAAGGAAGCCCCTCCTCTTGGTCAATCAATTCCGTTTTGGTGGAGAACACATCGGCCAGCATGTGCTTTGGGATTTCGGATCCCCGTACTTTTAAGGTGTAGCAGGCATTCTCGACTTTAGCCAGACTCTGTTTCAAGGTGTAGAGCTTCTTGGAGACTTCGTAAGGGCCGGTGTTGCCGATGAAGGTGAAGCCGTCGTAGATCTGCCGCAGGAACTGGCTCAGCTCGAAGGGCGTGTCGATGTCGCCGTTGCCAACGCTGCTGATGCACAGCCGCATCAGCTCTCCCGTCAGATCGGCCACCCCCAGCAGGTAATCCACAGGCGTCACCTTCAGGCTCCACCTGCGGGGCTCTTTGTCGTGGCAATTGGAGCTCTGCGGACAGAAGGGAGGGAAGTCCAGTACAGAAAAGTGTGAGAAAGCCATCTGTGATGGTTCAGCTACACGCTAACTCATCTAACAGAACTGGAAACTGAAAACATTCTGGAAAATTAAACTGCATGGCACTTCCACACGGTCTGATTTCAGAAGTATTAATCTCCTTCCAGCATATAAGAAGAATATGTAAGATATTTATATAAGAATATCTATACGTTCTTATATATATATATATATATAAGAATTTCTACTTGAGATGTCCTTTTCATTCTAGCAAGTATGATAAACATACCCTAACTCTACCATCTCTAGCTGCAAACAGAATTATCACATCTTTGTAGCAACATCTCTTTGCAGTTGTTTGGGGTTTTCTTTCATCTGACAGATAGATAGATTTTTTTTTTCCTAAACAGTCAGTCCAAAGTAAGCAAATCAATCAAAAATAGTCTACATTATGAAAACAAATCATAATTTCATAATAATATCTTGAATTTCAAAATATATTCTCTACAAGTAGCTATAGTATTCTCAGATCTGTTTTATATCAACTGAGCTCATTAAAATAGCACACAAAAATCTTCATGAAGCAAACCCATTACTAAGTTACAAGTTTGCTCCAATATGCAAGTTTCCAACACATTTATTGCCATAATATTGGTAACATGGGAGACAATGCAGGTTTTTTTCTGTTCACTTGTTCCCATAATGTGCTATCTACCCAAATGGACAGATCTGGTCAGGGGCATGCATGCTGGGGTTAACAGCTTCATAGTTGTTACCCCTGGTAAAAACAAATGAATTTAAGCTAAAAACTAGGCTTCTCTGCAAATATCTTACCAAGAGAATAAAGAAAGAATGAGAAGTGTTTTACAGCAGAATCTCTTCAGCAGAAGCAGACTCAGGAATTCATATAAAGCAGCATTACTGTACACTGCACCTCAACTGCTTGTGCACTTCTGTAGATTGCTACCAAATCACTGTTGTCCCTGCCAACAATCAATCTGCACCCAGTTTACCGTGTTTGGTGACAGTAGTTTGTCCCTATGAGCCATTTAGGGCAGGGTAGGAGTACAGGCAAGTCAAGAAACAGCAGATATGGTATTAGGGCTAAGGTATGATGGGACACCAGCTTATCCTCTGAAAGGAATCAGCTCCAGGAGAGTTAGAAATGATGCAGCTAAGACATATGCACAAGGCAAATACAGTGCCTCCAGTGACTAGTTCAACACCAGCAATAAGATCTCAGTCATGGAGTTAATCCTGCCTTGGATTTGTTTGTGTCCCTCAACTTCTGCAACATCATTATACATCAGAAGGTGTCACAGACAGTCCCAGGCACTAAAAATCCTTCAGCTAACATTTGTTAGCTAGTATTTCACTGTCCTGGATCTTTTGCCACATCAGAAAGAGTTCAGTTTGCTCTGAATAAAAAGGATGTGAAATTTATAAACTTGTATCCCATGGATTTAGTTTACTACTTATCAGAATAAAAGGCATGTTTTGAACAAGTGAGTCAAAGCCCACAAGTATATCTAATCCCATTCCACTAACTGGCCTTATTTAATCAGATGCCAAAAATGTGACTAAGCCTTCTCGCTGCATTTCCATCCCAGAAAGATGTTTGTCAATTGAGAAAAGAAAAACTTTTACCATGTTTGTTGTTTCTTCTCTGTCATCTGCTGTAAATATTAGTTGTTTGTTGATCTCTTCAACACTGATCAAAGATCGTGTTTTGATAAAATACTGGAACGAAACTGCCTCAACATATTCTTGAAGTCCTGCAAAAACAGCAGAAATAAGCTCATGCTTCAAGCTTTCCAGCAATGATCCATGCTCACAATTATTTATTTTTTAAGAAATCTTTTAAGTGAGACTATTTGAAGGTTACCAGCAGAAAGTAAAAACTAACATAGTCCAGAAATAACAAAGAAATATAATCTAACAAAGCATGTTTCTAAGTATGAAAGTCAGACCAAGCACACAGACAAACTTGTTCAAGTTTTCACTCCATCTGCATTTTTCATGCAGAACCTCCTGTAATTTCACTGTGAAACATCATGGTATTCTCAGAAACATACTGAAGATCAGCTCCCCACAATGTTCCCAAGGGCTCATACTCAGAATTGTTTAATATCTGCATCAATGTCATACAGAGTGGGATCAAATGCATCCTCAGCAAATTTGCAGATGACACCAAGCTAATTGCTGCAGTTGACACACCTGAAGAATGGGATGTCATCCAGAGGGACTAGGACAAGCTGAGAAGTTGGGCCCATGGGAATCCCATGCAGTTTAACAAGACCAAGTGCAAGGTGCTGCACCTGGATCAGGGGATCCCCAGTATCAGCACAGGCTGGGGATGAACAGAACGAGAGCAGCCTTGCCCAGGAGGACTTGTAGTAGATACTTGTTTAAAACTGAACTTCCCACTTCTCCATTTTGTGAGAATCAGGCTCCTTAAAATATGCAGGTTTGGTGAAATTCATGTTCGAGACAAAGAATCTGTTGTTACAAATCACTCCAGATCAAGTAAGTAAGTAAATACACAAACAAACCAGACAGGACTGTGATGTCCAATAAGAAGACAAACAGGTGATCCTGCTTTGGCAGAAGGGTTGGACTAGGTCATCTCTAGAGGTCCCTTCCAACCCTAATTGTTCTGTGATTCTATGAATATACGAATAACTGCTTTGTCCAAAAGAACTTACACCCTAAAATTAAGGTATGCAGGGGGACAAAAGGAGTTGGTGTGCTGAAAAGGGAATAAAGAATGGGATAACAAATGTAGCTTGTATCAGATTTGTATGCCATCTACAGCTACCTGCCACAATTCTCTCTCACTACCTACTTAGCAGATGGTGGTCTTATTATGCATTACAGCAAAGGTGAGATCTAAAGAAAACAAGTTTGAATGTTCAGACAGATTTCACAGGTTGTCAGTTTATCCTTATGTGCAGAGAGCAGATTTGGGGAAGCACGTGAGAGAAGTTTGTAAGCAGAAAGCTGAAGCTGGCACTGCTGGTGGAAAAAAAGGCAGAAACAAAGCTGGAACAAATAGCCACAGCAGTACTAAGCTAAAAAAAGTAGTAGAGACAAAGTCAATGCCTGTGTGTATCTGATCTATGAACACAGAAAGCCCAAAGAGGACATTAAAGGAACAGACACATGACAGGGATGGTTCTAGCACAGCTATTCTGAGCCATTTTAAGGGGATGACTTCACTTCAAGAGAAGCAAACAGGTATCCTGCTGCAAGAGGGGCAGGATTAGACAATAGTTTTGTCAGTGAGAAAATGAGGATATAACCAAGGGTACCAGAAGCAGAATCCTGTTTCCATTAGAATAATCTTAATACCCTCAACAGACCTGTACAGTGCCAGGACCTCAGCTTATAGAAATATGCAGGAAGAAGCAAATTTAGACTTCACCTGGATCAAAGAAATAGTCTAAATCAAAAAGAAGAGAACATAGATTCGAATAACAGATGAGTGTGGAAATACCCCCAAAAAACTTGACATAACCTCAAGGGGTAGGAAGCTTTCCAAGTTACAATCACAAAAGCATGATAAGTGACCTGCATTTTTTTTTCCTTTCAAATATATATTTGAGCAGAAGCAACTCAGAATGGCAATTCCTTTATAGTACACTACAGCAGCACTGGGAAAAGCAGAATAAATATGCAGCAACCAAACTCACACTCAACACTGCTGTTCACAAACCAGAACACAAACAGGGAGCTGGCAAGACCAATTAAACACCATAATTTAATCAACAGACTTACAGGCAAAGCATTCTGGGCACAGCCAATAGAAAAACACTAGATAAAAGCTACACAGGATCTTTTAAGATAAATAACTTTAGAGGCTGCAGAGGTAGATTTCATCACTCACTCTTTCCCTGACTTACCTTCTGATGTAACAGGACCAGTACTCTATTATGAAATTTTGGCTTTTTCTGTGGATAAGCTGTAAGCTACCAGACACAGCAGCACTCAACATGACAACATCTGTGAGAATCTCCCTCCCTTCTGTGGAGAAGACTATCACAAATGAAGAATCAGCTTGGCATTTTCCACAGCGCTTACAGAGATCAAATCAGCCCTCAAACCTTTTGGTAAACAGTTTTCTCATCAGTCAGATCTCCCACTTTCAACTGTCTCCACTTTACTACTCCACACACATTTTGTCCTTCTCCATCACAAGTGTTTGTCTCCTCTGTTCCTTTATGTACTTTTTAATGTGGGCATATTTACATGCATGTACACACACAGATCTTTGCTTCCTCCTGCCATCCCACCCTAACTGACATGTTCCAGCCTCGTGCTCCTTCCTTTTGTTTAACACCACCATGTGAATGTTGCACACAGTCTGTTCACCATTTACTGTCACCTCACAATTAGGGAATCTGTCTCCCCCTATTTAGTAAGCCTTACAAAACTCAATTAAAGTCACCATCACAAATAGACTGGTAACAAATCCTGTTCACAACTGCTTTGCAAAAAACATTAATATTTTACTTCTTCCTATTTTTTTTTTTTTTTTAGTATGTCCTTCTTCCAGAAGTAGCTACAACATGACATTTCAATGACCCAAGACCTTGAAATAAGGTATTTCCATGTGCAGGTAGAAGGATGTTTAAACATGTTATGTTTTAGCTTAATGGTAGGACATCCGCTATTCTCAGCAAATAATTCCCAGGGTGAAAAACCCCATTCCATTTCACTACACCATCCAACAATACCTTTCCCCTTATGCTCTTGTTTTGGATTTATTCCAAAATTGGCTTATTTATGGATTGAGCTGCCAGCAATGGAATAGTTTTTCAGACTGCCTTTTATAGGTTTGGATTTTTTTGTAGTACATGGACAAAAATACCAATTAAAAACACTGTAGTATTTTTACTAGCACCTCTTAAAATTAGAGATGTAAGGTAAAAAAGTAACTGCTTCAGTATTTTCATATTTTATTACATTTATTCTATATAAATAGCTTGTACTAGACAAGTGACAGTGACCCAATATAGTAGCTCCCTTCTATGTTTTAAAAATTTATTTTCTACATAAGAACTACAGTGAGATATTTTCTGAACATGTATCTATAAATAAAGGAGATTCTTCTGCCTGAAAGCTTGAGCACTTTTTTGCCAGCTGATATTCAAGACATTTTTCCTTAATTACATAAGCAGCTCTAAGAAGAAAAAGTAGTTTTCCTAAGAAACTTAGCAAGAAATTAAGTTTCTTAAATTAAAACTAATTTTTAAAAAGTTGGTGAAGCACTGAATCCGAGAGTCAAATGAATTCATAAGACAGAGGAAAAGCTAGTTTTACTTAAAGAATGAGTAAGTAATAGAAATTACTTAATTGCAGGAGTCATATTAGGGTAAACAGAATCTAATTCCATCTGAGATGTGCATGCATCCATGCATGCATGGAAAGGTTCAACCAAAAACGACAATCAAATAAAGGTGAAAGTTTCCTCCTAAAATTTTGTTTACTTCATTTCCTCCTTTAAATCTCAGTTTAACAGTTACAAAACAGGTTCAAAAGGATTTCATGTCTCGGTTGTTAAGGTTAGCAATGCCAGTGCCACCTGCCATCTTCCCAAATAAGCTGCTTCTCTCCCTATTTCTTCTCAAACTCATTTTCTTTCTCATCCTTTGTCCTGTTTCTCTCCGTCTTTTTGTTTAGAGAGGAGCCTGTGCCGATGGTTAGGACACAAGTAGATAGACACAAGCCTGTGCTCTCTCACTGAGCTCCTCCCCAAGGCCGTGCAGCAGGAATCCCAGGCCAAATGCAGCCACTGGAAAGATGGTAGGAAGATATACACAGCAAGTTTCTTCCAGGATCCCTGCATGAAGGGTGGGGCACATTATTTACAGGGCGAGTCATGTGAAACTACCCACTTGCTGATTCATTACAAAACCAAAACAGCACCCAAGGCTCTATCTTATCCTCATGTTTAGGCTGGCAAGTTACATTGTCATTAAAAAAACCCCAAACAAACACAGAAAAAAACATCCCTTCTTTCTCCTCCCCCCAAAAACCAAAGAAAGCAAGAACAACAAAAAAACCCCACCACCGAAACCTAGAAATCCCTGCTATAATCCAGAAAAAGAAAGTCATATTCTTGTGGAATATGAGAAATAATTTCAAAGAATATGGGGAGCATGGTGAACTTAAAGAACTTGTTTCTGGAAGCATATGGATGAATGAATGGGATAACGAGTGAAATAAGCAAACAATCAGGTACAACATCAATTGAAACAAGAACACACAGTAAGTTTACAAGTATTAATACAAAAACTAAATCCAGTGATCTATTAATATGAAACTGGTAATTCAAGCCTTAATCCATTCGTTTAAAGTTCTCTGCATCCTTGAAAATGATTCCTAAGATTCATAGGTCTTTTTCTGGGCAGAAGGGGTAAAAACTTAAGTAATTAAACTTAAACTGAGGCTATGAAACAATCAAACCATTTTGTTGATTGTGAACATGAAGTCAAAGGTTTATTTCATAACATACACTGAAAGAGGATAGAGCCAGCTCTCCTCATAGCCAGGAATGCTCTGAACATCCAGTTGTGAAAATGGCTTGAAAGAGTAATTCCAGTCAGGGATGGATTATATAAAACAGCACTAACTAAAAATACAAATGAAAGTACTAGAAGAGAAGTCTATATGAGCTTATATATTTGGAAAAAACCCATTTCTATTCACTGAGTAATAATTCAAAAGCTGAGTAGGTTTACTGTTATGTCAATAACTAAAGTAATGTACATTTCTTCTATAAAGCCCTGAGTGCTTTGTTCATTAGTCAATTGCTACTTGACACACCCACGACCACCAAAAAGTTTTGTTCTCTTCTAGCTGCATGTATTGAAGTGATGCATTTCAGATACTGAAGTGTTAATATTGTTTGCACTTTGTTTAAAGTTGAATACACACCAAATTCAGGGAAAAAGGTCAGTCAGTCAGTTTTCCCAAAAACCCTAGAAAAAAAATGTAAGTTCCCTATCAGACAGATGCCTGTGAGAGTTAAATTATTTCTCCAAACAGGCACAAAAACCCTTCAAAGAACTGTAAACAGTATTTTAATCTCTCACTGCAGAGATCAGGTAATCAAGCCTTTTTTATATTGTTATTAAAAACACATGGACATATGACAAATGATAGGCCTTTTTGCAGATGAATAATTGTGGGTGAGAAATTCACAAACTCATTTTGCTTCTACTTGGGGACCTGAGGGATGTACAATGGTTACTTTTGTAATCAAGGTTTTTGTTCTGAAGTTTGGTTTTTATTCCAACTCGCCAGCCCCAAATATAGTAATTCTGAAGAGCACCCAATGTTTTACATGGGTTCTTAAAAGAAACTATTCCTGTGACAAGTAGTCTTCCTGACCTCTTTGACTACCCCCAACTGCCTTCATAATTAATACAGGGTTTTAAAAGTCAGTCAGTCAGATGGCAAATTTTACATTACTGACAGCCTTGAGGTCAAGTGTTCAAGATACCAAAGAAAGGAAGCTCTGACTCAGCCAGGATGTTCAATGATCAAAGAAGAAAGAGCACCTAACACAACACAGCTCCTGCAGGTCAAAATACAGTGAAAGTTCTTAAGGTGATGTTGTTTCCATGCAACAGACCCAACTCACAAGCACATCAGAAGAACCAATAGTGGCCATTTATCCTCATAAACACAGATCTGTGAGATGGCACAAAGGTATTTCACTACTTGGCAACCTCTATTTCTCCCCACGTGACTGCAAAACAAAAATCTAACCACAATGTGCTACCCTGGTCGCTTCTTGGAATGGAGTTCCTCTATGACACATTCTCCTGTGTGATTTTAAATAAACAAACAAAAAGGCTTCATAGATTTTTTTTTTTTTGTCTTATGTTCCAGCTGCACTTGGTTCCTGCAAAGGCTGGAGAGATCTGGTCTGTGAATGACTAATGTCAATAGCTGCAGGGTTGAAAAAAAATTCCTGAGCAAGAGCACAAGGTCTCCTCCATTTGCCAGCTATGAAACTGAATTAAAAGACAAACAATGTCACTAGTTTCAGGTTGTCAGGTGAGTAACTGCAGTATTTGTCATAATAGTACAGCAGGACTTTAGGACAGTTATGTCTTAAGTTAGAAACAGGAAAGGACAATCTTTGTGATCATGCTGACCCACAGCATGCATCTTTAAAAGACTCTACACAGCTCCTCTTCTGGACTTCTGCTGCTCTGAACAGCTCCTGCTGAATATACATCCCATTCAGGGATGAGCTGAGAATCAGTTCTCACATAGTGGATACCTAGTTTGTTCATGTCAGAATTTGCATTCATGTTTGCAGGTTTGTTTTAAATTTTGTGTATAGACATATAAAACCTGCAACAGAAAATACAAAGTGAGAGGCTCTGCAGTTGCTGTTTTTTCCCTTTCCTTAGAAGAACCTAGGAAAAAACCATGAACCAAAAATAATAAAAGGGAAGTAAAATGCAACAAACTGAAGGTACCAAATTTCAAATAGGCACCTTGCAGAATGAAAAACAAACAAACCAGTTTGGCCAAGTGGGATATCAGTTAAGAGAAACACAGAAAGTAACAGAACAGAAAGAAATTAACAAAATTGTATCTGATAACCATAAGCTTATTCACTGCAAATTCTGTTAATTTTTCAGTATAATCAGGAAACTTTGTTTCCATTTCTGGCATTTTACCTCTCACCTACAACAGCAAGAGATTAATTCTTCAGTTACATCCTGTTCCTGTGTTACTGTGTTTTCCCACCATCTTGCATAAACCTGATTGCTTCCTTCACGGTCAGCTTTCCTTTCAAGTTTTAGGTGTATTTAGGTCTTATCCTGGGTGAGACATTTACAATTCATGATACCTTCTTCCTGCAGTACAAAGCTTTTCCTTTCTATTACCAATCTAAAATTAAATATGCCATCTATTTTAATTACAGCTTTTAAGCTTTCTCAAAGAAAAAAAAACAGGTGTCCTACTTATACTGTTCCAGATGTGCAGAAAAGTACATTAATATTATATCCTTGATATTATGTACCTTAATATTATTTCAGAAATACATGTGTGTTTACAAAGGTAGAACAATCTGAGTATGTTATTTCCATATTTGAGTAAAAAACTAAGAAAAAAAAAACGAAAAAAAACCCAGGTAAACACAGAAACCATGGCTCCTTTAGTTTGCATTCTAATTAAAATGCTTCATACAATGCCCACAAAAATGTTGTTACTTAAATCATTAGTAATCTAAAGCTGGCCTGCTTGGACAGACCCCACTCATCTCCATAGCATTTCTTACAGCTTCCTGTCTGCTGGTCCAATATACTGCAGTTAAAAAGTGACATTCCAGTGCAACTGAAGTATTTCCTTTTCATCCACACAGACTGAACTGGCCTGGTCCAATTGAGCAATGCAGTTTGCTGCAATATCTTACACACCTAAAGTGACTCTAAATGGCATAAGGCAGGAGACAGAAATAAGCTCCATTACATCAATCTCTCAGAACACAAATAGAGCCTGCATAAGATAAATGATGTGTTAGACTGCGTCAGTACTGAACTTCTACAGAGAATTTCCTGCATCATCATCAGCAGAAGCAGTCACAGAGCAATAGTTTTGACAAGGTGCTGACATTTTACAGCCTCGTCATCTAATCCTATTGAGAGCAAGTGCAGACATGATAAACAGCTAATGAGCTTCCCTGTGCACACCACTTGCCACTGCTGCAAGCACAGGCACACAGCAAAGGTCAGCCAACAGTGCTCCACTTGCATCTACCATCATCACCCCACGCCAGCCCACCTAAGAAGCTCCAGAAGAATTATGGGCTCCCCATTTAATATTATGCCTTAAGGGGCAAAAAAGGGGCAAAAGTCCTCAAATAGCGAGAGATTTCATTTAACAACCTCCTGTTAAAAAGGTACTTCATTCAATCCCACACAGTGCCAACTTATCGAGCAGTCCTTAATTTTCCCTCTGCAGTACACCAGTACACCAGTTTTGCATTTATGCAGAGCAGATTTAGAATATGCTTTGAATAATTATATACATCCTAACATAGAATCATAGAACCTTTCAGGTGGAAAAGACTTTTAGGATCTACTGAATCCAACCACTAACCCAACACTGCCAAGGCCACCACTAAGCCATGTCTCTAAGGGCCATATCTATATGTCTTTTAAATACCTCCAGGGATGGTGACCCCATCACTCTCCTGGGCAGCCTGTTCCAATGCTTGACAACCCTTCCCGTGATTAAATTTTTCTTAATATACTATATAAACTTCCCCTAGAGTGACTTGAGGCCATTTCCTCATGTCCCACTTCTTGTTACATTGGAGAAGAGACCACCCCCCACCTGGTTACACTCTACTTTCAGGTAGCTGTAAAGAGCAATGAGCCTCCTCCAGGCTAAACCTCCAGCTCCTTCAGCCACTCCTCAGCAGACTTGTGCTCCAAACCCTTCACTTGTCCCACTGCCCTTCTCACGCTGCAGCACCTCAATGTCTTTCCTGTAGTAATGGGTCCAAAACTGGACACAGACCCTGAGGTGCAGCCAGTGCTGAATACGGGGGCACAATCACTGCCCTGCTGGCCACACCAGTGGTGATAGAGGCCAGGATGCCACTGGGTGCCAGGCTTTCTTGGTCACCTGGGCATGTACTGGAGGATCTCGTTCAGCCACTGTCGACCAGAAACCCCAGGTCCTTTTCCAGTGGGCAGTTTTCCAGTTACTCTTCCCACAGCCCACAGCACTGCATGAGTTTGCCAAAGTACAGGACCCCACACACGGTGCAGAGCAGTTCTTTCTTGTCTTTAAGCTCTGTACAGAACTTTTCTGTATACTGTTGATATTTCTCTCAGTAGTTGTGAGTTAAATATATATATATAAAAATACTCAAACACATATATATAAACACAAATAAAAAAAATCCTGAAAAATTTCTTCCTTCCTTCCATAAATCCATACAATCTTTTTCAGTCCTTTTTTTGCATAGTGTCTCTTAACAATTTTAAAGAAAGACTACATATTTCCTCACAGGATATATAAGGTATACACTGCAAAGCAGGCCAAAGGAGCAGGAATTCTATATTACAAATAGTAAAGCTTTAAAAATATCAACAAAGCAGAACATTCTAACATAACAAATGAAGAGCTCTGCATTAAAAAAAGACTTCATTATTTCAGTATCTCTTTGTTTGCTTGTTTAATCATCCCCTGGGACAATCTGTACTGTTAAGAAACGTGTAGAAAACAGTCATCAGTTTTTGTTGTTGTTCAATTAGTGCTATACTCAGTGTTTGAGCTCATGCAAGTGTCCTTTGGGGAAACGTCCTGCGTGCCATTAGCACTATTCTTAATGAGGGAAAGCATGAAACTCCTTTAGTGCTCTGCCAGAATTGTTTTATCTTTGAGTCAAAAGAACAACTGCTTGGAGTAACCCCAAAAAAAGCATTTAACAATTGCAAGTGGCAAACAATATTCCCAAGCATAATACTCATAGCATTCTTCTATTTATAGGCTAGCAGATATACTGAATAAAATATGTATTAGGCAGCTTCATTATGCAGACAATCATGATTACCCAGCTAAGGCTGCCACAGTGGTTTCCATTATAAGCTCCATTTTGAACCCTTTTACTCCTTCTATGAGAGGTAGGGTGGGGAACAGGAGGATGTTTCATGTTTGGTTTCAAGACAAAGGAGAATATTTTTAGGAAGTTTGAGGTTAATTAGACAAGCTGCTTTTGAGATATGGGACATAAGCATTTCTTTATTCTTTTTGGAAGAAAAAATTAGTTTAATGGCAATGTTTTTGTTCATAAAAAGCTTTTTAACTAGTTCTCCAGAATTTCTTTAAAATACAAAATCAGAGTTGAAAATTAGGTTAAAGGAAGGTCAAGACTTACAGCCCTAGGAAATACATAAAGACAAAGGATCTAGCACTTTTCTTAGCTTCATTTGTTTTAAAAAAGACATGCAAGCTTTTTCCACTGAAAAAAAAAGCAAAGCAACAATTAAAGAACACTAGGCTTAAAACCAAAACTAAAAGCAACATTCTCAACTCTCATCACTGTTCACCTCCCAATTACAGTTCTTCATAAACAGTGGTGGGCAGTGGTGGAAGAAAGCATTCCCTCTCCCAGCTGCTCTTCATCTAACTGTCCCTTCATTCTTCATGTTTCTAGGTTTTCTATCTCAACTTCATAATCCTGACATCAAGCATCTTCACATCTCTGACACCTCCTGGATCCCAGCTTCAGCACAATCAAGATCTACATGTCTTGAAGCCGGCATATTCCTTTTTTTGCCATCCCAATGACTAACTGGAGAGCAGAGGATTTAACAAAGGTAAGAGTAAAAGGTCTGGCTGAAAGTCAGCATTTTATACTTGTTATGCACACAAGCTCATTTACACAATGCCTAAAAGCATTCCCTGTCTTCCCAGTGACACACAGGTATATTCCAACACTCCCTTACTAAACATGCACTATGGGCAACAGCTGGTACAAACTTTCCTTGCAGAGGAGCATATGTAGAAGAGCTAGAATGTAAGCAGATGCTGTGGATGATGCATTGAAATAGAATGAAGGCAACTTATTTCAGTTGGATTTTATAAACAGTCTTCTTAATGAGGCACAAATACCTAATTACAGAAACAACAGGGAGATCCCAGGGCCAAGCAGTATTATACAACTGATGGGAGTGCACAGACTTGCCACTTACCTCATCTGAAAAGAGGAGAAAAGTAAAAGTACAGCCATTTCCAGTTCTAACTTCAGAAATGCATCGGGGAGCTGTGTATTTCTACTCTAGTTCTGTTTGAAATAACTGTAAAGTTCAGGTATTTGAGAGATTGCACACCTGACTGCTAAAAAGATGGACAACAGAGTCTACTTCTTCTTCCCCTTATTTAGCACACTAATACCTTCTTGCCTTCTTTTCTTTTTACCTCGAGAGGTCAGTAAGAGTCATTCTCTTAAGTTTTCTTAAGAATGTAGTTAAGAAAAGTCTTTAATTCTATGACAATCTCACCCCAAGTCCCATGTAAACATTAAGGATGTACTATCATACCTGCAACTGTATGCAGTTCTGGGTGTCACAATTGTAAAAGGATGTGAAGGTCCCTGAGGGCATCCAGAGAAGGGCAACAAAGCTGGTGAAATGGTTGGAAGGAATATCCTATAAGGAACAGTTAAGAATTTTGGGCTTGTGTAGTTTGGAGAGGACAAGGCTGAGGGGCAACTTCATTGTTCCCTACAGGTTCCAAGTGAGGGGAAGTGGAGAAGGTGGTGCTGATCTCCTGTCCCATCCAGTGACAGATGTGTGGGAATGGCTCTAAGCTGCATCAGGCAGGGACATTTCTTTTGAAAAGGTGGTCAAACACAGGAACAGGCTTCCTAGAGAGGTGGTTGATGCCCCAAGCCTGTAAGTGTTTAGGAAGAAGCATTTGGACAATGCTCTTAAAAACTTGTTTTAACTTTTGGTCAGCCCTGAAGTGGTCAGGCAGTGGCACTGGATGATCATAGTAGGTTCTTTCCATCTGAATTTACCTATTCTGTTCTAAACGTTTTGCAGCTGTGGAGGCATTGAGTCATCATACACATGCAGCAGGTCTCTAACTTCTTCTGCTAACTACTTCTATGACTAACCTCCCCTAGAGTAACTCATCCTGCTCTAAAATGGACAAATACATCTTAGTCATTTTAAGAGGCTGAGATTTACAACACTGGAAAAAACAATTAAAAATTCTGAATTGTTCCTGACAGAATACTTGCAGTTGTTTTCTAAGCAGTTTATTCAGGTCTATTCTGGTATTAATGAGTACCTTTATGCAAGTCAGAAATAAATTATGCAGGAAAATCAGTGTAGCTGAATGTGTGTATTTACCAAATACACAAAGCAAAGGTGAACAAATTTTTTTCATTGATTTCTTTATTTTCAGATTGCTATGGCTAGCTTAAGTTTAGGTATCTTTCATGTAAAAAAGGTATCTAACTTTTGATTACTGAAAAAATATATTTTTTAAAGAAACAAAAACAGTAATTTTTTTACTAAGAGGAGAGAATCTGGATGTAGAAAACTAGCATCAGGTTTGCTTATTGTTTTGCAAGAACATGGGTACACACAGAAGTTATTGTGCAGTAACTTTCCATATGTCTGCTATGTAGGCATACACACTCTCTTACGTGTGAGGTAAGTGAATCTAATTCCAGGCCAACTGCTTCTCAGTAGAACTAGAGGCAGACAAGCCCCTTTGAACTTACTGCCACAAAGACACATATCAAACAAAACAGAGACAGATCAGGTGAGGCAGCTGATGCAGAGTAAGTGGTTGCCCTGTGAGAATCTTGCTCACATGGCATGGCTGATGGCTTGCACCACGCAGTCTCACAAAGATCCATGAAGTAGCAGACCTCAAACACTGCTGTTTTATACACACCATTTTATGACTCACATGGGACTACAAACTTCAGGGGTTATTCAAACAAACTTTACAGGTCACAATGAAGCTTCCAAAAACTTCTGTTCATAAAACTAAAAGCAAGGACTCTCAGCTCTTATAAGCAGTACTTAAAATGAAAATCAAAAGACATTTTCAGGGCGTCAAGATACTCATAATACACTTGGAATAGTATTGTTCATAGTTTGAGATCATCAGTAATGTCAGCATTTTGAATTATCTCTTTTCATTGTGTCACTACAGAACTTGGCTATAAATAGCAGCAAGACACATACAGATTAAGTGGCTCTAAGAAAAACTACTAATATCTAATTTGAACAACCCAATGCATCGCAAGTAAGAGGACTGTGGAACTAATCAGAGCCATTGAAGACTATCAGGGCAAGCTCACTCTGGTTCCAAATTGTTAAACTGAGACTCAAGACTTCTCTCACTCTTAAACTAAAGTTTGTGTAAGACACGAATACAAGTTAACCTGAGCATTTTTTGTCTTATAAATTACATACACATATTTGCTGCTGGCTTATCAAATCAATCTTATGGACATTTTTAAACCATTAAATAATGCAGGGCAGATCTTCAGCTCTCATCAGCTGAAGAAGTTTTGCCTAAACAAAGAAAGATACACACAATTCCAAATCGTTTAAAATGAGATTGATAAACACAAGACACTTTTATACCATGACTAAAATGTCAAAGAAGCAGTTACGTATTTTACTCATGTGTTGCCACAATCAAAGCATAGCAATTTTAGGTAATATTCAGATTGTCATCAAAGAAATAATGGTTTGACAGAAGGAGGGGTTTAGTATTCAAGAATGTTAGCAAAGACGGCTATTTACAGAGAGGAGCAGAAAAAGATGCAACTGAAACACACAAACTGGTCTAATGCTTGTAACAGAGAGGCAGAAGCATATTTTGAGACTAGAAGAAAGAAAATGCTATTCTAAGGATTTAAATCCATTAACTTTATCAACTTGAAATCACTTTAGCACTCAGAATGGATAATTTCACAAGACAGTTGCTCTCTGCTCTTAGAAACTGTAACCCTTCAGAAGGGGCAAACGAGTGTGCTGCATATATTCCTCTCAGTCAGAGATGACCAGCCAGTCCATTTGTTAGAAATGCTCCAAACTTCAGTTTAGGGCAGGGTCCAAATTGTTTCAGTTGTAGACTCCCATTTACATCTTGCTTTAAACTGCAATGGAACTGTAGGACAGCAGCTTGTCTAATTCCAGAGCTAACTTTGCTAGTAAAAAAGATTAACCTGAGTCCTGATTTATAACCACAGAAATGGAACAAATTCATACCTGCAGCATGAAGAGGAAGTATTGCTACATAAAGAGAAGCTAAGCTTAGTTCAAAACCACACACCTTTCCTATTTTTAAATGACTTACCTGGAGATATAGCTCGGTGGAACTGATACATGTCTTCTCCAATCAGTTCTTGTGCAACCTGCTTGATCTTCCGTCGGACAGCATCTAGCTTGACTTCAGATTCATTTAGTATTTCTTCCCCATTGGGAGCACTGCAACCATAAAACAGAAACTGAAAGAGCAGTTCCCAGAACATGAACAAACAGTTAAAAAATACTACACATTTTCTTTTACTAATCAATGCATTTTTACTGGCTTCAAGAAAAAGCAAAACTGATACTACAATGAGAAACAGTTTAACTTTCACAGATACCCACTGCAGATTCTGAAATTCTGTAGATTCTTAGAAAGAAAATAATCAACCAGCCAGAGTTCTGGTAGCATGATGTTTGTTCCAGACTACAGTCATGATTATTGTTTCAGTAAGAAAAAGGAGAAACACATACAAAGGCTTCAAAAAATATTCCAGAAAACTAGCAGTATTTACAGAAGTCCTTCAATCTCTTAAAAAATTAATATTTTGCAATACTTGACAGTATTGCAAAATACAATACATTATGTACTTCCACATGTGATTTTTTTTTTTTTTTTTTTTTTTTTTTTTTTGTTAAGGAATAGTTATGGACTATGCTGTTCAGGAACAGCTGAAATATCTGATTCATGACCAAGATACACTTGGCATTTAAAGTTTAGTTTATCTAATTTCCTTTAAACTTTCTCCTCCCTTGAGCCCAAATAGTCCACATGGTATATTAGTTTACAGTCTGTTTAAGGAACTACTGATTAATTGGTCTCAAGAAAAACATATAAAAGCAAACAGTAAAATTCACTGAAATTAGAACCACAATAATTGTGAAAAGCAAAGAAGGAAATACAAAATACAGCATGGAAAACTTCCACTCTCACAAAACCAGGAATGCCTGATAACACAGGAATCTAAATTCAGAGTAATGAGGAGCTCTTTGTTGCTGTTTTTCTCTCCACAAGTTCCCAGCTACCTAGCCCCTGCAGTGGGAGTAGTTATTTACAGTCAAGGCTGTAAAGTTACTGGAACTATCACAGTACCTCTCTGCAGAAGAAAACCAAGTTAGAGAGCAGGCAACTTCATCATCTCCATTTATAACTGTAACTATAAATAGTTACTACTTCAACATAAATATATTGAGAGGTAACAAAATGTAAATTAAAATAAATGTAATTACAAAAAAAAAGAAACAGGGAGAGCTGTTACAACATGCAAGACCAGTGTTTGTCATGTACAACAAACACTTTATACAGCAGGCTATGCAAAGCTTCAAATTTTCCTGTTGCTCTTCTAGTTTGTCTCTGGCTGCCAAAGATTGCTTGAAGGCTCATGAGAACACAAAACATATAGAAGCTCAAAACTTCACACAGAAGCCTATCCAGCTGTAGTATTTACATAAACAGACCCTCGGTCACCTCCTATTTGCATTGATGACCTCGGGTGGGGGTGCAACAACCAAAACAGTGACAGAACTGCCTGGGCAAGTAACCTGAAGGAAGGGTGCACACTCCTCTCTCACAGCTTGCTGAAAGCTGGAAGGCTCTCATCTGCTGCTCACTCTACTGCTTTACACTGGTTTAATAAACCAATAAAACCAACCCAGAAACCTGAACCAGCATCTTTTAATTCTCTAACTGGAGTGTGCATTCATTAGCTTGCATCCACCCTAAAGGACGTTTATGGGAAGTTAATTACATTCCTCCCAACAGAATGTTGCAGCTGTTACTCACAGACAACACTGCAAGGCAGACTGCAGGTTTCCACGAACATTTTCACACTGAACGTGACTCACCTGGTGAACCTGTGGAGCAGAAATATCGTTCTTTTGCTTTCGATCGTTATATCCCGACTGAGCTTCACGAGCCGTTCGTATTTATCGTGCCTGGTGTCCAGCTCCAGCTGGAATGCTGTGGAGTCAGCAAAAGCTCAATTATCACACAAACACAGTGCAGGGGAAGAGAAAAGCACCTGTGCTGCACTAACTGCTTACAGACTCCATCAGCCTCGTCCCTGAGAGCCTTTCCCCAAGGTGGGCTGACCCTGCGTGGGGCATGGCTGCAGACACCATCACTGCCTGTCACCTGCCAGAGCTGCACAATTCATCATTAATACTACCTTTGTTTAATAAGTCGAGTTTGAGCTGATGATGCCTTAAAGCAGCCTAAACAATTTTTAAGGTAAAATATTTGGTTTTGCTAATAACATCTATTCCACAATACTGCTGTTCTGGAAACGGACTGAAAATTTCACCCCAATTCAGCAAGACAAATCAAAAAATAAAACCCTACAATCATTTGTTAGTAAGATTCACCAGTGCCTAAACCAATCAAATAAAAAGCATCTGGCTAAGGCACATATACTGTTAAAATGCACCATTTAGTTATAAGAAAGGTTGCATTTCACATCCCAGCTAGACTCGGCCAGAAGTTGAGTATTTTAATATCCCTAAGGATCAGAAGTACTAAAGAAAAGTGAGATCAATTATTTAAAATAAGATTTCTGACTTGCTGATGTTAGTTCTCTCTAACTACAAAGAATACAGAGAAGAGAGGAAGTGTATCTGGTTTTGACAGTCAAACATTATGAATGTTTCATGAATACCATTAACATTTTACACACTATTATTCTAGTAAATAAATCACTAATAGACGCTTACAAGAAATCTAACAGATTTCCTACATAAATGTCTGAGGTGTCAAAGTCTCTGTGCAAGAAGATGCAGAAAATAAACCAAGAGGTTACGTTCTTAAAGCATCTGACAAGTGAACAACCTTTAAAAAAGCATAGCAGTTCACTGGCAAGCGAGGTTTAGACGACACTAGAAAAATAGTTCTGTATTTCTCATTGCCTTGGTAAAACCTTGGTTCTTCTCATTTTGTCCTGTTCTTCCTAATCTTATTCTGAAACTCTGAGATAAGTCACAAAAGCTCCTACTGATATTTTAATTCTTATACATGTCTGTTTGGTCTGTCCCTTGCAAATTCTGAGAGTCAATTCCACCCCTGAATTATTATCAGGAAATTTTCCCTGAGATCATAGTGACAAGAACTTGAGGAGAGGTGATTTCCCTTCATAGGACAACACAGATGACATTTCCAAGGACCATTTACAAATGTCATCTACTGGGAAATTCACTATTCTGAACATTTGCAATATTAGCAACACCCCCTAACTTTTTTGGATAGTTGTGGCTTTTAGACTTTTATGTTAGGTTTGAAACCTCTTGGGGACTACTGTGAAGTGCTTTATATTCTAAAGTAAACCAGACAAATACAATCATGTTTAGCCTAACAAGATGCAATAAAACCTACTGTGTTGTGCTATTGCCTAAAAGAGCAAAGGATTAGAACTTGGGGGTTCTTCAAGCTTACACATCAAAACCACAGTCATTTCCTACATACATTCCACTGTAATGTCTAATTTAGCACTGAAAGTAAAGACTCAGACTCTATTGTTAATTTTGGTACTGCTAAATCAGACCATTAAAAATGACACTTACTAAACCTTAACCTTACAGATCAAGGTAGCATCCCCTCTATTTATCACTGACCTGTCATATTTAAAACATATTAAAAAAAAAAAAAGGCATAACTCCTTGGGTTTTGACTAATTAGACCATTCTGTGATGCTTATGATTATTCTAGAAGACAATTTCTCATTACTTTTTTGGAAAACATTTGGTGCAAATAGATCAATTCAAGCACATCTTTCAAGATTAAAAAGAGCAAAATGTGTACACCCATTTAAGGCCACACATTAACGAGGCAAAGCTGGTTGTGTGTATGGATCAGGGAATGAGGGGCTGCAGATCCCTGCTGCAGAAATAGGCCTGGGGGTCCTGGTCGATGCCAGGTTGAACATGGTGCCCTGGCAGCCAGGAGGGACAACCCTGTCCTTGGGGGGCACCAGGCACAGCATGGCCAGCCAGGCAAAGGAGGGCATTGTCCTGCTCTGCTCTGCACTGAGGCAGCTTCACCTCAAATATTGTGTGTGGGTTTTTGGGCAAAACAATATAAAAAGATCTTAAGATCTCAGAGAGCAACCAAAGGAGGGCAATGAAGATGGTGAAGGGTCTGGAGGGGAAGCTGTATGAGCAGCAGCTGAGGTCACTCAGTCTGTTCAGCCTGGAGGAGACCGAGGGCAGACTTTCAACATCCTCATGAGGGAAAGAAAGCAGAAGGGCAGGCACTGATCTCTTCACTTTGGTGACCAGTGATAGAACTCGAGGGAGCAGCCTGAAGTTATGTTGGCCAGGTTTAGGTTAGGTATCAGGAAAGATTCTTCACCCAGAGGATGGCTGGGCACTGGAACAGGCCTCCGAGAGAAGTGATCACAGCAACAATGTTGTCTGAGTTCAAGAAACAACTGGACAACACTCTGAGGTACATGGTGTGATTCCTGGGATGCCCTGCACAGGGCCAGGAGCTGGACTTGATCATCCTGATGGATCAGTTCCAGCTTAGCATAGTCCGAGATTCCATGATTAAGTTGTTTAGATTGAGACAACATACACAGAAATAGTGCACAGCTGG
Source organism: Phylloscopus whistleri (assembly GCA_017589585.1). Lineage (NCBI taxonomy): Eukaryota > Metazoa > Chordata > Aves > Passeriformes > Phylloscopidae > Phylloscopus > Phylloscopus whistleri. The sequence goes on from JADMLD010000177.1 coordinate 577,021, forward strand.
CTCACCTTACACAACTTGCTCAGTTATAAACCATCTGGAGCACACCTTTTCCTAATGCTTGTGCCTGACGTGGGAACAAAGACCACCAGCATCTTTGTCTGGGGCAGTGTACTTGGTGCACTTTATATTAATACAAGGAGTAGAAATTTGAAAAACTTTGAAGAAAAAATGTCCCTTAAATTCTTTCTGAAATTAAGCAAACACAGACAAATGGATCTCATGAGAAGGGAGGGCAACAAGCTGTTTTGAAGTGGAAGTAATGGCAATTTTATGACAAACTGATATTCATGACAGTGAAAAATTCAAAGTTTAAAGTGCAGTTGCTCTACTCAACTCAAGAGCAAGTCTATATACAGTAGTCAATATAAATGATAAGAGTGGTTTGGTTGAAAGAAGCCTTAAAGGTCACCTAGTTCTAACCCCTCCTCCCATGGGCAAGGACACTTTCCACTAGATCAGGTTGCTCAAAGCCCCCTCCAACCTGGCCTTGAACACTTCCAGAGATGGGGCAGCCACAGCTTCTCTAAGCAAAGTTCAGGGGTCATGGTTAATCATCTGCCAAGCTGATTTACACAGATAAATATAAACACCCATTTTCTAAAAAGCCAGGAAGTTATATGACATTGAAGTACACATTAACCATCTAAAGCAGCCAGCCAGCTTACACTTCACCCTTCTTAGCTTCATAGAAAATATGTGGCACAGGAAAAATTTTACAACAAGAATTAATCTGTTCCCCTCACATCTCCTTCCTTCTTCAGTCAAGGCTTCTCATTTCTGAACTTTGCTTTGTTAGGGGTTGTCTAATGAGAAATTTAAATTTACTGGAGTTTAACTCTGGTTTGGTGAAAAACCCTATAAAAACAATTTGGCTGAAGGGAAGTTTACACCTGCCTATTTAAACAGTCTCAAATACATGTTAATATTTAAAAGGCAATCAAAGTGAATAAAGTGACTACATAAAGGTCTGTATTAGTTAGTTAAAGTCTCTTCTTGAAAAAGTGCAGGTATAAACAACGACCAACTCTCAAAACAATGCATCCAGATTTATATTTAAGTAGCTTAGTTCTCTGTGCACAGCCAAGGTCAGAGCCTCCTCAGTTTCCCAAAGGTCACCATCTCCTCCCGTTGCCCCTGTGGCTCCGATTTCATATTAGGCCTCTGCAGATCCTACAATTTTCTGCCACCAAAGGGCCTGGTCACCTTTTGCCTGGCTGAACATCTGTGCAGTTTGCTCAGCATCAGGTTCAGCACAAGTGAGGAGGGCAGGAACAGCAGGTGGGATGAAAACAGGAGCAAGTCATGACTCAAGAAAATCCCTCTCCCAGGACTTCACTGCACAAAATTCAGAACACTAAGCTCTAAAGGTATGGAGTATGAGTCCAAATAGTTTCAAGTTTCTCCCTTGGAGGGAGCTGGTTTATTCCAGTAACAATTTCCTAGCACTTTCTACACCACATTTTTAAAATCTGGTTTTCCAAATGCTTACTTACATTTAAAAGACGTCATCAAAGCTGAAGGTGGGTTAACGTTCTCCTTTTCTTCTCGTCTTTGACCATGTGGAAAATTGTCATGCTTTCGTTTTCTGAACCCACCTGATCCTAATAAATAGAAGATAGACACACACACAAAAAAAAAATTAAAAATATAGTTTTGCCAGAGCATAAGGAGCACCAGAATGCTTTCTTCAGAGCATTCCTGACAGCAGTCATATTCTACAGGACAGAATAAGGTAACTGGATGAACCTTAGTATCAACTGATGCCAGCTTCACATTATCATGTTACTTTTTCTACCACATTACAAGTGAAAATTAGAAAAAAACCCATTTCAGTGGATGAGTGTGGCAGGAACCTAGGCCTTTTTTTTGTAAGGTGTTTGGGTCTTCACAGCCTTTTATGTTTTCTTGCTGTAAGCGAATGGTTGCATAGGAATCCTTGTGTGAACAAGAACCTACAGAATTAGACCTTTCTTCTTCCTTTATTTTTCCCTGTTTTAAATATTCATCTCAAAATTAGTCAATAAACCTGGAAGTTTTTGTTAATGTGATTTATGTCACGGGTCTTCAGCAACCAGAAAAAGAAGTAAGGCACAATTTAAGCAGACTACCCCTATTCAGAGATGCAGGTTTAGCTCCTGCAGAGGAGCTTCTTAGGCCCTTACACTCTGCCCATTAGCCAGCTTCTTCTCTGAATGTGGCTGCTGACTTCAACTGCTCCGTGTGCCTCTTTTCCACACCCAAAACTCATCTCTTTTGGACTATGTTTTACTCCTGATTTACACCTTGTATTGTTTCCTCCTTTTATCCTTCCTTCACCTTGGACTAACTCATTGTGTCACCCATTTTTCCTTCCCTCTCCCTCCTTTTGGTGACAGCTGGACACTGTTCCTAACAGAGCCCCAAATTTGGCAAACTTGAATACAGGCCTACCTTTTGAATACGTGGAGTTCTCTCAATTTCCTTAAAAGAAGAACCAAGGGAACATTGGATTTTAAAATGTTTCCTCTTAATTGTTTATTATCCCACCCAAACCAAAACCAGAAGTGGGCGTCGCTACTTTCTTAAAGAGGAAAATGAAAATAATTCTTTCCTTCTTTTCTGTTGGACTTGAGTTCAGGGTTTTGTTCTTCCTATAGCAATTGAAAACATTAAATGCACCCCTTGAGAGAGTGCTGAAGGGAGGTCTGTGTCATTCTCGGTGGTGTCAAGCAACAGGACAAGAGGCAACAGGCAGAAACTAATGCTCAGGAAGTTCCATTTTTCCTGAATACGAGGGAGAACTTCACTGTGCAGGTGACTGAGCACTGGAACAGGTTGTCCTGAGAGGCTGTGGAGTCTCCCTCACTGGAGATGTTCAAGAACCATCTGGACACGATCCTGTGCCAGGTGCTCTGGGATGACCCTGCCTGAGCAGGGAGCTTGGGAGAGATGACCCCGGAGATCCCTTCCAGCCTGACCCGTACTGTGACTGATTCTGTGACTGCCAGGGCTAAACCAACACACAGGCGGCAGAGCAAGCTGTGAAAAATATGTATTTCACATACATATTATGCTATAAGTGTAAGATTATATATATACATATACACACACAGACACTATACTGAATCGTTAACACAAGTGCTTTACAGGCCTCACACACTCAGCTTCCCTCTGTAGCATCTGCTTTTAACCCCCAGGGATGCAGATCCTTATAGCCCCGTTCTTTGGCGCACGGGAAGGAGGGCACCCAGGAAGGAAAGGTCAATGACACCCGTGAAGGAGGAGCCTCCCTCAGTGCCAGTTTCACGACACAGCCGAAGGGCACCGCTGGGCACGGCAGGGGCTCCGCACCCCCGTCCCCTCCGAGCTGCGGGGCCTTCCCCCGCTTCCGCCGGCTCCAGCTGCTCACGCCTCGGCCTCCTGAGGGTGGGGAGGGAAGGGGAGGGGAGGGAAGGAGACATCACCTTCCTTGCCGCTCATCCCGGTGCCGCCACCGCGCAGCGTCCCCCCGGCAACCCGCAGCCTCCCCGCGCGCCGCCAGGGCCCCGCCGCGCCGCCCGCCGCCCCCGCCCTACCGGCGCCATGGAGGGGCGCCCCGCGGGCGCCTGACGGCGAAACGCCACACAGGCGGAAGGAGCCGGCCCGCCGCCCGCGGCGCGGGAGGCGCGGTGCGGAACAGCGGCGGCGCGGAGCGTGATTCGGACGTTTCGCGGACGTTGCTGCCCGCGAAATCCGGGCAATGCCGAGACCGGGCCGTGCCTCCGAGAAGGCGACTCCGTGGGCAGCTAGTGTGCGAGCCATTCGTGGGGCCTCAGCGCCCGGGGCACGACGGGACATGTAGTGCCGGGCCGGGCGGCGGCGCGGTCGGAGTGGTGCTGGGGAGCTGTGGAGTTGTGCAGTTGCCTGTTCGCCGTCTCGCTGGTGGCCGGCGTGTCCCGGAGAAATCCAGCGACATTCCTCAGCCCAGACCCGCATAAAGCAGCTGTCATGTCGCCTTCCCCTCAGCCCCCGACTGTCTCCGTACTGCCCCTTTCTTCCCTAGCATATCAGGACTTCGTTGCTTCCACAGAAGAAGTTGGGTTAAAAAAAGACCTCTGAGAGCATCGAGTCCAACCTATGGCTGAACACCACCATGTCAACCAGACCATGGCACTGAGTGCCACCTCCAGTCTTAAACACTTTCAGGGATGGTGACTCCACTACCTTCCCGGGGCAGCCCATCCCAGTGTTCATTTGTGACATTCTTTCTGTGAAGAAATTCCTCCTCATGTCCAACCTAAACCTTCCCTGGCACAGCTCGAGACCGTGTCCTCTGCTTACTGCCTGCCCACTCCTGTCTCCTTAGCGCCGCTTTCACCCCTGGCGTGTGAGGATCCAGGTGCTTTCCTTACAGGCAAGGTGAACGGGAGCACACTCCCCTTAGTGCCCATCCATGTGCTGTGCCAGGGGAAGGAGGCCAGGGAGGGTGGCAAACTGACACTGAGACAGGCTGGAAACTGGAGACACTAACTGTACATCGAGAAGGTCTGATAATGAAGCCACCTGATATCAGGAAAAGAAATCTGAGAAGCAGCAGACGTAGCTGCTGGTACAGAGGTGAATTCCCAAACCCAGGTTATTTGCATCCTGTGTTTAGTCAGGCCTGGTAAAAATTATGTTTCCTCTACTGGAGACTTAGTGTGAGTGTTCTCAGGAGACGCTGCAGGACTGAGCACAAAGGAGGTGGATGCACACTGTAAATACTTCCCAGCGCAGAGGGCACTTGATGATGCTTCAGTTCTTATGATGATGAGTTACAAAAAGTCTGCTTGCCCACTAGATTCATACTTCCCTACACATGCATCCTGAGGCATTCCTCCAAGGTGTTTAAAATAGGGATGGGTCTTGCAAATCCCCAAACCAAAAGGTTTGCAAATCATCAGTTTTGCTGCTCTGCTGCTAGATCTCTTTTCTTGTCACAGCTGTTGCCTGTTTTAGTAGCTGGATTCCCAAGGAAACAAAGCTCATATGAGCACAAAGGCGGAGTGCTTGCAGCCTTTGTGTGTGGGTGTGCGTGTGTGCCTGTCCTTCCTCCCCACCCTTAATAATTTTTTAATCTGTTGGTCAACTGGTCGATCTGATTTGACAGGGGGAAAGAGCCTCCAGGAGCGATTATAAACATCCTGAATAAGGAAAATTTTTTGGGTGGAACTTGCACCTTACTAGAAACCAGATAAGCCCAGCTGTGAAATGCAAATGCTTCAGAGTCCAAAGCTAGCAGAGCCCAGCCTTTGGGAGTGCTGGAAGAGCAGCAACACTAGCCCAGTTATCAGGTCTTTTGCATTTAGCAAATAAACAAAGACAGCTTTTGACAAACTTGAATATCAGGCAAATCCGTCAACAGATTGAGGAGGACAGTCAATCACCTCACTCAGATAGCAGAGGAGTAAAACTTTGACAGCGAGCTTCAAAGTCTCCAGGCAGCCAAGCAGGAGTTGCTCAAACCTGATATTTTCAGCTATTGAGAAAGCGTGACTGTCATGCAGTGTTCAAAATTATTCAGAGGTGTAACATAAAACCTCTCTCCAATTTCCTAATCTGAGAAAATAGATTTCAATCACACTTGAAAAACAGAGGACAAAGAGAATCCCGGCAGAACTTCCTCAGGCCTGATCTGCATATTGAGTTGTGCAACAGCTTGATTGCTGCCCTACCAGCTGCACAGGAGATTTCTGCTTTCTATGGGGCAAAATCAGGACATGAAATGATTTGTGTCAGTGTTATCGCTGCACACATTCAGGCACAGCCTTTTGTTTTAGAAGATGTACAAAACTGCTTTTGGAAACACATACCTTTTTTTTTTTTTTTTAAACTGTGCTATTTCCCTGTTCTTGGCAGCTCTTTGGACAAAAAGCAGAGTTGTTTTGGTTATATTGATGTCGCAGGAGACTGGAAAGACTGCTAGCTTTTGAATGCTTCCCAGCAGTGGAGTATTTTCAGCCAATTGTAGGGAGTGAAGGTCAGGTCTTCAGCTGATTTCTGATGGATTTAGTGACACTTTGCAGGTGCACTGAGATATTCCACTTGTTTGACATCAGTGGGATGTTGTGGAAAAGAACTGGTTGGAGTTTTTCTTCTGAAACAATCCACTTAAATGCAGCAGTGTTAAACCACTCTGGTAACAGGTTAGTTGCAAGATTTTTCATTTTCTTTTGGCTGGTATTTAAACCTTTTCCCTTCCCCTTACAGTTTTGTGTTCTTTATGCCTGAAGATAATGGCACCTGCACCTCCACAGGGGTGAAGGTGGAATAGCAACATTTTGAAGCAGGAATTGGTAGGAGAAAGGATTTAGGGTAGAGCAAAATCCCCAAACAAGCTAACAACAAACCAACAAGGTTTTCCCAGAGACTTAAGGTCACATTAAGATGTTGTATATGGGTTGCACATGACTGTGCTCCAGATCCTAAGACAAGGCTGGTAACTAAGTTTCACATGGAAAAGAAGTGTTTTCCAGGACTCAGGGTTGTGAGGACAGTGCACGAGTTCATAGAACAGACAGGAATCTGAGCCTTTCTGAGTGGGGAAACCCGCTGAAAACAACCACTGTAGGGGGTTGGAACTTCTCCATTTTATCCCTGAAGTCTGCTGCTTTGAGCAATGACCTGCCTCAGTAACACTCCTACACAGTGTCCTTCAGTGAGGCTTCTGCTCCTCTGCAGTACTGTCAGCAGAGACCACCTTGAATGGCACTCAAGGGAGCCAGAAAGGACTCCTTGCTTTACTGTAAAAGCCTGAGTTTAATACGCACTCAGGTGTGGAGGGCAGACAGAGGAGTGTGGTGGATCCAACCCAAGAACCACACTAGGTTGAAGCTGAGGCTGCTTCAACACCTACAGCTTCAAGTAATGGAGCTGCACAGAGGCAGGACCCAGGTGATTTGTCAGACAAATGAAATTACCATTTCTTTCTGCCCTCAATCATTTCAATGTAGCTCTGTGGAAGCTGTTTAAGATCCCTCAGATCCTTGGCAGAGCTCATGGTATAGCTCTTCATGCCCCTGTGTGGCTCGTACAGCTTTAAAGACAAATGCTATCATTGTGGTGCCCTCCCATGTTTAAGTAACCGGCCTGGGAATGTCTCCTAAAGTTTCTGCTAGAGCAGAATAGCACTATGGACAGTTAGAACTGAAATTATCCCGGCATATCCTTTTGGGTTTCATTTTATCTCTTGACGTGGCGTAGTACTCTTAGAGCAAGATTGTGAGGTTGCCTTGGAGATGGAGGGCTTAGCCACGGGGCAAGCTGTCACACCGAAACGTTCCCATTAGCCAGGGTAACTGTGAATGCTCTCCACAAACAATTGAGCGAAGTGAAGTGACAAAAAGCTTATGAAACGGTCACAGGGGAATTGCATAAACTGGGGTCAGATGTTCAATTTGAGACTGTTCCATGACCGAGGAGTTTCGCAGCTGGTTGACGAAAGGAAGCAGGAGGTCAGCTGGTCTCTAGTTGTTATAACAACAACCTGTGATGTTTCTCAGGCAACAGAGGTGCCCACAGCAGTGGCAGGATGGATCTGAAGGATGATTTCCTCATTTCCTGGAATAAGGTGTGAATATTTTTCTGCTGGTAGAATTTGAGATTTCAGGATCTAAGTGTTAATACACCATGGTGCAGCCTTTGAGGGGATCAGCAGGAAGACTTTAGGAATGAACCATCAATTTATCTGACTTGTAAACGACTGAGTGGAAAAAAGGACAGAGAGAATCCACAGATTTGCTGCAACATCCATCTGGGAAAAAAAAAAAAAAAAAAAAAAAAAGAGACCAAACTATGCATCGCCTTTATTCCTAATGTTTGGTTTATATCTTCCAAGGGAAAACTGGCAAGTGACCGGCTGTGAATAATGTACCCATGGGGAAAGTTTGTTTCTAAACATGAACAGTTAGTGCCTGGCTTATGTCTGGGTGGGTGTGCTGGCTATTTCATAAAGATTTCATTCTACTGCGGCAACCACATAAAAGAACTGCTTTAGAGGAATTCAAGGTGAGAATATCTTTATCTTGCATCAACACCAACACCCTTAATGCAGTAGAAGTGAAATGCAGAAATTAACCTTTCTCCTTCATCTCTCCCATGTCCTGCTCTGTCTGAGCCCCTTGCAAAGTCCAACTGAAATTATATGATCCTTTGTATTTCTAGCTGCTCCAGATTGGCTTGGTCAATTAAATGTTGGGCTTTTCTGCCACAGCATGGAGGCAGGACAGAGAAAATTTAAAAGCTAAAGTTATAACGTGTTTTGGTTTTGGAAAAAATGCTGGTGGAGTAAGAACTGCAAACAAAGAAAACATTTCCTTCAGCTTTGGGAGTCAGAAAAGTGAGGGAACCTGAGGGTGTGGTATCAGAAAAGGTAAATCAGAAAAGGTATCAGAAAAGGTATCAGAAAAGGTAAATCCAATTACATAACCGAAAAATTTGCTTGGGTTTTTTTTTTTTTTTTGGTTGGTTTTTTTGGGTTTTTTTGTTTGTTTGTTTGTTTGTTTGTGGTTTTTTGGCTAGTTGGTTTTGGTATGCATGCCTAGGTCTCTCATCTGAACCATATGAACCTTAAAGAATCTCAGATGTTTTTCAGTTCCTACAGCCCTTAGGACCCCCCCGTGCCCCTGCACTGCACTGCCAAATAACATATTCTCCTTCACCCTCCTGGTCCTCTCCAGTGGTGCAGTTTGGAAGTAATGGCTCTTGGCAAAGGAGTTAATCTGATTCATCTGCACTTAACTCTCTATGAGAAGGAATCTGAGCATGGCCTTTGTGTCTACATCTGAGAGAGGCAATATATTATATTATATATGGAAAGCTCTTATTCATGCCTATGTAAATCAGGAATAATTATCTTTAAATTGGGTGCCATTGAGATGACTATCTAGCCTTGAGAATTCCCAATTTTCAGAATATTTTATGCTGCGGTATAGGTAGGGCCAAAAAAACACAGCAAGGCTTAGGTAGTTAGAGAAATGCTTTGCTAACAATTCCCACCAAAAAGTTGTGTTAAAAAAGCAGTTAAGGTTGCTCCAGGGCAAAACACACCCACACAAGAAATGACAGGTTAGGGGAACCTTCCCTGCATAAGCTATCCTGCACACCTCATGTTAACCACTCCCAGTGACAGACTGCAAACCCCAACAAGAAGCTCCCCTTGTTCTGCAGGATAAAGAAACAAACTAAACACCTCCTACATGCTTCAGTGCAAAACCCTCTGGCTTTTGTAATGCTAACATTAGCAGCTGGTGCCTGTGGAGAGTCTATGGCGATTATAGGGGGGAAATGAAGATTAAGTGCCCCCTGAGCATAGGCTCTGTTGGTACTGCTGGTCTCAGGGGCCTTCTGTGACTTCATCAGACCCTGTTTTTTCTGTGATTGGCCACTCCACCTAGTAGACTCCTTCCACAATGCAGAGCTGAAGAGACATCTGTTGCTTTTTATTAGACTGGATAATGAGCTATTTGATATACTTACACCAGAATAAATCTTTTCCCTTGCTGAAAAAATAGCTACATCTGCACCAGGTATTTGTATGCAGCTTCTTCTAAATGATTTATTCCCAGTTGGGCCAGAAAAGATTTTACATGGAAGCTGTTTTGTCACCCAACACTTTGGGGTGGAAGGACAATGATACGAATTTGTAATTATAATTAAAGCCTTATATTTTTTTAAGCAGAATTTTATGATTGGCATAGCATACAATTCTGTAACCAGAATAGAATAGGATGTTTATAATTAGAATCAGCATATCACAATTTTCTAGGTAGCTTAGCACAAAGTTTGTATCACAGGTCGGCTTACAGTTCCTAATCACCTGGATGCTCTGCAGAATGGGTCAAATCTTAATACTTGGCTTGTGGTATCAATATAGTAATAATAATATAAAATAAAAACATGTGAAAAAATATTAATCACTCACTCAGAACTTGGGGGAAGCAGATGATGGTGGAAGTATCCCTGACCACTGGGAGATCATGAATTTTGCTCTCCAGCGGCAACTGTGGTCCCACTTTGGTCTCATAACTGCTTGATTTTATGGACAGTGCTCTGTGTTCTGCCACACCTCCCTGTTTTGTGATGGTGTCATCACAACCTGGGTGTCTGGGACCTTCAAGACTGGTAAGAAAGGGAGAAGTGAGCCCAGTGCCCAGGAACCTGAAGGCTGATAGTGAAGGGGGAGAAGAATTCTGTCTGGTGCTTGGGACCTTCCAGACCTGATGAGGAAGGGAAAGAAGACATGACCAGTTTGGTCACAGAGAATGGCCATTTGCCTTTTGAACTGGCATTAGTTAAACTTGCCATATTATGAGGGGTCAAGAACAGGGGGTGCCTGTTACAGACTTGTATTGAAGAAGCCTTTGCTTCCGAGTATGTTGGTGGTCTTCCATCTACTTTCCTACATAGCTTTTTACCTTCCCACACCTAGTGGCTACTTTCATCCAAGTTTCTTCTGCTCCAGTGGGTCACAGTGACCAGTACTGACAGGTTTCACCTGGTAGTTTAAATGCTAACACAGAGCTAATTCTGCCTTTTTATACCCAGATGCTCTGGAACAATGTTTTGGCACCACACTAACAGGCTTTGTCTGCTGTCCCTGTGCCACAGGGGGCTTGTGAGTCTTCTTCTTATCCTCTGCAGAAAGGCAAATCTGTGCTGGTCCAGGCACAGAAACCAGAATTTTTATGCTTGGTCTCAGGGGAGGGTTTTCACACAGCTACATCAAAACAAAGAATTAAAGATGAGTAGAGAAAGTACACTTGTGTTACAGACCTTTGTCCATTCAAAATGAGCTGGAGAAGAGCTAGTAGTCTAACAATGTGTTAATGGTACCAGCAGTACCAGCAGAGCCTGTGCTCAGGGGCCACTTAATCTCCATTTTCCCCCTATAATCACTATAGACTCTCCACATTTTGTGTCATGGGGGATGATGACCTGGAAGACCCTGAGGACTGAAAACTTCCTCATGGAAACTTTCATACAAATGCCAAAGCTGTGACTTGGTCACAGGCTGTTACTTCAGCAGGTGTCTCCAAAATTCAGGCCCTGCTCTTCCTGAGTGCTGTGCTGTGTGATTAGCTCTGACCTGGAAAACTGAAACCATATTAAAACTGTACTCATTACAGACTGAACATTTTATAGTTCTGTCACAGTGTGAAGGCCCCAGAGTGCAAATTAATGAAGGTTTTATATGCATTTATATTAAAAAAATCACCTTTAAAAAGTCAGCGTGAAGTTTTTATTTTCTGTCCTCCAGGAAAATCCACCTATTCCAACAAGTTCCAGAGAATCAATACTTGTTTAGAAAACTGTAATAATTGAAACATTAATCTAATTACTTTTAAATGCCTCTATTAGTAGTTTCTAAGTTTATCACAGGCTATGTAAGAGTAATGAACAAAGTAGGGTAAGCTTGGAGCACAGATCTTTCAAGGATACCTATACATGACATGCAAATCTCTACTCACTTGGTCCAAGAATATGATATCAAAATGGGTGAAATACTTCCTTTGTTCCCATGACAAGAATACATTCCATGTGGAAGTCATCAGTATCAATACTAAGCTTCCCTGTAAGCCCTTTTGAGCCACTCTTATTAAATACACATTACACATACACCTGTATAAGTTGAAGGCTTGGGAGAACACATTATTCCCCAGAAATCAAAGTGCTTTCAGTGTGGATGCCTGCGGGGGGACAGTGATCATAAAGCAGCCAGAGAGCCAAAGGAATGCTGAGATTTCAGAGCCTGCGTGATTACCCACAGCTGTACAAACAGTACAGTGGAGAAAACAGACTGACCTTGGCCATGTTTTGAGAGTGCCTGATAACCAGGTCCTTCAGCAAGCCCTGTTTCAACATGAAGAGAAAAGAAGAGACAGTGACCCTGAGGAACAGGAGGAAACCCAATAATGACTAAAGCAGCAACATCACAAGTCAGCAGCTTGAACATCTTCAGGGGACTGGTCTGGGACAAAACTGCTTGGTGATGACAGACATCTGCCTTATGTACCTGGCAGCGTGAGAAGTGGATTAAGCCACATTCATGACAGCAATATCTCAAGTACAAATGGACAGCACACTTCAAAACATGAATTACTGTGCTTTGACCATCCCAGAAATACCCATGGCAGAGAAATTTTAGTCTGTTTGCAACAATATTTGAACTAGAATTTGAAAAGCAGAGAGTGTTTCAGTGTATTTCTAATTCCACAGGGTTGTGGCTATCTTTTTCCAGCTTATTAGTGCCTATATCCTACTGTATAGAGACAACATTGAGGGAGTCCATACTAGCAAATAATTGTAATGCTCATCTCACTGACCTCCCTTTCACCTTTGCAAACAGGTATTTTCTTTGCTGTTTCTTCACATGTCTGGGGAACACACCCTCCACCACTTGCAAAAACAAACACTATCACTGGGCTGGCCATCAGCATCCCCTCTAACTCTTATCTTGGGCTGTGTCCCTCTAGGGTTGTTAAGTTACATGCTTAACCTCAGGGAATCTCTCTCCCCTCCCTGTGGTGGACAAAACACAGTGGATCATCTAACTCATAGAGGCGTTTGGCCCTTAAATGACAGAGGCTTGATTCAGGATCAAAGCTAAAGACTAACTTCTTCCAGAATATCCCACACCTCAGAGCAGGTTGTAGGGATGATCCTCAGAATGGCTGTAAGAAACAGCTTGAGTTTTGAAGGAAATCTTAGCTTTGTTGAGCTGGAAAACTGAGCATTACACAATACTTGTTTTCCTCACCTTTCGAATTCTGCCCTTGCAACGTGCAAATTCTTAGGCATCCCTGTGTTCATTGCCATCCAGCATCTTGGCAAGCAGAAAAAAAAAAAAAAAGAAAAAGAAAAACCACCAGAAAACCCTACCAAAACTTAAAACACAACAAGGGCAGTGAGAAGATGGAAGAAGATCAGAAGGTGAAGGTCACTATTCTGTCACTTTGTGGAGAACTCCCCTCCTAGCACAGGCAGTATGAAAGTGTTTCCCTGTTAAGGCTTCATCTATAGCTGCTGCCAGCTTGGCAGGGAAAGCAACTCTCCGATGAAAACAAATTCCCGTGTTCCCATGACATTGAGTTGCTCCTGCAACACTGCAGCTGTCAAAAAACTTGAGTGACTCCAAGGAGAAACTGCATTTACCCTGGTTGTTTTGCTCTCCTTTTTCAAACCTAATTTTATATTCTACAGCCAAGCAACTCTTTACAAATTTTACAACCCATTCTCCCAAGAGCCTGAAGGCACAAAGCATTCACACAGTGCACAACCTGACAACTAAAGCATAAAATGCATGAAAACACACAAAGCTTGTATGGACAGTCCTGAATAAGGTCAGTGAATCTGCCTACACCTTCATGAGCAAGCACTCACCTAACTTATAAGAGTAAAACCAGATCATGTTAAAAGCTGATGAAAGCACAAGTAGGTATAGCATACTTAGATCTGCCACACAAAAATCCTGCACCTGATTTACAAGAAAGTGTATGGAGCATGTCCTCACCGGATTATCCACCAGCTGCATATCAAGAGCTTTAGAACAAATTTAGAGAATGAATAACTACAAATTGTATGCAATGAGTAGCTGGGAAACAGGATAAGATGCAAGATGGGTCTTTTAAAACTACATCATGCCAAATTAAGCAATTACCTTTCTTAGATGTGATTAACTCAGTCCCTCTTTAGGCAGAGGTAACATGGTCTGTCTCAGCTATTGGACTTCAGCAAAGCATTTGATTCAGTGCCACAACTTTAGTGATTAAAAGGCAAACTGGAGAAGAAGGAGATTAGTTAACAAAATGTAAAGCAGTGAGGAACTGCCTTAAGGGAAGAAGACAACTTGTGTTGGAAAGGTGCTGTGCTGGGATGAGGGGGTTCTACAAATACCAGTCTTAGGACTTTCAGTATTTTTACTGAGAGTTTAGATATTAAAAAAAAAAAAAAAAAACCAGCAGGGGTGTTGTGAAACATGACTGATATGTGACGAAATCTGTCAACAGTAGACAGCTGGAGGGTGTTGCTGGTATGCAAAAATTTATGGATATCACAGGCAGAAATCACTCAGAGATGAAATTATACTAATAGAGTCAAATGGTGTAGTAAAAATCAGACAAAAAAGCAGTAGAAATTATTCTACTAGCATTGGGGAAAAGACACTAGAGAAACTTCATCTGGAATACTGTATACCATTCCAGTTAGATCTATTTTCAGAAAGTATTTAAACTGGAACAGGTGCTATGAAGAGATAGCCAGGAACATTACAGGGAATAGACAGCCTTTTCTATAAGACATTGGAAGAACTTCAGCAAAGCCAAGGATGAGAGAGGTTATGATTTCTCACCATAAACACTGTGGGGGCACAGGAAGGAAAAAGTCAAACTGTTCAACTTGAAGGACAATCTGACTCAAAAATATTTGACTGCAAGCTGGTCATCAACAGACCAAGTCTTGAAATGAGAGGAAAGTTCCTAGTTACCAGAGGCATGACCGAAAAGGCTACCCACAGAGGAAGACAGCCCCAAATGTTGCTGCTTTTCGGTATGAGATCTCTTTAATTTCCAAAGAACCTCTACCACATGGCTGCCTGCAGCAACCCAGGCCAGTGCTCCAAGAAATTAATTCCCATCTCTGTTCCTGCTCCTGTCCTCACAGCAGTTGCTGGTGGTGTCCCAGGAAGGTGTCCCTCAACACTGGTCTTACACAAGCAGGCATCTCTCTGGTTGCACAGACTTGAGAGGCAAATCTTTGAACCTCTGTCTCGCAGCCCTCAGGAAAGGTCACTCCCGTTTCTCACAGTGCTGTGCAAAACACAAAATCCTCTTCTATTTCTCCAGCTGCCAGTTTTCCAGAGGCGTTCTTCATTTTGATCTTAGGCAGCAGTTAAACAGCTCATTTCTCCAGCCCAGGTGCTTCCTCCAGCACGGCGACAGGAAACGAGCAGGCTCCGAGGCAGGCAGGTTGCCGAGCCCCCGTGCAGTTTTTCTGTCCCTACCACTGCACTGCTCTCTGCCCCTGCCCCAGCACTGCAGTGTGCCCTGCTCTTGGCTGTGGCAGCAAAAGCATCTGTGGGGACCTGCCTGAGCCAGCACCTGCTCTGTCCAAAACACACACACTACTGCAGTTAAAGAGAGGGCACACAGGCTCCTGGGGAGAAAACAAGGGGAGGCACACAGCTACTGATGATTATCCATGTTATGGCTACACACCCATAGGGCCTTTCCCCATAGGGGGAAAGAAATGTGTATTTTGAAAGGTTTAACGTTATCTTTTCTGGGCCCAACTACTTTAAAAACAGCATGTTGACTATGGCAGACAGTCAGGTGCTAAAGAACAACACAGAAGTGTTCTTTTGTATTTTTTGACTGCAAAACCTCCTTCTTGGAAGAAGGGACAGAGGAGAGTGAGGGTCAGGCTATAGGACTCTAAGCTCTGTCAATTGTACCAACTCATCTGGAGCACCTTAGACCCCCCAAAGCCATTGATCATCTCTTGGGGACTGCCTTTCTATGTGATCATAGGGATGCACACTTTCACCACCACTGCTCTGACATGCAGCTGCACCTGCCCCTCCTTCCCAACCTTGAGGCTGACCACGAGGAAAATGCCCTTTGTCACTTTGTCATTGCTGGTCATGCCAGGTTTACTAAACCACCCACCTTTTTTATTCAGCATTTTACTGGCCTTGCAAGAACTGGAACTCTTCCAAATACTGCTTGAAGCCACCCTGCCTCTGCTCTCCCTCCTTGCTGGCAGAGGCTTTCTGCAGCCAGATGAAGGAGTGGGTACCTGCAGGGTGTCCCCTGAACCCCAGGAAAGCAGAGTCTGCTGGCAAGGTTAAAGCTGGCTTTTCCTTTGCACGTGCTGGCATCAAGAAGGTGCACAGAACTTGCCCATAGTTGCAGTTCATGTGAATGTCAGCTCTACTGGAACCCATAAGTCCTCTGGGTTTTGAGAAGGAGATCTTGCCAGTTTTCACAGAAAAGCATTTACAGGGAACACACTGTGAGCAAGCTTGTGGAAGGCAGGGAATATGGGACAGGGCTGTTTTAAATTTCTGTTACCACAGTACAATCCTGGCCTGGGCCCAAGGCTTCTCAAAACTTCCCAGTACCTCCTCTAATGGTGATAGCATTCAGAGGTAAACCTGTTCCTATGCAGATGGGACAGACAAATGTCACAATGAATAGTTCAGCAGTCTATCTTTAGAGCAGAGGTCCCGCACATAAACAGAAAAGTAGCTATTTCACCCACTCCTTTATATGTTGGCCCTGATGTCCCAGTCTGATTGACCTTTCACTAGTGTGAAACCTCTGAGGGCTATTTTCATCCTAGTGCAAATCAGCAGAGCTTCGGGGTTGGCATCACAGGAGGTTCTTACCTCATGGGGACTGTCTCAGCACAACCTTCCTCCAGAGCACACCTCTGGGCAGGAGGTAACAGGATCTGCTGTACATGCTGACTACTGCTGTCTGTGGCTGTCCCTCCCCCCCCACCAGAGGAATCCTGAGCCAATCATTCCGAATTTCCCTCTTCCCTTCCTTAAGAGAGGCCCCCAAAAAGTAGCAGTATCTTCCCTTCAGGCAGTGTTTCTGCCACCCTGCTCCCTCGTTGCAGCCAGTGAGGAGGTGAACAGTGCAGTTCTCTGTGGTCTTCTGTGGTCAAGAGAGAGGCAGGTACCTGCAAAAAGCAATTTATCCCTCCTAAAATCTTAACTACATCTCTCTCTGAGGAAGTGCCCAGGACAACTTTGCTCCTGACACTGGTGCTTCATTTAGACACCTAAAATGAGGTGTGGACAAATCCACACCCTTCTGCTCCTCGCATGATGTTTCACAAGCAGAAGTGTTGTAATTCTCCTGCTTGCTGCTCTCAGCCACTAATGTTAGATGGGATGTTAGACAAAGTACATCCACCCACGTTCTGGCAGAGCTCTTTCCCCCAAGTGACATAAATGATAATTTTCATCTTGCCTCACTAGATATTCAACGTTGTGTAGTGCAAAGGATGCATATTTTCAGATTTGGCTGTGATCAATAACACAGTTCCTATCTCTGGTAACAGCAGCCCACAACACCGAGGCTTGGATCCTGTGTGGTGGTTGTCAAAATGGCTGTGTTTTGTAATCAATAGCCTGAGAGTCTTTCTCAGAAAGATTTGCATTGCATGATCAACAGCAGTAGTCCAAGCCAAGCTGATGAAAGAGACAGTTAATCCCAAAGAGCCAAGTTCCTGGAATGTGCCCTGCTCTGCGAGGGCATCACTCAGCTACGTGCATACAGCTGGGCATGTCTGGTGTAGCTGAAGCTGCTAGTTAGCCCGAGGTTGGGGCTTCATTGGTGGTTGGGTTTTTTTTTTCTTTTTATCTTTTTTTTTTTTTTTAAGTAAGAAAAACATCCACACTTGTTCCACAGGAAAAGAACAAGTAATCTACCCACATGGAATATATGCAGTTGTCCTTGTTTCCTCCTTGCTTACTTTCACCTTCTGCTAGTGTAATTTGAGTGACAAGATTTTTCCAAACACCAAATTAGGATAAACTGTAGTTGCATGCAACAGATGAAGGGGAATAACCAGCAGGCTTTTAACAAATCAGGAATATGTGCACAGGGCAGACACTGAAATGCATAAACTTTGCACTGTTTTACAAAAACAGCCAAAAGCAGAGCTGCACAGGTAGAGTCCTACAGCTGTAGGGTGTCTGTGCTTCACTTCCCACTCTCCCCTTCCCCTCGAGGCAGCTACTGCTGAGCTGTGACAGCTGAGCTGCATGTGAAGAAACTCCTAAACCACTTGAAGTTTTCAACCTGATATGTTAAAGCAAACTCCCCTTAACCCAAGCAGGGGAGTGAAAGGAAGCCCAAGGCATGACCCTTCAGGGAGGTAAAACAACCCAAGTGACACATCCCCCGGTGCCTGAGGAGGGCCATTTGCACATATGAATGGCCAGGACACCCCAGAACACAGTGGTTTGCACCTGCTTTGCCCCGATGCACATGCTACACCCTGCCCAGTGCAGTGAGGGACACGCTCTGAGTCACATCCAGTGCAAAGTCAGCTCTGAGCCGACCACATGTGAACACCTGTCAGAGGCCAGCCTGTGAAACAGGCTTCCCTCACCATTGATCCTACAGAGCTACACACACCCTGGCAATGAAGCACCATCTCTCGAAAGCATCCCAAACATAAGAGGAAACAGCAATGACAATCAAAGCTAGAACCACATGAAACCGCATAGGTAGGCCATATCACCTATGGTGTCTGAGCATCCCTTGGCTACATGCAAAACTGCTGACTGACAAGTGCAAAGGCTTGAATTAAATGAGTTTTAAGATGAGGTCCAGTCACTGACTATTTGCACTTTCCTAGGCTGCTGCAATATAAAATGAAACAGCTCTGTGTTGATCATAAGTGAAGGTACCAAAACATGTCAACCCCTTGTGTGGGAGCAAGGTGGGAGCAGGGCAGTCCTTTGTATTCTCCCATTCCAGCTCTATCTAAAATACCTAGGAAAGCTGCCACCATTCCAGCTGCTTACTTGCCACCAGTGACAAGTAAGCCAACTTAAGTGAGCATTCCCCTTGTCTTGCTGCCTCAAAGCCCAGAAAGAGCTTCATTTCTCTTGGTGGAGGGAAGATGGTGATTTTATTTCTCTTTCAGAGAAAAGAGAAAAGCTGTAACATAGCAGATAGGAGAGCCCAGATAAAGGAGAAGAGCACAGGCTGAGTATGGGGCCAGGTGCCCAAGCCATCCATTCGCAGGTAACCTGGCTTGCCCAGCACGAGGCACCTGAGTGCTGGGTGGACACTAAAATCTGGGGCTGGGAAATCGTGCAGCTGAGAGGGATTTACATGGCTGTGCCCTACGTGCTGCAAGCTCCTCCTGCTTACATGCTGGGAGGGACAGAGTTCCTCCTGCCTGGCACAGAGCTGCCTCAGCCCTGGGCTGCGTGCTGCCCTGCTCGCACCTTGGCCCCACTTGGATTCACACACGCCACACAATGCCTTCACACAGATATATTTATCAGGCTAAAAACAGTTCTGGTTAGCTGTTGTGTTGGCTGTGAGGCTGAGTTGTGCTATCTAGGAGGGAAAAAGAGGCCACCTGGAGCTGTAAAAATCTCACAAGCCTGCAAAATAAGGAGGGCAGCATGCTGGTGGGAGGTTAGATATTTACTGAAGTGGAAGAATTCCAATACAGAAATTATTCTTTTTCACTGCATGGTCCCTCCCCCCACCATAAAAAAAATATTTTCCTTTTTACATATTTCCTGGAATATGTGATTGTACTAGAAGAGCATTTTATGCTCCTGTTATGAAAGGGAATCCAGTGGGACGAAGTCATTCTTGGAATAACTTTCAATGAAATCAAGAGTTACAACTGGACTGACTTCAGCGTAAGAAGTCCTCGGGATATTGGTGGCTGCTGCAGTCATGTTTTTGTAGGCAGTCTGGATCTACAAGTTTTCCTAGTATAATAATTGCAGTAAGAACTGTGAGGTTTTGTAACCAAACTCGTTTATGCTGGCAAAATCCCTTCTTTGGATGATAGAGAGGTGACTTACACCATTTAATTTCTTCCAGTTTTTCCTTGGAATTGCTATTCTATTATGAAATGTGTTTATGCTGTCTGCACAATAGGTGTGAATGATTACTTCTGCACTGTTGTAACAGTACCCTTTTCTAGCACAGACAAGCTAAAATGTCTAAACTTTTATTTTGTATAATGCAAATATTAGGATATGGTTGGGGAAGAAAGAAACTACTATCTTAAAACAAAATATATTGATGCCCTACAATAGCCTGCAAGGTAAATTCTGTGTGACAGTAAATTCTGTATGGCAGTAATTCACCAAAATAATCTAGAATATTTTCTTTCATTATTTTTATCATGGTTGGGATCTTTATTTCCTAAGCAATCTGTAAAAACATCTGCATGATGTATCTGTATATGTCTATTTTCATTTCTAAGATCCAAGTTAATCTTGTTTGCAGCATGCAAAGAACTTGAGCAGGATGTGATACCACTTTATGTCATCCCCACTTAGAAGTGCAGTAGCCCTGCAGTATCACTGCCTGGCCAGCCCAAGGGGCAGTGGGACACCCGCAGATTTGCCATTGCCAGTTTGACTGCAGATCTAAGGAACTTCTGGCAAGTTCCTAAGGCTGCAGGTCTAAGGAACTTCTGGGAAGCAGATGTTCCCTGGGGCATCTCCTGGAAGTGAAAGGGAGCATGATAAAGAGAACAAAGTTGCAGGGGTAAAAATCTAAGTATGGGGAAATGTGTGGTATCTCCTTGAAGGTGGGATTTCACCTTGTATTTTGTCCTGGAAAGAATGAAGATAGGCTCGGATGGTTCTTAAAGCAAAGATAAGCAGGTGTGTTTGATGGTTTAAAATAAGTGAAACTCAGTCTGTGCTTGTACAGACCAGCTTTACAATATTTCCCCATGTATGGTACACACCTTAGGAAAACTTTGGATCAGTACCATAGTGTTCCATAAAATAAGTTTCAGAGATAAATAACACATCCCAGCAGAGATGGGAGAGATGATGAAGGACAAAGAATCTATGTAGGATCTAAAAGGGAAGAAGGAGCTTTGGGGTACCTGTATTTGCAGATTGCTTCTGAGTGGTCCATTATGGGTTAGAATAATGAAAAATGGGCCCTTTGTCCTAAAGCCTTCCCCTGACAACCTGTTTCTTGAGGCAACTTAGAGCTCACAGCAATTAGGCTGTGGGTGGGAGGAATTTGCTCTGGGGGTGTCAGAGCTACTCTGGCACCCTGTAGCTGGTTTTCCCCAGGGCTCCTCACTCTCCAGCCCATCACAGGAGTAATGCATATCCTTGATGCAACCAGCAACAGGGCCTTGGGACACCAGGAAAGGTGGTGCTGGAAACAAACAGCCATTGCCAGAGATTCAATGGCCTGCAGCTCATTTGCAGTGAGGCCCAAGGGGTGTGCTCCTTCCTGCAGCAACCTGGGGCACAGCAAAGTCGCCCCACCCGTGGTGCACGTGCAAAGAAGCCCATCTGCACGTACAGAGAAACGCCATCAGCCACAATACAAATGGACAGCAAGCAAAGAAAACTTCTGTAGCAGCCCTGTGAATATGTATGCAGCTGCAGGGTCAATGAGTGTGTGTCTCACAACCAGAGAAAGGATGTTGCAGCAATCAAGGTATAAGAGAAGGAGAGTCCAGCATAGTTTGGGCTACCAGGCTGGCTAAAAAAAAGACTGTATCTTGTAGATATTACCCAAAAATAGTCTGCAAGACTAAAAATAGCATGGATATACCAATGTTTTAAAAAAAGATCAAAAATGAAGCCCATAAAGATTGTAAGTCATATGAGATGCAGAACTTTAGAGCTTATAAAAGAAAGTGATGAAAATCAAATTATACTAATTCACACTATCCAGTTTCAATCTCCAATCACCAGAGCCAAAACAAGCAGACAGCTTTATTTACTGTTTTTTCAATTGTTTCTGGGATGTACAAACTGAAGGTGCTGTATGCCATACCTCCCATGCTTCTCATATACAGACCATGATTCCTGCTTGCACAGACTTCTCTTTTCTGCCAGCACCTCAAGCATGTGCTTTGGTGGCTACCTCAAAAAGTGCCTGGAGGACTGAAAAGGCTAGAAGCAAGAAATGGTCTGTGCAAAGCCTGAGGAACAGGCTTTGTGAATCCCACTCTGCAGGTCAGACATCTGTCTCAGGTTTGCAGCGTTTTGCAAAGTATTTCATGCGCCACCTTCTCTTGCTTATGGGTTAGGATGCCCACCAAAGGAAGTTGGTGTCCTGGTCTTGAACAGACAGCAGATCTGACTATGAACAGGGACCAGCAGCTCACACAGGCAGCTGTTTTGCAAGTCTTGGCACCACCAGGGGTGCTTGGGGGCATTTTAGACTTTAGTTAAAGACCCAGGACCCTTAATTAAGCATATCTTCTGCAAAGATACTCTAATCTTTCATCTGATTTAACCCTCCATCCCTGCTCAGGGGTATTAGGGGTTTAGTTCAGCATTTGCAACAGGACCCAGATAGATGAAGAGCTTAAGGTGAAAAGACAAGCTAAGCAGAGGAGCTGGAGCAGAGGCTGATCCTTGTCCCATCTGGGGAACACACAGAGCCCTGTCATTTGTGCTGTGTGCTGCTGCAAGCCGGACACGAGCCGGCTCAGCATGAGCAGTCCCTGCGTGAGCACACCAGGCTCAGTCCCAGGGGAGACAAGGGCAGCCAGGGAGGGGCAGGCAGGCTGCTGGGGCAGCTGCAGCACCCCCTGGGGCAGCATGGGGGAAGGAGGGGAGGGAACAGCTCTACTCAAAGCCCTGCTTGTGCAGTCACAGCCTGTCTGTAACCACAGCCTGTAAGCAGCCATATGGACCCAATCAGGCTGGAGACTCAAGTGTTCTTCCAGCTGTGGTTGAAGTGTCCAATCCCACCCTGGCTGTTACCATTCTCCTCCTAACCACCACTACCCTCCCAGGTTTGTCAGCAAAACAGTACATCCTTTCCCTGGTTCTCTGGAATCAAAGTGAGCAAGGTCTGCCTGTATCTAGTTCAATGCTAGTAAATAGGTCAAGGAAAAATGGTGGAGTGTGTGTGTGCCTGAGTGCTGGGTGAGTGGTAATCTCCTCAGCTGACAGACCTGGAGTTTACAGACTGACTTAGGCACCTCTATGCTGAATTGCCCCATGCACCCAGGAGCTGACTTTGGCTTGTGTTCAGTACAAACTACACCAAGAGGGTGAGTCTGGTCAGAGGAACTCCAGATGTGCCCAACACTTTTTCATCCCTACATGCTCCTTGACTGCCTCTTTCCCGCACTGGCAGTCAAGAAGGTTCATGGAGATCCAGCTGGAGGTCAAGCAGAACCACACCACCCTGCACACACTGCCAGGGGCACAGTCCCACCCTCCTGGAACAACAGGGTGTGAAAGTAGGGGGTGTGGATGGTCTTGGCCATGCAGGGTGCATTCCCTCTGTCTCAGCACACAAGAGCCTGATGCTGCTGAGCTGCCTTCTCACGCCAGCAGTTTGCGTGCCCCGAGCTGCTTGCAGCTAGTGAGAAATGGTTTTGGTGATGCTTTCAATGCTCACATCTTGAGTACTGGGGCCTAGTAATGCTCTCCTCCTATGTGTAATACATGTCCTGTGGTGTAGATGGGTTTGGGGTTGAGCTTATAAGAGCACAGAATTTGCAAGCTCTTACCTCTTCCTTCCTTCTCAAGCACTCTCAAATCAAGATGCCACAAACAAAGTGGCAAGTGCCTGTACTACTGTTTTATGTAATGCAGAACTGCAAAATCACTTTCTCTGGGTACCTTAGCAGGCATTAGTGTGAGATTCTCTGACAAGGGATCCAAGGAGAGCTGCTGTTGACTTCTCTGTAGAAGCAAGAACCTTACTCTCTAAAAAAGATAATTATCAAGAGGGTGTTTGTGCCCATTCTTGTTTTTGGGGACTCTCCTTTCTCTTTGCCACCATGACTCATAAAACTCATTAAGCCAGAGTATGCCTAGTAGAACATTTAATTACACAGCAGTTGCAGGGTAGTGATGGAATCTATGTTTAACAGGCTGACAGCAAGATGGCTTTATCTACAAAGCTGTTGAGATGTCAGTATAGCCAGTGCCATCCATAAGGCTGGGCAAGCCATACCAGGCACCAAACGAGAGAGGAAGGTAAAATTTGTGCCAGGAGTATGCTCAAGACACTAGTGATTTGCATAAACAGTCTGAAAACCTGCC
This sequence comes from Phylloscopus whistleri, assembly GCA_017589585.1. Taxonomy (NCBI): domain Eukaryota; kingdom Metazoa; phylum Chordata; class Aves; order Passeriformes; family Phylloscopidae; genus Phylloscopus; species Phylloscopus whistleri. The sequence goes on from JADMLD010000177.1 coordinate 600,776, forward strand.
TGTCATCACCACGTCTGGGGCAATGTGTAGAAACATTATCTGGTAAATCAACAGCCTTGCACTGCACAGTGACCTAGATAGGAAATACAATGCAAGAAGGGAGAAGGTGAGACTGTGCACTGTTGTAACACAAAGCTCAGGTTATTTGCTGCTGCTATTATTCTAGCTATGAGTTTAATAGTCAATAAACCACTTGAAAACAAATTCTAGCCTCTCCCTTCTTTCTCAGACACCCTCAGAGCAACACAGCACACAGCCAGACCAATTTATGAAAAATATATTTTGGTGCTTAGCAAAATGTTAAAATATTCTTAAAACCACTGTAGACATCTCAGCTATGGGTGCACAACTTCAAGAGTACAGCCTTAGGGTGTCTGAGAAGCTGCTCAGAGGGATTACACCAACATTGGAGTGGCTACTCCTCTCTCATGTGTGTGAACAGGCTTGTTTACATGAAGAAACTCTTTCCATTGTGGCCTTTGAGATTGCAGTAGACGATTCAGTTGCAGCAGGCTAGGATATGTGAGGATGGCTTTGCTCACTGGAAAAAAAAAAAGCAAAGGGAAGTTTCTGGGAGCTAATGCATAACACGCTCATTTGTAGAAATGGGAAATCCCCTCCCTTTTGTACATTTTGTCCTGATTACTTAGAAGCCAAACATGACCAAATGATTTGTCACCAGTTTTGGTTTTGTGAGGTTTTTCTCCTTGTAATTCACCTTACAATTAGTAGTTTGTATCATACATTCCAGCCTGTCTAAGGTCTGGTCTTAAAATTCTACCATAAAAACTCAGCACACTGAAAGAAGTAAGCACTGTTCTGGTACAGAAAACTCCCTTGCCTTTAAAGAGATGAAGAAATTGTAAGCATTTTGAAAGAAATTGTAGCTGGATAATATTTTCAGGAAGGCAAAGGAATGATAGCCTTGTAGGGCAATGGCTCGGTTTTCAGATATTATTTCCATGTTGTTTTCACATCTACAAAATAAAGATTTCTCTTAACTCCGAAACTCTGCTGGCGGGAAGAAAACATTCAAAGACTGCATATCAATCTTTAAAAAAAGGTCTTTGAGATCAAACAATAACTTGTCTATAGACCAGTGTTCAATATATAGTCTGTAAGGAGGAAGATAGCTTGCTTTATTTTTTCTTTCTTCCGTAGACAAAATATTGTCTCCAAAATTAGCCTTGTTCACTCCAAATTACTGAGCTTAGCCAAAATTAAGCCTCTTTTTTATATTTTCAGATTTTTTCCCCCAAAAGTAAACAAACAAGTAATGGAGTATGCCTCTTTCAAACATATACAAGACTGATATTGCCATGAGGCTGAGCTATCAGAAGTCAGAGCAAAATTTTCCTTTTTCAATCCCATTTTTTAGAGTTATTTCTTTTGAAAATAATACATGAAACTTTACCCAAACACAATCCCCCCCCCATAATTAAACTGTAGCTAAATCTTGAAAAATACACTAGCTAAATTTTGGAAGAGACTGCTTTTAAATCTGCCATCACAATCAAGGAGACCTGCATTAATGGAAAGGGAGAGTGGTAGGTCAGAATCTTCTAGCTTCTGTAACAGTCACCTGGTTTCCTTCTATATTTACATATTTTTAGAAACAGAATTCCAAGTGTTTTGCTCTTGAGACTTAGTCCAGAGTTACGTTTGTGATTACTCTGTCACATATTATCACACTCCACGACAGTCCATCAGAAAAATGGAATAATTTCTATGTGGTAAACTACAGCATTTCTTACAGCATGTATTGCTGCATTCACGGGTCCCAGTGAAACCATTTCTCCATTTGTAGTGGGAGGGAAAGATCCCCTCTTCAGGAGTGTTTCTTGACTGATTTAGGTATCTTTTTTTGTCATTTGCAGCTGACAGTCACTGTGGCTGCATTTTCCACACTGCTGGCAGTAGTTTCTGTATAGCATCTAAGGAATTTCTCTCTCCATACACATTTTTGGGAAGATCCTTACATCTTAACTATGCTCCTCTCAACCTGTACTCACACCTCATCTCACACTGAAGGAGATCCTGTTCCCCCTCCTGGTCCCACCACACTGCTCTACAATTCTGCTTCCTCTGCCTCCATTGGAGCTCAGCACTCCCCCACACAAGGACATTGCAAAACCTCCTCAGGGATGAAGACCTTCTCTATTTATAGAGCACTGAGGCTAGATGAAAGTTTCCAGAGAGTTTTCTGGAAGAGCTCACATCTAGCTGCTTTGAAGGCTTACAAAGGGAAACAAGCTTGCACCTTGCTTTAGAGCTTTGCCCAGCATCTTACAATCAGTAAACCTTTGCAGTACAGTATGTAGTGCACTAGGCATGTGTTTGATGTTATACATTGGCATTTATGAACCTCGGAAAACTTTTCTTCCTGACATGCTTGGGCCAGATTCTCTACCATGAACCCATACTCTCAATTGATTTTTGTCCTAGGTCTGTGATTCAGTGCTATCTTAAGATAAAAGAGAAGAAAAACTGTTTTTAGCTTTGTGCTGTGGTTTTTCCTTAAAAGATTGAGGCTGATATTTTTAAATCAAAAATAAGGTTCCATTAACAAATGTACTGCTGCATGTTGCTCCACAAAGACATGATTCAGCATTTCTTTTACTCATGTCACAAGTTAAATACAGAATATGCTTTAAAATAGTGGATAAATGGTTGTAGCTGTAGCTAAAATAAGGTAGGAGTCAGGCTGGGTTCACAGGATGGGCATATCCACAAATACACTCTGTGTGCGTAAATTAGCTAGCCATGTTCAGCCTCTGAAACTGATAAGTTTATTAAAAAAAAAAAAAAAAAAAAAAGGCAGCAAGCCCTTGATTATTTTTGCCCACAGCAAAAGTGGGTTTTATTGGAGGATGTGTTTGCACGAAGGGAGGAGTGTTGCCTCCCTCACAAATTTCAACAACCATTTGAACAATTTGGTAAATAGGTGAGGAAAGTGTCTTCATCTGTTGTCTGCCTATCCCCTCCAGTCACAAGTTCAATCACACAGTGAGGAAGCTCTAATCTAAAGGAGAAATCCTTTTTAGGAATCTGCTTTTTAATGGAAATTCCTGAACATGGTCCCAGCATTACCAACAATCTAAGGGTACACACATACACCCTGATACAAACAAATGAACAAACAACAAAACACACCCAAAACAACAACAAAAAAAGATAATAATTTCAGGAAGAAAATATAAGCCTAATGCAACAGGAGAGGAAGAAAAAAGTGAAATCCACCTTCTGACAAGATAAGTGTTATCATCTTGCCTTCCACTGCAAGTGGATGAAGAATGAGCAAGTTGCTTCTTGACCTGTTTTTTGCTTCTGCATAAAAACAAGAGGCCATTTCTCCTAGCAGAATTAATGCCACCTTTTCTCTAAGTCACTAATTAGCTGACTGGATGAGCAAGGAACAGGTTCAGGTGACTAACAGTAACAAACTAATGCAGAATGATAGCAAGACTCAATCACAACCCAGCACTAATTACAGCTCTGAGCACTTACTATCACTCTGAACACAAAACAACGACGTTAATAATACAAATTGAGCAGTGCACTTGCACAAAGTCTTTGTAAGCCTAATTCTTGAGGACTTAATATTTTGGTACTGCTTTGTAAAAGCTCTCCAATGTAAAATTCCAACATTATGCTTCAATGGATTCCTGAACAGCATTGTGTCACCTCAAGGCCCATTGAAATAGATAAAATTAATAGTGTCAGTTTAGATCATGCAGGGAGGAGACAACAATTTTTGTAATATGGGAATTTAAATTATTGTATATCCACTATTACTACAAGCATTCCTGGTTTAGTAAATATCTGTCCTTGGTATAAGTTGCTTGGGTTGTGCTTTAAAACATGATGAAATACCTTACTCTAGTATTAGTCAAAGAGTATTTGCACAAGAGGGTTGTGCTTGTTAGCATAGGAAGAATAAGAAGACAGAAAACACCATCATAATGAGTGTGCATCAATATCACAACACCATATTTGTTCAGTTCTAAAATATCAATAACTATTATCATAAATAGCCAGAACCTTTTGACTACTAAAATCTGAAAAGAAAAACAAAGAAAGAAACAAAAACTTACAAAATCAGAGTCCCTGGCATGCTGTTTGCACCATTAATAGCCTGAAACACTATGCATCCTTGCATCCTTAGATAGCAGTATCAGTTGATGCTAGCCATTATCCTGTCTTGGTACAGAATCTCCTGCACTTTGGATCTGCTGATTCCCTCAATACAGTTTCAAAAAGAAAAGCTTCTCTTCAGTCAGAGAAGAAGAAAGTAGAAATGGGTTGAGTTACATAAAGTGAAGTAAGTAAGAGTGAAGTTACATGACACGACTGAGGCAGCTCACTATTCTGACTTGGGTGGTCCTGTTTTCCCTCCCTGACTCCTGGCTCTGCTGGTCCACACCCTCTCTCACACCACATCAAACCACTTGGTAAGCTGATCCAACTTGTTAATCCAACAGAAAACTACTCTCTTGAACTGACTCACCAAAGGGCTTGACAAGAGTGATGCCAAGGAGAATGGCTCTGGAGGGAGCAGAACCACCCCTTCTGGTGGCAGCAACTCAACACCGTGTCTTAAATGAACCACAGCTGAAGAAAGGGTTGAAGGGCACGAGAGGAGCACTGAAAGCAAACAGAAGGGCATGGAGTAAAATCCTGTGTCTTTGAGAAGAATGGAAATGCAAGAACAGACATCACAAAGCCCTTGGGATGGCATAAACACTGAAGGGTAGGAGAGCAACAGGACATTGGATCGTGTAATGCATCAGAGGGGGGCATGGGAACACAGGCACTGTCCTGGCAGAAGGAAGAATGGACAGTGACAGAAAACACGATATGAGTCCACCTGGATTGCGGTGGGGTTCAGGCTCACAATGCTTGTGTCTGTAGCCAGCCCTGGCACAGGTGAGCTCTTTGGGACAGATGTGCTACTTTGATAGTTTTAACAAAACATGAGCTATAATGTTGTATCCCCATTGTTCAAGGAAAGAGGGAGGACACCATTGTTCATTCTAAAAACAAACAAAAATGAGGCCTGTCGCCATTCTTCTCAAGAAACTGCCTCATCAAAAAAAGAACAAAAATCAAACCACTGAGTGTTATTGAAGAATACCACCTAGTCAGTCTTATCAGCACAAAACCTAACTCACTATTATCTTCCTCTCTTAAATTACTGACACAAGTCTCTCCTTTCATAGCAGCAAATGTTTTAAGCTCACTGTTTTCTTGGAATCTCCCCTACTTGTATGACTGCCTCCATAAGAAAAAGGGTTTAGGGGTATCAGAAACTGTGCTAGTCATGTGAGAAAGGGAAAAGAAACTGCATCTTCACCCAAAGATAAAATGTCCAGGTTTTTAACAATTTTGTCTTCATAGTTGCAAGGAACACTTCTTGAGTTCTTCTCTTGAGCTCTGGGTAACTGTTCCTAGGTAATCAGGAAAAAAAAAAGGAAAAAAAAAGTGGAGACTTTGTAATTCATTAAACAGCACTAAATTCATTAAATATATTGCAAAGCATGAGCTGAGGTATTCTCAAGCTTCCCAAACCAAGGGGCAGAGGGCAAACTGTCCTTGCCTACGCCCCAGGGCATCCCTGTTCTCTTCTCCAAGTACAAGACCAGGCACTGGCAGAAGTAAGAACTACGTGCCTGGCAGCCGAAAGACGAGGAAAGAGAAAATATGATGTGCAATAAATCAGGTACACACAAAATAATCGTGGCAGGTCACATCATCCTAACACTGCTCGGCATTGTTTCCACCTTAATGATCTTTCAGCATGTCACCGTGCTGAATCATGATGACAGAGGGGCAGGAAGCACATATCAGATGCAGAATGAACAGGTCATTTTGTGATTGTGGCGCTATGAAGCGCTGGGCTTTCTTTATGTTGGAGTCCCCTGTAATCACTCTGGAAGACTTGCCTGCACCAAAATCAAGAAAAGTTTCTGGAGCAGTTCGGATAAATTTGATCATACAGATAAAGCAGGAATCTCTCTCCTTTTTTTCCCCAAAAACTGCTTATTGCTGTATCAGTGCATTAATTTCAAATGGGTTTAAAAAATGTTCTTTAAAAGAAATTTTCTGTTCATAACTGGACTTTAAGCACACTGAGGGCCTGCTGGCTTGCTTAAGTTAGAGGCCAAAAATGTACATAATTGTCAATCTTCAGCAAGACAGGGAGTTCTTTTCTAACCAAAGCCAGAAATACTCCCTCTGGAGAAATCTTACAAACAATGTGAAAAAAAGCTTTTGAACTTTCCATGGTACAAAGTTTAAAATGAGGACAAAAGTGGAATGAGTTGGTCTTGAGCATTTTCTCAGCTATGCTGCATTTCCATAGCTTTACAGATACACACATCTGGTAGCAGAATTTTCAGCTAAAAAGAAAAAAAACCCCATTGTTTTGTACTTCACTAGCATAATTAATTTTCTTTAAACATGAATAAAATTGTTACAGCAGACAAAAATTTCAGTATGTATTAATCTCTCTGGATCAACCCTAATGATATTTTTGGTGTTATAAAAGTAGGCTATATTCCCAGATATGAAAATGCATATAAGTTCAGACAGATTCAGGGACAGCAAAACCAATTTTAGTTAACAAGCCAGGAGGAATCCCATAATATTAAAGACAGTATTAAACACAAGTTTACACAGAGTAATTGAGAATACTCCTTATAATTTAGTCAAACACTTGTAAACGCAGATTATAATGAAAGGTTTTTTCTTTTAAACATTACACCATTATGATAGTCAGTGATAAACAACCAACTTATTCTATTACTTTAATTTCAGCAAAACCTTTTAGGGAAACTCTACAATGGCACCAACAAGCAGTAAGCAGAATGAGAGATGGTTAATCTGCAGGGTACTGCAGATTATTTTCAGGACTCTCTGTTGTCCCAAGTGCCCCTTTCCACTTCATACTGTGGAAAAGACCAAGATCTTGGCATATCAAAGCCTGGATCTTGAAAGTTTCTGAGACCTCTTCAGTTATGCTGCCCAAGTGATTTGAGGGGACCCCGTGTTTGGTCATGTGCTCCTCTGTAATGGCTGGCACTAGTCCCACCAGGCAATAACCTCACACCTTCCAAATCGACCCTTTCCTTGCTTTGCAGAAACAGGGGCCGGGGGAGGTATCTGGGAGATGAATAAACCATGCTAACCCTTTGAGTACCTCAGGAAAAGAGTGTGCATTCAACAAAGGAGCACTTGCATAGCCTTGTGGATGTACTCTGTACACTTTGTCCTGATTAGAAAGGAAGTGAGTTTAACAGAGAATCCAATTCAGACAAACAGTTCTCTCCTTTAATTTGGAAAATCAGTAAACCTGTTACAGTTTACTTGCTAGTACGAAAAGCAAGCTTGGAAAATGGCACTGTTGAGACCAGTGAAAAATGGTCTAAGTGGAATAGCAGCAATCAGGCTGAAGAACATGGTGCAGTGGTCTGGGTGGAGGAGAGCAAATGCTACAAGCCCCCAAGTTCTGACTTTTAATTATGATGCTGTTGTGGACATGCATGTGTCTCACTGATGCCTGAGGCTACCACCCACCTCAGGAGCACATGTAGCTTCCAAGAGGCCTTCTGGCAGCAATGAAAAACTTAGCCTGGAGTCCGAGCGCTTTTTTTCCCATTCACAGCAAAACTATCTCAACATGAGATTACTTTTCATTTCAACTTTATTTCTAAACTGACTTTGTAACCTTCTATAATCTTGTTACTCTGCATTCCCTTCTGCCCAGGCTTCAAAGATTCTTTTTTTGGTTGCTTATATAATCTCAGCGCCGCAGTACGCAAGCTATCTAAAGCATGGTATAAATGCAGCTGTTATTACTACTTAATAAAAACAGAAAGGTTATTCATTGACCAACCTGTTGGTTTTTTTTCCCTTTCTAATAAACATATCAGATCCATATCTGAGTGGTGATAAAAACTATGACCTTGCACTAAGTTTATCCCCCAACATCCTCATCCTGACTGGTATTTAAGGACTTTTCTCTGCACTCTCTGAAAAGCTGTATGTCTCATCATTACCTAGTCACCAGTAAAGCTCTTTTCCAACATTCACTGACAAAGGCCAGAAATTAGCTATTGTAGAAAGGCCACTTTAGGGACCAAGTGAAGAGTAATCAGCTGAAAAGAAAGAGAAGGAAGCCCCTTCCCTCTCTGTTCTGGCAACCATAATATTGATCATTTTACTTTGTATACCATATGTTGCTGTTTGTTGTGCTTTGTCCTTACACTGTCTTTTAAGGAACGAGCTCTTTGGCAAGGAATACAGTCTTATATGCTTGGAAAACATTTCTAGCATGTTGTAGACAATATTGTAATATAAATACACATTGTCTTCCTGGGTTTCCTACCACCACTGCTCCTCAACACAGCTTTGTCACAGTAAAACAACCTTCATTACATTTTGTGTCACTGGCACAGTGCTGCAATAATAAGGCAAATGCTTCATAGACCCAAAGATGGATTTTGTTGAACTTGGTATTTCTGTTGACCATGCTGTGAAACAGTATGATATCAAGACAACCTGAAGTAGCTTAGCACATTAGCAAATGTGAAAAACTAAGATGCAAACCTTTAATTGCATCCCAAAAGACATGTGGAAAAGAGAGGGAAAGAACAAAAGACTTTTAAGCCAAATTAGCCTGTAAATTAATAACTATCATTAGATTTTAGCTAGGCACCATATTTGTGCCTTGGTTATTTTCTTAGTTGTTTCATGGTTGGATGATTGAGTTTCAAGTCTGTGACTTTCATCTCCATTGTGTTTGCTGAAGGAGTACACAACAAATGCAAAAGATCTTTAACTCTTCAGTTTCTATCTAGCAGAATACCACTATTTGCATTTCTCAAGTTTTAAAAATAGCAGCCTTGACTCTCTTCTCATTTAGCCCAGTTTAACAATGCTGCAAGTCCAAGGAAAACAACTGAATTAATCCTAAAGCATGATAGAGGAATGCCTAAGCCTAGTATTTTTGACATACCTCATACACCTATAGTTGAAGGAAAAAATCTCATTAAATCTACATTAAAAATCTGTCACCTTCACGCTCTGGATTTAAAACTTCGTTTTAATCCCCTTCCTTCTGCCCTTACCACAAAGAAATTACTAATCTGGAATTTTGTTTTTAGTTTCCATCTTTTCCAGATCATTTGCCACCTTTTTTTTTTTCCTCTGGTGGTGGTTGTTGTTGTTTTTATTCACCCTTGGAGCTCATTAGTCATATTCACCTTGAAATTTTATCTGCTGGGCTTTCGTGACCTTGTCCCCTCAGTACTCCTTTTGCCTTTCTAATAATTCACCCCGGTTTTCCTTCTCATTTCTCATGTGTGTACCACAAGGCACTTGTAGCCTTGGTACACTTTGTTTCTCCTACATCCTTCACATAGTACACTCAGTGCCTAACATTCCTCCAAGCCCTATTACTATGCCAATCAATCTTAAATCCAGTTCTATAGGAGAGACAAGAACCATTTTATTTGCATACATAAAGTCATCTCACTATACTACAAGTATATTACAGCATTAAACCTCACAAAAGCCAGTACGAAGCAGAAGCATTAGTTTTCCTCGTCCACAGTGGCAGAGAACAAATCACTTATCCAAAGTCATGTGAAGTCCTGTGGCAGCCTCTGGGTTACCAACCAGAGGATTCATTTCACTTTTCTACCTCAAGATCTGTATATTGGCTCATGTATTGTACACTTCTTGGGCTTTAGAATGGATTTGCTTAACTTATAGGCAGTGCAGACCAAGTGCTCTGGTACGCATCGTGTCTCACCAGCCCAGCCCAAGGAGGAGATACCCGCTGTCCGAATGGCTCTCTAAGAAGATGGGTGGGAGAACAGCCAGCCCAGGAGGGACCATTGCTCTGCCTCAGCACACGGCTCTGAAGCACTGCCTACCATGTTGGGCTGTACTACAGGAAACTACAGAACACACTCCACTTTCCTGAACTATACCACAAGCAAGCAAAGCCACAGTTAATCGAATCAGTGGACGCTTAATCATCACCTCAGCGGAGTACAGATCCCCATGAGGCTTCTGACAACCGACGTGACTGAGCTGAGACCTTTGTCCCTCCACCAGCACTGCTCTGCCAAACGAGCTTCCTTTTTCCTGTCAGCGACTTCACCACGTTCATCACAGCACAGGCCCCAACTCCTGGCCTCACCTTGTTTTGGCAGCTACATCAACTAGCTCCTTCTTCCTGCTTTTTGCCTTTTCTTTTCTTCATCAGCCTAGCTCCAGCCTTCATTTGCCACCCCGTTAGGCAGGACACAAGCCACGAGTTATTTATGAAGGAGACAGTACATGTCTCTCCCGCCCTACCAGCTAGTCGGCGGGGGTATTTTGGGGCCGACAGGAGTGACAAAACCTCGTCCTCCACCGTAGCCGGGTGCCGCCGCCGCCACCCTGCCTGTCATTCAAGCCAGTGCCCAGCTTCCACGTCACCCCAGTGCCCCTCGGTGCTCCTCGGTGCCTCCTCACATGCGGCAGGCCCACACCCCAGAGGGGCAGCGGCGTAGCTCGCTACTGGGGTCAGGGACACCCTCAGATTAGTGACCTGCTCAGCGACGACGGGGCGGCACCGGCAGCCCAGACCGGTGACAACCCCCAGCAATTTCCCCACTGTCTGTGCCGGGAAGACCGCGCTCATCGTATGGGAGAAGGGCGCCATCCCCACCGGAGCACTGCGGCCGCCCCGGCCCGAGGCCTCTCCGTGCGCCCAAGGCCGGACCCGCGGCTGTGGCGGCGCCTCTCAGCCCCCCACGCAGCGGCGCGGAGGACGCAATGGGCCCGCTCCGGCCCCGCCCGCCCGGCCACGCCCGCCTGACGTGCCGGCGGCGCTGGCGGGCTGGAAGTGGCGTACGTGCACAGCGGGCCGCTAGAGTGGCGCCTCCTCCTCCTCGCCCCGGCACAGCGGCGGAGGCGCGGTGAGCAGAGGCGGCGGCCGCGCCGGCCCGTGCTGCACCGGGCAGAGAGGCCGGCGGGGAGCGGAAGGTAGCCCGGCACCGCGCCACCCCGCTCCCCTTCGGCCGTTCCGCCGCCGGCGGGGCGGCGATGAGGCGGCGCTAAGCAGCGTTAGCGGCGCAGGGAGGGCGGCGCGGGCCCCGGCGCGCCGGAGGAGGCCGCGGGCCGGCGGCGGCTGCGGCGGAGCCGGAGCCGGGCGGCCATGATGCAGTGAGCGCTCCCTCCCCGCGCGGCCGGGCGGGGGCCCGCGTTAGCGCCGCTCCCGCCCGCCTCCTTACATAACCCGGCGGAGCGGGGCTGCGGCGGCACCACCAGCGCCATGGCGAATGACAGCGGCGGAGGCGCCGGTCAGGGCGAGAGCAGCGGCGGCAGCAGCAGCGGCAGCAGCAGCAGCAGCGAGCGGGACCGGCAGTACTGCGAGCTGTGCGGGAAGATGGAGAACCTGCTGCGGTGCGGGCGCTGCCGCAGCTCCTTCTATTGCAGCAAGGAGCACCAGCGCCAGGACTGGAAGAAGCACAAGCTCATCTGCCGCGGAGGAGGCGCTGCGGCGGCCGGCGCGGCAGGGGGCGCTACCGAGCCCCGCAGCGGGCACCCCCTGCCGCCCCGCGCCCACGGCGGGGCCGCGGCGGGCGGCGGCAGCCGGGCGGGGGTCGGGAAGGGCGCAGCGCCGCCGTCCCCGGAGGCACCCGCCGAGGCCGCCGCGCTGACCAACAATCACGTCGCCGCCGCCGCTGCGGCTGCTGGCGGTGAGGCGGAGGCCGCGACTCAGTCCCCGTCGCCCTCCGGGGAGTCAGTGCTACTGTACCGGGACAAGTCTAACCTGTACCCGGGCGGCGTGCAGGCGGGGCCCGGCGGGGCCGCGCTGCGCCCCAACGGGCAGACCAAGTCGCTGGTGCCGCAGCGGCTGGCGCTGGAGTACATCGTGCCCTGCATGAACAAGCACGGCATCTGCGTGGTGGACGACTTCCTTGGCAAGGAGCTGGGCGGGCAGGTGGCCGAGGAGGTGCGGGCCCTCCACCACACTGGCCGTTTCACCGACGGGCAGCTCGTCAGCCAGAAGAGCGACTCCTCCAAGGACATCCGCGGCGACAAGATCACCTGGGTGGAGGGCAAGGAGCCGGGCTGCCAGACCATCCGGCTCCTCATGAACAGCATGGACGATCTCATCCGGCACTGCAACGGAAAGCTGGGCAACTACAAAATCAACGGCAGGACGAAAGTGAGTGGGGGAGGGAGGGATCTGGGACCCTCGGAGCCCGGCCTCCCCCCGCTCCTGCGGCCGGGGGGCTTGTGTCGGAGGGGCGGGAGTGGGGCGGCGGAGCCGGCGCTTCCCCGGGTGCGGGCGTGCGCGCGCGCACGTGTGCGGCTGTCTGCGGGGCTGCGTGCGTGCGCGCGCGCACGTCCGTCCGGCCGTCTGTCCGTGCGGTGCCTCTGCGGGGCTGTGCCCTGCCGGTGCGCCCGCTGCCGCTCCGCTCCCCGGAGCCGACTCCTGCTTGCGAGTCGTGTCCAGTGCTGGGCTCCTCAGTACGAGAAAGAAGCGCCTGTCTTTCTCTAGAGGGTCACAAAGATGGTTAGGGGTTTGGAGCATCTCTGTCGTGAAGAGAGACGGCGGGAGCTGAGCCCTTTCAGTTTAGTAAAAAGAGGATAGAAGGGATCTCATCAATGTGTGTAAGTATCTCAGAGGTGAATGTTAAAAAGACGGCGCCAGCCTCTTCAGTTGTTGCCCAGTGACAGGACGAGTACCAGTGGCCATAAACTAGAACACAAGTTCCACCTCAGCATGAGGAAGAACTTCTTCGCGTTGAGGGTGGCAGAGCATTGGAACAGTCTGCCCGGGGAAGTCGTGGGGTCTCTATCTGGCAACAGTCAAAACTCACCTGGATGCCTTCCTGTGTCACCTGCTCGAGGTGACCCTGCCCTGGCAGGAGGGTTGGACTGGATGATCTCCAGAGCTCCTTTCCAGCCCGAACAATTCTGTGACTCGCCCCTGGCTGCGGCGGGACTCCCAGTCCCGGCCGGCCTGGGCCGCAGCAGCCTCGACGGGCCGGCTGCTGTCCCGCGGGCAGCCTGGGGATTGCTCTCCCCGGGAAGGTGCGAAAGGGTTTGTTTGCAGGAAAAAAAGGTAATCTTGTTTATATGCCTGCGTGTTGTTAAAAACCCCTTGACCTGGAAGCTCGTCGGCTAGGTGACGAGTATTGAAACGCGAGTTCTTTCGTGGACTCCCGAAGAAAACCTGGGTAACAGTGCTCTGACAGGCTTCGGGAAGCAGGGGGCTCTCTGCGAGGTGTCCCGGCAGCGGCGCTGGCTGGAGAACGTGGACCCACTTATGCATAGTGTTTGTAGGCTCGCATGAACGGGCCGGGTTTTGGTAAGCCTTGGCTTAGGATGTCCAGGAATTAAAAATGTGGCCAGGAGGCCCACATCAGTGAGTGAGTGCCCCGGTGGCACAATAAACTTGTGAGTTACATTGCGGCACTCTGGCAAATGGTGTTGTGGCAGGCAGCGGAGTCACAGCCATGGAGCTTGGGCAGTTTTTATTTTACTCTCATCAGGTCACTTTCCGCAGAAATCTTACTCCTTAGCTCAATTTCGAGACCAGAGAACTGAGTCAAAATCTCCCATTGTATTAGCCTAATTTGCGATTCCCTTCCAGTCCTTTAAATAAAATTCATGCTTTTGGTGGAGAGCTAGTAATGAATATTCATCAGTATCTTTTCAGTTTAGAAAAAAAAAAGAAGAGGGGTGAAGCCCCTTCAGACTTTGCTACCTCTGTTAAAGCATAAGGAAGCCAGTGAAATGGTAGGAGTCATCCTGCCGAGGTGGTTGCACTGTCACAGATGGACTGTTGTTGCTGCAGCTGCAGAATCTCAGCTGGTAGGAAGCTGCGGGAGGGAGGAAGGGAGAAACTGGACGGCAAAAAACAGCCCTGGATTTGTTCAGGGCACGAGAAACTCCCATGATAAGGAAAAGAGGGTGGGGAATTTTTTTTTTTTTGGTAATGCCGTCTTTGCATTTCCTCAGTTGAACCAGTACTGTGCTAAAACTTTTCAATGGGGACATGGTGTAGGGTCTTCATAGATCCCTTCAGGACTTTTATAAGCCAACTTATCTTTCAGGCAGTCTTAAATCTCTTCAAGGCTTCAAACTTGCACTCTAAAAGTATCAGTGGTTTTGCTAGATTTCAATTTTATGCAGCAAGAAGGAGTACTGCTTCTGTTTTTATGTGCAGTGGTAGGCTTCTGTAAAGAGTAGGTGCGAGGGTGTTTGGAGTTGTAATCCTGAATCATGCCTGTAATTCCTGGACTACTGTATTTTACATTCCTACTTGGTTTTCAGTCGTTGCTGAAATCCCTCTTTTTGGGATGTCAGAACAGGTGCAGGGATCAGATCAGTAAAAGTACAATACTTTACTCCATGGTGGCACAGAAATGCATTACTTTGTCTTCTCACTTTCCCTTGCTTATTTCCCCACAATAATCAATGCTTTTAGTGTGCAGGAAAGTTCAGTTCTCTAAAATTCCAGCAAAAACAAAATGAAAACTGTTGTTCACTTTCAGAGATTTATCTCAGAGTTGAATAAACAGAAGCAGATGATAGATACCTAGAGGATCTCTTCAAATAACTTGTGTTATAACCATATAACTTGTAACACGTTGGTGGTATTGACATTGAACTTGCCATCACTTCTGTAAACTGTCTAGAAGCAATCTATGAAAAAGCAAGAAGAAATGGGTCTGAGGTATGTATATCCTGAATCTCATGGCTTGTAAACCTGCCTGTCAGGGAAAAAGCTATGTTGTGTTAATAGTATCTAATTCAAACTGATTTACATTCACCAGGGCCAGTCCATTAAAGCAAAGAACATTAAATGAGGTAAAATGTTGATTGTGACCTGAGATTTTATATTTTAAAGTCGCTGATAGGTGTTTTCTCTAGACAACCTGGGCCACCTAGAACTGATCCACTTAAACGGATGTGGTTCCACCTGGTCTTGAGTGTCAGCAAATTGCTCTGCAGCCTGAAAGATACCTCTAAGCAGTAGTTACAAACTAGCCAAGTACCTTTGAGGTGTGTGGAGACAGCAGCAAGTATAAGAGAATAACTATTTACTCATCTTGGAAGTCCTGACTTACTGCATTCCTTGCTTTTGTTGTCTTTCTTTCTAGACTCTGCTTCCTTCTTTTCTCTAGCAGACAGTGGCACATACTTGCATATTTGAGCTCTAGTGTCTTTCTCCTACTTCCTGTTATTTTCTAGTTTTTTCTTTCATCTTTTCATAAATTCTCTTTTTTTTTTTCTTTGTCTTATCAGTTGCCACTTTTGTACATGCGTGTATTTCTGTTTCCTGCCTGTCTTGTTCTTGCATAGCTGGTGGAGGTAAAAGCCTGCTCATCAAAATCAGGAAAAGAAATCCTGAGCCTCACCCAGGTGAGAAGGTTTCTCCTCCTTCCCCTTATGGAGCATGAGGAAGGGATTAAGGATGGGGGCAGATTTTTGGTTTTTTTGCTAGCTTTCTCTTTCCAGTATTGTGGACTATGCTGATCTGAAGCTTACATCCTTTACTGGTCCTGGAGTAATACTGTGACTTTCCAGTTGTTGACTTTGTTCCTGATAATCACCATATAACCAGACATCTGATCCATCAGCTATTCCTCTTTTTGCTTGCCATTATACCCAGTGCCAACTGTCTCCTAAAACCTACCCCTGCCTTTTGTTGGAAGGACATTAAATAAACAGTTTGACAGGCCCTGTTGCACCTCTTTAGTTTTTCCTTCATTCCTACTTCTAGAAACCTGTCAGGAGACCAGTCCTGTTCAAATTGCTGCATTTTAATGCTCTCCTCTCTTTATTAGTAGGCCATTGGCTCCCACTGCTTCTCAGCCACCTGTAGCTTAAAAATTGTTTTACTTGTTACACATTGTGCAGACTCACTTTTCTGCTTTTTCTGGCAATTGCTCATCTCTTACTCTGAAGATCCTGTAGTTTTCTGGAGACCTAGAGGACTCTGGATTCAGGCTAGTCTGACTGTACCCTATTAAAATAGATTCTTTCAAAGTTAGTAATGCTTCTTCAGAAAATAATTCTCCAAGAGCAAGTGGATTCCTCATACCCTGCTGTTAACTTTTTTTATAAACTGGACAGAAGACGCTCTATTCTCTTGCCACAAACATGTTGGATTAATGTTACCAAGGAGAAGAAAGATTGACCGGTGTATTTTCCACTCTATCTTATTGTACAAAATATAAGTAAGCATGTGTGGTAAAAAGAAGACAAATGAAAAATAAGATGTAGGGAATAAGAACTTGGCAACCAAGCAGGTAGTGGAAAGTGATGATGATGCCAATATTCTGGTAGAAGAAAGGAAGATGAGCACAGGGGCAGATGTGCAGCTGTGATAAGTGATAAGCTCTGATTGAAAGACCCAAGGGCTGTGACTGGAGATCTGGGCTTAGGAATGTCTATACAGGGTGGGGCTTCCCTTCAATTTGCTTGTGGTATGTGCAATTGCATTGATCCTCCTGTATCATTCTGGAGATCATTTCACTATCACACCTTGAATTTATTTCTTGGTAGAAAACTTACTGATCTATTTGGTTCCTAGTGAATGACCTCAGATATGGGTTTGAATTTGCCACTGAGTTGTGGTGAAGTGTGGATATGTCTCTCTCAGTCTCCCAGTACTCACTTGTGTTGCTTGACCTTGATACAGAATATCACCAATGCTCCTCCTTATCTGTTGGTTCTTTCCCTGACAGCAGCGTTTCTTTCTGTTGGTGATACTGTTTTCTTGTAGAAGGTGTGCTGGTCAGCGAAGGATTGTGTGATGATTCATGGATACAGAACAGCCCACACACAGGTCTTAAATCCCTGCTGGAGTAGAGCCCTGACATGTGATGACTATAGTTTTCATTTGTTGTTCCTCATGTACAAGCCTTTTGGGTCCCAGGTGAAACAGATGATCAGAAGACTGACTGGCGTTTCTTCTGCAAATGATCTTTTGATTGAGAAGCACAGCAGTATCCAGAAGACTCTTGTTTACAGCCAACTTTAACATTGCAGAGATTCTGACAGATTCTCCTACTAGAGAAAATTATAGAGAGATGCAGGTTTCTGAGGGGCAGCTGTGTGGTGATTGCAGCTTTGAAGTGTGATATGAACATACTGTGTCCAAGGGTGGGGAGCACCACCTATGACTGCTAGAACTTCTCCACACTCCTTTGTGTTAGGCTGTAGTTCAATGAATATTTTGGCCTGGCAGTGCTGAAGAAGCAGTCACTCTTCTTTGCCAGCACAAGTATTTACATGGCCATCCTGTGAACTGGTTTGGGGAACTGATCCATCTGAAAAATAAACTGGCAAAAGAAGTGCTCCTGGTTCAGTGTTCGGATGTTTGTGCTGGCACAGAGGACTGGCAGATGGTGAGACTTTCTTTCAGCAGCAATGCAAATTTATGCCAGTTTAAAGTGTTTGCCAAACTACAGTCTTAGTTTAGCACTTGTAGTGTGATTCTCCAAAAATTTGCCCTTGAAAATTCAAACACTTTAAGAAATCTTCACTAACTATGTGGTTTTTTTCTTTCTTAAATTATCTTTTTCTTGCTCTTTTAAGTTCAGTGTGAGACTTGGTTCTTGCCATTGGAAACACATTCTTCTGTCCTCCAAGAATCTTTCTTAAAACAATTTTATACAGAAACTTTGCTTGTCTACCCACCAGGTGATCCCATGTAACATGTACAGTGGAAACATCTATTTTCTTCATATGAAAACTGATGTCTCCCACACTCCCAGCTTCAAAACCAACCTACTCTTAAGCTTATTGGCTGTTCCTATCCATTGTTCTAGAGTTTTATTAGCATCAAAGATGTTCTTGACTTCTCTGTTTCAAGACAGAGCTGGATTGGCATCATCTGCCATGAACAGTGTGCTGCAGCTTGCTACTGTTTGCTGCTGGTAAGGAAGGTCCCTGCTCAGCCCCATCCCCTTGTGCCAGCTCCAGTACTTGTTCTTCTTCAGGGGCTCTATCTGATATGGGCAGTTTCAGTACTATTTCACATTTCATGTCCTGATCATTTCCTCTCTGTTGCTTGGTGCATTGGGATAGCTGTATGAAATTCTGGGTTGGTGTGTTGCTTGTTTTTCCAAACCATTTTTGACTATAATAGGAATTCATGTTTTTTAGTTGTTACTGGAGATAAGAAACCTGCAACATTGTAGTTTGTGCTCATCAGTGATTTCGGTACACTGTGGATAATTAATTTTTTCCTGTCAGTGATATAAATGATTTTTTGTCCATGTTGCCACTTTGATGTCCTGCCTCTTCTGCACAGAATGGGCTCATTTAATACTGCCTTAGAATCAAGTGGGATGTTTCTCATCATAGCTGTACAGCTCGAGAGGAAGAGCTGTCTTCCCTTCCCTGTGGCCTCTTGGACTGAAATTCTTTGCAAGTGATGTCCTGCCAAGTCATAGGACTGTCTGAACGGCAGTTCAGATCCCTGGGTTAGTTGTATCAGTAACCTTGACTGGTTGGTTGAGAGATGTTTTCCTTTTCTCTCGATGGTTCTTCATTTCTGAATAGGCTGCTAGCTATTTCCTGAAAAAACAAATCAGCAATATATTACTCTCCTCCGTGGTATTTACCATGTTCATTAGATTTGTGATTTAGTTGGATGTAGCCTGTCTTTGGTTAATATCTGATGGCTCTTGGCTTGAATAGGCCAGGTTGCCACTGAAATTGTGCAGGATGCTGTCTTTCTAGTTGCTTCTGTCTTTCTTGTTCTGTACTGGGTGCTAGTACGTATGTTTGTACCTCTAGCTATGTACATAGCATACTCGAAATCTAAATGAAGGCTTTCTCCTGTAGCAGAAAGGAAACTTGTTACAAAAGGGAAACGGATACTCTATATAAAGCAAAAATTTCTTCTTGCCTATCCGGAGACTAAATCTTTTCTCTTTAGGCTCTTTGGAAAGCTCTTGTACAAAGACAGCACTTTTTTCAGTTCAAACATTAATTTTGGGAATTTTGTGAGTGGGTTGGGTAGTGAATTCTTCAGTAGGGCACTCGTGGGGCTCCTTGGCTCTTGTGCTGCTGTATTTTGTTACTTTTCAGTGGGGGAGTGACTGCAGACAATGCAAGGACTGTACAAGTGTTTTTTGGAAATAAGCATACTCAGATTATATCAGTTCAAGTTCTTTATTCATTGGCATGTTTTTTACACTTCACTAAGAAAACAGTATTTTGAGAACAGTATTTTTGGTGACTAGAACAGCAGAGTTATTTGACTTTGCAGTTACTACTGAGTGAAATAGTCGTTATTTATGATACCCTTTTTGTCTCTGCATTTGTGACTTACTTAGACCCTTCAGAAGGAGGACTAATGCTTGTCTTTGAGGTCTCTTGGGAAAGTCATTTGGTGCTGATGAAATCCTTGTAAACTCTTTGAGTTTCTGAGGGTTGTTGGTTAATGATGGGTGGTCAGGCATATTTCCAGTGCAGGCTTGTGCCAGAATTAGCTGGTAAGTGGCAGTCATAAGCTTCAGGTCAAAATCCACTCGCTGTTCCAGGGCAGCGTCTGACAAAAATAGAGCAATGCTTTTATGCACGTAACAGCTGCTTACACTTGAAGACTTTCTTGTTCTTTGGTATTTAACTTAAAACTGCTTGAGAGTATTTTTGTTAGCATATGGTGTTATAAATAGGAATCTGGTAGAAATGTGCGTGCCTGCACGTCTGTGCAGAGGTTTTGTGTGTGGAGGTAGGGTGGTTATCGATATGTGTGCGTAGTGCTCTGACAAAGAGATGAAGTCTGTACCTGTAGGGTAGCTAATGGGGCCTAAAGAAAAAGGTTATTTAATACCCAAGGATTAATTTTACACATTAATTTAGGCTCAGACTAGCTTAGAGCACATTGTTTGACCATGAAAGCATTCTGCATTGTAGAAATTATGTACAACCTTGAAGAGATGCTGCTGTGTCACTTCAATGTGCTGCGGTGAGAGCAGAGCCTAAGACTGCCTTGCTTTGTTTCAGCAAAAACAAACATGATGTTGGAAATGATACAGAGGTGAATGCAGTGAGGGAGATTTTCCTTTTGGTCCTAGCAGGGTGGAGGAATTGTTGCATTGCCTGTAAAGTTATAAAATGCACTAAATGCTGAAGACTTTAGGGCCTTATATGTATTTGCTTTGTTTGGTTTGTTTTTCCTGGGTTTTGTTTGGTTTGTTTGGTTTGTCTTTTTGTATGAAGATATATTAAATCTGTTTCCAGGAAGAGCTTGTGTTATCAATTCACATAAATTTGTTCTGTTGATAGCTTGAAATTCTTGGTGAGGTGGCAGAGGCTGTAGGATTCTCTGCTGGGCATAGTCTTGCTGTGGTTTGCTGCTCTTCTGGTATGCCAGGGTCTGTTATCTTCCTGCTTGAGTAGATCAGACAGCTGTAGTTATATAGTTATAACCATCTTGAAGTTACTAATCAAGTGAAACAGAAATGTTTCAATAATAGTTTAGCCTGACTGTTGTGATAACGTGAAATTTAAATTGCTATAGATTAAAAACTTGTCCCAACTTGGAGGCAGCAATCCTCATATGTTTAAGTTCTCTGTGCTGTGAAAAAGTCCAGGGATGCAACATGTGTAAGGTTTCCAAAGCAGTTTATCATTGGTTAATAATGTATCTCTCTTGTTGCTGCTCACTGTCCTGTTCAAGCATCTGTTCAGGCAGCTAAACCTTGCCCTGGATGCCAAGATCCCTCAACAGCTTCTGCTGTATTCGAACAGTGTGTGGTCTGTTCTCTGCTGAAGGCATTGGGCCCTTCCAGTTTCAGTGGTTGCTGCATTGTTGTTCAGGCAGCTGGCATGCAGCCTTACTGCTGTGAGAAAGGAAACTGTGGCCAGTTGATAAGGGCATCTTAAACTGACTCCTTTTCAGCTGGCACACTGGATGATGCCCAGTGAAATAGATGCTGGCTGAATCGTTCCTCTGTTTGGCTTAACCTTATTTGTGTGTGCTTCAGCCTCTCTATGACAGCACATCAGCCAGGCAGTAGCGCTGTTCATTGTGGTGGATTTGCTCTTTCAGGTCATACAGGGAGACACTGAGAGAGCTAGGGCTGTTTATGTGGCAGAGGAGAAGGTGTGAGGGGGCCATACCTGTGTGTACAGATACTTGATGGGAGGAGTAAAGGACGGGGAGCCAGACTCTTGGCAGCAGTGCTCAGTGGCAAGGCAGTGAGTATGCTCACATGCAAGAAATTCCACTGAAAGCGTAAGAAACACTTTTTCTGTTGTGAGGAACCAAGAAGCAGGTTGCTAGAGAGATTGTGGAGTCTCCATCCTTGGAGATACTCAAAACCTGATCACTGGTCACGCAGCCTGCTCTGGTAACCCACCTCTGAGCTGTGGTCTGGACTACATGATCCGCAGAGGTGCCTGCCAACCTCAGTGCTCCCAGGAAAAAAAAAATACTGCAATTTGAAATGGAAAAGATACAAAACAAGCCAAATTTTGCAATCTATTAAAATATTTTTTCAAGCAATGGCACTATCAGTATAAGTTCTGCTCATGGCGTCTCTGAATGAAGTTACTAGGAGTCTGTCTCCCTACTAGTGGTCATTTGCTCCCTGAAGGATCATTGTGGTCAAATATGCCAGTAAAGTAACTATTTGAAATACTCCTGCCTTGGATCCCTTTTGGTCATCCAGGTGGTCTTTTACTGAGTCTCTGCTGCTGCCTCTTTCCTGTTTTCTCCCAAGTTGCCTGTTTTTCCATTCATATGTGCACTCATAGCACAGTCCTTTCCTAGCATAGCTTGCTGATACAAAGCATGTGTACACTTCACAAGACTGATTTAAGCAAACGTTTAAGAAATTAAAGTCAGTTACCTGTAGGGGATTAATACTTTCTCTCCAAAATTATTTTGAGGTTATAGATGATCTTGGATCCACTTCTGTACTGAGAGGGCATAGTGTAGCAGGCATAGTTATCCTTTTCTTGCAAGACAGACAGAAAAATGAAATATGCTGTTTCAAAGCCACAAACTACTAAAAAAGTGCTTTACTTTTAATATTTCACATGTTTTTACTTTATTTATGTAGTAAATTTGTAACAAACATCTGGCCAAATATTATTTTTGGTGCATTTCAGTTTTATTTTACTTATGAAAAATTCCACCCACTCCATATTAAAAAGATAAGTGTGGGGAGGTAACATTTGAACTGGTAAGAGTCAGGCTTATGTGTTTTGCCAGGCTGTTGAGTAAATCAAAAAACTGCAGCTCTCAAGTTACAATCCTTACCTCTTCCATCTACCTTGTGGTCATTTTCTTTCATCTGTATTCCCCACACAAACTTGCTGCTCCTGCCTGCTTCCATCCTGCCTGTGTTCCCCTGGGGACCTTGTTCTGCAGTGGTGTGTTCCTTTCCTGTTGAGGGAGAGGGGAAGGGAGAAGGAACAGGTGCTGAGAGAGGCCAGCTGCCCCAGCTGGGGTGCAGAGGACAGGACTTGCCTCAGTTGCTGCTCTCTGCCAGGTACAGCAGTTGCAGGCACCCTGTCAATGGCCTGTCCCTGCAAGGACTGTGTGAGAGAGATAAGAACCACGTGCCTCTCGGGAGATGTCAGCTTGGCCATCCCTACCATATATCTAGTGGTAAATTGGAGCCAGATGGAGTTGTGTTCATCTGAAGTGACCTTCTGTATGAACTAGATGCTAGGCTATGAATTGTAGGTCAAAGCTAAGCTAAGTTTTTGAGGAGTATCCAATCTTACTGTAAAAAACACCTAAAATGTAAAGCCATTTGTTCCCGTTGTTCAGATGCTGAAGACCCACTCTGCTCAAAGCTTACTTACCCTTTTTGCACTCTGGCTAATTTGGTTTAGGTTCTAGCAGGCTGCCTTCTTGTGTTTGCTCAGTGGGAGTTCTTCCTTATCAAATGTCTGTTTCTCACAAGTATTTGTTATCTATGTTTATACTGTTATGTAGTTGGTGTAAATAATCAATAATTGTTCTGTATATAAAGCTTCAAAGTGTATATAAAATGATGTTCTCATATACCATCTACCTCTGGCAATCCAGGAGCTCTGAGACGGAGGTTGTATCTAGACCACTGCCTTAATACGTGCAGATGGATGGACACATTTGCCATTAATTTATGTAATCTTGTTTTAAAAGCCATTTGTACTTTTGGCCTCTGCAACATCCTGTAACAGCGAGTCCTGCAGTTTGATTAGATGGAAAAGGAACTTCCTTTTGTTTAAAACCACTGATGGTGATTTCAGTGTCTCCTAGACTGTATTGTGAAAACTCACTTCCCAGTAGTTTTACTTGTCATACTCTTTAAAAAAGGCTGACATTTGCTTGCATTTTTTTTCTGCTGACACGCTTTCCCTCCTAAATTGAAGAATTGTAGTTTTTTAGTGTTTATCCAGTGGGTACTGTTTCATGATTCTAGTTATTCCTGCTGCACTTCTGTGCAGCTTTTCTGGTTCTGCTGATCAAGGTAAGGCAAGCAGAAACACAGTATTTAATGTACAAATATATCCTGATTTTGTATGCTGGCAGGGTGATGCATTCTGTGTTGCCTTTCCTTGTTTAGTGATTTATGACACTTTAGTTGCTTCCTCTGCTGTGCTGAGATGAAGTTTGTGGGAGAACAGCCTGTATTTACTGATTTTTTTTTTTCTAAAGTGATGGTATCCAGTTTAAAAGACATCACTGTATAAGAAAGCTTTTTTTTTTTGGCCCACAAGGGGTATTTTTTTGCATTTTGCCAGGGGTATTACTCTTTTCTGAATTTCACCTCCTATTTTGTTGTTTAGACACTTGGTATCATTTGACACCCCTCTGTGTGCCTTCCTGCAGTCAGGGCTGGGAGGGGCTGCAGCATATTTAGGTATTGCAGGTAAGCACCATCACTCTGCTCCTTCACCCCATTTTCCCAGGTCATGGAGAAATAGTACAGTCCTCTGGGAATCCTGCTGGTAACACCTCATTTTTCTCTAAAAGGAGGTTAGTTTGATGTAGTGAAATTGCAGCTGGAATTTACTATTTTCTTGGTCTTTCCTTTGCCTGTTTCATTATTACAAAATGCCTTGGGAGTAAGATCCATGGTTCAAGTGCTTTATATTTAAAAATGTTTAATGTTTGCATTAAAATTTATGGGTTGAGTAAATTTGTATTAAATCTCCACTATAGCTTGGACAAGATGACATGTAATGACTCTTGTAGGCCTCCTAACACCTGGCACAGACTCAAGAACAACACAGGAGTTCCTATACTGGAGTCCTGACTTTGTCATTTTCCTTAGTGAAAATAGAAAATGGGAGTTGTCTCACTCATGAGCCAAGGCTATGCCAAAATTATATTGTCAGAGGTAATAAGATAAACATACATTATTTTTACCTGTTTAGTCCTATAGCTTTATAAAGGACACTGTAAACATGGAAAATAGTATTCCACTGCAGGACATGAGATGTAGATGAAGATACTATCAACTAGCTTTATTTTCAGTTTAGTTGTCTCATACAGCGACTTGAATTTAGCAGATTTCTAGTTTTTACGGTGTCTTTTACTCTTTCTGCACTCACATCCTGCTACTTTGAAGGAACACACCCACTGAAAGACAAAGCTAGTAATAAATGATGCTTCCTCACCATTGAGACTTAGAGTTCTGCAATTCAACTTAGAATAGCTCCATATTAAAACCCCAGAGAAAACTTGCCTTTGAAGAGCAAAAATTCCAGTGCACCCCCCTCCCCCTCCGCTTTCCTCCTCCCCCCCCCCACCCCTTCCCTTTGGGAACAGCTTTCTGGAGGGAGTGATGGAATTCTTCAGGGGCTCAGTAGGGAACAGAATTTGCCAGTGATGGGAAGATGGAGTTCCTTTGAGATTTTTTTTTTCCCTTTGAAAAATCTGTTACACTTTTTTTTTCATCATCTAGCCTTCATTTTTAAGGAATGGTTATCTTGGTTTGTGAACCCTTAATTGAGGGTTGTCTTTACAGAGGAAGTAAATTCTTGGTTTCTGGAGTAACTCTCAGTTGTCTTTGTGGTGGCTATATCACATTGCTTGTATTGATCCTGGAAATACAATATATCAGTCTTCTTACTGGTTTGTCTGTGCCGAGTGGGGGATAAGTTGATCCATAGGCTTGAGGGCAGAGCTGGCATTCAGAGAGGTAAGTAGCTTTTTGTACGGCCACTCTGAGCCAACATTTTACCTGGAGTACAGATGATGTGAGCAGCCTTCTGCATGCAGTGGCTGCATATGAGCACAGTGCTGTGCATGGAGCATTAGCTTTTTTCTTATCACTGGTTGCAAATCTGTGTGCTGAGAGTAACCTTTGATGTCCAAGGTGTTTCGTGGTGTGGTTCATTAAGGGGCCGGAAGACACCCAAAAACAATTCCAGCTGAGGCCTGCTGAGGTATCTCACTCTTTAGTGCTTGCAGCTTGATTTCGTGGGGTTAGTAGCAGGGCAGTTGCAATTAAAACCCATCCTGTGGGACTTGCTCCCTTCATTACTGCAGCACATGGTTGGCAAGTGCATCCACTGTCCACAGGTCCTTGCCCACTCCTTCCCATCCTCTCTGTTCTTCCCTACAGCCTTTCTCTGGCTTCATAGTCAGCTTTCCTCTTCTTGGTTGTCCATCTCTAAATAAATGTGACTTTGAGAGGATACAAAAAAACATTTGGGGATCTGTAGTGTCTTTAGTATAAAGATGCAGGGCCATTTACTACATAGCAGAAATTAGTAAACTTGTTGGCTGCCCACAGATAATTTCTTGAAGTGCAGTCTCCTGTTTAGAAACTGCTGCCCAGTGTTAGTGTGCAGTATTAGATACATGTTTTAGGAGATCTGTTGTTTATTTTCAGTAATTATGTAGAAATTTTATTTAAAAACATGGTCTCTGCCTGAAAGACTATTTTTGCCAGTCCTGAAATCTGAAGTGATTGCTTGCTGACTTGAAGGGGAATGACTGTATAGAATTCTGGAATCTAAGATTTTTAGAATTAGCTGCCGTTCTGTTTCTTCCTCTAGTTCTCGTGATGCTCGGCATTACTTTCCCCCTTTCAGTAATGCAGACTTTTATCAGTGTTGCCATTCCTTCTGGTGTCTACTTTCTTCATCTTCCTTTAATTTCACTGTACATTGTCTGTCCATCAGTAACTTCCACTTCTGTTGCTTGAGTTGATGATGATGAGTTCATATGTTGAGTGTGAGTTGTTTTGGGTTATTTGCAGACCGAGGCAAACACTTTGTCATCCATTATGCTCTTGCCTTTTTTTTTTTTTTTCTTTAATTGGCACAACATTAAGCTGGGAACAGGCTTTACTTAAGCTCTGCAGATCTTGTATGTAAGTTTTATAAATATGTGTTGTGGAACAGTCTTCTTGGTCTGATGTGACACCTCTGATCTAGTCTACTATTGTTAATGCCTGCAATCTCTCCCCAGTGAGTGCTGTTGATTGCAAAGCCCTACCTGTCCTTTGGTTTACCAGGAAGGTTTCTGCTGACTGGATTTTTAGGGACATACAGATAAACCTTTCTGCAGAAACACAAAAAAAGGAGGTATGCATATCCTGTCTTGAAATCCATTATTTCTAGATGGGGTGTGGAATAGTGTGCTTCTCTTTCTTAATAAATACAGTGCTTTTAAGAAGGTTTAAGAGTAAGTGCTGTCTGCATGCTAACCAAGCTGATGTAGAGATTTTTGACTTTCTATGTGAGCATTTGAGGGGAGAGGTCCTGTGCTCTTCTGTATGCCTTGGAAAAAGTCTCAGTGACAAGTTGTTGAAGAGAAGCTCTCTTGTTCCTGTCAGGTTTTGTACACCATGGCTTTGTTGCTTACATCACCACTTTGTGTAGAGTTTGGATTCCATCACCTTCTGATTTTTAGAGTGGGAAATTTGGAGTTTAAGGTTAACATGTGACTTCTAACCACAATACCTGTTGCGTTCTAGACAGTCACGACCAGTTTGATTGACAGTAGCTTTGTCACTTAACATTAACAGGCTTTTTAGTTGTTCATAGG
This sequence comes from Phylloscopus whistleri, assembly GCA_017589585.1. Classification (NCBI taxonomy): domain Eukaryota; kingdom Metazoa; phylum Chordata; class Aves; order Passeriformes; family Phylloscopidae; genus Phylloscopus; species Phylloscopus whistleri. The sequence continues at coordinate 627,810 of JADMLD010000177.1, forward strand.
AAAGGACTAATCTATGGAGAAGCCTACTTGCCTTTTAGGAACGGTGAATAATTTGATATATACATATATACACAAAATACTTTTTTTGTTGTTGTTGAAATAGTGGCAAAGATGAAAAGAGGTAACTTTTTTGATTGGATTTGTTTTCTTCATAGCAGCTGCCTAATGCCAGGTATAAACCGACTTGGAACAAACCAGATGGGTCCCTTTTAACCAGTTTGTAGTTGATAATGCAGCTTGTTCCACTTTTTCCAAGGCACGAGAACGATGTGTTTTTCCATCATGCTGGTCTCCTGGGCCAGTGGTTGTGATTGATGGGGAGACTGGGAAAAAGCCTGTTGAAGCAGCACCAAGGAGCTCTGCAGGAGGTCCTGACTTGGAGATGATCTTGTTGCTGCCATGAACATAAACTCACTGTATGGTCAGCTGAATTGGCATTTCAGAAGACAGTGGGGCTTTTGTCTCAGTCAGACAAGCACAGACAGTTTCCTCAGGTGTTTTTTCCTCCCTGGAGTCAGTGCTGAGTATGAGATCTTTCTCGTGCTCACAAGGCTGCATGCTCCTAGAGCAAATACATTGAATTCCTGAGCCGCTCTCCTCCAGGAGTTCCACTGAGGCAGCACAGCCTCCCCTTTGCAGCAGAATGCCTCCTTAACCTGAAATGACATGGCTGGCTCTGCTGGGACACACAGAGAGGGGGTGGGTTTGGGAGTCACTTTTCCAGCTTGGCATGCCAGCGTCAGCAGTCCTGCTCCTGGTGTTTATGATCAGCCTGCAGTGCTGCATGGCCTCAGCTGTTCCTCAAGGCTTTGCCCAAGGACTGATGGGAACTGAGACAGCTGGAATACCAGTAGATTTGTTTAATGCTTGCATGCATTTGAATTGGATACACTGGGTGATCTGGTTAAAACAACAGAACCCTTAAGTGTTGTTTATGCCAGCTGGGAAAGAGGCCCTATTACAGGACTGTGGTGGGATTGTAAAGAAAAGCTTGGATGGAGACAGTTTATGTGTGAAAGCCCATAAAAAGTAGCATGGGCAGAGTCAGCATTTCTTGCATTTAAATTGTAGGTGGCTTGAAAGCATATTACAGGCTGCTCCTTGCTGCTTTAAACCTTAGTCAGACTTCTGTGCAGTGCTAATATAAATTAGATCTGTCTATAAATAAATGTCTAAGAGCATTTCAGTGCATAGTTACTTCTTTTCCTGTAATATATAAATAATTTCAAAGAATTGTCTGGATTTTAAGAGTAGGAGTGAATGCTATAGTATATGGTGTGAAGTATGGAATTCTGAATCACGTATGTCCCCTTGAAAATAGCCTTAAAATCTGTTTTAAGATCATTCTCCTTGTCATACTGTTTATGGCCGTAAATCTTGCTGTGGTTAAAATCTAGAGGTGGCACCTGAGGCCTAGATTTGGACATTTTGCTGCATCTACATGAACATTTACTGAACTTAAGGAACTTGCAGTGCACAAGTATTTCCAAGTATCTGGCTAACCACAGTACTAAACACACAATCCTGTTCCCATGCAGTTGTGCAACATTCAAGTTTATACATAGATACCTTTCCTGCAAGCTAAATTTCAGTTATGTGGCTACTTTGTTCCCTAAAACAGAAACAAAATTGCAGTTTTAAGTAAGAAACAAATCTCCAGCCTAGTAGTTTGCAAAATGATTTGTATGGTTTGTCTTCTATAGGAAGGAAATTCTAGGCTTCTCAGTGTGTATAGTTTTGAGGAGAGAATGGCAGAAACGACGAGTGACATTCTTTAAATGACAAATTTCTCAGCCATTTACTTTCACAGATAATACAGTCAGGTTTGATTTTAAAAGAAAAAAAAAATAACCACCGCTTGCCCACCTTAATCCTTAATGTTTCTTCCTTCCCAGCCTCTCCTGGTGCTAAGATGCCCCCAGCCTTGATGTTTGGGCTAATATGCATGCTTTTTTATTTTTTTTTTTAAGGTAGTGTGTCACAGCATCATTAAGGTTGAAAAAGACCCCTTGAGTCCAGTTGTTGAAAGTTTACCCAGTAGATCTCAAACAACTGAAAAATTTCACTGATAATACATACTAATCTAAGAATAGGTAACCATGCTTTTTTGTATGTTGTGCATCAGTGTGCCTGCTGATGTCATGTGGTTGGCTCTGGAAATCTGGTGTGCACAAAGTGCTGTCAGAATATATTTTAAGTGATGTAGCTGAATGAGACTTAACTTCGTACTATTTTAGTGCACTGTTGTAATTTGCTTTAGTGTTATGTTATTTTTAGTTGTTAAAGATGTTGCTGCTCTGTGCCCTTTTTGAATGGGCAATGATGAAACTAGGAAGTTGAGTAGTCTCATGTGCGAGCAGAAAGCTTTGTCCCATCTTGGGGAAAAAAGTTTCAAAGTAGTTATTTTCTAAATGGTTTTATTCATTTCAAAGCAATTACAGTGTTCAGTTAAAAACAGACTCTTAAAATTTGTGTTGACTGACTTACTTCTCTGACAAATTTTTATACAGCGCCAAAACAGTGAGTCATGAGTCTGCTTCTCTTGAAGGGAATGGGGAGTTAGCCATGGAGGCCTGCCAATTCTACAAACATATTTAACATTATTCAACAGTTGTTTGAATCTGAAATGTATTGGTCAACTTATTTAATCATACTGTAGACAGATTTAAACTGACACAAATCAAAGTATGCTTTAGACCTTCCTAGCTGCAAAGCCAAGTGTTGTGTTTTCTCCTCGGCTTTTAAGTGAGCTCTCTGCCTCTGGTGACAGTGCTTTTCATCTACTTTCTTTGGGAAAGAAGTTAAGTGTATCTAGGGGATTTTTTTGTTTGTGTGTTCTGTGTTGTTGACCTGTTTTTTTTAGTTTGCAGTAGACTCTGATATCAAAACTATCAGAATATGTTATGTTGAACCTTAGGGGAGGGAGCTATTACTGCTTTGAAGCACTGACATATCTTGGATGTGCAGATTAAGTTAATGGAAACTAGGGCTTCATAAGATTGAAGGATTGCAGGTGTATTTGCAGTGCCTTCACTGACTCAGTTTTAAAACAGAACTTTTTGGTTAAACTGGCACAATTTTGAGAATAGGCACGTCCCCCCTACCCTGGCTCACAGCCTGGAAAATGCCACTGTGTTGTGTTATAGAAGATACAGTCTTTGTTTTTCCTTGCCGTTTGTAAGCTGACTCAGCCCTCTCTTTGCCTTTGGAGATTTGAGACTTCCAGCTTTACAAGCTGAGGTATAGGAGAGCAGAAAAGCTCATTAATGTTTAAGCACTTTTATCTCAGTTTAGTAGCCATGAGAGCTGCAGAACTTCAGCTGGGAAGTGTGTTTTAGATCTCCCTGTTATGTCTGTCTTTAGCACTGGTTTCATTTGCTCATGGGTTCACCTTTGGAGATGTGTTTCTCCAATTGCCCTGCTCTCCTCAGGGCTCAGTCAAACCCTCCATGCAAGGAACATGCCTTCTGCTGCCCCCATGTTCAGAATTGATACCATCTCCCCCTGGTTAATGCCTCTTGCTTGATAGTTTCATAAGAGCTTCTCTATGCTATTTTTTATTTGTTAGATGCATTCATCAAAGTGTAAGCACATCCCATGTGCGCAGTCATTTCCTGAGTATCAGACTTAAGCAACTGCAGTTCTGTGTTTTTTCCTGTGCCATGTGTGAGAACTGATGAATCATCTGGACTCATATGCACATTTCTTCAGCAATTCAAGAGCTGAAGAGCATTTCTTGGAGCCTATGGGCATGCATGGATTAAAGAAATGATACTTGAAAATGAACTTTGCGTGGTCCTACTGTTGAGCACAATTAGAATTGAATGGTAAAGGGAGAGTACCAAACTAGATGTTGCTACAGTGAAAAATACCTGAGCTTGTTTTTGCTCAGTGGCACCATGGTTACATTCAACCTGTTTGGATCCAAACTCCATGTGGCTCTTCTGGCCCTAGTGAGCTCAGCTGAATCTGAACCACTGAACCAGCATAACAATTGCTGCCTTCTGGCTTGTGTCAGTTTATTAGGATGTTTGAAGTGAATGTGGTGAGCAGGTAAATGTCGCATAAAAATGAAGACAAGAATAAGCCATGACTTGAAGAGGAATTAACTGCTGGGTTGGCAAAACTTTGTCTTAAATTTGGTCTGAGAAATCGGCATCTGATTGGCAAGTTAGAAATAAGCAATGTGTAAAGGTGTTATGTTGCTTGATTTTGTATGTTTATGAAATGTGGTTCTATCCAAAGCAAGTAGAAACCATTGCATTGAAAAGCCTGGGAAGAAGGGAGGTAGGTCAGGTTACTGAACTCCCTAGAAGGTCATGGAAGATGTAATCCATGTACATAGCTGTGTGCTGATTCTATTAATAGTGTAAGCAGCTATGTCAGCTCTCAGTTTTTCCTCTCTCCCTTCCTGTCTAAGTTCATTTTTCATCTCTGTTCTTAGTTCAGTTTGCCTTCGCTTTGCCAAGCTTTCCAACTTTGCTGTTAAAACTTCAGCAAGATACCTGTGTTTGTCATCCTTGCCTCTTCAGTTGCTTGGGTTCTTTCCTGAAAGAGCAGCTTACTCGGTTTTTGCAAGAAGATGGCACAAATAGCAGCTGTAGTCAGGATATATTAGTTTGGGTGGTGGGAGTTGTTGGTTTCTGTTTCAGTATTTGGGGTTTTCTTTCCTCCACTCTGCAGCTGGGTGTTTACCATATCTGCAGAGAAAAATGCAAAAGAAAACAATGGTTCCAAACTCCTTTGCTAATGGACAAATTGAATGGCTGTGGTGGTAATTTAATATTAGGAGAAAGGGTTTAAAGATCAGTGATTCAAAGCTACTGCAACATTTTTATTTTTTTATTTATTTTCAGTTTTTTATTTATTTTAGTTTCTAACTTAGAGATTCCTCTCTTCTCTTGAGGACGTGTAATGTTTTGATTAATTTTTAAGCTCCTAAGTAGTGGTTTACTTTCCCCTTGTAGGTTCTCCAGATGATGATGACTGCAAGGCATGAATTTTTAATAAGAAATCTTTGCAGGGTCTGATATTTCTCTCCAGGTTTTCTAGTTTCACAATGTTGATGTGTGATTCTCTAGCCTTGCTTACTAAACCATGGAGGATAACACCAAGAAATTTTACTTAGATGGAAGTTAGTATAGAAATACTTAGATTAGCTGTGTCTCAGATTTATTTTACCCTTTTTTTAGATTGCTCTGTTTTGGGTAAGGCTGGCAGGAGTTTTTCCCTGTTGACATTTTCTTTATGTTGCAAGTTTCTGTCTGTGTTTGTGAAGGATTTGCAGAAGACTTGTGAATCCAAGCCAAGTTGGATGTGTAGGTCAGTAATCTTGATCCTGCTCACAGAAGGTGATACTAAACCAGTCTTTTGTTCCTTTGATTTGACTGTTACTTTGTTCAACTTGTGAGAAATCACAGCCTGATGTGTGCTTCAAGTGAAATGTATTTCCTCAGAACTCTTGTTTGTCAGGGTTGAATGAATTTTTGGAGTAGAAATACATCACAGACCAAACAGGGCTGGGTCATTTTGTAATTTGATTTTATTTTTCTTTGGTTCTTCCTTGAAGTGGTGTGTGAGGTTTTTTTCTTTCTTTGAATAATCTGTCAGATATCCAATGCCAAGGCTTCCCAGTGATGTCTTTGTGAGCACATCTGATAAATTTTGGTAGGAAGTCATCGGTCTTGCATTTAGACATCTTGTTTTGCTCACTGAGATTTGCAGTTCCTTCAGCAAACAGCAAAAGTGACATCTCCTTGACTGATGCAGCTTTAATCTGAGCTTAACAATAAAGTTTAAATATTAATATATTTAATATATTTGTTTAATAAATTAATAGAACATGCAATGTCTCAATTATATGTTTGTGGTTTGGGGGTTTTTTCCTCCCTTATGGAGTTTTGTGTTCTCATGTTACTGGTATTCTCCTCTCTTTCCTAAGAGTTTGCTTTAATATTTCCATTTTTTTAAGGAACAATACCTAAGCTTGCAGGCATCCAGAAGTGAGAGGAATGGAGAGGATAGAAGAAAAAGCTTCAGTTTGTTTACCTGCAAGTCTTCCTTCTTTATAGATGAGAGAGGCTGTCATACTTCTGTGTGAAAGGAGGCTGAGACTAGTCTCAAATGAAATCATGTTTTCATCTGCACTGTTGTACTGTGCTTCAACACAAGGGCTGAGTCTTAGCTGATGTGTCTTTACCTAGTGAAAGAACTGTATGGATTATGGTTGATTCCCTCTGATGTTACCTTTGTGCATTTTGTTGTTAATTAGAGTAATGCCTGACACGCTAGGGATGCCTATTCTTAGCAAAAAATCTGTTTTTTCAATTAGTTCTTCTGTTAACAACTTAATGTTGATGTTTTGAGCTGATGGCCTTCTTTTCCAGACTTAGAACATTTGCAAACAGAACATCTGTATGCGAATGAGTGATCAGTAGGAGCTTTAGTGTGTGAGTACTTCAGATTTGATAGACACAAGTTGGGCAGATATCAGTGTGGGGAGGGCACTTTCATGCTTTCTTGATTACTCATGAATTCCGGGGGCTATCTTAGGACAGCACTCATGTGCTAGACACGAGTGCTCAGCCTTGGGTTAAAGGAGGTTAATATTAAAAGTGTTGGCACAGGAATCCTGTGAGTGAACAAATTTAAGTGTGTGACTTAAATACATTTTTTGCAGAGAGTAAGTTTACTGAATGCTTAAAAATTGTAATGCCCAAGAAGGACAAAAGAGAAGGCTCCTTTTCTGTTATGAAAATGCAAGTAATGCCTTGAGTTGAATTAGCTGATTACTTTTATGGGACAACTGATGAGATGGGTGGCTCTTTGTTTTGGAAAGCTATCAACTTTATTGTTCATAGCCCAAAATGTTAGGGAATCTTGGACTTCCAGGTCTCAAATGCTTGGCTATTCTACCCACCACTAACAGTGTTTGGGAAAAAAATGTCACAGACACAATTTTTTTTTCTGTTCTTGATATACTTGTCTTTGCTTGCTTATTTGTACTGTAAAATGTTAAAACAACAACAAAGGCTTTGTTATTTATGTGGATCACTTCTTTGTGCTTTCCATGTAAGGGTAATCTTGCACTACATGACAGTTTGGCATGAAGTCACCTCACACTGTTGCACAAAGCAATGTATTGCCCATGTCCAATAAATTGTTATATTTTGTACCTTTCCTTATCATAGGTTAATTGGGGACATGGCAAAAGTAATGTATATTATGCTACAGCAGCTGAGTTGCAAATTTGTTTACTTTGCAATTTGCTGCTAAGGGCTGAGTCATTCTCAGTGTTATAACAAATACATATTAGATAAGTTATCGCAGCAAAACTGTTTCTCGTCATTTGGAGTTGATGATAGAAGTTTCAGACTCTTAAAATCAAAAACAAGAGGTCTTTTTAAACATTGAAAGTGTTTTAGACTCAAATGATTGTATGAAGTGAATATGGCTGCTCTTCATGTGAAGTTTTTGACAACTGCTGTTTCTGCACACATTCCAAAAAGTGTTGCTGGTCCTGTTTTTCTTCAGCAGTGTGATGTGAAATATTGTTTTGTTTCCTTGGAGTCTAAGTCATGATTAAAGTGAGAATTGGCATTGCTCTAGCTGCTTGATCTCAAAGTTCTCCTAATTCTGAGAGACTTTTAGTAGGTGTTTTCACACAAATAGAGAGCAACAGTTAGTGTCAGGATTTAATTTGCGTGATAGCTCTCAGCAGAGTCCCTTAAATTAAAACTTTCCTGCTATTAGGAATACTGTTACAGAATTGGACCTGGATCTGCTTTCAGCACTGTTCATGCTCCATGAGAGCTTGGTACGATTTATGTGGTACATGGGAGTTTTTTGTCAAGAGTTGTTGGCTTTCAGTGGAAACCAAATATCTTCCTCTTCCAGCTCAGCTTTGCTTTTGTTTTCTTCCTTTTTTTTTCTCCCTGTGAAAGGAAATTACAGAATTTCGTTATTTGGTGTCTTTAACTCACTGTTTTGATTTCTGTGCGTTTATCTTCCTGTGGCAAAAGTGATAAGTCACAGCTTTGCCAAATATTAGATCATATTCTTGATATGTGTAACGTTTTCATAACATGAGGCCTGTAATCATAAAGGCATTATGATTACACTAAAGAGGTTGGGAAGCTGAAGTGCCTATTCAAAATTAGAAGTATATTTGGATTTTGTATTTTTGAATACCTGTCATGCAGTGTAGTCACTTCCAGATGATGTGAATGAAGTTTGGCTTTATTTTTAGGATTCTTTAAAGTCACAGGCTTACAACTTGGCAGATACTATGTTCTGATTTCTGCCTAGACATAGCTACTAAAAACTGCTGTTTCTGTTAGTAGGGTATAGATGGAAATAAATATTTTTAACAGGTTTCTGCTACAGCAAAATCCATTCTGCTTACATGTGATATGCAAATATTTTACTGATTGAACTGCAAGTACTTTAAACTGTTTCTCAGTTTGCACAAAGCACAGTTTACCCAGCTACCTGCACTGAATGTATTCCTCAACACTTACAAGTAATACAAACTCTGACAATCTTTATTTATAGCATATTAAAGGCAAGGGGGGATTAAAATTACCAGTATAAAGCAAAAAACCCACTTTATTGGGAAAAGATTTTTTGTGTATTACATAAGGGGTGAAAGAGTTTGCAATGCAGAGGTCTGACTTAGAGTTCTAACTTAACCAGGCCAAATCTAGACAGGAATGGTTTTTTGTACAAGTTTTTACGTTTTTTTTCATACAGCAGGCAGTCACTGAGATTAGCAGTATGTTGCTTTGTTGGTAGAAACTCCCTTTTTTGTTGGGTTTTGTTTTTTTTTTTTTTTTAATTCATGGTGTTATTTCTTTCAGGTAGGATATTGTCACTGCAGCACTGCAGACATCTGAGCATTGTGGTGGCAGTGGGTGACTTGACCTGGAAAACTGTTCTGATCTCTTTTTAAAAACTGAAATAATTGTTATTTCCAGCAAAGGCATAGAGGGATGTGCTGTGCAACGAACTAGCCATGTGCTCTGATAGCTAATCAAGCTAATCAGGCCATCTGGGAGCAAGGGCCAGTTTGTTTCACACACACATCCGCATGTCTGAAGACTCAGAAATCGCCTTCCAGGGGTCTTTCAAGTCAGCTGAGCAAAGTGCAGCATGGGAAGTTTAATACACTGCAGTACTGGGAGTCGTTTGATGTCAGAAGGTTATTGCAGATTACTGCTCGGTGTCTGTTTTCCATTTCTCACTTCTTGACTAAAAAGGATGTTTTTGTTGTATGTGTAGGTTTGTTTCAACAAAGGTTCAAAGACCTCCTATGTACAGGACAAAACACAAGCCCAAGAATGCTCTTGGAGTGATCGAGTAACATGGGCTACTGGTTTTGTCTAAAAGTCTCCTTTAAAATAATAATTTGACATTTTTTGAGAAGGAATTCTTTGCGTTGGAAACACAGGAAAAAAAAGATAAAAAGATAGCTGTCTGAACTTGAGTCTGGAATATTTCTTATCACAAGGAGAAGCTATTACACAGAAGACATTCTTCCTCTCTTCTATGTCATTCAGGGGAGGGAAGTCTGAATAATTAGTCACAACATGAGACTAGCCCCACCTTTCATGCCTTAATTAAGTGTTCCTCTCAGTGTCTTTCATGCCTTTGTTGTCAACATCTATTTGTGTTCTAAACCAGTTTTTAACTAGAAAGAAAACACAGCTAAAAAAATGCCTTTGCATATTACTTCTGGTTTAATTTTTCTATTGCTTATGTAGTAATTACTTAAGAATTAATATAGATAAAATGTAGACTTTTCCCACATACAGAGATAAAAGTAATTCTTGTATCTGATTCTTTGACTCCAGGCTATGGTGGCTTGTTATCCAGGCAACGGAACAGGATATGTGCGCCACGTTGATAATCCAAATGGAGATGGAAGATGTGTTACGTGTATATATTATCTTAATAAGGACTGGGATGCCAAGGTATGCAAGAATTTCTTTCTAAAATGTTTTTTACATACATATATATATACACACACTTGTTACTGCACCGTTGCTTAAGGGTTTTGTTCATGTCTTTATTTCTGTGCTTTAGTTGTGTTTTTACACTATGTTGACTGTGGGTAGCCTTTGCCTCTCTAATTCTGTTGTTAGTGAGAGCAGATAGAGATTAAGTATTTATTTCCAAGGTTTTGAATGATGTCAGCAGGACCCTCTTGACAGTGAGATTGAAGGAAAGTGGTGAATGCCTCTCTAAACACAAAGAGAAGTTTAAGGCAATTTCATATATTCTTAATTTAATTTTTTCTAATATTCCTGTTGAATTTTGAGTTTACTGTTTGTGCAACTAGATTGCTTATTTGAGTATGCTTATAAAAAGAAAGATGCTGTAGCTTGGGAGCATTTTCAAGTAGGCCAAACATTACAGTCATTGCTGTGTCAGTAGAGTTCAAAGCAGCACAAGTCCTGTATCACTGTAGATACAAGGTGTAGAACAGATTTATACCACAGTTCAAGTGGTTACTACTAGTGGCTATGAAAAAGTGAGTTTTTAATAAGGATTTTCCTGGTGATTCAGTGGGACTAGGTAGATTTGAAGAACAGATGTAGCTAAATTGCAGTATTGAGACCATGAAAGAGTAATGCAAAGACAGCTTTGTTAATTCTTTGATTTCTCTGCCATTAGTGATGGAGAAGTTTATTCTCATCGTGTATGGGGAAAAAACAAGATAAAACCCCTGATGCTTCATCATGCTGAGGGAGCAGCATGTGGAAGAGTACATAGGAGCAGTCAGATTCTGTGCATTGCGTACACCAGATATGGATAACACAAACTGCAGATGAGAGTTGTTTTCTTTTTTTTTCCCTCATAACGTACTTGTGTAAAACTGGTAGATCAGAAAGCTGAGTCAGGTGGATGCACTTCAAGCTTTCTATTTCTGATGTGCTCTTTGACACATCAAATTGAATCCTACAATTAGAAAATAATTTTTTTTGCCATGATAGTATCTTGGCATGTAAATGTACAAATTGTACTAATCAACTTAAAGTGCAGCTTTGGGGCATTTTTAGTTGATTTATGGTTTCTCTCTTGGAAAAAAAAAAATACATACCAGAGTGTAAAAGTCAAGCAAAATACATTATCACAATAATTGTGAAAAAATTACTAGCTGGATATTTAATTTATGAACAGAGGCATTAATTTCCTGCAAAATCTATTTTAAATCACAAATTAATAAACTACCGAGTATATTGTTTATTGAAAAAGGAATCTCAAACTTTCTTTAGGAGAAGAAATGGATCTAAATTGTCAGTTGTTTGCTGACTTAGGTCACAGATGCCCCTGTAATTTATATCAAATTGCCTTGTTAGTACTTGCACTGTTATGTCTGTTACGACATGAAGGTCTATGGTGGCCATCTATAGTTAAATTTAACAACATCAACACCATCAGTAGGAAGAAATTAATATGACTTAAGTGTAATTAACCCCACCTACTTGTGCTTATTTCTAGACATACACAGGTAGGTTCAACTGTTTTCAAAACCTGGAAAGAGATCTAAATGGAGCCTGAGTAGTACAGATTCAAGCTTCAGTTTGAAGTTTCCTACTCTTTCCTTATTTTAATTACACATAAACTTGTGCCACAGTTAAATGAAATAATCTCTTTAATGGGGAAAGGTGAAACTCAGATGTGAAATGAAATGTTTCTCCCGTCTGTATCAAGGTGTTTTTAGCCACCTGTGTAGAATCAGTCAGTCTTGTCCATTTTTTTTTTTTGCCAATCAGTAATGCACCCCCCATTTAAGTTTTTACTTAAACATGAATGCACATAGCATTCTGAAATCACTCAGTGAAAAATGTGTTAAATATTTTGTTAAATGAAATGTATTGACAGAAAAGCCATAGATTCATAGTTTCTAGAGCACCTGATAAAGGCTTTTGTTTCAGTTCCAAGTGTCTGAAATATTTTCAAATGTGATATTCAGGACTCTTAAATACAATGAGACATGGCTCTCAAGCATTGTTTGAAAATATTTCATTTGTAGGTAAGTGGAGGCATCCTTCGGATATTTCCAGAAGGTAAAGCCCAATTTGCTGATATTGAACCCAAATTTGATAGACTGCTATTCTTCTGGTCTGATCGCCGCAACCCTCATGAAGTACAGCCAGCATTTGCTACAAGGTAGGAGTGATGGACTCTACTGCATGATGCCTGTCTGAGCAAGAAATGAGAAATTAGTGGCACTGGGAATTACGACGGGACAAAAAGGAGTTGTTTCTCTAATGGATGATTAGGCTTCCACTGTGGTGCTGAGTTTGTAGTGTTGCCTGATCTCTTACTTTGGAGAAAACCTCCCGTGAGTGTAGGTGGGAAGTTTCTGAGTGTGTGCTTGACAGAACTGGGTGGGAGCACACAGAGCCATAAGCAGACCCCAACTTAGCCAAAGGGTGCCATCTTCATTATTTCTCTGTAGTGGCTTTACACCCTTCTCCCCCTTCTCCCTTCCCTTTGTCCTTAGCACCCTACTGTGTTACTGGAAGATTGACTGGGTACTTCAGTTTAATGTTCCCTCTTGTTGGGAGGCAGCTGTCAGAAAATAGTAATTTTCAAACTAAGCTACTGCATTCTGATTTGGGAATTAGGTGAGAGTTGTGGAACAAAAACAACAATTGATACACAAATATTTTTATGGAGTATTAGAGGAGCTGCTCCCAGTCTGAAGCACAGGGGAAACTTGATCTCTCTTTTGTCCCTCAGTGCAGAGCAATGGTTGATGCTGAAGGTACCCACATTCACTGCCCCCACATGATAAGTGACATTTCCAGATATAATAGGTAATAGGTAAATCATTTGAGTCATTGATCCAGACTTCCTGTTGCCTGTGTTTTAACATGTTTGGATGGCCAGAGCACTAAACATTGACTGGAGCTGTGAGATAACACAACTATGTTTGCAAGAAGTAACTTGAAACTGCCTTCAGTGCATCCTCTTGCAGCTTTTCCAGAAACTGTACCACTTTCCCCTCCCCCTTTCTACTCCCAGAAGAGTCAGAGGATGAAATGCTATTTACTAAAGCTCCTTAAAGTCTTCTCTCAGTAGCTGGAATTTTGTATTTAAATCCTCTATGGGCACTGGAAAACCAGAGGAGCCATGTAAGAAGGGGTAGTTGATTGTCCCTTGTGGCAAGTGTCCAAAAAAGATGATCCTGCAGTGTGACTCAGTGATGAACTTGACCTAGTAAAAAGATGAGGTCACAGGGCAAGGTGACGTGGGCAGAGACTTTATTCTGAACAAGAACCATAATAGCAACTCATTAGGAAAAAGAGTGTAAACTTAGAGCATCAGCGTCACCCTTCCAATGACTTTTCAGATAATACCTACTAGTAGAAAAAAAAACCCCAAACCCCACTGCTTGCTTTACGACAACTTTCTTCTGTCAGACTGCGGAAGTATCATCTGATTTAGGTTGTGTTTCATGTCAATTGCTTCTCTGGTATTTTGCTTCATAGTTCAGGAGTGCTTTTTTCTTCTGTTTCCTTAGGTACGCAATAACAGTGTGGTATTTTGATGCAGATGAAAGAGCGCGAGCTAAAGTAAAATATCTAACAGGTAAGCTCTTCTTAATATCATTGTTATTTTTTTGTGGAAGAGCAGCTAAGTCTAGCCTCATCTCCTTGGCCCACCCTCTGCACAAAAAGAGAGAGAAAGTGGCATAACTCGAGTTAGGTTTTACAGGGAAGGTGACCCAGGGATTGAACTGCTCCTGGGCAGTGATTCATGAAATCCAGGTCAGTGCCTGTCCTGCTTACACTTCCTCTGCGACCTGAGGCTGCTCAGTATTTTTACACAGGGGATACAGTTTCTCCCTACTCTGGTCTCCCTAATATATGTGGAGGATAAATACACCAGAGACTTAAAGGCACTGCAGAACTGAGAGCTCTGGAAATATCTTTGATCGAATATAGGGATTCAACAAGTGAGTATTTTATTTGACTAGAATTTTTATACTGTAGAAACAAAAGCCTAAAATTAAAATCTGTAATTAAAGAATGGACTTAACTTCCTTCATTTCCAGTTTCACCTATCTAGCATCTGTTTTCCTTCTCTGGCTTCTCCCCCAAGAGGAAGTTGACCTAATTTTCCTGTTCAAATTAGCATTATAAGGAGAAATGGCCCAGGACTTCTGTCATGCTTGTAACTGCCATCACAATTTTGTGTTTGTTACAGTAGTTTAAAAATAAACTGAAATCAGGTGTACTGCAAGTGCACACACACACACACACACACAAACATGGCTTTGTCAAGAGTTCTGAAACCAATGATGTTGAAGGCATGTGCCAGTCATTTCCAACTGAGACTTCCATTCATTGCTGTCTGGAGCTCCTGAGCAGCCCCAGAGCTGTGTACAGTTCAGTCCAGTCCCTCTTGGTGCTCTTGGTGACCATGCATTTTGGGAGTGGTAAGAGCAGTGCAGCTCCTGCCTGGCTTTCCAAGGGAGCCCCTCAGCTCCAGCTGGGCAGGCTGTCCCACTGCTTGGTGGCACATGCCTGGCGGGGCACAGTTGACTTCCCAGGAAGCCTGTCTGTCTCTAAGTCAGCCTTCATGCCACAAGTGTGCTACTCTGCAGCTCCTGGAGCCAGCCTTGCTGGATCAGAGCTGTTTTGTTGCCCCTGCACAGCTTCAGCAGCTGCCCTTTCAAAGGGAGTGCAGAGAAATGGTTTGGGAGGGGACTCAAGCCTGAAGGGAATGTGCTCTCCCCTCTGCCCACCTCCCTTTGCAGGGTCCCCCTAAACTGCAGGCACTTAAGGAAGGAAGGCTGGGTTGTTTAAATTTCACAGAATCACAGAACCAGTTAGGTTGAAAGGACCTCCAAAACCATCCAGTCCAACCTATGACAGAACACCACCCTGTCAAGCAGACAATGGCACTGAGATGGTGCTGCCAGAGATGGTGGTGACTCCACCACCTCCCTGTGCAGCTCATTCCAATGTTTAATCACCCTTTCTGTGAGGAAATTCCTCCTCCTTCAGTATCAGTTTGTTCTGTAATGGGTTTGTATTACCATATTGTTGTGGTTTCAACTTTCATTTGCAATTAAAATTGCATTCTTTGCTCTGTATCTGCAGCAAGGATTGTGCAATTTATTTTCTACTGACAATAATATATGAAATTATAGAATAAAATGTCATAAAATAGAAAACTATTCATTTTTTGGATGTGTCAGTGTAACTAAAGCCATGCAGAGTATGTGTGAGTTTTTCTTTCTTATGGGATACTGTGTTTTGATAGTAAAGCTTTATTCAGGAAAGTGATGTAGACTGTTAGACTGTACTTCGATAAATGCTGAAAAATACCATTTTCCTTTTCATATTTCTGCAGGTGAAAAAGGTGTGAGGGTTGAACTTAATAAACCTTCTGACTCAGTTGGGAAAGATGTTTTATAAGCCTTTGATTTAGCAACTCCCCTTGCTATTCTCCCTGATAAATCTTGATGCTATCTATTAACTTCTGAATGTGAATAACAAGATAAAGGAAAATCAACAACAAACCAACATCTTAATACGGAAGCAAACAGTGTTTCAATGTTGCATCAAAAAGAAGGTTCTTTGACTGCTGAAGCATTGTACTATGTGATTGTGACTCCAGGCCTGTGACTGCTTATGTGAAGAAGATAAGCAATCAGTAAGAAACACCATATGCATCTGGACATAAATAAGTGCCCTACATAGAATTTGTCCATCCTTATTTTTTGCCAGACCTGTCATCCAGCTGAATCCATTTCATCTCTCCCTTTTTTTATATGGTAAAAGTTTGAATTTTGGGTAATTTTTGTATGACCAGGTACAGTTTATCAAAATTGAGTCTTAAAAAAAAAAAAGAAAAACTGAAAAAAAGGAAAAAAAATTACAGTATTCTCCAATGTAACATGGATCTATTTTTGTAAAACTGTTCATACTGTTCTCCTCTGCCATGAAAGACCTAATTTAATGTAAGGGTTGCCAGTACTGATAATCACTTTAATTTTTTTTACAATTTAAGTCAGAAAAGGAGCACTTTAATTACCAGCTAAAATCTGATTGTTTTATATCATATCTCACACTAATCTTAACTTTTAAAGATTGCTGCTGTATTGTTTTTGGGGTTTTGTTTTTTTTTTTTTTTTGACTATGTTCTCTTGAACCTTATTAACAAAAGCAAATCAGTATCTTGCTAGTAGTAACACATTCAGTTTGTGGTTTTGTATGTTGAATCCACAGAGGGGAAGTTTCTGTCTCTTTTCTTTTTTCTTTGGTTTCTTTTTTTCTATTTTGGAGGGGGGATGTTTGGTTGTTTTTTTTATTTTTTAAGTGACTGGCACTAAGTGAACTTGACACTATCGATTGCTGTCATTGGCTTTGGGGACCTGGTAAATACCAACAAGTTACAAGAATATACAAGGGCTTTCCTAGGCTATTAGAGGTACCCAGAACCTCCTTACTTACTTGACAGAAATTTTTGAGCTTTCTCCCTTTTCTAAAAAATACTTGCCACCCCCCTTTCCTTTGTATATAAGTTAATAGAATATCTAAAATTCACTTTTTTAAATTTCCTTTTCAAATGTTGGTGTCCCTTGCAGTCTGTAAGTTGACACCTTGATCTATTATATAGTATCAAGGAGGTGGTCAGCACACTGAAGCTGAAGTGCATCACTCTGTAAGCTCCTTGTGCAATAATACATCTTTCAATTTTCACTGTTGCTGAAGGATTTCCCCAAAAAGGCAATGCCCTTTGATCAATACTGAGGTATATATGTAGTAAAAAAACATTTGCTTTCTTTTACATTGTTTTTATTTTATCCAGGAGATGGGACATCACAGAATAAAAGTGAGATGTGCAGAAACGGAGATATTTTTAAGAAATGGATGTTTTGGACATGGATTTTTTTCTTCTTTTTCTTTCCTTTCTTTTTCCTGAGCTTTAAAAGCTTGAGAAAACAAAAGCAAACCTCTCAAAGACAGCATTCATATTTACAGGAGTTTGGGGGTTGTTCACCTTACCCACTGCAGTTTTCTATCTTATTTACTTACTTAGCCAAAACAATGTGAGTGTACAGAAATATTTCTGTATATATTACAACTTGTGACAATTTTAACATCTGTATAGTTTGTATTCAATTAGAGACCCTTTCTATGGAAAGCTCAGTAATTTTTTATTAAAAACATTACTATTGTTCATGTAAAACATGAAAAATCTAAGTGTTTAGTAACAAACTGACAGAAGGGGGAAAAATTCAGTATTGGTATATCATTTAGGAGAACCAACAGAAATCCCAGTTCTGTTTTGATTTCACTTTTCCCTTTTTTAGTAAGTTCTTGCCCTGTACAGTTCTCTTCCTCTTTCCTCTTTCTTCCCAGAAAAACAGACAGGATACCTTTACTGTAAGTGCCTCTGCCAACCTGGCCAAGGAGTGCAAATCTTCATTACTGTCTGGTCTGCAGTGCTTTTAGGCTACCAGTGAAACAAGCAAAAAAGTCAACTCTTCTACTTCATCCTCATTAGTACTCCTTTAACAGAAGTTTGGTTTTGTTTTAGAAATGTAAGCATAAGCCTTTAAACTCATTTCAGTCCCTCTGTAATTCAAACCACTGCAGTTAAACAGCGTATCAAATTCTAATCACACTATAGGTTTGTGCTTGCCAGACAGGTTTAAAAAGTGCTTAATTTTTCACTCCATGTAAGTCATTACAACAGGGTCAACAAATCAGGTCAGCCATTTCTTCCATGTCCTTTTGAAACTGTTCATTTCATGTCGGTTGAATATTCAGTCTTGAGCATCATCAAGCAGGTCCTTGTTTTAAAACTATTTTTTAAACTGTCTTATGATCTGTATGTATCTAGTCCTGGTTAAAAATAAAGCTTCATAATGCTATTTTTATTCATGATGTTAGCTGGCTGTGAAATATGAGACCTTTATCTATAGCAGGCAAAGAAATTCAGGACTCATTTACAGGTTGCCTATAAAGTTGTGTAATTTCAAAAGCAGTGTTCATTATGAAAGAGCTCTCTCAAGTTGCTTGTAAAGCTAATCTAATTAAAAAAGATGATGTATAAAAGTTATTGAAAACTATGTTGTTATTTGTAATCTTTGTAACTTTTAAAACTGCTCTGTAGCAACTAATTGATGAATGCCTCCTGATAAAGGGGGTATGTAGAATTTTGGTTGTTTTGTTGTGGGTGTTTGGTTGGGATTTTTGTTTGCATTTGTGTTTTTGTGTGTTTGGTGGGGGCTTATTTGGGGGGGGGTTAGGTTTTGTGGGTTTTTTTTTTTTTTTTTTTAATCAGAATCGTTTCTACTCTGGAGAAGATTTGGGACTCTTTTCCTTTAGACTGCCTACAGTTACCTGGGTGTGGTTACCATTTTCCTGATGATTTCCTCCCTCAAAAACAGGACCCTTTTTAGACTTTCTGAAGAGTGATTATGATGTAGAGTCAGCTCTAGTTTTTTCACCACTTTTGACAGGTATGTGAGGTACAGAATGAGTCACATTCAAACAGGATTTATAAGGTTTAGTGGGATCTCCTCAGTTTTATATGGTTCCCAATGAATTATGGGCCCTTGAGAGAGAACAGGGGAATGGTAGAGTCTGCAGGTGCAAAACTCTGAGATACCACACAGCATTCTTCCACTTTTGATGAGCTGTGTAATGACTGTATGGTAATCAAGGAAACAGCTGTCTGGCTGTGCTTCTGACATTACTCTGGCTTTTGTGAAGGCCCCTGCGTGTGCTTGCCTGTCTTCAGCTAGTTCAGAAAGAGTTACCTGGGTCTTCAGATGGGTCTCCAGCATCAGTGCACCTTTCATGGCACTTGGGTGCTAGTTTTGCTCATTTCTGCTCTAAGATGATGGTTCTTAGCATTTTGTTAGGTTGAAACAAAAGTGTAGCAGTACTGAGCTGATGGCAAAGTGCTTTGAAGCTTTTTCCATGTTCAGTGCTGTATAATTTCTTAAAAGTTCTCTTGAAAGTACCTCTTCCTCATCCTAGTTTTACATTGAACAAGGAAGAAACTTCTCTTGCAACCATCCTGTGTAGACCTGGTTTGGGTTTTGTTTTTTAAATTATCACATTGTTGAGCACAATGTTCAGGGGGATTGATTTGCATAGTAAAATCAAACACTGCACCAGGGAAAACGAAGAGTTTCTCTTGGGTGTTTCTCAGAGAAGGCATTTGCAGATTTGAGAGCTGACAGCCTGTATCATATGTAAAACATCTGGCTTTGCTGACCACTTCAAGGTCAGGTGTGGAAAGATCACATCTCCATCATGTTGGTAAGTGCAGCCAGACTGCCCGGTGCTGTTCCTGTGCATGCTGAGTGCTCTGAAGGAGAGGGGAGAATGCCAAGTGACAAGAGCAAACTCCAAGTCACAAAACTCCAGGAGTCGAGCATTTGTACCTTGCCTGCAGGCATGCAGGTAGCTGCATGCTCTTGCAAATACTCAGTAGGAATTTATGAATACTGAGCAGCAAAGACTTTGAAGAAATTCATGGGTCTCAGCTGGATTTGGATCTCACCTGCTTTTTGGAGGGGATGGGGGTTGAAGTATGGATCTCTGGGTCTCCTGTTGTCAGCTTTTTTTTTTTTTTTCACTTGTAAAGCTTGAGTGTAAGTAACTACTACATGTGTACCAAAGTCTATTTGTACAGGAGCAGTGTTCACTCTGGAACATCTGCTGCATCAGAGTTGCTTGACCCTGTCTGTTAGGGGTGGATAGCAGCTGACGGAAGCAGGTTTCAAGGTCCTCTCTCCTACCAGACAAAACCAGTTCCAGAGAATTTGGCTCTGTTGACTTTTGCTACCACTTACTAAGTTTCATCAAGCTTTTCCTGATGGCTTTGAAGTTGGGTGAATATACAGAACATTTATCCCTTTCCTGAAATATGAAGAAACCCCCCAAACCACAGTTTCCAAATGAGTTGGCTCTAAAAGTGGAAGGGACAGATGAGATGTAACTTTCCAACCTGTTGGGGATAGGCTCGAGTCTTTAGCAGGAGAGGGAGGAAGTAGTGAGTTGAATAGAAATGGTAAAGTAGGATGTGAAGACTGGCACATGAGACCAAGATAGAACATGTTGGGTGGGTATGAGGAATATGGAACATTTCAATTAAAAATATGCTATAGGTGTCTGCTTTGGGAGGAACATGAACTGTGGAGAAAAAGAATGCACAATATATTTGTCTCAGAAAAAAAACAGTTGATGCATCCCATCCATCCTTTTCTTCATGGATATGTGTTGCAAACGAACATATTTTTATCTCTGAAGATGAGATGTTCATAACTTTACTTGAACTGGGAGTTGGTTTCCTTGTCTGTATTCCAAAAGTAAGTTGTTGGACTTCCCCCTTATTAAATGTGCAGCTTGGGATTAAATTTCTAATGGTAATAGATTATGGGGTCTTCTGGAGAATTTACTCTAACTACCTTTGTACATAATATGGTGATTGATGCTGGAAGAGGTGACTGGCTCATTTAGCCTCTAAGCCCAGTGCCTTCCTTTCCATGTGGCTAAAAGTTTGCAGGGCATGCCTCACATCAGAGTGGAAGGGATGTATAACACAGAGATGGGCTAACAACTTACCAGAATCCCACACAGGCAAGCTGTGATACAAGGCACACGCTTCGGGGCTGTCTGAACTGAAACCCTTTTTTTTTTAAATACTGTTGGAGATGGGAAGTAAAATTTCATCTCTGAATATTCTGAATATCCAGAATGCTCCTTGTGGGCTTGTCTGTCTGTGTCAGTGTGGTTTGCCAGGGTGGAACCAGTTCCTCTCCTGGGTTTGTTTCAAGGGCTGATGTGGTTCTATTTTATTTTATTTAAAAGCAAAAACATGAGGCCAGCATAACTAAAGCGTAGAGATTTGGCTTCTACTCACAAATGAAAAGTCTAGTGCCTGAATATCATACTGGACTGTGAGCTGGTATTTTGCTACCTAAAGAAAGCAAGGGTCAACCAAAAAGCCAAGGAAAACAACTCTCAAAACTATCTGAAGGCAAGATACTTTGGTTGTAAATGTGTCTTGCTTACATTACTGCATGCAAGCAAGCTTTTATAAATCTAAAAAGATTGCATTATAGCAGAAGACATGGTGGCAGCTCTAAGGAACAGAAGGAAACCAGAATTTTGGGGCTGGATTAATGGCCATTGCAATCCTGAGAATTTTTGTCATGCAGTAAGATAGGAGTGAATCAACCAAGCACTACAGAAACAAATGCCACCACCCCTAGGTCTGAAAAGTACACTTTTGGTGAGTGCTGTACCATGAGCTACCAGAGCCAAAAGATACTTCAGAACTGTTTTTATAGGAGCACTAGGGAGCATCTTTGGACGTCAAGGAGAATATTTCCTCAGGGAAGATGTGATTGTGGACACTGCTAATGTTTGCCAAAGGGCATGGGTAATAACAATCTGTTTTCTGAGATTAGAGTCCAGTTGATGGTGTTCTCGATAGCAAAGAGCAAAGTTTGAGCTGTCACATTAGGCATATTTATTTTCCCTTCGCTTCCCCTTCCCCAGCCACAACATAATAGTGAGTAATGTGGTGCTGGGCACGTGTTCTGCACAGTCATATGTTAATGAACAAGCAGAAACTGTACAAAGTTAACTCTCTTCAATCCTAAATATTTCTTGTATCTTGTATCTACCTACACCCCTGAAGGGATGTAGGTAGCAATTTCTAAACTTCCTTGACTAGTTTTATTTTTTCCCACTTGCACTATAAGGACATTAGAGCTGTTAGGTTTTTGGTGGTTTTTTTTAAACCCTTTATTTAAAATAGCCCATTAGGAAATGACTGTATGTAGCTGAGAGTTTCTGTAACTCTGCAGCCATGCAACATTATGCAATGAGATGAGGAGGGAGGCACGTACTTCACGATAAACCCAAGGCTTACACAAATCCAAGAGGGCAGGCAGGGAGCAGGGGCCACCTGTGGCCAGGCTGTGACTGGGACACCAGGGTGCAGAAATGCTTCAGGCTCGTGGGGCTGGAGCCAGCAGGTGGGGTCCCTCTGTGTCACAGGCAGGACAAGGCCTCGTCCCAAAGCAGGAAAACATGTTCTTTGTGTCCCAGAGGTGACAGAGACACACCACTCTCTTACAGGGGGAGGGTGCTGTGTGACACAAAAATCCACTGGGGCAGGGATGGAGGAGTGGGGAAAGTGGGAGGGGAGGTGGTTACACCTCCAGTGCTTACAGTAGGTTTGAAATTTGCTCGTTTTCCTCATGTGGGAGTGCCTGGAGAGCAACTGCTCTGCTTCCACCCTGGCCTTGCCATTTCTGCTCCCATATGTGCATGGGGGCCTTGCTACCCCTGTGCTTTTGCATCCTTCCATGGCTCCCCAAGCCACATCCCACCTGCTGTCAACTGAGCTGCAGCCCCTTCTCTCCTGCTGTGTCCCTGAGTGGGGGTTGAGTAAATTAAAACATACTTGGCTGAGGAAAGCATTTGGGGTGGTTTTGGGGGTGGTCATGGCCTGGTGGCTGCCTTTCCAGGTGCTACCCAGGCTCTTGGCTGAGGGCTGTACAAAATGCCTTGAGAGTAGTGGCTACCAAGTCATGGCTGGCCACGGGGCCTCTGGCTGGTGCTGCTGCCCACCTTGAGCTGGTGCTGCCCGACACAAGTCAGGCAGAAGCTCCGTGTGCTAAGCTGCTGGCTGCCTCTGGGAAGCCGAGTAGCCTTGAATTGCTGAAGGTGCTCCCCGTCCTTTGCAGAGGTGGTGAGGTGACACGTGACACAGCTGAAGCATGGCAGTTCATGGGACATACCCTTCACCTGGCACTGCATTTGGAGTCCCTTAGCCATGCAACAAGCACCCAGCAGCAGCTTCACACCAGGCTTGGGTGGTCTTTCTGTTGAAGGGAGGTAGAGAGAAGGAGACTGAAAACTTGCAGGCTTCAGGGACAGGACATCTACTTGCCAATCTCCTAAAAATGATGTTACTTCATCACAAACCCACATCCACATGTGAAAACACACTGAGGGCTGGGATCAACCCATTCTGTAACAACTCATAGCTGGTGAGGATGCTTGCCCAACAGCAGAAACCTCCCATCCTGTAGCATCATGGGTTTTTTAGGAGTGGAGCTGAAGCCTAGACCCCAATGAATCTCTCTGGTGGAAAGGCCACTTGGGGAAACTCAGGCAGAGCAGTCAAGCTGACACATCCACACATGCCACGTGGCGGGCTCAGCAAGGAGGGGCAAGAAGGCCCTCACACTGGATCAGTTCCAGCCAGGTTATTTCCAGGAGCTGAAGGGAAAGCAGAGTTGAAAGGGATGAGGATCTGCTCATCTCAAGGTTAAGTATGGGATACAGCAGCCTTTGACCTTGAGGCACAGGGGCAGAACAAGGGGCAGGTAAGGTCAGCAACCTATAGGGAAAACAGGGCTGGTCACTGTGACCTGAAACCAATGGAGAAACAGGGGAAAGGAGACACCACAGGGCCAGGGCATTAGGGAGGAGGAAACTGGGGCAAACCTTTGTGTACAGAGGCACCATTGGGGAGTTCTCTCTGTCAGGTTGGGAAGGTGACTCTATGGTCTGTCTTGCCAAGGCCAGACCCTAGGTATTATGTCAAGGGGCTGCAGGTACTCCACAACTCCCCGTTTTTTCTTACTAAGAAGAGACTCCCAATAGATCTCTGTGCCATCCCTCTCCTCCTCCTGAAGAAGTTAAGGCTGTGTGTCCCTCCATATCTGCTGCAGGGCAACTGACTACAGCCTCTGTATGGTTCAGTGCCTGCACAGCAGAGGACGCGAGGCATTGATTTAGGGTGGGAGTGTGCTGCTGCAGAATTGTCTTGGAGAAGATAACATTTCTGGGACCTGTAGAGGGATTAAAAGGAAGCTGGCATTAAGGCAACAACTTTTCAGTGTTTTCCTCCAACCCTGAGGGCTCCCCATTCCTTCAGGGGATGCTTGTGTTTAATGCTTGTGTCTCTAACACCTTGCAAACAGCTCCAAAGTCATGGCATTGCTTACCACTAGGGATGTGTGTCTGCTTCAGCAACACTGCATTTCATGGCCCAAGCCTGAACCCAAATGTAGCAACAAGACCTCTTGGCAGAGTTGTTGTAACTCTGCCATACTGCCTGGGAAATGCTGCCTGGATTCTGCAGTGCATGAAATACACCCTGTCTCCTCTCATGGGATGCTTTTCTGGCATTCTAAATCTCTTCTAGGTTTATTCAAAGTTAATTAAGTCTGAGTTTTAATTCATGCTGTCTGCAGGGCTGATAATCCTCCCCTCCTCCCCCCCTCCTCCAGTGTGACTTGGAGAAGATTCAGCAATGGGGCTTGGCAGGGCAGAGCTTCCTTGTACCTGTCCTCATGTCATGGCACCTGCCCAGCTCCTGCCTGAAGCCCCCAGTCTCTGGTGCATGTGACAGGAGGCTTATCCCTCATCCCCATGGTCTGCATGCTGGCAGTGAGGAGCGCTGCCCGTGCCAAACCTTGCAGGGAGAGGAAGAAATGTACAGCTGGAAATCAGCTGATGGTCAGAGATGGTGTGAGCACAAGGGCAAGCGGGTGGACCTTCATTGCCTTCAGCTGTAATTTCAATTTGACCTGAAGTGCTCCAGGGGTTCTTAGGTGGAAACCCAGGGCTGTTTAGGTGGGGCTCCTGAAGGTGGTCTGGTCCAGCTCTCCTGCCCTTAAACAAGGTCACCCAGATCTGGCTGCCTAAGACCACATCCAGCTGGGATTTGAGTATCTTCAAGGATGGACACTCCACAACCTCTGCAGCAAACCTGTTCACATGTTCAGCCACCCTTGCTGAAAGAAAACTTTTTTCTCTTCTTTAAATTAAATTTCCTTTGTAGGTACTGCTAAATGTAAATCAAGGGAACAACCCAAAGGATTCTTAGCAGCATATCCAGGGGAACATAGCAGATTTAAGACTGGAGCCCCTTACTTGCAGCTATCCATACTCCACCTGGTACAGGTGCCATCCTCTCTGAAGCCCCTGGGGTGTTGACTTATCCTCAGGATGACTCTTCCCTTTGGATATGTTTCTGTTTGCCCTCTGCCAGAACAGCCCAGATCCTCTGGGGAAGAAAGTGGATCATTACTGGGATGTTCCAGGGAAGAGACCAGTGTCAGTGAGAAGACAAAGGCAGGGCAGCAAAGCAGTGAGGAGAAAGTGGGGTAAGAGCAGAGGGGCCCTATGGCCGTTCCTGCCATTGTAAATTGCTTACTGCAGCCAGGAGAAGAATGAAAACCCCCAAGGAAACCATGTTCATAGCTCATATCCTGTACCAGGCCTTCACTGAGCTCTAGCCCACACCTTGCCCCAGACTTTTTATGCCACTAGTGACAGCTCTCTGAGGAGAAGGAACTTGGAGTCAACACAAAAACGATGATCCAGAGACTGAGATCACTTAAAGAAAAATAAAGCAATCACTGCTTTTAAATTAAGCAATGGTGAAGCCAAATACTTGACATGTTGGGTTTTGCCCCTTCAAAAGTTCTTTGTTACGCAGTTTAGGAAATGTCACATCCAAGACATATTAAGGCAAAAAAGCAGGTGGAATTATGTGCATGGAAGGTGATGGATGAAACAGAGACAGGGTGAGCTATTGAGGCCAAGATGCTGCACCTGCTTAGAAATTTAATCTAGTCTTAAAGCAGCCTGGCCTGGCAGAAGCTAAAAGGAAACAGAGGAATTAAGGCCATGGCCACATCCAATTTTAAGCTTTCACACCTGTAGTACACTGCCCTTCCCTGGGCCTGTTACACCCCTCTGGCTCCCTGGCTTAGCCAAGGCACAGGAGTTCTGTGTTTTATAAACCCCTCTGACTTCCTAAAACTCTGTCCTGAATCTCTTACAGAGCTGTGTTGATGCCCAATGGTGATAGAACATTAGCTTTGTCACTGCAATGGATGCAAGCAGTGTGATACCTGTAACCCACAAAAGGATGTCCTTGGGGTTACTCCTGAGCCCTACACTAGAAAAACAAGCTACTCTCTCATCTTCCCGGTCCTTCTTGCAGCAAAGTTAAAGAAGCTCAAGTCACAGAATCTAGTCAGCTGTACATTTACTTTTCATTTCCCACCTAGTTGCAGACCTTTCCCCTCCACCACCACTATTCCTCCTTTAACTTGTTTGTGGTCCAGTCAGGGTTGCTCCTGGTCCCCGTTCAGCCTGGAGTGCAGGGTAGGTGAAACACGAGCCTGCAATCCTGCCCTGTTCTCTCCCCGCACAGGTTACAGAGGAAGAAATAAGAATTCCTTACGTGCAAGGAGTGCCACCTAACGGCCTGGTGAAGGATCCAAAGCTCCACACAGCCTGGGCTCTTGGCTTTTTTTTTTTCCATACACACGAGTCTGTGAAGTCACACACAAATATTTTCACATACAGTGAACTCTCTTTCATGGCCTTTCTGCCCACAAGTCACACTTCAAGGGTAATTTTTATGCAAAGTCTTTACATTCATATTTTTAAAATTAGTTTCTTAAATCCCAAGGCTTCAAGACAGCTGTTGTAATCCAGAAGCAAGTAAAGAACTTGGGTATTTCAGTTTGTAGTGTACAACTGATGAATGCTGGCTATCTGTTAAGGACCAGCTGCTGGAGACCAGTGGTTTCACTGCAGCCTTCACCACATCAGACAGGAACAAACATGCTCACAGCAGAGTGTAGGCCAGGTGTAACCTCACGAGGTCACCCAGTCCAACCTTTTAGTGGCCTTTCAATTTAAGGTGACAAGATTCAACAAAAGGCAGATACGGTGTTCTAGGATGACCAGAGCCAGCAGTGGTGAAGCAAACTGCTGTGGTGGCAGCTTCTTTCTCCAGCCAGAGGAGTCTGCATCATCCCACCATCACCATGGATTGCTCCAACCACCTGGAAGAGATGCCCATCTGGCTTTTTCCTCAGAAACTTGCTGTTGATTCCTCCTTGCTGTTC
Organism: Phylloscopus whistleri; assembly: GCA_017589585.1. NCBI lineage: Eukaryota > Metazoa > Chordata > Aves > Passeriformes > Phylloscopidae > Phylloscopus > Phylloscopus whistleri. The sequence continues at coordinate 654,748 of JADMLD010000177.1, forward strand.
CCTGCAGTAAAGAGTATCTTGCTTTACTTGAAGAGATGCTGTGTGCATGGAAAATGCAAGAGAACTGCGGGGCTCCAGAAGAACACACAAGGAAGAAAACCCTCACGAGCCATTTAGTCTATTGCACATCCTCCTGCTGCACCAAGGGAAGTTTGAATAGCTACTTTGCACCTCAGGAATTCACTTCTTGTCCAGTTATGACTAAGCCCTCTCTAGCCTTTGATTTAGTACTAGATTATTACCTGGTGACCTCCATTACACAGGCCCAGAGGCAGGTAGCACAACCTGCTCCAAATGAGCAGTACTTCTCTGGTTGTTCTCTTGGAAAATGTCCTTAGAAAGGGGGCTCGGGTAACAGGTTCCACACTGAGCAGCAGGGCCTGTCCTGCCTGAGGGCCTGCTTCCAACCTAGACATAAATAGCCTCCTCATCAGCTTATGCACAGGCATTAGGGTTGAACTGGCTGTGAGAATACATTTCTGCCATGTGACCCAGACATGCCAGGTGAAAACAAACAGAGGCTGGACTAAAGGAGAGATGAATGCACACTCTTGCTCTTAAAACACATTCTAAAACAGATTATTTCTATTGCCTATCTTCTTGCAAGATACTAATACATTTTAGTAGCCCTGAGAAAATTTCTTCCTACTGCTTACTACTTCCAATCAGAACTCAAGTATTATGAAAACTTCCTAGATAACATTTCCATAAAGTAAAAAACACTTGCTAATATTCGACCTTCAAGATTTCTTGCCTGATAAGCACTTTCAAGGCAACTGAAGAGCAGTCTCTTATGATAATGATGAAAGGGCCAAGTAACCCCCACTTAGGTAGATTTAACCTCTGGAACTCCTCTCTGAATTATGCAGAGCAATCCTAGGAGGTCACCACAAAATGAGATGGCTTTTTCCTTTAGTTTGCAGAACCTTCTGTTGACAAAATGCACACACAGGCTTGACCCTCCTTCACAGCTGCTTTGCCTCAGCAAATGAGTCTATTAGTTTGTTTCTCAGATTTCCATTCAGGCAACTTAGGCTGCACTTCAGTGAAGCGTGTTTGCTCAAGGCTCACTGACAGCTTGTGTTGTTCCAGGCAGCATCTGAACTCACTCAAGGACAAAGACCTTAGACAGAGAAGATGAAATTTCTCACCTCTGACCCAAATTGAGCAGCGTGTTTAAAAAACATACTGGTAGTCATTGTTGTCCTTGTGGGTAGGACACTGTATTCAAGCAGAACACTTTACAGAAACAGCATTCGTAATAACATACCCAAAATGAAGGTGGCCATGACCCATTAATAACAGCCTGCAATAAATAGCAACAGCAAAGCTTCCTCCCTGGATAAAAGAGATCCTGGTATTAGAATACTTCTTTGTAAAAACACATACGACAGAGGTGTTATTTTTCCACAGCTTGTCCAGAATTGCTCAGTTGTTTGGACAATGATCTATTTTAGGACACGTGTCTATGAGGGACAGACTTGCCTACAGCTTAAGCTTCCCCCTCCCTCAACAGGCTACACTAGTCACTAAATTCTTCATTTGTTTTCTGTTTGTCCTTCAAATGAACAATTCAGAAGTAAAAGAAGACATTAGGAAAAATCCCCACATTTAACAATACCCACCAATCCCTCACCTTTACTCCCATCTGTCACAGTAGGAAAGACAAATGAGGAAACTGCAGAGAGAAATTTTTAACAGAAATATCTCTCAAAAACGCTTCACGATGTGAGAGATGCTTTCTGATGCAACTCTCATCCTCATCTTAAAAATATAATACAAATATTTCTTGGTAGTCCTGTCCTTGAAAATGTCAAGGATCACTGGAAACACTGATAGACACTGCAGCTTTAAGAAGGAAGTATGGCAAATTAACATGGCAAAGCAAGTTTTACTATCAGTATTTGTAAAATTTTTCACAGAAGTGCAACAACAGTGAAACTGTTTTAAAAACAGGATGGAGAAAGCAGCAGTTGATGCAATCTGTACTCACCAGCACCTGTTTTTACAGGGAAATTTAAGAAGGAAAAGTGTTAATACAGAAAGGCTCTAATAAACAAGACTGTTATCAAGTATACAGGTGAACCCACTGATAAGTGACACAAAATGGCCAGGCTTAGTGGAAATTTAAACTTCAGTAACAATTTATTCGAAGTGTGCAAGAACAAAGTAATTTACATTAAACTTCTGTAGTGTCAATATTTTTAAAAATATAAAGCATTCAAAATGAGTTAAGAGAGCAGTAATACTATAATAATGTACGAACCAGGCTGATACAGCCATTTAAAATCACAGTAATAAGATATAAAACAATTTTGTTTAAAAGCTAATTATATAAAACAGTTTTTATGTTTAAGCAAACATACCTACAATCAGTTTTACTGATTGTAAGGAATCAAACTGTTTAATGTTCAACCTGCTAAATACCTTAGTGCAACAAGAGAACGTTTCAGGAAGCTCACGTAGAAAACACGTGCCTGGCACTCATAACTTTTCATGGCACAGTGGCTTTAGTACTCAACTGACTGGCCTGCTAACCACAAACCTGGATGCCTTCCAGAAGCAGCAAAATAAAGACTGGTAGGTACTGTCACTTCAATATTAATTTGTTCTGCATAGCACTGGAAGTTCAACTGGGAAATCATGACAGCTTTTATGGCATGCCCAGGAGCAGTCTTTACCAGTATTCTTAGCAGCATTACACACAATTTTCACTTAGCAGCATATGGAGGTCAGTTACATTTTAGATTCCATTTCAGAACAGGCACACAGGAGTGTAACCGCAGCTAAGCAAACCCTGAGCAAATTACCTTTCAAACAATGTTTCCAGCCCTGGTTTATCTTTTTAAGAACCTTTCTGCTGTTTTACACCAGACAGGTATCAAGATGTTCATTTATTTTAGATTCCAAAATGTCAGTCTCACAGACAGGACAACTGACTCTCCTATCCTGCCTCACAGGATTGCTAGGACTTGCAGAGGACTGTGTAAATTCAGCTCTGGCTTTTTGTAGTTGTAGTGACATCAGTACCCCCCTTTTTGATGAAATACTTTTCAAAGGCAGTTCTGTCATCCTGTTTTGGCCATCGCTGCAGTGCATTAACACATTCTAAGCTTTTTTTCTCAGACGCACCCTGAGCTCTTGGGGTCTGCTCCAAGCAAATTTGTTTTGGTGACCAGTGAGAAGATGGCATAGGCCTCTTGCCAACTGGTGAGCCTTGGCTTGATGCTTCTTCAGCAACACGAGCAATCCTAGCAGGCAACCCACAGTCGTTCTCATCATCCTCTATACCAGCAGCAGAGGGTTTTGGAAACTCGCGCTTTAAAGCCGAGCTGCTCTTCTCACTGGCAGCATTGGTACGAAGTGGAAAGATGCCACGATGGGGTAATTTTTCCAGTTTTATCTCATTTTTGGTTGGTGTTGTCCTTACTGCCGAGTGATGCAGTGAGCTGTGTGCTTCGCTGTTTCCAGTGGAGCTGCTGGCATTTGTGTTTTTCTCTGAAAGCACACCGTCCCCTCCTCCAAGCCGATACCCCGTTCCACTAAAAGGAGTCAGGTCTTGCATACCATGCACTTGTGTCTTGCCTGCAAAATCAGATTAAAAAATAAGTTAATACTTTTTTCATTAAAAAATCATAGGCTTAGTATTTGAGGTGCTTCACACAAAAAAAATCTGCTGCTTGAAAATAATGCATAAAACTAAACCTTTTGTAGACAATTCAGTTGAGGAGCAGCCTAGAAATGCACAAACAAACAGGCCCTCTTCTTTGGCTATGTAACAGAAACATCTAAACCAGGCTTATGCAGTGTTCGCTCCATATCTGTTCAAGAAAATGTCTGGACAAAAATCAGTTTGGAAAAGAAAAAATAATCACAAAATACCTTTGTTAGTTGGCTTGAAATGTGGAGGCTTTGCTGTCTGAGCTTTCTGCTTGGACTTCTCTGAGAATTTCTCTGGCTCCTTCACTTTGGTGAAGGTGCCCCCACACGTCCTCTGATGCTCATCCCACCAGAAGTCACGTGCAGAGGGTGCTCTGTTCATTGAGCGCTTCACGTACCCATAGTACGGCGCTCTGTTCTGGCAGGGGCCATTGCATCGCCACCAGTGCTGGCGGTACAAATTAATCTCATCATAGAAATTGTGGTAGATCTGCGTTCAAAACAAACAAACAAACAAACACAAAACCAAAAAAACCCAGTCATTCAGGAAGTTACAACAGTTATAGCACTAGCTCTATAATATTTTTTTAAAAATCTATTCCCATTCAATTCCTTCCACTACTGCTGTGATTTTTATATTAGCAGTTAGAAGAGCTGGACCCGAGTAAAATTTGATCAACATTTAGCTACCATTAAAACAAAGCTTAAAAAAAAATAGGACGTGTAGGAATATGTCCTAATTATCTTGTTTGAACTGCAGTAAAATCACTTGGGAAATCTATCTACAATTTCACCTAGTAGATGAACTGTTCAGAAAGCATTGCAAACAATACCAGTATTGTATTCTCCTTTCAGCTATTACCTTAACTGACTTTATTAGACACACAATTTTTAAATATTAACATAAATATCATTTCCCTCTATTGACATAAATCTTGACTGCTCTTCACATGGAGCACTTCGGTCCCGTTAAGCTCTTTCTAGTTTACCACAAAAGCTTAAAGAAAAATTCTTACAGAAAACATATCTGAAAATTTTAGACTAAGAAGTCACCAGATCTTCCTCAACCTGTTCCCACCACCATCCCCAACAAAGCAAGGGTGGAACTGGCACACACTTGGATGCAAATTTTTATTGGTACCAACTGTGGAGCGTCTAACAAGAACATTACTTATTCCTCACTGAAATATGCCAACTAAAACACCAAATCAGGAAGACAGCTCCATTAAATCAGGTGAGGGGGATCACTCTTACTGTGACATTGGCTCCAGTCAAGAGATTAATGCGGCGCATGTGCTTGCAGAACTCCGGTCCGTGAGACTCCCGATCCTTGTAGTTATGAGTAACAAAGAGCAGGGCGTGGATCATTTCGTGCAACAGTGTCTGAAATGATGCAGCCATTAGATATTCACTGAAAAGCACTGCATTTCCAGTTTCATGTTTAAGCTGCAAGTATGTTACTCTTCTACATTGATTGTGGTACTGATCTTATCTTTGATTATTCACATATTCAGTCTGGGTCGTAAAAACATAATATTTTCATCTATCAAATCAAAATTACCCCTATTCCCACATCACTAAAATAGGCTGCAGAATATCACTACAATAAGCAGCATTCCAAAAAGGAAAAATAATCCTCAAACTTAAATCTTTAAAGACATCATCCCCTACACAACCCCAAAAAAGAGCCACTTTTGAGCAAGCTGAAACACTACAGCATTTCTGTTCTTAGGCAAATCTGAATTTGCCCAAAGCAGCAGCTCTGGCAGAGGCCCAAAAAGCCACAAAAAGTCATATTAAGTCATATCCTATATCCTTATCTTCTGCTGTTGGCCTTTTCAAAACTACAGTCCATGTTTGGTTTGAATATTAAAGGATAATTTAGGAGTTAAAAACTTGAGGTGGTCTTTTCTCTGTAGAAGGTCAATAAAATAAACAACTGACTTCAGACTTTAAGTTGCCCACTTAGAAACATAAAACTAAGGATTTCCATGGTACTGCAACACAAGCCACACAAATGTAACAGTAAAGCCACCACTATTTTATGATCTGTAAGTTACTGCCCAAAAGAATCCCAGTATGAAATCTGAAATGTTTGTGTGAAGCAGTGGGCACAATACACTCTGTGTGCAGATTCATAACCCATGTTCAAATACCTCCACAAGATCCTTCCTTGGCCGTAGCTTTAGAAGTGGCTCGCTGAGACGAATGGAGCACAACCCACTTCTTTCGTGATATGAACAGATTCCAGCAGAGCTGAAGGGAAAAACAGAAAGAAAACATGAAAATCTATTTGCTTCTGTAGCATATGAAGAAAATGGAGAATTTAACTTAAAATGCCATCTTCTGTAAACACATGCTAGGTCACTCAGAATATGGAATAAAATCCCTTTGAGTAGTTACTTGAAAAACTCAGCACCATTAACCAAACAGAAAAAAATCCACAATTTTCTTAGACTAGAGAAACCTGTTGTGAAGGCAGAATGTTTTCTTGTATGGACTGAAATACACTACATAGAGGCTGGAGATTCATGGCAGCAAACAGTGACTTAATTTCTGGTTGTTTCAGTTTCACTCCCCACCCTTCATCAACTTCTGACTCATACCAGACCTACATACCTCTTCACTTCTGTGCACTAAGTCAGCAAACACCACTTTTTTTCCTCTGTGTTCGTGCTACTGAGTTAGTCCTATCAGTGCAATATCCAACTATTTCCAGATATCTAAAGAATACTGCAACCAGCAGAGGATAAGAACTGGTGAGACTGCAGCCACCAGCAATTGCATCTGCTGCAGAACTGCAGACTGCACTTCAAAGATTCCTCAGATTTCTTCTATATTCCCCTTCCTAGTCTATTCTAAATTTATCTAATATATTATTATTAGATAATAATTGCCACATATTTGCCTTTCTGCTGTGCAGTAAAACTATCATAAAGACTGAGACCCAGAGCAGAGCAGCAACGCGAGTGCGTGAGGTTTCCACACACACCATCTCACACCGAGTAATTTCTTCCGTTTTAACATTCCTCCGGCTTGCCTGCACGCCGGGGAAAGCCATTGATGGCTGCCTGGGACGACAGGAGCAAGGTAAGGGAGACAACGACAGCGACCAATTCATGCTCTGCCGTACGGGCTCTGCCAGAGCTGCGGGACATTCCGGCGCCCCAGCCGGGCGCTAGCGGGGACAGCGGGGAGCAGCACAGAGCGACGAGTGACAGCTCCTCCCCGACACACGCCGTGGCTCTATGGGTGCCGGCCCTTCCCAGCGGCGGGGGCACGGCGGGCAGCCCCCCAAACACTCGGCTCGGCCTCCCCGCCGCCTGCCCGGCCCTGGCGGCCGCCGCCACACACCCCGGCCGCCGGGACGGCCCCGGGAGCTTGGCCGGCGCTCGGCCCCACGCCCCCCGTGCAGCACCTGGTCATGCGGGGGCTCCAGGACACCGTGACAGCCTCCAGCTTGCCCCAGAAGAGCGTCTGGTTGAACTGCACGAACATGGCATGCACGTCGGGGCTGGGGTCCAGCAGCTCCCACGCCTCGTCCACCACCGACAGCGGCCGGAGCGACGAGCGGTACGGGGAGACATCAGGGCGCTTTGCTGCTTCTGCTGCTGCCGCCGCCGCCTCTGCCGCTCTGTCCTGCTCTTCCCACTCCTTCTGCAGCCTGAGCGCCAACAAGAAATCCTCGTCCTCCATCCTGAGGCAGCTCCCGTCCCGCCGGCACCGCCGCCACAGGAATCCGCAGCGGCGCACGCGCAGCACCGACCCGCGGGCTGCTGCTGCCGCCGCGTCCTTCCGGGTGCGCCTCTCCCCTCCCTTTCCTTCTTTCCTTTCTTTCCTTCCCTTCCTTTCCCTCCGCCCCCGCCCGGCCCGGCGCGGATCCATCGCGTCACCGCAGGCAGCCGCTCCTGCTGCCGAGCCGCGGGGCGCAGGCGCGGCGCGGTGTCCCCGGCGGCGGCGGGGCGGGTGCCGGGCGGCGGCGGCTGCAGCTGCGGCGCGGACATGGCGCTGTCGCTGGGCGAGGGCGGCGGCGGCGGCGGGAGCCGGCTGCGGCGGCAGCTGGAGTCGGGCGGCTTCGCGGCGGGGGAGTACGTGAAGCAGCTGTCGCAGCAGTCGGACGGGGACCGGGACCTGCAGGAGCACCGGCAGCGCATCCAGGCGCTGAGCGAGGAGACGGCGCAGAGCCTGAAGCGCAACGTCTACCAAAACTACCGGCAATTCATCGAGACGGCGCGGGAGATCAGCTACCTGGAGAGCGAGATGTACCAGCTCAGCCACATCCTCACCGAGCAGAAGGGCATCATGGAGGCCGTCACCCAGGCCCTGCTCCTCCAGGCGGACCGCGACGACCCCGCGCTGGGCGCCCGCCGCGCCGCCGCCGCCGACCCCTTCCTGCCGCTGTCGGCCAAGGATGCGGCGGCCAGCGAGGAGGGGCGGCAGCGCACTCTCACCACCCTCCTGGAGAAGGTGGAGGGCTGCCGCGACCTCCTGCCCGAGAGCCCTGGCAAGTACCTGGTCTACAACGGCGACCTGGTGGAGTACGATGCCGACCACATGGCGCAGATCCAGCGGGTGCACGCCTTCCTGATGAACGACTGCCTGCTGGTGGCCACCGCCCTGCCCAACCGCCGCGGCGCCTACCGCTACGACGCCCTGTACCCCCTCGACGGGCTGGCCGTGGTCAACGTCAAGGACAACCCGCCTATGAAGGACATGTTCAAGCTGCTCATGTTCCCCGAGAGCCGCATCTTCCAGGCCGAGAACGCCAAGATCAAGAAGGAGTGGCTGGAGGTGCTGGAGGAGACCAAGCGCAACCGCGCCCTCAGCGAGAAGCGGCGCCTGGAGCAGGAGGCCCTGCCCCGGCCCGCCCCGACGCCCCCCGAATCCACCAACCCCTTCGACGAGGATGAGGACGAGGAGGAAGAGGACGAGCCCTCCGCCGAGGAGGAGGTCGTCGACCTCTCGCTTGAGTGGATCCAGGAGCTGCCCGAGGACCTGGACGTCTGCATTGCTCAGCGGGACTTCGAGGGGGCGGTGGACCTCCTGGATAAACTGAACGAGTACCTGGCGGACAAGCCCGTGAGCCAGCCCGTGAAGGAGCTGCGGGCCAAGGTGGACGAGCGCGTCCGGCAGCTCACGGATGTGCTGGTGTTCGAGCTGTCCCCGGACCGCTCGCTGCGGGGAGGGCCCCGGGCCACCCGCCGGGCCGTGTCCCAGCTCATTCGCCTGGGCCAGTCCACCAAGGCCTGCGAGCTGTTCCTGAAGAACCGGGCGGCCGCGGTGCAGACGGCCATCCGGCAGCTGCGCATCGAGGGCGCCACGCTGCTCTACATCCACAAGCTCTGCCACGTCTTCTTCACCAGCCTCCTGGAGACGGCCAGGGAGTTTGAGACGGACTTCGCCGGCAACAACGGCTGCTACTCGGCCTTTGTGGTCTGGGCCCGCTCGTCCATGAGGATGTTTGTGGATGCCTTCAGTAAGCAAGTATTCGATAGCAAAGAGAGTTTGTCAACGGCGGCAGAGTGCGTCAAGGTAAGAGAGCCCAAAGAGGGGGGTGGTGGGGCACAATAGCTGAAACAAAGGCTTCAAGGCTTTAAATTCTCTTTTCTAACTCTAGTTGAGTCTTGTGTGGGTCTCCAGGGAGGTTTTCTGCGTTGAAGTGTTAATACTCATTCGAGGTTCGTTTGGGTTTTTTCGGTTTAACAGAGGAAAGCCTTAAGATTATAATACATGTCAAGAAAAATCCTGCCTTTATCAGGAGTGCAAAATATGTTGATTCTTAATTTGCCTTTAACTAGTAGGGGGTCCTAAAATTTACGTAAGCTACCCCTGAATTATAAGTACTACAAAACTTTCTCTTTGTTTTCCAAGGCTGTCCTTAGCTACATTTTCATACTTTTTTTTTTTTGCAAGGCTAACTTTCTCAGTTTATGCTTTCTTTCAGCTGCTAGTTAGGAGGAGGAAAAAAAAAAAGCTTATGTGTGAGTAGGTTATAGTTTAAGTGTCCAGAGTATTTTTGACAGCCAGGGTGTATCTTTCAGTTACTAATTTCTCATTAATTATATTCTTAAAGCATGAGAAATAAGTATGAGTAACACTTCTCAGCTTTCTGTGATAAATTTGATAAATGTGTACGATGTAAAGGGAGCCTGCACAGTAATAACATCCTTTGCTTTTCTTTGTTATCCCAGGTAGCTAAAGAGCACTGCAAGCAGCTGAGCGAGATTGGACTGGATCTCACCTTCATCATTCACGCCCTCCTGGTGAAGGATATCAAAGGGGCTTTACAGAGCTACAAGGATATCATCATCGAGGCCACCAAGCACCGCAACTCTGAGGAGATGTGGAGAAAGATGAACCTGATGACTCCCGAGGCGCTGGGGAAGCTCAGGGAGGAGATGAGGAGCTGTGGGGTGGGCAATTTTGACCAATACACGGGTGATGACTGCTGGGTCAACCTCAGTTACACTGTAGTAGCTTTCACTAAGCAGACTATGGCCTTCTTGGAGGAAGCATTAAAGCTTTACTTTCCAGAGCTGCATATGGTTCTTCTGGAGAGTCTGGTGGAAATCATCCTGGTGGCCGTCCAGCATGTCGATTACAGTTTACGGTGCGAACAGGACCCCGAGAAAAAAGCCTTCATTAGGCAGAACGCCTCTTTCCTGTATGAAACTGTCCTTCCTGTTGTGGAAAAAAGGTTTGAGGAAGGAGTTGGAAAGCCAGCCAAGCAGCTCCAGGATCTGAGAAATGCCTCAAGACTGATGCGTGTAAATCCGGAAAGTACCACCTCTGTGGTGTGAGTGAACCTAACTGTTCCTGGGAACAGAGGGGCAGCACTTACTGAAGATGTACATTGAACAGATGAACTAAACAGGGGGGTTTTGAGTCCCTGAAAGATGCAGAACTCTTTATCTGCTGCATTCCAGAAGCTGAAGACTTTGAATCAATGCCTGCAAGCATGCAGTGCTTTACTTGGTGGATGGGGTGTAGGGAAGTGGGAAGGTGGAGGTCACGTGTCCTTGGACAGCATATCCTGTACAAAGGGCTTGTGTAGTATTTGTGACTTGGGAAATAACTGTAATACACAAATTTTGGCCAATTGTTTGTGGAAGTCTTACATACATATACAGCAGATGGCAGGAAAAGATCAGTTCTCATCATGTCACTGTAGCAATTCTTCTTAAGGCAGTGTTCTGGTAGGAGGGGAAGTGCTGAAGCATTCCCAGGGTGTGGTATTTGGTAAGGCACATCCACCATGCAGATGTGAGTCAGCACTGTAGATAAATGACATGGATTTGCACAGTGTGATTTTTATGGTAGCAATGTAGACCTTTCTTTAATATTGAGATTATCTTCATTCATTTCAGAAGCAGAATGAAATAAAAACATTTTTAGTTTAGGTTCTGGTGTTTGGGTGAAGGGGCTTCTTCTGTTTAATAAGCTGGCCTGTCAGCCTAAATTATAGCTGTCTGAAAACAAGCCTGCTGTCAGAACCATTCGTTCCCTTCAAGAGAAGTGAGAATAAATTGCTTCCCTTCCTCTTTGTGTTCCTTTTCCATGTTTTCTCGTGGATCTAATTGGGGTCATGTCCATTTAATGAAGCAACAGTGCTTGAGGCGCTGTCACAAATGTGTTATGGGCCATCGTCTCCTGGTTGGAGCCATAGTGAAGAGGCATAAATGCTCTTGAGACATGCAGGGCAGGGAGAGGGACTGAAGGGACTGTTTCATTTGGAAGAAATGGAATGCTAGTTTTGCTGTACAGAAGCAGCACCTGGTGAAGAGACTGAGGCTTTTTGTTGGAGATGTGAACCTCGAAGTATACACTGCAAGAACTGGCATCATTTCCTGTAATGCAGCAATAAGCAAGAAGAACTATCTTTTTTTGCAGAAATCACAAGGGTTTGGTTGGCAATTTAATGTTGATGGGGAAAGTTTATACCAATTCTCTTATGTTTGGACTGAATGGTGTTGGCTGTCTCGTGCAGTATACGTCTGTGAAAATAAAATAAGCCAAGTCTTGTGTCAAGGCTGGTTTTGGAAAGCTGTCAGCTTCAACTTCTGAGCTGTGCAAACTTCTGCTTATGTGCAAACTTCCTTAGTTGTGAGAAAATCATGTTACAGCTAAGGAACCTTGTATTAGTCCCTCAAAAAGTGTCCTTAACTGGAATAACTAAATATCCTATTCCTGTAACACCTTCAAATTAAAGCTTTTGCAGTTTGTATCATAGTAATGAATGCCTTGTGACTGCCTGAACAAACAGAAGGTATCACTAGTAAAACATTCTGTGTAACTGTTATACTAAAGCTTCTTAATTTCTCCCTCTTTTCATAGTGCTAGTTAAATGCAGTTTTCACTTCAGTGGCTGAGTTTTGTTCTCCTGCTCTTTGGATGCCTTTTGAACTGTCAGATTTTGCAAAGCATCCTATTGTCTCTGCTCACTTGCTTTTCAGTGTTTCAGCCTTTTGCTAGTAACTCACAAAAAAAGTCATACAAAATGTTTTTAAGGGGTAACTTGTTGCTCCCAGATTACACTGATTGAAAACCAGTGAAATAGCTCTACTTTTATTTTAAGGGACAGGAACAGTGAGAGTTAGAACTTGTGTAACATGTTCTGTCAAAGAGAGAGCGAGTCCTATTGGTGTCATTCCAATAGTGAGCTGGTTTTGATATCAGAACCTAGTGAGGTATAGCAGAGTAATATAATCTCTGTCATCTGTTTAAAGTGGGAAAGGTGTCAGCCTAATCTGAGAAATACTTTCAAGCGAATTATAAATGAGAGCTCTCAGTAGTGATGGATGTTTTGGAGGAGAGGGAGAAGAGATGGCTTTTTTTTTTTCTGTGAACACAGGTGTATTCTTTTTTAACAGCAGAAGAAAGCAGAATAAATACAGATGAGCCTTATCTTTGTGTGTGTTTGCAAGAAAAGGGTTAGATCTGGAACTCTATACTAATTATTGTGATGCTTGGGGATTTTATGCAAGAAGCTGAATTGTAGTTTCCCAGTTCTCAAGCATTAACATGAGGCTGAAAAGGAGGAGGGCCCTGTTCATGCTTCTGTTGTGAGCTGGTGTAGAGCACAGCTTACCCTCACCAGAGGATGAAATGTAGAATGTAATTCTGCCACATGCTCTGTTATGCCTCTGTCACTGAGCCCGTCATCAATCTATTTATGGCACACTGAGCCTACTGATTTTGTCTCTGCTGTCATCTGTGGAGCAGTGATGATGTTGGTTGATGTTGGTTTTAATGCATCAGGGAATCTGGCTTTTCATCTGGGTTATCAAACGTTATGTTCTTGTGCCTCACAGTTCAAAGAGGTGTGGATTTGTATAAACTATAAGTGGCATTGATATTTTGTAACTTGTGAATCTATTAAAAGTCATAATAAAAGAAAAACAGTAACATAAAGAATGTGGTGTGGAATTAAACTAAACACCCTTTTCTGTTAACTTAGTTAACAGAGAAAAATCAGTGTAGGCTGAGTCATAGTTTAATAAATTTCAGTTTTGGAATGGCACTTCCCTTTTCCTGAGCTGTACACTTGTGGCAATTGTTTTGTTCAAGTTGGGATTTGCAGTAACTACTGAATGACATGGTAACAGTTCTCCTGATTTGAGAAAGAACTAATATTGGGGTTTTTTGAGACAACTGCATATAAAATCTGGTTTCCTTTAGCTGCTGTGACAAATGAGTAAAATGATTTTTTAAATTCAGATAAATTTATGTATTAGAATTTAATGCAATAACTTTTCTGAACAGTGAAGATCATGTATTAAAACTTTTGGACATACAGAAGTGGTATATTTGTTTTGATCATCAGAAAGAGGATGTTGGTTTGAAGTTGGACTTCAGTGAAGTCAGAGAGCTTCAGGTCAGTTGTGAGGGAGAGGTGAGCAGCAGCCAGCTGATGAAAGCCGAGTGGTATCACTTCAGTTACATTCACAGAGTCACTTCAGGGAGGTGATGCTGGAAGAAAATGTTTCTGGACATAGAAGAGAGGCTGTACTTTTCCTCTGATGGTACTTTGGGTGTGTGTGTGATGGATTATCAACACCAAGGCATCGTAATGCGAAAGGGTTTGTTATCTTCCAGACTTTGTGTCTGGAGTCCATCCATACTTACCTTGGATGCTGAGTGTGTAGTACAGCCTCTCCCCTCACTAGGTGGAGCTTTGTGCACTGAAACCTCAGCAGGCTGGAGCAGGCACAGGCATGGAAGCTGTGCTGCCCTGCAGTGTGGCTTGGTAGGGGAAAGAAGATGGTGCAGAGAATGATCCAGATGTTAGGTTCAGGTCTTTTTCATTCCTTGGTAGTGGCTGTGTTCTGCATTTTCTAATTCTTGTACTGTTTGGTTTTTTAGATTCTTCATGTTTTCCTGAGGTGTTTCTGTATCGTTGGCAGGTGTCCTTCAGAGTATCTCACCTTTGTGCTTTTGTTTAAGGTAGGTACCAACACGTGACTTGTGTTCTGCCTGAAAAACACTTCCTGTACTTCAAGCCCCTGCAGAGATGTGAGAAGCTGCTTGTCCCAGCTGCAGCTTTACGTTCCATGTAAGATGTTCAGATTATTATTGACTTCTCAAAGTCAAGTTTGTGTGACCGCTGGTCATTTTACCTCAATATTGGACTGAAATTCCTGTAACTTCATTCTCACAGTGCAGATTTGCACTCCAGGACAGCAACACAAAAGGTCCCCCCCACCTATCGTTATAACTTACACATTCTTTGTATTCCCTTTGCTGCTCAACAGTTTCAGTTTAACTGGGTTACCTTTTACTTAAAAATATTAGTAGTTTTGCGGACTCTTCAGTATATTCGCTGGTGAAAATCAAATCTGGCATGGGGCTTATCTGTCAAACAGATCTGTGACTACAGACATCTTTTTCTTCACAAGTTTAGGAGTTGTGATATGTCTTCAATCTCTACAAAGACTGAGGGATAGTGGAGAGAGAAACACCTCAAACTGTGCAGAAAATAGATTTATGTCATTTGCCACTTCAAGGGATGTTGACTGGAGTAATCAGAATCTGACTGAGCCACCTTGGACACAGAGTTTTTACCTCTTGTGTATTTAGGAAACTTTGCTTATACAGCTTCAGCAGCCTCAACACACCCTGTAATACAGTTCTCAATTTCAGGGTTACAAGCTGAACTGGATTATCTGCTACAGATGTACTCAATTTGACATAGCAGAGATAAAGTATGGGCGAGAGACCTGGCTCATGCTGACCACTGAGCAGAGTACCCTTCCCGGGGTTTTACGTGGCTGATTGGGGCAGTTCTAAGGCAATTTTACATCACCCGTCTGAGGCCCTGTGGTATTTATTCTCTCCCTCCCAATGCGGGTAGCCGCATTCCTTTCGATGGGCAGAGCATCCCACTTCCCACCCAAGCGGAAGATGCTGTGGGAGGATGGAGAGGAGCTGCTCCCCAGATTTCCTGAAGCGAGCTGCGGTGGCGCAGGGCCACCAGCGGGGGTCCCGCGGGAGCTGCGCCCTGGGGACATCCCCTCGGCACGGGGAACGCGGGCACCCCTGCCAGCAGACACCACTGCATTCATTCCCTCTGTTCTCACCAGCCGCTGCCAGGGCAAAGCTGGTACGGAAGCTGAGAGATTGATTGAGCTCTTCGTGTCAAGGCAGGAGCTGGACCCTGAGGCAGGGCCTTAGATTGCAGGGAAAGATGGGCAACTGAATAACAGAACCGATATGATTTCAACAGCAGCCGATTTACTGTTCACACTAAACCCCAGTTACAGACTCCAGCACCACTGTCCATGTGTGCAGGTGTCTCTCCGTAGGCTAAGGCACTTGTTCACGAGGCAGGCACACATCCTTCGGGACACCTCAATGGTCAAGCGTCCATCATCACGTTCTCTGTCCTCTGTCTAGGTTTTGCAATTTTTGTAGACAGTTTCTCAGGCTCTTCGTTCTTATTTCTAGTCCTGTTTTTGTCTCAGTAGCCTTTATGAATTCCTGAGAACTCTGAAAACAAGACTGCAGGTGGCTTGTTACCTACAAACAATTTGGCTGGTAGACAGAATGGCCTAAGTTATTCGGACACACCGCTACATTATATTGCCCAAAATATAATGCAGCCCTCCAGCTGCCAGGAATCTTGTTGAGATGTGCTAATAATATCTTGGCATGTGATTAGGGAATGCAATGCGCTAGGAAGGTGGATCAGGAAGAGGAGCAGGTAGTGTTAACTTCACTGCTGCTTGGGAAAACCTTGGAGATGCTTGGATTGATGATGTTTTCAAGTTATTAAAAAAAAAAAAGTATACAGCTCTTCATCATCTAATTGCATCCAGACACACAGTTCTTCCTTTGTCCTTCCAGAAACTGATCCAAACAAAATCAAAAGTCTCATGAAAGTAAGAGAGAGTTAGCCAAATCCAGTGTGATACAAGACGTGTGAATCTAAACACAACAAACTTCAGCAAATTAAGATCTGAACTTCAGACATTCTCCAAACTGACTGGGATGAGGGACGACTTTGCCTCAGACTCTTCTAGACTTCTGGACTTGGAGTTCTCTGGGCTTTGAGTCATTCCTACTGTTACTAAAAATCACAATTCACAGACAACAATCTGTGCCAGTCAGACTAATGTGTTTTCCTTTGTTTTAATTAGAGCTTTGCAGGCCTGCTGTAGTCTGGGGATTCTTGTTATGTCAATTTTTCAAACCCAGTATTCCAATAGGAAGGAGCCCAGCTCCTAGCCCCAGGTCCTGCAGGATGGGATTGTCAGGAGAATACTTGAAGCTCTGCAGAGAATCCTTCCTTCCTCAGGATTCAGTGAATTTTTCTCCCAAAATGCAGATCTCTGATAAGCAGCTTCTGCTCTGCTTTATTTCCCCCTCACTAACAATTGGCAGGATTGTTTGTTTTCCCACTCCGCCATATAACCTCTCCAGCAGAGGAGCCAGACACTTTGTGGAGGAAGGATGTCAAACTGAATGCTGAGTTACAGCCTGTCATAGCACAATTCAGGCTATATAACTCCCTGCCTGCTCTTGCTATTGACAAAGTTGATGGGGAGGAGGGGGACTGGGAGGCTTGCAAAGAAAGGTCTGTAATCTTTGTCCCTCTGACTTCCACCCAGCAAGGTGCTTAAACACACACTGAAGATGCCCCCCTGAATTTGGGAAGCCCGCTCCTATAGTCAGAGGCAATTAGATCCTGAAGTGCTTTTCACAAGTGGAGGATCAGTAAATTTCTTTTGAAATTTGCAAAAACAATTGGCAAAGAAGGGGTGGGGGAGTAGCACCAGAGCAACAGCACCACATGAGCAAACAAAATGTGTGTTTCTGGGACATCTCAGCTCTAGTGTGACAAATGGTGGTCCCAAACAAAGCCTGCCCTTTCTTCGGTGAGAGCAGTAGGCTCCATAAATCATCAGTGCTGCAACTTCCCAGGAGGCAGCAATAGCAGTGTTGGACATGCTAAAATAAAGCCACTTCATCTGGCCAGAATTAATAGGTGACACCACATTAGGGTGCAGGAAATGCCCTTGGGGAAATGACAGCACCTAAGGAAGGGAGCACACTGAGGCTGGCTCACCTGCTGTGCTGAGATGTGGCTCCACCTGAGCCTGACACCAACGCTGGCTGGCATTGTCCCAGCCTCCTGACACACACCACCTCCCTCACTGTGCCCAACTCCAGAACCTCCCATGGTGAGCATTTTTCTCCTGCTGTCCACTGGCCTGAATTAGGCCTCCTCCCTGCTGGCAGGATTAACCCCATCTTGTTTGCTTGGTGACGAGATGTGTGCAGGGAACAGAAGGCCCCAGAGCTGCCACCTCCCAGCAGCTTCACACCAGGTAGCCTCTCTCCTGGTGTGCCTCTAATCAGTCACTATTTTTTGTCATCCACTGAAGTTTATTACCATTTAAATAGCCTTTCAGTCTGAGATGTCCTGTGGGGCTTCTGCCTCTGCTCCTCATACCCTGTGAAATTAATTCCTGTAAGAGCATGTCCTCACATGGTAAGAGCTCAACTAAGCTGGTTTAGAAACTGTTTTAAATCCCCACAAGTCTTTCTATGGCCCTTCAGTTTGGACTGGGCACTTTCTAAGTACCCAGCTTGGGGTAAAATAGGCTTAGACTGGAAAGTGTTTATTTCCAAGCAAAATTACTGCACTGAATCCTCCCTGTCTAGGGCAATGTTTTTGAGTACTGTGAGCAAATTCCATATTTAACTCAGCATGTGTTTTTAGGCCTTGAAGATTTAAGGGCCAGACTGCAAATGCCTTTAATCAGGAAGCAATTAATTGCACAGATTTCCTCCTTGCAGCCAGGGTAGCACTCAACCAGGTAATACTCCCCGTGAGGCAGTGGCTCATGCCTGCACACTACTTTTATTACTGTGTATCTCTGCTAATTAGTGCCCCTTGGACGGTAGGCTGGGTTGCTACAGGGGGTTCAGATAAAAGGCACAATCTGTTGAAACAATCTAAAGACAGCTTTAAGAAGAAAATCAAATGGTTTGCATTCCTGATGAGCTTTTTAATTTATTTTTTTCCTGAAGAAAACACGCAAGAAGGATTGATGCTTTAAATGGAAGTCAAGGACCTGGTTTTGACTTCAAGGGTTGTTCCAAGTAACTTGTAGTCGAGCTCACTCAGCTGGAGCTTTTCCCAGAACACTGTGATGCTCACACAATACCAACGCCAAGCAGAAAACAGCTAGTTTGTATCTCTTGCACTCACCTTCATGCAAAGGATCAGAGTCCTGGTTCTCCATCAAAAATGATAAGCTTCACTTGGAGAGAAGAGTATGGGGAGCTGGGGAACGTGTTTAGCCCTCATTGACAGTCCCTGGGGCAGGACACACACAGTGTCTCACAAAACAAGAGGGTAAGGCTTAGCTGCCCCACATTCAGGCCAGGGCCATTGCTCCACCTGCTAATGCTGACACCAGCCTTGTTCACTGTCTCAAACACAAGTCTCACATCCTTCCTGTCTTACATGCTGGCTGTAAAGAACAAATTCCCTCATTATGCTATTATTATAATTTACTAGCAGAAACCTTTCTCTCTGCACACACAATTCTTCATGTTTGACTATTATAATTGCATTTTCAAAGTTATAAATAACACGTTAGCCTGGTTTATGTGTTCATGCAAGTCAGGTTATAGACTGGCAGATGAATGAAATTAACTGTCTCCAGAATTCACATTCCTGTCACTTATTCAATTATTTGATCAACGTAATTGCTTAGAGCAAGAGCTAATTGGAAAATGACATGCATTTACCCTCTCTGTAGAGGAAGAGAGGCTTATCAGGTATTTTACTGCAGGCACTTTCATTACTTTCAATATTCTGGAAGAAACAAGGGTTTTACATGAGCCAGGCCCAAACACACAAGGCTTTTTTTTTAGGCAGATGCTTCCCCATCCTTAAAATAGCTCCAGTATTTTGCAGTGTAAGGGTTTGAACACGCCTATACTGCAGCACACACGGGTATCTTGGCACACATGTGTGTGAGCTGCAAGCCAAGCTTGCCTCCAGGCTTCTGCAGCACAAAATGTGTTCCTGCTCTGTGTATCTGTATTCATGCTGGTGCTGCAGCTATATGTGTTTGGTTTTTTCTGTGACAGACTCCCATCCCTGGGTGCTGATGTGGAGAATATTGGTTGGCTGAGCTTGGCTGTCAGGAGTAGGAAAGGCAGAAAGTGATTTTTTTTTGTGTTGCTGGTGTAGAAAAGACTGTAAATCCCCACCTTGCCAGCTCAAATCCTACATCAAGGTTACAGCTTGAAACACCAAAACCTTTTAAATGATTTTTCTGTCCCTAACCTTGCACAGATATCTTGGTTAACATTCTGAGTTTGTTATTAAATTTTCTTTTTAAATTGAAGTCTAAGAATGGGGTGCTAGAACAGTGGGGGAAGGGATAGAAAGAATCAAGAGGTAGGAGACTCAAATCGTAAACTGGTCCCTCTTTCCATTATTAGCTCTAGCATTGTTTGGAGTTGGAATATTTCATTTGTTTAAATAAGAGACAGGCAAGCAATTTTCCAAGCTGCATGGAAGGGGAGGAAGCTCATCTATCAACGCCAACAGTTTGCAGCCTATTGTCTGCAGGCCCTGAGGGTTATCTGTTGGGGAAAGGGAGCTGAGAAAATCAACCCTGTTGCCAGTCTCCTTAAATTTGTGACAGATGGTCTGCACCTCTTTTGGAAAATATTGGGGTCTGCAAATTAAAAATTAGGTAAAAAACAGTGTGTTTTCTTCCTGCTGTTCACGCTCAGCTCAAGCACCAGGTTTTGTGTGCTTGAAAAAAAAGCTCCAGAAGTGATCCATGGAGGATGTGAGTGCTGAGAAGCCCTGTGCCAGATCTCACTCCCTGAGGTGTAGCAGTGCTGCTAACCCTGCACAAGCAGTACAGGAGAGCTCTGGGAAACTCACTGCACTGCATGCCGTGTCCAAGGGGCTGGCACTGCCTACATTTGATGAGCAGTGAACCAGATGAGCAATTATTTTGTTCATCCATGAGGAGATGAAGAAATGAGTGTAGGACAGACTATTAGCACTTGCACCAGGACATGCCTAGTATTGGAGGTTTTTGAGAGTAGGAAACAAAAGTATCCAATAAGGAAATAAAAACACCCCCACCATGCAGTGCCTGTGTATGTGTCCCACTTGTCCCTGGGAGAAGGAGAGTTAGATTCATTACCTATGAGCAGAATTTTGTTGTAGTGCTTAGTAGGATTGCTGTGCAGTTTGGACAAGAGTGATGCTGAGGACAGTAGTTGCCATTCCTGCTCACAGCTCTGCGACACACACGGCCACAGCAAGCTGCAAACAAGGACCATGCCAAGGTTTGCTGTCCTGTGAGTGACTCCAGCCAGTGGAAAACTGGCCTCAGAGTGCAAAGCTGTGATCTCTAAGCTGTGGCTAATGGAATAAATCAGCAACCTGATGGCGCCGCAGGACACTGCACATGGGGCATGCAGGCTCCTGTTGCCAGTTCTAGGCACAAAGGGAAAAAATCCCACCAAGATATTGTGGGTAACTCTGTGAACTCAGGCTAAAGCAGAGCACGGGCGTGCAGGAGGCGGCCGCTCCAGGGCGCCAAGGCAGCAGGGCCAGCAGAGGGAGCCCGCCGCTGCCGCATCCCGGGATCGCTGAAGCCCCAGCCCCGCAACCCGGGACTGCCTCAGCCCCGGCCCCAGCCCCGCATCCCGGCACCTCCTCAGCCCCAGCCCCGCATCCCGGCACCGCCGCAGCCCCGACCCCAGCCCCGCATCCCGGCACCGCCGCAGCTCCGCGCACAGCAGGACAGCTCCTCATCTCCCGCACCTTTCCCAGCCCGGCATGCAGCCTCGCAGCCCCGCAGAGCCCCTGCACGCCGCTCCGCAGTCCTTCAGCCCCTCCACAGCACCCAGAAGCCTCATGCCTCCCCAGCTCGGTGTCCCGGCAGTGCCACAACCAAGCACGCCGGCAGACCTGCATCCAGATGTCCATTTCTGTAGCCCTGCAGACCCGCAGCCTAACACCAAGCCCCAAATGCCCGGATTTCAGCATCCTCCTCCAGCCCAAGAGCCCTGCAGTGCCTACCACCCGTGCCCACAGCCCATCATCCAGCACAGCACCCCAGCTGTAAAGCAGCCCCAGAGCTGCACAGCTCCATGTGCCCGCAGCCCCAGAGCCAGCAGCTCGGCCCCAGCAGCTCAGCATCCCAGCCCAGGGCACACAGCAAGCACAGCTGGCACAGAGCTGCTGCCCCTGGGTCTAGGCTTAATTGTGGCTTCTGCCCTCAGGCACAGCGATAACTGTGACAGGAGGTGGCTGTAGTTATATACCGGGGTTTTTGCCGGAGGCCCTGCTATGAACTATAGTGACAGAGGTGCTATTTCATTTCTGGGAGCTGGATAAACCTTTCTAATATGATCTTGCCACAGCCTGAGCCTGAGGAGGCAGCTTTCCACGTGTGCTGGACGCAGCACTCCTGGTCTCACCGCTCTGCAAGGCTGGAGGCAGGCATGCAACATGGGAAGGCAGGCAGCAGCTGCCTCTGCAACTTCTTGCCCAACACTACAGCTGGTACTCCACTGTGAGCTTTGCCTCCACCAGGAACAGCCCCTCCCTATGCACAGGAACCGATTTTTCTGCGGGATTTTAGCACTGGAAATGAACACTGGAAAACCTGGTGCTTTTGTTACGTTGGGACATTCATCCTGCCAGCTGTGAATCAACACGATAGCACTTCTGCAATGGAAAAATCCAATCAATGTATGCAGAAAAATTATTCTCCCCCAGTTTTTGTGTAGTCCTGTCCACTTTGTGGTCCTGCTGAACCTCATGCTAGCAGCTCCATACAGGAGGGTGGTAGCATGATCAGTCTGGTGGAGCACTGCTCACCTGCATGACTTACAGCAAAGCCTTGCTATTATATCCAAAGCCATAGCACAGGTGTGCTGCTCCTCTGTGAACATATTCCAGGGGCACATGTGGGCTGTCTTAGCTGGAATTTCATCCTATTTTTTATTCAGGCACAAAATATCTGGTTACCATTTTCAGCCAAGAGAAGGTGCTTGAAATGGAAAAAGTCAAGTCACAAAATGGGATAGAAAACAAAGCCATGGAAAATATATGCAGGCAAACAATAAAAATGCAGTCTAAGTCAATGGTAATATTAAATTTCAGTGCTTTCAAGTATTTTTATTATTATTACTTAAAAGTAAAATTATTTAAATTGTAGAAGACATTTGAATTAAGAAAACATTATTCTAAATGTCAACAATGGAAAAAGGGATGCTTTGATATTCATAATTTTTTCCTTATTACTTTTATTTGAGAGATGTATTGGGCATGTTTTCTTTTGGAGGTCTCATAAGTTAAACAATAGTTTTAAGGAATCAGAATTTTTCAATTGGACAACATTTTGCTGAAAACTCCTATCTGGAAGAAAGCTGGAAATAGTTAGTGTGAAAGGTCTAGCAGGAATCTTTTAGTTCCAGATGTGTTATTCTGCTGCCCCTGGTATGACGGAGGTACTTAAAATTAAAGTTCAAAGATGCAGTGCCGCTGTAACTAACTACATATTTCCTGACATTTGTGCCTGTCAGCACAGGGGTGCTTAGACTGCTATTTATAAATCTGAGCTTAATTCATTCTCATACCAGAGGGAGCAATCAAAACACCAGTGATTCCCAGGGAGAAATCAGGGCCAGTGTACAAGAGGCTTTTTCCTAATTTATTTCTGTCTGCGTTGTGTTCGGAAAAAAGATACACATGGCAAACACAGTCCAATCCCAGCCCTACTCTGCTGAGTCAGAGTCAGCTTCTTAGGTCTTATGGATCTCAAGTCAGGAAGGCAGGATGGTCTTGTGGCTTAGGTTATGGACTGTGAGTCAGAATAGTTTATTAATGAAAAATAATTTGTTCCTTTCATTTATTAGCAGGTCATTCTCTAACCAGCAAAATTGCCGTTAGAAAATTCCAACTGTAGGCATTTTAAAGACAAAAGGGCTAAAAAGAAAAGAAGTCCTATTGATATTTGATCATTTCTGCATCAACATTACATTTATCCTTAACCAGCTGTTCTGGAAGGAAAAGGACAAGCACCAGAGTAAATACCAGAAATATCCAGATTTGCGTTTTAGGCTTGCCAAACTCCCGTTGATTAAGCTGGGAATGTTGATTAAGGACCCCAAGCTGTGACCCTCAACAATTCAGTCAGGTTACTCCTGCTGCTTAGCAGGGCTTGAGTTAAATTGGAAAGCAGGATAGAGTGTCAGTGAGTTTATCAGCTCTGAGCAGTGTGTTTCTATGCAGATAACCTGCAATTTCTCCCTGCTCAGCCCCAGAGTCTTACAGGGGATTCAATAGGTTGTCTGTCTGCCGGTAGGAGATATTAAAGTCCTTCAGAAAAGAAAAAAAAAAAAAAGAAAAGGAAAGGAAAAAAAAAAAAAAAAAAGAAAAAAAACCCCACGCCAATCCCTCTTTGGACTGATCCTCTGGAAATCAGTCATTCCGCCAGTAGAGTTAATGATCACTTGGTGGGTTAATAGCCAAACCTGAAGTCAAAGCTGATTAAAGCTCAAAAAAAATTAACCACTCAGTGACTGTAGTCAAAGACAGTATTCAGTTATTTTTTGATGGTTCTTTCTCTGTCTAGGCTCCCATAGAGCTGACAAGGGATATTTTAACTTGTCAAGGTAATAGCACCATAGTGACAAAACCCTAAGAAAGCCCCTCAGTTTGCTGCACAGGACCTGTTTTGCATACCAGGCCTTTGATCTGTGAGTGTATTTAGCATTGCCATTTTTTAATGAGTGTGGTGAGGAGGTGAAATAGGTCCCTTGCTTTAGTAGGACAATTTCTTATTGTCACTTAGCCTGTGAAGGAGAAGCCATGCAGAAGAGCTCCAGTCAGGGGAGAGAGGCCTTGAACGCAAGAACATTTATGCTTCAGTTAACAGGGAAGCTGCATGGGGGTTTGCAGAATCCAGGTCCCACTGCACTGGGAAAAAAGAAGTTTTTATTTCTTCGCCTTCAATCCATGCTTCCCCAGTTTACTGACAAAAGAAATTTTAATTATTTACTAACAAAGATAGGGCTTTCCCCTTCTGCTTCATGCTATGGCAATAAGGTTGTTGGGGAAATGTTGACTGAATAACCCATGGTGCCACCAGCTGCTGTGAAAAGTCACAGGAATTTACACCAATTTCGAGGGTACCAGCTGAGCCTGTCAACTCAGCAGGGAAGGAAAGGGGAACCACTGCAAACCAAATGGAAATTTTTCCAGTGAGACCATAGAGAGAAGGTGTGATACAGGTAAATGATACAATACAGCTAAGAACAACTTCTACTTTCAAACACAAGACTGTAAGAAACAAGTGTCATTTCTTGTTTCTGTGATCTTTCTCTGATGGAGAGCAATCTAAAATCCAGGACAGACAGCACTTAGCAGCACCTAGCTGTACATCTGACAGGTCTTGTTTATGTTTTCTTGCAGGCAGTGGTGGCAGCTCACATGAAACAGGCAGCGCTTTGCTCAGAACCCAGCATCCATGTGTGCCTCACCCACAGAGATAAGTGGTCCTGGTCAGCTGGGCACACGCAAGGAAGGGACCCAAAAGGGCTCCCATGAGGAAATCTGCTCCTGTGGTTTTCAGGCTGCCCTTCAGGGACACACAGGTGATCCACAGGACAAGAGGAGCTGGTCAGTGAAGTGAATGGAGAAAAAGTGAATGGAACAGGTGCATCTAATTCCACACACACAAACAAATGTTACAGTGAGGGAGCAAGAGCACTGAAATGTACCCTAGGCTTTATCTGGTTTACTTTCTGTTGTCTGTGAAAATCCCCACGGAACTGTAGGCCTTGACAGTCTTTGGATTGTTTTACAAAGGTATGGTTGGAAGAGCAATTGTCAGGAAACACCACTGCATCCCAGCTACCTGGAAACAAAATGAGCTGTCCCTAACCATTCCTGACAGCCCTGGGTGTCTCACCTTGCTGGAGATGCCTCAGTCCCTGGAGGCAACTGCAATATGCAATCATCCACACCTCTGGAAAGTATGTTTTGCCATCTGTATTGAGCTTTCTATGCTGCAGTTTGAGCTCATTACTTGCTTCCTTATTTACCTCCACATACTGTGGAGAAGGGATTATTTCCTTTCCCTTTCCTGTGGCAAAAGTGAAGAGTGTTAAGCTCCCTGTTGTTCATAAGGCCCTACTGCAGGGGCAGCCCACGCTTCCCTCACCTCAGTGCTGGCCAGTGAGCCAACAACCAGTGTACCCCAGGGCAGCCCAGGAGCAGCACTCTCCACAGCTTTCCTTTTCTGTTGCATAGCTTTTATTCAGTGCTGTCTTCCCAACCCTAAACACCTGCTGGATTTGCCTTTAGTTTTGAGTGCTTTTCTGGTGCTAATTCCTACCCCTAGCTGTATTTCCTTAGTAGCAGCCAAAGCACACTCCTGGTATCCTCTGAGCCCACTTTGCTCCTTTGCTGCCCTTCAGGAGGGCCTCCCTTCCTTTGCAAAATGCAGCTTTCAAAACCATGGGGACTGCACCATACACACACACATACAACCAACTCTACATTAACCAAGACCCAAGACAACCAAAAGCATGGGAACAACAAAAAATGAGAGCTCTGTGTGGTAGTCAGTACCTGGAGCTAAACAGAGATATTCTACCGCCTTTTTTTTTTTTTTTTTTTTTTTTTTTTGTTAGTTGTTGCTCTGGACATTTTTGTTTTATCAGATGGGGAAGGATACTCGAGACCCAGCTAATTTGTGTCTCTTGTCAATGGATCTTTGTTTTCTTTTAGTTTTTTTTTTTCTCCTTATTTTTTCCCTGGCCCTATAATCATTTCTTTGTTCTCTTTGGTAAGCTGGCCACTCAGAGCACTATATCCCTGTCTTAAACCTGGCTGCAGTACTGCTCATAACAGCAGCAGCAGCATCTGCTGGGGTGGCAGTGATGCGTGGCCACTGAGGCTCCCTCTGCCAGGCACTGCACAAAAAAATCACACCACCTGCATCGACCAAACCCAGCTCTGCAGTGACCAGAGAGACTGAACTGCAGAGCAGAATGCACCTTTTTCTCACAAAACAAAAAAGTGCTTTGAACTTTCCCCTCACAGGCACTTTATTGCCCTTGTTCATGGCAAGCTCTCTGTCTGTACAAGTGCAGGCTAGCAGCAAGGTACTAATAAATTAATAAAGAGGAGGCAGGGCACAGGCCCAGGCAGTTGCCCATACAGTTAAATGGTTGGCATTGTCCTTGCATGAGTTTGTCCCAGACCAAACAAATACTCCTGCAGCCAATGCCCAGGCATGTTTCAGGAGCCAGGGCTGTTCTCAGCAGGTGGTTTGGGCACAGCTCTCCTGCTCTGGGGGACAGGAGCTTGTCTCCCTGGGGATGGCTGGGCATGCCAATCGGTCTTGGGAGTGGAAAACACTCCCCAGCCTGTTTTATTATTTTATGTGGTGGTAGACTTGGTGTCTCAGCAGTGCACAGCTTTTAATGGATTGACTCACCCCAGCATCCCTGTGGAGCAGGGAAGTACTGTTAAGCCCCTGGGTCTGAGGGCAGAAGCACATTCACAGAAGCACAAAAAAGGGTACACAGCTCCAGAGAAGCCTTCAAGTCCCACAGCCCTCTTGTTTCTTAAGCTCCTGCCCCAGCCCCAGGACTCGAAGCTGGTGAGGATGAACCAGCCATGGAGATGTGCCCCTGGTCTGGTGGGGATGCTGAGCTGCCAAGGCCACATGGGGCAAAATAGGGGCAAAATACCTCCTTTTGAGTTCTGCAGCCGAGAAGAAACCCAGCCTGGTGAGGCTGGGCAGCACCATGCAAACCTGGTTCAGAGAACAGGATCAGGCTTGCACTTAACTTGACCCTGAGGGACTTGCAGAAGCTTAGGCAGGGACATGGCTTCTCTACCCCATACGTTTTGACTTACTAAGACATGAGGCCTCAGGGCCTCTCAGAGGCCACATGTCAAATCCATATGGATAGCTTGTGCAGAGGAAATTGGTGGGGTCAGGAAGAGTGGAAGCTGCTCAGTGCTTTACAGACACATTGCCTGAAGTTCCTCTCCTGAGAAAAACAGAAAGCAGTTCAGAACCATGGATCTTCCATTTTCTCCATTCCAATTTTTCCATTCATTTCCCCCATGCGTGTGTTAAGAGGGAGATCAGTCACTTAGCTGCTGGGTCATCTGTCTCTGGGCTGCTGTAAAAGCAGGAGCTGTGGGAAACAGGGACGTGGCTGCAGACACCATCACCTTGTAGAAAGCCCAGACTTCTGAGGTCTGCCTCTCCCCTGAGTCCTATTTTGTGGCAAATCATAGTAGATGGTGTAATTATCACAGCTGTGCTTTAGACTGGTTTAAGAGGCTGTACTTTCCCGACCGCCTTTGGAGCACAACAGCAGTGGCAGGCAGATTCCTGCCAGCACAACTCGGCTAAATCCACCAAAACAAGCAAACAAGCCTTCTGGAAGAACTTGCTGGGTGGTTTTTGCTGGATGCTTGTTTTCAATGACAAGTTTCCGAGGAAAACAGTAGCATTTTAAAACCTCCATGTAGAGCCAAGAAAGCTTGTGGACTTTTCCCTCCTCCACTCCAGCAAACACTTTGCTGCCTCTTTTACAATGCCATTTCTATTGACGTAAAGTGAAGATAAGGAGTGTTTGCCCGTGCTGCCTTGCTCAGTTTTCCGTGCATGGCTTCTGGCTGATTTGCCATGTGTCCCTGCTGAGGTCTCAATCCATTTTCGACTGAAAGCATCTGGGTTCTTGCTTGGCTTATCATGCCGACACAGCTGGCAACCCATTAATCTCCTGTTCCCGATGCCTTTATTTCAGTGGGAAAGCTCTGGTGCTTTGCAGTGGTTTGTGTTTACAGTAACAGAGGCTGGTGCTCAAAGCCCCTAGGTCACTTCTCCACAACTACCAGAGCTGGGAGAGGTTCAGCATTTTCGTCCTTCTTGCTCTAACACTCTCTGTCAAAGATATGAAGACGTGTGAAGCAGCAGGAGAAGCGGGTTTGAAGCCAGGATCACATTACCTACCAGTAGTGCTTTGCCCTTGTTCACATCTTTAGTCTGAGGACTTCAAGTCATCTACAAAGTACCTTCTCAAACACTGACAAACCGAGACTCAGTTTGCACTCAGCTGAAGTTTTCCTGTAGAGTTTTGGGGTTTGGCACATGAATTCTGTCTGCTCCCTTCCCAGCTAAGAAAGGAGACTAGTCTGTCAAGGTTATCCAGCAAAGGAGTCCTTGGAATTTCATTCTGTTCAGAAAACTGGTTTAAACTAGACTGGTGAAAACACTACTTTATGAAAGTAAACCATTCTGGAAGGGTTTGCCTCGTAGAGCCATGCTGGTGGTACTGTTTTAGCAACTCTTTGTTTAAAAATCCAGCTCCAATGGCCTAGAATTGCAATTTTTTGGGCCTGGCCATGTAGTGAGGGAGTCCCAGGAAGAGGTGGGATGTTTGAAAGGGAAAGAAAACCTTATACTGTGCCTGGCTTCTATGTCTGATTATGTATACCTATCATGGTTGAAAAGTGCTGTCCTGAAAATTTGGAAATCAGAAATTTTCATTCTGTCCCTGAAGAGAGAAGTGTATAACTGCTTTCCAGTATCTCAAACTTGCTCACAGCTCTCTCCTAAAGCAGATTTCTGGTGGGGTGGAGCATGGTGTGCTGAGAAGTGCCTGCTCCTCCCCAGCCGTGGCTGCCAGCAGCAGGGATGTGGGATAGCTGGCTCAGCTAATCTGGAGATGAGGGAGGCACCTTGGAGCCTTCAGATACAACCAGCCGAGCCAGGACAGAGCTGATTTGGACAGCAGGGTTTGCTCTGCACCAAGTGGATCCTGTTCTTTGGTTTCCTGCCTTTGTGTTAGTTACCATGCAGCACAGAAAAAGCCATGGCTTTCCTCCTCTGCTAAGCTGCCCTGGAGCTCTGGATGCTTTCCTGCAATTCCTCATAGTCAGGCAGCTATCAGGGAAGAACATCCTGCTCACTTTCAATAAAGCTAACACTTGCATTGGCTTGTTCCAAGCCTTTCAATCCCCACCAAGGACATCCTAGCAACTGCTCTTGGAAAAGATCTTTAAATGTGGAAAGGGAAAAGGCTTTTCAGCAGTGGCTATGGGGTTCTTCCAAGTTTGATACCAAGAGGAAGCGGCTGGCTCCAAAAGAGATAACACTAAGACCAGTTGTTGTTTTTCAGACTTTCAGAGTAACCAACTAAAAACACATGGGACAAACTGTCTGCAGAGGCAGATCAGCACAGATGTATTGGCTGGGCCAAGCTTCCAGGCGTGGGAGGGTGCAGAAGCAGGCATGGGAGCATCCCTGCAGAGCAAACAGATCTCCCTGCTCTCCTCATGTCCCAGCATTGCTAACAAAAGTGAAGGGTCCCAGTAGGAAGCTGGTTTGATCCCTCATACAGGGATGTGTATGGCCCAGCGAGAGGTGTCCCTGGGGACATCCCACAGCAGTGGGGAGGTTGTGGATTTCCCCTGGGACTATTGATGTACTGAGCTCTGTTCACTCTGGCTGGTGACCATTTCAGCCAAAATCTGTAAAAAATCAGCCAAAATCTGTAAAATCTGAGCATATTTTACAAGTACCATATCACTCAGCATTATAAGACTGTTTGGTGTCCTGGTTCTCTGTGCCTAGGGGACACATGGACTGATCACTCTCTTGCATTCGTGTTCCTCCCACAGTATTTGCATTTGGGTTTAAGATGTCAAAAACCTTTCTCCTGCCTCACTGCTGACTCCCTTCCTCTGCACTCACTGCTCTACACTATCAGCCTGGGTTGTAGCTGCCTCTTCCCGGTTCTCCAGCCAGGTCTGATCACATCATCCTCTGCCACAAATCATTTGCAAACAGGGACCTTATTCTTACACACAGCCCTGCATTGAAATGCAAAGAGATATCCCTGCACTTACTTTATCAATGTACAACTGTCAGCATTTTTAGGCCTGACCACTGAAGGCTCCCTGGTCCAGAGACAAACTCTGCATCTCCTGTTATGTAGCTGGAGTCACCCTGGCACCTCCCAGCTCTTTCTCTGAAGGCCTGGGAGACCAGACCCTTTGTATCTGTTGTGCCATAAGGGGGGACATTTGGGAAAGAAAACCCAGGTCTGGCAGGCTGCTCTGGATCTTGACTCCCCTTTGAAGCAGTCCTGAGGCCTGAAACTCTGGCAAAGGGAGGGGTTTGGGTATGGTGTGCGGGTGGGGTGCACAGAGTGGGGTGATTTCTGGTGCACACGGACTGCTGGGGTTCATCCCCATTCAAGGAGACTTTGGATATTTAACCAGGGTGAAAACAAAACAGAGCCTCACATAACCCTCTAAAGAAAACTAATAAAGGCCTTTTAGATGGTCTAACAAAGAAAATATCTGCTGTACAGAAAATACGTCTGAGATAGACAACTTCAGGAACACAGATTACATCACTGAAGACTGGGGTAGGAGTGTACATGGGAGATGCTGGACTGCAGTCCACTTGGGCATGGAAGGCTGTGGAGATCTATCTGCCAGTGGGGTTACAGAAAGGTGCCCATAAATGCAGGTCACATCAGTTCCAGCACAGATTGAAGAGAGTGGTCACATCAGGGCTGAGAGCAGGGCTGGAGCAGGAACCAGCAGAGGCAGCAGCAGGGTTTCTTCCCAGGAGTGCTACAACTGTCAGGAAGGCTGTGGCAGAAAAGTTACTCATTAGTCTGCTCTAACAGGGAAGGGAATGCATAGGAGAAAGGAAAGTTTTCCCAGCTGCTGGAAAGAATCCCTAAAGAACAGAAGCATGGCAGACTAGGATTTTGACAGCTGTATTGGGGTCCCACCTGGTGAACTAGTGGGGTTGTGCCAGCTAAGGAAAACTAATAAGGGAATTCACTTGTTGGCTGACAGGCAGTCTGGTAAAGAGTACCTGTGCTGCAGATACCATGCCTGTTTCCAGTGCAGGCAGCTCTGCTCTGGCTCCTCAGAGATGTGTCCAAGCTGAGCTGTCGTTTCTCTGCTCAGCTCTCTCCTCCATCACTCCCACCAGTCTCACCAATGTGCAGCACACTATCCAAGCATGTTTTCTTCTCCTCCAGCTTAGTTCTTGGACTTCCTCCCTCTCCAGGTTGTCTCTGTAAACAGGGCTCCTGTGGCAGAAACAGAAGAATAGTTATAAACCCCAGTGAGCAGAAGGGCAGTGAAATGCAATGTACTCCAGGCAGGGGCAGTCCCATCATTCAGATGTTTGGCAAAGCTGGTATCACAGTTATTTTTCTTACCAAGACATTTATCTGCCACCACCTAGGTCTTATCCAGTGTGTCCCCAGCAGTGTCCAGGTGACCTGCTGGGTCCATTATTTGATCTCTGTTCTGAGCCAGCAGGGAGAACCCTGGGAAGAGGTCCCAGCTCTGGTGCACCCAGAGGGGTGAGGGGCAGCCCTAAGGCAGTCAGGGGCTTACACAACAAGCTGGCAAATTGGTGACTGTCACACAAAATCAGGACATGCAGTGCTTTTCAGCAGCTGTGACCCCAGATCAGCTGAAAAGGATTTTGAAAGTGAGATAAAGGGCTCACCTCCCACCGTGGTTCTCCTGCAGAGGGACTGCAGATAGGAGGCTAGGGTTAATTTGTTTTCTGAATTAACTAGGAATTTGGGAGCCTTGAAGCAATTGTGCTTTGTTTTGGTTTTGTGTTTTTTTTTCCCAGGTTTATCTCAACAACAAGTTTTGTCTGTGAGTTTTTAGTACCCTGTCCTAAATTCAATCAAAACTTAGCTGTCAGGGTAGTGAGAGTTTATTGTGTTAATAATGTGTGCTACTTACTGATACCATTCCCCAGATAGTGAAAACTTCCCTGAAATCCATACATAGGGCATGAAAATGTTACTAAAAAAAAAGCTCTGGCAAATATATATATTTTTAAACTACAAATCAAATATATAAGTAGCAGTATTTTGTACTTCTCTAGCCCTTTCCCCTTACAATTCTCATAGAACAGCCTCAAAGGCACTTCTCTAGAGTCAGAGGAGATCAGAGCCATCCTTTATAAAAGCTGCCTTTTCTTCCCCAGGTTGCTGTCCTTTCCTTGCTCTCTCCCTCCCTCCCTTCCTATTCTTCTCCTTTCTTTTTTTCACCTGCCAGTGATCAGCTCAGTTGAGTCACTGAGATCCAACTCTTTGAAAAATGGATGGAGGAATCACAGATGGATGTTTTTCCAGATCTTGGGGTTGCTTTTCTTGACAAAGATCAATATTTTGGTGACAGTCCTGCAGAGCAGGCCGTACCCTTCCGCTGAACAAGCAGCAGTCCAACACATCATGTTCAGAGTGTGCTGCCTCACTCCCTCACCTCTCTCTCTGTCAAGCTTTTCAAGTTTCTGCAAAAAGGAAAAGAAAAAGAAAAAAAACTTTCATTCTCCAAGGCCAGCATCCAGTTAATACTTTTTGTATCATAGGGAAAATGATAAGCCAGGGTATAACAATGACCTACTTCATGTCCTGATAAAATAATTTCCTCTCTCTGTCATTTTTCTCAAAGAATAATATTTGATTAACACAAGCATGTAGGATAGAGCAGGAGTTTTTCTGTGAACTGGCTGATAATGCGTCAAATTCAGCCCTGAGACAGACAACTGCCACCCTGTTGACCTATGTGGAGTTAAGCCTGTTTATCCCCCAGCTTAGAGCTCTGAAAACAATTGGGTTCAAACCTGTAAGATGTGTGCATGTGATAGGATTGAGGCCAAAAGCTGGGAAACGGGGGCTATCTGTTACAGCATCCCTCCATCAATCCCCCCTCAGCCCACTGCCACCACGGCTGCCCGGGAGCTGCTCTCACTTGCTGCTGTGGTGCCAGTGCCCCCCCTGCAAAACAACTGGTTAGCTCATCCTCTCACACAAAAGGCTACTGTGCTGAGCAGGGTACATTACAGTATAGGGCAACCATGCAGCTCTGAATCCACTCACGCCCCCCTCCCCGAGCACAGAAACAATGCAGACTCTTGTAGCTATCCCACTGCAGCCTCCTTAGCTCAATGCATCAGCTGTACTTGTCTGCTGAAGGTGTTTAAGAATGTACATGTGGCATTTTTTGCTTGCAGCATTGCATGAGGAGATTCCTCACATCATCTTTCAGTGCTGTTCGAATGGGTTGTCACCCAGTGCATATTGCCCACTCTCTCATCTCCCACCCACAGGGGTTTTCCTTGTGGTTGTGCATCTTTTGTCTTAATGAATTCTCATCATGGCATTGATCCAAGACACGAATTTGCCATTTTCCATTGCTGGTAAGGGGTGACGTGGCTTGCACATCCTTGTGCCCTCGGTTGGGCCACATCCTGGTGTGGTGTCAGAGACTTCAGTACATCTGCTCACCTTCTCTTTGCCAAAAATGGACAAAAAATTGTCTGCTATCATGACTTCATCACGTCAGGACACACTGCCCAAGATGGCCAAAGCCAACCAGCATACAGTCTTTACTGTCAGCATACTTACTGTGTGCTGACTTCCAGCATCACATGCCATTCCACAGTACTAACAAGGTGCCTGATTTATGGGATGCTGCTGAGAGTAAAAGGTAGTTAAAACATAATTATAGTGCTCCTTTTATTTCTTTCCTTGCATAATTGTGGTATGAAGCTAGTCTGGTCTATTGACTTTTCTCCAATTTCTTGTTCCCTGAGGTGGAAAGTTCCTCTGGATTTCAGGAGATGGAAAACTACCAGCTGCTGGGCTCTGGCAAGAAGGGTAACACAAATCTTGGCATGGAGATGGAGACTCCTCTTGACAGCTCTGCTCCTCAGGCACAACGGGCCTTTCTAGCAAACTCATGTGTGAGGGAGACAACTTTCTTGGGTGCTGCTCAGAGCCTGGAGAATAAACTCTGAGGGAACTAGATCCTGAAAAGCTGTACCTCTTCCCAGTGTGCATGCCTCTCGCCAGCAATGCCTTGTCTTGTGCAGAGACGCAGCTAGGCATACACTGGGAACCACGCAGAATAAAAATGAAACACTGGGCTGCAAATGTGGCTCTGCCCCCCGCACAGAACAGTAGGGAGGAAATGCACCAGAAGTAACAGTATCCAGTCTCCATACTCCATGCAGTTCACCAGAAACGACTGAAGATAATCCTTGCTTTATGCAGATCCTGACTACCTTCAGAGTTTCACTGGAAAGTGACTTGTTTTCAGTTCAGGAGAAGGGACACAAACCTCTGTGCAATTAGTCCATTTCCCTTTTGTCTCACTTCAAGGAAAAGGAGAACCTATGGCAATTTTTGGTACTGGGGTTGGTACCTGACTTTGATCAGGGATGTGATTGTCACTTGCATCACTCTTAGACTGAGTTTATACTGTTGAAACAGCATCACCACTCAAGATATTACCATACCACAGATAGCTCCGAGCTCCCTCATGTTACAGCACCGCAGCCACACGGTAATCTCAGGCCTTTCCACAGAACTCCTGCTGGGCTGAAGGTGCCTAGTACTGAATTTTGCACTGTGATTTTGCAGCCAGGTGGCTGTGGGGCATGCTTGCTGTAGGGCTCTGCTATGGAGGCAGCAAACCCAAGAACAAGTGTGGCAACAAGCTGCCATGGAGGTAACCCTTCAAACAGCTGCAGCTGTTTGCAAAGTGAGCCTGCAATGCACACATAATGTTTTTCCCTTTCCCGACAAGAATAAGCCAAATTAGCATTATCCTGGCACAACTGCATCCAGACTCCAGGGAATTAGCTGCGGTAGTATTGTTAAAGCGATTCAGCTTTTCTGGGTAGACAGGCTATAATTACACTAAATTACAATAGAATGCTTTTGTTCTAACTTCAGCTTCCCCATGAGGACTTGTACCAAAATAACTAAAGGTATGAATTAAGCCATTTCTGTTACTTTAGTATAAGCTTGAGTGCAGGCAGGCTCCCACTCCAGTCCTTCTATCTTGATCTCTCACAGGCTTCATCACAGAGGGATAAATGTATGAAAGCACCTAAAGGGAATATGTTTCTTGGTTGTAGCCAGGTGCCCTGTGATGGCTCTCTCTGGGGCTAATGCCACATATGACAGCACCAACTTTGTTCATTTAAGGGAAGGTAGTTCTGCAGGACTGGGGCGTCCCACAGGAGGGTCAATGGCCCCTGTGAGTCTTGAGCATGAGAGTCACATTGAGCCTTTATGTTCTGCTGGTTGTTGTGCTCCATCCCTGCCTGGCTATGCTCCTTGAAGGGAGTGGGTGCTGCTGAGCCAGCATGGAGCTCTAGGGAGATGTTTCTTCCCTACACCTTCAATTGCATACACAGCATATCCAACCTGAAGCTGCTTTCAGCCAGGGAGGACCTTGCCTTTGGCCCTGCTTCGGAATGTCCACAACGTCTACGTGCAAAAGAGCCGGGGCCTATGGAGAGCCACAGTGACCCTTCCCACGGGAGAGGCCAGGGCACTTAGGAAAAGATCAGCTGTACAGAGTGCTTTTTTCCATGAGACGTGAGCCTTTGCAGGGCCTTTGGTGGTTAGACCACACTGCTCCAGGGTTTAAAGGATTGGGAAGATGTCAGCTCCAGTGACCATGGGAAATACAGATGGGGCATGATGGGCAGCTACAGCATGTGCTGCCTCACGTGGGTTTCCACTTCACTGAGGGAAATGGGGAAACAGCACTTCAGGACTCACTGGCAACTCTGTGATGCTAAAAATGGTAAACTGAAATCTCAGCTCTGCCATAGACTTACCAGCACTGATTTGGGTAAGTTCAGATATATGCACTTGCTGCCTGTCAAATGGGGCATCCCAGATTCTCTAGGTGCTGTGGCTAATATCTGTATGGTGCTTTTAAGGTTCCCATAAAAAATGTGTTAATAACGTTTCCAGTTGAGAACAGAGCCAGACTATTCATCAGCCTTTTATTTTCGGTGTTTTACTGCAAAACAATCCATGGCCAACCTATTGCAAAGGTGCTAAAACTGAGGTGCCCTCTTTCCCACGGCACATGGCCCAGTTTACCCCTCCCCAAGCGTGCAGGTAGGAGCTCACTCAGCGGCTCCCACGGCAAACACGCCGACAGCACCTGCCGGAGCTTCAGGGCTCTCCCGCCCTGCTAAGCCCGACGCACTCTCCCTCAGCGAGGCGGGCGCCGCCCCACCCGGGCGGGACGAGCCCTCAGGGCGGCTCCGCGGGCAGCGGCCGGCGCGAGCCCCGACGGGCTGGGCGGCACCGCCCCCTCCGTCGAACCGAGCCAATGGCGCCGTGCGGTGGGGCGAGCGGGCCAATGAGAGGCGTGCCCGCGCGGCGGGGCCCGCCCCCTCCACCCGTCCGCGGCCTTCGGTGCGGGCGGGGGCGGGGCGCTGCGGCGCCGCCTGGCGGCCGCGCCGGGCCGCGCGGCGCCGGGCTCCTCCCCGCGCGGGGTATGTCACGCGGCGGCGCGGGGCCGGCGGCCGGGACTCTGGCGCGCGGGGCGCGGCGGTAGCAGAACCGCCGGGAGCCGCCGGGAGCCGCCGCCACCGCCCGCGCCCGGGATCTGCCAGCGGCGCCGGGGCTGGCTTCGCGGCGGCTGCGCCGCTCCTGCCGGCCCGCCGGGGCCCCGCACCGCTCGCCCGCCGCCGCCGCCGCCGCTCCCCGCCGTCCCCCGGCCGGCAGCCCCGGGCAGCGCGCCGCCCCCCGGGCCGCGGGGCTCTGCGTGGCCGCGCGGATGCCGCCGCAGCAGGAGGGCGAGGCGGGGTACATCAGCAAGCCGGTGCCGCCGGGCGGCTGCGAGGTGCCGCCGGTGCCCCCGCGCAGGGTGCGCAGCGGGCGGGCGGCGGCGGCGCTGGGAGCGGCGCTGGGCGGCCGCTGCCGGGCGGCGGGGTCCGGGGCCGTGGCCGGAGCCGCGGCCGGAGCGGGGTCCGAGCCGCGGCGCAGCATCAAGTGCGTTCTGGTGGGGGACGGCGCGGTGGGGAAGACCAGCCTGGTGGTGAGCTACACCACGAACGGGTACCCCACCGAGTACATCCCCACCGCCTTCGACAACTTCTCCGGTAAGTGACCGGGGCGGCCCCGGGTACCGGGGCGGCGGGAGGGGGTTCTGACGTCCTGGGGAGCGGCGCGTCTCGCCCGTGCCGCTCCCGGGGCCGTGGCCGGGCTGCGCGGAGGGGGCGCGATGTCCAGGTTCGGTGATTTCATTATGTATTTATGGGGAACAGGACTCTACAGAGCAGGACCGAGCTCGTCAGTCTGCCACCGCAGCCAGCAGCACCGGCCGGTCTCCGGTGTAACGGAGCCAGGCAGGCAGCGGGTGTCGTGCCCGGCCGCGCGGCCAGAGCCGGGCTTTAATTGGGAACCCTCCGGTGGGAAGCTCAGCTCCCTCGGGGACATCGGGAGCGCCTAAAGGGCAGGTTTAAATACTCGCCTTGTCTCGCCCTTACAAAGCGGGGAGTCCAGGGTATTCTCTGCCGTTCAGCGGGGGCTTTTCGTGTCCCGGGCGTGGTGAGTGTGTACGAGGAATTAAACCTAAACCTCTCCAGCAGAAGAATATCCCAGACTGCCGGGCTCGCTCTCCGCGCTGCCTGCAGAGGATTTGTGCCGTCACTGCCTAACTCATCTCTTGTAGTAAAATGAATCGGAAAGCCCTGAAGGGCTTGTGTGCGCACATGTGTTAGTGGCGGACTCCCTTCCACCTCTGCTAAGTTGTTAAATCTAAAATAATTGAAGAAACAGCTATAAGAGCTGAGGGATGGTAAATCTTCCTTTTTAAAATATTTTATTTAACGGAAAACATGTAAAGTTGAATTCACCGTAGCTTAACCCCCTCCCTCGTTTCTCTCCAAAAGCTGTTGTGTCTGTCGATGGCAAGCCGGTGAGACTTCAGCTCTGTGACACAGCTGGTCAGGTCAGTGGAGCCACTTACTTGATTTAAATGACAGCGGGAGGGGAGAAGTTATTGCTGTTGCGCAAGGCAGTCCTGCAGTGACTTCATGGGTTTGAAAGTATTACCAGTGTTTGATCATGTTATTATCTGCTGTCATTTTCACTGCTGCTTGACTCACTGCTTTGCCTGTCTGTTGAAGGGTGGGGGACGTACTGTGCCTCCATATAGGGGCTGGGCATAAGCTGCTGCTCTGCTGGCTCAAGCTGCAGCTCTGTTTAGCCTGACTAGAAAGGCTGAACATATTGGAGATTCAGCGGCCACCTGGTTTTCTCTTTGAGCAGTTGTCACTGTCTTTATTTTTGCTAAATAACTGCAGGTTTAAGAATTAGGGTGTTTGGCATGCATGCATGCAAAGCAACCACAGCTGTAGGTGCCCAGTGATAGAGACTGTGGTTTTGAAAAGAGAGAAACTGGAGGGAGAAAAAAGTACTATTGGGTGTTGTCTGTGGAGGCTTCGTATTTGCCATTCCCACCCTTTTAGAAACTGCTGCCGCAGCAAAGCTGAGGCTTGGTGTAATCTACAGCCTGAAGAGATGAGGGTGGCTGCTGCCTCTCACCTCCTAATTTGCCTGATGCATAAAAAGAGACCATGTCTTACCGCCTCAGATTTTCTGGAAGACCCAGGCTTGTACCACCCTGCACAGTGTGCAATACTGCTTGCCAGGGGTCGAGGCTGGATAACCAAAAGTAGCTGAAAATATTTTGCTTCCTTGCTGTATTTGAAGGCAGTGGGAGTTAGGGTCCTGTGCAGCTTTGTGGATCTAGGTCTATGCCTTCACCAAAACCACGCTGAAAAATCTCAGTGGTCTTAACATACAAACCTATTTAGATGAGTAGTAACTTGATGCCCTACTTAGGAATGGGGTTTTAAGGCTATGTGGTAATAGACAGCAGTGTGCCCTACAAACCAGAGCTAAAATCCTACAAACAGTCTTCTGCAGGTAGTGATGTGAAGTCAAACAGCAGAACTGTCCCATGATTTTGTGCCCTAGTGAAGAGATAGGGTGGTACTGCAACAGTCCTGGCTGTGCCTGTTTGTGTGCAGAGCATGGCAGGTGAAATTGCCATCAGGGGACAGGCTGTGGACATGCAGTGCCTGTGGACATGCAGCAGGAAGGATGAACAGGCCCTGTCACCCCTTGTCTTCCCTACCCTTGATGGTTAAGGCGTTTGCTCTGGCTGCCCAAGTACAGCTGGAATGGGTAAAGTTAAAAATTAAAATAAAGGAGTTCTCTAAATTGACAGAAATTGTCCTGAGTAAAAGATTCCTGGCTGGATACTTTGATAAAACTGCTGCTGGAAGATGGCTGCTGAAATTTGCAGCTAAAAAAAGCACTCCAGGCAGTGAGAAATTCTATTTCAGCATCACTAGCCCAAAGAGGTGTAGAGTCCCTGCAGGCCATGTACCTACCATTGAAAAGGCAGGAGTGTACTTAGGATATAAAGGGAATTATTTCATCTTAGTAAAAACCCTTCAGATCTGGGGTTTGCTTCCAAACCTATTGAATTGAGCCCTTTTGAGGTTTCTCATGTAGCAAGGAGAGGCACTTACATGGCAAGGTGCCTTTCTGCAAACAGCCCTGTTGTTCAGAGCAGCATCTCTCAGTAAACGTGGGGTTTTTCTTGAGCTGAGTGGTGAGAGCCTGGTTTCCTTTGAGGCTTAATCTGAGAATCAAGAGAGCTAATGAATCTTGCTTTCTTGACTGGTGTTTTATAAATGTCTGTCTCTCTCAGAGATACTGCTGCAAAAAAATTATTTGAGCAGAACAAGATTTCTGAGGCTTCCAGGGGACTTTAAACTGCATATCCTGGGCCTCCAGAGGCTTCAAAGCAATATTCACATCTCAAAAATTATCATGCAACTTGCAATTAATTTGTATACTGAGAGATGTATTCAGCTTTATGTTTCCGTGCATTTTCAATTCCAAGCATTTGAGAACATGGTCCATTTTAATTAAAATGTCACTGCCAATGAGGCAAATCCTACCTGTTCGGGCTGCTAGTGTTACCCTGGTTTTATCCTGCTGTCAGCATAAAAGCAGCCTGCCTGGAGTAACCCTTGCTTCTAGCTGCATTCTTCCCTGAGGATCAGCACACCTTTGTTACCTTGAGGTGTTTGACTTCCTTGTGGCTGAAGCTGAAAAAGGGCTTTGCTTTGCTGGAGTTTGCACTAAAAGAAAAAAAAGACCAAAAAAACAACAAACCAGAAGGGTAGTGCTAGGAGGCCCTTGTGCAGTTTGTTTGATGTGGCATGGGTGGGAGGGAAAGGTAAAGCTCTTACTCTATGCTGTTGGCATGTTAAGCCTGCACATTGTAAGTCATTATTGCTCCCATCAGATTCAAATCCCTGGGCACAATGGCAGGGAAATTCTTCCTGGATCCTGTAGGATGTTGCTAAGTAGTTACCAGTTTAAAAGTGTCCTGTAGGATGTTGATAAGTAGTTACCAGTTTAAAAGCCGACTCCAGGAAAGGTACCCAGGAAGGTACACATGCTGCTGCTTATCTGCTTTGCCCTTGCCCTGGTCTGTCGGCAGAACAGCTTTGAGGTTCAAGGTGCTCCTCCTCAGAGCTGCTCACTGACTCACCCTACAAGAGGTGGGCCTGGAGAAAGTGCTCTCTTCCTCTTCACTTTGTGGCTTTGTGTGCTGTAACCTGCTTCCCGCAGCTTTGCTTCTTTGCTGAAGTAGGGCAGAGGGCCTGTGTACAAGGAGCAAAGGAAAGATTTAAGCACTTGAAATAACCTGCAGCACTAGCTGGAAAATCTCAGGTACGCAGGGAAGCCACCACCTTTGTCCTGTGTGCCCAGTGGTGGCAGGGTGCACGCTGGCTGGCAGCCACGAGACCTCAGGGTGGGTACAGGTGGCTTCTGCTTGTATCACTTCTTGTTGAGTGGCCTGGGTGCTCATTTTGGGGTGCCTGTCAAGATGGCAGTGGCAAGTGATCCTCAGCTTCACCGAGGCTCAGGGCAGGCTAGAGCTGCTCTTTCTGTGGAGTGCTAACACGGTTTTGTTCTGTGCAGGACGAATTCGACAAGCTCAGGCCTCTGTGCTACACCAACACGGACATCTTCTTGCTGTGCTTCAGCGTGGTGAGCCCTTCGTCCTTCCAGAACGTCAGTGAGAAGTGGGTTCCCGAAATCCGCTGCCACTGCCCCAAGGCGCCCATTATCCTGGTTGGGACACAGTCAGACCTCCGGGAGGATGTCAAAGTCCTCATCGAGCTGGACAAGTGCAAAGAAAAGCCAGTCTCGGAGGAGGCTGCAAAGCTCTGTGCTGAGGAAATAAAAGCCGCGTCCTACATCGAGTGCTCCGCTTTGACTCAGAAAAACCTCAAGGAGGTCTTTGATGCAGCCATCGTGGCTGGTATTCAGTACTCGGATACCCAGCAGCAACCAAAGAAATCCAAATGTAGGACTCCAGACAAGATGAAAAACCTCTCCAAATCCTGGTGGAAAAAATACTGCTGTTTTGTATAGGGGTTGCAAGGACCTGAGTGCTGCTCTGAGGAAATCAATAGAGGCTATATTAGCTGAAATCTCGATTTGTGTCGTCTTGAGTGTATAGTGTAGACCGTATGTATGTGTATATGTTGCTACTGGTTGCCCTTTCAAGGGTGGCAGAAGGATTCTTAATTAAATAATTGCTATATATCAGGTCTGGCACCCGGTTTCGTGACCAGAACTTCTCATTTAAAGAAAAAAAAAAGCACCATGTGTCTGTGAGCGTAGAAGGATTTGTCCAAAGGATTCAGCTTCTTTTGTGAGGTGTCTGTGATGGGGAGGAGCACGACAGAGGCCTTCACTGCCAGGGCTTTGCAGGAGGAACGCACAAGCAACGGTGGAAATGTAGAGCTCTGTACATGGACGATCAAAGGGAAAAAATAACACTGTGCCTCCTAACTGACATTTGTAGCTTTAAAACCCCACTCCTGCTCTCTTTGTGTCTTCCCGAGCCAATGCTCTTGGGGATCACTTTGAAAAGGGTATGCAAGAGGTGTAATCTATACGCAAATGCCATGGTTAAAAAGGTCATGAATATACCTTCAGCTCGTGGTGAGGGAACCCAATCCCTTATGGAGCTGACATCTCATTTGTCACCTCCTGACTTTCAGAAAGTCCTTTCTCTCCTCCTTCCCCTGCCTTTCCCAGGAAGCCGAGTGGAAGCCTGAGCACATGACCAAGCTTTAACTCGCTACCTCGAGCAGCGGCGATTTCCTCTGTGTTTTTGCAGACATGACAACAGTTCATCTATTTCAGCTCAAAGGAATGTAAATACTGTTGTTTTGGGGGTTTTTATTTTTTTTTTCCTAAGCGATGTAACAAATACCTGTGCAGCATCATATAAACTGCATCTGGTTTTAAGTCTACAGCCAAGAATTTCAGGATGCCCCGCTTTACCTTTTAAGGCTGCTAAACAAATAACAAATCAGACAGATTGAGATTTATAACAAAGTGGACTCTAGAAACAGAGGCTGCTGCATCCTCTTCATAATGCTGTTTCCAACCAAGTTAATGTTTCCCTTCTAAAGGCAACAGTCACTTGTGGTTGAATCTTGTCCAAGCTCATGGTTGTGAAATTGTCTGAGGCCATCCCCAAAATTTAAATTCTTTTTTTTTTTTTTTTTCCCAGATCAGTCCAACAGATTGAAATGTGCCTAAAATGTAGCTGAGGGATCAACATAGAGCTGAGTGTGACCTGTTCTCTGACTGAATCTGGTTCCTACTGAACTCTAAGCCTAATTGCAGTTCTAGTGAGTTCGAGAGACCTGAATGATAATGTGACTCTCTGCAAGAATCAGTATTTAAACCTGTTCTGCAGAGGACATTTAGTTTGTGCTGTCTGCCTGCCTTTGTATGGCCACAATTACTTTTTTTTCCCCTTCCCTGGATAGTTCAAGATCAAATTATATTTCTTTTTTTTCCCTTTGGCCCTAGCCTTGAAGTGACCTTTTCCTTATTCTTAAACTAAACTGTAGTGACAGGAGGCCAGAA
Source organism: Phylloscopus whistleri (assembly GCA_017589585.1). Lineage (NCBI taxonomy): Eukaryota > Metazoa > Chordata > Aves > Passeriformes > Phylloscopidae > Phylloscopus > Phylloscopus whistleri. Next base: position 697,783 of record JADMLD010000177.1, read on the forward strand.
CCTTTTTTCATCAGAAATGAATCAATGTCTGATATAAAGAACTGTGGAGGCCATTTGAGTTGATAAAGCTGACCACAGTTTACCTCCTGACCCATTAAGGAAAATGACACTATGTAAATGGATTCTGGGCTGTTGGCATAGGCTCCACAGAAAGTATTTTTTCCTTCTCTACAGAAGAATGAGAGCAGAATGGGTAATGTTCCATCACTGAAAACTTAAAAATGGGATGGAAATTTTTATGTAGGGCCTAATTCAATAAAAATATGTTGGCTTCTGCACTGGAAGAGCCTGGAAAAACAGTTTCTGCAGCACAGCAGCTGGATGCATTTGACTTGGTTGCATCTGGTTGGTAATGGTTTAATGTTTACTGTTCCTGAAGTTAACATCTGAATCTTTATATTTCTTACTCAAATGCTTTGACAGGATTTCAGATATGCAGTCAGGCTGACATCTTGGAGAAAAACAAAGCTAGATTTCTCCTGGGTGCTTTGCTTCTCTGTAAAAAACAGTGTTGGTCACTCAAAAATGTGGGTTTGAGGAGGACACAGGCTTGAATCTGAGTAGATTCCATTTACAAAAATAACAAAATTTCCTCTGCAAGATCGTACTGCTTGATACCATGCTGAACTGGAAGCAGTAGTTATACTTTATAAGCAGCCTGTTTCATAGTCTGGAGTAGCATTACTTTTGAATGTAGCCAGCTGTGACTGTTTCTGAAGATGTGATTTATATACAACTTGTTATAGCCCTTTATTAGGTGTGTGTAAACTGAGGTCTAATAACTCTATGGATACTGCTCTACATGGGGCTACACAGGGTCTAGGTTTTAGAAATCTTACTTTTAAAATTACCAGTATTTTACAAGCATAAATGAGCGGGAGATGTCTCTATGTAGTCTATAATCTGATGTGCCTTATAAAAAACTCTCTTCTGTTTTCTAAGTGTAGGCTATATTCCAAAAGAAATATTTCATGTGAGAATGATATAAATGAGGTATTTGGAAATAAATTCTGATCTGTGTATGTGTCTGCCTCTTCTGCCTGCTCAAGGAGGCTGGAAGGCAGTCCCTTGGCCATGCACTGTGCCAATACCCAGCAAAATACTGGGACTGCACTCCCATTGCCCCAGCAAAAGGCCTCTGCACAGAAAATACTGCCTTTTCCCTGCACTGTCCCATCCCAGGGGGCTGGGCTGGGTGGGAAGGGTACAATGGGCAGCTTTCTGTCTCCCTGCCAACACAGCAGCATCTTGCTGTGGCCCTGTGAGGCATGGACAGGCTCATTGTGCCTGGCCCTGAAAGTGGGGTGAGTGGCACGGAGCACAGCACAACTGCTGGGGTGCTTTGCCTGCTACATGTTGTGCCACGTGTGTCCTGGGGGAGCCAGAGGGCATTTTTGAAAGAGCAGAGCCTGCTCCCTTTTGGCACCATGGGTCTTGTCTCTCATGCCAGGGCCCAAGGTGAGCCCTGAGGTTGTTTGTGCCCAGGAACTGGATGGCTGTGGCACAGAAGCCTTCCACCCTTTGGTGCCATTGTGTTAGTTGAGCAGCATCTAGACCTTCCTGACATTCCCACAGATCCAGTGTCCTGCTCCAAAACTGCTCCAGAGAGGAGCTTTGCTCTGGACCAGCAAGGTTGGTAAACTGTGCCCATTGTGTTTGTTTCTGGGAGCTGAGAGGAGCAGGCATGCTGAGGGTGGGATACCAGGTTGCCCTCTCATGCCACCTGTCTCTTGGGTTATAAGGCCAAGGCACTTTCAACCATGGGAATGCACACAACCTGCACAAAGCAGAGGAAGGAGATCAATGCACAGTTCTTCTTTTTCATGGTTGATTCCTCCCTGGAATAAAGCCTTGGCTTTTTCTCCTCTTTGTTAAGTGCCAAGCCGAGCACTGCTGGGAGGCTGGTTCACCTGGTCATGCCTGCAGCACAGTCACCCTGCCCAAGAGCCCAGCTTGCCAGCAGGCTCCTTGCTGGAGATATCTGGTGTTGAGTCACCACTGGCCTTGCTGGTGCCTTCAGAGAATCGCTTCCATGGGGATTCTGTGCTGCAGGGAGTGGAGTCGGGATATGCTGGCTGGAGACCTGATCACCCCACCTTTGCAGGAAAAGGGACTGTGCTAGCTTAGAGCCCAGAACCTGCTGTTGCCAAGTCCTGGCACAAAAACCCCTCTGCTACCTGTGGGGCATTGCTTTTCTGCTGAGGTGGGCTGCTGTCTTGTGCATCCCAGCATCTGGACAAGGCTAAGGCAGTTCAGGTCATCCTTTACCCCACAGTGGCTTTGTGCCTGGGTGTGCTGCTGTGATCAAAAAGCTCCCTCAGCTGCCCTGCTTCAGATACTGGATGGGCTGGCAGCTGAGGCTGATAAGGGTGTACTGAAGTAAGCCCACATAAGTACATAAGTAAGTACATAAGGTTTCCCAGAAATGTTGAAATAGCTGATGGTTTGTGATGGATGGAAGTTCCTAAGGGAGGATTTTGTTTTCTTTCATATGAAATTAAACTGCTAGGAAAAATACAATTTTTTTTTTTAATGGAGAAAAAAAAGTCACTTCTACCATTGTCCTGTGTTTAGTGGATTGGAGATACTTGTAGGGTGTGATTGAAGGTTGACTAAAGCTGGGACATTGACAAATGTGGTAGTTTGTCCTTATGAGGTGTCTGTAAGGACACTTCACCACACTCTTACTTTGCTTCTGATTTTCTTTCTAGACAGCAGTTAGTGATCACAGAGAGGGGGGCACTGCTGCAGGAGACAGTTTTTGTATGACCCCATGAAGCTGACCTAATATTGTCATATGTATTACGCTTAAACACTGAACCTTGCTGAAGCATGTGAGTGCCCCTACAATCGAGCAACCTTTCTGAGCTCTAGTAATGGATGTGCTCAGGGGTTTGTACAGAAGAGATCTCAGCTTCTGCTGTTAGTGTTGCCCTGGCATGCAGCAAGGTGAGGAGAGAGGAGAAACAAGTGCTCAGGAAAGAGTGAGACATTATAAACTTCAGGAGAATTGGCAAAGGGACTCTGGGGAAATGGGGAGTGATAGACACTGCTTTTACCTACTTTAGTCATAAGCAGATTAAAAGCACAATTAGAGAAATGCCTGAGGAAATGCACAGCCCCAAGGAGGGCTGCTAGGTATTAAAATACAGCCTTTTCTTTAGGAAGTCTCAAAGCTGTGGATAGCTGGAAGCTGGGAGGAAAAATCACTGTACACAATAGGGAAAAATCACTCAGCATTTGCTTGGTTCTTACATTCTCTCCTTAAGTATCTGTGCTGACTAGAGACAGGATGTGGGATGAGATGGACTTTTGGCATCAATTGGCCTGACTGTCCCAGTCTATTTAATGTTTTTGAAAGAGCAGGATGGGTTTCAGGCCAACAGCAGGGCCCCAAGATCCAGTAAGACCTTCTGAAGCCTTAGCTTCCCACATTGCTGGCAGCCAGCAGGAAGATATAATGGTTGAGGCTTGTTCATTACCCAGTCAGTGCAGTCCTCTGTGTAACCTGGGGAACAACCAGTTGTGTAATCCAATGAATTTTACCATCTGAAGCAGAGTATTCTTCAGCAGTGCCCATTTATTTCTCCACAGTTTTAACAGGATGAATAGATCAGCGATGTGTACGAAAAAAAAAAAGGCATAAAACCTCAGCTTGGAACAGCTGCTTCTTCAGCCAAGGGAAATGTGTCTAGAAAAGGAAGTATGAGGAGCTGCCCTGCTGATCTGCAAGGGACTGTACCAATCTGAGATCTCCTGGCTGAAGGAGGGAGACCTGTGTTAGACGCTGATTCAGATTCTAGTGCTGAAGAGTGTCACCAGGCATCCCTTGTTGCCTAGGTCTGTGCATTTTGGTTGGATCCTGATATTATTTGGAGGCAAAGGAGGAATCATTTCATCCAGGTCAGCAGAGCTGCCGACCTGTAAAACTTTATGTAGCCTGAAAAAGACTCAGGCAGGGATCCCTGTTGAGCTTCTGGCGCTGCAGGTACACTTATAACAGCATTGCCTCTCTGTGGCACTTTCACCCTGGCTTCACTGAGAGGGAGGAATATTGATCCTCTTCTGCTGCTCAGATTTTTGCTGGTCTTTGTGGTCCACTGGGATGAGTATCCCATGTACTTATCTGATGTTTCTCATTCCTGGTCCGCAACTCATTCAATTAACTCCAAACATTTTTCTAAAGCCTTTCTCTCTGGGAGGGTAATTTCAGCAGCAGTGACCAATTTGGGTTAATATAGATGGGATAAATATGACATGGGATAAAGCATGGTCCTTGTCCAGACAAGCTGCTACTTTTCCTATCATGGTGGAACATCCCTGGCCATGTGTATGCCCTGGACTCTCTGTGGCTACCTGGCCTGTGTGCCTGGTCATAGAATCACTTAGATTGCAACAGACCTTTAAGATCGAGTCTAGCCATTAACATCCACCACTAAACTATGTCCCTGAGTGTCACATCTGCACATCTTTTACATACCTCCAGGGATGGTGACTCCACCACTTCCCTGGCAGCCTGTTCCAGTGATGCCAGCTCCTGAGACACTTCTTAACAGTAGCAGAAAACAAGTTCTAAGCGAAAATGTGACTTTTATATTTGGAGTTTCCATTTTCAAGTTGCTGATGGAGTGAGAGCTGCATGCATGGTGTCCTGCCATTTGTCCTGGCAGGCACTTGGTCCTCTGTGGTTCAGCAGGAATAATAACACCATAAAACAGCTGCACCATTTTCTTCTGCCTCACTACACTTCATAGTCTTTCAGAAGAGGAAGAGTGAGCAAGATTTATCTGAGGGCAGTGCTTGGACTAAAGCCCCTGCTCCATCACCCTCTCTTGGCACAGCCGCCCCTCCCCTGCATTCCCCTAGGCAATTTTCTTATTTATTTTTAATTCAAAACGGCATGTTGCCCGAAGCCTGGTGCTCAGCATTTTTCTGCTGCCTGTATCCCATTCTTCCATCTTTTGAGCTCTGTCATGGCCTTTCCATATTTTAATTACAAGCTCAGCAGGCTTCAGGCTTCCCTCTCTCTCAGGGCTGAGCAAAACCACCCCTTTTATTTTCTGCTCGTTTTTGCGTAATCTTCTACAACCCACCTGGGTGAATCTGGGGAGATGAGGGACAGCGTGTTGCAGAGCAAAGACTGAGGAAGATTGGGTTGTGATAGTGAGGGGTAAAGTCTCTCCTGCTGCTTGCTGTTGTGGTGGTGATAAGGCTGCTCTGAATGCAGGGGCGGCTGTTGACTTCTTGGGGTGAGGGCGCCTGTATCTGCTGGGCTACAGGCAGAGCCCTGGCCATTTTCAAAGGGCTTTGAAGTACCCTCTGACAATCTCCTCTGGGAGATAAGAGATTGCAGGGAGAGGAAGGCGTTCCTGGAAACAGCTTTAACAGCACGTATGTTTATCTAAGCTGAGTAACCCAGAAGGAGGCCAAAACCTGGGCTGCTGACACCTGAGAAGATATCCAGGGATCTAGGCAGAAAATGCAAAGTAATGCCAAACCTTGGGGCTCCACAGTTTAAATCAATCAATTTTCTAGCATCTAACTCAAGCCAGCAATTGAATGAGGGTACATCCCTCCCTCATCCTTTCAGTATCTGCATGGAGCTGTTCCTCATGGATTTGCCTTCTCCCTCGCAGATGTGGCTGTTGCTGCTGGTGTGGTTGCCCAGGACAGCCAGCCCCAGAGGTCCCACACCTCTGGGTGCAGAGAAGTATTCTGTAAAAATGTATTTGCTTTTATTTGTTTTAAACAGAGCTCCTGTTCATTCCATCACATCATCTCTAGCTCCAGCATTGTAGGAGGTGGGGAAGAGCAGGTTACAGATAAATAGGTGGCCAGATAACCAGGAAAATGTCACAGTGACTCGACTGACTACCTTCTCTGTTTTGTAAACCACCATTGTGTTTGCTCTTTTCCTCCTCAGTTGAAGAGTCCAGATTTTTCATATGATGTCTCCTCATGGAACATTTTCTCCACCCTCTCAATCATTTAGTCTGCTGTACCTTTGGGTCTACCCTAGCCCCACCATCCCACTCCTGAAGGGCGGAGAGCAGAGCTGTAGGCAAAGTCTACAATCCCATGTTTTGTTTTTCAGCACCCTTCCTGGTACTGCCCAATATTTTATTGGTGGTGTTTCAACAAGTTTTGGAGTTGAACCTCATTCAAAATTTTCTGGAAATCCAGCCATCCTGTCCCTGAGACCTCCCTTATCCCCAGAAATGCCTTTACCCCATAGAACAGGAGCAGCTTTCCAGAAGCATTTCCTTTTGGAGAAGACAGACTGGCACTTTCTCAACAGACCGTATTGTCCATGTGGTCTATTATGTTACTCAGGGGTGCTTCTGATCCAGAATTTAAATGGATCTATGATCTTGACAAATATGAAAGTCAAATGACTGCTTTCTGCATCATCCCCTCTATCAGGAGGACACGGAGAGTGAAAATTTTCCTACTGCACCACAGTACTATAAGGCTCTAGTATCCTTGGCTGAGATTTTCAGGTGTGACACAAATCTTTGCTGCTTTGGTGGGTAGCTCACCAGAGATTGTTCAATAGTTTTGCTGATCACTGACCCAGTGGAAATCAAGTCCCTTTATCATTATTCCAAGTCTGATTGCATTAATCTCCAGTTGCATTTTGCCTTTAAGAGGCCACAATTTTTTTGTGGTGCCTGAGGTGGAAGGAAGAGCAGCAGTACAAAATAATGTTCTGCTGCCAAAGTTTTTTGAGAAAGAGGTCTTCATGTCATTCTTCAAAGTATAACTTACACTTATTTTGACTCATTGGACAATTATTTTGTGCAGGACATGTCATTTGCCCAGTTAGAATGGATACTCATTACATTTTGTAAAAATTACATTGAGAATGTTCCCATCATAAATTTGGCAGTTGTGCAAATACAGCATTTATGGTGGCAATCCAGAGAGCAGATTTGGCCTAATGATTTCAAAATACTCCTAATTTTCTGGGAGATTGTCATCCCAGATTTTCAGCAATGTACAACTGCTGTTGCTTGACTTCAGGCGATGGGGACACTTGTCAAACTTTTGTTCTAGGCCAGAAAACAATGGAGAATGATATTATTATAGCTGCTGCCTTTAGTAGGAAAATGCAAAAGAAGCAAGTTGGATTCTAACCTGATTTTTAAAGAGGTGAAACTTCCCCTTGTTGCATTGGGAGCTTACTCTCAGGATGCAGACAGCAGCCTGTGGATGTGATCAGGCATTTTACCTCTGTGAATCTATAGAAGCGGCTGTTACATTCAATGCTTTTGGGAGCAAAAACATCAAAATGCTGATGAGAAACGGTCAGGAGGCATTTGGCAAGCCTGATGATTGAAGGATGCCTTGATAAGCACCGTTATTGTTAGGGATCCAGGCCAGATTTTTGGAGTTCTCCATCTGAAGGGTCAGCTAAAGCAGTCACTAAGCCCCTTTAAAGTGCCACAAATCCATCCTAATTGAGACCAGGTGGTTCTGACTGGAGGCTGCATTTGCCGGTAAAGTTTTGTGGTGTGAGCCAGGCCTTGCTGACCAGGAAGCAGCCCCGGATCCTCATTGATCTGCCACAGTTCAAAGTGAATCCACGTGTCCCAGCAGCTTCCTTATGGGTCCTTTGTGTCACTTTTCTGTACAGCTGAGGTCTTAACATTTATGAGACTTGAAATGTCGACCTGTGCTTTGGATGCAGAATACCACAGCGGAAGGAATGGAACTGGCACTGGGCAGGGTCTGGGATGCAGCAAAGGAGGGCCCTGGGACTGCAGGGGCTCTTCACTGTCCTGACATTGTCATTTCTGCAATGAACAGCATAAAAAGGTGTTTGAGGCTAGGAAGTGCTGGATCCTGGGTCCTGGTTTAACACAAGCTCCCGTTTGCTCTGTAGTCCAACCTATCTGTGTCAGAGGCGTGTTTCCACTGGAGGACAGAAGTTGCTGCACAGATTCCTATTAATTTTCCCCTAACACTCTGTATTTCTCACTCAGGCACTTCTGTTTCTGATGATTAGGACTAAAGGTAGCAAAAATATAGCACATTCTGGTGTTTACAACATCTTTGTCTCCCTGGGTTGACCAGAGTGGAGGTTCTCAGGACGTATTTTCCATAAAATCCCCATAATGGAAGGGCCTGGCACTGCTCTTTTTTTCCCTGTTCTGGATGGTGGTTTTATTCCCTAGAGCAATATTGCAGATCGATAATTTCCCCGGGTGCTAAAACCAGGCTGGAACTTCTGCTTCAAAGACTTCTCCTTTGCCTCCTGCAGGTCTTCACAGCTCCTGCTTCTCAAATATGAATGCTTGAGTGGGAAAATGTCTAATAAATGGAATGGTAACACCGATGGTACTCGTTTGGAAAAGGAGATAATCTCCTTTGTTTGCACTACCACATGTTAATGGGTGAAGCATCTGGGAGTTTGCTCAATAAAGCTGGTGCTGGATTTGTCTCCATTGCCTAGAAAATCCTCTTTAATCTTGTGAAATGCTATCTCTAATAAGAAGTATATCATGACTTGCATCGCTTTGCTTTTCCCCCTCTATTGTCTTGTGGTGCCAATTTACAAATATTTAGCAGGATTAAAGCATTTCGGCTTGTGTGAGGGAGAGAAGCATCATGTTGTGAAGAGAAAAAGAAGAGACAGAATTTATTGTATAAATGTGCTTCCAGACACTTTTTACTCAACACTTTAAGTCTTTTTGTTTTTCTTCTCCTTCAGCAAGCTTTGCACCCAGGCAATTCATGCCTCCACCTTTTTATATCTGCTAATAAAAATTAGATGTTGTTTGGTCCTTTTGGGCTGCATTTTGACACAAATAAAGACCTGATTTTTCTGTGATCCATTTGGCAGTGCTTAGAGGTGGGATTGCTCTTTCCGGGTGGCTTAGGAAGCCTTAGCTTTGTGTGCTTTTCTAAGCAGGCAGATGGGGCTGCTTACGTGAAGAGAAGGAAAGTTCAGGTGAAACCAAGAGGGAGAGAGGTGAGGATTTCCCTTTGCAGTCTGAGGCTTTGGCCTGCAGACTCAGGTCCCAAATCTGCTCCCGCTTACATTGTGTAACTCTGAAATAACTTGATTTACAGCAGCCCTGCTCTGGGTTGAACTCGGCGTAATTGATGGCAGAGTCTGGTCCTTATTATTCATTCTGCACCCAGCCAGTTTAAAGGGTCAGGGAAAATATCTGAGGAACAGAACTGCCTTTGATCTTTGGTTTAATATTTCTGCTACGTTTTACATACACAAAGAGCTATCATGGCCTTTTGCTAAGAGTTGTTCAGCAAGGAGAGATACGAAGTAGTCCCTGTGATTGTGAGGAAGCTCTGGGATGAGTGAAGTGTAAAGTAGAAATGGGTGAAAGAAGAAGATGGATTTCTCCTGCTGGTATTCCTACTAAGAAGGCTATATACAGGTAAAGAAAAATGGTTAGTGAGTACACAGCCTCTTTTATAGATCTTTTAGTTAGAAATTGTTGGTTTGCAGTGACACAGAAAATAACATTGTGAACACCAAAACTGTCACTGTAATACATAGTGGGGTGGTTGCACCCAAGAATTCAGATTGGCCTACACCTGCAATATGCACTCATTATTCTAAGTACAGTGGGAGGAAAAAAACTATTTCAGTTTACTGTTTGCACATGCTAACTTTTGTAACATCGGTGGTGATATTTAATTTCCCCTCTGTGCCAGAATGTAACAGGAAGTGTCAAGAGGGTTACTGAGAGGTGATACACATATCTGCAACATCTGTTCCAGATATTCACCAGGGCCCAGCTAACAAGTTGTATTTGACTCTATCTGAGCATAACTTGCTTTTCTTCTTTGCTTTGCAATTCACCTGTAGCAAAACAACGGATGGAGACTTGAGAGAGTTTTTCAACACCTTATGAGAAGCTATGCAGCGTGGCTTCCCCGGCGTGCCAGCAGCTCAGGTTTTCCTTCGGATCCTCTTCAAATCAAATTAGCAGCCATGCAGAACCACCAGTGGTCAGAGGGTCAAGATTAACCCTTAGGGACCTGTTTTAACAGAACAGGCTTCAAGATATTCCCATCATCCAGCAAGTCTCCAGGCCAGACAGACTGTGGTCACTGTGTGGTCACCATGTGTTTTGACGCATCAAAGAGGAATGAAGGCCTCTGTTAGGGTTCAGAGGTTCTGAGTTTAAGTCAGATGCAGATTATGCAAATAACTTTGTAATGGTCCAAGGGCCCAGCTCTTGACCACCAAGGTGGGAGCAAACATGAGGTGGGAAGGAAAATAGCACATAAGCACAGAGTCTGCTATAGGGAGAGAAAGCCTTAGGCAGTGAAAGGGTGGGCTTGGGCTTCAGAAGTGTTTTACTTCTAAATTCCTATCCCTGGTTAGAGAAAACTCATTCCCACTTTATGTTAAGATATCTGTGAGGGACCTGCCTGCAAAATGATAGTGTTGAGGGAAAAAATGACATGAGCATACACTTTCAACAAATTCCTTGTATTGATCAGAAAAGGAGGCTGTCTTTAAGGGCTCTGCCAGTCTTTCAGCTGAATACATACCAGGAATGAAGAGCTCTTCAGGTGTGTATTGACATTTTTATCCAGTAGCATACAAAGCACTGCTGCTCCATAAAAAAAAAAAAAAAAAAAATCCCTGTATCTGGTATGTGTGTGTGCAAATTTTGTCTGCTTCTTTTGCATATTATTTCCATGAGTTGTTGATATTCAAGCTGACGCTGTGGAAAATCGGCTATTTTCACTTCACACAGGGAATTAATTATACTTTTGCCATTCTGACTTGCAGAATTCATGCCAGATAATTTTTGTGTAAGATTAGGGGAGTAAGCAAACCTATGAAAAGCCAAACAGCCCCCCCCCCCCCAATATTGAGGGACAGGCAGTCAGAGGACAACTAATGTCCTCGGGAAGGTTTATGCATTTTGGCTTGCATCCAAGCACAAACAAGATAATGACTGGATAAAAAGCACATTTGTCCACAGCCTGTGCCAACTTTTAGCCTGAAGTGCATGAATTGTTCCATATGTGACAGACTGATAGGACAACCCCACAGACAGACCCGTGGGTCTCTGCTCACAGAGTGCTGGGTGAGCAGCAGCAGCCCCTCTAGGTGAGTGAGATGCCTGCAGCCCTGCTTGCTCATGTGTCCTGCAAAAACACCCCCATCTTGCTCCATCCTGTTCAGGAGAGGCTATCAGCAGCATGTGCCAAGCCCAGATTTCCTGGATCCCTGTGATACAGCTGCTCAGAGGACACCCACCAGTTCTAAGCTCCCTGCTTTGGGTGCTGCCCCAGCTACACCCAGCCCCTGCAGCACTAAGTGGTCCAGGAATCCCCAGGTTGTGCTGCACACACCCTGCCCACACAGGCCAGGAGAACAGGAGGGCATTGCCTCACCTGGAAATACCTGAAATACTTGTAGACCACAGGTGCTCCCTCACTTTGGGCTTACCCAGCAACCCCCAGGGACCTTCCTTCCCTATATTCCAGCTTTTCCTCTCTGTCTCCTCCCTCCTGGTCCTGCCTAACCTTGGCAGGAGGACAAAAGTTCACCCTCTCCTTCCCTCCCAGGGAATGCACGTCCTCTCTTGGACCGAGGAAGGGTTTGGGTTTGGATTGAAACTTTGCCTTGTGGGGCCATTCCTACGGTTTTGGAGTGGATTTTCCTTTCCAAGAATCTGCTCTCCAGTACAAGCACAGTGAAGAAATTTCCTCTTGTAACTAGTCCTTGAGCTTTAGAAAAAAATACAGCTTTTCTTTGAAAAAGGCTGGTTTTGTTTGATAAGTTTTTAGTTTTAAACACAAAGACCAATGTGGGTTTTATGTCAGCTCCAAGAAACTTTCATTTACCCTTTAAAGAACCTTCATTTACGTATTAAAATCCTGCCCTATAGTTGAACCAGGAGGGATTCCTCTCTCAGAATTCCAAAAAACATTCTTCCATGTTTTTCACGAGGATTTTGAACACCCCCAAAGAAGGATCACAGTCTCCAATAAATACATGATATAGGATATCATGCCCTGAGACTCTGCCCACAATGCAGACCTGGCCTCCCAAAGTTTCCATTTCCCTCTGTGTAATCTCAGTGTCTGCCTGCTTGGGGCACACCAGTTCCCTGGCTAGCAATGCCACTTGGCTGGACCGTGATCTCGGAGATTTTACAGCAGTTTTTCCTTTGCAGCTGAGTGTCTGTGTGCTCATCCACCCCCTGCATCCCCGGGACAGTGTTCACCGTCCTTGCAGAGCCAAGCACTCGAACATCCAGCAGACATCCCCCAGCATTTTGATCTTTATTTCACCAGCCTGAGCACACACGGGTGAGCACACACAAGTCACAAGTGAGTGACCTGTGCAGGAAGGGCTCTCCCAGGCCTCACAGACAGGAGTGGCTGTCAGTGATTTAAAGCTGCTGTCTGCAGGGAACAAGGGGACGATGGCTCCATTGCTCTGCTCACAGCAGGGAGCGAGGGAGCAGATATCAGGCCCGAGCAGGCCTCGCTTTGTGGCAGCAATAACCGCGGGGTCACAGGAGGATTCTGTTATTAAAGAAAATAAATTTGGGTAAGTTGGGCAGTTATTCTCCAGTGAGCTGTTTGAGACTGATTGATTGGCCCACAACTGGTACCAGGAACGTGAGGGCTCTCTGACCGACCGCTGCTTTTACAGCCGGGCTTCTCCTTCTCCCTCATCTCCACTTTGTTTTCTTTAATAGATGAGCAGAATAAAATGCAGGTGAACTCTGTGAACTGCAAACAATGGGAGCTCAAAGCTTCTTGAATTGAGACATTCAGGGGCAGCACAGTATGTACTTTGTGCTGGGGCAGGGCTTTGGTGCCTCTGGAGGAAAGTAAGCCACTTGTTTGGAGCATGCACAGCAATAAAGAGAATAAAATGATAGCATTTGAGAGAAGGAAAGGAAAGGAAAGGAAAGGAAAGGAAAGGAAAGGAAAGGAAAGGAAAGGAAAGGAAAGGAAAGGAAAGGAAAGGAAAGGAAAGGAAAGGAAAGGAAAGGAAAGGAAAGGAAAGGAAAGGAAAGGAAAGGAAAGGAAAGGAAAGGAAAGGAAAGGAAAGGAAAGGAAAGGAAAGGAAAGGAAAGGAAAGGAAAGGAAAGGAAAGGAAAGGAAAGGAAAGGAAAGGAAAGGAAAGGAAAGGAAAGGAAAGGAAAGGAAAGGAAAGGAAAGGAAAGGAAAGGAAAGGAAAGGAAAGGAAAGGAAAGGAAAGGGGAAAAGAAAAAGAAACAAAGTGTGAGCTCTGGCCCATGATCGCGTAAAGGAAATCAGCCCCTCCAGACTCTGCTCAGTGACTGCAGCACAGCACAGCTTGGAAGGAGATAGCAGCTGAGGACCCGAGAGGAGGGAGGCATGAGAGTTCTGAGAAGAGAATTAGTATGTGAATGCACAAAAAGGAAAAATCATGGTGATAGGGGAGGTTTCTTCAAGAACTTGTGTAGAGGAAGGGACGTGATTAAGAGGACAAAAGAGAGGAAGACCTCTAGAGGAAGTAAGCCCAAGTTTTCTGGGCCTCTCAGTGCAAACAAGAACAAAAAACATGCCAGTGCTAAACCAGGTAACTGGGAACTGATGGGTTTCTGGATATAGACCACAGCTTAGTATAACTTAAAAAGAAATTCAGTAGTGTATGTAAATGGGAAAGTGGACGATATTGCCCATGAAATAGCTTGGAGAGCCTGGAGAGACCAAGACATGCAGCAGCAAAGTTCTGCATCAGGAAAAAAACAAGCTGTAAAATGAGGGCTAATACTTAGAAATACCTACCTGACTGACAGAGCAAGAAGGGTGCAAAACAACAAAGGACAAAGGCAGGTGGGAGAGAGGAGATTAAAGGCACTTCTGTCATACAGGACACCTCTTCCTGCTCAGTGTGAGCCTGGCCTGGAGCATAAGGGTGAACATTTAACAGGATAGAGCCTGTATATAACAGCAGGGACTGTTTGGACTCCAGTGTCCAGGCACAAACCACAGCAATGCAGTGTGAAGAGCTGCCTGCATGCTGCCTGCTGAGCACTGAGAAGAGCATCCCTATGACAAAACATCAAGGAGGAAAAGGAAATACCTATTGTTTCTTGACATAGGAATGACATTTTTATGGAACTGGACATTGCCTGGAGTTTGTGGAACCTTGGGGAAAGGCATTATCACTTCCATCTCCTCTGGACAAAGTGGGAATTTGTTGGTGGGAAGGGTCTGCCCTCCCCAGGCATGGGACTGCAGAAGGAATTCCCACAGCACTGGGCCCTCAACATCAGCAGGAACAAGTCAGAGTATATGATCTCTGAGTTGGTAAAAATCTGTTTTATCATTGCAGTCCCTAGAATGTATTTCAGGTAAAGCCTTGGGTATTCCATGCTGCCTTGGGTATCACCACAAGATGGGTCATTTTGTTGATGTGCAGGGAGTATTTCTTCATGCTGGACAATGGGCTGCTCTCTAGACAAGAGAGGCTGCCTGGGGTGTGATCAGCAAGCAATATTTGTCATCTTCTGTGGAAATGATGGTGGGGTGAACAACCAGTGCCCAGTAGAAATATGATAGTGAGGTGGAAGAAAAATAGTCCTCAGACACACAGCAGATGTGACAGACAGCTGTCACTGCAAAGTCACACTGTTTATGACTTGACTGAAAGATAAAAATGGAAAGTAAGAGAATAGCAATACATTTTAAGCAAACAAGGTGAAACTAACACTGGTAAAATCTAGTGGTGCTCATCACCTAGGAAAGAGTTAATTCCTGTTGAGCTTCTCCTAGCACAGAAGCTGGGAAGACTGACATCTCCCTCAGGCAGTGATCAGCCATTGAGATTTTTTCCTGATGATGTAACAGCTGTAACGTGACATCTTGCACACCTTTCCTGGCTGGGGTGGTTATCTGCAGAACAGGAATGATACCCCTACACATTGCCCTACACATTGCTCTGCCACAAAATGCAGACGATTTATTTTTTTTTTATAATAGAGTAAATTTTTCTTTTTAATGAAATAAATTATTTTATTAATCACTGCTTTGTTGTGTAGCACTACGGGCCACATTCCTGCATTTCAGCTATTCCAGCATGGACAATTTATACCAACATTTAGGATATAAATGAGAGGAGTACAATGGAGGGAAAATAATCCAGCACTCCAAAAGTAGTGACCCTCATTTCATTGGTAACAGGATAGTGAATCCTTTCCCTGGTGTTTAGGAAACATGCAGGAAGGGCTTTTGTCTCCTGCAGGCTCCTGTACATATATGTATATACTTGCCTGCCTGTGTAAATGTCTGAAGTAAGGTGGAGCAGCTCAAAAAGCACCAGGCAACCAAATCCTCCAACACAAATCAAGGGCTGGGCTGCTTTTACAGAATAAATTTATAGTTTGTGGAGGGAAGCAATCATTTTGTGATTGCTGTGGGCTATTTTAGGTATCTACCACAGGAGAAGATGAATTGTTTCCTGTAAATGTTTATCTCTTTTAACTGAACCGAGGGTGTCTGGCTCACGTGTAGATGTCACTCACACATAAAGACATTTCAGACAATTCTACTGCAAAGTTTGAGGAGAGACCGCAGGCAAATTTCCCGAGAGAGCTCAAGCCCCATTTAAGAGAGCTAAATGAACAGGCCCTTAGATCCCAAGGAAACAACTGAAAACATGGCTCCTATGGCTCCTGAAATGCTTCTTCTGTGTTAACCACATGGTCGTGGGAGTCTTTGTTCCATCTTCCCTTCAGAAATGAAGGGTTGGTAGCTGAGCTGGAGGGGCAGTGCTGGCAGCACGAGCACCTCAGAGGGTGTCAGCTGTAGCACAGCCCCAGCCTGTCTGTGGGGCATCTGCTCTGGAGCTCCACTGGCTATTTCACACAGAATCACAGAATATGCTGAGCTGGAGAAGACCCACAGGGGAATCGAGTCCACTTTCCAGCCCTGCACAGAGCCATCCCCAAGAATTCCACCTTGTGGCCTGAGAGCATTGTCCAAAAGCTTCTTCGACTCTGTCAGGCTGCTGCTGTGACCACTGCCCTGGGGAGCCTGTTCCAGGGCCCAGCCACCCTCTGGGTGCCCAAAGGCAGGAAGGCCAGAACACTCAGGCAGTTAAATGCCAAGTATTTGCAAGTTTCTGAAGCCAGTTTCTGAAAGAGGGCCTAGTGAAAAAAAGTAAAGGTTAGCAAGGTGCAGAACCTGGCTTGGGGTGGCTGCTTTTGGAGTAGGTGTGCAGCTCTGACTGCTACAGAAAAGAGCCAGTTGAAGTAGAAAAACTCCAACAGAACATAGCCAGAGTGCTGCAGGGGCTGCAGGAAGGGCAGGAAGTTTAGCAATCCTGGATTTGTCCTCTCAGAGGAGATAAGGAGATGGGACCATTGTAATAGAGAGTGCTTTGCTCTTCTCTTTCACTTTCCAGCTAAGGGCATGACAAGTTCACATGCTCATGTCACTGTGGGGTTGCTACTTGTTTCCACCTTATACAGAGGGAAGCAGAGAGGAGGACTGTTGTAAGTGAGCTCACACAAAGCCAGGCAGTGGCAACACTGGGAAGAGAGCTACAGCTTCCAAGCCCTCATCCTCTACTTGGTTGGCAGGTGGTACCTCATATACTGAAAGACTGAGGCTCTCAGACACCTATACAGCATCATGCACAGCAAGAGAGATGCTACTTGAGGAACAGAAGAGGGTCAAAAAATTGAAAGAAATGTTTTAAAACTTTGCTTGCCTAAGGCAGCAGGAAGTTTGCTGAGGTGATCAGTGATTATGAAGACAAGTGGGGTGTGCGTCAGGATTTGTGGTCACAATCTGAAAATGTCCTTTTGAACAAGGATTCCTGTCCAATTTCAAGTAAGATAGGTCTAGGGCCACCCACAGTACTGATGAGACTAGACAGAATCATCCTGAGCCTTGCAATGATCCATTAACTTTGGCTTTTTTACTTCCTCAGTGAAAGCCATGTTATGACACCTGAGTGTGCCTCAGTTTCCATTCTGGGATGGAGAGATCAGTATTTCTTGCCTGGGAAAGTGAGGGGAGGAAAAAATGTCTCTGACACAGTTACTCCTTTCGTTTCTGATACTGAGGTAGAAAATGCCCTAGAGTACAAAGCCTAGTGGTTGTTGCTGGTATAGAGCTGAATAGAGCCCTCCAAGAAGTTAAGAAGGGCATCTCTGGGCCAGGATTATGGGATCACAGAATAATTCTGGTTGGAAGGGTCACCTGTGGACTCTTTAGACCAAGCCCTGCTCAAAGCCAGGCCAGCTTTGAGGTCAGGCCAGGTTGCTCAGGGCTGGATCCAGCTGGGGCTTGAAAGCCTCCAGGGATGGAGACAGCACAGCCTCTGCTTGTCTGAGTTGACTGGTGGGTGAACATGGAGGCAAGAGAGAGAGACCCATCAGATGTGGTTCCATTTCAGGAAGACATTAATGAGCCATAAGGCTGAAGGATTTCTGTAGTCAAAATCCCATGCCTGCTTCCAAGTCTGCTTGTCCCCAGTTTCGCTGCAAGACCCATGGTGCAGTGTAGTGTGGCACACCTTGGTTTTATTAGCCTACTATTAAAGTCTGGGCGTGTTAAATGTATTAGATCAAAAGTAAGGCTGGTATTTCTACTACTACAAATCAGCACAGTGACGTACAGACATGCTCTTAGAAAGAAAGTAGGTAAATATTTAGAGAAGATATATCCCTGGCTTCTGAGAGAAAATAAATGATACATAGTGGTATATGATGAAAGCAATGAAATCAGATATTCCTTTTGGCTTCTTCTCTACTTAGAGCTTTTTTTCCTCTTCCTAAATGAAAGCCCAAAATATTAAGGATTTATTTTGCAGGAGACTGACATGCTGTTCTTAAAGCCCTGAAGGCTTAAAAAAGTTCAAACCCAGACATTTGTCAAATGCAATGTTATGTTCAGTTTGAAACTCAGCTTAAGCGCTGTCTGTGTTATCCCGTTAGTGAGGCTTCGCTAAATCCCATTTGCACATCAGAGCTGCATATTGCCTCACAGATTACTATGGTTACTTACTGTGGCCTCTGACAACACTCCTAATTTAACAGGGTCTCATTCCTGAAAAAGAGATGCTTTCAGACAGGGTTGGGGGAAAGAAAAAGAAGACTAGGAGTAGCCAGCACATTTCCTGTATCTTTGGCAGAGATCAACACCTTCACTTGGGGCCAAAAGTAAGCCTTGAGACCACCATCAACAGGAGCTGTCCCACAGTGCCAGCCTCCCACTGCCCAACCCCTACCAGTTCCTGCCTTCTCCACTATGATTTCTCATCTCTCCCTAGCTGAGACCTAAAATGGTCACTAGGTACAGATTTGATCCTATGAGCTCTGTCCAAAGAATCTCAGGCTTTTGCAGTGTTGGTCTCCAGGTAGACAGAAATCCACCTTGGCAGCTTGCTGCCTGCTCACCACAGAAAGCCAGGATGAGGCCACCTTGCATGCTCCCAGCATGTCCCAGAGCCAGCAGGACAAGCAATCTCCAATCACAGCTTGATTCTGTAATAGTGTAGCATGGTTTTGGACATGTGCAGCTCTACACACGATGCTTCCAGTGATGGGAAAAGAGGGATGGGAAAGGATGGGAAACTCTCTTTTCCCATCACCAGAAGTAGCTTGGCAGGGGATATGGGGAGGACCACCCTGTCCCTGTTAGTGATGATGAGGAGCACAACAAAGGTTCTGGCTGTCTGAGGAACATGAGGCCAGGAGCACTTGCTGTTGCAGACAGCCTGCCAGGGTGGGGGTTTTCACTGCCCTGATATCCTCCTGTCATATTCAGATTGTCACTGTCCAGCCCCATCCCCAGCTGGGGATGGAATAGACCTCAGCAGACATTTAAGAGTCTTCAGGGTTTTGAGGAGGGAAGGTATAAGGGAGGAAAGGCTTCAAACTTGTCTTTTTGGCTCAGACAGCCTTTTTTCCATTTTGTACCTGGACCACCTGGAAGGCACTGCTCTGGCCCCTTCTCAGTATGCACATCCACAGCTGACAAACCTAGTTATTCCCTGTGGAAAACCCACCAACGTGTGCACACAGAATTTCCTAAAGCTCACCTTCTTTGTGAAGTCAAAGCAATGACCTTTTCAAAGTCTTTCAAGGTTCTTGTTGAACAGCAATGCAATTATAGCCAAATACTTGTGTATGTACTTGCCAATGTACTTCAAAATTTCCACACAACAGCTCTCAATTACAATTGTCTTTCTTGGATGTGAGTTGCCAATAATATCCACAGAAAATATGTGCATCTTGGATCAGTACTTGGTTAAGGGGGAAGTAGAGAGTGACAGCATCATGTTCTTAATGAGCTCTAACACCTCTAGACTCACATTGAGAATGAAAGCAGAGTTTGGTCTAAGGGTCCAAATTTCTGGCCGAGTCGTTCTGCCCCACTGTTCCTCCTGGCTGGGCATATAAGTATTTAGGATCATTAGATCCTATTTGCATGATCTTAAGCTTTGACCTTCCTATACTTCATGTCTAACTTTGCCTCTCCACTGGATAGATGCTTGGAGGAGAACCAGGGGACTGTCAGAGGGACCAGGGCAGGAAATGATTCCATGAGCCAGAGAAACTGGAGAAGGTTAAAAATTAGCTGTGTGAATTCTCTGCTGATATCAGTTGGCCTAACATAATGAAGCTGCATTAATTTACTGTAGGAAACTATCTGACACTGCTCTTTGTGCAGGACTGTGCTGACAGAGTAGCAGCCTCTCTGGGAGAGACAGGGAAGGCGTCAGCATCCCATTCGGCATCAACCCTTTGGTGTGGACTTTGCATTCACATTTATTGCTGCACAGCCCCCACAGCAAGAGACAGTGAGCTTTGCATATGTGAAAAATAATGAGTCTGGATGCAGAAAAGCCTTTGGAAGATCTAAATCACACCAAGTTTTCTGTAAGTCTCCCCTAAATCTGGACCAGTATTCTTCAGTAACTTGTTCTGTAGATTTACAATGTTTGCTGAAAACAGTTTGCATGAAGCCTGACTAGCTGAAATAGAGTCTGAGAATATCCCCAGCTTGCAGGGCTGTCATTAAACACTAACAGTGAGCAGCTGGGCCTTCCATGGCTGCACAGACTTGTGCTCCTGTAACTGCTGGTGGGAGCAAGCTTTGTAAGGAGAGGGAATAAAACACACCCTGGCAGGCACAGCCCAAACTATGAGTCAGAGGGAAAGAGGAGCAATGGGACTGCCTATCTGTGCCTTTCAGGATGAGGTGGGAGGCATGTGTCCCTAAGATGAGAGGCTGGGTTAAGCAGGGTGAAGCTGTCTCAGGCAGCCATTCATGTTGCTTTGGTGTTCACATCACTTTCCACCCAGCTCAGCTACTGCAACGTGCTTAGGCAGAGAGGACATTTCACAGGGGCTCAGGTCCAACATCAAAGAACAGAAAGAAAAATAAAAAAGAGGGGTTTCATTGACGATATCTGAGATGGGAACCTTGTGGTGTCGCTGTGCTAGCTGCTCCAAGAAGATTTGGGATGGTGCCTTCCCACAGCAGGGCCAACACAGGAGCTGTCTACTGCCAGGCTGGGCACCTTCCAGGCTACAGTTCATAGCAGGTAGCATTGATCTTTGCCCTGTGGACCTCATTGCTCTGCCACAGACAGCTGATGGCATTTGCTCCTACTCATACAGGACTGAGAGTGCCTCTCCTGCCACCAGTCTAGATACATTCAGGAGACAGCTGTGCTAGCTCCCTGGAAATCCTTCAGAAGAGAAGTAGTGGGGAAAGGAGATGAAGACAGACAAAAGCTTAGGGGCTGAGAACATGACTGTCCCAAGTTGGACTTGCCATCTTATGCATTGTTCTGTGGTGAATGCCTATGGGCATCCACTTGCTGTTAGGGCAGGCAGCTCAGCCAGCTAAGGAGCCTTCCCACCACCTGTGCCATGATCTCACCTGTGAGGGTAGCAGCTACTGCAGGGAGCCATGGCACTGTGCCCACAGCTTTCACCCTCCCTTGCCTGCACAGCCATGTCTCTGGGCTGGCCTTTGAAGGTCCCTTGGCAGTCATCTCAGGGACAGAAATCTGGGGTAGTGACCCTGCAGACCACCACACTAACCTGCCCAGAGCCCTGACCAAATCCTCCTGCTGGCCTCTGCTTTGTGGCTCCACACAAGCGCAGGCTGTGCGGACTGGGGTTGAGGGGTTGTGGCTGCAAAGTGTGTGGCTTCACCCGTGTTGGTTATGGTGAGGACTTTGTCCCCAAGCCTCAAAAAGACACACACCTAGCCAGTGAGGTGACCTGCAGTTAGGTGACCAGTCTAAATATCTCCTGATGATCCCATGTTCAATGCATCTCTTAAATGAGGTGGAGCCTGTAGATCCTGTGAAGACTGCCTGGTGACTGATTTTCTATGGCTCAGTCAAAGAAAAAAACTCCTGGGTTTGGACTAGTAGATTGATTAACCTGGATTCTTCCCACCAAGTGAGATCTGCATCACATCCTGATTCATATAAAATATGCACAATTTGCCTTATGTGTGTGCAGGAGCCACTTGGGGTAGTACCACTCAACTTCACAGAATCAAAACGAGCTGGGCTCAGGATGAGTGAGCTTTGTATTGACCCCAGCCCCTGTCTACACAGGAACTTGACTGCTTCCAAAAGAAAGCAGAATCCACTCTCTTTTGGAGTGCATTTTCAGAATGTGATGCCACAGCTGCGTAGTGGACAGGTAATTTCAGCAAAAGTCAATGAGAGACATGAAACTAAGAACTGCCAAGCCCACAACTCAGCACACTAAGGTTTTGAAAATGTGTCCCTTGACATCTTCTTTTCCTATATATATATATAAGTTACTGGAAGTTTCTTGGAATGGTGGCACATTTTTTATAGACTATTACGTGCTTCGTGGGTAGCAGAGGTGGTGTTTTAGACTCAATTCATGTTAGAGCACAGGGGAAGACAATACACAGGATGTCTTTAAAATACAGGACGAGAGCACATGAGTTGATGAAATAATAATTGGAAGCTCTATTCAACAGGGTATTTAAACATCTGACTGATTCCGCCCAGAAACAGTTCCACTCATTTCACTAGGATTAATCATGGGACTACAAATGAATACTTTAAAGTGTCCTGCAGAATCATGGCCTGAGCAAACAAAGCTCATTAATTTATTTTTTAACATACAAGTGTTTCAGGACCTGCACTTTTCTTGCTGGAGACTCTTGCAAGAGCTTGTTTTACTGGCAAACCTGGAGTATATTTTAAAATCCTGTGTAAGGAGTCATGGAAAAGAGATTTTAAATGCCTGTCCTTGAGCAGTTGTGCCAGGAGATCTGGTGCCAGTAGGGGAAGAGACCCAGTGTCATGTGATTTATTTGTCTGAACAATGTAGCTTGGATTTCATGAATTTGCAATCCAATATTTAATGGAATAAATACTCAAACCGAGTTCTGTTTTAGATACCTGATACATACTAGATGCTTGGATAATTAATAAATCTGAAGAAATCCCAGTATTATCCAGCCTATTCCACCCACTGGGAAAAAGAAGTGAAATGCTTCCCTATCCTGAGAGTCACTCACTCAATCACGGTCATAATACTTCAGTTTTCCAAATGCATCTTCCATTTCAAAGCACTTTTCAAATGCTAATTAACTCTGACCATAACCTTGCCAGAAAGGGAAATATTATCCCATACTGGACAGGTGAGGAAGACAAAGACCTAAAGAAGTTCCTCGCCCCAAATCTCACAGGAATCAGTGCTGGACAGAGCTGGGGAGCTCTTTTTCCCTTTTGATTTTTTCAGTGTCTGGTCTTGTGCTTTAGCTGTTTGCCTAATCTGTGTCTAGACGCTGCTTCCTTGTCAGAGCAGGGCCACTGTGGGGGCTGCCCCCCTGCCCCCGAGCCAGGGTGAGCAGTGGGGGGTGTGCACCTCCACTTTGGGTGGAGAAAGGAGACAGTGACTGAAAGGGCTTCAGCCTCTGCCTCAGACCAGGTGGACTGGTGTGAGGTAGCACTGGAATTCTGTTCAGAGGAGTGCAGACCCACCTTTGGCACCTCCAGCATGGCACATGTTTCCCTTAAGCACTCTGTCTCCCTCGGCCCAGGGCATGGGGGCAGCAGCTCCTGGGTTGGCTTCTCTCCCCCAGAATGAGGTGAAGAGCAATTAGGCACTCATTCTTTGGGTCTCCAAGCCCCCCCGGGGAGGGAGCTGTAGCCTGGATGGGCACAGCTGGCAGGACTGCAGCAGGTCGGGCTGACAGCCAAGGCTGGATGATCTCTAAGCCTCCCTGAAGGGCACCACTTGGAGAACAGAGCATTAAGTACTTGCCAGGACACAGTAGAAAGGTGAACAAACTAACCCTCTACTGTAGAAGGGAAAGTCTTTAACCTCAAACTGGGTGCTTGTTGCTGGAAACGGTTCACGGTCCCTTTTTTCCTCATCCTCCGTGCAGCACGGCCTTGCACATGAAAAGGGAGAGGATGTATGTTAAGACTATTCACTTTTACAACATGAGAGACAGGAGTTTTAGGGCTTGTCTGTGGTGAAAAGGACTTGCTGGTCTATCCCAGTGAATATACAGCTCTATCCTAAGCAAATAAAATCCAGATTGTTCTTCTAGTATAGTCCAAACCTGTTCCTTGATGGAGAAAAATTGTATCAGCAGCATCACATAGTTTCCTGTGTAGCTACACTAACACTAGGAAGAACAAAGGTTAGGGAGATAAAAGGTTTTTCATTTACTCCCATAACTGATGTAGCTGTACCAAACTATTTTTAATTACAGTGCTAGCACTGCCCTACTGCAGCAAACCTTGCATTTTCCCATTATACATTATATTTTCCCATTTCTCTGCCTAGCAGGTTGTAAGCCACTTCAGCTGTGGTTAAAGCACCTCTGGGCTTTTTTGCTGATGTTATAATGAAAGGCTTTTAGTTGTCAGAAAGCCTCAGTGGCTCTTAAATCCCCACAGACGGGCTCCCCCCAACCCTGACCCCCATGCTGGCCCTCAGCACACTGCAAGCTTGCCCAGGGGAAGGGCTCCAGGGAGGAGGATGCTCCTGACAGGGACTGTCCCTGTTTCACAGATGAGCAAACCAAACCCGAGGGATATTAAGGAGTCCCCTTCCCTGCAGCCAGCACAGGTGTGATGGTTACTCCACTGTGATTGAAAGCGCAGGTGGGCTGAGCTCCAGGGGAAGGAGCCCTCTCTCCATCACATCATGACAAGGAGAGCTATGCCAGGGGATCAGCTGCTAGAGGCAGACCTCTGCCTCCTCTTCCTAGGTCACTGGACCCAAACACTCACACAATTCAGTGTACAGCTCCAGGGAAGGGAGGCACCAGGGTGAAACCATTAGAGAGGGACTTGCACAGGGTGCAGATGTGAAGTGGGCATGTGGGAACCTTGTTGGGATGGGGTCACTGGCACTGCAAGGAGATGGGAACCATCCCATGGCCTGTTGGCAGCCCCCTCACTGCTTTCTCTTTGTAGGAACGAATGAGAAGTGTGTCTGTGTGTGGGGGGCAGGGGGACGCTGGGCTGAGCCCCTCATGCTGACAGTCTTACCACAGAGTGTAAGGAAAATCCAGCATAACTCACAGAACAAGGTGTGTCGGTGCCATAATGAGACTTAAAAGTGGGAAATGAGAGCATGGAAGTCTGTTTTAGCTCCTATTTGTGTGATAGGAAGAGACATTGAAAAAAAAAAAGCATGTGTGTGACAGAAACATACCTTTTTATATTCTCATAATTCATGCTTGATAACTAACATAACTAAACTAAATGCTAGTGAGTTTGTTGGAGGGGGTGGAGATGACAGTCTGTGCTCATCACAGAGAGAGAAAGAAATTTCTTGTATCCACCCATAAAATGAGGATCTTCCTGATTTTTTTTCCCCTTGGTATTTACAGAAGGTTTGTTCTCACTGGAAAACTCCAGAAATATCTGGCAGGTGTGTCTTAAAATGTTTATGACCGTACTCACGACTTCACATCTGCGAAACATCGTCTGTGCTGGAGCCTGAGGGATAGCTGCAAGCATCTTTCCTGGCTGTCCTCTACAGTCCTCTCAGCAGATTTTGGCACCTCTAGTTTTTACATGAAAAAGCAGATGGGAGAGAGAGCACTTCTGAGAGGGCCTAACACCTTCTTAGCCCAGAGATATTTTAAGCATAAATCTACTAGAAGACTTCAGGAAGTTTCAGGCTCCAAATTCTCCCAAGCAACTGACTCAGCTCTGGTGTCCCATGCTGTGCAAATGCAGAAATGGTCATGAAGGAGATCCAGAGGCAGAGGAAACACTCCAGCCATAGCGGAGTCACACCAAATGGCACAAGTGTGAAAATTAAGTGAGCAGAGGGGAAGAGCCAAATCCTCCATGCCAGAAAAAGTACCAAGTTTTCTTGAATAGATAACAAATTTCTCAGTCCAAAAGTGGCCAGATGAGGCTAGCCTGAATGAACATCAGGAAAAGTAATCACAGGATAACACCAGGGTTTTGGAGCTGGATGTCTGTCTCTGCCATCGCAGAGCTTTGTTTCAGCACCGGCGGGAGCACAGTGACCCCGGAGGAGGAAGGCAATGTGCCAAGAAGGCATCAGGGCACAGCAAGGAGCTGCCACCCAGACATCAGGACAGGCTGTACCTGTGCTCCTGACTCGTTCCCACCGGGCAGTGAAGGTTCTTTGGCTTAGACCACATTGAGAAGAAAATTATTGGGTGAGGGAGGAAATACACCAGCAGCTGTTGCTTAAATGAAGCAGGGGCTATGGTTTGAGCACTGATTGGAGAGCAGCTTTGTACAAGGCCTTTTCAAACCCACCACACTGCTCACCTCTCCTTCCCTATTAATAATTACAGTACAGTGCTGCTGGTGTCAAGTTGCTATAGAAGCGCTGACTAAACTGCTTTGCAAGCTGTTTAATAAATAGAAAAAGATCTTTTCTGAGATTTCCCAAGCTTTTATTTTTTTCAAACAATCAGCTGCAGAGCAGCCCGAGTCCTTGCTGCCTCCCTGCTGCCTGACCCACCAGCCCCCTCAGCTCAGCACCCTGGTCCACTCCAGATAACTGCGGTGCCAGGAAACCTGTTTTCCATAACAAAGTCCCTGTGACTGCTGTTTTACACAAGTGCCTCTTCAAGTTGAGGCAGTGAGGTGCTGCTGGGCTGGTGCCAGTCTATTGCCCCTCAGGGCTGGCACCGTTCACCGGTGTGCCCCTATGTGCTCTCTCCCTGTGTCTCTCCTGTACAATAATGGGACTTGTCCTTCACCACCCTGCTGTCACTTCATGGACCAAATGCTTAAACAAGCAAAGCATCAACCCTAAATTTCAAGGGGAGGTTGTCTTTAAGCTTCATGTATCCCCCCACTCCACTCTGTCCTCAGGTGCAGCCTGCCCCTGGCTGAGTGGCAGACAGCAGTATCCCAGGATGACTGCTCTTTCCTGTTCCCATCACTGGCCGTAATTAATGGCTGCTAAAGGAAGATCAGGACTGCCTTTTATATACATTTACTCACCCAGCACTCCCTCAAGCTTTGTGTTACTCCACTGGAGCCTCGCTGATTTATTAGAGTTCAGGCAGGCCTGTAGTCATAACAGGCTGGGGAATATTTTCTCTCTAGGTTCAGGATTAACATGGGGGTTCAGACCTTGCTCAGAGAAGGGATTACAACGTGGGTAAGTGGACCCCTAGTATATATATCTAATGAGCCCAAAAGGCAGTGGCTGGGGAGATGACAGGAGACACTGCACAGAGCCCAGGCCACTGGGTCACTGATGCCTGAGCTTCAAGCAGCTCTGTGGGTATGCAGCATTCCATGTCATGGCACGGGCATGGGCACTGCTACCACCCTCACAGGCTCACTTCTCTTTCCCTTGACTTATTTATCATCCAACAAAGACACAAACCATTTTTCTGCCCATTCAGGAGGCAGAAGATGAAGTGTGACATTTCACAAAGGCATTTTCTGCCCTGTAGTAGGGCACATTTTTTTACCCCTGCAATCACTGGACATGTTCAGGCCATGAGTTATTCCAGACAAGCCTGTAACATTCTCCAAGGAGAAAAGTACCATCCAGAACAGGTGGTCCATGGTTTGCTGCCTTGGGTACTTACTGTAAACTATCTTCCCAAAGCCACCACCCTGTGCTGGGTTACATCATATCGTAGTGTAATGCCCTTAAATCATTAATCTGCCTTACTTCTGGACTAGTGCCAGAAAAACCAATGAAGGCCAGGCTGAGTTCAGATCAAACCAGAGGACATTGTGGTTACATTGATGTTTTTTTCAGAGGATCTCTCACCTGCAACCACAAATCTGCCTTTATTTGGCTTGAGCATGATCCAAAATTACCTCAGAGGTCAACAGTGCATGTCTTGCGGATTAGTGAAAACTACTGACTAACCTAACGTAATGCATTATGACTATTATTATTCCAGGAAATAAGGGTGGCTGTAGCCTGTTGTTTTGTAATAAAATCTAACATTAATTTTTCCCTTTTGCAAAAAAAAAAAAAAAAAAAAACCAGAAAAAAAGGCCAGAAAAAAAAATAAGGCCTGGGAGTGTTCTGCCCTCTTCATCTCGCTAAATGCCACAGCTCTTGCTACAAAGAATTCATTGTAGGCAGCACTCTGAATCCACTTTACAAATGGGAATTAATGAAACTTCCCAGCACCTCCACCAGGTAAGTCAGAGAGGCTGAAGTCAGTCTCCAGAGAGGAACCAGGACTCAGGTCGGTGGTGGCTGAGCCCTCTGAGGGAGGACGGTGGCACACCCTGGGGTGCCTGGTGATGCCGCCCGGAGCCCCTGCCCACCGCCAGGCTGGCGCTGGCTGTTTGCTCCAGCTGCTCCCTCCAGCTGCTCCTGTTCAAAGTCCCCCAGAACCAGTGGTAAAAGCACCACTGACTTTCCCGAGATCGAGACTAAGTCACCTTTGCCCTACTTGTGTACTTGCACAATGGGAGTCATAATATTTCCCTGCTGCCCCGCGGCTGGCGAGGATCTGTCCTTGTTGCTGTGGCTGAGAAGGGTGCGCGAAAGGGAAAGAAGGATAAATATTTACCTATAATCTGATACCGGTAAATCCGTCTGTGCATTGTCCCCTCCTCCAACAAACTTCCCCTCCTACGGGAAACTCTAGCCTCTATTTGGTTAAATCATTTACATACATTAGCGAACAATTAGGGAGGGAAGAGGGGAAAACCAGCCGAGAAAGCCTTCCACAAAGGAGCTGCCCTCGGTTTGGCTTGTTTCATTTAGGATAGGAGGGAAGTAACCTGACTGTGATAGATGAAGACCCTGTCACGACCCGGATAGTCTGTAAAATCAAGTCTGGATGGGAGATTTAAGACCAAGGGGCAGACATGGTGTTGGTTTAAACTATTGTAGTTTCTCTGGAGTTGCTGAGAGCTGTATCAGCAAGGTCTGGTCCCGAGGGTGCTGAAAGAGAATGGCAGGGTTGTGGCAGCCCCACACTCTTGGCAGAGTTCTGGCTCTGTCAGAGGAGTTGTGAGCTTTGCTCTTGGTCATTTAATTAATGCAGCTCAGCCTCGTGTTGGTCCCTGGGGCCCAGCTGCTACTGAGAGCTTTCAGCTTTTCACATGAGATCTATTGGATGTGACAAGGCACACATGGGTCATATGCTGCCCTCTAAGTAAGCTACATTTAAGTGCAGCATCACCATGAAAATGGAAAAAACCCAACCCCATCCTTCTTACCCCAGTGCAAACTGCCCCCCATTATGTTTTTTTTAGGGACTCTTTTCCATCAGTGTTCCCTGCTGAAAGCTGCACTAGAGGTCCCTCCAGTAAACCTCTGCATGTCCTGGGGCTCTCTCCATACCAGGAGTAAGGAGCTGGTGAGCTGGCATGCTCTCCTAGTACAGATTGGCCAGAGGAGGCTAAAGCCTGGAAGGCATGTCCCTGTTTTTGTGATCATTTGGGCTGAGAAAGCAGATATCTGTAAGCTGGAGCTTTGGTTGCTAATTCTGACTGAAGCTCATCAAAGCTAGAGAGATGGAGTGCAGAAAGAGGAATAAACTAGATTGGCTTTGTGCTGAAGCCAAGAAATATAGATCAAACAAATGCAAATTCAGGGAGAAACATTGTACACCTATAAATCTTTGTATAAAAACATCCTCTTTTTCCTCAAATAACAATGAGAAAAACAAACAGAGTGCTGCCTTCCCAAAGCCCTTTCTGCTGTGAGCAACACTGCCTAGCACTTGCAGGCTTCCCCATGCAGCTCTGCTTATTCCTTCCTTGGAGGATGCATGTGAACTTTTATTTCAAACCAGCTTCTCCAACCAGAGAAACCCAATACTTTAGAAATAGGGCACTGAAGCAGAACCTCCAAGCCCTCCCAACTCATTCCCAGCATTGCTGGACCTGCCCCTTTCTCACGTGTTGGAGTCAATTCATTTGCACATTTTCTGTCACAGCAGCCCTGGGACAATCTCCTGGGGTTTGGGACAGGACTGTGGGGTGGGGATGGCTCCTTTCTCTACAAGCCAGGTGGGGATGGCTAGAGAGACTGGCAGCCTGGCTGGAGTCTGCTTAGTTGTGTAGAAATCCTTTCACGTGGCAAGTGGCCACAACAGATCAGAGCAGACCCAAATCCCAGCGGGTGTTTGAAGTTAAATCTCCAGATGTTCAAATATTAGCCTACTCCATCACCTGTCCATCAAACATTAACTCACTCCACCAAGAGTACACTTGCCCAGTCCCTCAGCTCACTGCTTCCTGTGCTGGTGATTTTTCTTGAGACAAATGCAAACCACTGCATCGTGGATGCTGCTGCTCTTGCAGAAGGAGATAAGCTCCAGCCCAATTAAGGAAGCACATTAAGTACCATAGATTTACAGCTGGGGATTTATATCTGCATAGGCACTGAGGTCAGGATAAAGAAAAATAGTTTCAGTGCATCTGTGAATCAATTTGTACATTAAATCTGCCTTCACCTTGGTAGTGAAAGCTGGACTGCCAATGCCATGTATTTAAAACAATGTAAGTCACGCTCCTAAACCATCACAAGACCAGCTTGAGAACCCCACAGCAAGGTGTCCTTTCAATTGCTTTTCTGGTCCTGGAGGTATCAGGAACGTGTCATTTTTGTGCTTCTTATTTTTCAGGGTGAGTTAGAGCTGTGCTGTTGTTTCTATGAGTGAGGAGAGACTTGGATAACCTACTCCCTGGGGAAAACAGAGCTTGGAGGAAAATGGGCTACAACTCATGATGCAAGCTGGCAGCACTGCACTGGCAACACAGTCTGTCCTGCCTTCTTTGCCTTCACACATTAGCTGAAATCTGAGAGTCAGAAACTCTCAAAGGAGCTTGGGCCATCCAGCTTTCTAGGGCTGCTCTCTCTTGCCCCAGCACTGCCCACCCCTGATGGGCCAAGCAGGCATGGAAGAACAGGGCAGCAATAGTCAATGGGACTCACTGGAAATGGCTTGCAGGTAAGAAGCAGATTGAAAAAAACCAGGTAAAAAGCACTCCCTCTCTCTGTGCCTGAAAGGTGATATAAGTAGCAAGTTTTCCTAATTCTTCTTGGGCGCTAATGGAGCTACAGTTCCATTGCCTCGGAGAGGTGGGAAACAGAGGGGCTGTAGGAGACAGCCTCACACTTGTTCTAATGCTGGGTCTTTGCTCAGCAGTGCATAAGATTGTTTCTGCCTGTATCATCAAGATCACGTATTATATTCACAAAATGTTATTTTTAACCTCCATATATGGTGTGCTCCAAACTCAATAGTTAACTGAGAGAGTGTATTCCTGGTCCTGCTTCTCAGCTGTGTTAGAAACCTTAATTGATGTGCTTCAAAATTCCAGGATAGGAACTTCTGCCAAAGTGTCATGTATTGTAATTATTACCCATATAGGAGCCCAGCGATGACCATACACTAATCTGATGAAAGAATGGAGATTTCACTTGCAATTTCCTCAGTCACGGACATCCTCAAAGACCAGAGACTGCAGTATGAGACTGCACCATAAATGTGTAAAGCTGGGCTGGTGGTCACACTTTCATCATCTCAGTGAAGGAATGTGGTTTTGCCTTTTTTCACTGTGCCAGGATGTAGCATCCAGAGCTTCCATTCTTCAGGAGTTTAAACTCTGCTGGCAATGTTATCACGCTCTGATACTTGAAATGGTTTTACGTAAGGATTGCACTCGACAGCTTGAGCAGTGGCGATCGAGGCAAAGTCACCTGGCTGCCAGCCAGGGAGAACAGGCTCCTTTCTCAGGCAAATTGCTCAGTGGTATTTTTAGCTCCGAATGCACTGTCTGATGCAGTTAGTATTCGACTTGCAGGGCTGCGGGACACGTCCCTGCAGCTCCTGCTAGGAAATGTGACAGACATGTGTGGAGCGCTTGCCAAGCGCCCTGCTCGGGTGGCTGGCTGGGAGCCGAAGGGGAGCCCGGCACTGCCGGGAATGCCGGTTCCAGTTCCGGGAGCAGAGAGCCGGGCCCGGCGAGCTGGCAGCGCTTCTCCCCAAGCTGGAGCTGGTTATGTGCCTTACAGGACAAGTCCTTAGCTCCTTTGCTAGTAATAACATCATTGGGACAATTACGTCAGCTGCTGTTAATTGCAGAACCAACCTTTCCAACCCCAAACCAAACACTGAAGGGGGTTGGGCTGCTGACAGAGCTGAGCTGCTCCAGCCTTGCCTTGCAGGCAAAGGTGGCTGTGATGTACAGTTCATGTCCTTCCCACAGGGTGTCCAGGCTAACAGTCCGACCTCAGCTGGAGTGAGGGCAGTATGGACTATGCACCCAGCAGTGTGGTGACTGGTGTGTCACCACGGAGGTACCCACTCGGTGAGGGAGTGGAAAGGTCCCTGCCTTGGGATGTGCCAGGTTATCTGCTGTTCACATCAGGGAAAGATACCAAGTCATTTGCTCCACTCTCTCATACCAAAACCAGCACTTCTGTAGGGGCATGCTCTGATCTCAGTGAGTCAAAGTCAATGACAGTGACTTTCCCTGAAACAGGTTTTCCAGAGGAGTATCTCCAAACTGATAATCGCCCCTCCTCATGCACGTGGCAATGGCCTGGAGCTGCAGTCAGGTGGGAGTTTAGAGAACATCAGGCCCTCCTCCTTTGGGACTCTGGTGAGAAAGGAACACCTTTCTAACGAGGCATTTATGGGTAACAGTTATTTCTTGCACTCAGCATTTGGGCAGAATGCAGCTTCCCTACCAGCAGGAATGAACGCATTGCAGGAGGTGACAAAATGCTTGAACATGACTTTAAATCCATTTCAAGTAGATCAAGAAGTGGTGTTTCTTGCAGCTTTAACACAGCAGGCAGCCAGAAAGCAGATGCTGATACACCAGGTGATAAGAGACCAACACCTGAATTACTCCTCATGGTGTTTCTGGTACATTATAGCATTAGACTTCAAATCTAACAGCCCAGGAGAGGCCATCACAATGATGTAGTCAGTCCATTTCTGTAAAACAAGATTTTCACTTCAGTTTTTACTCCACCAGCCTGAGTAATATGTAATATAGCTGAATTTTTGGAATGATTTAGAAGATCTAAAAGATTTAGAATTTTATAGGTGGCAGCTTTACGGCATCCTTCAGTGAATGCTTTCAGCAATCATTTATCCTAGCTGATAAAAACCTCACTTCTTGTTCATACTTTGCTATTTCACCCTACAACTTCTGGCTTGCCAAATGCTCTGTAATATGCTGGGGAAATAAAAGTGATAGGTAAGACCCAAGCTCTCTTTTCTGGCTGATCCAACAGCCCCTGGGAGCCACAATAGCTGCAGCTGGCCCAGAGATCGAGCTGGGCTGCAGCCCTGCAGAGAGCTGACATGCTGGCTGTGGTGGGTTCTGCAGCACTGCTCTGCTGGGAACTGTTTCCCACTCCTTATCATGGCCTCTTTTGGTGTGGGTCAGTACCAGTGAGTCTTCTGCAGTAAAACAAAGCTGATTTAGTTGGACCAACCCAGTAACAATTTCCACAATCCTCAGCAAATATTTTAGAAGTGAGGTGGCAGATTGCTTCTTACTCCTGTGCACATACCTACATATATGAATTTATTTCTATGAGACCTGTCTTTCTGCCACTCCTTTAAAAGTATTAAAAATCTTTTCCCCAGGGTGTGTGTGGAATCTGTCATATTTCCAACGTGTTGCAAATCTGCATTTCCTATTGATCTTATCTACTCTGCTATGCTACAGCAGTCTCTGTTTCACATCATAGCCCCGGGGCTTCCATCCTCATTAGAAATCCTTTCTCGGGAGACTGGAGATGCACCAGCTGATCACAGATCACAGCAGTAACAGCCAGTGACTAAACTCCCTGGATCCACAAAATAAAAGCAAGAAACAGTATATGAAAAAAAAAAAAGGTGTCTTCCAAGCAGGTTCCCTGAACCCGTGGTCCTGTTTGGCAGCCACGACAGTCACCTGCCCTCTCAAGCACTTTACAGGCATTTCCTGCTGAAGGAAACAGCTTGTGCTTATCACTGAAAAGACCAGCTGAAACTTTTATCTTTTTCTGTGAGTATTAGGGAGCATTCTCTCCTCTTTTAGCTCAAACAACGGAGTTACCCCACTTCTTTACTTCTTCATTTATCACAGTACCTGTGGACAAACCCTGCTGTCTCAGCAGCACAGCCCTCACAGCCCCCTAAATCCCAAAGCCCATGGGGCAGTGAGTGTGCAAAGGGCCCAAGCTCGTGAGAGCAGGATGGCTTCTGAAGTTACAGCAGCAAAGATGGTTTTAATAATTTAAGGTCTTGGATTTGGCTCTTTTAGCCCATCTTTGCCCCAGACCTCCTTGTCAGGCACTGCCTGAAGTTGCTGCTTTTCTTTGACACGGCACCTTCTGAAAGTATCATGGAAACAGTTCCTGGACTGCAGCAGACTACCTCTCCTTTTAGTCATGTGTAAGGCTTTCCCAGCTACAAACCTGAAGAGAGCTCCTCAGCAGGGCACTAAAACCCATGCTGGAATCAAGGTGGTATCCTTCATTCATTCCTCTTGTGATCACAATAAGCTCCTGCGCCCTGTCTTGTACTGTGACTAACACAACAGGACCCTGGCTGTAAAACTGGGGATCCCCTGAGTCCAATAAAAATAATACATAAAAATTTCACTTTATATCAGGAACAAGAAAACACCAAACTCACATCCTTTGTAATATACAAGACACGTGAAAATCAGATACAAGAGCAGAAAAAAAGCTTTTCTGAATTGTGCTTTTCAAGTTGGAGTTGCTGCCTCCCCTTTTTCTCACAGCAGGCAGGGGAACCTCAAAGGAGCAGGTGTTTTTCATGGATGAGACGAGCCCCTGGTCAGTGCTTGTCGTCCGCCTGAAACATGTCACTAATCTTCTGTGAGGTCTCTACTCAGCTGTGCAAACACGGGGGCTTTTGAGGATTAGGTTCAAATTCACATGAAGTTTTGTGGTTGTGTTGGAAAAAGAAAGATGAATCCAAAAAACAATAGCATGGATTACTTTCCATTTGGAGAAACAGATCGAGAGCTTTCCCCCAATCTGGGGCTGGACTGACCTCAAAATTATACATCCCCAGCAGCTTGCATTTGTAGATTTCATGGCTCTTTATTAGAAAGAACATGGTAAAACATTGCAGCTTCTGTGGGTTAGATATGGGCTTAAAGGATTACTTAAGGTAGTAGAGAAAGTCCTGGGCACAACCAAGATCTGAACTGACTCCTAGATTTAGGAGGTCTGTTTATGAGGAAAGCCGTCTGTCTCCCTATACTCATGAAAACAGAGTGGGAAGAGTTGGCAAGAAGCTTGCTAGAGAAACTATTTTCTGTTTTCTAGTGTCCATCTAGTTAGCCCCACAAAGGCTGCAGAAGAGGCAAAGAGCAAGAACAAGCTATATCAAAAGGAGAGGAGGAATCAAACCAGATACCAGGGATGAGTTTTGAGCAAAGACCCAGATTGTCCTCTTGTTTAACCCCTTCCACTGAACCCCAGCCACTCTGAATGAATTGGCTTGAATCCCCTACACAGAACCCTTTTACACAGGTATTTTCTCCTTGCAGGAGAGTGAGGGCTGTGACTGGCACCACAGGGAGTAAGTGGCTGGAAGACTAACGATGTGACATGCTGATACCTCCATTTTTACTGCATCCAATTAAGCAATAAATGATTCTGGTGGAAGTGTGGAGCACACAGATTATCATGCAAATCAGGTCGCTGTGCTACCAGCAATGCCTGAAATAGCACTGGTAGGATATTAGTGCAAATGTCACCTTTCTCCTCTGTTAGTTATTGCCTCCCATCTCACCCATCATGCAGCTTCCCTGAGGTTGGAGCCATGATTTCTCATAGACTTGGGAGTGCAAATGCATTTTAAAGAGGATTTTTAACAAAGCTTCTGTCACCTTCCACAAACATTCTAACACATCCAGAGCTGGTGGCCTGAGAGCCTGCTGCACTGGCAAAGTTACCTGAAGAATTCACCTTGAACCAAGCTACAAATTGGTTCATGGGCATGCTCCAGGCTAGAAGAGGCACTTGCTTTTGGGGGCGTGGAGGACAGAGCTGCCTGAAAACAATAAGCTGATGGTTCTAGAGGGAATCAGGTTTTCCCACCAGTTACCTCACACCATTAAAAAGTAGAATGAGGGAGCAACACTGAGAATTTTGAAACACTTTATTTCCCAAGTTATTTTGTCCTCCCCTCTCCCCTTAGAAGGATCTCTTTTGCTCCATGTCCTAAAACGAAAGTGAGACAAGAAGCCGAGCTGCTTGCCCCCATCTCAAGCTGTTTGTTAGCAGACAAAGGCCATTGTTTGCTGCCACCCGTTGTTGTTCCCGTGGTGGCACCAGCCCCCAGCACCAGCCCTCAGCTCTGGGCCCTTTTTGTACTCGGCATGGCACAAACAAATGCACAGTCCCTTTCTGTAGATGGTTGCAATTTAAAGAGAGAAACACATTTCTCTGCATCTTCCCACAGGCCCCAGGGACACAGAAATTCACAGGCTGGAGCTGCCCTAAGGCTGGGGGCAAGAAGGAAGAAATCATCAGCCATCATTATAGCATGTGGCCCAGGCCAAGCAGACCATGGTCCCTCAGGTGGAAAAGGTATCACTCCAAGCTATCACTTGTAGCTTGGTTCAAGGTGAATTCTTCAGGTGGAAAAGGTATCACTCCATTGGATGCACTTGGGTAGGTCTGTCCCTCAATTGCCAGATCCAAAACCTCAGTTCAGTGGGGTTTCTGCAAAGTCCCCATCCCTGTCCCTGGTGCAAAACTAACCTGAACTGAGTCCATCCAGGTTCTGCAAAAGGAATGTAACTTTCCATGGTAGGTGATGCTAAGACCTGACCTCTCTACACAGGGCTGACAGAAAAGAGGAATGCAAGCAAACCCAGCTACACAAAATGTGCAAAGGACCCTGCTAACAAGGAGATCTGGGTCATTGAGTGACTTCTTTGAATATCCACAGAACAAGTCCAAGATGCCTGATGAAACCTGGTCAAATGGTGTGGATTTCTTTAAATTTGTCTTGGAGTTTTTGGGGGTTTGCTCAATGTGACTTGGGAGACAGTGAGGCTGTGCTCTGAAACAGCCAGGAGGGCCACAGGTCTCAACCAACCAAACATCCTGCTGCTCTGTATCTCTGGGGGTAAATGATCTCCACCACCATAAATAAATCTTACTGGTTTAGCCTCTGATCCTACTTTGTTTTGCACCAGGGTAAATGCAAAACTGCCTAACCCACCTCAGAATAAAATAACGAAGGGGAGAGAGAGATTCAGATCGTTCTTTTTCCTACTACAGTCAGCAAAGCAGAATTCAATATTTTCTTGCTATGCCTAAATTGGAGAGAAAGGGATATTTTTCTTTTCAGATTGTAAATTGAATTGATTCTTGCTTGCTCCTTTGGGAGGAGTGAAGTGCAGTGACTTTTTAGCCACTTTCAGAAGACTGGTACAGATGGGCAAATCTCTTTGTCACTAGGCCATGATGCAGAGCTAAGGAGTGTCCTGCAATCTCCAATTCACTGTGATTGCACCAGGATTTTGAGACAGAAAAAAAAAGCAGGAGACAAATACCCGGATTTTAGAGGTTCCTTGTTGCTCTGACAAATTATTTATCAAAGAATAGAAAAGCAGTTTTGGGGCTTCCTTTACCTTCTCCTGCCCAGAAGGCAGGAGCAGAGTCCTCAGGCCTCATGCACTCTGTGGCATAAAACAACAAGGGGTTTATTTCCAGGGCTGTGTTTAAACATAACTTATGCTGGGAAGGTTCTATCAAGGATGCTCCTGTCCATGTCCCACTGTATCTTCTGATCCAGGTGTCCATGGTGAGAACACAACAGGCACAGCCTGGCTGTGCAACACCCAGTGGGAGACACATCCCTGTGGTGGCTGGGGGCTCGGACACAGGCATTGCTCCCTCCCACACCTCCTGGCTCTGTCCTTCCTTCCTCCCAGGCTGTGGCTGGTCACTGCCACCACAGCACTGCCAGCAGCTGGGCCTTTGCCCAGTTAGGAGCTGAGAGCTCCATGGCCTTTGCAGATTAAGCTGTGTGCTCCCATGTGCCTCTTGTCTCTGGCCAGCCACAGCAAAAACAGGGGCTGGAAATGGCATCCTGCAGTGCTAGGAGTCATTTGCTGAAATGTAGAAAACTGGCTGGCGGTGCAGCACTTCTGCACAGCAAGAGATTCCCCCTGGCACTGGTCACCCAGAGAAGCAGGGAATTCAAGATCCATTTTATAACACAGCACATGTTAACAGCTTAATGGCTGCTGCTACCTCATTTAGACTGTCACAGAGCCCAAGCTGCAAAGGGTACCTTCTGGTCACGTGGAAAGGGAGGTTGGGCCTTTCCATGTGACCAGAAAAATGTTCTTTTTGTACAATGTATATAAAACATTATTATTTATTAA
Source organism: Phylloscopus whistleri (assembly GCA_017589585.1). Lineage (NCBI taxonomy): Eukaryota > Metazoa > Chordata > Aves > Passeriformes > Phylloscopidae > Phylloscopus > Phylloscopus whistleri. The sequence goes on from JADMLD010000177.1 coordinate 735,611, forward strand.
TTAATATGCTTCTTTTAATGCCTTGCTTCTCCAGAGGTACCATCTTATATCCTAAAGTCAGCGCCCAGCACAGGCAGAAAACCAGATTTATTCAAGTTGGCTGCACAGTGGAAGCTTCTTCCTTCCTCATGGACAGGTAAAAGTCCTCACCAAGCTGATATCCTAGAAATCTCTCAGCCAAGAAGAAGCAGTCAGGACTGAGTAGCTAGCTGCTGTCTTGCTTACTGCAAGTATATTTGTTGAATTTTTCCAAGTTACACTATTCATAATCCTGCACACCTTTCCTTCCTCCTCCACACTACCTCCCAGGTTTCACCAGACGCACAACTGGTGAGGGTCTGATTGCTCTTTGTGTTTTGAAACAGTACTATAAAAAGAAAAAAAAACAACACAGAAATTTCTAGTGACCAGAGAGAGGACCCTAGAGAATGGCATGAGCTGTATCAGGGGAGGTTTAGGTTGGATATTAGGGAAGGGTTCTTCTCTCAGAGGGTGGTTGGATGCTTGAAAAGGCTCCCCAGGGAAGTGGTCACAGCGCCAAGCCTGACAGAGTTCAAGAAGTGTTTGGCCAATACTCTCAGGCACTTGGTGTGACTCTTGGGGATGTCCTGTGCAGAGCCAGGGGTTGGAGTAGTGATCCTTGTGGGTCCTTTCCAATTCAAGACATCCTATGATTCTATAATACAAATCCCCATGAAACAAACCAGAATAATGTCTTGACAGTAGTTTCTAGCAGCACTTTTGCATCACCAGAAGTGAAATACCATAAAACGTCTCAAATGCTTTTCATATTTTTGGGGTTTTTTAATCTTCTCTTGATTTTCCCATCTCTCAGTCAGTCCAGTGTCGCTGCCAGGCATTTTCACATTTGTTTGGGGTCCCATTATCCCATGGATGTGACCATGTCCCCGGTGGTATCAACCTTCACCCAATACAGCCAGCAGCCCTGAGGCCTTGACTGCACCTCTGGCTTGGCAAGAGCAATTCCCTGTTTTCCCTCATGCTGCTGGTGAGATGGTGGGGCCAATGAGGCCACAGCTCTGAGACCCTACACTGTCTGTGAGCAGCCTTCCCACCATCCTTGGCTGCCAGGCTGCTGGCTGGCTCAGTGACCAGAGTGGAAAACCTTGGTCTTCCAGCAACAGACCCAACTGCACCCAACCAGACAGCAGGTCTGAGGTACAGCTCACTGGGCCAGACTTTCTCCTGCTGGAGATATGGGCTGGCTTGAAGACATGGCCACAGCCCCCACTGCTTGCCTGTCCCCCAAGACACAAACTGGGTTTAGTGAAGGGCAGGGTTTTGTGAGGTTTCCAGCTCTTCACTCAGGTCTCGTTGGTATTTACCATATGGGCCCAGTGACACATGGTACTGACTTTATTAATTTGCTTCAGCATCTCCTCTTTCAACACATCAGGTTCTTCTGGTGCATTATTTTTATTAGCTGAGTGCAGTAAGCATCTCCAGCTCCCTCTCTGGAAAAGACCAGCATTTAAAGGAATCAAATACCTATTCTCCTGTAAGATTGCTGCTTTGTTGAATTGTTCTGCTTCCTAATGACCCAGTGGGCGAATTTATTTTCTCATGTACTTCAAGGAATAGGTACATTTGCTCCTCCAATTAGCCTTTCTAATTTACTTTTTATATTTAAATCACAGCCGGTTGTTCGGGGTTTTTTTATAGAATTAAGAAAAACCAAATTCTTTTCTAAAAATTCTAATTGAATTTTTTTTAATCTAAGAAACCTAACTCCTTACCACTCTGCAATAGCTTGATGCTAAAATAAAAACTGCTTTAAGCAGCATACCCCTTGTACTTCCCCAGGCAATAAACTTTCCTCACCTAGAGATTCTTCTATCCAGAAGAATAGACCTGCCTTTCTCAAGGAATCCCAAAACTGTGACCACTCTCCTGACTGCCCAGGCAGGGCCCCAGGCCAGCCTGTGTGATCTCAGCTAATTTTGATGGTAATTTCTGGCAAACTGCTTCATGCATGTGTGTGTATATATATACATATATGTGTGTGTCTATGGGTGTGTATATATTTATGGATGCAAAATCCAGTCAAAACACAAACTGGTTAATTATTTGTGTGGAGTGACTTTAAAAGAACCACGGGTCAAACTGAAGCCAGCTGCAAACCTTCAGTCAATTCCAAATTAATAATACAGCATGAGATGGCCCTCTAAAGGTTTTTTAATGTGTTTATATCTCGGCTTGATAAACACAGTCAAGAGAGACAAGATGGAAGAGGCAGAAAACTTAGCAGGGTTACTTTTCCTTAAAAAACAACTTGTGAAAACATCTGTGCAGCTCCCAACTCCCCAGATGTTCTCTTTAACAGAGCACTTACACTGTTTATATTTTGCCTAACACTGGAATTGTGGCAGATTATTTTTGTTGCTGGGTCTTTGCAACATTTTGTAGGTGGTCTCGTAAAAGAGAGCAGATATTTAACCCCACCACCACCTCCTTCTCCTTTGCCCTGGTTGTTTACACAGCAGAGCCTGGTACCAGTTCCCTCCGATAGCGTGTGCGTGGGGGGCCTGGGGGCTTGGCTATCGCTCTGCTTTTGTACCAGAGTCACTCTGTTGGCTCTGCTGTGGAGGCTGGAGGCTGACAACTGTGAAAATGTGAGATGAGATGATTCAGGCATTTCGATTCATGGGCCTGGGATGCCCGAAAGTTGGCCTCAAAATGTTACTTGCTGCCTTTGACTTGTTCACACCAGCAGCAGTGGGTAACTATCTCAAACCTGCATGACTTGTCCCTCTGAAATCTATGTGATGTCCTGTGCAAAAAAAATGTGCCCACACATAAAGGATCTGGTGATCAGAGTCTATTTATGCAGTGAACCTCAGTGGATTTTCTATTTGCATGGGCTGGAGAACCATGTATATGTATCTTCTACTGTGTCTGGGTGCAGCTTCAAATTAGGAGTGTTTTCCTTAATGGTTATTTTGCCATATTTCCAGGAGATTTATGAAGCACCTGTGATCTCATCAGGTCCGAAGCTCCTTGGCTCTGAAGGGTTTTACCACCTCCCCCCAAAAAAATCCCACATCACAATTCTGTGTCATATGGCACAACTGCAGCTCCACAGGCATTCAGATGGGCCTGTGTCTTCTGCTCCTAGCCAAATTTCTCTGCTTCAGCAAGTTTGGGCTAATTCGTGATTAGATCAGTTTGTGGATGGCACATTCTCAAAGGAAAACTCAGGAGCTGGAGGAAATGAGCTGCTTTTTATGCTCAGCTTGTAGCTCTGACTGGAGCTGATGCTCTTTGCACCCTGCCCTAGAGGGCTATTTCTAGCAGCAGGAATACATTTGTGAAAAGCTGTTAGAGCGTGGCCCAAAGCGATGGGCAAAGCAAGGCTGGATACATCTCCTGGGGAAGGCCTGCCCAGCTGGAGCTGGGTACATTGTCCCCAGAAAGGTCAAACAGGATTTACCATAGATGTTTCACTGACATTGCTGTCTTGGAAAATCTTTCTGAACATGTCTATATGACTGACAGACATAGTTAGGTCACAAAGGCTGAGGACTTAAAAAATCCTGTATTATTTTCATGCATTTGTTTTCTGTTTGTTTTTTGGGTTTTGGTTTTTTTTACAACTTCAAACACATTAATCCTTACTGCACTGCGTGGATTGAAATGAAAGATGTACTGGATGACTTTAAATGAAAGATGCTGTAGAAATACTCTACATTTCCCAGCAATGATATTTGCAAGCTGTGCTGACAATATTCCACACTTCTGACAAAACACAGTTATAAAAAGACATTTCTCCAGAGCCCTCTGTGGTTAAGTGCCTGAATGCTGGAGTACAAGCTGACAATAGTGTGTGGGTGGGATACAACTTAGCATATCATCTAATGTACTCTTAATTCGTGCTTTAAATTCACGGTGCACACTGAAGAGTGTGCACCCAGCTTTTTACCCTGCCATGCCCAATGTTAGCCGAGTCTACTTACTCTCTTTATGGGCTGGTTTTTTCAGACCAGTTTTTTCAGATTTGTTGGTGTTTTGTTCTTCCTCTTTTCCTTTTATAGCCTCTCCATTTGGTTTTCCCACGTGGGGGGAAAGCATTGACTTTCAGCGCAAGGAGCCGCTCCGCGGGGATGGTGGGGAAGGCGCCATATGGTGCAGGCGGAACATCTGTGAATCTCTGACGCTGCAGTTCTGCTTCACGGGCCCCCAGTGCATTTCACACGTGTGCTAGGGAGAAAGGAATATGACACAAGGACTTTCCAGGGGCCTTGATGTATGAGAAACAGAATGAATTTGCTAGAGGAGACTGTAAAAAAAAAAATCAGAGCACTACATTGTGCTAAACCAGCTTCCCTAATGGGACTGTGTTGCCCATATTTGCTCCCTTTCCTGTTGAATTGCAGTGTCTATTTTCTATTGCCATCGTGCAGCGCTGAAAATAAATCTCGTGGCGAACAGAGATGGCTCATCTTACAACTTGTAGAAAGGTTAATTAAATGTGCGTGGTGCTGGCACTTGTTCACAGCAGCCTGAACCCGGGGATGACAGATTGCCGGGGGCGTGTGAGCAGCTTCCTCCCTCAGCCTCACACAGCCCACAGCTCACAGAGCTGCACAGGACACCGTGTTTGGAGAAGGTGTCCTCTTGGCAGCAACTCCACTTCCACAGGTAAAGTTATTTCACATACACAGGGACTGTCTGCAAAAGGGAGTTCAGCGCCCGTGTGTTTCAGATGACATTTTTGTAGCATTTTCCCAGCTTTTCAGAAGGCTCATTGGTCTGCTTACAAGTGCCTCTTTTTCTTTTGGACTTGTCACAAAGACCTTTTGCTTGCAATGATCCTGCTGTTGTGCAGCAGTAATGATGTGGATAAGCACTTGAGTGGAGGCTGATGCACACTTGGAGCACAATCTCTCCTCTTGGTTTTGTCCACGTAGCAGGGCACAGCTCTGTGTTCAGAACCACTGGTAACATCAAGCACCCAGACCCTCCCAGGGGCTGGCAATGCTAAGGATGACCTAACATTTGATGCACTTCACAGGGACTGCCGAGACTCAGTTCAGCTGATGGCTCCATAGAAAATCCAGTAATTTCTTAGCTAAAAAGTACAACCATAATCTTTAACTATGAGAATAGCAAATACAGGAGCAGAAAAAGTCATTGTTGTTACTTAGGATTGTAGTCCAGTGCCTGAACTGCCTTGCTGACACTCCTGCATTTGTGGCTTCCCTGCCCCTTCATTTTTGCTCTGCTTAGCCCTGAAAAATAGAATGTGGGAGTGTATTGGGATTGTTAAAGAGATTTAGGAGTAAAATCCTAGTCAGGTCTGTGAGAAAAACTTTGCTAAGTGGCACCAGCCAAAGACACCATTCCCACATATACGCGTGAGCTACCTCACCCACAGGAATAATCACCCTGGAGCCTGCTAGGATCAAGGTCAGATTCTGTGTCAGCATCAGCATCAGTGGGCATCTCAGTATGAGACTTGGTGCATGGCTTTTCTCAGTGTGTCTTCCACAGTGAGCTGAAATGCTGTCCCCAGGTCTTTGATCAGGATACACTTCAGTGGGATTTGAATGTTGCATGGGCCTTGACCTGCAGAGAGAGGAATTTTACCCTTCCATAAATATGCTGTGCTGTGGCAGGTCCCGCTCCCTGGGGTTGGCTGGAGCTTGGGAAAAACTATCCATCCACATCATTTCTAATGTGGGTATGTGGGGTTTGCTCATGCCTGGCTTGCTGGTGCACACGGGCTGCTCTGCTCATACACTCTCCAATAATTTCCAGAGAGGCAGCAAATCAAAAAGCATTGCATGCATTTCCTGAGCCCCCACCCAGGGCTGCTGTCTCCACTGGTCCAGCCTCAACAGGCAAGCAGAAATGGTGCCAGGAGTGAGGATGTGAATACCTGCTGTGCATGATGAGGCTGAGACCATGGACTGTTTGAGCAGAGGTCATCATGTGATAATTTCCAGTCCCCTGGGATGTCAGTGTGAGAGGTACCAAGTCACTGCCCTCCTGGGCACTGCTCTGGCGTGTGCAGCATGAGCTACTGTGCAGCTGGCATGAGCTTTCCTTTCCCCTGGAGAAGAGGCTGGGCCATGTATCAAGGATGCTGACAGTCCAGGGCTGTAGATCTGCCAGCACACAGTCTGTATTTCTGGAGTGGAGATACAGAGTGTGTTTACCTTGACTTAATGATGAGCACATTTAGAGGTTTCCATCACGGAAGAGTGAGGAGACTGATAAAACCAAGGTCTGGTTCCTCCTGGACTGCAATACAAATGTTTCCTTTGGCATTCTCTTTTACTGGCTCCGTTCACCGTGGTCTCTGAGGAGCCCATCAGAGGCCTCTGTGCTCGATGTGTTTGGAGCAAGGTTTCTACAGACAGTTGCCTGCAGCTTGCAAAAACAGATTTGCCAAACCACACATAATAAATCAAAACACAATTTCCAAGTGCTAGAACGGGATCTATGTCAAAAGCTATGTCTTGTTACAATGCACTCTTTCTGGGACAATTTCTCAGCCTGGCTTTTTCAGGAGTATATAATGAGGGACAGGAAAACAGGTGGGTAGTAGAGAAACAAGATGGCACAGATGGGCTTCTCATTGCTTTTACCTGGTTGCTCTCAAAAGCAATCATTTTACAACTGTCAGAATACCAGTCTTTGGGAGCTGCTTCATATTCCCCTGCTCTAGGAACTCCCACAAGCAGCAAAGCAAGTTCAGTTACAGTTCTCCATCACCCTTCAGATGTAAATTTCCTTCAGAAACAGCTGTCTTCTTTCTAGATACAAACAATCCTCCAAAAAATGTCAAAGATAAGGCTGTACATAATTTTTGCAAGGTTATAATAATACTGTTTTTCTACCTCCCAGATATTCATAGGTTCTTTTTTGTGTAATAACAAATCTTCTCATATGCTGCAAATTGGTTTGGCACGATCCTAATGTTTTTAACATCAGATTGCATTGTGTCTATGTCAGAACACTCACTGAAAAGATCTGACAGCAAAAATCTACGGGTGTGATTAAAATAAGCCCAAACCTAAAAGCTGGGCCTGTTTAATGAAGGTCCTAGCACAAGTGTCTGTTTCTTACTTCCAGTTCTCTTTTTCAACTGGCATCTGAAACTAACCTGAGTTTCTGTGTCAGTCAGAGGTTTCAACAAGATGCCTCTTGGCAGCTTTTGCCTGCCACTGCCTGTAACCCTCTGTAGGGTTAATGTTTTCAACACTGGATTCAAATGTATACCATCCTGCAGGATTCATTCTTAAAGCTTTATTGTATAGGGTCTTTCTGACAGTTCTACAGCCAGACTTTTTGCTTGAATCTCACAGTTGTCCCTTTCCAGGGATAAGGCTTTTAGAAATCCACGTGACACGTTCAGTTATGATCCACTAAGCACAGCTCTGGCAGCTGATTTGTAGAGGAATGCATGTGAACCAGAAAGTGCCCTGAACTACTTTTGAAAGTGCACCTATCTGGTTACCATCTTTCATTAAATAAATGTTAATGGGGTGAAATTGGCTCTCCTCTCCCCCTGTTGTTAGGGGCAAGGTTTGTATTCAAACCTGAACCTTTGTTTCATGGATGATCCACAGTCAAATCCGTGTCATCACTGCCTGTCATGAGCATCCCTTCAGCTTGGATCCTTGGGAATCATCATCACCTGAATTTTGCAGCTTGCATTTCCTAGTTCCAAATCCTGCTGCAATATCACCCTTCTTTCTTTTGGGAGGCCCACACACATATCAAAGTTCAGTACACTTGCGGGGGAGGAATATTCCTCCCTTATTTTCCGAAGTGGTTTTCAGAGATTCTCACACTGCTGGTGGGAATGAAGCATGCAGCTAAGTCCCTTTAACTTTAGACTTTTAACTTACCCTTTAGCTAAAGTTTGATTAATTATCGTGGAATCCATGCTAATTACATACCAAATACCTTACTCACGACCATTATTTTTCTGCATTCTTTAAAACATTTGGTATTCTTGAAGATGACAAATCAGAGAACAGAATAATGAAATGGTTTGGGTTGGAAGGGCCCTGGAAGATCATCTAGTTCTAACCCTTCTGCCACAGGCAGGGACACCTTCCACTAGACCAGGCTGCTCAATGCCCCATTCAACCTGGCCTTGTACACTGCCAGGGATGGGACACCCACAGATTCCCTGAACAACCTGTGCCAGTGCCTCACCACCCTCACAGTAAAGAGTTTTTTCTGTACATCTGACCTAAATTTCCACTCTTTTCAATTGGAACCCATTACTCCTCATCCTATTACCACTGTTCCTGATGAAATCTCCTGCTGGGGCTATGCTAATACAGTTAGCACCTGCAAATGGGTCCATAAAAAGAGGCAAGTTCCCATTCACTGAAGTGAGAGACAGAAGGATGCTCCTGTACCTGCACCCTCCTCCACAGCACACCTTCAGGCATATTCCTCTGCGGGGCTTCCGTGTGACTGATTGCAAGTGTCAGGGGAGATGGGGGTTACGCTCTGAGGGAGGAGTGAGTATTGGAGCATTTCCATCTGAAAGTGCCCTCCTTTGTTCACAATTTGCAACTAAGTCGGGGGAGGGGGGGAAGCAAAGTTCTGAACGATGTGACAAGCACTAAAGATAACCTGGGCTGTGATCTCTGCCTCAGACAGGAGTTAGTGTGCAAAGAAAGCAAGCAGACGGTAAGACTTAACAGCGCAGCAGAGCTGTCAGGAATTGGTCCCTCAATCTGTCCCCCTCCTTTCCTAGCTGAGGGAAGCCGAGAGGGGATTTCCAGATCCCTTCAAATAGCCCTGCTGGGAAATTTCTGTCTCTCCCAGGCTTATTGTGTTTCTCTCCCTTTCTCTCTTGATGCCTTTTCTCCACCACCGGAGTATCAAACATCTTCTATTTAAAATAATTAACAATAATGGGGTCCCTGGTGAACTTTATAGAATGACTGTAATTTCTGTCTTTTCCAAGTGAAATTCCACCTTGGGCTGGGTGATCTGCCCCCACATAGGGATGATGAAACCTTTCCTGTATCTTTGGAACCATTGACCAGGGGAGAGCCTAATCTAAATTCCTTTAATAGCCTGTGAGCTGGGCATACAGCACGGGGGATGCAAACAGGAAATACTCTCTCTGCCCCCAAAATGATGTCTTTCTTTGCTTTTATTATTTTCAACAAGCCACGATTTCCAGAACTGGACATGAGAGCACCCAGTTTCAAAGAACATCCTTTTCAAAGGACACAAGATCACCCAGTTTTGGCAGAATAGCCTGAAACAATAAATTCAGGAGGCTCAGCCTCTCCTCTTTCCCCCTTCACCCTCTAAAAAGGAAGACAAGGCTGAGGAGGAGCTCCACAATTGGGGTTTCTGGAGCTCTCACGTCCCAGACAAAACCAGCGCAGACACCTGACTGGGAATGCCCTCACCAGCATGGGATGCTCAAGCCCTGGGCCCACAGGGTTTCTAATCATGCACTGCTTCCCCTGAGGTCCTGTTACTACTCCTGCCCTAAGGGCAACATGTGGGTCAGAAGGGGAGGAGGAGGAGAATTGGGAGTGTTGGTTGGGTGCTCCTTTTTCAGATTTCACTTCGGGGTGTCAGAGGGGCAGTTTCCCTTTGCCTGCCCCAGCCCTGCTCCAGGTCTAATCCAGAATTACGTGGTGGCCACTGACATGGTCCATGTACCCCAAAGTTCCTGGGTAGCTTCCACAGCCCTTGGCCCCTGTGGCAGGCTTCCTCTCCATGGCTAATTGCTAGCATCTGTCTGGACAACAATTTCAGCCACATGCAAAATCCAGGGTGGGGATCTTCAGACTTTCCATAAGAAACCACTTTCTTTCAAGATGGGATTATACACTGCCTCGAGCCATAAGAACATGCAGATCTCACAGGGCCATGCAGCCCTACAGTCACCAGGGCAAAGGGAAATTACCCTCTTACTCGTTTGTCATGAGGCAGGAGTCTGTGTTTCACTCCCTCCTTGTGCTCAGACACAAGATTCACAGACAGCAGAAGCAGGAGCTTTGCCCACTTCCACCAATGCTCTGTAAAAGTGTTTTCTGGGCTGAGGCCAGATGCAAACCTCTGCCCCCAGATATTAAACCACAAACTCCCACTCTTGCTGCTGCTTTTTGCAGCAGGGTTACAGAACTGGTATCTGGAGGCAGTGACAAAATTTTCTCTGCTGGGTTATTGTGTAGCCCTTCACCAGTGCCTCCAGAGGCCCTTAATCATGGAAACACAGTGTTATTGCTGCCTCTGCAGGCAGGGGCAGGCCGGCACAGAAGGATGGGCAGCTGCCTGCAGTGAGGGCAGGAGCAGCATTCCTTTGCCCTGGCCCTCAGTCTGGAGTGGACTCCTTTTCCCTTCCCACTCACCTCCATCAAGCCGTCAGACTGGGACACCCTCTGTCACCTTCCCAGTTATTGCTTTCCTTGCTCCAGAGCTCCATGGACAGCAAGAGTGTTGTGAAAGGGAAAGACACTTCACCTGGGCTTCAGGACTTTCCATTTGTTCTGGGTAGGAATGGCAAGTAAAAAAAAAAAAAAAAAAATCCCCACAGTTCTCCATGAAAGATATCAAAAAACATTTTAGTTTGACTGAAGCATTTTGTGTCAATTTTTGCCTTTTAGTTAATGACATGTTACAGTAGAGATAATAACCCTTAAAAAGCAGTCACACTAAAAGGCTGTTCCTGAGAAATCAAAACATTTAACTCTGTGACAATATTGAAACCTTCCACTTCCTTGCTTTCAATCTTCTTCATTTCCCACAAAACACAGTTGACATGGTTGACTCTTACTGTGTACTCATAAAATTAAAGAGTAAGATTTAAAGGCTCATGTGATGTGATGGGCTGGATAGCTCATCTGGGTTAAACATCTGCTCCATCCTGACTCCTGTCTCCTAAAGACTTCCCACCTTTTTGGTTTCTAGTGTGTCAGAACTGCCTCCATATTTGTGCCTGTATCTGTACCCATATTTGTACCCATATCCATAATTCTCTACTCCATATGCCAATTGCTTTCTGAACTGCATCAAACACTCCCAAGTGACCCATTCTGGCAGAGCAGAACTAGGCTGCACCCTCAGCTGTCCCTGGTTACTCTCAGAGCAGAGGCCATCTCCTCCATCCCCTGCACCTCAGCTATGAGATGGACCTGTGCAAGACCTGTGCAAGAGTCTGACACAAGCAGAGGTACAGCTGAACTCCAAGGCAGGCAAGAATTGGATCTGAACTTTATGGCTTGTCAGCTAGTCCTTAGCCTCTCACTGGAAAGCAAACTATACTGCTAATCTAAGAGGAAGTTAGCATATTTTGAGATTTCAGCCTGGACTTTATGTAACTGTAAATGCAGAATTCAAAACCATAAATCAGATTTTGGGACTTGGGTTTGCCTACCAGGCTACTGCTGTTGGGTTGAAAGGGTCACTTCTCTTCCTGCTGTCCAGTATAAATGAGCTACAAAACAGTGGGTTAGAAATGATTTCTTTGATTACCAGTAGATTACCTCCCCTCTGGAGAGCCCAGAACTGTGATGCTCTGTGGGTTACACCGTGCCGTGCTTTCCGTCGTGCCTCCCGGCTGGTTTCTGCTGAAAAGCCAGCATGTGCCCCGGGTTGGAAGCTCTGACAAATCTAGCAACAGTGCAGCCTGCTAGCAGCCTGGCCCAGCCAGTGCCCCCAGGCACCCTGCTGGATGCAATTCCAGGAGCAGAAGCTGAGGAGTCCGGGTTGCCTCTGCTCCATTGGCAGTGCAGGTGTCTTGGCCCGACAATGAGTTGCCCTGTAGTAAGGCTGCTTTTCCTCACGCCTAAGAAGGAGGCTCCACATCAGGACATTAAATACCTGAACTGATGCTAAGCAGAAGACAAGTTTGTAAAAAAAAAAAGTGGAGAATTTTCTAATTTATCTATGGCTGATAACTAATCTACATATGCAATTCTCTCCTCTCCTAATCAGGTTGTGGCACTGGATAAAAGGGATGTGGGTAGCATGATGGTGCCAGCCACATCATTAAGGAACTTTTAAAATGAGAAATGGTCAGATCAGACTTTGAAAGGTAAATCTCTTCCTCCCACTCTTGGTGGGATTTATGCTGCCATTGGCTCCTTCGTTTAAAAAAAAAAATTGTATCAAAATCCTGGTCTTTCTGTGCAGTTTGTACCAGGTCTCCTCTACTTCTAAGTGTTATGGACTTGTCAGTCCACAACAGCCCATTTTTACAGGGCTTCTCTGCAAAGAGCTGTGGAGGGTCTGGGGCCTCTGTCCAGAAGAATGTTCTGGGCTCTCCTAAGCACAGAAATATTGCAAGGCTTCAAAAACTGTGGGAAAGAGAGTCTTGTTAGGCTTTAATCTTTCCTCAACATGTGGCTGACATGTTCACCATTGCCCAGGCCTTTCCTTCTGAAAGGATTACTTTATCACAGAGCTCTTTTCCTCATTAAATTAAAAAATCAAACCAAACTAACCAAGACCATAGTTTATTTTATTTCATGCTATGGGTTTATTTTAAATGTATTAGATTTCCTTCTTTAAAAAATGCAATAACTGATAACGAGTGCATATGGATCTTTTCAGTTTAATGCTTTGTTTACACTGAACACTGGTTTGCTGCAAAATGTGTGTTTTAAATTACTCTGCTTGCTTCTTTTTTTTTTTTTTTTTAACCAAATATTAACCTCTTTGTGCAAGTGTGAGAAAGAGAAGGAGAAAGGGAGATGAGAGGGAGCTGGATGATGAGGACCATGTTGTGTGCTGCATTGTTGGGGGACGCCTCTTCCCCTCCTGCTGTTGTGTCACGATATACTCCCCCACTGGCCCCCAGGCTCCTTTGGCTAGATCAATTTCTTGAGAGGCTTTGGAGGAATATCTCAGGGAACCAGGGCAAAAGATTCCAAAAGAGACTCTCACTCCCTGGGATTAGTCCAAGGCTTTATTCTCGAAGGGTTCCAGGGCAGAGAGAGAGAGAACAAGAACAGGAACTTATCTAGTCTCCTGCTCAGGAAAGGTAGCTGGACCTGAGCCAATAGGGTCAAGATAGGAAGGAAGGGTCAAACTACATGGTTACAGGCTTCAGGGGGTTCTGGGGAAAAAACACTCCCCAGAGGAATACAAGAGTGTCATTCCCACTGCTCCTCTCCACCACCCTCAACACAAGAGTCTGAGCGTGCAGCAATGTAATATAAGGTTTGTGACACAAAACACAAAGGGAGACAACAAAGAACCTCCTTTTTTTGTCCAGCCCAGGGGGGCTCGTGGAGTGTAAGTAGCTCTTGGTGCCATTGCCCAGCCAGTGCAAGAGCACTGCTGCAAGGCCCCATCTCTGCTGCTGGCCTGAAGGACAGTGGTGTCACCACACAGAGGGAGACATGTGGGCTGCAGCACGTACAGCTAGGGAAGCTCCTCATGGTCCCTCATTCTAGCCCAGGAACATCACAGCTGTGGTAAAGGCCTTTCTCCTGTGGAGTAGCTCAGTTCAGAAGGCCACCAGGACAAGTTAAAACCACCTCTGCAGCCCCATGCCCTCGGGCTGGCTTTGCCACAAGTCCCATTGCTCCCTGTCCAACAGAGCCAAGCCACCTGGACATGGTGCTCCAGCTAGGCTATTATTTGTCACAAATTTGCCTGCTGTGAGTGTGTTGTTCACATCTGCAAAGGGAACAGGTAAAATGGTATTTTCCCCCTTGGGGCAGCAGCATCAGGGTAAGGAGGAGAGGCAGTGCTGCAAGGAATAGTTTACAAGGATTGCCAGACCCTGTTGAACTGAGTCTCCATCAGGAGGCAAATCCAAATTTCTCCTACAGTTACAGAAGTGTACGTGCTTGGTTAGGACCTTTCTGGAGCCAAAGCCTGCCTGCAGCAGCCTGTCACTTTGAGGAAGAGCTATTCCTGGGCTTCCCTTAAGCCCATGACAGTAATACAAAGCCCTGAAATGGTTTTACAGATTGCATTCAAAGTTTTTTGGCTTGAGCTGACTCGACTTCAAAAGCAGGCAAATCCACAGAATTTCTAAATCTCCTCAGTCTGTTTCTAAACACAGACCCGATATATTACAGGGTGCTTCCTGTCTGCTGGACACATAGCCCCAGTATTAAGTGAGCGCTAATATCACAGATTGAATCCCCTGGAATATCTCCAGACTGCCTAGAAAACATGACCCAGACTTGAATTAAATCCTTTAAAACCAGAGACAAGGCTTCTTGCAAGCACAAATCATGTGGTTTTTAGTGCCTTCCAAAATGAATCTCAGCTCTAGGCTGAGGCTGGCCGCACACATCCTTCCCAGTCCACAGCCTAAATTTCTCTGCTTGTCACTGCCTCGCCACTTCGCTGTAAATTCATTTACATACACTTATTAAAGTGTATGTTGTCCATCTGTGGAAACTCTCAGAAGCTGAATGACTTCTGAAGGAAAGGACAGGAGCAGAGCTCACATATTCAAGTTTGGTCAGATCTTGATATGAAACAGCCCCCTTTTTTTCCTGATGCTGCACACAGACCCTGTCTTAGTCTCATTCTTCTTCTGTTTGTCATGCCTGTGTCAACTTAATTTAGCTTCACTATATTCTCCATTATTGTTGTAACACCCAGTCCCAACTGCAGCTCCATTGTGCCAAGCACAACCTTGGAAGGTTGTCTCTGCCCCAGGGAGCCTCGTTATTCAAATGTGAGACAAGCCACAGCAGAGGGCCCTGGGCAGGTGGACATGAGCAAACACTGGCTTGTGGTCTCTGCATGCCAGACACAACATTTTCTATCCCATTGTCTGGTAGTGATGCTCTGTTTAAACTCCACAGCCATGGGTGAAAATACACTACATTTCTAGTTTTTAGTGACAGGAAACACAGGAGAGTGTGCTAGAAGGGAAGGACAGAGCACAGTATTTGGTGTTCTCTTTTCCCATCAAGTCTGTAAGGCCAGTGCTGAGGTGCCCTCAGCCCCACCACTGTCCCAGTGCTGCTACTGAGACAATGCCTGTGTGCCTTGTGATGCTCATGTCCTGCAAAGGCAAGAGGCAAGAAAAGGAATAAAGGCTCTGAAGAGGAGGGAAACTGAGTTATGTCTTTGCTGGGGCACGGAGCAGAGCTGTGGGAAACAATGGGTCTGCAGGTCCCTGTATTTGGCATCAGTGTGTGTTTGTTTTTCCTTTATAGGGTGAGCAGAGGGATAGGGCTTCCACCCTCCCTGTGGAATGACCCTGACTAGCAGGCAAGTGCTCCAAAGAAATATTAATTTCTCCAAGACTTCAGAGCAAGTCGAACCTTGCAATTCCTTAAAGTGTCCCCATACCACTTTATACTCTGAGAGAGGCTGTATCACAGCAGGGCCATTAAGAACACGGTGAGGTGCTGTGGCTGGCAGGGACAAGTGCCCCCAGGCTGTTTTGCACTGCACAGCCAGGGTGTTTCAGGGAAGCCCTGCTCCCCCGGTTGTTCAACCAGAGAAGCTTCAGGGAAGCTCCATTCCCTTGACGGGGTGAACCCTCCAGAGTTCTCAGCACCCAGTGGCTTTTGCCCGGTCAATTTTTTAGGCAGCATGGGTGCTCTTTTGAAAACTTAGCCACTATTTTTGGGCCTGTGGTGGGAAGAGATGAAATTTTTTTGCTAATCATTTCATGTCGAGGCAAGTCATAAGGGAAGGTGTTTGTAGCGGTTCAGAGAGTAATTGAATAAGTTGTCTGCTTCACAGTCTCTTTCATCCTTTCCATTCCATCCTTCCCAGCACAGTTATCTGATGTCTATTAGACCTCAGTTTATCAGCCTTTCACCTGGGGAAACACTGGCAGGATTTTTTTCCATTGCTTCACAGTTAATTTTCATAACCTAGAAGAAAAATGACAGCTTTTAAAACTCCACTCTCCTGTAAAAATGGTTGGCCAATGAGTTGAAAAGCTATTGGCAGTAGGTAGTGGCAGATGAATTCACAAAGCCTGATGCTGCAAACCTTGTTTTCTTAGGGAAACAGGCTAAAACCAGCTGTAGCCTGGAGATCATAGTATTTCCACTCAGGACAAGCCTTTCACCTAACACTCAAAGTAACATTTCCTACTCCATCTGTAGCAATTAGGAGGCAAGATGTGTTCAAGCAGTTTTCAGGGCAGTTTCAAAGCTGCTGAAGTGGACCCCACACCGACAAACACGTCTCTCACCACCCTGCAGCCTGCCATGCTTGCAGGGCTCTGCTGAGTGGATCAGCCTGGAAGGGCAGGCACATTTTCTGGGGAGATGGAAAAAGAAATGGGCTGGATGATCTGGAAGACGGTTGGCTTCCTTTGTTAGGAAGAGTGGCTACAGGTGCAGAGGTGCTGTGTGCTTTTGACTTAAGAACCAGTGTACATTATTATTTATGATTAAATGTCCATCTGTCAAATTAAAATGCCTTCTTTTGAAGTTGCACATCACAGAAGAATAAGAGTGAAGCCACAGACATCTCTGTACAATGTTTTTTTGTCCATCATTCTCTGAAGCCTATTGAAGCAGAAAACACATTTGCATTACAAAGGATGCAGTGTCTTTGTGTCTCGGTGCAGTGTCTCAAACCTGAGCAACCTTCCTTTCTAATGATGGTCAAGTAAAAAAACTGATCCAAACTAATCTGTGTTGTGAGTCCTGTTAGTTCAAAGGAGTTACAGCAAGAATAAAGGCTCCCCACTAATCTCTATTTCCAGGCAGTGCTCTTCCCTTTCAGTGCAGCCTGTTGCATCAGCTCAGCTACAGAGGAGACATCAGCAAAGAGCCCCCAAGGACCTGGTCTTCTTGTCCCCCTCATGGTGCACATCAGGCTTGACAAGAATCATCTGAATTAACATAGTGTAAAACCTGGGGTGAAAGAAGGGCAAAACCATGGAGCTTCTGCTCATCAAGTCCACCTCCAGTATATTGATCTGGAGGCATGAGCATGTTCATCTGCTGTCCCAATATTCAAAGACCAAAGAAACACGACAACTTCAGCCCAGCTGTTTCTGAAGAAAAAGTTTTCAAGGGATCAGTTGTTTTCCAAACCTTTATGTGACCCCTCCAAAGGCCTGGATTTGTTACATGGGTTTGTTTTTCTTGCCTTCACACTCATTCTCTAAGGCCACGTAGCAAGGGCCCTGCCCTGCTTGCTCTTGTTCTGCTGATGGGATCTTGCCTCTTTCCCATTAAGAAGCCTCTTTCGTCCCTGCCTCCTGCAGCACAGACCTTGCAAGGGGAAGACAAAGATAGAGGGGTCTGCATGCCACCAAGGGAGCCAGCAATTTAAGTGCTCCTTGCCAGAAGGGAGCTGTTGCAGACGGCTGCGGGCTGCGGGCCGGTTTCTGACAGCAGCAGCTGAGGCACAATGCTCCCATTCAGCTGCTGACAGCTCCTCGGTGCTCACAGGACAGGCTGGTCCTCGGCTTAATTCAGTATGTAATGGATAAATCACATAAAGGCTTTGCTCCCTGCACTCACCCCAGCTGGGGAGTGCAGCACTGGGGAGCCCAAGCAGCCTTTGCCTTGATTTCAACCCCAGGATCTGAAGGACAGTATTTCACTGGCCATAGTTTGTGACTGTCTTTCCGTGAGGCCGAGTCTCTGTCCCCACTGGTTTTATCAGGATTCCTTGTTCTCACTTTCATCCTGTGGACATTGCTGGGTGGCTCCTGGCGCCTGCAGCTCCTGCTCTTGTGCCCTGCAGACGCCTCCCTGTGGTACCAGTGCTGCTGATCCTCAGCAGTATCTGAGCATCACTGCTGGCACTGTATGCCATGCTGGGCAGCAGGAACACTCTCTCTGCCACTTCACCCCACAAAGTGGCCTGGGGTTGGGGACTGCATTTGGATTTAATCAGGTGTGATTTCTTTTTAGAAGATAAGGGGTGGAAAGGCAGGTCAGACAATAAAATTGAGGAATGATGGTTTAGGCAGGCATAGAATGCGACTCAGAGTGAGAGGATAGTTTTGAGGCAGATGGAATAGAAAACATCACAGTGATCGCTAAATGCCTCTTCTTGCTTCTTCCAAAATTATCTAAGCCAATTCATCACTAATTCACTAAGAAAATCCCATCTTGTTTCTGTTCCTATGTTGCACTTCAACCTCAGCAAGGAAAATCATATGCATGTTGTACACTGCAGGCAAAGCTCTGGCAGGCTGGGCACAGAAGGGACATGTATAAGCTCCAGCTTAAGCTGTATGACTTGTGAGTATTGGCCAAGCCAGCACATTCTGCCCCACAACAAGGCAGTGCCTGTGTAGTGCCTGTGATGCTGTGTGAGCTTCGTGCAAGCAAGTACCAACCCTGTGCTCTCTGTACCCCCTGAGAAAGCAGCCTTTGCAGCATGGGACTCAACCTGCAGCTGATGAAGCTGCTCAAAAGCATGGCCAATGAGAGCATGTTGCCTAGGGTAATGTCCAGTCAAATTTCAAAGATTTATGAAAATGAAGATTGCTCATCCAGCCTGGAAGCCCACTTCTGTGCTTAGCCACAAGCATAGGGAAGTTGTTTATCCTAATATCCAGTGACTCACAGAATAATTCAGGTCATGATGACTAATATGACGTTATGACAGGAGGACATCTTTTGTCTCCTTGATGTGCGTGACCTCGTACTTGTGGCAATTTTGGCTTAACAGTTGTGAGAGCATAAGGGGGAAAGCGGGGCTCCCAGTATGTGATGAAAGGCTGTCTAGAAAATTCAGTCAAAGGTGGCTCTGAATAGAAAACATGCTCCAAAAGCTCTTAAAATGCCTAGTAGTTCAAGCTTGGCTCGAGAATTTTGAAATCTCGTCAATGAGCAAGGCTTAGTTTATGGCTTTAGATAGAAATCAAATAAATGTGTAGAGTTCTGGCTAAAAACATGTTTGGGATTAATGGCTTGTAGGATTTAAAAATAGCTGTATCATTTAAATTAATCTGGGAGTCTTTTGGCGGTCCTAAGTGTGAAAGCTGCCAGGAACAACTACATGGAGGGGGACATATTAATGTATTTTTCATAGAGGATTATGTAGAATCCAGTTCTGCCTATGAGGTCTCTTCCTACCACTCAGTTGAGCAGAAGCAAATAGCTCTCTGAGGAAAGAGAGCTATTTGCATGAGCCTGCTCATGGGGTTCATCTGTGTTTGGATTTTGTTGCTCTGATGCTGTCACCTCAAGTCCTGCCATTTGCTGGCTGTGGGGAGCCCTGGTAATTTGAAGGAGAAGCTGAAACAGCTGTAGCTCTAGCCCCTGCCTGGGGCAGAGCACAGCACCATCAGGAGAGAGGTGCCACTCCCTGGACATGTTATCAGTGAGGGGTATGAGCTGTGGTGACAAAGGGAGAGGGCTGCATGCCTTGGAGAGGCAGAGGAGGAAGGGGCCAGCCCAGGACTGCAGCGGTGCCCCTGCGAGGCGGGACTGGAGTGATTCCTCACAATGTGTGAGAGCTGACAGCTCCACATCAGACACTGCAGCCCAGTGGGCCCTGGGGGAAGGTCTGGTTCAGGCTTTGCAAGCACCATCTTCTCCTGTGTGATTGCCATTGTGATTTGGATTGATCCTCTCACCATTCAACCAGGAGCCAAAGAAACAACCATGGCTGGTTCCCAGAGCTGAGGGCAAGCCCATATCAGAAACTGCTCTGCTTTTTTTTGTAGGGTGAAGATTTCTGTATTCTCCTGCTCAGTGAAAAAGCCTACAGGTGTGGAAATTAATTTCCTACAATCTCTGCCAACCATGCCTAACCCCCAGCATTTCAGCAGTTAAATCAGATCCTACCCCACCCCGCACTGCCCAAGAAAGCATGAAAGCCAGGAAGTGCTGCTATAAGGCCCTCTCCACCAGCATACCCAGAGCAACTTCCCCAATGCTGCTGAGGGTCTTTTTTTCCTTGCTGGGCCTCATTACCGAGACACTGCTTAGTGGCACAGGTCACCCTGGCTCTCTGTGCAGCAGTGTTGCACAATTCATGTGTAAATGTCAAGTTTTAGCAGATCCCAGCCTTGGCCCTGGCCCTCGTGCCACAAAAAAGCATGAGTAGGCTGCTGTGGGACAGTGAGGAGGGAACAATAGCTGCTGCATATGGGACAGGTCAATGGGCTGCCATATGCTGGCTCCCTCAGCGCTTTGCTGCTTAATCCCCACTTTCAATATCATTATCAGAGCTGGATGCTCACTGCCTCTGCAGAAAGGCAGTTTATACTCTGCCTTTTAATGTATTCTTGGTTTTAAGTCCAAGAGTGCTTCTGCTTTGTTGTACCCTTATTAAGATGGAGAACAGATTATCAGGGAAAGGTTAGCTCTCGGACAGCCTCAGGAATGAGTCCACAGCCAGCCTGGGAAAGGCATGAAATTCATCTTCCAGCAAAAGGCTTCAATCATGAAGTTTAGTTTGTGGCATTCACCCTGTGAAGCAGCGGGGCTGTCGGGCAGGAGTACAGAAAGGGCTTTGTTCAAGCCTCCTTGCCTTGATTGATACGACGAAGGGGTTCTTGCGCCGCATAATATTTCATCTGTGCATGAGGTTGTGGTACCGATGGAGCATGAAATTCCCCAGTGATCAGAAATGAGGCCTCCACTCAGCAGCTCCTTATTCTGCATCCTCCTCAGGACCTCATTCTGCATCCATGCCCAGCAGCACACCGTGTTGGGCGTCCCCCAGCTGGCAGAGTAGGCAGGAGGTGGTTGTGTGCACCCTGACAGCTCCTCATGCTTCACTCAGTGTGACACGGGTGCACATATGTCTTTCTGATTGCACATGAGTAGTGAGGCTAAATAGCTCTCCTTCAGACAGCAGGCTGTGCTCTCTGCAGGGTTTAAGGACACCTATGCAAAGCCACTGGCAGGGGCATCTTGATCTCAGGGGGGCATTCTGATCCCAAACCACTCAGAATGGGGATATCCTTAAAGGGGTGGCCTGGCTGGCAGCAGCTGCAAGGACAATGGACTTGCTGTAGCAGCAGAGAGAGAGCCTGGCTGGAGGAGGGCTGGGAGCCCGCAGGTCAGCACTGGCTCAGGTGGGAGGCCACACTGGACTCCAGCTGCTGTGGGGGTATTTGCTGCTCCAGCACAACATCTGCACTGGCAGGACTGGAGGGTTTCCTCAGCATCACAGATGGCACAGCAGAGCAGTGGCATGCTCCTGGATTTCCCCTGCTGACTGATCCCAGAATGTCCCTGCAGCCATCCCTACTGCTCTTCCCACCCTGTCCCCTGCAGCAAGGCAAGGGAGGTTCCTCCTTCTGCTCCTCCTGACAATTCTTACTCCTTTCCACAGCACCATGCTTCCCCTCAAGCTCCCCCAGGACCTCTGTGGCAATCCCTCCATCTTCTCCAGTGAAAGGTGCTACAGACCTGCATTGCTCTAGCACTCCTCAGCTGCTTTCCTACAGACAACTCTGCTGTAGATGTTTTGGGGGTAGTTTTGTTGTCCCTGGTTTTGGCTCCAGAGTTTAACAGAGATGGTGCTGCTTGTTCATCTTCTTGCCTTCTGTACTGAAAGGCAGACAGGGACAGGGATGTAATGCAATCAAACTACCCAAACCTTTAACTCTGAAGACCATTTTGGGAATACAGCTGAGGTTACTGATTCATATGTCCCTACTGAAGATGCTTATTTGCTGGGCCTGAAAAATCCTTTGTCAGGTTAGATTGCTCCTCAGGGAGGTATAACAAAAAGGCAGAAAAACTGGCAGCCCTTTTCTGGAAGCAAGGCTCCAAGCAAGAGGTCTGTGGAAGATTAATTGGTAGGTGATAGCTGGGAAGCTGATGAGCTGCTGCTTAAAATTACAGCCTCCCTCTGCTGATGGGACAGCTGAGCAACACTTCAAAAAAGAGCGTGCCTGGGTGTCTTAAATTGTCGAATAGATTTTATATCAGAGAACAAGGCTCCACTAGAACCTGGGATGGATATTTCTTTTCAGACAGAAGCACACCACCCATACAGCTACAGATCCTCCCAAACTTAGCAGTGAGGGTGTGCAGCCAGATACTGCAGTTGTCAGAACCTGAGGCACTCAGATTTGACCAGAAAGAGAGAAATATTTGAAATGCAGGCTTAAAATAGGGTTTGAGCTTAAATTTTGCTTTAGTCCACCTCTAATCCTTAATAATCCTTAATACCTCCTTTTTTCTCTCTTAACATATGAATTGATGTCACTGGTTAATGGAGCCATGAGCCTGGGAACAGGAAGCCCCAGTGTTACATATGTACATGGGGTGCTTGACAATAAAATTATGTAAGCAAAGCTGAAACAGCTTGTGGTAGCATCAGATGCCCTGGGACGACCTGACTCATCTGATTTTCATTCTCTTTTGTCCCAAATTTCATTGGACCACAAAAAAATCTCATTAAAGGTCACCGTTATTCTCTCTTCCTTCTGTTGGTTTGTTGTCTGTATCACGGCAGCAGCTGCCGGTGTCTGTGAGCTGAAAATGTTCCCCATCTCACAGGACTTGCATGCTGCATTTGAGATGACAGGAGGGAGTGCAACCCCCACAGTGCCATCATTACAGGAATCACAGGGCTCCTGTTGCTCACCCGCGGCTACGGTGCACTCACGTTTCTCAAACATTTCCATTTGATGTCTTCATAATGAACATCAGACCTCAGATGGCCCTCAGAGAGCTCCTCTGAGCTTGTTCTTTCCCAGCAGGACGTTTGGTCTGCCACTGCCAGCTAAGGCACAGGAAAGGCAGCTCCAGGACCAAATTCTAGAGGCAGTGGGGATGTTCACAACACTGAGGTGTTGTAGGGTGAGTTCCTAGGGTGAGTTCCTTCATTCCTGGACAAAACTCCCCCAGGGGCCATGAGAATTGTGCCAGGGACAGGGGGAGCACAAGGCTCTTAGCCCAGGCTGCACTCCCTGTGCTCAAGAGTACAGCAGTGCTGCGAAGGTTGTGGGGGAGGAAAGTTTCCTCTTATTCATCAGATTTCTCCATAACTGTTGCCTTCTGAGGTACACATCTCATGTGCTTGGTTGAGGCCCAGGAAAAAAAAAAGTTTAATAAAATCCATTTTGTGGGTTGGTTTGTTTTTGATTTTGTTTTTGGTTTTTTTTTTTTTTTGTTGTTGTTGTTTTTGTTTTTGTTTTTGTTTTTTCGTTCAAAGTAAGCACCTGTGTGCTCCAGTGATGGATGGCAGAGATGCCATGGTGAGAGGAAGATTACCACTTGTCAGCAAAGGACCTATTATTGTTTAAGTGCCAAGTGGGTGGGTGGGAGGATGTTGCTGTAGGAGACTTCCTATCAGTCTCTTAAGCTTGAATGATAAAAATCTCAGGGCTACCTGAGGGATCAAGGCAGAGATTTTCTTAAGCAATCAGGGCAATGTCATGTATATTCTCATGCTTATCTTCTGTGAATGAAAACTGTCATTAAAGGACTTTGGAAAGTGGCTGTAGTCTGCAGCAGCCACAGCACTGGCCTTTTAAATATTTAATTGAAACCTTACATGCTTGCTTATTCTGATCCTTATTATTTATTAAAATAAAAAGCTACCCAGGTGGTAAGTGACTGAAAAGTCACTGTGGGGTGATGTAAGAGAAGAGTGAATGGCTTATTGTATTCTCTCAGGTGGAAAAGACAAGCTCAGAGATGTTGAGTGACTGATTAGGACTAGTCTGCCCCCTGTAAGTTTAACACATCTGGCACAGTCACTGGCAAAACTCCTCTGGTGGGTGTTTGCCCACTGGCTAGAGAAGTATTTTGACTGATTTTGTTAATTTTAGCTTCAAATAATGTGAGACAAAAGGCAAAAGGGTGCTTTTAGCCATGAAAATTACATCTGTACTAAAATAGCCAGAGGTTTCTTGTTTCATAATCAGAAATCTGATTTTATTAGTAAATGAAGACTGTCAATTACCTCCCTCTTTTTCTAGCTCCCAGATAAATTCTTTGTTCATATCTCTTTTTCCTATTTTCCTAATTGCTTGTTGCCTTAATTTTTTATTACTTTGCTTTCTTTTTTTTTTCTTTTCAGTTTATTAAATTTAGAAATAAACTAAATATAAAGAAGACTTACATGATGCTATTTTTAACACCATTAGGAAAAACAATCCAGACCATATGAAAAGTGTGTGCTGCAAGCAATCAGAATGATCATTCTTCAACAAAAACTGTCTTCCTCTTTTGTGTTTGTAGAGCTGGCTGTCTATATTCACGGGTCAGACTGTGGTTTTGCTTGGTTCTACTAACAGGACTGGTGAGACTGGAGCCAGGTTCCTGCTGTTTCTCTTGACTGGAAAAGAGAGTTTGTTATGCAGCCAGCCGGGAAGAGCAGGACTCCAAAGCCTGCAAAATGAGCAGTGTGCCTTTGTAACAGATTATTTATTTTTTTCTTGTATTTTTCTTGACAACTTTCAAGCAAAATTTCTTCTTTGTTGTTTTTGTTTGCATCAGAAACAGCAAGTGACAAGTAAGAAAATCACTACTGATATGATCACTTTCAAAGGGAAATTTCCATCAGAAACCCTGGAAATTAACACAAATAAGACTCACAGCGCATTGCAGACCTGAGAGCAAGGGTAAAATGATGACAAATTCAGTTAATACTGTTCTTCCTCTTTTAATCTACTGTGACAGAAAATGCCTTCATGAGCTGAATGAAATGTCTCCAAATAAAAGTGAAATAAAAGTAAATTGAAATATCCCCTCTTCACGAAGAATTTCACAGAAACCATTACCTTAAAAATATGAAGAATAAAATGTCACTACCTATAACATTACTTCAGACATTTGTTAGTTTTTTTCCAAATAGGAAATACTACTAATCAAAGGACAACCAAAAAGCAGTATTGAACCAGTGTATTTTTAAATGAATGATAGGTGAACCTTCATTCATTTTGCATGTGGAGCAAAGAAGCAACTCCCTAATTACATTTCTGGGTGATTGGAGTGACAAAATCAACCATCAGTAGTAATGTCCAGGCTCAGGCACTTTATTTCATGCTTTATTTGCATGAGATGGCTGCAGCCACATTAATCCATGCTGTTCTATTAGCTGGGAAATCAGGAGGCATTATTTGCAGGTTTTCTCATGCTCCAGGCTGGAGGGTGGTTTCCCTGCCCATGGCAGGGTGCCAGCTTGTTGTCAGTGAGGCCCATTAGATCATTATCCAGCATCATAGCATACCACAGAGCCAAGCAGTGGCCCTAAAGTGATAAAATCCTGGTTCCCTGGTGAATTTCAGAGAAATGTTTATAGTGGCACTTGTTAAAGTTAAATGTCTATTAATGGTCTTACTAAAATCCCTCTATTTTGTGCAAAGCACACAATATTCAATCATTTAAACTCTTTCTGGGAAGAAAGGTGGGGTGTGGGAAAAGCCTAAATATTTGTAGTTATTGATTTTTTTTAATTTTTAAATAACATGATTTGTAGTTCTCTTTTTTTTTTGCCCCAAAAAGAAGTGGGCACAGGAAAACCCACAAGGATTAAGTTTTAATATGTGTTTTACATTCTTTTAAAAGTCCAAGTTTGGGAAAGCATTTCCATGCCCTGTAAACTAATGGATTTTTTAGTACAAAATCACAATAAATATACACAAATTACTGGGAAAACAAGTCTTGTTCAGATTTTGTTTGAGTGGAGGAGGGATTCAACAAGGTATTGCAACACCCTGCCAGAGCCTATTGCACAGGATGCAGATAGAGGATTGTTTCTGTCTTACCACTCACATATTTACTATTATTGGTATCTTTAACGTGCAAGTTATGTGGAAACCAACTACAGTTTGTCACTGAAACTGCTGGGCAAGAATTTCACTGTTCTTACTTGGCTGATTCAAGAGGAAGGCTGAACTCTTCTTCAGAGAGCTGTAAGAAGCTGCTGCAAGGCTGATAGCAATTTCTGCTTCATATCCCACCTTAAACTGATGCAGAGGATCCCTGGTGTGCTCAGACCAGCAGATCTGCACCGAAGCCCCAGCACAGCAGAAGCTCATGGTCTGGCTGCAGTCAGGTATTCCTTGCCCAAGGTCCTGCCAATCCATCTCAATTTGCAAAGTGCCCTTGGACAGGACGGTGGTGCCAGGTCAGGCAGGTGACCCACTCAGATCCCTTCCCTGTCATTCCTGAGGACTTTCTGGCACCAACATCAGGACCTTTTGCAGCTGTTGCCCCAGCTCTATTTTTCTGTTACTAGATAACAGCAGGGGAGGGGGGAGGCTTACTCTGCAGAAACACCCACTTGTCACAGGCTGCCTCTTTCCCAAGGCCAGGCACCTCAGTGGGGATTCCCTCCCAAGGAGCAGCTGCCTGCAGCAGCACAGGGTCTCTGCTGCCCCTCGTTTGCCATTGCTGCTCTTGCCTGTTTGAGGGCAGCTCACTGGAATTTCTGTCCTCACAAAGTGCTCTGGGTGCAGATCTAATCTGTGGCTAGCCCTTTTGGACTCTTTCACCAGTGTGGAAGCACCAGCAGGACTGACTGAACACAGAGGTGGCCTCTCTTCAGTGCCTGTGTAATGGCTCAGTTTTACTTAGGTGGCCACTGGGCTTTTGCTCAAGCCTAAATCTTCCTTGGTGCTCCCCAGGCAGCCCTTCAGTGCTGGATGCTGCAAGAGAGCTGACTTCCACTGGAGCCAGCCAGCGTTGGGCCAGGCTCCTAGGAAGGATCCTTGCTGCTCCAGCTGACCTTAAGGGCATGTATTTACTGCTGAGTCATGAACACTTGCAAACCCAGGCTGCTGGCAGAGAGAGAAGCAGAACATTAGTCTGAGCAGTGAGGTAGCAGCTCCAGCTATACAAATTGCCATTTGCAGAATGAGCCCCTGAAGCCCAGAAGAAACAGGGACCAAACAGATTATTATTATTATTATCCTTATTACCTCACCCTCTGTCTGCGAGGACTGCCATGTTTTATTCATGGAAATCACAGATGATTATGTTTCTGGTCTTGTCTCCGTGTGTGCCTCTTCCCCTGCTTTCCTTAGCATTGATCCCTTGCTAGGATCTGGCACTCTGGCTGGGTTGCCAGTGTGGGAGCTGCTTCCCTTCTTCCCTGTTGCAGGATTTTTCAGCCAGCTTCTCTGTATTGCTGTGTCCCATCCTGTGAGGAACGCAGCCAGGCAATTTGGGATTGCCAAATAGGAGGTGTCTTTTATTGTCACAACCTGCTGAGAGGGAGCATCAGGCCCCAGAGTTGGGGGTGGCAGTGGGTTTTTTAGTGTCTTGAGGCATCAGATCTGGATTTGCCCTTCACAAGCCCAAATCTGGAGAAACTCCATTGCTATCTGAAAGGCCCTGCAGAAATAATGCTCCAGGCAGGCTGCTAGCCCTTCAGCTCTGTACTGTTCACTGAACAGACCAAAGTATCTTGCACCAGATGCTGGACCAGACATTAAATCCAACAAAAACATCATTTTCTCTTGGGACTGTCAGATCCTAAAGCATTTAGCTTCAATCACGGATGATCAGTGTTGTTCCTCTCAACAGGGAGAACCAGGGTGCACAATTTGCTGAGCTCCCTCCTATATGCTGGATCTGTGACTGCTGAAATCCAAGGAATCTCCTCCTATCCCTCAATAAGCTTTGCAGCTCATCTTCTGTGTTGCACTCTGCTAGTTTGACAGCAACTGAGTTTAATCCAACTGAAGGTCCATGGAAAGCAAATTTCAAAACCTATGGTGGCATCTCTGCATGAAAGCAGTCTGAGTATTTCAGAAGAGGAAGAGACTGTGCCAGGTGTGACTCTGCTGTCACCTGGCCTGGGGACAGTGAATCATGAACAGCACCACCCTTTGAGCTCTGAACAACTACATTTAAGATTCATAACACCAGAAGTCAAGCCCTTTGACTTTTGAGCAGGGCAGGGGGAAGGTTTGCAGCAGTAATGGAAAGCATCAGCAGTAAGAGCCCCTGGGAGCATGGGATTTTGGAGCATCAGTCTTGGCCTCTCTGGAGCCCTGGCAAACAGAGTGAAGGGTCCATAATCACAGCTTGTAGATTATGGAGAGCCCCCTGCTCTTGTCTGAAGAAGGGGAGTCACCATGGCATGGCTTGTCTGTTGTGATTGTCTCAGTGTTCTACTTGCCAGTTATTTCTTTCCTACTGGAAACAAATTGGATATGTACCACTTTTGTCGTCTTTGAAATGTTAAGTGGTTTATGTCCAACAGAGCTGAGCTCTTAACTTTAGGGGGTTCCACTTGGCTTGCTGCCCAGCCTGGCAAATCCCCAGGGAAGATATTTAAAGGCTGTCTGAAAGAAAACAGCTTTAATGACACAATAAATAAGTACACCCACCTCATGAGGAAATAGCTCTGCTCTTGGAAAGGTGACATCCATAAGGAGTTCACCAGCTGGATTATTTCCAGGGATGATCTCTCCAGGCTTCCACCAATTGCTGATGGTTTAAAAACACTTGAGGTATTAAATATTTTCTTTTAGTTTCTATCCTCCCACTTCAAGGATGTGGTGAATATGATGTGGAAGAAAAAAACCCCAAAGGCTGGAAGGAAAGGAAGAAAAGAAAGGCAACAAGAAAGAGAGTACATAAAAGACAAATTTAAAAATTTAAAAGCAACACTTTTTCATGTAGTCAAAATCATCCTCAAGAAAATCCCAAGCAGCTGGAAAGCAGCACCCTAAAATGTGAAATCTGCAAGCAGTAGGGTGACCAAAGTGGGAGAAGACCTTCGACTGAGCACAAGGCTTTTTAGCCTTGGTGCCAGGAAGGTGGTCGAAGAAAAATGGACTTTGCTGGTTACAACTGATGTGATCTGTGGTGGTTTTTTGGGTTGTTTTTTTTTTTTCCTGTGAATTCCCTCCCAAATGTTTAAGGAAGGAGTTATTCCTTTTCTGATGCTGTTGTACACCACAATGACACAGACTCCGACTTCAGAAGGCTGACAATGACTGTGTTTATTTTTGGGAATCTCTTCCCTTTTACACTGTTCTACACAGAACAATTCAATTGGTGAAACAAAGACAAACTTCTCCAATCAATCACATTGGTCAGACCAGAGGGACATCAAGAAGAAGTCCCTCCTAGGGAAAGAATGTAAACAAAGTTATAGTTACAAAAACATGTCTCTGGTTTACAGAAAATTCCCTGGGAAAAGAATTTCAGAAAACGAAAACATCTCAGGCACTTTGCAGTGTTGCCACCAGCCACAGAAAGGGATGTTCAGGGAAACATCCTCAGCTGCAGCAACCACCAGTGGAGCACTCCAACTGACAGTCTGTTTTTCACCATTGCTGGGCACTAAGCACATCACCTTTAGAACACCCACACCACAGCCAAATTTTCCCCAAGTTTAGAAATAAAGCCAGATTTAACATTTTTACTTACATCACTTTAAGAGCTTCAGCTGAGAGGTAAAGTAGAAGAACCAGACCCCCCACAGCGATGTAGAACCCTAGTCACCCAGATTTTGAATATGTGCCATGCGGGCACGAATGCCTGGGTGTGGAATGACAGACCTTCAGGTAATGCACTTCTGCACCCTTTTACCTGGAAGGAGGAGAGCTGGAGCAATACAGTTGTCCATACTGCACATGGAAGTCCAGTTGCTTTCATGTTAAAGCACAGGTTAACCTCAGAGAGGCGTTTTGTACACCCATTCCAGCTGTGTGCCAGTTCCTGCAAGTGTATCCAAATACCCTGGAGGACATTTTTGCTTCATGCTCTGACTTTTTTAGATAACAGCTGCTCTTTTTTATTATTTATAGAGACAAGCTCTATTCTCAAGTGTTGTGGATTGGTTTCACCTCTTACAAGCTCGCCAAATGCTTTCCATTCCAGGAGCTTGATTTGAGGAATTTATCAGTGTTTCCAACACTTCACCTTGAGGGTTGAAAGTTTACATTCCTGGGGATTGCCCCAGACTGAATTTTTGGTGAAACAGGTTAGCTGTGTCTGAGAAGGCTAGACACTAGTGACTGTATTGACCAAATCTGATGGCATTACTTCTACAAGCCCAAGTGCTCTTGTGGTTTGAAGCAAGAACTTAAAAGCACTCAAAAAATGGGGAAGAAAAGCAGTGACTGCCTGAAAAACATTTGGACAGAGTGATGTGTTTAACACCTCCAAGGTGCTGAGCAGGAAGAACTCCATTATCCAGGGTGGCACTCAGTCACTCAGAACCATGACCTTGCTTCTCTTTGCTAGATCCCCTCCTGCCTCCATCCTTGCTCAACATTGTTCAGTAACTCGGATTAAAAAACATTGGCTCAGGAGTTGTGAAGGGTAAAAGAGGTTCCAAGAGAGTGTCACGCATTGCTGTTTGCCTGAGCTGGAAGAATGTTTTGTTTGGAGCAAAGCCAGCATAAGTCCTTCTTTCCTAGTCTTCACTCCCATCCTCACCCTCGTACCACCCCTGCAGGCTTTGCACCAAAGTGATCTGGGCTAGGAAAAACCATTAGCTCCTGCTGAGGTCTTTTTCATCCACCAGCTCTTTCACCCCACTGACCATCCAGCATTGTGCTCCCACATCTGCAGGGTACAGGGGAGGGTCAAAGGCAGATACCTCCAAAGTATTCAGCCAGCCCTGTATTCCTCATGGGAGCAGCAGGGAGTTACTCAGGACACCCAGAAAACGTGCCCCTGCATTCTCCCACTCACAGCAAACAGACTGCACAGAAACCACAGCAGCTGCTGCTGAGGGAAGGATCTGCATTAAAGTACAGAGGCAATAGAAATTCTATAGTTTCCTAACTGTTGAGTATTTGGCCCTTCAACTTTAATATTGTGTCTGGGTATAATTATAATTTGGATGGTAATCCTGTGAGAGTCACACATTTTTGTTTAGACATTTAAAAAGGCAGTTCAAAGAGGTTAGAGGACAAAAAGAGAATACAGACAGAAAACACAAGGCATGGGCTGTACGAGGCAGACCACTAGTTACATCTCCTAGTGGCTGTGCACCCAGGGCTAGGACTGATGTCCCTGATGAGTTCAAGCTGTCCTGCTCAGAGCAGGGGCTCACCCAGACTCTGTGGGGACCCTGTTGGACTTTTGTGGCAGGAAGATTTTTCCTGTGTGTTTGGGGCTACCTTGGCACCTTGGCAGGCTACATGCAACCCTTGAGGAGACTCAAGGAAGAAACCCAGACTTCCACCCTTAGCTTCATACAGGAGTGTACAGTGCTGACTTCTGCACTTTGTAGAGGAACTGTGTTAGGTTTAGAGAAGAGAGGTCATGAGAGAGTGGGGGAAGTTTACAGATGGATCCCTGCCTGGTTTCACCATGACCAGCATCTACAGGACACAAGGGCAGCATTTTTTCATAAAGCAAACCCCACCAGTGGCTCTTTCCACATGGGATTTGCTGTTTTGCTCCCCTTTGCTGCAGAGCTGTGAGGAAATCTGAAAGTGTTGTTGTTGGCTTCCCACAGTTAAGGGTGCTCCTCTGGCTTGTTCACACAGGTTTCTTTGCTCTGGTCTTCTTATGGAAAAGAAAATACAAAAGAGTGTATTTGAATGCTTGTTTTGAGAACAAACACAAAGAGTTACGCAGGCTTTGCAAGCAGAGCTGACAGAACAGGTAGGTCCTGAGATGAAAACCTGTGAGCCACGGTGGCATTCGCTGGAGCAGGCTTTTGTTTGGCCCAGAAACAAACCCAGCACATTTCTGTTTCAAACACTGCCCAGCTGAGGACAAAGGCCTCGACATGAAGCAGACTGAGAGCCCAGGCTGCCAGCCACTGCAGCAGCTGTATTGTTAATAAAGGCAGTGTAAGAGAAGGCTGTGCCTCCAGCTCAGGGAGCTCAGCGTGGATCCCTTGGCATCACCAAAGCCAGGGTGGTGCTGACTGCTGAGGGCCCATGGTGCTGTGGCCTGAGGGTCCCTGTGGATGGCTCCATCCATGCAGTGTGTGCAGGGCTGACCCACTTGCACCAGCCGTCCTTCTGCTCTGCTGCCTCCTTTCCCTGCCCACACACTGCTATTGCCATTAGAGAGCTGCTGTCTCAGGTGGATGTAAGTCACAAGCATTTCAGTGAACCCACCATCATTTTGGACTGATTGGAGAGGGTCCTTTGGGGGCAGGGGGTTTGCAAGCAATGCTGTCTGCTGAGCACTCCTCTCTAGCTCAGCAGTGCGTGGTATACAGGCATGCACATGTACAAGAGACAGCTTTATTGATGGAAGCAGTGGTGTTAAGGACATGCATCCCTTGCTTCCTTCTTATTCCCAGCTGCTTTCTGTCGATTTTTTTTTTCTGGGCAGCAGCTAACAACTCTTCTGAGTAATATGGCTTATCCCAGTGACTGCACAGCCATGTCAAAAGGTAGCCCTACCTCTGATGTGAAGTTTGAATTGACAGTATACTCCTTGGAAAGGAAAATGGGGTTTTACAGCACAGGAATCATAAGAATACAAAAACTGATGCATTTTCAGGTTGGATTCATCCAGCTCAGCATGCCACTTCTACCAATGGGCAGCAGCAGGTACCTAGAAAAATAAAAGCAAAGACAAAGGAAGAAGAATCCTCCCCTTGGCCTGACTATTTGGTTTCAGGCTTGAATCCATAGAATCTCAGAAAGTCTGGGCTGGGTTGCTGCTCTTGGGGACCATCTGGTCTATGTAAAGCAGAGCCTAGGTCGAGCTATCCAGGGCCCTGTCAAATCCAGTCATGAATATTTCCAGAAGAGGAGAGTCCAATTCTTCATGCTTCCCTAGCTGGCCCAACCTTCCAGCCTGTCCAGGGCTCTCCTGTGTACTGACTCTTCCTTTTGACCATCTGTCCTGTCCTCTTTAACCACTGTTCATGAGCCAATCTTTCACAGCTTCAGCTGGTATTTTTGGTTGAGCCTGCTTAAGCAAGCCTTTGCAGCTTTGTTTGGCAGTGAGTTCCATGGTTTAAATGAAATGTTGGGCAAAAGAAGAACCCCATTCAAATCCTGGTACCTGATCTTTTAATCAAGGAATAATTTGAGAACTCCTGTGTGCTAGGTTTTAACAACAGTTCTAATGCCAGCGTATAATCCAGTATAAAGATTTATCAATTTACTATTACAGCCCAAAGAGTGGATGTCTCCATAACTCAACCTGCTATCTCAGTGGACTTGAGGTCCTCTGCAACACCTCTGTATTTTCATTCTTGAAGCTCCTATTCAATCCATTTGAGATTTCATATGCTTGCTGCCAGCATTCTGGTCTACAAGCAGTTAAAGTAAAGCAAGAAAAAGCAAGAAAGATTAGGAGGGACGAGGAAAAGGAGCTATGCAGTCCAAACACAGAATGTCCTGTTAGGCATGGAAAACATCCTCAACTCCACAAGCCCTTCAATGCAGGATGGAGAAAGAGCAGATCTCATTGGTTTTATAAGGAAGTAGATGGCAGCTGGGATCCTATTTCTAGCAGTTCCTCCCTGTTATCTGGTGGGGTTTGTTTCTTATTTTAATCATGCTTTTCCAGAGGTTGTTCAGTGATAGGAGTATAATAATGGCACATGAGTAAAGCCAAAGCAAAGGAATTCACAAAGAATCTATTGAATTACCAATTCTTAGCTGATTTTGCCAAGACAGCTGCGCTTGCTCACTATTTCGTTCATCTGCTTTTCCTGCTTAATCAGCTCATCCTCAAGGAAATCATCAGATGGCTTATTGAAGACCTCAGCCCACCTCAGCTGAGGTGACCCCGTGTGTCCTTCTTCCTCCTCCCAGCACATAACAAAAGGCATTTCCACAGAAGCATCACGGGTAAGATCCTTCTCTCACCATTTGACATGAATCAAATGATTTCTGCAGGCAAGAGCAAGCCTGTGAGATTAGTATCTGTGAAGGTGAGCACAGCTGAGTGCTGTATCTTTTCTTCCCCAGCTTAGCTGGCCATCTCTGTCTCATTGTGTGACAATGAACCTCCATCCTGGAGCACGGTGACCTTTATTCATTCAGCCCTGAGCCAAGGCTGCAGCCTGGGCTTTCTCATGAGCTCTGTCAGAGGGCTAAACAAAGATGTAGAAGGCAAACACAAAGCCTG
The DNA here is from genome assembly GCA_017589585.1 of Phylloscopus whistleri. Taxonomy (NCBI): domain Eukaryota; kingdom Metazoa; phylum Chordata; class Aves; order Passeriformes; family Phylloscopidae; genus Phylloscopus; species Phylloscopus whistleri. The sequence continues at coordinate 769,459 of JADMLD010000177.1, forward strand.
CCTTTGCTGGGCTGTAGGCTAGTTTTTGATCCCTGTTGGTGATGAATATGAAAAGAAGGGGTTGATTTTGCAAGGAAGGGGAACCTGGTCATAAAAGTATAACTGAGTGCTTTGTGTGGGATGAAAAGTCTAAAAATGAGAAAGGGATTGGGATGCATAAATCCTATTGATTTCAGAGGACACATATATCTAGCTCTTTTCATTTTTAAACCAAATTTCCTCCTTTGGAGGATATGAATTGTATTTGGCATTCTCCTCCAAGCAGCAGAATATTCAGGCTACATATAAAGTACGCAGAGGATAAACGCCTTCTTGACTTTTTCTAAACAAGGGTTTTGTCTTACTATGGACAGCAGTGTCTTTACCCCATGTGGCCCTTTCTGCCTCACCCATGGTCAGCAGCTCTGCTGTGGGAAGTTTTGTGAGCATCACTGCACATCTCCCTCAGGCTCATAGTAGTCAGCCTCTCACTGGGCTTCAAACAGATGCTTCAGAAGAAAGCGTGACCACAAAATCCCAGCTCACAACCCACATATGTCTATGTGCTGCCTAACATTAGCTTTGAGTGTCAAAGCCAGTCTCTGTTCATATAGATTCACTAAAAATGATAGTTTTGCAGGTATTAGCTCCATGGTGTTGTAGACAACAGCAGATCCATACACAGTATAAAAGCTCTGGAGAAAATCATTGGTCCTATTAGCTTAGATTCCTCCCCTGAGTTTCTAAGCACAGAAGATTGACGTGGATCAACATGGATGTTTGCTTCCTTCTGTTTATTCTCAACATGGCAGAGGCACTCTGAATGCTAAATTTCAAAATCCTTAGGCTTTACCCAGAGTCACCAAAGCAAACAGCAGCAAAGGTGAACAACAGATGCATAGCATTTCCACTGGACAAGAGTGTGAGGTCATCCTGGGAGATGCCCTTGTGCATATCACAGGGTATGGAGCTTCACACAGCTGCCTCAGCACTGAACCCAACTAACAGGGTGTGATCACCCAGCTCAGTGCAATACTCAGGATTCCCATGCTTCCCATCCCTCCACCCTCCTACTCTCCAGCATAATAGGACTCCATTACCAACCACCCCACAGATGGACTCCAGATGAGCAAGCACAACAGTGTGATTGTGAGGGGGAGTGATGACATTTCAGCGTGCGTATCGCATCCATGCCGACAAGCACGGGTAGGAAGGGAAAAGTTAAATTAGCCATGTGGGGTGGGGGAGGAAAGTCACATCAGAGGAGCAGGGTCTTACCACAGAAAGAAATTATTTGCCCAAGAAAAGAGTGGAGGCTCCACTGCCTGAGCTTTCTGAGAGGAAATTAGATGGGACATATAGACAAATACATCTGAAAGGCTCCTGCCTGACTGCAAAGCAGCAAGAGTAGATGGGTCTTTTTGTTCAGAGGTTGTTTTTAAGAGTTTTACTGCTACTGTAGTTAACCAGGTGAACATCTGTCGTCCACCTGACCCACTATAAAACTGCAACTGTCAGGAGCAGGAGGCACTGAGCTGTGATCAAGGGACAAAGTCTGTTTATTGTGAAGCCTGTAGACTTTCATTTGCATCTCTCCGTCCCATTAAAAAGCAGCCGAGCATCTGTTAAGACCAAACTCACCCCAACCAAACAGCACGTGAGTGCCTGCCAGAACAACTGGCATTGATTCTTGGACATATATGGGATAAATTATACTTTTTGTTATTATGAAGTAGCTGCACTGAGTTTTCACTTAGGGGCGTGGATATGACACAGCTTTTGGTAGGTTTGTATGGAGTCCCGATGACAAGGGAAGTATGAGGAATTGGACTCTCCTTTGCTGTCTAACTGTGGGCAAGGCATGTTTCTTCATTGCAGTTGAGCTTTTTCATCCCTTAAATGGCAATAACAATGCTCCTCTTTCTTTGTAAAGAGCTCTGAGCACCACGGGGGAAAAGCAACCCATTATTCTAACTAAAGAACACTAATACAGAGTAGCACTGCATATTTTGGCTCTCCTGTTCTTGAGTTAATGATTAGACCTCAACTGGGAGCTTCTCTACAGGATATTTCTCCACAGGATTGCTCTTGAAGGTGTAAACAATTAAGAAGCCAAGACATGATGCTGGTTATGACAGTGTGAGCCACAGGAAGCATTCAAGGCTGACTCCCCTTCAACAGACAGGTCTCACCTTTAATAGGTGATAATAAAAGGGGTAGTGCCATCCTATCTAGCGATACTCATGGCGAAGCACAGCTCCACCACAGTGCTATTAGCATTTAATAAGTGTTGCATTGGTTCCAAAAAACATTGATCTAGGCAGGGCCTGCTGTGCTGGGCATGGCACAAATGTGCAGCAAATGGTTATTGTTTCCCCAAAGAGCATCCCGTAGCAAAGAGGTGATGCACTGGTGAAAGGGGAAAAAAAAGGCAAAAAAAAGGCAGAATGGGGGAAGAGGATACATGGAGCAGGGTGTTGCAGTTCCTGGTGTACCCTGAAAGGAAATGTGGCATGGAAGACAGAGCATCCTGGACTGTTCAAAGAGAGGCCAGGGATGTCATGTCACCATTGGACATAAAGGTTGGTGGCAGCTTCTGAGCTGTAACAACTTAGTGCTGAGTGCTGGATCACTGAGGACTGAAGCACAAAATGGAAAATAAAATTCCCTCACTGCTTCCAATTAACTAGCAGCTTCAGTCAATTTCCTGAAAACAGTCATCTCTAGTTAAAAGCATAAATCCATGCACGTGAAGCAATCTTGGTTCTGGTAGCATAGAGCCTGACAAGGAATCTTTCTCTCTCTTACCAGGGCTTGCTAGGAGTGCTGGTGGGCAGCATCTGCCCCATGTCCATGAGACCTGGGTGAGATTTGTTCATGGATGGCTCCTGAGATTATATTCCCCGGGGAGGGTTCCTGGCTGAGCCCCACGCAGAACCTTCCCTCTTCCCATGTGGTTTTCAGGCAGATGCCAAAAGCTGAGGCAAAAGCTCATAACATGCCAATTACCCTGGCCTCAAAACCACAAATGATTGTATACAGCTGTTGGCAGATGAAACCTTGTTCCAAACACTTAGTACCTAATTGAATAAACTTGCAGAGCCCTGCTCTGGGTTTGCCTGTTCTCCTGCCCTTGTGTCATCATTCCAGCCCACTGCCAGACCCTGTGTTACAGTGAGAGGGGAGAGAGACTTGCCCCATGGCTTTCTGTCATTCATTTAAAAAAAAAAAAAAAAAAAAAGAGAGAGAAGATCCCAGCACAGCAGAAGTTTCAGATCTATCACTTTTCTGTCAAAACACTAAGAGGGTTAATTATAAAGCCCATTTCCCCTGTCTTCCCTGCACCAGTTTTCAGTTAATGGAGAAATAAACCTATTCATAGTGGCTTTTGGTTCTCCGGTAAAGATGCAACAAGCGCTTCATTTAGATGTGGTGAATGGTAGTTATGTTTGATGGGAAAAGTGGGCAATTTTTCTTTCTTTGTCAAATTCCTTGGATAAATTGCTTTTGTGGCATTATCTAGAACACAAAGGTCTAGTCACCACTTAAAATTATAAGGTAGTTCATGAAATGCACTCCTGGATCAGACAAAGCGACCAAACATGACCTTGCCAACAATAACTTACACTTCAGAGAAAGGTCAAAAAAGGTTAGCATTGTCCTTTTAGAATAACAATATCTTAAATTAAAGGTACCGTGTTTAATTTTAAAAAATCCAGAAATTATATGGTTTACTTCTAAAGAAACAATATCATTCTGAAACATATGTAATGTTTCAAAGGTTATGAGAAACAGATGCCACTACCCCATCCTTTTTGAATGGCATCTGAAGTTATATGCAATTTTCTCCAAATTGCCTTTTAACATCTGATTGCCTCAAACCCAACTAACTGAGTTGCACTGTGCAATATACAAATGAGAAGCCTATAGCCTCAATCAACACCTCCCACGGAGGTGGAAATATTCCTGATCCAGCAAATCATTTTGACCCATCAGTAACAAACTGTGCTGCAAGGAGATGTTGCTCTCGTCTTCAAAATCTTTGCGAAGTCTGTTCTAGGTTCGTAGTGTTACTAAAATAACTTTAAAGGACTTTGCTAGCTTTGGGGAGAAAAAGCGGTTGTGTTAAGTGTCCCCAAGGGAATTTATTTTTTCAGTGCTAGTCTGATCTTTTTAGTCCACAAAGTCAGTATTCTCACAGAAAGTAATTCAGATTATAATCCAAATAACAGATCCCAAGAGACACTTTTACTCTTTAGTGAAGACATCAAGAGAAAAAAGAAGTACTGCTTTTTATCACCAACCAGACTCACTTTCTCCTTCTCCCATGGAATTGTTGCCTAACAGACAGCTCTGTTAACACTCTATATATAAACTCCACTGCAAAGACGTTAAAGACTTTGTACTCAATGTAAAAATCTACAATTCAAATAGTGATGCTGATTCTTGGACTAATTGAAAAGAATTCATTATCTACATCACAAAAAAAAAAAAAGACAAAAAAAAAAAAAAAAGGAAATGTGCCATCCTATTGCTTCAATGCCTTCACATACAAGATGCTGACACGTTCAGGGGGTTGCCTGGGTGTAGCAAGCAGCAAGATTTTGATGGACTTCCACTCTAATTCTAAAGCAATGTGAGGAATTCATCCAAAGACCTGTTCAGTGAGGCTTAGTGCGCAGCATATCAACCTCCTAAACCCACCAAATCCCTCAGCAAACTGTAACTCATTTGTTCCCTTTCCCCTTTGCGTGGGTGCCCCAGCACAGAGCAGAGTGGGTTCACTTGGTCACGCAGCGGGTCGTGCCTCCTAACCTCGGGGTGTGTGGCACCTTGAAGGGGGCTATTGTCAGTGCACTCAGGCAACTGGGCTGCACAAAAGCCCTTTACACAATCAGCTCGGGGTGGAGACCAGCCAGGAGCCCCAAATGCCCTCAGTCTAGCAGCCCCGGGGCAGCCAGCACTGCCAACCCCCATGTGGCAGGCAGGGGCGTGAAGCAAAGCCAGGCTTCCCCTCTCCAGCACAGGGAAGTGTGAAGGTGGCAGGTCAGACTGGCTGCAGAGGGATGTCTGCAATGTCACACTTGTAGGGCAAGTGTGAGAGGAGCCTGGGTTTGCATGCAGGTGAGGACAGGGGCCTGGACACAACAGCAGTGTTTGGGACAAAGTCAGTTTGGGAATGAAAAGGAATTAATGCTTGAGCTTCTGTTCTGGGCAGGCAAAAAAACCCTGTGGTTCTTAACACCCCAGTTACTCCACTGATTTTAGCAGCACCAGTCACATGTTAAAGAAATGCACATCTTTAAGTACTTAGCCTGAATTAAAGGTTTAACTTAGTGCTATTGAGAAGGAAAGGGACAATATGGAGCTCTACTGTTAGGTAACTACATAGAGCAGGATGGAGAAGTTATACCTTGGAAGGGAATCAAGAACGGTTTGGGAAGGGCTCTTCATCCTGAAAAACCCTAAAGATCTCCTAGGGAGTAAAGTGGGGGATGTGGGCAAAATCAGAAGGTGGGAGGCAGAGGAAGGGGAGGAGAAGAAACAAAAAAGAACACAACTGTAGAAGTGGGGAGTGAAAAGATGATGGAAAGTTTGAAATGAAAGCTGAAGAAACACTTTGCAGTCCTCCCCTCTGGGAGTTATAGTCAGTGATGTGGGCTTTTTATGAGCCTATGTTAGGATAACTCTCTTTTTCTTCTTGTTTATTCCCCCTTTTAAGATCTATACCATGTTTGCATTTCTCCCCCTCCTCTCCCTTGCCATGGCTGTTCAAATCTAATTACCAGAGGTTCACTGTATTCATTAGCTTCATTCCCTCAAAACCCTGGGCTGCATGTCATCTGGATCTGATTATGTATGGTGCATTTCATTTTCCCAGCTATTCCCCTACCTGCTTTTAATCAGCATGAGATTTTTCATTTAAATGTCATTAGACTTTTGAATAAATATGTAAAGAACATTGCAAATAAATATAAAAGCTTCATGCAACTCAGGCCCAAGGAAAGCCATGCCCAAGACCACCCACTGCATTGTTTTTCTCCAAGAAGGGTACACTAGACATGCCCAGAGGTGCTAACACAGCCTCCCCCTTTCTGTTAGAAGAGCACTTGGCTAAGGTGCTGTCTTGGTTTGGAAAGACAAGTATCTGCCAGGGGAAGTTGGAGCTCCCCTTGGAATGGAGAATGTAAACCTCTTCCCTCCAAATTATTGTAATTTTGCAATTAGGGGCTTTCAGACAAAGATTTGGGAATAGGAACAACAGTTTTTTACTAGGAATATTAAAATACAAATATAGCAGTGCAAACAAACTAGCAAACAAACAAACAAAAATCCTAGAAACCCTGACAAAGTCAGAATATGACCTGACACCCTGTTGGTCAGGGTGTTTGGAGTAGTCCAAATAAATCATCCTGGAGTAATAGATGTGGTTCTATTGGAGTAGAGATGATCCTGTAGAAAGGGTCCAGTAATGGTGAGACAGGTCTGGTCTTCCTCTGGAATCCAGTAGAAAAACAGGCTGCCTTGGTGTTTCTGAGTCTTGGTTTTTATCTAGGTAGGAATGGTTGGCCCCTCCCACTGGGTGGAGCATCTCACAATGGGATGATGTAATTGTATCAGTCATGTGGTGAGCCTCAATGGCCCATTAACAGAAGATATCCCCCGGAGGGAGGATGGGTGGTAGAAGAGATAAGGAACACTGCTCTACCTGAGTTTAACAGCTGGCCCATTATCAGAAGGCACCCACCCCCTCCCCCCTGGAGTTATGAGGAATGGGTTATACAAGAGATAAACACCTCCCCAGCCAGCTTCAACAGATGGAAAACAGAATAAACACTTTTGGTTACGTATTGCAACCCAAGACAGGTGCAGACTTTTACTGGTGCCTTGAACACTCCTGTGAGGCTGGATATGAGGTATGTCTGAAGCTCAGCACTCGGTAATGTGCTTGTGCCTTTCGTTTCTGTGGGAGTTCAGGGACATGTTCACAAGTGGTTTGCCCCATGGCCTGCAAGGCTGCTACCCAGGCACATTCACCTGATGATGTCTGTCAGCTTGTGCCCTTCAGCGCCTTCCCATGCAAGCAAGGATTGATTATGCATGGAGGGGGGATCTAATTAACAGAAATAATTGCTCTATACTCATTGTAGGGAAGTTAAGCACTGTTACATGCCTAATTCTTCATCCTTGATTTGCTCAGCTTTGCTTGTCATGGTAAGGTTAAGTATCAGCTGAATCCTCCACAAAGTGAAGGTCTCACCATAGGAGTCTAATGGGCCAAAAATGCAAGTAAAACACACAGTGCCTTTGGGATGGGTTAAAAAGAAGATTCAACATCTTTGAAAGATCATACTCAGGCAAAGGTTTGACAAAGTCCCTGCACTTCTACTTTCTGACCCTTTAAAGAAGCAGTTTGCTGTTTCAGTCACATTTTATTCTCCTTAAATTTCTGTCTTCACTGTTTCTTCTAGGTACTTTGGTTTTCCCAGTATCTGTAAAGCCTGGTCTTATTTTCCTTAACTCTTTTTTTTTTCTTCTGCAGTGTGCCTGATATCTCCAGTTGCTTCTCTGAACAAATTTAGCACACAGTTACTTTGCCATTAGACCCCAGTTTAAAGCTGGTATCTCTTAGCTTAATTTGCACTTCTCTGTTTCACCCTGAAGTGTCTCTCTTTTCCCCTTGCAGGTTTTCTAACCTTTCATGCCTGAAGTCCTCACAGAGTAACCCCTGCTTGGATTTGGCTACTCCTTCTCTTTGTACTGCAGTAGAGCTGAGGGAAGGCACATGTTTGAGTGAACAGTTAAGCAAGCTTGACTGCTTATTGTATTGACACACACTACACTGGGCTTGGCAATTCCCCAGAAAGATGCTGCATACCAGACAGAGCTTGTAGCTTTCTCCTTTCCCACGTGGCACTGAGGCTATGCCTGCATTTAGAGGTAGATATAACTTTGGAACTCATTTGTGGTGCTCAGCTGTCAATACACTGCAGTTAACCAAACTACCAGCAGAAGAAAAAAAAAATCCAAAAAGTTTAGATAACCCTTTAAGAAGATTGGGGTTTTGTTGTTTGGTTGGTTTTTTTTGTTTTTTTGGTTTTTTTAAGGTTGCATCTCTGTTAAAATGGGTTCAGACACTACGTTTCTGGTATTACACACATTACACTCACTGGATCAAGGAACAGCAATGCACAATCTGAGTTACATATTTCTTCGAGTGTCATTTCATTTCAGTGACTTATTCTGAATATGGGTTTGGTTTAGCTGCTCAAATGACTTAGCAAGCAATCCCAGGTAGCCAATTCTTTTTTAAAAGATTGCAATCTGTTTGAGGACAGTTTATGATGTAAAATGAATAGAGCACAAACAGGAAGAATGCTTGTCTCACTTGGCCTGTTGACTCTCATCAATATGCACCTTCACTCTCCAACCCCTTTGCCATATTGTGCACTCCCAGAACTGTCCCATATGGACCTAGCTCAAGAAAGCTGTGGTCAACATTACAGACCCACCTATCTTCCTAAAATATTTAGGTTTTTTCCTCCCTCTGTATCATTTGATCTAGGAAAAAAATCACTCCTTTTTTGATTTATTACACAATAAAATGGTCCTATCTGGAATAAAAGAATGATTTTGGTTTAGGATTGAGGAATATCATACCCAGGAGATGTATGGGTAATTAAAGTCCCCAGGAGCTCCTGAGCTCCTGTATAAATGCTTCAGTAATGTTTCCTTCTTCCGAGATGGGTAACAGATGCCCTAGCAATGATCCTTTCGTCTTTCATGTCATGACTCCTTACCCAAAGCATCTGTCTGCTGGCTTCCTGACAGTCAAACCCTTTTAGCAGCTGTTTTCCACAGGTAGGAGGCTTCACTCAGAAATTCAGAGCCATTATCCACTGGCTTCTACATAGGGACTGATTCCTCAGGAAGAGGATGTGGGAAATCAGATCAATGGCACAACAGCATTAATTCTTTGCTTGCAAGTAGGTTAAGTGTCTCTCAGGGTCTCTCTCTCTCTCTTTTTGAGGGGAGGGGGGATATGATGTGAGCAAAGTTGAGTTTTACTTGTGAAAATTCAATCCAGTTTATGCTTAAATGCTTGCTGAATCAGGAACACGGGCAGACAATTTGAAAGACCCATTCATTATAAGGCTTATAAGCAAAGAGAAGACTCCTCAAATATCTGTGTTTGCTGTTGCTTTGTAAAAGAGAAACAAATTTGGTAGGGATTAATCAATTGTGAGTCTTTGGTCAATGAAATATTCACCAGCCAGGTGTTCAATAATCTTACATTATCCCTAAGTCTTTATGTTAAATATAAAATCCTTTCAGAGGAATGCCACCTTCTCTACTTCTTGATTTGTGTTCAGTTCCTCTATATTGCACAACTTCCTCCTTGCAATTGATCTGTTATGACAGAACACCATCTAGGTCTGAATCCTGACTTTCTGACAGAAAACTCAGACTCAGATCCAAATCCAGACCCAAACTGGGGTAACTTGTGTGTATTCCCAGTGCTTCACATCAAAGCAGAAAGATAAGGGCTGTCCTGACCTTACCATGACACAATGCAGGACCATCAGTGTCAGCAGTCACCGGCCATCCAGGCCTGCTTTTAATCTCTGTTACACTGACATAGATTGGGAACCAGCCCACGGAGTCAGTGGAAACCACGTCCACATGGCTTAGTGAAATATCTTTGGGTTTGCTACAAGTGGATGACTGACGAGAAAATCCAGCCCACTATTTTCAGAAGGAAGGAAGCTGCAAAAATGAAAGTACTCATCTCCACAGAAAATCATGCAGTGATGGAGAAGCCAAAACATGTGGGTTTACTGTGCTGTGGGTAAGTATAGCCCATGAAGTGGAAATGGAGAGGAAGGAGTTACTGATTTTGAGAATTATACTTGGATAAGGAGCATGGTAGAGAATTTAACACCTGGGAGGGACTATGAGGGTCAGACCAGAGGTGAGGAGTTCAGACCCAGGTTCCTTCTGCTGTCTCCTCTGGTTGTAAAGATGCAGAATGAATTAGCAAGGGGCCTCCTTTGTGGAGGAAAGGCAGCAAAACACTTTGCAAGGAAAGCTGAAACTGAAGCTGACACCTTTTCCTTGTAATGAGAGGCTATAATTCAAAGCAAGGTTTCCAAGGCACAGATATGTGTGTGAGCTCATGAAGATTTGCTGCAGTAAAGAGGAAAATGGGAGCACAAAAAAATTATTTTCCTCACCTTAAGGAGGCTAATGGCCCTTTACTCTCCATGGAGCGCTGAAGGATGCCACCATTAACTTTTTATTTGCAATTTGTATGCACCTCACTGTATTTGGTTTTTTTTTTATAGTAGCAATCTCAGTGCAATATCTTGGATAAAATAAAAGCAGCGTGGAGAGTTCCTGTGGTGGGTAGTGATGAACTGCCTGGCCCATCTGCCAAGCTACCCCCTGCCAAGCCACACAGGTCACGTGCCATGGCCAGGCAGCTTGGGCACATGATGAGTGTCAGTAGTGCACACTTTGGATGGAAATACATGAGGGGAGCCTCAGTTCCTGTTAGAAATGCCCTTGAAACTGAGGGCATCCTATCTTGGCAGTGGTGCAAGGAGCACCCCTTTGGCTTGAGCTGCTTCTTTTAGAGAAGCTGTAGCAGATACTGAGAGGAAGGGAAAGAAAACGCAGGGGGAAAATGGAGGCAGCACATCCTGTTCCTGCAAGAAAGGAAAACTATAAAAGCAGCATAAATATAGGACATTTCAGCATGTGCAGAAAACATATGGCTCTGGCTAATATAACTGAGGCTTTGCAGTGAGTGGCAAGAATTAATTACTATAAAGCTACCCTGTGTGAACGGAAATACATACATATACATATATATATATATATATATATAGGTGTGTGGGATGGGAGAGAGAGTGTCAAACAAAAGTCTGTCTCCTTGGGCACTGTTGGGTTTTCTTTTCTTTGGTGGTAGATCTCAACACAACAACCACACTTCTGACAGATCCACTTTTGGAAGTCAGTGACAGCTGTGGGGTAGTTTAACTGGGGACTGGGGCTCTGCAGCATGCAGAGCTCCCTGCTGCTTTTGAAAGAGAGGAAAAGGTCTTCAGAGTTGTGGTGTGAGAAGGATACATTCAGCCCAGACTCAGCTGGGGAACTCCAGCCTGTATTAAACTCAGCCACAAGGGGAGTTGCTGTTTGCCTAGATGTCTCTTGTTAATAGAGTTGTTGATGATGGTAATAGCTGGAAAATCAGTCACAGCCATTATAGAAGCAGGGAAACACAGGATTCTGCTCTGGATGCAGAGCTGGCAGCAGCCCTTGTGTTCAAGACAGCTGGGCAGGAGGGATGAGACCACTAGTGAGGCATGGAAGACCTGAGCCCTCATCCCAGATGTGCCATAGTTTCCAGAGGGAGCTTCTCTGCCAGCAGCCACAGATTTCCTTTTCTGTGACCCTGGGCAGATCACACTTGCCACCTGCCAAGGATAATCCACTAGGCTCTGAAGGACACCCCGAGATGTTTAATTCAGATGCAGTAACAAAGTTTGGAGCCAGACAATGGTTGATTTTTTCCAGCAGCTAAAGGGAAAATTAAAACACGGAAAAGATCCTACTGATTCTAGAAAAGCAAATTTTTCTTGGTGGATCAAAAAAAGTGAAAAAAAAAGTCATATTATGCTTGAACAAAATATTTCATGTTGAGTCTCTGGCCACAAAGAAACAGGAAAACAAAAGGTACCCCATGCTCTCTGTTGAGCTGAGAGCCTGACCTTCTGGCAGGGTGAGGACTCACTCTGCATGGCCTGTGCACAGACATCTGGAAGTGTGATAGAGATGGGAACAGAATGAAATTTTCCTGGGTCTTTGGTCTCTCCGCCAAAAGGCTTGCCAGACATCATCTCCTGATTTTCCTCTGGTGTTTTCTTGAAGTGTCTTGTGTATCTTCTGTTTGAGCTTGAGCTATTTATAGCACAGCAGCAGGCAGGGAGCAGAGAATAGCTAAGGCTACAGACCCACTGGCATTTGTCACTACACCGATGTCCCGTGGCTCTTGCAGGAACAGTGTGGTCATACACTCACAAAAAAAAAAAAAAAAAGAAGGATTTAATACAATATATCTTGACTCCTTCCTCCCTAAAACAGCCTCATCAATTTTAATGCTAAATGAATAAATAATAACAAGACACTTAAGGTGTTAATGGAGCATTAATTATTGCTGAGGTTTCCGTGGATGGGCATGTGACATCCACATTAATACCGAATGACTTTCTTTATGACTAACATAATTACAGAGAATATTAAATGAAGTAAAAAGTGATGGGGCTCCTAGCAGTAATTGTCACAATTGTTCATACAGAACCTGATTTCCGATACTGTATTTACCTAAGTTGGCTAGGAAAAGCACAGGAGGCATGTAAAGCACAATGAATCACTCCAGTTTACATCTCTAGCTTGAGAAACTGCTTCCTCATTGCCCACAGGAGAATAACAAGCATGGCCATCCGGGTCTGGTTTAAACCTGAGACCACAGCAAAACATGTCAGAAAAATAGAGTGCTGCTTTCCATTTATGTTTGGAAAGTGGATTTTTCTTTTCTTATCAGAAGTAATAGCAAAAATGATTTTATGAATAAAAGCGAGGAGGGGAACTTAAGTTCACCTGGCCATTCACATATGGCTGTGAAGTCAGAGTTTTACAGCCAGGGAGAGCTCTGGGGAAGTTTTGGGTCTTTGCTTATATTTGTGTGGAAAGTGAAGGCTTGAGCATGTAAAAGGCCATGTATGGTTCTTGAAGCACTTGGAATATATTGGGAATTAAGAGCTCATGTCTGAGAAAAATGTCTGGCCCTCAAGACAACTCCAACATCCACCAGAACTGATAGAAAGATTATCTTTGTGTTTACCTTTGAAGCTGGAAAGGGTTTTGATTCCTAGGAAAACACACAGTGCTCAATCCTGAGTGAGAGAGCTGGAACTCCCTCATGCCACCTCCTTGACCAAGGAGGGCTGAAAGCCCTGGAGGGAAAGTGGTCCCAGGTCAGTAGAACCCCTGCAGAAATGCCCGAAGTGCAGCTCTGGGGTTTTGAACTGAATGCAGGTGGGAGGCTGGGGTAGACACAAGCTCTGGCAGCCATGCAGAGCTCCTGGGGTGTTTTCCAGGGTGTGCACTATCATACAGTCCTTCAGCCTCACACTGGGTCTAATTATCCGAGGCAAAAAATTGACCTGGGAGCATGAAGGCAGAGTAAAGAGGCTTACTGCTACCTGTGAGAAAATATCCCCACTTGAGAACTCTGGATTTACTTGAAGCTGAAACTTGAGCCTGGATTTCAGCATCAGGATTGACTGCTGAGTGTTCTGAGTATCCTTTGATGAGCTGCCGTGCAGAGCTCCCTGGCTTTTCTGCATGGCTGATCTCTTAACTCCCATGGCATTACTTCAAGAGCATGACTGACTGCCTCAGAAACTGGCCCCCCTCTGCCCAAAGTGACTTGAGCTAACTTGCCAACATGGTTTGACTTTTGGATTAAACAAGTTCTAGATGTGCCTGAAATGTTCCCACACATAGAAATCCCTTTGTGAAAGGGCATGTGAAAGGTGAGTGAGATTTGGGAGAACTCTGTACTTCTTTCATACTTTCTTCTCTAATTAGAAAAGTGAGTTGGTTGTTGTGTCCCTTTATTCAACTTCTTCAAGCTCTTCGGAAACCCTGTTGTATCTGTGTGCCTGTTAATTTCCTCAACAGACTAATTCAACTTGTTCTGCTGACATGTAGTTAATTATATTTCAGTCAACTCATTTTCCTGGATGATGCTCAGCTGCTGTCTGTAAATGAAATGGCTGCCTGGCTAATCAAAAGTTTCTGAAGTTTCTCTCCACCCTGGGTGCATGCCCATGCTGGGCTGGCACTCTGCTCCAGGTCCTGGCTGCAGCTTGGGAAGAAGGAAATGTGTGAGTGAAATGTAAAGAGGAAGAAAATAAATGGATCCTGAGCCTTCTGAAACTTCAAACTGTCTCTGCAAACAAAGTAATTAAGTGCCTATGCCTAGGAAGATTTGACCAGAAGTGGTTACCCTATGGCAGCTGGATGAGCTCCCAGAAGAGGCAGAGGCACTAGCAGGAGATGCTCTCTGCTCATGGTCATGTCCTTCCTTCTGCTGCCTGTTTGGGTCAAAGCCAGCCCAGGTAAGTGTCTGCGTCTCACAGAAATGTCCCCCTTTCCCCTGAGTGAATATGGTCCAATGTTTGAGCTTGTTCAGTGTGTTGGATCTGCTTTCACACTGGCTATAAAGAAGGTAGGATTTTAGTGTCACAGCTGCCTCTTCTCCATCAGCCCACAGCACTGAATTCTTCCCAAGGGAGACTGCAGCAGGACACATTTGCCACTTAACTGTGAATTCACATTGAAAGAAAGCTTAGAATTAATCAAACTCTAAGAAATTATTTTTAACTGACCGTGTTCATGGAAATATGGGAGCAGACTTTGATTTAGATCAATTTGATTGATAACTATGGAGTTGTATCCAAGATAATTTTACTTTGGATGTTACAATGGGCACGCAATTCCTTTTGGGATGACATGACTGGACTGCAGCCCGCTACTGGGCAGTGACAGGATGCCTCAGGTGAAATTTCAGAGTCCCCTGTCTCATTTCCAAAAGCATGACAATTCCCAATGGAAAATAATTCTGCTATCATGAAGTGGATTTCATGAATAAATCAGAGGCCAGCACTGTGAGCCATGTCTGCCAGGAATGTCTGAGGTGAGGTGCCTGAGAGGCAACAGCTTACATGAAGAATAAGTTTATAAAAATAAACTCACTCTTATGCAGAGCTTCAGAATTATTTCACAATATCCCACATGCTTCCCTTTATTTGCTTGTCTGGGACACATATAAAGGAAATTTGGTTTGGGAATCTTGGGTCTTTATTTTTAATGGGAGAACTTAAGTAGACACCTGATTTCTCATAGAACTCACTGGCACCTGGGCATTTAGCTGAATCCTTCATGTTAATTTTTGGCAACTGATCTATACTTTGGCTTACAGAAGGCCATAGTTATGGAACATTTTCTTTGTTCTTCCTGCTCTGAAATGCTTACTTTTCCTATTTAAATCGAGCATGAAAATCAGTTCCATCTAAAGGCAATCATAAGAGACCAAGTATCTAGACTGAACCGGAAAAAGTGCATTTTCTATGCTTAAAAAATAATATTTTTCTTTCTATATCTTAAAGGAGGGAGGAAAGAATAGCATCAGGGCTGGATTTCTTCAGCACCACTTCACTGTTGACCACATCTGAGTGAATGGTGGTTTGGGTTGTCAGAAATCACTAGATAAACACAAATCCTGTCTGATTTGCAGTACACAATATCCAAAGACTTGTTGTACTGGTCGTGCACAAAACCAAAGTTATTGACAGAAATATTTGGTAGAAAATACAGGAAGGCAGAGGATAATTTTTTTCTTTGTTTGTTTCTACTCTCTAATACTACCAAGAGTGTTTTACAGGTTGTTCAGATATTTTCTAGTACTTGTTGGAGTCTTATGCCTGGAGAACACTTTCACCACAGACATTACTGAGAACACAGATGTGGCCTCTATCTACATCTGTCACATCATAATCTTGTCTTTATCAGAAGTGGACCTTCCCATAAAGTTATGTCAAGATCCAATCTATAAGCACTGACATTTCAGTAGTGCTGATTTTGGCTTTCTAGTCAGTCTGTTGACTGGGTACATCAGTACCCATGAAGTACTTTCTGGGTTTGTTAGACTTTTCCCCAAAAACCTCATAGTACTTTCAAGCTTCTTTCTTTTGTCTCTGGATTTTGCATACTGGTTCTGTCAGCTTGAGTCAGTGTTTGCCGTTGCTTTCAGCATTCTAGCTCAGGGCTCCTTCCCTGATCCCCAGGAAGCTCTTCAGAGCTTCTCCTTGGAGCATGGTTGCAAAGGAAAGTATTTTACTACTCTTACTACTAGCAGGAGTAATGAGCAGATCTGGATGAAATACTGGCATCATTGAAATCTCTGTCAACCCTGATTTCAGTGGGGATGAGTCAATTCTACTTTCAAGACTTCAACATGTCATCAACATAACCACTCCAAACACAGATTTTTTTGGGGGGGAAAAATAGAGTAGGGAGGACAAGAGATATAAATAAAATGAAAGTACAAGATAAACTATGCATAAAGCACTCTGTGCTTAACAATGAAATACAGCAAGATGGATTTTTCAGTAAATGAATGTGTTAGCTCATGCTTGACAGCATCTGTGCAAGCAAAGTCCTGCTGTATGCAAATTGGAATGCCTAACAACTTGTGTGGCTAGGCAAATAAGCCATATGTATGCTTACCATGTGAATTGATAATTAATTCATGCTCCTGGGTGAAACCAAGTCCTTCGTGAAATCCCGCACCTGCATAAGTCTCCTCTCCCTCCTGAAAAATCTTAACTGTAGAATCAGAGGTCTGAAATTCTAAATGTAATTAATATTAAATGAAACCTAACATAGAGTTTTGTACAAAAATTAGGTAGCAATTAGGACTCTGGTGTGACTGGCGTTTAAAGACTGGAGGGAGGCAAATGTAGCTGTAATCATATGTAAAAGGGATGAAGAGTGTGGAGGAATGTAGGGAGTGAAGACTCTTACATTTGTGCCAGGCAGATTAACCCAGACTGTGGTACAGGATAATGTTAGTGGACACCTGGACAAAACCAGGCAAGTGATAAAGGTTCAATCTGGCTCCTGAGAAGGAAGTTCTGCCTAACAAGCCTCTCAGGGCGTTTTGGTGACATCAGTTAATATGTGATGCCAGTGACATTGTCTCTTTGGTTTTCCTACAGTCTTCTCACAAAGAATTTTTGAAAACTAAGTAACCAGGGGACAAGAGGTAGGATCCTCATCAACCCAAATAGTTGGCTAAATGATGATAGAAAATGACAAATGGAAGTAAAGGGTCATTTTCCTCAGTGGAGGGAAGTCATCAAAGGAGCTGTGCAGGTCTTTTACCTGTGCTAATAATCCATGCCAAGTCTGAGTTCTTTGACGTGTTCATAAATTATCTGGAGAGGGAAGGGAGCCTTGAGTTAGCATTTGTTGGCAGTACCAAGTTGTTCAGGGTATTAAAATGAAGGCAGACTGTTAGGAATTGCAAGAGGATCTAACAAAAGTGACTGGCAATAAAAAGTATATAAAGATAAATCGTCTAGATTGTAAGTCAAACTGCTTATGTCACTGTGTGAGGTGGTGCATACGGAGGGGAGGACAACCCCCAATCTGTGTGTGTGGTGATGGGCTCTGAGCAGACAGGTCCATGGAAACAGCATCTCCATGCACAGAGAGAACCAAAGGACAATCAAATACCGAGATTTATTGGGCAATGAAGAGAGCATGAAACAAGAACTCCAGTGCTGCTGCCAGAGATGGGGGTCCAGCTCACCTCTGTGCAGCTCTGGGTCCCTGTCTGCAAGCACCACAAGGTACTCTTACAAGGAATGACTGGGTTGGTTATAGCTATTGAGCCTCAAAAAGGTAGCATTTAAGGGTATGTAAGAAAGATTTAGAAAGTTGTGAGTGTCATGGGCGAGATGGCTAGGAATCAACAGCTCACTGTCTGGGCTGCAAGCCCTAAGGCCACGCAACCACTGTGGAGTGGAGCCAGCATGACAAAGGCAAGAGCGATCACTTCTCTTTGTCTGCTGCTAACTCACATGCAAATATATTGGCTGCCGAGGCTCAGTTGTCCAAGAGGACTCTTGACAGTGTTGCCTATCCGGGTTAAAATATAGCTGTATGGTCTAGCTTTGGGCTTGCCTGCAGCAGCAGGGCAGGGTTCCAGGTTGCCCCAGTTCCATCCTGCCTGGAGAGTGAATACAGGAGTGCTTTTTATTAACAGCCTGATGAAATGTCTGCCCAGTGGCAAATAAAGGACCAGACTAAGAAGTGAACTGCTCAGATACCATTAGTTTCTGTCAGAATGGTGCCAAAAGAAAAAAAAAAATAAAAAAAACAGGAAGAGGGAATGTGTTTTCCCCTGCCAATTGAGCAATCTCCAACAACCATTAAAATGTTTTAATCATCTAATTATTGCAATCTTTTTTACCACAGAGCAGATTTAAATGTGGTTTTCAAGGCAAAGCCTTATTTTTTCTTTTCACAATTATGAATCTCACAATAGCTCCAAGTCTTCTTAGTGTGGAATGCTAAACAGCTGACTTTACTGCAGTGATTTTACTCTTAAAGAAGAGGTATGCCATATACTTTGAGTTTTCCCATTTTTGAGGGAAGAGAGCCATAAAGATTCTGGCACCTTCCTGTTTAAGCTAGTTAAGCCAAAGTGAGGGAGGTGTATCTCAGATGTCTGATCTGCAGGTTCATTTATTGTGATGGCTGCTGAGCTTGCACATGGTCCTGGAATGACAACCTTCCTCTTTAGGGCAGGAATGTTATCTGGAGGGCTGCGTCTTCAGGACCCTCCTGCCCACGTGCATCACCCGTGATGAGCAGAAACTGAGCTCTGCAAGGGGCAGAGGACCAGCTGAGCTGTGCACACAGCCTGACTCATGTGGCCGAGGGTGGATGGCAGCTTGGGCTGGCGATGTGGCAGCTGAGCTGCCAGCAGCAGCCTCCCACCAAGGCTGCCGGCAACATTTCAGTGCTCATCGCTGTGAGCATCCCCTCCCTGCTGACTTTGGAGGTGGGGGAAAGCAGCTCTGTGCCTCTCTCCTGGCTGCTATACCAGGACTGGTCTCCTGCAAAGGATGCTCATGCCAGTGCTGCCACTCACCTAGGGAGTTTGACAGATTCTCTTTTTGTTCTCTTTTCTTCCCCCCCCCATGCATAAATCTTGCCGGCTTCAACCTAATTGCATCTTTTTCCGACAGACTGTCTCGGGAGCAATGCAAATGAGCTTTGAAATGTGGAGATCTGGTTTATATTTGTCAGTTAATTGCCTGAGTGGCACAGACATCTAGAGCTGGCACCTGCCTCCTCGTGTTAAGATCTTTGATTTCAGACCTGATGCTGCGTGTAGAAGCTGAGCTCCTAATAGAGGAGGATGTGCTCTTTGGACAGCATCTTGCTCTGTGTGAGAGTGATCTGAATTCCTTGGACTGGGTCTGTTTCAGCTGCAAACACTGATCACAGAGGCTGTGGCCCAATGCAGGGCAGCATGGATCTGTTTGCTTCAAGGTGAGCTGACCCAGGCTTCAGTGAAGCCCCAGCCTTCTTGCCCATCTGCCTGTCCCTGTTATGTGACCCTATGCATCTGTAGTGTACGTGCATGGACTCACTTCTCCCTGAGATTGGACTCTGGGGTGCTTATGGGCATGAACAGGGCAGGGGGAGAGGCAGCACCTTCCTTAGTATATTGTCTGACTGCACACTGATGTTGGAAAAAAATGCGACATTTTGTTCTTTTTTGGCATCTTTATTTTAAAAAAAAATTCCCTCACACTTAAACATTAGGTCTTGAAATTCAGCCTATGTTTCTTTTGCACTTCATTTCATCCCCTTGTCCAAATTTCTTCATTCAAATCCATGTCAGCTTTACCCAAACTCCCAGCAGCACACAGATGAAGTTAGTCAAGTACAGGGCTAGCTCTCATACCAAATGTCTGATATCAACCCTGTTTTCTTTCCCAGACACTTCTGTCCTCTTTTTTGCACCCTCTCTCTCTCTCTCCAAGATGGCAATCAGCTGAACAACAACACATTTTCTGAGAAACTCAGCCTATTGGGCTGTGTAATATCTGACTTCCCTTCAGATAAGCCTTACTGCTCCTGCTGCCTCTCTGCCAGGGACTCCTACAGCAACACATCAAATTAACTCAGTACCCTGTAAAATGTCCCACTACAAGCAATACATATTTGAAACTACACCATGGCCCTAGTCCCAGCTCTGACATTTGCTAGCTCATCCCAATGCAGAGCACAACAGAGACACTTTGGAAAGGTTTGATGTCTCCCACTGACACAAATGCCATGGTATCTCCAATGCTGCATGACAGGTGCATTAGAAATTCATAAACCAATTTAAGTCTGCTACAGCAGGAATTTGGGGTGGATGACTTCAAGGCTGGAAGCATCTGCCAGCATAAGCTTCACTGGCTTTCTGGGTATCATTGAAGAAACTGTGAGGATGTACCAATTCAAACCAGCTCTGAGGCTTTGTCCCTGGTAGTTCATCATCTTTTTCATGGAAGCAACAGACATGAGTTGTTAGGACTGTGCAGAAAGATCAGGCAGTCAAATGCATGTACATATGTGGAATCAAAAGCTTAAATCTCCATGAAACCTGGAGGAGGGATAAAACTGGCATCTTGCATCTGTTGCTAAGGAGCTGGGACCATAAGGCAGAAACCATGGCAGTCTGTGTAAGGAGAAAACTCTAGAAGAGATGTGCTTTCACAAAGGATTTGCTTTCCTTTAAAATCTGTCAAAGACTATGAAATGCAAAGACAAGTATTATTTGGAGAAATTAAACCTCAAAGGCTCATAGAGGAGGGAAAAGTGCATTCAGGGGAATATCACCACACTTGCCACATTCCTGGTTGGCCACCTAAGTCCCTATTCTTGTTTTGCAGGTGGGGAAATGTAGCCAGATGGTGTTAAGGCTGGAAACCAAGCTGGATATGAATCTGTGTGGGTCAGCCAGTTGTTGGGATGGTTTGCACTTTCACGTGGAAGAAACAGAACATTACCAACTCCTGTGCTGCGCGCTGGTATCTGCTCTTCTCCCAGGAGCAGTACACTGATTTTGCTCTTGACAGGCAGCTCTGTCTATCCCTATTGAGACAAACTTATCCCAGCTGTATCTCCACCAGAATGAGTTGAATAACACCAGGGACGAATGTGGATCTTGCAGATTTTCACACTGTTGCCTTTGGCAGCACTGCAGTATGCAAACACAGCTGAGGTTCAGTATTGGCAGTTCTTCATACTTTATTTCTTGCAGAGGATGAATGCATGTTGTGGGGGTCTTTATTTTGCCTTTGTTCAAAGTCATATTTTCGTGTAGCATGCAGTAAACAAAATGCTCCAATTAATCAGAATGTGGAATTTTTAAAATCAACTTTCTAATTCTGCACTTCCACTGCTTACTAACAAACCAATACTTGCTGCCCCAGGGTATTTACCACAGAGTAACAACCAGATGGGTTATTTTGCTTCAAGCTGTTAACATGAGCTGATTACCAAAACCTGGAAAAGGCTTTAGCCCTTTATTGATGTCAGAAAGGTCTACAGAATATATTTCTCATACTTCTCCTGATCACTTTTTCAGAAGTACAAGGTTGATCAGCATCTCTTGATGAGGAAACAATTTATAAACATTTATTCATATATATTTAAAGTGTTTGCTACTCTGTGTTTTCTATTTTCAGTGCCTAAATAGATACTTTGGGGGGCTCATTTCCATTAAGGCTGATCATTTGCAGTGCTCAGTATTGAGTTGTGGCATCCCACTTTGTATCCTCTTTCTGTCCATGCTAAGAACCTAATTTGAGGCTGGAGATTATGCCCTGGCAACAGACAGTGAAACTTCAGCATTGTGGAGCTGGGGGTGGTGACATCTAAGGTTCTTTTTGGATCAGTTCCCAGGAAACTACCCACATAAATTTGTGTTGGTCTGCCTTGTAACATGAAACAACTACTCCCTTTGCAGTTCCTGCTACATTGCTGTCTGTTGTGTTAGTTACCCCAAGCACATTAAAAAAATCCAAGTCTGCCTTTGACTCTAATAATCCTCATGTCAATTTTATTTGTTACAACAGAGGAGCGGCTATAATAAACATAAAACAAAGAAATGAGGGAATCTTCATTACAGAGTGCATTTACTAGTATCTTGTACTAATAAACACAGTTGTCTCTTTGGAAAGATGCCTCCAATCTGTTGATTTATTTTATATTAGCACTGTTGTGAATTCTGGCTTCTCTGCTTTTATAAGACAAGCAGCGGAAAGAAGGCTGCCTTGCAGGAGAGTTATGGAAAATCAGCTTGGCCTTTTCTGTAAATACTGTTTCATGCCCATCAACTGGAAGATTATTTCTGAGCAGTTGAGAGGGTTCATTGTCTCAGCCTTTCTGTTTGCTCCTGTCAGGCCAAATTCTGTTCCCGCTTGAATCGGTTGCATTGTTCCTGCTGACTTCAGTAACACAAGAGCGTGGCCAAAAGCCCTCAGCTGAGGAGTTGTGATGGGTCACTAACAACCTCATGGTCACTGTGGACAAAATGTGTCCATGGATGCAGGCTTCCTGCAGCAGTGCCCAGGCAGGCTCCAGGGAAGGTCCACAGCCTGCTCCTGTCCTGGTGGGAGGGGCAAACCCAGCCAGCTGCAATTGTATTCTCTGTAGGATAACACTGGAACCCAAGGGTTTGCTTACCCACACACTGAACATCTGAATGTTTTCAATTTTACTGATTGTTTTATAAATCTAATCAGATTTCACCCTTGAAATAGGATAATGAGGCAGCTCTGGAAACCACTGGGTGTGAGGAACAGGGCAGAGCTGCTTGCCGAGTGCTGCTGTACACCACTGAGTACCTGTCCCCTTCACCAGGCAGCTCCAAGACCCCCTTCCTCAGAGAAGGTGGAGACCTTGCTTCAGCTACAGCACAGTTCAAAGCTTTCTCTTCCTCACAGCTCTTGGCCATCTTCCCTGGCCAGCTTTCAAAGTATTTTTATACCTTGTTGCTTTAGAGCCATGTGTATGCTGGTGCTGTGGGATGTAAGCAGCAGCATCCCAGGAAAGGCAATTGCCCCGTGAGGAGAGAGACTGCTCAAGGTGATCCTCTCAAGCTGCAATAGCTCATGCCAAGAAGGACCATGCACTTTTGCTGTCTCCTACAGCAATGAGGAAAAATGCTGGTTTTCCATAAGACCTAGCCCTAGATGTTAGGTCATCACTTTGCCATGTTTATCATCGTTCGCAGCTGCAGAGAAAAACAAAGATACAGTGTCTCTTGAACTTCAGACACCAGTTGGTAAGGAGAGATTCAACAAACATGTTCACACAAACAAATAAAAGGACATGTGTTTGTTTGGGAGATCCTCGCTTTCCTGGCTGAGGATTGTCTTGATTTACACTGATCTGTGCCTTGAGCACAGAGGGCATGGGGAGGAGGGGCTTGTTCTGCAGCTGCAGCAGAGTTTATGCAGGCCTCTGTTTGGTGATGCCTCTCATTGGGCTGCTCAGAGGATGCCATCACAGCTTCTCTCAGAGACTCTTAGTGAGTTCTGAGACGGTGTTAGAGAGAACTGGGACTGTTTTAGTGAGCCCTGAGATTGTCTTGGTGAGCCCTGAGACCGTGTCAGTGAGTGCTCACACTGTGGGCAGGGAGCCCAGCTGGATGCAGTGCCCCCTCTCTTGTATTCACCCATCAAGTCTCCCTTACAAAGCAGGAATAAAAGGCATCATTTCCAGTCCCTGTAAGTTCTTCTATTCCTTAGATCTGACAAATGTTATTTTTACCTGGAACTAGAGATTTAGCTTAGAGGAGGCCATTACCCACTCTGTGCCACATACATGGAACAGCAGACCAGGGATGGGACTCATGGTTATAGCCCCCCTAAAACCTTTTATCGTTATCCCAAATTATTGTTCAAAAAACCTAAAAACATGTAGGGAGCACAGATTTTCCTGCAGAATACACCTGATCTCAGTTTTTCCATCTGAAGCTTGTGTAAGATTCCTCTGGTGCCAACACTGCAGATCCACTCTTGCACCCCAGCCTTCAGCCACAAAGTTCCACAACCCCTAATGCCCAGTGGCAGATAAAAAAATCACAAGCTTTCTACAATTTGATCATATTCAAATATTTATATAGATATTTGTTCTACCATGAGAAATTTGCAGGAAGTTTACAAGGCTAGCCTTAAGCGTTTGCAATGCTTTTTTCCAATTTATTTTACAAGTGTGAATGCAGCACTTAGGTCCAGAGAGGGACTGAAAATCCTGAGGATCCAATGGAGCATCCACACCACAGCAGTGCCAGACTGCAAAGATGCCTCTTGTTGCGTGTACAATGCAAAGACCTTGGGAAGGACAACATCAGCCTGGAGGTTCACATGGTTTAGGCTGGGCAGCTACAGTGCAGCAGGTAGAAATGGGCAGCAAGGAGGGAAAGTAGCATGCTGTCCTCACATGCTCACTGGCAACAGCAGGGATAGGCCTACGTGTCCGGCTGCCCTTGTAGTTTCACTGCCCAGAAGAGCTCAGCACCCCAAATTTGTCATGATATCTGCTTCCCCATCAAAGCTCCCCACTATTCTGCTTGGGCTTCCTGGGAAAACAGGTTGCAATTAGAGCAAAAAGAGCTTCCTTCCCCCTCTCCAGAGGAGCAGGGAGCAAGGGAGACAGTGTGGAATTTAGGTGCCAGCATACAGCCCATTGGCTTTTCTGGAGCTGATTCCATTGAACCCTGGCCTCTGCTGCCATTCCCCCCAGGCTGTGATGCTAGTTGTTTGCTGACTCCTGGTTTTCTAACACAAAAATCGTTCCACCTTAGGCCTTGCTTCTGCTAATCTCACAATTAATTTCAGCAGGGTTAACCCTGCTTTTAACTTTATTGCAGCCTGAAGGACTTTTGAGATAGGAAACACAGGGCAGTGGGTGGGGTTGTTAAAGGTATGATTAAATATGATTTTTCATACCTGGGCAATACCAGAAAGACATCAGCAGGTGATAACCTTGGGTGCCAAACATTCTGCTCCACTGATGAAAGCTCCCAGTACATCTGAGTGCCACACACACTCCTCTCCTCCCATGACAACTGGTCTACAGAGAAATAAGGGAAGGAATGAGCACAGTCACATCCTCAGCCACTTATTTAAGCTGTGGTTGTTGATGATGGTGCCCTTATATTTCTGTGCATTGCACAGCAGGTGATGTTTCTGTTTTGGATAGTATCACTGAGGGAAGGGATAGGACATTTTGCAGAGCTCTAGCAACAAGAGAAAGCGCTGTGTAAGAATTTAAAACCATTATCTAATAAAGAATTCAATACAGTGCGTTTAAGCTCATACACTTACACAGCTTTTTTTACTGTCAGTTACAAGCAGGACTGTAAAGTACATCTCCCTTGGGATGGTTGTCTGTGCATCACTAATGATTACTGCTGTAAGGAGTGACCACACTAAATGTTCAAGTTAGAAAAAGATTTTACAAAGCTGGGCTATGAGGTATGAGGAGTTATTTCAGATAAACAACCCAAGTACATCTGTTTCCCTCTAAATGTTATCTTAAACTTTAGTGTTGGGTTTTCTGGCAGAGAAATCAAACTTCAGGCAGACTTTGAACACCCAGATATTATTTTCTTTTTGTTTGCTGATCATGACCTTTTCTTATGGCGGCCTCAAGGAGTTGGAGGAGCTGGATTTTCCTCTGTAAACCTTTTGATTGCTGCAGGGTGAATGCTGACTTCTCTGTTACCTTACCTGCTCTCACGGAGGTAGTGAGCTGCCCAAGTGGTCTGTCTGCCACTTCCAGTAACATGGTCATGAACACAGTGTTCCTGGCCTTGCAATTCACCATCGTGCAAACAGCTGGAACAAATTGAAACCGAGCAGGAGACAGTATTGTTACCATATGTATTCCTTATCTTGATTTATTTTCATTGAGTAAGTTTCTAAAGAGTTTTTAAGAACTCAAGTGCTATCAAGGATTCTAGACACTTCCAGAAAAAACAAAGAGTACAGGTAGGAAGTTATATTTTAAAACAACATGTTTCAAATGCTGTTTGTTTTCCCCACAGACATTTGAAAATGATATATTTTTTCCTGTAATTTTTATCCCCACTCTGAAAGCCAGGATATAAACCAGCTTTGCTACAGGCAAAACTGAAAAGAGATAGAAAATATTCAGGCAAAGTTATCTAAAAGCTGTTCTATTTTGCAGACTGCTTCTTTTAGGACTGAGAGATAATGAAGGCTTGTGGGGAAAAAAAAATGTTTAGTGAAATACTGTCTGATTTGCCCCGTGTCCAAAAATTAACGTAACTTGAGTGCAAATACAAATTTAGAGATACTCAGTGGAGAGGAGTTAAATACCTTTAAGATCTCTTACATAGGCCTAGATCTATGGGTGTGACCAAGACAACATCCTTGAAGAAGAAGAGTATCAGGTTACATGAAAGATGCTTCTACCTGAAAGGGGGGTAGCACACAACTCCAGAGTCCATATCTAACTGGAAAAGTGGGGAAATCTGTATGTCCTTCTGCTGAACAAACACCATGACTCCACTGACCTTGAAGACAAGAACCAATTTTGAATTCATAGGGTTTGACTTCATTGACCCATTCGACAACTTCAGAGGCATTAAGCCTGGCCCATCCTAGTTTTAGTGAGAGCAGGGCTAGTGGAAAACCTTCATGAGGTGGTAATTTGGGCACAAGCTTCCTCTGGTTGTGCTTTCTGTGCCTTCAGATACTTGTTCATGAAACCTCTTCTAACTCCCACTGCCAATGCACATCAACAGGGGCAACCCCTGGAGCTCGACATGAGGACAGCAATACATACAAACAGTTGTCTGCAGTGAATAGGGAAGAGTTTAGACACTTTGAATCCTGTTTCCTTTGAGATAACCCTGAGTTTTGGAGCTGATGGAGCCAGGACTTCAGCTTTCCTCTGCCCTTGACCCTTCATCACCTCTAGGCATTACAGAGTGCTGCCTACCAAATTATTTCACTGAGGGCTAATCCATGTTCTACCTGCAATGAGCAGGCTGTGGTTTAATGACAGGTGGCTGGAGGCTGCCCTATCATTCTAAGTCTAGGACTGAAATGACCTGAGACATTTACCATTGCTGAACAATGGTATGTGCAGGGCTTTTGGGGAGCTGTGGCTCACAGGCTGTCTTCTAAACTTCTTCTGACCTGTTGGGCCTCCAGCAGATCCCACTGGCACTTTGCTCACCCTTAGGACTCAAGGCTCCCAACAGGGAGGAGGCCCAATCCTGCTGCAGGTCCATAGTAGGGGTAGTGCTGTACAAGCCTGCAGCATTAAGGATAGATGGGAAGCTCTGTGAGGGAGCAGCTGAGGTCACTTGGTCAGTTCAGCCTGGAGGAGACTGAGGGGAGACCTCACTGCAATTACAGCTTCCTCATGAGGGGAAAAGGAGGGGCAGGCATTGATCTCTTCTATCTGGTGACAGGACCTGAGAGGATGGCATGAAGCTGTGTCAGGGGAGGTTTAGGATGGACATTAGAAAAAGGTTCTTCACCCAGAGGGTGGTTGGGCACTGGAACAGGCTCCCCAGGGACGTGGTCACAGCACCAGTCTGACAGAGTTCAAGGATTGATTGGACAATGCTCTCAGGCACATGGTGTGACTCTCGGGGTTGTCCTGTGCAGGGACAACTGGGAGATGGACTCAGTGGTCCTTGAGGGTCCCTTCCAACTCAGCTTATCCTGTGACTCTATTCTGTGATTACAAAAAGCCCCTTTGCTTCCTCAAACAGGATGCTTCAGCCCTGCTTCCAGGTCTTCCCTGGCACTCTTCAGGGAAATACTTTTGGCCCAGTGAGTAAGGCAGTGGTTTGGATGGGAATATTCCCTCTGCCTGGCTGCAGGCAGTGCTGCTTGCTCAGACCCCTTTGCAGAGGTTTAATGGGGGAAATCACCCCTGTACCAGACCCTCCAAGTGAAGGCAGCAGTGCTTCCAGAGGTTTTGTGTCTGCAGCTCATACAGTAAGGTAATTTACCATCCCATTTTAGGCTGCTCTGAACAGGTACATAGATCAAAGCAGGACACCACCCATTTTCATTGTCTTCCTGCAAATCTGATCTCAGTGGCAAACTACCACTGGCTTCAACATAAATATCATCGGGTCCACTATAAATAGAAGTGATGTCAGTTTTAGAAACAGTCAGAAATGCTTCCTTCCATCCTCTGCCAACCTTTGTCTCCTATTTTTAAGCTCTTTTTCCATTTCAGTCACTGTTTTATCTTCCCTTTAATGTCTTTGTACAAAAGCCATTAATCTACTGTATGGAAAACTGTCAAATGCTTCTGGAAAATCAAAATATTCTGCTACCCACTAAATTGCCCTTATCTGTCATGGCAGTGGTATCTTCAAAGGATTCCTGAAGAGTAGTTAAGCATGACACGATCCTCCTGTGCCTCAGTCTGTGCTGGCTTCCTCTAATCTAGCTGGGGTTTGGTCACCCTTCTCTTACTATACCCCTTGAAATGTGTCCCAAGCATTTTCCCCAGAACAAATGTCCAACTCACTGGCCATATTGCTTCCCAGATTGTCTTATTAGTCTATTTTATTTTATTTTATTAAACAAGAGTCATGCTTGCCAATTCCCAGCTCTCACATAGTATTTCCCCTGCTTGGACCTTTTACAAATGCGACTGCTTGCTTCCCTGATTCTTGTGCACACTCCCTCAGACACCAAGGGGTCTGCAGTGTGGGATCACAGTGGATTTCTGCCACTTGGTAAGTCCTGCGTGCACTTCTGGACAGAGCTTTCTCTTTTACAGCTGGAAATCTGATCTCAGACCAGAGCAGGCTCTTTTGTCCAGCAGAGTTTAAAGTTTGCACTTTCCTGAACAGGAACATCCGTTACCTATTCTGTTGATAATTTTGTGCGACAGCTAATGATTGTGTTTTAAAAAGACAATATGTCTTTGGAAACAAAAGCCAGCTTAAACCAGCTGCCTTGAGCATAGTTTCAACTCTTCTGCTTCTAACCAGAGGATTGTCTCAGGGACAGGGAGCAGGAATTGTTCCATCCCCAGGTTATGGGCTGCAGCAGGAAGGTGGAGACAACAGGCAATTCTGCATCAGCCAGAGACATTTCCTTAGATGGCTTTGTCTTGCTGCAAGAGTCCAGGTCAGACTTAACACAGTAAATGTTTAAATACTGTGTTGGAGAGTCCATTTGGGCATACTGAGAGGGGAGAGGCATCAGCAGAGAACACTGATTCTGTCTGTGCTCCTTAAAAGAGGGGGGTTTTACTAGATTATTAGCTCCAGGCTCTCAATACTGTTCAGTACTGACTAGACTCAGGTGTGATCTTCTCCTCCCACACACACATATTGCTAACATCTGTTAATATTCTTCTGGTTCAGTTTCTCAGCCCAGGAAGTGCTAACCTTGACACACATATTTAATTTCAAGTGCAGCAAGACTGTTGATGGTAAATCACTTACTGGGCCTTCTTGGATGAATACATAAGTTAATAGCTTTCTGTTGGACTCATGTATATGCATGATGCTAATGACAGCTTTTACATGAATTCCTGCAGGGAAACAGTGCACACTCTACATTAATATCCTATCTCCATTAGACTCACATATTAATTGATTAACAGCAGCCAGAAGGAATGAACAACAAGAACACCAGGCCAATTTTCTAAGGCCTGGCCAGCACATAAAGGGCTTAATGGATCTCTGTCTGCAATGGACCCAGCCTTGACCTTACTGAAAGTAATGGTAGTGTTGTGCTTATTTCAACTGCAATTAATAGATATACCTCAGGGGAGAGGATCCAAAGGATGTGAAAACCATAACGTCTGTGCTTCATAACTAAAAATACTGATTTCTACACCCACAATTGCTTGGCCAAAGCCCATTCAGAAAGTACCAAATGATAGTCATAAATGAAAAAAAAATTAGCTAAAAGCAAGATAGGAACTTCCTTCTTTTAAAGACTAGCGTGTACTCTGCCCATCCTCTCAGCACACTGCTTTTGAACTCAAGAATCTCTTCTTGGCTCTTAGACAGATCTGTAAGCAGTTCAAATAATTTTAGTTTATACACATGTAGATGTGTACATGTATGCATTTCTGCAGAAGTTCCCAAGTAGGGTCATTTTTACAGTAGTGAGAAATCTGTCCTCTTCAGTGCTCCTTTCTCTAAGAAGATTTGGGCAGTGCAATTTTGCTGGCTAAAATGAGTCATCTGGACTCTGCAGGTGTGTGGACTAGACAACTCAGGGAGAAAGAAGACCACAAAGATCACTGGTGTCCTGACACTCCCTCATTGCCTATTTTCCTAATGCTGCATCCTGCTGGAACTCCCAGCTCTCCTCAGCCTGAGGGTTGTCTTACACAGGAGCCTCCTTCTGGCTTGTTAGGATAAATTATAAGCACTTTCTCCACCAAAATGTAAGGAAAAATCTTGCATTTCAGTGAATGAGGTGCAGAGCTTCCATGGGGCTGCAGGCCACTCACCCTGGCATTGGTGAGGACAGCTTCCTTCACTTGAGCAAGTCAGGGGATCTTTCCTCTCCACTGGCAATTCGAGGACCATCAACAGCAGGAAAAGGAGTGCCATCTCCTGCCTTTTTTCAGTGTGTCTTTAGTGAGCTTTTGCTAGGGAACTAAAATAAAGATGTTGAAAGGTTTTTGACTGAGTCAACCTCTCACTTCCCTGCAGTTAAAACTACTTCACAACGGAGGTGTTTCTACCAGCATGGCACAAATAATGATTGTTTTCTAGAATAAAGGTTGTATATATAAGGATTGTGTTATAAATAATCTTTTTTGTTACGTCTAATAAGCACGAGCAAATATCAGAGAGAAAAGTTCTTAGAACTTTAAAGTGGTCTGTAGACTGTTACCGGGTTACTCAGGGCTTGGGGTTGGGGTTTTCAATGAGATGCACTCTTTGTTTCATGTCTTCATTCCCAGACAGAAGTCTTATCAGAAGAATTAAAGTATTTGTTTCTGAGGTTGGTGTGTTGCTAATGAGCACATAACCCAACCCTTTCTTAAATACATAAACCCATCTAAGTGATCTAGGCATTTCTCCAGCTTTTTCAGTTGTTTTATTTACTTCTTGCTCACAAAATTTGCATTTAGTGTCAGGTAGTCTCCATTTGGCAGAGCTCTTTTCACACATGGTTTTCAGCAAACTGCAAGCTGAGGTTAGACACTGGGCTATCAATGTGCAGGGAGTAAGGTTGTTCTGCTGCACATTTCCTCTTTGACCTGGTTAAATCAGGTTGAAACAGCCTGTCTATGCTTGCAGTGTCATGTGTACTGAGACAGGATGAGGATTTAACATGCAGTAGCATTCCTGGAGAATCTCACAGTGTCTGTCCTGGTGGCAGAGGAAGAGCCTGTGTCTGGCACAAGCTACGGACATGGCTGGAAGACCCCTGGTTGCTGAAAAACAAGGGCAAACATGAAGAAAATCAGAAATACATCTAAGTTCCTCTGCTTCTTCAGTCCCCTTGGCCAATAAATACAATAATAATGAGCTCTTAGCCCTTTTTACCCCATTCTTTTTGTGTCTTGTCCATATACTCTGCAAATTCTTCTGGGGCAGAGGCTGGCCTTGCAAGGCAGCTTGGAACTCTAGAGACATGTTGGTCCCTAGGGCCAGAGGAATAGTGCACAACTTCAAGCTATTATTTTGATACTTTAATGTTTTTAAGGAAATGCTTCATATTCTGTATTGCTAGCTGCTCTATGATCTCAGTGACAGGACAGAAGTGCTCCTCACATGTACAGCAGTGTATGGGACTGGAGACCTGCCTGTACCCAGCTCCGGTGCAGGTCACAGTCTGATTTTTCCAAGCCAGTCCATTCATGCACATCTCCAGAATCTGAAAGGTCCAGCTAAAAGATTTCTTCCATCACTCAGTTTTCTGACAGTAGTTCTCTTGATTCACCTTCTCTGATGAGCCTACACAGCTATGCTCAAAGCCTCTCTGCTTTTGCAGTGGCTGGAAGCTAAGGAGTTGCAAGCCAGTCCACAAGCATGGGCTGAGTTATCACCTCAGTAGCTGCCCAGTGATTTTCAGGCTTTTTAGGTTGTTTAGGTGCAATTTCCCTGGCACCAAGGCAAGGAATTGGAGCACTGCCTGCACAGGGGTTTAACAGGGATGGGAAAGGCTGTGCCTAGGTCCCATCAGGGTTGGCTCATTTCACACCATGTCTGAATTCTCCAGTTTGTTTAATCAGAGCAAAGGAGGAAATGGAGGCTCTTTTTGCCAAAGTCACCAAAGACAGAGGAAAACAAGGAAAGGAAACCCAAAATGCTGATTTAAAAGCCTATTTCCAGGCTCTGGTGTGAGGTGATATCAAGTGACAGGGAACACACACACACAGATCTCACCACTTCCTCTATCTCGGAAGATGACAGGAAGGATGAGGCCATTTTGCTTTGAGGATGAGCTGAGTTAAGCCCTTAAAATGAAACAAAGACAATTTGTAGAGCCCAGATAAAAATCCTGTGTGTGGCATAGAAATTTCCACTGCTGTCCAATGGCTTTGTTATAATCTTATCGCCTGCTGCTGACTTATCCAAACAGCTGCCTCCCACCTACTTATCTCTGTAGAGGAGTGGGGAAAATCACAGTATATAACAAAGAGCTGTGGACCACACATGCACACATTCAGAAAGTCCCATGCACACAGGACTCTGAATATTGGGGAGCAGAAACTCTTCCATTAAGAAATGCAGGATTTACCTTCATCTTTTCACCTTGTTCTTATTTCTGCTGCTATCAGTTACAGCACAAATGGGTGTTTACTCTCCACCAAGATTTTACCCAGGCAAAAGAACAATTCTTATATCTTCTCATGGCACAGTTCTGTCTTATAGCTCCCTGGGAGCAATTTTCTCCATATTAAACTTTTCCCACTGGAAGCATGTTTGAAATGGTGCTTTCTATCCTTCTGATGAAGTGGAGCACACCTGAATGTCAGACACAGCTCTGGCTCTTTCATACATAGAAGGAAATTAAATAATTTTCTCCACATGGAAAACTTCAAGTCTGGAAAATGGTGAATTAGGGTAGCAGCTCCTAGCCATGCCTCTGTGCTGAAACACAAATGCTTTGGGATGAAAGTTGCATCCAGTGAGTCATCTGCTTTGGCCTTGCTTGAAGTACGTGCTGACCTCTTTTATGCAGAACTTGTCCAAGAATAAGGTGTGCACAGAGTGCATGAAAGGTGGGAAGCCTATTTTATATCACTGATGTATAAGTTCCCCTGGGAGATAGCAAAGTCTGCATACTTGGAAATATTCAAAAGCCTTTTGGACATGCTCTTGGGCAACATTCCCTGTCCTCTTTGAGGAACTACACTGTTTTTCTGCTGTTTGTTTTCTATCAAGCCTGGTCCCGCTTCTCTGCCTTCTCTGACTGCTCTCCCATTCTTACTCCTGGGATCCCTCTGGCA
The DNA here is from genome assembly GCA_017589585.1 of Phylloscopus whistleri. Taxonomy (NCBI): domain Eukaryota; kingdom Metazoa; phylum Chordata; class Aves; order Passeriformes; family Phylloscopidae; genus Phylloscopus; species Phylloscopus whistleri. Next base: position 802,582 of record JADMLD010000177.1, read on the forward strand.
TGGAAGGATTTGAATCCACTGCTCTGACAAACAAAGTAAAATAGTTCTCATCATTGAGAACTCATATTTTAAAGCCACAAATCAGTTTCCATACTCAGCTGTAAGTCTATAAGCCCAGTGTGATTTACCTCAGACCCTCAGGACTTACATGCGCTAGGCAGAGGTCAGAGAGAGAGCCCACAGGACTCTCTCATGGAAAGGAAGGTGTTCAGAAATGCAGATATGGTCCAACAAGGTCCAGAACACCCCAAGATGCTGCTCTTGATCCTGGGTGTCCAGTCCCCCAGCAGCCTTCACAAGTGTATCCATCTCCATGGAAGCAGAAGTTAGCCCAGAGCATTGGTTTTGCTGGGACAGCTGTACATAGCTCAGAGATTTTCAGTTCATTATTCCCTTTAACTTCCAAACTGAATTTTGCCCAGGCCAAATAAAAATCACTGCTCAGAGTCTGAGAATCACAATATTCCTTCCTGAGATAGGCACTTCACTGTTGTCCCTTTTTAGCCCTTTCCTCTGAATAATCACAATCAAGTTGTCAATAAGGAGAACACTGGACCTTCTTTTTGGTCCTTTTTCACATAGGTCACTTGTTTGCACCAGCACAATTTGCTAAATGAGAGACACAGACCTCCACAAAGTACTAGTTAAGCTTCAGTATTTGTTGTATATCCTCTGATGTTTAAACTAACTGAAATTCCATGCTTTATTTTGTTTTCATTAATTTGGGATCTGCTCCAGGGTCAATTTAATCCAAAAGCAAGAGTCATCCTAAACAGTGAAAACACTGGACCAACTAGCCATAGCAGTTTCTTAGTATGCAATATGTTTATTTGAAATACAAATTGTAAAGTATAACAAGGCTTCTACTAATTTGTACTGTGAGGGGGTGAAAAACAGAGCTCAGTGGAGTCAGAGCCTCACTCGGAGGCACAGATGCCAATTCTTGAGTTATTTTCTGAAAGAGCCGTGGTATTTCTACTTTCAATTTCAATTTCTCCTGAGAAATTGGCTGTACAGCCCCATGAGTGCTTAAGTATCTCAGCTTTCTCACTCCTGCGCATTGGGAAGGAAAAGGTTGCAAATATGAAACCTGAAGGTTCAAATAGAAGAGAGCAAATAAACTGGACCTGAAATCCTATTATCCTAAGATCTCCTGATTATTGGCCCTGGCCCACTTGCAATAAGCAACACTGCAAAGACTTATTCAAAATCTGAACTCAAACTAATCCACTGAAGATATCTGCCATCTTGGGAGATGCAGGAGGAGAACCTGACCACCCTCAGCCAGAAAAGCAATAGTGAGCCTGACAAGGAAGCCCTTTCTGGCTTCATTTCTGCATTCAGATTTAAGGGAGGAATACAAATGATTTTTGAGGTGTCTGAAAATGACACTCTTTGAAACCTTCTGCTAGCATTGCATTAAGATATTTTTGAGAAACTTCTGCCTATAAAATGAGGTATTTTTTGCTTGTTTTTAAAGCAGGAGTTTTCAAACAGATCACCACAATTTAATAGATTCAAGAATAAGAGATTTGAAACCTGTCTGAAAATCTGCAAAATATGTTGGAATGGATCTTCCCAGCAGGTGTTTTAGCCATGTTGGACAATTCTGTGAAATGAAGATAAGTCCTGGCTGTACAAGAGGCAGTTTTCAAAAATAATAATTTTTCACTAACTGCTAGTAGGACTATTTCATAAAGTCAGCCTTGCTCTATTTAAACACCTTTTTTCTTAACCAAACCCAGCATTTTCCTGACCACCTCTTTCCTAGTGAAGCTCTACAAAATGGTTGCGATGAAACGCAAATCCTTCCGAAGCCTGCCTGGTTTCAGATTTCGTTATGAGCCTGAAACTCGACCCACATTCGTCCAAAAGTTCAGTAAGGGTTCGTGAACTTTTCTAGCCCAACTGGATTGATTTATGATTTTGTGTCACAGCTACACAAATCACGTGGCTGCGGCACAAGGCACAGCTTGGCGAGCCTGAGCGCCAAGCCAAGCAAATCAGAACCATGGCCTCTCCCCTTCCACCCGCTCCTTTTCCCAAAAAGGGTGGATGCTGACTGTACATCCCCAGTGGCTTTCTGGACCATCATCAAGTAAAAGAACCAATCTTTAGAAAGCTTTAAGGCATCTCATTGTGCTGACCTGTCAGGAAAACAGTCCAATCTCACAGGGACGCGGCCAAAATTTAAAAAAAAGAACAAAGCAAGAAAACAGATGCTCAGAGTCAAGTATCTTAATTTTTATTTTGTTGACCAAACAGCTGGGCTGATGTCCACACACGGCTGAGTGTACAACAGCTCCTGGTTTTAATCAGAGCCGTTGTTTAAATGACCAAGTACAAAGAGGAAGAAACCTCATACTGGTGCTCCGTGGAAAAGTCTGTCCTTCCACTGCAGGCTGTGCTGCTGGCTGCCTTCCCGTGGAGGAGACTTCCTCAGGCTGTAGGCAGCCAGCAACCCTTGGTGACACATGGGGACACACAGTGACAGATGAGGAACTTAGGAAGTTATAAAGGTGTAAGTGTGGTACCTTCCCCACCTGCCACCTTCCTGCCTCCCAGCCCTGGCACCAAAGAATCTGTTCCAGCCAAGACACGCCAAAGATTGTGTCTGCATGTTTCCAGCTGATGTGGAGTGGTTCTCCAGCCTTTATGACACTCTGCAACTTGCTCAGTGTCTCAAGAGTATCTCCTCTGTGTCTGATGGCACTGTGGTGACTGAATGCCATCACCCCCATGCTCTGTCCTTTTGCACATGGATTTGGATTTTCTGATCTGGAAGTCGGGCATGGAAACCTTGTTCCACTCCAGCTGCTTGGGATTGGGTAAGCATACAGGCTGTTAGGATGTGGTGACAGTCCATCACCCTGTCAGGGAGCACAGAGCTGCAGGAGGCAGTGGCACAAGGCCAGAGCCCCAGCTGTGCTCAGGCTCAGCCACTCTGCTGCTGATTGCACAGCTTTGAATCTAGACACAGCACTGGGTGATCCCTGCAGTAGTGTAAACACAAACAGGCCTGGCTTTCTCTTTCACACAGCCTGTGCCCCTCTCCCAGAGCATCTACAGCTGTCCTTGCAGGGAGGGTCCAGGCCAGATGCAGTTGCAAGCGCCCGGTGGGTACAAGGTGCCCTCCTGAGTGTCTGCTTTGTCCTTGTCAGGAGCCTGTCACCCTCACCCACTGGAGCAGGGGTGGGTGCTGGCCAAAGGGTGGTGGGGAGGCTGGACCAAGGTGCTGAGCTGGAGGAGTCAGTTTCCCATGTTGAGAGTCTAGAGCAGAAAGCTCAGTGAAGGCTGGTGCTGCAACAACAGATGTTTCAAGGATAATGAAGGTCACAGCACCTGGTGAAAACCAGCAGTAAAAATGCTACCAGCTTCAGGGTCTCTCAGATTCAGCCTGGGCATAAACAAATGAGAAGGAGCAGAACTTTCATGCTCCTCCAGAAATGTATAAATGCGCATGTAAAGAATCTGCTGGTCTCTTTGCAGCACCTTGGCACTCCCAAAGAGAACCACAGTGGACTTCTGTGGCTTCTACCAAGACACTGCTGCCTGGTCACACATAAGGACAGAGCAGCTCCTTCTTGCTCACTGGTGCCTCTGAGCAAGAGAGGAGCTCTCTGTGTCAGCTCAGCAAGTGAGCAGAGAGCTCCAGCTCCCTAGTTGCTGAGCCGGGACTTTCCCTTGCACTGAGAGCTTTGAATCCTCTCTCCCCCATCAGATTAATGAGTAGAGAGGAATTTTTAGAGTATGTTCCTAGGTCACTTCTGGTTTATCCTCTGGGTTTCCTCTTCTCTGATGGTACCACAACGAGGCATCTGCCACATTGCCAAATGTGGAGAAGAGTAGGCTCCAGCGTGCACAAACAGAGCATGGTGTCTTTGGCAGCTGGTGGAGCAACTATTTCAGGTTTCCTTTCATTTTAATGGTTCACATACCTCTCTTCACGTCTGTGTCTGATTTTCAGGGCACGACCTTGATTTTACATCAAACATTCCCTGTGTCTCTCCTCATCCTACTGCTGTCTGTCTAGATTACCAACGTTAGAGCTGATCTTTCTATTAAAATGTTCAGATTTTTTTATTTTTCTAACCTAAAGCCCATCTAAAATGCAATGCCTTGTTCATCCTTTCCTCAAAGGCTTTTGCACTTCGATTGCCTCTCCTGTCCTCTGCTGACAGAAAGCTATGAAGTGAGGTCCATCTGCAGGGGCCAAAGCTGGAGGCAGCCATCATCCTCTGTATCCTTACCCATAACATAGATAGCTGCTGTGATCCTACTCTAGTTCATAAATCAGCTCATAAACACCCCATATCTGGAGTAGTTCCTATGTCACTGGCAGCTGTTGCAAAATTAATACTGCTGTTAAAGTAGTCCTATTGGCAGCTCAGGTACATCCCTGTTCCTCAGCACCTGAGTGCTGCTTGTGAACAGGACTGACGAATTGCCTGGCCAGCATTTTTTTGTAATTGAACATTTGCTGTTTGGTAAAGATGAGGTTCAGATAATTAAACGTAGATAGTAAATGTGGATAATTCTGTTTCTGATGTAGTTTTCAACCTGATGCCCACTTTAGAGGGCTAGGTCTTTTCATACTATGCCTAGCACCTCAGCATCCTTCAGGAGTCAGTAGGGATGTGTTATTTTTCCCTTTTTCAGCTTGGAAAATGACTGGAGTTTGCCCCTACTAATACTGGAAAGCAATGTTGCTTGAGAGCTCCATCCCACCCCCTAAAACAAGGTCACCTTCCCTCTCATTATTTCTTATTTGGGGCATTACCAACTAAGCCTATCTCTGCTTCTGTGTGGCTGTTACCAAGCTCTGTAACAGCAGGAGGAGTTGTGCCCAGCTGCCCACTGCAACCACCCACCCTTCTCCTGTGCAGTGCCCTGGGCTCCCCTTTGCCTCTCCACAGCAGAGGTGCTCACCTGTGAGGTGTGAAATACCCCAAGACCCTCTCAGGTGAAAGGCCCTGGGTGCTGTCTCTGTGGGAAACATTCCCCTGGTTAGTTTACCCAGTGAGTAATCCAGCATGGAGGCTGTAAGTAATGAATAGAAATCACTTTTCAAGCCCTTGCATGTGAGCAACAATCAGAGTAAGTTTGGACTGTCCTTGCATGGTAATGACAGCTGATCCAATTATCCAAGATTTAGAGAAAAATTGTACCTATAGTCAAGTATCAGGGCTATTCCCCCAGTAGTACTGGGCTTCAAGAGAGGGGCCTGAACTCAAAAGCCTGCAGGGACTCTAAACCTGTTTTTGAACTTTCCTGAAAGAGATGAGATACACTAAAAGGGATAAAACCTTCCCAGGAGATAGAGAACATGGCTAAAGAGAAATCAAGCTGAAAAACCTTGTGAGAGGACATGTTTACAAAACAGCAGCCAGCAAAGACAGAAACATTAAAATGTTAGGAGTAGAAATGTCCCTCCATTCCCCTTCCAAACTATACACAAAGGCGTGCAGGTAGATGCAGAAGTGGGGGTGACAGTCGATGACATGACTGCCTGTGTGAGCCCTGCTCAGAGAAGGCTCTGCCACCAAAACCCCACCATGAACTCCCTGCACTCTGACCCACGGGGTGACCTCAGTGAAGTTCAGCCTGGTGCAGGAAAGAGGCTTGGGGAAGCTTCCCCACCCTGCCCCTCAGGGCTCTCGGCTGCTGTCACAGGCCAGTACTAATTGGATACATCTGACCTACCGGTGTCTTTGAAAGTCCTCCAAGGATCTCTTTCAAGAAACACATTTGGTTTCACACTGAATTTACAGAGTGAAAGTTTTACCAGCTGGAGCAGTCTGAACCGGTCTTTCCACAAAGAACAAATCCCATATTGGATACAGATCCCTCCTGGTTTCAGCTTTCCTCTCCGCCTACTCCACTCGCTCACAGGGAGTAGAGACTGGAAATTGTGAAGGTCTAAATCCCACTCTCTGGGGGCAGAGTTCATTAAAAGATCAACAAGTATTGATTCTGTTTTGTTGCCCTGAAGTCCTAGCTTTGCATTGGACAGCTTTTCCAGAAATTTCAAGCCAAAAATAAATCAGTATTAAATGAAATATTCCAAATGTGAATGACCAGGTAAATGGCAACCAAAGACGACCAAAACAAGCACTAATCCTGTCTATTCAATACTTTTCTAAAGCCCCCTGATGGCAGAAGGCTTCTTTCAGGGAAGATATGCTTCTCCACAGGCTCTGAACACTTCCTAGAGGAGGTGAAGCAGGACTGAGTCCCAGTTACTGGACAGGAGAGCTGGGGCATGGGCTGCTGAATGACCTGCATGAGGAGATTTAGTAACAGAGCCAGCAACAAAATCTGTGTCTCCAGAACCTGAGGATAATCCCTTCTCTCTCTGATCAGGCTACATCCCCTTTCTGTAGGCAACATTGCTGTGTGGGCATGGGTATTTTATATTTCAATTAACTTGGGCTTAGTAAAAGCAAAAAGAGCAGCATCTCTTGTGCCTTAGCCCTCATCTAGGTGAGATGAATGACCCAGACAAGAAAACTCTTTCATTTGTGTGGCTGAGCAATGTCCTGAATAATTTATCTTTTGCAAATTATGTATCTGAATGATGTATCTAAAAGACAGTGTTGATTACACATATTCAAAAGTCAGGAAGCATTCAGCCAATTGTCATGCAGATACATAAATTCAACAATTCTCATAAAGCTATCCATTAAGAAATGAAAAATGAGTTCTTAAAACAATATTAGCTCATTTCTAGATGGAGCTGGTGAAACAGCTAATGACAATGCAGAAGAGTTTGATTAATATTTTTGTTCTGTACTTGAAAAGAAATAGATGATATGTTGAGATGACATAAGGATGATAAAGTGCTCTCCAGTGCATCACTGAGAAGAATGACAGACAACAGCTGTACGGGATAAACAATTTTAAATTGCAAAGTGCAGATAACTTATACCCTGAAGTCCTTAAAGAACCGTCTGGGAGATGTTTAGCTTGTTGGCATTCATTTTTAATAACCCCAGGAGTGCCAGGAAATTTCCAGTGGACTGGAAAAGGTCTAAGTGTATGCCAAGGTTTTAAAAAAGACAAGGTGGAAATATCTGACATGAACCCCAGACCAAACAACAGAGAAGATGACATGGGATTCAAGTACAACAAAAACGAGAGAGAGAGAGAGAGAGAGAGAGAGAGCGAAAGCATCAGTGTCAGCCAGCAGCGTTTCATGGAATACAGGTCTCATTTAATTTTCTGTTGGTTTTATAGACAGTGACTGATACTTGTAGCTGCCTGGAGTCAATCCCTGGGTGAGGCACCACTAGGCCTCACACAGCACTTTGGGGGGAGAATGAACATACTGCAACAGCTCCAGACAACGTGTAATAGAGCTGAGGGGCTGGATGGCTGACAGGCACTACTGGAGGTGGCACACACAGGAGCACTTCTGGTGGGGCACCCAGGGGACTTCTTCCAGACCTGACACTTTGCAGCATCTTCCTCCAGTGATCTGGAAAGAACAACTGTTGGTCCTGACAGAATTTGCAGGTGACTGTGGGACAGACAGGGAACTGAGGGGGCTTAATGATCCCAGACAATGAAGATAATTAGGAAGTTAAAGTCATTCAGACAAAATGCTCTTCAATAAAATTAAAAAAACCCCATGTTGTGGAAGAAGCAAGGAAGACAGCTGTGCCTACTGTGTATGGACCTGTAGCCTGAACTCTCATGGCCTGAATTTTGCCTTCCTCATGGAAAAGCAGGACAGTGTGAACCTGTGAGGTGGTGATACCAGAAAATGGACTCTCGGTGAGAGTGCTGAAGGGGCAGATGTGATTGTGTCAGGACAACCAGAAAGCAAATAAATCCCCGCAGCAAACTGCTGGAGGATAATGGCACTCTCCATGCTGGAAAGTAACTCCCTGAAAGCTTCATCAGTGCTGAGGTAAAAAGGAAGGAGCCTTTCTTCTTCTTCTTCTTCTTCTGACAGCATTTTTCAAGGAGGAATTGCAAGTGTTAAATTCACTCTGCCACTGCAGCCTTCAAGGTGTGTACCACAGGTGTGCACTGCCTCGCTTCAATGTGATCCCTCCAAAAACCCACGTGTGAGCTTTGCCTGGGTTCTCTGTCCTCAGCTGCAGAAGTAGTTGCTATGGTCTGTCTTCATTTATAACGTCCAGGACTGTTTTTGAAAGGAAATGTACAAGGGCAGTTGCTCTTCTTACCAGAAATTTGGGTTCAGGCTCAAATATTCTTATGTTCTACTGTAACCATACCATGGCACAGCTGGAGGCTGTTCTTGGGCACAAGTTTTGACCAACTTGTAAGAAAGGGATGGAGAAGGAACATATGAGGACACACCACTGACAATGGGAAAAATTCATCATTACAATCAAGCAAACCTCCTCCAAATTTTGTCCAGTTGAACCTAACTGGTTCTCCTTGTATTTTTTTTTACACAAAGTTAGTCAAAACAAGAATTGGGTGCATCACCTTAATACCACACAAAGGTCCTCAAAGTGCAAGCCTTGCAAGGTGGGGAAGTAGAGAGCACAGCAGCCCCCTTCCTACAAAATGCACCGGTGGGATCCCACATGGCTCCTGGGATGCAGCAGACTGTGCTATAGGGACAAACAGACCGTGCCTCACCTTGCACCCACTGACACAGAGCACTTTGTAGTGTGCTTTGCAACACAAACTGCAGCCTGGCTGCCCGGTTGCTCTCTGAGGTGGGATCGTTTTCTTCCTTGCATTCCCTTGCAAAGACCATGTTGCAGACCCACTGGGGCTATTTTTGGGTACTGTGTGGTGTGCAGTTAAGCTCCTTCATCCCAGTACCCCCAGAGCACAAAGAGATGTTGCTGGTAGCAGTGGGCTGCATCATCCATGGGCTGAAGTTAACACTTGTTTTCATTTAAAAGGAACAAAAAAGCCACTGGCTTGGGGAGCTGGAATGGTGAGGACACCAGGTCCAACCTGCCAGATGGCAGCTCTGCACGGCAGTAAGGGCACTCACTCACCAGGGCCCTGAGCCAGGTTTCACCAGGGTTTGCACTCCATGTGCTCACAGCCAAGCTGTTCATCATCCCAGTCTAATGGCACGCACAGAAATCATGCAGTTCTGGCAAAGCTCGGAGCACCGGCATCTGGAGGAGCTTGGATGGAGGCATCCCTGCCTGGTCCAAGTCCTGCTTGCAGATGATGAAGTACCCTGGAGGAAAACAGACAGAATTCACAGCATCAGGCAGTAGGTGATTAATAGGCCATTACCAAAGAGTTGTGATGTCACAGACTCAAGCTGGAAGGGCAGGAGGGAGCTTGCCTGGTGCAGGTCAAATAGACTGATTTCGGGAAGTAAACATTCATGCGTGGTTGCTTTTGAACATCCCCCTCTGCAGTGTTGGCAACACAGGTGCACAACCACACAGGGGGCCTAGAGGAATAAAAGAGCCACAGCCAAAAGGCTCCTGGTCCATAAGGGAGAGAAGGCTGAGGTAAAATGGACTGCTCAGTTTTGCCTGATCTAAATGCCCTGTGAATCACTAGCCCGTTCCTCCTCACAGACAAGCAGTCCTTTCAGTGGCAGCACAGGCTAATGTCAGCTTCCCTGTCCCTTACACTGATCTAGTTTTGCTACATCAGAGAGAAGCTACTGAACCCACCTGCAGCTAGAGTGTGTCAGTGTGAATAACCTAGTGAACTGTTTCGCTATTTGACTTAGATAATAGAAAGCCTGTTTTTAATTTCAGAAGAGAACTCCCTTTCATTCTATCCATGAACATATCATCTTAGTGTTCCTGGGAGCAATGGGAGGATTCTGTCTGGTGCTTTACTGAAATGCTGTCATGTTTATTAATATTTCCAATTTGGCCCAAGTCCCACAAACATCATTACACAGGCAAACAATAAACAATTGTGCATTTAGTAAATTTGACACCCACCACGAAGGACTGGTTATTGTGTCGTAGGATTAGCTACACATGCTGCCTCTGGCTGCATTCACAGCTCAGCAATACCAAGCCCCTATAAAAGCCTTGGAGACTCCCTGGGTGCTGCTCTATTACCCTGCCTGGCAGACAAATGTGTGCAGGGGGGATCAGTGTAAAGCATTGTGTGAACATGAAAGGAGAGGGGGGAAATGAACTGCTTGTCATGCCCCAAAATAGGAAGGATCCAAGCAATCAGTGCATCCCATCTGCCCCTGACATCCCAAGGTGCTCATTGAGATTCAGAGGGAAGCACAGCAGAGTGATGCTGGCCAAGGGCACCCTGGCTCAAAGATGTGGAGCTCTGAGCCAGCACCTGCTTCCCTTGGAGTCAGATCCAGCCAGCACCCATCACTGCCACCACGAAGACAGAAAAGCTCCTTCATGACACCAGAGGATGTCATCTGTGGGAGAAGAAGGGAACATTCAAGCACAGGGCTCTACATCAGGAACAGACCTATGAAAAAACGTGCCCAAAGCAAAGTCTGCGACTTTAGCATGCCACTCCCACTTCTTTTCACCCCCAAGATGCAGACAGGGATGAAGAGAAGGGGAGGAATTTCTGCCCACACTTCAGGATGAGGTCCTTGAGAGCAGAACAAGCAAAAGCCAAAAACAAACGCCCTTTCTGCTAAGGGGCTTTGCCTCTGCTTGCACATTGCAATGTAGTGGGACATTCCTGATCCCTGACTGCACGAGCTGAAACCCAGGACAAGTAGATCAGTGCCACTGCCACAATTTCCCATGGCACAGCCCTAACACTATCCTCAAGAGACAAGCCATCATGGTACCCCATGAATAGCTTCTTTATGCTGTCCCCACACTGCCCAGTCAGCCCACAGTGTGATGAGCCATTCTGGGGAGAAGTTTGTGCCTTTCCACTCTGCTGGCACAAGGCAAGGAGGGGCTGTTAGGTCCAGCACTGGCATAATTCACCATCACTGTGTTTCTGTTCCTGTTACTGTTAAATCACATCTCTTATGCACATAAAGAAAATTCTACCACTGGGAAAATACATATTTGGAATCAAGCAGGTGAACTGGATCCTTGGGATCACCTCTTTGGAGTGTCTTTCTGCTTGTTGTAATTTAGCATCTTTGGTAAAGACCAGCAATTTTATTCAGCTTTTTGCAGTCTGCATCTCATTTCCCAGTGAGATGTGCAGAAACGAGTTTGAGAGTCCTGAAAAGTAACATATTCCTCAAGCAACTAAGGCAGGAGTTTGTTACAAATTTCCACCTATCTAACAAGTATTGCACCCTGACTTGGCTGCCTTTGAAGGGAAGCCAATGCTTTGCAGGCTATGGAGGAGAGGGAGTTAAGGCACACCTGGAGTCAGACACGGGAGATGGGTGGACTTGGCACAACTCAGATACTAAACCTGGCTTCCAAATGCTGAAGATCTGGAGCTATGAAGCTGTACTGTAGCCCTGGTTCATGTCTGAGATGTTTTGGTTTCCCAGATGTTTCCCAGAAAACTCTCTGGGAAAAGAGTTTCAGAAAACCAAAGCAACAAACCAAGACACGAACCAGGGCTACACTGTACCACCCTGGTATCTCAGACTAAGCAAATAACCCCACTGAATTCTTCAGGAGATGCCCTTAGACCACCTTTGAGAGACATTTGAGAGGGTGACATGACATTGGTTAACTATTTCAAACCCTTCTGCTGTTTTCCTGTATGATGTCTAGCAAACAATTTGCTACTCTCCTTGCTCCTCTCAAGCACTGTGTGGCTGTGAGAGCATTTGGTGCTCCCCTCTGGAGGCTGTGATTCTTCATTCGATAGAGGCTGTAAACTGCAGTTTCCCTTTCTGAGGGCAAATACCAGTTACCTGCACAGGAAAGGGTGGAAAGGACCAGTCCTGACTAGCTAAATGCTTTGCACTGATGTTTCAGAGGTGCTTTGAGATAGCCTAGGGTATGCAAATGACCATTAGCCAGTAAAAATTTGCATGAGAATCAGATTGTTGTTCTTGCCTTGTTTGTTCATTTCATGACTAGTTTTTAAGTGAAGGATGCTTAGCTGGTCCATCAGTGCTCTTTGTTAAACAGAGCTTGTTACAATTTTTTCCTTCCCTGCCTTTGTCTAAACAAGGGTATAGATTACGAGCCAATTAACAAAAAGATCTGAGTGAGCACAAGTAGCAAGGCTGGGTACAATTTAGATGTTCTTTTCTGCTCTCTTCCCTAGCAAACCCTGGAGGCCAATTCCTGGAGACCAAGCAGCTGTTTAGGAAACCGAAGGTCAGGAGTGACAAAATCAGCCCATAACTCTGTCCCTGGTGGTTGGCATTCACACCACTGGCTGGGGAAAGAGCCAAGCATGTAAGGTATTTCAAGGAACCTCAATATTAATGTGTCTGGGCCTGACAGTGCATTAATAGTGCATTAACTCACCTAAACTCATCTAAGTTGCCAACTTTACTTTGGTTACTCATCACTCAGCTCTTTCTCCTCACCCGTCATTGTAGCGCTTGAGCACAGCCACAGCTGTGAACCAAAAGGTGTTGTTCCCACACAGAAACTTGATTTGCAGAATATCCAGACTCTTGGAAGTTGTAAATACTGGACAGCCAAGCATAAAGCCCTGTCATGTGATGAAGAGCCTACAAGAAAGCTGGAGAGGAACTTCTTTATAAGGGCACATAGGGAAATGGTTTTAAGCCAAAAGAGGAAAGATTTAGATTAGATATTAGGAAGAAATTCTTTATTCAGAGGATGGTGAGGCACTGGAACAGGTTGCCAAGAGGAGTGATGCTTGACCCACCCGTGGAAGCATTCAGGAACAGGTTGGATGTGGCCCTGAGCAACCTGGTCTAGTGGGAATTGTCCCTGCCCATGGGAGCAGAGGTGGTTCTAAGTGATCTGTGAGGTCCCTTCCAAACCAAACCATACCATCCTATGATTCTATGATTTCTTGACCAAGAGTTTTGAACAGCTTTGAATAGAGATTGAAGATAATATCTTGGTCCCACTGCCTCAGCCTTGGTGTACAGAGAAGTTGCACCCCCAAACTCTTTGCGGAGCCTCCTGGAAGTCATCTACCCCTGATGCAAACTCTTGAATTCTTTGCTGAATACATGCTTTGACAAATCCACTAGTGCAGCTGAGAATGTGCTAACACCTGATGTATTGCCCAGAAGCTCAGCTCTTAGCTAAATGGAAGGCTAGACACTTCCTCAGTTTATCTGGTTTTAACACAGAGAATGAGCAGCACAGCGCCTGAGCTTAAACAGGATGGGGTTTGTACAAGATAGCCATTGTGTGCATGAAAATAAATGAGCAGCATGACAACTTAATCCATTTGTGGTATTTCGTCTTGCCAGTGCTGGACACAAAATTTACGCTGAGGATCCACAGACACGTTGTTGCAGCAAAGATACTTTCCTGCAGTGAGAAAGCCTTGACTCCGGTGCCACTGTGTGCTCACACCAGCAGGGCTCTGGCACCCCTGCCTCCCATGGTGTTAGCAGCCTCCCTCAGCCCCACACCTCTGTGCTGGGTCCTGCAGCAAGTGCACCATCAACTCCACAGCATGGCCAGGAGGATCAGCCTGTCCTAGGCATCTGGCCCCAGTTACCAGGTGAGACTGGGTTTCAGGGCTTTGTTAACACCATTGTGTTATAATGTTAGTGTGTTGTCTGCCTTCGGATTCACAGTTGCTCGTTCCTTGTCCCTTTGTGCTTCAAGCTCCTCTTCTTTCCCACTTCTACTGCAGTAAACCCAAATCCTGGGTGCTTGTGGCTATTAAAATCCAGTCCCACACATGAATGACCCTTGGACTTCATTTTTGGAGGGTGAAAAACAAAATTGCACCCATATTTTTAGACACGTGCCATGTAAAGCCTTTGTAAATGCATTTTGGAGAGCATGAACAGCTTTCTGCTGGTTACAGTGTCACAGCATAGGCCCTGTGCACCCACCCTCAACCACAGTAGCTTTTTTCAGGGCCAAGTTTCCCCCATACAAACACACAGGACTGTTTCTGATGTCAGACCCTGACATCAGAAGCTTCAGAATTTTTTTCACCTTTACAGATAAGGGCCAAAGTCCCATACAAGATCGGCAGCTGTGCCAAGAACCAATCTGACATCTTCAAAAGCTTTAGCCTGGTCATGCTTTTCCTCTACAGCTGCCTTCTTCACTTGCTTTCCACCCTGCCTTCAAACTTCGAAGAGCAGCAATCTCTTCCAGATTTTGTTAAGGAGCTGTTGTCACTAAATACCAGAGGACTTTGTTTCCTTTGTTTTACTAGGTTCTGTTGTTATTACAACAGAAAACAAGACCAGTCTCTCTGCTTTTTTTTCTTTTTTTTTTAATTTTGTTTTTGTTTGTTTTTAAAAAAGCGTGCCAAATTTTGTATACCAAGTTCCAGTGAGGAGCAAACACTTACAGGAGTTGTAAAGACAGCCTGTTTCCAAAACAGCTTTTGCCATGGGTGCAGTCCTACAGCAACAGTGAAAGCAGTCTGAATGCCACTGCCTTCTCTGCTTGTCCAGCAATGTGCCAATTCTCTTCCTGGCTGAGCAGCCCATTTCACCTCAGTACTGGGTTTTACACCAACTTAAAATCATTATAACAAAATCACTCTGGACTTGCCACCTTTTTTTTTTTTTTCTTTTTAAGAAAGTAAATTGAATTGAAAACTGCCCATGAGAAGTTCAGTTCCAAGGGTAAGGAGGGTGAGGTAATAAAGACTTCTGCAAAAGCTCAAATCCATCATCCTCCAAAAGCTGTGGTGTGTATGGTAGCTGTGCCCTTTGCTCTGGCAGAGTTAAGGCAGAGCACTCATTCATCACTCACTGAGAGCAATTTCATGCTGGGAAATAGCCAGGGGAGTGGTGAATCACCCAGAACACAAGAATGTCACTCAGGCAACAAAGAGATGGAAAAAAAAAATAAGGCAGGTTTGAAAAATGAAGGAGGTTTTGCAAGTCACAAGTTTGTGGTCATCAAAGTCTTCCAGGAGAGACTAGGAATAAAATTGCTTCATGCACATTTTCAAATTGGCAGTATTACGTCTGAACTTGAGCTGGGGAGTCCTTTCAGAGTCAAGAGAAAGAAGAGTACACCAGTGAAGTGCAATTCACTTGTCTAATGTTAGAGGTGTGTTCCAGTTTGGTGTAACCCATATACAGAAATGCCTGTTTCTCTCCCTTGACTCTAGCTCATCTGTTGAATACCTACAACATATGTATCTAAAGGCCAGCAAATGAACTGCACCAGGCATTTCTAAAGAAGAACACCAGCTACCAAGTCACATAAGCTCTGTGCAGGTGTTACTTGGTGGCACCCTATTGCCACTGATAAGAGTAGTGGCACCATCCCCTTCCTTTGAAACATGGGATAAAAATGTATATTTATTTGAATGTGTAGAGACTACATTTTTAAAAAATTCTTTTTGGTAATTGCACCACATGTGTCTCATGAATCAATAAGCCACTGCTTTCTGTTGAGTCACGCCTGCAGACAAGAAGTGCTGGTGTGTTTGTCTCAACTGTATACAAACATTCGCTGGTTCCAGCCTCTCGTGTAATGAGGAGGCAGAAATACATCCCCCTGTATTATAAATAACACAGCTTACCACTTAACAAGGAGACAACAGACACCTTGCCTGAATGTTTCCCCTTGTGTCCTTCCCACAGCACCCCTGCACCACAGCCCCATCCCACCTCCCACCAAAGGCAGATTTTGTCCCTGTGCAGAGTGGGATTGAGCTCAGGCCCTGAGCAACCTGTGTTACTGTGAATGCTCGGTGGGTTTACTATACCCATGGCACAAACAGTTCCTTCTCTCCCTCCACAGGACACATAACGCCTCTGGAATTCAGCGAGGGAGACACAGGCACGGGGCAGTCTCGGCACAGCCAGGCACTGTGAGCAGGGACACATGTGCATGGCCACCCCTGCACAGCTCTGCCGAGGGTGGCACCGTGTCTTGGGTTATGGAACCAAAAAATGTGTATTCTATTTCATCTGCTGAAAGCAGCTGGGGCAATGTCCTTCTTTATCTCTTGTAACTCTGGAAGGAGGGGGGCAGGTGCCTTTTGATAATGGGCCAACTGTTAAAACCAGGTGGGGCAGTGTTTGTTATCTCTTTCACTGCCTGTCCTCCCTCCAGGGGAATATTTTCTGCTAATGGACCATTAAGACACCCCTAAAAGCACACATCCCCAAACTTACCCTCCCCAAAGTAGAACATCCACATTCCATCATCCATTGTGAGATGCTCCACCCAGTGGGGGGAGCCAACCATTCCTACCTAAATAAAAACTGAGACATAGGAACACGAGGTATCTGGCTTCACCCAATTCCCGGAGGAAGACTGGACCCTTCTCACCATCACTGGACCCTTGTTCTACAGGATCATCTCTATTCCAACAGAACCACATCTGCCATTCCAGGAGGACTCACTTTTGGACTACTTCCAACACCCTGACCAACAGGGTGTCAGGTTGTAGCTCTGACTCTGTCAGGGTTTTCCAGGATTGCTTGTTTGTTTGCTTGTTTGGTTGGGTGGTTTTGTTTTCTACCACATTTGTATTGTTAATATTGCTAGTAAAGAACTGTTATTCCTATTCCCAAATCTTTGCCTGAAAGCCCTTAATTGCAAAATTATAATTTGGAAGGGGTGAGGGGTTTACATTCTCCATTCTAAGGGAAACTCCAGCTTTCCCTGGCAGATACCTGTCTTTCCAAACCAAGACACACCGCTCCAGCAGCAGGGCCTGCCACTGCCCACACCTGCCAGCTGCCAGCCCTGCCCGCTGCAAACCACCCGAGGGACTGTGTTGCTACAGCATCGCTGCTGGCAAAAAATACAGGGGATTTGGTTAGAAAAAAAAAAAAAAAAGAGTGGTATAGGCTGCCAGTCCATGAATCTGCATGCTGCCAACATTAGTAAGGAGCAAGTTTGTCACTGCACTGTGGGAAAAGAGACTTCTGCAAGAAGGATGTCATGAGAGAAGTGGGAAGTTGCTTTGCCCAAATTGTGTTACACTTTATTTTTGTGTCTGTGCCTTCACTGTTTTGTTTTACACACTTGGCCCCTATGGCCACTGAACCCATGGGAAACAGAGCATCCCAAAGAAAGCAGCAACAGGAAAAATAGACGCCAAAAGCATAAGTGGCCCTAGAGGAAAATTGAGGATAGGGATACGCCACTGCCCTGGAAAGAAATAAATACCCTTGAAGGAGAGGAATGACACAAAGGCTGTGTTGTCTGAGTGTAAACAAGCTGACTTGGAGGGTATCTGCCCTGGTGTGGAGAAAGCGTAAATCCTGCCCCTCAACTTTTGCACAGCTGAGGACTCTCAAAGCTCCTACACCAGGAGCACACACTGGACACAGAGATAAAAGAGGTCTATGAATTCCATGTAGGCAGGCTAAACCTCCTTGGGAACTGACATGCTGAGTGGTTGCCCTCAGAGTGGTCAGAACTGGCACAGGGTTTCTTTGTGCTCCCCCCGCTCCGTGAACTTGATCCTGCTGGGATCCTGCTCTGGATGAATTCAGGAGGAGCAGCAAGGTTGTACAGGCCCCTGCCAGGAGTGCCAGTGCTGAGCTGTGCAGACCCAGCCCCTGGTCCTGCTGCCCAGGCAGCCAGTGGGAGCCCTGCCTCCAACACACCTTGGGTCTGCTGGGAAAGCTGAGCCTCTTGGCAAGCCACCTTGCACGCCTAGCTGAAAACAGCGCTGTTTTTGCCAAAACATACACTCAGAGCTTGGATTCAACAATGCTGCATCAGCAGCTCGTAATCAAGTTGACACGGGTTGATTGTTTATTGAAAGAGAAGGGGGAAATCGTGATTTGACCGGATTCAGTAAAAACCAAATAAGCCAGAGGAGAGGA
Source organism: Phylloscopus whistleri (assembly GCA_017589585.1). Classification (NCBI taxonomy): domain Eukaryota; kingdom Metazoa; phylum Chordata; class Aves; order Passeriformes; family Phylloscopidae; genus Phylloscopus; species Phylloscopus whistleri. The sequence continues at coordinate 820,388 of JADMLD010000177.1, forward strand.
GCTGGGTTTATTTGCACATGACAGGAAATCTTTTCAGTGGACTTGTGACAACCCAGACCTTGACTTGCTGTCTCCCCTGCATGCAGCCAGGATGGCGGGGTGGTCTGTGAACTTGGGACGGACCGGCGTGAAGTCTAAGCAGGATGCGAGGGAGGAGCAGAGCACTTATTTGTGCAGTGCAAGGCGTGTGTATGAGCTGTCAGCAGAGAAATGGGGAGAAAGAAAATATGGAGGGAGGAGAAGAGGAATGCTATAAAATGTAATATGTAAACTGCCAATCATGGCCGTGGCAGTTTGTGCTTGCGATATATGGCTTTCATCTTTGCTCTTTGCTTTGTATTCATTTCTTTCCTCTTTGGCACCAGCAAAGTCGATTCCCCCAGGGTAGAATTTATTGGCTTTCCAGCCTCCTCTGTTTACTGTCCTGGGTTCCTGGCTGAAGCCAAAGCAATGGGTTTTTATTTGCTTGTTTTCTTTCAGTTCGATTCTTGAGATCTGAACTTCTGCCTCCCAGACTGCCTGAGTCACTGCTGCCCTTTCATTCTCTTGCCCATAGCAGGGTCCTCTGCATGGGTCCCTCCTCTCCTGAGGGGCAGATGCCAGCATTGATGATGTGGGGACTTGTTTTCCAGAGCAGCTGAGCTATCAACCCTCTTGAGCACAGTGACTGAAAATCTCATGGCCTGTGACATCTGAATGTGACACAGGGGAAGGGCTGCTGCCCTCAAGCTTTCCACCTACAAGAATGCCCTGTAGTAGATGGGACCTCCTGGAGAAGAGCAGCACCTACTCTGATAAGTAGTGGAAACAGGCACCTGGTAATCATCCTGGAAGAAGTGTGGAAGAGGGGAATTACGTGCAGACTACGGCCCAAACCAGGAACCAGGACAGGCAAGCTGGGCTTCAGGGCAGGACTGGGAGGCATCCACACCCTGCCCCAGAGCAAAGGTGCCTCAGTCTGTGACAATGGCTTCCTCAGCAGTCCCCAGCATGGTCCTTCCTGGATTTTTATGTGCTTTCTTCAACTGTCTGCTCCTAGCATAAATACCAGGTTGCTTCAGGGCAGGGAGACAGCAGAGTCCAGGCCCTGGGGGTGGTTTGATCTCACTGTTGTGCCATTTCCAGCATGTGGCTCTGTGACACAAAGCCAAAGGTGGCTCTGAGGGCTTTTCATTTACCACAGTGGAATGTGTTCTTCACCTTATCGACTCAGCCTTGGGGGCTCCTCCTCAACCACGATTAGCTTAACACCTGCTGGCAGGCTGCATCTCCAAGTGCCTCCTGCATGATGTCACCCTTCACAGGTTTAGCTTTGAGCCAGGATGTACCCTGCCCTATTCTAGCACGATAGAGGCTGACCCTCCCAGAATGACGTGCAAGCCATCTCCCAGCTCCCTCCTGAGAGTGGGGCACAGGGGCTGTCATTGCTTCTCACTCCACAAGTGCATTGAGAAGCGACTAGTGGTGATTCAGACTGGAGCATTTCTGCAGTGGAGTCTGTCAGCCCCTCTCATCTCACAGCAAAAAGGATTTTTTGCACCTAGCTTCAGCCAGGAAAGCTTGGCCAGACCCCCAAGGAAGGAATATTGCATGGGGAGCTCCTAAGCCATCTTTCAGCCTGTGGCTGAAAGGCAGAGGAGAGAGCAGGAACCTGCGCAGGACTTGCCTTCAGCAGGCAAGGCTGCCTTGAAGGTCACCTCAAGCCCCCCTGTGCCCTGCCACCATGTTGGTATAAATCAAGCCAGTGGGTGTTTCTAGAGCCAAGATCAGTGTGGATCAAAGATTATTCCTCTCACGGCCATGGCAACATAAATTAAGTCATGTAGCAGAGGGCTAGGACAACTTTAATGCTAAGCTAGTACCTACCTGACAGAGAGCACTGAGCTGCAGCAACGAGGTCACAGTCAGCCATGTCACAGGCTCTCCGTGGCAGTGGAGTGGCCGTGGTCCACCCCAAGAGCTCTGGCTCAACACCTGCAGTCTGAAGCGCCAGTGGATTTTGCTCAGATATGGATATCCAGGAGCCTGAGCAGCCACCCCAAGGAGGTGATAAATTGCTCACAAAATGGCAACATCCCATGTAGATTTCAAACTAGCTGCTCTTAAACTCAAGCTCATTTTTCCCGGCTTAGTTAAAAAATTGGAAAAGCTCAAAACTGTTTGCGAAATCTGGGAGTAGCACAGTGTTGGTGCTGGGCTCTGGAAAGTGCTTTTTGGTTTGCTATTAATAGAACCTCTCCTCATTAAATTCATGGAAAATATCACTGAAAATGAAATAGCTTCATTTTTATCACATGATCTTTGGAGGGAAAACAGCTTCTTAGGTGCTGATGACATTTGACACTACTTGTTCTATACAGTTACCAAAACACTGCAAAACAGCTTTTCCCAAGGATATCACCTGACACAAGCCTTCAAGGCCTTGGCATCTGGATCTCAGTTCTGAAATAGGACTCCCCTCTGTGTTTTTTTGGTCAGCTTCTGCCACTGTCTTCCAGATGCCAGCTAAAGCCCGTGTGCTGCAAGGAAGGAGACAAACCTTTTTGGAACTTCTGTCCAAGTCTGTCAGATTAGTCACTTCTGGATCTATCATTTTGTGCCAGTGAGAAACATGCCTGTCCCTGGTAGGACCAACCCAAATGATGCAGGCAGGCAGCACAAAGAAATCAGGTAAAAGAATACTTTGCACTTATAAAAGAGGATCAGATGTTTTAAGGTGTCATACCTACCCCAAAAGCCAGAGTTTGGAAGAGTTAGTCGTCCAAAGGCCAAGTCAAACAGGACTCAATCAAAGCTGAGTGGCTGCCCAGGGACAGGCTGGGTTTGTGAATGACACTGGAGGTGGAGCCTCCCTGAGTCACCAGTTTGTCTTGTTTAACTTGGCCACAGCTATGGATAACCCCTTGTATCTTGGCTCTCTTCAGCAGTTTCACACCTTTAAACAACTGCCTTTCTTTCATTAACTCGTTCTCTTAACTTTGCTCCAGATTAAATGGTTTTGGTCTGCTACATTTTCTTTTCTTTCAGTTTCAGGCAAACCCATAAAGCGACAAGACTTTACTCACCGGCTTTCTACCTTGTGATGATTAAAGGCAGCAAAGCATCCTGGCACAATGCAAGCAGGAAAAATGTTTGCACTGAGAGCAGACACCTCATCCACTATTGTACCTTTGGTTTACAGCTCACATACCAGAACTTGCAGACATCTGGAAACCTGTGTTTTCCCAAATCTATTGCCAATATGCCTCAACACACCACAGGCATGTCCATACCCTCCATTTTCATCTGCACCACTCATGAGTAAGTGAAATCTCACACATCCCTTGGAATGGCAAAGCACACCACTCACCTTCCCCTTCACAGCTCCCTTTTAACAGAGAGACAGAACGTGCAGCAGGGATCACCACCCCAGCCCTGGATATGAACTCATAAATGTTCCTCAGCAGCAAAGCCCAGGCCTTCGAGCAAGACTTAGGGACTTTCTTCTGATCTCAGAGCATATTTTTAAGCAGTTTCTCAAGGACGTCTTTCCATTACGTTGCTGTTACCTCACCACACCACAGCTCCGTAGGCTGTGACTATGCCTGAGTGCATACTATGGTTTCCCAGCTCCAGGACCAAAGTAAAAGGAGCATGCCAGATTTTTAACACATTGTTAGCTCCTGGATCCCCTCCCTCACCACACCATTAAGGGCCTGCCTGTCTTCAGTGTGACTCCCAGTTTCTGCTTGTCCATGGTCCCTGTCCAGTGTGATGACCCTGACAGCTGCCAGGACAATGAGAGCATTGGGTATCTATACCCACATCCCTCTTCATCCTTGCAGACCCAGGGCAGGGGAGGAAATGAGATGCTCCCCCTCACCACTCGTGGTGTTGTTATCACAAGGCTGTGCCATCATGGCTATGTTATCCTGCCTGCCTGGGTAGAACTTGACTTTTGTTGGGAATCTGGCTCCTGAGGTAGAATGGCTAGGTAGCTGCCATGCATGGTAGGGCACAAAAGGCCTTGGCATTTCAGATGAGTAGCCTTCAGATTTCCCTGTGCAACTGCTTCATGTGCTTTGGAACTTCTAGAGAACTTATTCCTTTCATTAGAATGTGATCACAAAATTTTGTTAGCAAGCTGCCCCTTTAAGGTCACAGCAGGTATTTGTGTGCAGTATTTGGAGGTGTTTGGGGGTGTCTGTATATACTTATGCTATACTGCACACAGAAGTTATAATTAAAGCTGAGGAATTTTGTCCCTCAAGTTCTCTTTGCCAGTGGTGCTGCTCTGGATTTGAAACTGCCCTAATCAAGAAAAAATTAAGTCAGAAGTATAGGATGAATAATCATTTCTGGGCAAGCAGACCTGCAGAAGCACACAGAAAGAAAGCACACTCCTTACATCCACTGTTCCTGGCTACAGAGCCACAACAGGAGCAGCCAGGTTGGCTAGGCCACCTCTCACCACAGGCACCTAGCTGAAACTCATCAGTTACACAGCTGCTCCACATCTTGCCCACCTCCCAGTCCAGATGTTCAGGGCACCGGACACTTGGAGCACCCTCCCTGTAGGGCATTTCTGCTGCACGGTCAGGATGGAGCCCTCAAAAGCCTTTGGATGGAAGATATTTCAGGAAAATGAATAGAAATGGCAAAGAATATTTATTTGCTTGGTAGCCTTCGAGAATTTCTGAGAGGAACAAGATCCTGCTGTGTTAGGTGATGCACTTGAACAACAAACCAGCAATTTTCATTTTGCCCTTTCCCAGGAATGACAATTAGAGCAGGTCTTCCACAGTAATTTCCCTGCCTCATTTGAAATGCAGATATGTTGGCTTCTCTTTGCACTTAGCTTGGAAAATACTGTTTGTGTCTCTATTTCAATGATAATTTTGTCTATTTATGCCTCTACTTCGTATTCAATATAGAAAGAGAAAAAATCAGTCATTCTTTCTACCTATCAGACTGACTGCACTAAGATAAAATGTTGCACAAGTAAAGATATTAAAAATGATTGAACTTACTGCAGGAAAATAATTGCAGAATTCAACTGAGATTAATAGAACAAAACAAGCTTATCTGGGATTTCTTTCGCATTTTGTAGGAAAAGTAACTTATTTTTTATGATGTATGTGCTGTGATCTCAATGAACCTTTTTTCTGTATATGGAGTCCCATTTTTTTCAGCTGAGCACTGTGTTGCTTGGCATTCTTGGCCAAAAATACTTCTTCAGACATGATATGGAGAGAGAAGGGATGGAATGGCCTTTCTGTACAGCTAGATGGATGTTTTTGGCATTTCAATCTGAACACTAAATACCATAAATCATGTCAGCAATACAGCCAGGATCCAAACCCCAGATGCACTGAAGCCCTAGGCCCAAATATTAGCCAGCCTTTGAGAGTACTTCTGTGAGCTTATTTTGCTCTAAAGGACAATGGGTGAGAAGAAGTAGTGGATGGTGGGCATGGCCTAAGCATCAGAAGACTCAAAAACTCTAACATTTTTTTACTGACAAAGAAATAAGAGAAATAAGGCTGTTACACACAATATTTCATGTATTTAATCTCAAAGCTCACTACTCTCTGTCCCTCTGTGTTTCTGCCTGTATCACTGAACCCACGGGACACTTGAGCTCAACTAGTCCCAGGTCTTAGAGTTCTTAATTTTCTATGTTTTTTGTGGAAACAAATGACTGGATGGAAGGACTCAAAGTGCTGCCTAGTTAGAGGGTAAAGGCTGCAGCCTGAGGTGGACACTGATATTCACTCTTTGCTATTTGCAGCTGAAAGATTCAAAGGGTCATTCCTTACCCTTGAGAAGAGGAATTTAGATGGAAACAGTAGAACCTGTTAAACCACTGTATTTTGAAAGTGTCTGCCATAGGGAAGGTGCCAAGAGACAGCAGGCGTTCTTGCATCACAAGCACTGGGACAGCAGTATTAAGATAGCCTTGTTTTTGTACACTGCTCCTGTCAGATTCATTAACCCAGTATTTATGTGTAAGCATTGATTTGCACAGCAGAGTCACTACAGCACCTTTGCTGAAGCTGCTGCTCTGCTGCACCAAGCTATGCACTCTCCAGGACATACCAAGAGGTTTCTCAAATACCTTCCAGTCCCACCCCAGACACATGTACAGTCACACTTCAGAGCATATGAGCCATATCTGCAGGATTTTCAATCCACAATTTATGTTTCCTTTTACTAAGTGCTAGAAGGAATATTTAAAAAGCACTGAATGGCCTAATGAAATGGAGGTCTGAGTTTTCAAGAAGACACTAGAGCTATCACAACCTTAACTATAATTGCATTAATAGCAATTGGATGCTTAAACCTGCTGTAGTTAACTAATTGCAAACCTTGTTTCCCCTTTAAAGAAAATTGGGGGATTTTAAGGCTTCCTGAAGGGCTGTCAGTTCAACTCAACATCTGCATTTCTTTCCTTAATTCCAAAAAAGCAAGTTGACTTTATTAATATCTCAGCTGAGGGAACAGGGCGTTCACTCAGTGGTGGAGGAACATGGGCTGTCTCAAATCTCTCTGAATCTCAGCAAGAGGCAGAAAGGGCAGACTGAGATGCAATGTTATCTCCTCCTTTGTCGTCTTCTTCCTCCTTTTTTTCTCATTTGCTTAGTCCCTCCTGAAGCTGACTGGCTCTCACAGGGTTGCTGGGACTCCCTCTGTATTCAAATAGAAATATTCATATATATATTTGTATACATGTGTGTATGTGTGTGTGTGTATGCATATGCACATACCTCTTCCTGCCATGGTCCTGCTGCTGCAGTAGAACCAGTGTCAAACTCCCCCTTATTCTCAGGTGAGAGAAGCTTACTGAAAACAGTGGACATTGCACCAGAAGTTTTTGTCTGCATGTTAAAAAATAGTTTTGTGCCCAAAGTTGTACCCTCCTACCATTGCTGCCTATGCAATTCCCTTATTCCCCCCACCCTGCAACAAATCACATGGAATGACACTTCAGAGCATGAAGTTCATCTCCCTCTCAGCCTGGGCTATACCAAGTATCTCCCCTCAAGAACCTCTCCCCAGAGCTGTGGTTTTTAGGGTGCCCAGGCATACATTTCTGAGGTTTTCAGACGAATTGCCCTCTAATGCAGCGACGCAGATAAAAGGAAATAGTGGTGGGATACAGATCTTCCTTATTGAAGACAGACCCAGTCTTCAGATCCTTTAATGCATTTCAGCATTATTTACTCTGACATGACACAACCTGCCAAGGTAAGATATTTTCAGTGAGCTGAGATATGCATTACCTCCAGAGGACTTTGCACCTACCTGGAATTTGCCTTTTCTGACATTTTAAAGCATCCAGGTAACATTATTTTTCACATACCTTCACTTTTTGAGCTCTGGTTGGGGCTAGAACTACAATCTGAAATGCATCAGAAAAATTCAGTCACTTTGTTTATATGAGATTCACAGTCCATATTTTCAGACCAAAGGAGGGCAGGTAATTTTGCTACATTGTTTTCCTGAAGAAAATTGAATATCCATAGGGAGTCAGAATCAGTTTTGAGAGCAAAAATAAAAACAACAGAATATTAAGAAGTAGACAATAAATCTCAGTAGGAGCTCAGAATCCATTTCTTTTCTGAAGATTTCCGTACAAACTTTGTAAAATGGCAGCTGTCCTGCAGCCAAGTCAGTCACCTTGAAAATTTCTGGGTTCAGCGCATAAGGATTGAACTGTTGTATTTGCTGTCAGCTCTCATAAACAACTGATGGTTTTCAGAAGGTCTCCAACAACGGGACTGATCCTCATCTGATGAAAATTAAATTCTGGGCAGTGAAACCTAGTCAGTGTATTACATCTGAGGGTCTAGCTCATTGCCCTCGTGCCAATTACTGCATAAATGTGCCTTCAGATAAACAGAAGCTTTTGTTAAAAATATAACTGGAGAGATAGAAATAAATGGGCAATATTTTTAAACTAATTTACTCTTTTCTTTCAGTAAATACTGTTGGAGGAAATGACACTGCATTTGCCAAGATGGCTGTCTTTGTATAAGACTTTGCTGTGTCGCATTAGTAACACCTGAATATTTCTTTGTAATCATGGAATCAAACTGTTTGATTAATAGTGAACCAAGTGCTTCACTCAAAACCTATGTTCTGGACATGGGTCTCACCACTTCTTGTATGAGTTCTACTGCTCAGTAGGCAGCCTCCATTCAGCCTGTAGTTGAAAACCAATCCTACTGGCTAAATTATCTCCTCCTTTTTGTCCAGATAGAGAGGTTAAAAATGACCCCTTTGATTTCCTAAGGCTTCTTCTGATTTTTTCTGCAAGGCTTTTTTCTTTGTTTGAGAGGGAAGGAGGAAGAAAAAGGGAATAGAGAATAAAAAGCTCGAGGAATGCAGACATGTAATAATGCAACCATTTCCTTGCTAGGAGGCTTTTTTAAATCTCCCTGACTCCTTCAAAAGAGCAATTCATTTCTACTTCTGTTGGGAAGAGAAGCTGAATTTCGGTTTCAGAAAAGCCAGGCATTGTTTGTGCAAGCTGTTTCTTCCCTGGCTCAGTATAAGAGGCACCAACACCCTCGTGCCCACAGAGGCAGCCAGGCTGTCCCTGCCACCAGGTGCCACCTGCCAGGCAACAGCTCTCTGTCCCCCTCCAGCCATCTCACTGCGTGGGCTCAGAACACACAGTAAAGGTTTGAATTTATAGATTTCTGGGATAGAGACAGAAAGTGCTGCCTAGTGAGCCACTCCATGCACCAGAGATTGAATTAAAAAAAAAAAAAAAAAGAAAAAAAGAAAGAAATACACATTACATTCCTGCTTACTTGCAATCTCACCCCATACTGTGCTGCTTTTGAATTAAGCACGTCTCTGAGAGGCAACTGTCCTATTAGCATAACATATAGCATTAAAACATGGGGCTCTTCCCAGGGAATGCCTTATTGTGTGCATGCTTCATTTTTAATATTCATGGCCAGCTCTGTTTAGAACATCCTTTTGACAGAGGAGAGGCGCCTGAGATAAGCCGTTGGGATAGTGGTTGTCCTGGAAACAGCAAGATCCACTTATTTTTAGCACTGAAGTCATCCAGTTAAACAAACTACATTACGGGGACATTGTGATTATGACACAAGAATAAAAAGATGTGTGGTGTATTTCCAGTCCCTGCGACGATGTGACGCCTTGCCTTCAGCTGCTGGTCCTGGCTGCCAGCAGCCTGGCCCGTGTGCTGGCAGAGCACAACGTGCCCTGTCCTTCTGGAAGATGGCAGAAGCCCAGGAATGGCCCAAGCAGGGTGGAGGGGACAGCATGGTGTGTGTCTCCCCTCTGCCAGGCTGCAGACGCTGCTCTCAGTAAGTAAGGAGGATCCCCCTCAAAAGTATAGCACAAAACAAACAAAGGTACACCTTTTCAGGGAGGCATGCTACCAGGAATGTACAGATCAGATGGAGATAGTCCATGAAATACGGGCAAACCAGAGCAGAAACAGGGAGCTGAAGATTTTCTCCTCATCCTCGCTGGCTAGTGCTGATGGTCTCCAGTTGCTGGTGTGCACCACCCTAGTGACCCCAGAAAGTCTAGGAGCTCCACCCAGAAGGTCACGCCCAAGCCCAAAGGCTAAACCACAGGCACAAGAACTACACCAAAAATGTATTTCCATCAAAAAGTTTCCTTCCCACCTTTGTTGGGGCAGGCCTGAATTGTAACAAGCAGCACCCTGCTGCTGACAGTTTGATCCTTATCCTTCAGGATGCACAGCAAAGCCACAGGTGTATGAAACCAGAACAAGCAATGAAAGTTAACAGCAGCTTTTCCAAAGCTAATTAGGAAAAAAAATCTTTGGGCCGCAACAAAGCTTCAGTTTAAAAGCAGTTCTTGCTTTATCTAAGCCAGTTTGGTAGTTCCCATTTCTTAGAGCACATGAAGAAGGTCTGACATGAGATGAGACCTCCTAGTTCCACCAAAAGCAGTGGGATTTTTACTACCATAGAAGTCTACTTGTCAGAATTTGCAAACTATTATGCCCAGCTAGGTAGTGGTGTTTGGATATTAAAGCACAGCTTTGACTCCTTTTGACACAGTGCATCCAAAGTTTCAGGGGCGGTTCTACCGCCCCCTCCCTGCATAGGTTTTGGTGACATTTAGCAAAGCCCAGAGGATGTAACAGAAACAGAAGAGCAAATTGGGACAGCCACATCCAAAGCTATCAGGTAGTGGTGGTCCACACCTCCCAGACAACACCCAACGACTCAAGTGTTGCCTGAAACTTTGTGTCCCTGAAAGAGAAAGAAAAGAGGAGGGGGTAGAACAGGAATAAAAAGTAAGGTTCAAAAAGCCAAGGGAATTAAAGGAAATTGGAATGCACCTTGAGACAAGTTTCTCCTTGACATGGGGAAAAGGGTAACTCCAAGCTGAAGGAAGCACATGCGGAAAAGCATAAAGACAGGAGAAGATCTGGAGCCACAGAGCACACCTGTATGGGGGAATCTCTAGGTAGAAAAAAGGATTACGAGAAGGCTTCGATACAAGCAGCAAACCCGGCCGCTAGGTTCTGTAGCATCTACAGTTCTGCAGGTTCCAACTCCTTGAAGCTGTCCAGAGTCCCTACCCCTTGTCAATGACAAGACTTTTTCTTAGACCAGAGTGGAATTTGGGTGTGGAGGTGTTGAGAGACAGAAAACCCAAACCCAGTGCTCTTCCAGATAACATCTCTCAGCCTTTCCTGCGCAGAATACAGAGTTTCAAGTAAAAACACCCAAGAAAGATGGGCATAGCCGCTCCCTGTGGGTAAATCTGGAAGGATTCAAAGCTTTGCTGTGGTTGTTGTATCATAAAAAACAAAGCACATACCTGAAGTTCATCCTAACCTATTCATGGCTGTGGAAAAATGACTCACTGGAAGTTCAGTGTCTTCCTGGCACCAGTTAAAGTGGCTATTATAAATTCATCCAGGCAGAGTTACTGTTCTTGGAGCAGCTATTCTAACACGAGCTTCTCTCTCTGCTTCCAAGTAACAGCTCACTCCCAAAATAATTTTGGAGAAAAATCTTTGCTTCCATCTTCAGCATGTGCTGCCATTGTACTGTTGGTCCTTCACTGGTGGGAAATGAGGTGGCCTCCTGTAAGCAGAGACAGCTGGTGAGGAGGGGGAGAGAGACACAAGGTTTTCTGATCACTGCATACAGTTCCTGAGGGACTCCGACAACACCTCTTGACACACAGCACTGCCGTCTTTGGTATTGATGATGCCAGCAGGGATTAGAGTTCGCATTCATCATAGTGTTAATGCTGTAGAAAATGAGATCCTAATGCTTTCATTTATTTGGCTCTAGCTTTTGTAAGACGTTTTTGCTGCAGTAATGAACTGGCCATTGTGTGGCTCTGCTATCAGCGGGATGGGCTGCCAATGGCTCGGTGGCATGCTGTGACAGTAAGGCTCAGCAGTGGCTCTCCTTGGGCTGAAGGAGGTTGTCTGTCATTCTGCCCGGAGGAGGTCACCAAATCCTCTCCGTGCTCCAAGTGGATGCAGGCATTTAGCACTGCTTGGTTACCTCCCAGGAGAGGGGTCACAGACCTACCCCATCACTCACGTGCATATGCTGCCTGAAAATGAGTGCGTATATTATGACACTGCAGTAAGAACAGCAGCCCATGAGTTCCTGCAGTCTTGCTGAGGGCATGGCTGGAGCTCTTGGTGCAGGTATGAAAGACTCAGTGTTCACAACTTCACGTGAATCCAGCAACTATCTCCCCACCAGCTCTGACTTCCTCAGGTACCTTCAAATGCCTCTGGGCCAAGAATTCCCCCTCCTTGTCACCCGCAGGAATGTGCTTCTGGGCATAAAAGGTATTAAGCAAAGCCAAACCACAGCTCTGGTATCTCATTTTGCGGCTACAACTATTTGTTATGAGTGGGTTTGTTTTTTTTTTTTCCTTTTTTTTCTCCATTAAAAATGGTGCTTATTTTAAAACAACACTTTCTGGGTAAATCCTCTCTCCCCAGTTTTTAGGTGCTTTCTCCCACTAAAAAATTCTTATTTTGCACCCTTTGTGCTTTCTTTTTCCCCTTGTGTCACTTACCTATTTTTTCACTCTGCCACACGGAGCTGAGGGAACGAAAAAGAGGGAAATAAACACAAAAATAAGGGGAAAACACCCTTTCCAGTATTTTTATTAATTTGAACTTGCCCAATATATTTAATTATTTTTATTAATCAAACCCCTGACATTATGTACTTAAAGCTGTTTCATTTTTTAAAGCTATTTCTCATATGCTACTCCCTTCCTATTTTCACAGCTTTAGCTCAAAACTGACTGCCTTGGCAGAGATCTTTGCTGGGCTCTGGCTCATCAGTCAGGGGCAGCAGCACTGAGGCCAGCAGACCACCCTGTGTTCAACACCATGCCCAGGTGCTGCCATGCTCACCAGGGCTTTTTCAGCTCCCAAAGGTCCTGCCAAAGGGTGGTAACTGTCAGCCATGAGTAGCCACAGCTGGAAGTTCAGTGCCTGACCTGTAAGTTGCTGGTCAATCCATTAAGTTTTGTTTTCTTCCTACAATCATTTTTTTTAATATCTCAGCTTTTGAGTGAAGGTGACTATGTTAGTGCTAACGCACAAATAGAAGGATGAGTAAAGAGCTAAATTTACCTTTTTTTGTGTACTTGGGCAAGGGGAGGGAACACTGTGGAGCACAGAGGCCTCTGTTACCAGGCCAACCCTAACCCTAACCTAACCCCATTTACCTAGAAACAAACAAGCAAACAGCACAGGGCAAGAAGGAAGGATTCTTTCCAATGGTATTTTGCATTTTCATGTGGTGAGTCAGAGATAAAATCATCTGGAGGGGAGCACACAAGTTCTTTCAAATCTCTCTTTTGAGGAGCTTTCTCCAGAAGCCTTGATTTTATTCCACTCCTGGTATTTCCAACAGGAGTGCACAGTACAGTCATGTCCTGCATGCTTTGATAACTGGAGGTGAGGTGAGGTGAGAAAGGTAAACCACGTGCCCACATGGACCCTTTGATGGCTGGGATATTGCCACATTACCTCGGGAAGGCAGCCTCCTTGCTGATGAAAATCTGCTCTGCTTCAAAGGACCTCTGCTGCTTTCCATTACCCAGAGCACAGGCCAGCCAGATTAGGATGAGGAGAAAATCCTGATATCCACAACACCAAGAGCATCCCACCCAGGCACACACACACTGCCAGCCCGAGGCACAGGAGCCTGGAAAGTGGGGATGCCTGCCTTGCACCCTGCAAGCAGCCACCTGGATGCCCTTCCAGTCCTTGGCTGAGGTGGGAACAGGAGGGTTACTGGCTCCAGCCCCCAGGTGACAGTGCTGCAGTGAGCTGCCTTCAGGTGCAGGGAAATTTGCCATCCCACAAGAAAACAAACACAAAAAATCTGAGCCACCACTTCAGCAGCCCTTGCACAATGGAGCTACCCCAACCATATGGAAGAAATTATTCTTTCCTGCCAAGAACAGTCCAAAAGACATGGATCTTTCTGTGGGCCGAAATGAAAACTTTTGTCTGATTTTCGTTATATTTTAATAATAGACTTCAAAAAATGCAAGGCACTTCCCTCCTTGCTGATGTTTCCTTTCTACATTTAAGTAGAACTAAAGTCTGCTGATGCTAACTGTATGTAGGAAGCGAAATGCATCCTCCCTTCCCCAAAAACGGCTCCTATTCATTTTGTAGGCCAAAAGCTGTACTCTGAGCAACTCAGGTTAACTTCCCTTAATCCTCACATTCCAGAGTGAGTTTACAATTAGAGTAAGATGGGGGTAAAACAAATAAAAAAGCCAGCTAAAAGCTATCAAATACATACGTGTGCATTCGTGTGGGTGTGTCTGTAGCTGTATAAATCTCTGTAAAAGATACCATTTTTCAGATTACCCAGAAACTGGTCAAATGCCTGGAAAATATTCTTTCCAAGTTTTCAGACTGGCCTCTGAAACTGCACAAACAAATTTTGTCCCATTGGAGTTGGTGGAATAATTTGTGTTTGGCTTGGAATCGGTCTGCTGTATACACACGAACTCGTACGTGCAGATACTTGTCTGAGTCTGTGAGCCAGGTAGATATCTGTGCAAATTTCTTTTTTTTGCGTGCAGCCTTGTCCAGCTGGCCCATAGCATTTGTGTAGGCTGTACAGGCAGACATAATTGCTGTATGTGCTCTTGCCTTTCCTGCCCCATTTAGCCAAAAATTCACTTTTTCAGGCATGCTGGACTCTACTCCTCTCACGAGATTAAAGCATGCAGTCACATCATCTGGATTCATCACAGGAGGGTGACAGCAGCCAAGTGTTTGCCCCTAAGGGCCCAGTCCTACTCCAAATTGTGCTTAGGGCTGGTTTCAGGGATAAGCTCTCAGGGCAATTGCATGGAGCCTTAGGACTTGCAGGGTCTCACGGGGAATAAGGCAGGGAGCAGCCACACCAGTCAAAATGAGGGCTAAAACAGGACTGCCCAGGATCACCCAAGACACTGTTTTCACCTTGTTACTCCCTATTAATTGCCCTGAGGTCAAACAGCCTGAAATATCAGGCAGTGATTTAGGGAAGAACTTGCTCTGTAAATGGGTCTGGGCCTTTGTTGGCCCCCTAAAGCTCAGTCATGCACCGATACATCTCAGGAGGCTCACTGTGTGATCCAGAGTATCTCCAAGGGCACTGACCTGCCAGAGCTTCTTCAGGAGTGCTGCTGTTCTAACTGCATGTTAAACAGCATGGAAATGGGAGGGTTTGCAGGGAAGAAAGAGATAATAAAATGTACAAGCATAAACAACGTCCTTTTGGGGAAAACTGTGAGGGCCCAGCTGCTGATGGGACAAAAGAGGAGGGAACAGCAGGCAAAGATTATCACACACTAATCGGGGGAGGGTATAAAGGAAGCAAACCCTGTAAAATTATAACACACTCACAAGAGACATTTGTTCGACTTCCATTTTAAGTGGCTAAATTTTACCTGCTGTCTTTTTCTGGCTTCTTGTTAACTGCTGTGACACCGATTGATGGAGACGCAGAGGATTAACTTGGAGACAACCCATTGCAAACTTCAGCCTCTCTCTAGCCATTTAAGCAGATAACTGTTTTTATGTGGGGCAACTGGTGGGGAAAATGTGTCAACATTTTCTTTCCTGCTTCCTTTGAGTGGTAAGATGAGAAGCAAGAACACTTCAGACCCTGAGAGCTCAGCTTCCCTTCCCCCTGCACCAGCGTTTCCTGGGTCACCCCCACAAAAGCCAAAAGCTCTTGCCAGGGAGCAGCAGGAAACCAGAGGCATCTCCCAGAGTCACAAAAGCTGATTCTTACCTGCCTCAGGGCAAAGAGGGAGGAGAATTGAAGCAATTCGATCCCCTCTGCTGTCCAAAACAGGCAGCTGAGTGCTTTATGTGGCAGCTAGCTCCTTGGATTTATATAGTATGCATAGTGAGAAAATATGTTAGTCCCATTTGCTTAACTGGGCTTTGCCACACTGTGAGTGTGGCTACCTGGCAACAAGTAAATCTCCCCAGATCCCATGCAAAATGAAACATAAGCTCTGGGATACAGTCTGGAGCATGTTTGGAGAGCAGGGCAAAGATCAATGTTCTTAAATGATCTAAAATGCCACTCAGCAACCTAGAAAGCTTTTCCCTGTGTCACCAGGAGCAAACCCACTTGCTCCCTTCAGACCCCTGCAGAAAGCAGCCGATTGTCTTAACACAGATTTTGTCAGGAACCTGGCTGTGCCACCAAGGCATGGCAGCCAACAAAACCTGGTGCTCTGCACATGCAGAAGGACAGCAAGGGGTGGGACATCCTTTCTGGCCAGACCAGAGCTCTGCAGCAAAGCTTCCAGGCCTGCCAGCACTGAGAAGGGTCAGGGCAGGTCGGGTACACACCAGAGCTGCCCCTGGAGAAAGGCTGGGGGTGCAGAAACCGGCAATAGCCCTTGGGCTCCTGGTAGTTCCCAACATCTTCAGTGCTACAGCAACCAAAGGAGTGAAGAGCACCCCGAGAATCCTTGTGTCAGGAAGAAGGAAGGGGTGGTTGAGGTTTCCCACACCCCATCTAGTGGCCAGAGCAGCTGTCTTAACCCTGCTTTTGCTCCCCACACAAGGGAACAGGGTGAGGAGGTGAAAAGGTCCAGTTGAACTGATGTGAGAAGCCAGTCTGGAGAGGCAGCAAAAACTGCAACAAAAGAGGGTCAAAATCCAGATTTGAACCATCTCCACTGTCCTTTTAACATTTAAAGCAAGAGAATGGAGCAACTTCACCCTCTGTGTGTCCAGCCTGCTGCCCTGTTGGCTCGTGGTTTGGCAAGTCCAGTGACTCAGTAATCTGTTTGCCATGCATTTTTTTTTAACCAGGAACATAATTTAATTCCCTTTAAGGAGATCAAAACCAGGAAACATTTAAGTAGGACTTTCTGCTCAGTGTGAAATACAAATTCTTTTCATCATGGAAAGCAAACTGAGCTTAAACAATAGTAAATGAAGCTGGTTATGCAATGAAGTTGTAGGGAGATCAAAGCTGATTTTGGTTTTTAATTAAGATAACAAGGTACCTGGATTAAGGAAGCCAGTGGTAACCCAGCTCCTAGCTACTTAAAGAAACACAAACACTTCCCCATTAACTTGGTGCATACACACAAAAAAAAAAGTGAGGCAGCAGAAGAATTTGCCTGTAGTTACAGTCAGGAATTGAAACTGGGGAAAATCTTATTTGAATTTATTTATGTTAGATACCATTTCTTCAAGAAGGAAGAGGATCTCAGTAATTCTACTAAATATTACCCCCCTCTGCCATCCGTGTCTTTTGTTCACTTCTGCCACATATCCCTTAAATACATGTCTTTAATGTATTGCTGGGTTGTCTGTCTACTCAAAACCCTGCTGTTCCTTTTCCACCCATGGGGCTGTCTAAAATCCACAATCTTTTAGGTAGTTCCAGTCAGGAAGAAAAGTCAGTGCAGGGCTTAGGTAGTTTCTTGCAAGCAGCTTTGTTTATTTACAAAGGCGAAACAAAGTCCTGTGTTACACAGCAGGAGTCAAGCCACAGGAGAGGGTTTCTCTGTTCCCAACTTCCCCAGCTGTTTTGGCCAAGCCCCCCACCCAAAAGCCCCCTCTCTCTGGGCTCTTCCCAGGGCCACACACTGTGCTTGCTCAGGCGTCTGCCTCTGTCTGGTCCTGCGCCCGCTCCACACTTCTTCTCCTGAGCTGCCTGGCTTCACAACCACATTCACCTCTTCCCAAAACAGCTCCATGCCAAAGTTCCCCTTCCCAGAGCCTTCATGTTCCTGAGGAAAACAAACGAGCCCATGGTTTGGGCAGAGACCTCTGTGCAGCGTGGAGGTTTTGAGATAGCCATTCTTTTGCTGCCTGCTTTCCCAAGCTGATTGTGGGGGCTTTTTAAAGGAAAAATTTGAGAATAGGGGTTAATCTGGGGTCTACCTTATTAGTAAAGCCATAAAGCCTTTCAGGAAAACCCTACAGAGCAGGCTGGGGCTGAAGCCAGTAGGTTTCTGTAGAGGTTCAGAATATTTATAGGAACATGTCAGGAATGAGTATTGCTGTGTGGTTGTCGGAGACAGAAGATAGTTTGGCTTGGCTAACACCACAGGACTGCTGGAGAGTTTTATCTCTCCTGCAAGGTTGCGTGCACCACCCATATATTTCAGTAGTGGGTGTACCACCCCTAAGAGCCTTGAAGTGGTGGTTCATTAAGCTGGCAGGAATGTTATCATTTTCCATAAAATTTGATAGGATTTTCCAGAACCTGTGATCCTTCAGTGTAATACATTCTTGGCTATCAACAGCCATCTCAGGCCCCATGAGAATGCTCTCCAGAAACTATGGAAAGGTTTTTAACATGCATTTTTATTTATGGCAATGTCAAGTTCCTCCCACAGTGTGATTGGGGTAGGGATTCAGAATATTTTTCTGGGCTTCATTTAATTTCCATGCTCCTTTTCCCAACTGCTTTTGAAATCATATTGTTTACTCAGTCTTAAGTGCAGTTTAGCCCATACTTATACTACCACATGACACAGACTCACAGGGAGGGGACTGTTGTCAGAGAAAAACTGCTTCAGAGCTTGAATGCATATGTCCTCTCTTTGATTAATTAAGCTACATTATTTGTTGAAAAGTAAGGCTTGTCCCTCTTAAACCAACTTGTAGCTCTTTAACAGAAAGACAGGATTGTCACATCCCTACAGCTTGGTCTGCAACGATACTCCAACCTCTGTCATTGCATAAAGGTACTCCTGTGTGTCTGCTTTGCCCATCCTTGGTGGAAATACTGAATGTTTTTTAGTGCAGGACTTCGCTGCAAAGGAAACCAGGCCATCTGTTTCTGCCCTGTCTTGGGAAGAGTTCTTATCTTCCATCTTTCAAATTCCATTCAGTCTATTTGAGAGAACACGGTGCTTATTCACAGTCTGATTTGTAGTCTGGCTAAGTTAGTGGGAGCCTTGCAGTGAGCTTGGGATCTGGTACTTACAGACCCAGCAGCAGCAACTGATGACTGAAGTTTCCTGTTTGATCCCAGACAATTGGCAGAGGCAGGCCAACCCTCCCCATGCTTCATTGTTCATCTGTGAATACCTCCTTTCACCTTGAGAGGACACATCACTCTATAAACTTTCTAGGACTTCAACCCTTCTGCTGAGTCTTGGTAAAAAGTGGGTGCAGTGCTGGTTTATCATCTCAAGTTAGGTATGGAGATCTCCTGAAATACCGTTCTCAACACTATCTCGAGACGCAGACCCTTTCCTCACATCCTGAAGGGAGTCTTTGGGAAGTTAATCAGTGTCATAGCTTAGAAACTTAGAAAGCAGTTTGATGTCCTTTCACTGAAAAGAATATTTTTTCCCTCTCCATTTTTTGAGCCTGGCAATGTATTTATTTCCTGCACTACCAACTGGCAGGTTCACTCCAGCCTCTGCATTGGGTGACATAATCACCTACACCCAAACAGGCAATGTGTCCCTCACCTCACAGCCAGCAGGCACTGACTTTGAACCACTGGCCCAAGGATTTCTATCTCACTCTCATTTCTTTGAATCGTCTATGCATGCTTCTTCTGCCCCTTACTAATGAAATTTTGCTTTTTATTACTACAAAGCATTCATACTGGAAAAAAACCCCTCAAAATAAAGAGATGAAAACATCACAGTCAAACAAGAGAGATGTTTTTAAACATCCCCAAAGCAACATCTTTGTGTTGAAGAATAACAGGACTTCCAGCAACGCGAGTGTCTTTGTGCAGAGTCTCGTGAATAACCAAATCACAGATCAATACAGGCCACAGTGTGCATTACTCATTAGCATGCTGGGAGCTGGGAGCTCAGAGATGATATCAAACACCAGCCCCCACATCCCCTGAACAGAGCCTACTGATAGGGCAGTGTGTGCTGCCAACAGTGAGTCATTCATCACTCGGTCCTGGTTTCACAACAGCATGATTCAGTGTTTGTAAAGGAAAGTCCTGACTGCAAACATTGCCCTCATTCATCCACTGTTAGCTTCCTTGCAACATACAGCCGAGATTGTGCTCCGTTTGATATTTGCCAAGACAGTAAATCATTGGAGGCTGAGCATCCCCTGGTAATCCTGAGATATGTGGAAAACAAGAGTAGTTGGGGGGGGGATTGTGCAGTAAAACCACTGCCCTTGCTCTGTTGGACCCTCACCCCCTCCACGCTGCCTCCAAGTCAGCCGCAGTGGAGAGCTACAGTTGAGTGCTGCTCTTGCTAAAGCCTGGCATGAAACTGAAACAAACGTTTTAAGCCAATAAGATGAATTTTCTAACTGCCATTCCTACAGGTTCAGCCTATGGATAGGGAAGAAATTAGGCAATGCCATGCCCTTCCTGTCTTCAGTTTCCATCAGCTGCCATGCTGGGCCTGCAGACTGACAGTTTTGCTGATAAGGCAGAAAACAGAGTGAACTCACCTTCCTTTACCCTAACCACATTAGCTTCCTCTTGCCAGCAAGACCGAAAAACTCGTTTTTGTCAGTCAATGCAATGCAATCTGCTCAGAATACAGATATGCTGATCAAAGAGAGACCTCTATAAGAGAGGAAGGTCAGCTCTACAGGATCAGCACAGTTGGTGTGGTTAGGCTGTGCTTAAACTGACATGAGATGTAGGAAACCAAAAAGGGATAGGGAGATGCAGACAGGTCTTTCTCCCATGCATGGTTCATTAGGCAGAGGGAAAATTTAGCCCCTAATCAGTTTGCTGATCCTCCTTAAGACCATCTACTTCTCTGCTTGTAATTTTCCAGTAATTTTCTGTAATTTTGCCTGTTGGCTTTCCTACAGACACCAGTGTGGGAAGCAAAGCAATTAAAGTAAGCATGGCATCATCTCATCCAGTCTTCTCCTCATCCAAATCCTAGATTTGATTTGAAGAGTAGTTTGAAAATCCAAGTAAACTGTTTTCTAATAAGTAAGTAATTAATGAAGGTACTTTCTATTTTTCTTATTTTCCCTTTTTTTTTTCTTTCAAGCAAGAAAAAGTAATGAATGGCCTTCTGGTTTAGAGATACATCCAAAGCACATATAAATCAGCAGAGTCCCACTGACATCTATGGTACTTTGTCAATCTACACAAGCTACAGACAAAGCCTTTAATGTTTCCACAAAACAGCGTTATCAGGCTCCTTGTGGGCTTGTATGAGTTAACAGAGTGAGCTTTCTAGCAAAGTCATCCATCACTTGGCTATCTGCAATCACCAGAGTGCAGGTAAATCACCAGGGTTCTGCTACCAGATGTTAAAAAGGCAGTTGACCTTCTTGTATATTCCACACATGAAAAGAGCTCAGTAAATTATTTGACTTTTAAACAACAATATTCAACAATTTACTACACAGCCCACTAACTGAATGAGGTGTTAACCTGGATATCCTGACCAAATTCCAGCTGGGTTAATTATACGTTGCTTGAATGTTCCGCTCTGTTTCAATTGTGACACTATTTGATGTTATTTTTTGCTTTTCCCCTAAAGATCCCACTGGAATCCTGCTGTTACTGTGCTGCACACCAAAAGTGCATGTGCAACAATTTTAGATTATCACTCATAAAAGCACTCATAAATGCAATCTTTATGAGCATAGGAGCTCTAATGTGTGGATATGATTGGTTTTATTGCTTTTATTGATGTTGTTATTTTTCCTGCCTTTTTCAGATACTATTTACTACCACTGTTTTTTGGGGGGGTTTTTTGTCAAGTCCAGAAATACAGATTTGGATTAGCATTAAAATCAAAACCTACACTTGATGTCAGTAATGTGGCATTCAAATCTTGGGTTTCAGTTGAGATTCATTTCAAGGTAAGACCATCAATGACAAATCCAATTGAGATTGAGATTGAAGTGTGAACTTCCCAAAACTTGTGGGCAGGAATTGCTGCCAGAGCTGTTAATAAGGCTTACTTCCAGTCACAATTAGATCAGAAGCAAATAGAAACAAAAAAGGGGAAAGAAAAACAGCCTAACAACTACTGTACTGGAAAATCTTAGTAACACTGCTTGGAGACTTGTCATATAAGATGTAATCAATAAGGTATTGACTATTAATTCTACATTGGTTGTCTTGGCTTCCAACTTTTATGTATGGTTTCCTCGGAATACTTCCCCCACTTCTGTGTGTACCAAAGAGTTCATATTCTTGGCTCAGAGTAAGAAACATCAAAAGGCAGAAGCAAAATGAGGAGCAAAGTTCCCTTTGCTAACAGCACATGCTGTGGCTGCAGGTTGGGCTGTGGGTGAGACCCATGAGGGAAGGAAATTCCAGTTCTGGTGAATTATCAAGTAAGCAAACTGTCTTGCCAAGGAGAAATGCCTGTGATCTGTCAATCATACTGCTAGGCTGATTCAAGGGACCAAAACTGTTGAAGAATTTTCATCCATTTTGAAGCACGTTCTGTATGTTTCAACGCAAAGACAGTGCATTTGAAAGAATAAGAAGAGCTAAACTTTTTCTCAAAATCAGTAATCTGTGGTAAGTGTACAAGGAGGAATAATAAGGAGCACAGAGCAGGCTTCTGCCTTGCAGAAGTGAAATATAAACATATTGAGAATACTCTGTTGGTATTTACCAGGACCATCCTACTTATCAATACAAGCTGTTTAGGGTTGATTTTAACCTCAGAGCAGCAACCCAACAAATTAAATAGGCATATCACTTGGCTAATTATACCTAGATACCCAAACACTACCTGTCAACTTGGACAGTCAGCCAAAAAATAGCATTACTTTATTAGCTAATCCCCACCTCCAGACCTAGTCTGATCCACAGAGGGACCAAGTGGTGCTAGCTGACTACTGAAGCCTGCAATATCTGACCCCCTGCAATCCCAGTAGGTGGGGGAGCCAGCAGGACAATTTGCCCCAGACTTTTCCCCTGAGAGGAGACACAGGGCTTTGGCTACTTATGATACACTTAATTTGCCATAGGACTGAATTCTGTATTAGGATTTTTTATAAATCAGTTTTAAGTCAGGGGCAGGAGAGCTGAGTGCCAGATACCTGTCCCACTCCAAGGGGATGCAAGTCATCATTTTCTCAACATAAACCACAGCCAGCTATCAGCTTGAATATCCTTCAAGGTGTGTGAGACTAAACAAGAATATTTGTTGGCACAGAACCCACAGGGATTTTTGCCTGCACAGCACCAGAAAGCCCTGTTTCTATAGCCCTAACAATGATTCAGAGCACTGGAGTTATATTAGTGATGTGGCTGGTACCAACCATAGGACCATCAATCACCATCCTTTCTCCTCCGTCCAGCTCTGTTTATTTCCTAAACTCTAATTAAAGGCCAGCTGTTTCAAAGTAGGTATGTGCCATACATGGCAGAAAAGGGTCTACATTCTTCTTGTGCACACCAAAAATCACTTTAAACTAAGCTTGTAGCTAGGAAGACAACTTTTTGGTTGCTGTTTGTCCCTGAGGTGGTTCTCTTGGCCGTGACATTGAATGTGTCATTTGCCACAGTGAAAGCGAGTTTGTATTCAGCTGGTAGTGCTGTTGTACCTTCACTTTTATTTAATTATATCCTGTAAAATGAGTTATTTACCATGTATTTGCATAATCTCCCCACTTGTCTCTCTTCCTCTACGTACAGCAGCCTCAGCTGCTCTGTCATTTGGACACAGGGGCCCCAGTTTGCTAATCTAGTTTCATGGTCTGATAGACCTGGACAGTGATCAGTTTGCTTCCAAGGCATTTGTGTAAGAGGAAAGAGAGCTTTGATCCCTATTGGCAATTCAAGCTAATAGGATTGCTCCTCTTAAACCTCAACTAGATTGTCACAGTATCCTCATGTGATAGTCTGCAGTAAATCTCATTCCCAGAAATTTAAGTCAGTGGCCTGTAGATACAAGCCATTAACTTTGTGACAATTAATGGGTTGACAACACGGTCCCTGTCCATGCAAAATTTAAAACAAAAGCAGGATAGGAAGAAATAACCTCTCTCCACAGCTAGAGGATCCTTTATGCAAGTAGCCTGAACTGGCTGAGATGTGAGGAGATGGAATATTTGAAAGAGACAAATTTGGGGCATTTCATCTAAATGCTCCATCCTTAATCCACAGGATATGGATAAAGGGGAACTGAGAGAGGAGGGGAGCAGGGAGTGGGGCAAGACCATGATTTAAAAGCCCCCATATCAAAACTTTCTTTCTTGCCGGAAGGCAACAGACGTGCCCTGAAGAGGCCAGCTTCACCACACCCTTGGTGGCGTGAGGGAGGTCTCCTTTGACAGCTCCATGTCTGTCCTGCCAGCAAAAGTTCCCTTCTCCTGTCTTATGTACTTCTTTTACCCTGTGCTCTACTAACAGCGAGGGTGGCTGCACAATGAATTGCCAGGCCCTTTGGAGATCATGTGAAGGAAAGGAGACAGAATATCTCGTTGCTCAGCAGCACTAGACCACTCAGAACAGACTATTGGATGGGACAGAACGAAGGCAGGCTGGGAGGGAACATTATGCAAAGGGACATCAGTATTTAAAAAGACTTAAAAAGCCACCCATGGACATCTTTGCCAGGCAGCTCTAGGTGGACATCACAGTCTCTTGGGAAGTTGTGGCACCCAAAATCCAATTGAGAACTTTGTCTACACCACATTCTTTTTCCAGCTCCTGACAGTCCTCCATCCTATGTCTTAGGTTGTTGACAAAGATTGGTCTTCCTGAGCCACACAAAAGAAAGTGTATTTTTATGTCAGCCTGTTCCTCTAAACATTCAATTACCCTGTCAAATACCAAACACCTCTTCTTTATGGGAAATTCCTCCTGCCAAGTGCTCTTTGCTTTGTTCTTTTAAAGTGGGGCTAAAGGCAGCTGTTTCTGCCCTTGCTTGTTAGTGAAGGCAATTATGACCACCCTCTGTGAGTAATTACCCATTTTTATCTGGTTTCTACAAAAAATTAAATATTATAGAATTGCAGGCTACCTGGCAAATCTCACACTGCTGGGATGCACAGCAGAGCACTCAACATGAGCCATGTTTAAGGCAGTTAAGTGGTGTATGTATCACTTTTGTTGTCTCTCAGACAAGTGGCGGGATCCACAGCGTACAGCAGAAGCTTAGGGGCTCTAAGGGCTGCCTTTGTCCTCCCCTCCCTCCCTCACACGCTCTCAGGAAGGTGACACCAGGTCCCCCAGCAGGAGGCATGGCTACGCCAGTGCAGACCTGCATCTGGACAGAAACATTCCTGTTGCAAAGCAAGGTGTAACAAACTGGGAGACCCCCGGGGCAGGCTGCTCACAGGACCCTGCCTGCTGAACTGCACCGTGCTGTGCACATGGGCTAACTAGCCTTTCTCTAAGTCCCATGGTGTTCTGTGACAGTGGCGCATCCAAAATCCACCTCAGTTCTCTCTTTTCAGGAAAGAAAAAACTGAAGTATTCATATGTAGATTCTGCAGTGAGAGCAACCTGAAATATCCTTTCTTTAAGCTTACAAGTTCAACCTCTTTGCAGTTTCTAAGAGGCAGCAGAGTCCCAGTGAGCTGTGACTTCTCAAGTACCTGCCTACCAAGACCTCCAAGCTGGTCATGCACAAAACTCAGTTATGCACATACCCTGGTGAGACTAACCATCCTGAAGCTCTTCTGGGAAAACCCACTGTGCCCTTACCCAAGACAGCAGCATATAATTTGGTAACTGAGTTCCAACAAATAGCTGATCTAAGGTTCTGGACACTCAATGCATGTCTCTTGTTCTTGGTATAGTGTTGTGTGATGCCTACTGTAAAACAGCAATCATGTATTTAGTAAAGGTATCAGGCCTGATTCTGACTTCTGCCTGCCATGGCTTGTTATTTGCATCTACCTATGGTGAACACAAAGCGCTCCCAACTCAGAAAGTTAAGGCCTCCTGCCTACTTTGTGCATAGGCAACAACCACTGACTCAAGGCAGGAGTCCACACACTCAGTGGAATTTATACATGGTCTCTACTGAGATGAGTTTAATGTGAATGGCCTAAATACTGAGCCCCAGTCCCTGGTGTAACACAGGGATAATTTTACTGAAATGCATGTATTACATAGATGGGAAGCATCTTTAAAATCAGAATTACACTGTATGACAAAAGGGAACTCGAACAGGTGAAGTAACAGCAACTCAAATTACCAGTGAGCTGAAATGGTGTCCCATTCATTCCACACATCTGCCATCTGTATCAGCTCTTTGTGATTAAATATAACACTGCAAAGAACAAAGATTATGGCACTCACACAAATTCCCCTTTGGTACCAAGAGTTGTATACATGCTAGGAAACAAACCACCCTGCACAGGGGACATTTTTGAGAGTTGTGTTATCCAGAAAACAAAGCAAGTCGCTCTGAGCAGTAATCCGGTTTCTCACAGATTAATGCCTTGTCCCCATACTTTTTCACAGCAGCAACCCCTCCGTCAATCTGCCTTTGATTTCTCCCACCTCCAAAACACTTCAACTCCCCCTCCACACTCACGCACCTGAGCTCAAGCCCCTGTGCAGCATCTTGCATGTACACTAGCCACTGAGAGGCCCTGGGGCAATGGGGCCCTGCTAAATCCCACACTGCACGTGGGCCAGCTGGACCCTGATCACACCCAGTCAGCATGCAGAACTGTGCAGAGAGCACTAAAATCACACTGCAGCTCTTTCTTCACCAAGGGCACTGATTGTGAGTGTGCCACAGGACACTCACTGCCTTCTGAATAAACATCATTTCCCACGAAAATTATGGGAATGTGATCTCTACCTTATGTAAACTTGGGACACTGTAGTCAGTGGGCTCAAAGTTTCTTGTGGAAGGGGACAAGTTTGAGAGTCAAATGCATGGAAAGAAATGCAACCATGTAAGACTTGTTTTGCTATTTAGATATTTAGTTGCATATTTAGCTGATAAAACCTAAAATATGAGGACATTCATTGTCAGAGGGTTTGAGCCAGTAGGATTAGTTGCATGTGCGATGGAAATCTCTATCAGAACATAAAAAGGATCAGAAATTGGCCCATGTTGTCTTTTTGGCTCTGGAAACGAAAGCTCTCCAGATTTTGACCAGATGCATTGTACAAAACTATTAAATGACAATTTTGCAGTGCCTCCCATTATTCCCAGAGATTTGCTGGATACTTAGGGAAAGATAACCTCCCAAATTATCCATCTGGTCACTCAGTGCCACGCTTGAAAGGCAATTCCTCCCTGTCCCCTGCTGGGTCTTGCTTTCCTCTCTGAGCTTTTGTTATTGACTGTTGCATTTGTTGCGCTGCTGTCCTTGAAAAAACATCTCTCTGCAAGAGCCTCCCGCAGCCCTGAATTCCAAGGGTTACAATGACAGTGCTGCCTGAAGCAGTATTTCCTTTTCCACGTTCTGCATTTGCCAGCTGCTAACTTCATCAAGATCCTGTATTGTGAGAGTCTTAAAAATGGGGGCAGCTCGGTTTTCTCCATAGCCTTTGTGTGAGGGCTGCCAGGCCAAATTCGACCCTGGAAACCAATGAATTCAGTGGGGTGCCATGACGTGGTAGGCAGGGAAGAGAAGAATTCAGGTGCAATTTTAAAAAAACTGCTCCCAGGTCAGGAAAAATTCCCAGTTGCCTCTGGCTTTTTAATGTCAGCTTTCCTGATAAACAGAGGGGGTAGGTATCACCCTCTCTTTTCTGAAATAATGATCATTTGTCTTAAATATCAACAGCACTGGAAAAGCTGCATCAGGCGAGGTTGCTGGTCTGGATCTCAGTGCTCCCCCCGAGAGACAATGGTGGATCTATAGGACACCCTGTGCCTGTGGGATGACTCAACTCACAACTATCCCTCCTACCCAGTCACAGAAGTGATAGCTTTGACCTTTTGCTCATGGAAGAAATGACGGGGAAGGAAGGTACTCCACATCTTTAGTACAAACTGCAGTGTCACTTTACCAGGGGATAGCAGGGCTTTGGAACAATTTGGGATAGGAAGTGAGGAGGGCCTGTGCATTGACTGAGATGGCAGGTGACATTTCAAAAAGGCAGGACAGGATTAAGCTAACTGGAAGGGAGATAGGATGCAGGCATGAAGAGATCTTTAATGTCATATACACCCTTAAAACATTTTGTGTGCAGCACATCATAAACTGGAGTATCCCTCTTATGTCCCCTTCCTGGAGCAGCAGCTATCTGGGGAGCACCCCAAGTCCTCTGCTGTTTCCTAGGGTTCTCCTGTCTAGGTGTGCCCCAAAACTGACTTTGCTTACGTAGGGAAGCAGACAGAGCCTGTACAGCTGTAGATATTCCATGAATTGCATTGGAATCCAAGACCCACTGCATTTTCCCATCATATCTGCTAAAGGGTTTGAGAATGAAGGTAAGTTCTCTGGAGGCTTTTGCTCTGCTTGGAAGTGCCAGTACAACACCTGACTACCCTTGGTGAGAACACAGTTAGGGCAAGGCTGAGCTCTTTTGAAAATCCTGCCCCAAAACTATGAAAGGATCTTAATTTAATTAATAAGTCTAGTGTCATTTTGTTGTAGCTAATCCTTTTACTGGGAACACAGCCAGCACACAGCAACTCCTCAGAGCTGTCAGCGTCCCCAAGCAACCACTGTTGTGCAGGCTCCCAAAGGGGGGGATCCGCAAGTACTGATTCCAGACCTGTGCATTCCCAGCTCTCCTGGATTTGGTGTGGATCACGAGTGAGCCCATACAGGAGTTTTTCTACTGAATTAACCAGAGGTCACATTGAGTGTTTATGTCTAGGTGCGCTGTGTGCAGGTTTATTGCCTGCCATTCTGCCCCCCACTCCACTTCCCAGTGGTTGCTTTGTGGAAGTCTTGTAGGTAGCTACCTAAAGCTTTTCAGCATCTGCAACCACTCCAGAAAAAAAGTCAGCAAAAGTGTGTTGTGGCACTAGGATGTCATCTTGGCAGCACAAGGGGTATCTGCCTCCATGCATCTCCATTTTCTGGAGGGCTTTTGCCAGGCTATGGGCCTATGAGAGGCAATGCATATGCCTACAAAAGGAGCAAGGAACACAATTTCCTGGTTACCAGAGGCCACACACATGGAGAGAGAGCCCAGGTGGAACCAGAGGCAGCAGGTACATTGGCCACATGGCTAGCTGGCCTTTCTGCTGACGTAGGTGTGAAGGTGTAAGGTCCATGGAGGACCCACATCCCTGTAAAAGCAATGTAGTGCTGGCAGGGAGCCATCTCCAAAGTGTCTTCTCTAACACTATTTCAGTATCTGGTCTAGCAAGTTCCAAGAGCCGTTGGTCTCCACAAACTTTGCCTGACCAAAGCCGTGTAGATAAGCCAGAGTGGCCTTGGTTCTCAGCCTGTGTCAGCAGCGCTGATAAATCTAACTCTGATGGAGATGACAAAAACCACTATGAGAAAGAGGAGAACAGATCACCGAGATCCAGCACCCTTCCTGAAAGGACCAACAGTGGAATTATCTGTTCTCAAAAAAGCAGATATGTGGAGTAAAACACTGACTCCCAGAAACTCTTGGGTTTATTGGGAACTTGATTCTTCAGAATAAGGCCTCGTCTTTAAGTCTGTGTAAGTACAGATCTCTTTTCAACCATCTGGACTTTTTATTGTTTAAATGGACAATGGCAAGCTTTTACCAGCCTTTATTTAGGCTATTTCAGACAATGTTCAGTGATGCAAGTTTTTCTCATAAAAACACACCTAACAATCACACAGGACAATCGGAGTCACACAAAGACATCTGAAGGGTCAAATGCAAATGCAAAAAAAAAAAAAAGTATTCAGCTTTTGTTCACACAACAGTGGGCAAATCTTTCTATCCTCACATTCAGTCAAGCAGGTTACAGCTAATGTAGCAACACCTCATAGGGAGAGTTAAAATCAGAGCTGCAGACACCTAATTCTGAATTCCCCTGCATTTTGTTGTTGCCAGTTCCTGTCTGAACGCCACAATGTGCTGCTCCTTTACACTTCTGCTGCCCACAGGGGAAAGCCCTCAGCAGGTGGATGTCAGATCCTGTCAGTACATGAGAGAGGGTTGCAGGGATGAGCTGTGTGGGATGGCAGCCTGCATAACCTCCACGTCCTCACAGTGAGCGGGAACTGGAGAGCAGAGGAGGAAGGAAGGCTAGGGTGGGTATAGTGAGGTATTAAATAGCACTTGCTGGATCTCTGCTTTGCAGGGATTCACATATCCCTCTTTCTAAGTCTTCTGTTCCTGGGGAAGGCTAGAAATAAGGAAGCAGGAGGAAGTACAGATGAACTGGTGGGTGCAAAATATGCAACGTCTACCACAGGCTCCTGTGCCTCAGGCAGATGAGGGATTCTACAGAGCTCCCAGCAGGAAGGAAAACTGGGCATCAGCACCTGGCCCAAGTTCCTAGAAGACATGCATGCAGTGATGGCATAAATATACTGTCCAGGATCCCACCTACAACATTTGGGATCAGCTGTACTGAACAGCTTCACCAATCCCTTGCAATCCTTGGCACAGGACAGCCCTCTCCCCTTGCCCAAGTGGGCTTTGCTTCTAACTTGCTTTCCTCTGGGCAGTGGCAGAAAGGCTGATCTCCATGGCCCTGCAGTTCTCATCTTCTTAATGAATTAAGAAAGAAACAAAAATACATGGTGCAAGAAAGCAGTCACTAGAAGTCCTTATGCCAGGGCTCTCTAGGATTGTTGCTAGAGCAAAGAGTAATTCCTTCTGCTGGGAATTACTGGTTGAAATGCTGTGGTCTGCATTATACCAGGAGCCATGCCAGACAGCAAACTTGGAATTAGAGAGGTCCTGGGACAAGCTCAGTATACCACAACCACAGGAAGATGGTTAGTTCTGACTGGTCTCCACAGCACCCACCCCACAGCCTGCGGCCACAAAATGCTCCCCAGGGCTCTGTAACAAGCTTGAGACCAACAGCAGAGAACAAAAGCCACAGCTTTTGTGTGCCACAGGAAGAGAGCAGTAGTAATCCCAGGCAGCCTCAGTGTCCTCAGTAACTGCTGTAAAACTCCTAGATGAGCTTTGGAAATTGGCCAGGCCTCACATTACAAAGAGTAAAGGGAAAAAACCCTG
The DNA here is from genome assembly GCA_017589585.1 of Phylloscopus whistleri. Taxonomy (NCBI): domain Eukaryota; kingdom Metazoa; phylum Chordata; class Aves; order Passeriformes; family Phylloscopidae; genus Phylloscopus; species Phylloscopus whistleri. Next base: position 850,903 of record JADMLD010000177.1, read on the forward strand.
TGTCCAGTGGTACCTCCCCATTTGACCTAAAGGGGCAATTGCAGAGGTCAGCTTAACCCCAGGAGCATGAACAAGATGCACAAGATAGGACAATGTAAAGACCATCCTGCCACTAAGACAACCTCTCCTTTGGTTTAGGTACTCTTCTGAGCTTCTACTGATGAGGAAAGGAGACCTGGGGACAAATTGTCCCGTAAGTTGGGCGGAAAAAATCTTTAACAGCTTTTTCTTTGCCTTTCTTTCTGGCCTTAGAAAGAGTACATGTCTTATGGAGGCCTGTTTATTTGCCAAGGAATTAGGGAGTTTTGTGCCTCCCCTTATTCTTATGAAAAGATAATGACCTTCTGGTGGGAAGATCCAAGCATTGCCAAGAAATATGTTTTGGAAATTTTCAGAGTCAGTGAGTTAGAGGCAAACAAATTCCCTGGAGAATAAAAGGGCAGATGGAGCTATACGACCCTGAACTTCAGTTTAGGCTTGACAAATTCTTTGGATCTATGAATCTGTGTCATAATCAAGGGCGCTTGGCTCCTATTTGATCCCAGAGGAGAAATTATCACCATGGGCACGGCAGCACCCAGCCATGTAGCGAGGTGTGTCTGAAAGGCATCACTGTGTTTTGTACACACATCCTCAGCTGGAGTTGTTGCCTTTTTCCCAACCTGGAAGTGAAACTCGATATAATTTTAGTAAGGAGGTAATATAAAAGGGGATCTTCATTTGAAGGTCTTCAGAGGCAGTTATGGAAAGTTGTCCACAAAAGCCCATCCCCCCCAGGGGTGAGTACATTTTTATAGGCTTTAGGAAATTAGCGTAATTTATTAAAACCAACAATTAAGAGGACAACTGGTGATGCAATTCACCCCCGTCTCTGGAGCCCCTCCCCTCCTTCAGCACTAGCTGTACTTTGTCCATGAGAATGTATCTGGAAGAGCTGTTCTCGGCCTTGGTTCCCAGGAAGAGCCAAGATAGCACTGGAGCCTTGTACCTCCCAGGGCTTGGAGCTCTGGAATTTGTTTTGTCTTTCTGCTTAGGGAATGGCCATGGAAAAGGACTGGGAAAACTAGCTACTAATACAATAGGTGACAGAGTTGCAAATTCACGTGTGAAGAATAGAGAAAACATAGAAAAAAAAAAAGGCAAAATTCAAACTGCATCAGAGTGAAATTAGGTAGCTCAGGCACTGCCATACCTGGCAACATGGCTCCAAGCCAGCTCCTGCAAAACCCATGAAGAAGCCCACTGGTGCTTGGCTGTCACTGAACTCTGCCTTGCTGTGATTCCCAGGTAGATCATACACAGCCTCTGCATGAGCTGTGGGCACACCTTTCCACTGTTGCACAGGCACAGCTTGCCAACACCATACAGTCAGTCATCCCAGCCCAGGGGAGTTCACAGAATGCCTAACCCTGAGAATGGCTGGGCTTTCTGCTGCTCCTCGCCATCCTCAGGAGGTCCTGCTCAGATCCTAGTTCAAGGTCCATCTCTGGATGCAAGTGTTGCCGAGAGATTCATGTTTTGTTCTCCCACAGGGACCATGAACTTCTATTTAAATGGCGGGAGGCATCTGTTTCCCCATCAGCACTCAGAGCTGACATTTTCACTCCTGCCAGTTTCCAAAGTGCAGCTGAGAGCGTAGGTAATCACAATGGACAATGGTTCTCTCTTTAACAGACCATGACCTGGGCCGCTTCCTGGAGAAGCATATGGCTCAGCACGCCTTTGCTTCCAGGGATCCCCAGAGATCTCAGAGAGCTGCTGGAAATGTCAGTCATTCCCTGAAATTCAGCCTGCAGGCTTCACCGCAGGAAGTGAAGTTATTTTGCTCAGCCCTGCAGCTCCTCATGCATCTTTATACAGCAATTTCACTGTGGAAGTGCAGGACAGTTCCTGATGGACTTACTCCCTGCCTTTGGTCAAAGAACAAAGGCCAAGCAAATAATACCAGGTTGTTGGAGTGAGTGACACATAATCAACTGTAAAGAGGTGTAAGGATTATATCCTGAGAGACCTGGGCTGCCTCAGCTCCTCACCAATTGCTTTCACTCATAGCCCATTTTAAAAGCTTTACAAGCTCTCAGCAGTCACAGATCAGTTAGCTAAACTGTTTTCTGAACTTTTCCTGGTATCCTTGGACACCTGGGTCTGTGAAATTGCCTATTAACAGTTTGCACAGCGATTTAGCTAATCTCAGAAGAGTACATGTGAATCTAACGGCCAGATATAAAGCCTTGACAGATCAATAAGGCACATTCCAACTCCACAGAGCCTATACTTCCTGGGGCTGGGTGGAGGGATTTTTACAGTCACCAAAAAGTTATGCCTGTGTTTGTGCAAGAGGGAAAGGAGAGAAGCAGAGAAAGGGTGATGTATTCAGCCACAAAATATTTTGAAGAACCTGAAGAAGTTTTGGGTTGCATCAAGACATCCAGAGGGCCCATTGTAATTGCTCCTCCTCTCTGATTTCAGGGGAACTATATTTCTGTGAAGCCAAAAGGCTTTCTAGATCCAGGTTGAGTGGGTATAGGAATCTGGATGTACACGTGCTTAAGTCTGTGTTGCAAGCACCTAGGCATGCATGCCACACTGTGGGGGGCTTGCTGCAGGCACACATAGCAACATTTGGACTCACTGATGTCCCTGGGACAAAGGGGATTTGAGGGACAAAGAGTGATTCTGAGCACAGCGTGCAGAGGTGCCTGACGATTCAGAGATGACTGATGGACACCTGCACCACCTGTGTGTACTTCATCAGTGTACTTCATGATACACTAACTGGCACATCTTTTGTCACTCTGCTGCCTATCCCAGCAATGTGGCTGCTCTCAGAGATCATGCCCATTTCTGTAAATAAACTCTGACAAGGGCCTAGCCCACAGCTGGTGTAACAGAAGACCATGCAGCGGTGCTAATTTGCAGCAGCTGAGAATTCGCCTCAGTGTCTCCCAGCCCAAAACAAAACTCTATTAAAAGATGGTTTCTCAAGTTCAAGTGTAGTGCAAAAAGCCATGTTCCTATAAGAGGTGACTAACTGGGTGACTTGCAGCAGCAATGCTCCTGCCAATGTGCTCAAGAGATGGTATCAGGCCTACAGTCCAGACTTCTCCCCCCTCTCCTCTCCCAGTCTCCCAGGTGCAGCTGACCATGATATGCTGATGGTAATTCTAGTGGCATTTTGACCCAATGGATTTGCTCTGGCCAACCCTAAAAAAATGAGTCTGAGAAATTCTCTGCATACACAGAAAGCTCTCCCTGCAGACATCTGAAAGCTGTGTCTTCCTTGTAATATCTTCTGTTTTCCTTGCCTCCCTCTCTTGTTACCATCATGTTTGCCCAGAGGTTTGCCACAATGCACATCAGAAGATGATATGCCACTTTGTGGCAGAAAATCCTGGCAGCTCCACTGCCTGTAGAAAGCTTGGTTTGGTCTGTCTCTGCCTTGGCACAAATCACTTATTTGCTCTGCTTCTGCAGACCCTGCAAAGCTTCGTGCTTTACCCTCCAAGTCACTCAGTGTACACTTAGCAGCAGGGATGAAAGAGGCTTCAGGAAATAGCATGCTGAGAAGTGAGGCCTCCCAGGACTCCAATCAACCCCCCTGAAGGGGAAAAGCCTAGGGCTAGAGAACAAATTCTAATTATAACAACAGACCTGCAGTCATTCCCGATTATGTCAAGCTCTTCAATGAGGGATTAAACAAGTTATAAAATGGGTGCACTGTCTTGTTCTTCCCTCTAGCATTAGTAGTGGCATGTTGTAAAAAAATGGCCATAACTAAACGACCTGTGAAGGCACCATTAACGCAGCATATGACTGACAGAAGAAAACAGTGTGATGGACACATCCCTTCTTGCTCCACGGGCATGATTTACTACTGAATTACAGTAGGTTTAGGCTACAGTAACACCTCAGACTGAAGTGGGGATAATTCTTACGTGAAGCCAACAAGAGCCTAACAAAATCTGATCACCAGAATCTGGAAAACAGCAAACATCACAATGTGAAGTAAAAAAGAATTTGTGCTAAAAACCAGGAATCACATATTGTGCTACCAGCAAGGAAGGAGGTCAGCGTGCATCTTTGGATCAAGGCCAAGGAACTTTCCAGGATGCAGAACGTGAAAGTGTACCTCAAACATAATTTTCATGTTCAGAATCAAAACTGTTGAAAAAAGTATTACCGTTAAATTATAATAAAATTTGTTGTTATAAAATTATAATAGAAGTTGTCTTTTGCAGGCTGAGAATTCATTAAATCAGTAAAGAATTAGCACGACAGAAGTGAAATGGGACAGGTCATAATTGCATGAGCACGGATTGAGTCCTGCAGTCTCACCAACTGTTTCTCCAGAAGCCTTTGGTAGGTAGCACTTTCACATCTGCACATCTTGGTGTGAAGGTCTTTAGGTTAACTGTACACAGGTGATAACTCCCTTCCATAGCCTGATTCCTTCACTGCCTTCCCCATTATATGCAGTAATTTCCACCCATCCAAAGTGGGTGGCATTTTACACTTCCTTCACTTTCTCTTCAGTCAGGTGTAAATGGCTGCAAGAGGTGCAAAACAGAGTAGAGCTGCGGGATGATTAAGAAAAATAGGCTGTGAGAAGATTACTTCTCTCCATAAAATATGCATCTTGCCTCTAGCATTGTAGTTGGAATATGACTGAGAAAGTGAATATTCCTAGAATTCTATAAGAATATTTCTGGTAGTTCAGTATGTGTTCGTACAGTATCTAGTAGAATGGTAATAAACAATATTTGTAACACTGTATCCAGCAGAACTTCTGAATGTGGTTTGTAAAATGATACTAAAGAGATTCAAAAAGGCAAAGAGTTCAGGCTGAGGAAAATGTCTCACGTGTGAGCAAAAAACAGAGCATGGGATTACAATGGGGAAAAAAATGTAGTACTTTAACTGCAGTAGCAACAGCAAACTGCAAAGGATGGAGCACTTTGCTTAACATACATCAAATCTTTTTGCAGTTAACCCCTTTTACGAACTGTCAATTGGAGGGATTTGTCACTTCTGCTCACATTCATTTCGCATAATCTTCCTCTCAAGCATTTTTTACCATGCAAAGTATTTCACAGAGCTGTGCAACTGACAACATACAAGTTTGCAGTGAAACTTTTCTTTTTTGACAGCAAAGAATGCAGAATGTCTCAAAAGGCTAGTAAAGCATTTCTTTTTAGTCTCTCAAGTGGGAGCAGACAAACCTTGACAACACACTATGTGTTGTAACAATAGGACACTGAACGTTACCTGCACACTTGAGTGACTGTGATATCCAGGGGGCTGCATTGACATACTGTGCCTTCTGCAGCTTCCTTCAGACCACAAAATGCCTGAGTCAGAATGTGGCCCACTGGGTCTGCACTGTCCTTCATCATCATCTGCTCTCCCCCTGCCTGGTACTGGATGTATGTCTGGGAGTCATTGTTCCTTCTGCTTCCCCTTTCCCTGCTGTCAAAAGAAATGTCTGAGGGATGTCCACAGGAATCAAGGTGTTTGAGATGCTTTGGGCTTGATATTGGGGCAGATTCTTATGCTGCAGTGCAACTTGTAGGGAGTCTTTAAACCATTTCTTACCCAGACAAGAGGTTGCAGTGAATAAGGAGTTACTTAGGGGCGAAAGGGTCTGCTAAAACAGCTTAATCAAACTGAAACCTGTCCCTAGCTGCCCTTCCTTCCCAGGGGACCCACAGGGATTATGGGGTGGATTCACTATTTTATCCATGAATTACTCCCTGGAGACAGCTTAGAGCAGCTTATATGCAGAGTCAGCCTCCTGTGCCTGCAGGAGGTTGTCCCCCCCTGCACATGGGCTGTGTGTGTGACTGGTCACACTGAGTGAGGTGCCTGGGCACACACCTTCCTGCCTCCAGGGCTCACCCAGCTGCCTGGGAACATTGCATGCCCCTGCTGCCTTTATTTTTACAGGAAATAAAAAAGAAAAATATAAATATATTTATCTATAAAACCTGTACAAGACCAGATTTCTCTCTCAGGTTTGCACGGCCTACAAATTAAGGCCAGAAGGGACTATGAGATACACCATTCAGTCTGGCACCTTGTGTATATATCACAGGTCATTTAATTTTAACCACTTTTCCCTGCGCTGAACCCAAGAGCTTGCATATTTAAAAGACAGTTCAGCCTTGATCTAGAGCCATCAAAACAAGGAGAATCCATCACATCCATCAGTCATCCTCTCTGTTAAAAACATGAGCCTTCTGCCAGGTGCATTACTCTGTCTTTGATTCCCAGCCATTGTTTCTCATTTTGTCTTGCACTGCCAGGATAAGCAAGCCTTTAGGGTCTGCCATTTTAGCCCTGTAAATTTACTTATAAATTTTAATTCAGGCACTATTCTATCTCTTTTCTGACAAGCTAACCTCTGAGTTTCTTCCTGCAAGGCATTTTCTCCAGCCTGTGAAATGTTTTCTAGCTGCTTTCTCCACACTCCCATTTTTAAAACATGGACACTAAAAGTATACACTTTTCTGTTTGGCTACCCACATGTTAAGAGGTATGAATTATACTCCCCTGCTTCCTCTGTTCTTATCACAGATCAGCTTTTCTATTCTTTCACTCCAGCCAGATGTCAGGCTAAGCAGCACCGAGAAACACAACTCGTGCATTCCTCTTTTTGAGGCTACTGGCATAAAAGTAGCCTTTGCCCTGTTTCACAGGGGACTTCCAGATACTGGAAATTTCTCAGCATTGATATCGCTGGGCCCTGTAACCCCTGCAGCTAGGTCCTTTACAGTCCTGGCCTGCACCTTCCCTGAAGGTATGAATATATATATTTTTTTCTCTCTTAGAAATTTTTCAACAGGTGCTCTGCTTACTGATGGAAACTGTTTTCTCATTTAAAACAAGGATATGAATTATTTGTTTCCAACTGCAAAACAGATGTGTTTATCCAACACATTTGTCTTTTCCCGTCACTGATGATTTCCTCATCCCAGCTAATAACATATCCCAGCACCAGAGGCTCTCTTCTTTCCCTAGGAGCAAACTGTTTTGGTTTTAATGATCCTTTTTTTCCTGATATCTTTCACTACCATAAGCAATTTCCTGCATTTCATGCCTCTCAGCTACTATCTCTTGAAGTCTCTCTCCTTGTTTTTCCCCTTGTTATACACCAGAGAGAAGAGAATACTTCTACATATGGTTTTTACCTCACCTCTGATCCAGCATTTCAGGTCTTTTAGCATCTTCTGGGATTTAAAATGTTCAGACATAGGGAATCATGACTAAAAATAATAATGTTCTGTCCAGAGCACTACAGAGGATATAAATCATAATCAGACTGATAACTAACATTCAATAATTTCTGTTATTTAATTAGAATATTGCTCAATGTTTTTTAATAACTTGATGTTGAAGAATTTTACACTGCATCTCAGTTTTTTCATTTTTCTCCTCAGTACTTTCATTTTTCTCAGCTGAACCTTGACTTTCCAAAATAGTTATTCTAGCTCAAAATGCCAGTCTGTCATTTTTGGCCACACCCTCTGCTAACACCCAATTACCCATGGGCTAGAACAAACTTGTCACCCTTCTCAAAGGGAGTAAAGCCTCCTCAATCAGTGAAATAAGGCTGTCAGTGGCACACCTGTGCAACGAGGCAATGCTCAGATGAGGGGAGTTTTTCTCTTAGGGCTCTGAGGATGCTGTGAAGCCAGGGGAGCTCCCCATGGGTGTCCATTCAGAGAGAGCCTGGTACACAGGGCATGGACAGGAGCAGGCCAGCCAGACACACCAAGCAGTCCTGGCCATGGGCATGGGGCACCTCCCAGGGCCCGTGGCCAGGCAGAGAGGGGCTGTGGGCAACTGGAGCCCAGCATTGCTGGCAGCATTGCTACAGGCCTGGGGGCTGGCACAGGTTCCCAGGATGTGGGCAAGGTGGGGCATATAGCCTGCCCAGAAGACAATTTTATTTCTTTATGACAACAGTTGATTACAGCAATTAACAGAGCATTGCTTCCCCATAGGCAAATCACACTGCAACAGCAGTGGTACCATGGCAAGCTGCACTAGCCTGGGCTGGGAAAGCTTCACAGAGCCTCCTTGGCAACATCCAAACATCAAGTTGCTTAATTTTCACTGGAGTGAGTTAAAAATGGTTCGGTAGATTCCTGGAAGACGAGAGTGTTTATTTTTAAGCTTGGATGACCAAGCCTCAATGGTCAAGATGCCTTAGCCAATCTTTCCAAAATAGCGGGGAATTTCAGGCTTGAGGGTTTTGCTTAGAGTCATCTCTGGTGCTCCCTTGTTTTCAGGAATTTCTGCTCAGTCACTCCTCTGAGGAAAGGCTGGGGCAGCCAAGTGCTTTTTCAGGAATAAACCAGCCATTACCACAACACATGACAGGCAAGCCCTGAGGCCACAGGGCTTTGTCATGAAATCAGAAATGAAATAGGCACATTTAGATTAAATTTTAAAAACCAAAACAAAACACATGTACAAACCCCAAATTTTCACATCCGTAAATGAGTCATTCCTTATTTATAAATGAAGCATTTCTGAAGACTCCTGGAGATGATTCTGTTTCAGCATAATTTTGTTTAATCAGGCTTTGAATTAATTAACATAATTAGTCACTATCGGGGGATAACTCAGACTGATTTTATGGAGACTTTTGTTGTGCTGGTTCAGGTCTTACAGCTTGATTTAAACATGGACTGGAGGGGGCTTATTAACGTGAGTGATTAATGCTGCATAAAATTGATTACAAACTAATTTTAGCTGAAAAAAACACATTTCTACAAACTCTCATCATGAGCAACGACCATGACTTCAGACTAAAACCAGTTTGGCTGGGGTTGAACAGCAGCAGTGGCAGCGGTGGCCTGCAGGCCTCACCACCAGGAATGGCAGAATCCACCCCAGCTCACACTGCTAAAAAAGCCTTGAGCCAAACTGGCACCACGGCGAGGGAACAACATCTTTCCTGCAGATGGAAATAGAAAAAAATCCGGCAAAACCTCTTCAGCAACTGAGAAATCAGTGTGTGGTTTTTATCATGGAATCGTAGAATGGCTAGGGTTGGAATGGACCTTAAAGGCCACCTGGTTCCACACCTGCTGCTGTGGGGACACGGACACCTCCCACTAGGCCAGGGTGCTCAGAGCTCCACCCAACCTGGCCTGGAACACTTCCAGCATGAAGGATCCACAGCTTCTCTGGACAACCTCTTTTATTTAGTTGACTTCTCCCCTTAAGCATCTGTTCACTGCTCACGTTCCTTCTGCTACAGTACTAAACACAGAAAAGGCCTAGCCTTGAAAATTCCCACTCTTCACTTTCCTTAAAAATAAAATCAAAATCATTTCAAACATTGGCAGGCTGCTGAGCTGTCATGGGAAAGTAAGCGTATGCAGAATGCATTTAGGTATTCGTGCAATGGTTGGAAAGAATGTAACAGATCCTTCCACAATAAGTAGTACCTGAGCCTACAAAAGGTCCCTGCCAACGGGCCTGTTTCAGAAATGTCAAGCGTCTGGCACTCTGCATCGATCTTTTAGATTATTTATATTTTTCTATTAATAATAGTACCGTCAAAATACAATAAAAATCCAATTTGGATAGTGTGGCCCTGGATACTGTTAAATAAAGCAGATATGAAGTTTCTAAATGAGATATCCTTGAGGTTTGGCTTTGAAAAGAAGGAAGACATTTCACACAGCCAATGACATCTAATTTTTTCAAAGGCTTAGCTCGATGTTTCCAAGAAAAAGGGTTCTTTCAGATGAAAGGCTGCATGAAAAGAAATGTCATGTGGAAAGAAAGAGTTTGGATTTGTTTGCTGTTTATTTTCATAAAAAGGAAAAAGCAAGGATGGTGGAAAGAAACAAAAAAATCAAATTAAAAATTAGGAAATATGTAGCATGCTTTCATAATGTCTGGCATAAAATTACTACAAAAATGTATTCATTCATGTCCCTGAAATCAGCTCCTCCAGCAAATAAGATACTCCTCCTTTTCCAATAAATTATTTGAAAGCCTGCAAGCTTCCTGTCTAGTAAATGAGGGTGGGTTGTTGGGTTTTTTTTCCTTCCATTTATGCTAGTTCAAGACAATGGGCCTTGCTGCCACATAATTCAAGTGCAAAGTAGCAGGGAAAGTGCTGGCATTCTGCACTGGTGGAGCTTCTCCCCCGACACCCAAAACTACCTGCACACAAGAAAGTAAGTGAGGAGTTGGCAAGAAGCTTGGGAGCCACCAGGCTCACGTGGGCAGCCCACCACAGCGTGCTGAGAGCTGGATATCTGCCTCTGGCTGTGGGAATGTGCATGCAGGTGTGGGGTGCCCAGCTGGGTCACTCACATCAGTACCAACAGGAAACTCTGTACATTTATTTGTACTGGGGGAGAAGGAGGCAGAGCTGAAAGGATCAGCTCCCTAAGCACTTGCCAAGCCATCCAGGAGTGCCATGTGCTGTCTGCCTTTCTCATTAGATTGATTAAAACCAGGGCTGGATGAATTTTATTTGCCAAATGCATTATTTAGCAAACGTTGATCTTCCTTACTGAATATGCTGTCTGACTGATCATTTCTGCAGTAGCCTACGAGCTCTAGCACCATTCAAATACTATCAGCTGAATAATTTATGAGCTGAACAAAGACAAAATGCATTGAATAATTTATTCAAAGAAAAATCGCTTCCAGTATTTGGTTAGCTCTAATTGGATCCTCTTTTCAGTTAGATTGCACACATATATGCACTTGCTTAGGCAGACATACACACAGGCACATGCTCACAGACTCAAGAGAGCCAGATTCAGGAGGCACAGCAGATTAGCAGCACTTTACTTCACTGATTTTATTGCTTGAGGCCCATTGGCATAGTCCAGATCAGAACAAAGCCTCATAAATAGACTGAAACAGTGAGCCCAAGACAGAAATTCTGAATGTGAAACTGAATTCTTCCTGCAAAGTGCAGGGTGATATGCAATGGGTCAGGAAAAAAGGAACTGTTGATTCATCTAGCAGTTGATTTTAGGATAATTTGAGAAGCAAGAACAAAAAAACTTCTGCCTCAGGTGGATCACAAGTCTCCCGTCTTTGACAGAATGCATGTAAAGAAAGAGACTGTTGAGTGTGTTGATTTGCAAACATGAACTTTCCTATTTCAGAGTCAAGTAGGGACAGAGAGGGAGACCAGAAGGGAGAGATGGCAGGTACTTCATGGCAACAGGAAAAAAAGACCTCTGCACCATGATTTCAGCAGCAGGCAGTCCCCAGCCATCACGAGACCCAGACCATGTTCATATGCTGCAGAATGGCTTTTTCCCCCCACCTTCCTCAACTACTTCCAGATATTCCCTTGTAACTGCAGTTTTTCTTATCTTTAGGACGTTACGCATGAGTTCCCAGGACAAGGAGAAGCTTCACTGACCACAGTGAGCTGCTAGACAAAGACATGCTGGCATCTTCTGCTGGTTACCTGATTCTTCACAGCTAATTTGGGGGCAGGTATTTCAGGTAAAGTGTCAGCTTTAATTCACAGCCCCTTCAAAGCAACTTTCATATGAAGCCATGTAACCTCTCAGAGTCTGGTACCTCCAGGTCAGGGTTGAGGGCAGCAGAAAGATTTTCCTGACAGTGCAGCTGTTTGCACCATAACTAACCACATGGATAAACAAAGGGCCATAATTTAGCTAAGATAACCTTTGCGATAACCTTACCAATGCTGACATAAACCATATGCACTGCCCAAACCCAGACAAGCAAAGGCAAACCTTACATAAACTCACAAATTTTATAAAATTTTCATGGTGGCATATCCAGGAGCATTTATAACAGAGAAGGGTCCCACATCCAGGCCTAGATTTTAAACCTCCAGTAGCACAGGGAATAGAAGGTCATCTCCAATAACATGAGATGTGTATTAAATGAGAAAAGTAGCCATAGAAGACTTGAAGATATTGTGTATCTCAAAGGAAAAAAGCTCTCCTGTTTGTTGTCTGCATCTGCAGTTTAGATAGCTGGACAAGATAAACGCAAGCAAATCAAATGCAAAGAGAAAACGGAAACCTTTAGTTGCTTGTCCTGAAGGACAAAGCTGCATCTTCCATTGTTAATTTGCTCCCAATTATTTTTTTTCTCCTGGTTCTATTTTTGTAGAGCTCCCAGAGCTGCTCTAATGGTAGAGAAAGAGTAACAGAGATAATTGGGAACATCCTGAATAACCTAATTCCAGGGTCCTTATGGTATGACAAGACACCTAAGGGATGTGTCCAGGACAATGTCAGTCAGCATGAAAGGCTGCAGCAAAGGCATTAGGGCGAGGTGACTCTGTTTAAAGGCTTGTTGGCACTTTCAGTTAATAAAAGTCACTTGGGAAGTATTTTCTTTCATGTCTGACAGGTTTCTCTTTTTGCCCTTTATGTATGATGTGTTACCATGAGTGCAGTTCATCCAGTGATTAATCATCCTGTCTGTTCTGTTCGTGATGCATGGATAGCATCGTTTGTACGTAGGACTTAAAGGCCTGGCTTTCAGAGAATATCAGTGTCCAGAGGCAAGGCTCAGGAGTGGAAACATGACGCCATAGTTGGGCATCTTGCTTAGGAGTTGGCATGGGAGGCTTCTGCTCCTCTTCCAGCACAGGTAACCACACAGGCACATGAACACAGCAGGAGCATACAACTGAGTGCAGTCATAGCCCGGGGATGCCAGCTGGAGCATCTCACATCAGAGAGCATGGAGAGTGGTGTGGGCAGCCACAGGGAGGTGGGCTGTGGCCATTCTATAGTTGTCATCTGTTGTGTATCCAGTACCACTTCATCCCAGTGCCTCCCTTGGAGAGGAACAAGATTTCATTTTGCTGGGTGCTTTCTGAAAGTGTGCACTGACACAGCTGTGTAGTGCCTGAATCCACTGCAATGGGGGAACATACCAGTTAATAACAGCAATCTGAGATGACAAATGCTTAGTCCAGGCTGTCCTCAAAACATGGTCCTAACTTTCTCTTCGGGGTGCTCAGTTCTAAAAACCATCACCAAAAAATTAAAGGAAATAGTATTAATTTTAAATTATCGACCTGAAAAGCAAATACTAAAATCACAGGCTGCTATTGCCATCAGTACCTGCAGGAATTGGCCATTACAAACATGTTGAGAGAATATAGGGGCAGGAAGGACTATTTCTTCCAGTACTTACTGCACCTTCTGGCCAATGTTCTCTTGCAGCACTGAGAAAGGACAGTGCTTTGTCAGCTCCAGGGCAAGATACTCCCTTTTGTCACAGTTCCCTGACCTTGCTAGAGTACAGCATGTTGCCTGGACCCTTTCTTTAATCAATGTTTTCAGTTCTACAGATGAGCACATGTACTTCAGGGCATCACTGTGTGGTGTGCCAAGTCAGGTCAGAGCTTGACATTTGATTATTTTGTCATAAAGCAAAAGCACCAAAAACTTTAGGCTTGGATAACTAATCACTGCCCCTTTTTAAAGGAATTTATTTAAACAAGCATCAAAATGAAAGTGACAGCAGAGGCAGCAAGTAAATTACCACTGTCTAATTGGACCCAAAGAGAGTTGGGTGCCTGAAATGTCCCTTCTCATAGACTGGCAGAGAAACAAAAAATGTACTAGACACATGCACACTGACTTTACAAGTCTTTAAATTTCTTGGTTTTCAGCTAGTCCCTGAAGTACAAAAAGTATTATATTTTTCCCTGCTTCTGTTCCCATGTTCACAGGTTCATAAGATTTGCAGTGGGAGACCTTTATTCACCATTAAAGTGGAAAACAAACTTGACAAGAACTCTTTGTTGAGCTTATTGAGTTCCTGTCCTGTCCCCCATCCAGGGACATGGAGCCAGCCCAGTAATTCTGCTACTCTATGTCTCCTAGGCAATCCTGTTCAATGCTGACCAACTCCTTGGTAAAAGAGCTGCAAAAATGCCAATTACCAACTGCTGCACTTACAAGCATACCTTGCTCCTTCACACTGAGAGCTGAAAATTTTATGGAGGATCCTGTATATCCTTGCAGAAATGGCCTTCAACTGTCCAGTACAGCCCTTTTATAACATGATTTTGGCATCAAAATCAACAAAATAAAAAGCCTTTAATTATTTCACTAGAAGCAAAACTATCTTCAGCTGGGACATAGGGAGAGGTTCACCAGAATTTTTTTTTTATCTGGGCTATTAAAAATCTAAATTTCCACAGCTTTGAGAACGTGATCCATAACATTTTAGATCACTGTAATCAAATGATGGCTTGAGAATAAACTTGAGTTAAAGATCGAGTGTTCTGTATGTCTTAAAGGATTTGGTTCTAATTTCAGTTCCTTCGTGTTTTTTAAGAGATAAGTGGAGATAATTCCCCAAAACCCTCAAGGTATGAAGGTCTGGGGCTGTCCCAGAGGCAGAGTGTGTGCTCAGGAGCTAGAAGGAGTAGGAGCTGAAGCTGACTGCAGTGGCCCAGCTAGGTCAGCCCCAGGCAGGGAGTCAGAGCCCCATGGGCAGAGACCCTCACTCTGTCAGGCCTTAGCCTCACTGTGGGGCCAAAGTGAACAGGAGCACTCATATGAATGCCCCCCACCCTCTGTATCCATTCTTGCTTAAAGAAAGACATCTAACTTTCACCAAAAAACCCCACTTCAGAATAAAAGGTGTGCATTTAAAATGTGGGGAAGGAAAAAATACAAACCCAGCCTCTATATTGGATAAGAATATGAAACCAAAAATTATGCGGCTATAGTGGCAGCAAAATTTATCTTACAGGATTCAAAATAGAGGAAGTCCATGTCAGGCTCCTATGTTTAAAAAAGCCATGTGACTGAATTACATGAAAAAAAAAATTCAATCACAGTGAAAAGCTGAGTTAGTTTAACAGAGAAGCTGTCACTTTTAAAGATGTAGAGAGATGCAAGATCAGATTTGTCACCAGAAGCCAAATTGGTGAAATTTACCTTGCTCACTTAGCAAAATAGAATATTAAGCGTCATTCAAAAGAGAAGCTTTAGAGAAATGCATAATCCTCTTTCAATGGAGTTTTATTTCAGAAAAGGGCAATTCTGCGCATAATTTGTCTTTTTCTGTGAATAAATTTGTTAGGCCTGAGGAGCTGGAGTCCCATACAGTCCCATAGTCAGATAGCACGATATGCAGCTGTGAGATGTGTTAATGTGCAGCAGAGATACAGCACAATTGCATCAAGTCTTCTCAGAAGAGTTGCAAATCCAGTAAGAATGGTAAACTTCAGTCTTCTGTTAACTTAGCTTTGGTTACTGATTTCTCTGGCATTTTAAACGAAATGGGGAGAACCAGAAGCAGTGTGTGATAGAAAGCTTGTTCATTCAAAACTGAATTTAACCCCCAAATCCTATTGATGTTGGTGAGTTTGGAGTACAGCTCAAATGGAGGAAATTCCCAGCACCCACAAAATCAGGCTTTGGGGTAAAGACTGTAGAGCTGAAAAAAGCAAGACAATACTTGTACTTACTCACTGCAACCTGTGATCTGGCGTAACAGCTACAATATTTGGGCTGGTTTTCACCACAAGTTTTGCAGGTACTCCTGTGTCTGTTTAAAAAAAGTCTGTGACCTGTACCTGACCTACCCTCACATTATCCTCGCCATGCATAGAGAGCAAGTGACCTTCTCTGCTGCTCCAGTGCAAATTGTTAAAGATTATTGTTGTCTCTGGGGAAGTCTTCAGGCATGCTTTTCTATTCCTAGTGAAATATGCTGTGGCTTTACATTGATCACCAGAGGGCAAAAAGGAAAATTTCATCCCTCTGGAAAGAACTGCTCTACTACAATTTTCCTTTTTTATTTATAGGTGTGTGTTCTTTCATCTAATTTACTGAAATAATTCTGCTTTTCTTTGTGAAATGCTTTTATTCAATACAATTTAGTCCTCTTTCAGCCCCTTTTCTGTTTGCTTGGCCTTGATTTTATTGCTGTGCTGGCTGGCAGCAAGGTCTGAACTCGCTGTGCAGTGAAACACTCAAACATACACTTGGAGGTATTGTGCCACAATGCTGTTTGAGCTTGACAAGGACATCCTGTGCCGTGCTGAGAGGCTGGATCAGGTATCTGTTGGATTTAGCAAGGTTACTGCACCAAAAGCATTACAGGCAAAGGAGGCATCTCCTAGCTAAGCTAAGCATAGGGAGTAAATATGCTCTGAAGGTTATGAAAATGGTTTTACACACCAGCTCATGCCCTGCAGAGCAGAAAAGTCCTGGGCCAAGGCAGAGGCACAGCCAGCCCCATATCCTGGCCATGAGCTGTCCAAGTGGGGAGACATGAAGGATGCACTCAATCCATGCAGGCAACATCTCCAGGCTACAGCCACAGTGACTGTGGGATTTACTGAGCTGGTGGATACATCCAAGTCATTGCATATCCAGGCCAGCTGTTGCATCCAGACCAGCATTCTCCCAGAAAAACTGGATGCTCCTGGCTTGAAAGAGTGCACATGTTGCTGGGTAGAAAATTGGCTGAACAGCTGGGCCCAGAGAGTGATGGTGAATTTAAATCTACCTGGTGGCTGGTCGCCAGTGGTGTCCCCAGCTCAGTATTGGAGCCAGGTCTGTTTTTTATCTTATAGGATTCAAAACAGAGAAAGTCCATGTCAGGCTCCTACGTTTGAAAAAGCCTTGTGACTGAATTACATGAAAAAACGTTCAATTACAGTAGAAAGTTGAGTTAGTTTAACAGAGAATCTGTCACATTTAAAGATGTAGAGAGTTGCAAGATCAGATTTGGCATCAGAAGCCATACTATGAGGAGTGGCTGAGGGAGCTGTAGGTGTTTAGGCTGGAGAAAAGGAGAATCATACTGGACCTTAATACTCTCTATTGCTCCTGAAAGCAGGGTGTAGCTGCGTGGGGGTTGTTCTCTTCTCCAAAGTCACAAATGGCAGGACAAGAGGAGAGCCTCAAGTTGCATCACAGAGTTTTAGCCTGGGTATTAGGAAAAATTTCTTCACAAAAAGCATGGTCAAGAATTGGAACAAACTGCCCAGGGAAGCAGTGGAATCACCATCCCTGAAACTGTTTGAAAGGCGTGTGGATGTGGTTTAATGGTGAACACGCTTAATGGCTGGGCTAGATAATCTTGAATATCTATTCCAGCCTAAATGATTCTACGATTCCCTGCATAATAAGCACAGCCTGAACATTAATCATGTTGCCCTGTTTCACTCAGGGTGCTACATGTGGCCCTCTCATAGTTAATCTTCTTGTGCTGCTATAGGAAAGGGAACACGTGCTTGACACCAAGACTGCAACCCTTGGGTGCAATTAAACATCAGGAACTACTCAAACGTTTGTAAGGTTTCCTTTTCATGCACATCTGTTTGCTGACCTTTGGGAGCGAGACCCTTTCGTGGCCAGTTTTTGATGATAAGAAGCTGCTATCACAAAAAGCCACTGTCACAGCTGGCACAACACCAAAGGCAGAGCAGGGAGACTGCATTGTTGCTGGAAGAGGTTTGTCCCAGCCTGCATGGGGCGATGCAGGGAAGTTTGCTCTCCCATCACCCTTGTTTTATCTGTTCAGTGGGTAAATAAAGGGCTTCAGTCTCTGCAGCTGCAAGCTCAGCAGCTTTCTCCACCACACATCATCCACTCAAAGATAAAAACAATTGTGGAGAATCCCAGATCTCTGGTGCAAGCTGTTATTTGATTTATTTATTGGCACTAGGTTCTAAAACACGGTAGGTGTTTTTCTGCAAATAGGAGGAGACACAATTCCCAGGCTTTGAAGGGCTGACAGGAAAGATGCAGCATCCATAAAGTACACTAATACTGAAACAGAGAGTCAGAAAGAGAACTTGCAATGTTAGATTAAGTGATTGTTTGTGGCTGTTACACAAGTTTTGGTTGTTTGGACACAGAGTTGCATAGGCACATGTATTCCTTATGCATGTACCCATTTACTGAATATCTCATACATATAAACAAAGACATCAATACTCACAGATTTATCCAAGGGAAATTAGGAAAAAAAATCAGCATTTCTTGGCCAAGGTACCAGATGGAATCATGTCTCTAAACAATTACAGTGCTCAAAATACTATAAAGGGCTTCAATACAGTCTCTGTAGAAAGTAATTGGGATGCAAGGGACTGAACAGGCACTGCTCTAAGTAACAAGAATGTCTTCCATTCTCCCATGAACAGGGTCTGCATGTGAAAGAGCAGATCTCTGCTCAGGGAGCAGACTCGTGCAGGGAAGCTGTGCAAAGCACCAGCTGATTGCAGTCACTGCTTGCTGAGTTACTTCTGGTGAAGATTCTGCTCTGTAGACAATCCCTTTTTGCAGCAATGACTTTACCATGACTGGCTCACCTGTATGATCTCAACCAGCTCCTCCTCTGCTAAGTCTGGTTATTACTCAGTGCATAGGCTGCCTGATTTTAATCCCTGCCCAGCATTGCAACAGCAAAGGGGGCTCTTCTTCCTCCCTCCCTGGAAGGAGTTGCCATGTTCACATCAGGATGTGAACTCCTCCTGATGCTAGAGTATTTTAGCAAGGGTTTCTTCTGGCCTTTACTTTGTGTTGTTACATTTTCAAGAATCTAGAAGAGAGTATGTGTTCTTTAACTCAAAATAAAAGGCAAAATTTAATAATATAGAAAGAGATGTAAAAAATTAAATGATACCCTGTTTCTCATCTAAGTGGGCCAGTGGTGTCAAAGAGGTGTTTGAGGTTATTTCTCGAGGGTCATGACAATGACTGCAATCACTGAGAAGGCATTGTGAGTTACAGGCTATTATTTAAGACTTTGGACCATGTAATTGTTCCCTTTCTTCCTGAGATTAAAGATAGAAAAGCAATACTGTCTTTTTAGACAGGACTAATTGACATTCAAAGCCTTTTTTAATGCTTGGGCAGAAAAGCCAGACTTTTAATTACTAGATTCTGTAAGTGGGTGAGAAAAGATGCTGTTCAGCCCTGTCAAAATGCCACAGTCATGGCACTGCTGACCATTTGCAGCATATGGACTGACAGAACATGGGGATGTCAGATCCTAAGGTAAGAGTGCAGCCATACAAAGTTTTCTGAGCCATTTTTGTGGTTTGCTCAAGTGAACGCCTTAGAGATGGCTCTGGGGTTTGTGGCTTTTGCCTGAGAGCAAATGATCATTCGTCACTTTGACTTAATATTCCAGCTGTGTTTGCTCTTTCTCCCCCACTGGCCCTTCCTTCCCTGGAGGCTGAGGTCACACAGCAAGCAGTGACTCCCGGCGCCTGACACCAGGGAGCACCTTGCACTGACTCAGCCAGGAGCAGCTCCAACTGGAGCTCCGGGGCAGAGGGGCAAACAGCAGGGAGGGTGAGAGACACTCCTCCAGCACTGTTCAGCACTACCTCTTTCCTCAGCCAAGCACTTCCTGCCCCTTGAAGTGAACTCCTGAGTGCCAGTGAAGTCAGAGGGAGCTGTGCCTGTGGCCTCAGTGGGGAGCAGGATTTGACTGACTGCAGGCTGACTAAAGCTGCAAAACTGCCACCTGAAATTTTAACCAAAGGTAAATATGCCCACCCCGGCAGCAGCTTAGTTTCACATTAACTTCTGACATCTTCTTGCTGATACCAACTCACACCCACCTGGCCACCACCTGAACCTCCTCACCACCTTCTTTCCTGGTCTTTTCACACCCCTCCTACAAACAGCAAAGCCTGCACTGCCTGCCAGACCCAGAGCTCAGGGCCAGCTGTGGGGCTCAGCCCTTGTGATAGCATACACACCAATTTTCCAGGCCACTTCAAGGATTTAACCTTTCCTTTCTTCTCTCATTCCCAGATTTTTCTCCAGGACTTTGCATTTGGAGTCTGGATTACCTCTGCACCCCTTTTTCCCAGCAGCTGCTTTGGATGTCATACCACTGTGTCCCCAAAGGCTGGTAATAACATGGCTGTGTTGGTGCTCTGCTGTGTCTGACCTCCATATTTGTTGCACAAATGGCCAAATTTTCTTCCAAGCAGCTTCCCTCACATTCATTACTTTATTTCCTTTCTGGTCACCTTTTCAGAGAAGGAGAAATTAAGACAGAGGTGGCCATAACAAGGCGGCCTTGTCCTTCTGCAGCACTCCCTGTGCTGGAGGTCCTACCTGCTGGATATGATAAGGCACAAGGTGAGCAGTGTTCCACTGCTCCCAGTGCAAAGCTCAGCGTTGCCCCACTCCTTCATCTTCACATGTACAAGCATCTGTACCACCTCTCCTTGCAGCACATCCCAGTGTGGTTTTGCAGGGACTGTGTTTTCTTTCCCACCCCACGTTCATCACACCCTGTAGAATGCACACTCTGGACCTCGTGTTGCTGGGACAGCTGTACAGCAGCACAGCCCCCTCTCCCTTAACTACCCTGGCTGCTGTACACACCTCTGGCACAGTATTCACAGAGACTCCCAATCACTTCTGACTCTTCTCAGCACCATTTCTCACATGGCAGAGAAAATTTTTTGCAAGAGAATCACTACAATGTGTTCCCAGCATGTGCTCAGGTGTCCAAGGAGCACGGTTCTCCTGGACTCATCTCCCTCTTGCATTTTACCTTGCTGCCACACGTTCTCTTTATCCATCATCCATTTCTGCACTTTGCCCTTATTACCTCAGCTCCTTCAGCCCTTTCCATCTATCCTGTTTATGTGATGGATATACAATAACATTACTGAAGGGTTAGTTTCCTTTGGCAGATGACCTGTCTGTAGTCCTGCTGAGTCAAATTTAGGTCTGACAGTGAGGACTTGGTGAACCCCTGGAGAAAAAGACCTGGAGGAAGAACAGATCATGATCAGCAGTCTACTGTCAGTCCTCAGACATTTCTATGGGTTTCAATGGAGGTTAAATGCCCTGTGCAGACATGCCTTTCTATGTAAGATGTTTCTTACAGTACAATATTTTTAATTTTAGAAAGAAGAATACTGCCCTGAAGAAAATAATCCTTCATGTGGCACAAAATACAATTCTGGGCAACAACCAGATCTGCATACATTTGATTCTTTTGCACAATGTCTTACATCACCTTCCTCCCTTCTCTAGAAAATGCACAAGGCAATACAAGCAAATATATATATTTTATTTTTGTCATGAAACACTTCTTGTCATGAGAGACAGGAAGCCCAGAGAGTATTTCAAACTGTCTTTTACAGTTCCTGTAGCTATAAGTAAAACACATTTTCGACATAAATCAGAGTGATATAACTATTTACACATCTTATGCAGTGCCTTTTTGTTCCTCCTATGCAAAATTCTTACAGGATCCAAGAGGAAATTACTCTTTTTCATTCAGCTTCAAAGGCTACATTCTCATTTACAGCAAACATTCTCATTTCTAGCAAAAAAAAAAAAAAAAGGAAGAAAAATATGAGAGCAGGTGGTGGTGAAGGAAGCTGGGAGACTTGGGGTATATGGGAGTTTTCCCTCTGTGCCACACACCCATTTTGGTGAGGCTGTGAAACCATTTCATTACAGGGTGCCAGCAGAAGTGCGTGTTCCAGGTTTGCCCAGCTGGGTCGCTCGAAGCCAGGGTGCAAATCCCCAGATTATGCTGCAGAGACTTTGAGATGTGGCTGGTGAAGCCTGCTCCTATCACTGATGGGAGAAAGGGTTGGCAACTCAGATGTTGCAGGGAAGGAGAAGCAGATGTCTTTGAAGGATCTCTCAGATCAGCTTTGCTGCACTATCCTACCCAGGGCCCCTGTTCTCTCCAGCTGAGTGGTAAGGGAGGCATGTTTTGAAAAAGGTGGCTGTGATGGTACAAACATCCTCTGGCAGCTTCTTTCACTGCAGGGGTGAAGTCTCACTGCAGGCAGACAAAGCCACCATGAAAAAAAGGGAGTGGAGGGGCCACACAACCTGGGTTTGGGGCAGAGGAGCTGATCCTGTAACAGGGACTGGGAGTGAGACTGTTCCATGAAGCTGAAGCACAGCACTGCCTGGAAATGCATGACCACAAGGTGAACTGGGAAGAGCTGTCAGCAGCAAGAATGGCAAGAGGAGGTGGGGCTGTTTGACTTGGCTCTAGGATACTGGCAAACAGAAGGAAATGTCAACAAATGTAAAAATGTCACTCTTGTAACAGTAATGGACGTTGCTGCTCCCTCTTCCATCAGAAATCCCAAACACTTGGAGGAGTGACAGGAAGAACATTGTTTAACCCATCAGGAGCAGGCAGACAATCGTGAAAAAAAACAGTATGGGAAGTCTGGACACTGAAACACTTTGGGTATCAGTGCAGAGCCCACAAGAAAACAGCAGTCTCACCTTCATTTTCAACAACCAGAACCAGGAGAGTTTGAGACACGCAAAAGGCAGAATGCAATTTTAGGTCTAGCCCAAAAGAGTCTCTTCAGAGAAAAAGGATCAGGAATTTTATTATTGGTTTCTGTGGGGCAATAAGAACACAACCTTCTCCAAGCCATCCACATTTAATGAGGAACAACATTTTGCTGTCACTAGTTGATGAAATTGTATATCAGCCGAACAACAATCAGCTGTCCTAAAGGTTTTATTTTCTTGCTTTTCAGATCATATTGATCCTTTTCCCAAAATCATACTCTCAGGTTTGACTGCTGCACATGGTGAAAGCTACAGCATGGAAACATCAAAAGTGTCTCTCCGAAAGACCTGTTCTGAAAAGATGCCCAAGCACCACTTTACCAGCAAGTGCCACTCACACCCACTGAGCTGCCAGGACAGCTGGGGCTGCTGAGAACCTGCTGCTCCAGCTGGAGCCCACTCAAAGGGGCTCTGGGGCAGTGACAGTGGCACTGACAGGGCAGTGTGCCATGGCACAGATGCTCTCTCTCCCCTGGCCCGCAGCACCTTCTGCATTTGGCTGCCATCTGTGTGGAAGCAAAAACCTTCTGAGCACCCTCAGCTTGCTGTACCCAGAAGGGAAGGCTCCCTGCATTGTGCACTTCTGAAAAGCAAATGCACAGCCAGGAGAGTACCTACATTGTTTTTCATGTGTTTTTCTCCCCTCAGACAGGGCCTATGGATGTTCAGGTCCTGCAGATGTGACACTTTGTGACAGGACCAGAACTGAGAGGCACAGCTAGCATGCACTTGTTAGAGATAGCCATACTGCTGGCCATGTGTAAGTGCTAATATTCAGAGATATTATTCTGGCAGTGAGCACAGAGGCAGCTTGCACCTCTGAGAGATACTCTTAGACAGCAAGGAGTTTATAGGCTGTTTACACTTGAAAGGATTTTCTTTGCAAGCTCCACAAATACAAGCCTGCATATGTATGAAGGGTTGAGAAGTAGCTGCATGAATCTTCAGCGATGAAAGATGCTAGGCCAGCTTGATCTGAAGTTTGCCAGCCAAACTCAGTCAGGCCTTTTTCTTCCTTTGTTCCTGCTCCCCACATATCTTGCACTGCATGATTTATTTATTAAGAATATTATGTTTCATTCAGTATATACACAGAGAGTGCTGAAAAAGGGGAAGGCTGCTCCCCCCTGTTGTGTCTCCAGCTTGCTGTTAGGACAAATGCATGTAAGCAGAAAAGCTGTGTGAGCAAAGTGTCAAACAATAAAGTTCTATTAGAGCAAAAGCAATGCCACTGTGCACATTTAAATCAATGTTAATAGCTTCCTTGGAAAGAGCTTGCAAGGTAAATGTTCCTGAGAAGTGCCTAGCACACATCCTGACTCACAGGAGCAGGCTGTATTCTTTATGACTCCCAGGTACTTACTGATAACACTTGGATGAGACAAGCAGAGGTTTATTGTTCACTGAGGTAGAGAAAAATATTCATTTCAAAGTTTTCATGCTCATAATTTAGTTCTGAATCTTATAATATTCCTTTTTTTTTTCCTTCCTTTAAAACCCATTCACTTGAAGTCCTACGAATGTATCAGAGTCAAGACTTTCCTTTCTTGCAAGGAGGAAGTTTGCAGTTCTCAGGTTTTATGGGGAAAATCTTCAAAAGATAACCCATAAGCTAAAAAACCCCAACTAAACAAAACCCAAACAAGTGCTCAAAGCAAATCAAGTCAAATCCAACAATCACCTTCATCCGACAAGACTGAAGCTGTATATACACACCTTTTTTGTCTGTATGAAGCAACTGATGGAGCTCTAAAATGCACATTACAATCACTCTGGTTCAGAATAGCAAAAGCTATCTGAATTTGTTGAAAAGATTACTCCAAACCTTTATTTTGTTTCAGCCCATTTTGCCATTGAACATCTAGGTGCAATTTGAGATTTTATCTCCTGCAGCTCCCCTCCAGCCTGCTAAGGTTTCCCTGTTGCTGACCAGTGGCAGCCTGGCTCTCCCCCTTGCTGTTCTGGTACTGCTCCTGCTGCTGTATCCCAGCTGGATGTGCTGGCAGCCGTGCCCAGGCATGGTCCTCTCCAAGAGAGGGAAAGCTGAAAGAGGAGTGCCAAGCCTGGCAGAGCAACAAACGAGGACAAAATGCCAAGGGGCCCAAATTCATTCCTCTCAGGCGTGGAACGCCTAGAGCTCTTTAAAAATGTCCTGCACTATTGAACTCCCAGTAACCAAAGCATCTTATAGAGGGACATGAAGGATGTCACCACTGAGTGCCTTTTAACTTCTTCAAGGTTCCCTAAAACATGATAGAAACATCCCCCTAAGTGCAGGAGCAAAGTTTCCTTTGGTTATACTGTAGGACAAATTTATTATCTTACTTTCATGCACTGTTAATTTTGTGTAGAATAGATGTGCTGGAAAAAAAGCATAAAAGCTTTTTTAAAACTACTACATATTCTGAAAAGATGGTTTGGTATGCTGGGAGTAGGCTTAGTACAGCAACAGTCTCTGGTGCCCTGTGATCATGGCTCCTGGCGTCTGGAAATTTGGATATCCTGAAAAATGGGGATTTTGACACACTGATCTGCACAGCCTCATCCAAAAACTTGTTCTCTGCCTAGGTCTTTTATGTCAAGGGAGGCTGTGTTTTCCTCAGGGACCATGAGAATGGGCCCAGCTCTGTCTCCTTGTCCTTTGGGCAGGGTTCACAACAGCTTCCCTGGGTAATCATCAAGAACATTTGATGATTCTTCCCTGGTGGCATCATATCCCACTGCTTGGAAAATTATTATTCCTGATGGATTAAGGCAGTTAGACATCTAAGAGCAGAGAACTGTGCTCTGTTACTTTGCAGCACCAGCAAAATTTTGTGCTGTGAGTTAGAACTATGTCTGCACCCAAGGACTGAGAGATTGTCTAAAGGACAATACAGGAATACCTGAAAATTCTGGAGTCTGCACATAATGCAGGTCCCAGAGGCAGCAGAGTCTCCTCAGCAGAGTGTGGTTTGCCAAAACACATCATCTGCTGCTGGTGGGCAAGACAGCAATGGCAAAAAGCAGTGGAGTCCCACTCCAGCTGTTGGACTCGAAAGTTTGGGAGCAGGAATTATAATAACACTATTTAGCCTTTGGCCACTACCTGTTGAACTGCTGGCTGATACTAATGACTGTCATCCAGGAAAAAAAACCCCATAGCACTGTATTACTCAGTTAGGGTTAATGAGCCTTGAATAATCAAAATTTTCAAGTTAATTAGGCCGTCTCTATCTCTGGGCTTGTATCACAGATCCTGCCTCTACAGAACTGAAATACAGCGTCTTGTCCTGTGTTATCCATTGGCTTCCCAGCTTATTTTGTAAAGACATCAACAGTGGGGCAGGAGAGAAAACTCTGTGACTCCTGTTTAGATAGTGCTGTGTTCCTAAATTATGGCCATCAGGTCCATATCCAGATTAGTAAACAAAGAGATCAAGAATCCTCTGGCACTGAGGTCAAGGGCCCAATGCAGCCCACGTTTGCCTGGCCAAACTCCCCTTTCTAAGACAGCAGAAGAGCTGCCTCCAAATTTCTTCTTGGGAGTGATCTGGGACACACAGCATTTAATTATGCCTCATTTTTTCTAACAAACCTCTTGGATCTAAATCCCCTTTCATAATGGTGTAAACTGATACCACAGAGCATGAACACAGGAAACAATGAATAAAGCCTTGTTCTCCCGTGGCACAAGCAAGTTTGTCTTCTTCAGGGAAAAGATTTTTATTTCATTTTGGTTTCTTCTCAATTTTTTTTTTCAGTTTTGCAATTAGCAAAAATCATTAGCATTATTAAAAAATGCAATGCACAGAATGCTTTCAAATGACTGATGACTGGTTGTATCCACCCTAACATCTTGCCCTTGCTTTCTGTTACATGACAGCATAAATCAGCAAAGCCACTATATAAAACCAGTGTGAGATCAGAACTGAGTCTATGTGTGGTGAACATTATTAAAGAAGGAAGAATTTTTAAAAATTCTTCCTTCCCATCACATCACACAGCATCATTTGCCAAACAACATGCCATGCTGCCTTCAGGCATATGATTAATGCCACTGCAGTTCCAATAAAGCTTACAAAGCGCACAGCCCGGGTCTCCCTGGAGAGTTAACAACAACAACCAGCAAAGC
This sequence comes from Phylloscopus whistleri, assembly GCA_017589585.1. Taxonomy (NCBI): domain Eukaryota; kingdom Metazoa; phylum Chordata; class Aves; order Passeriformes; family Phylloscopidae; genus Phylloscopus; species Phylloscopus whistleri. The sequence goes on from JADMLD010000177.1 coordinate 877,339, forward strand.
CTAAATGATGCTGTTCTTCATTTCCCAGTCACCAGAGACTTCCAGCCTTTTCCTCATTTCTGAGCATTAATCTTTATTTCTTTTCCAGAGTAATGATATTTCTCAGCAGTGCATAATTTTATCAGCTGGCTACATCCACAAGACAAGGAGTGTTGACATCGGCTGTCTTGTTGAAAGGATTTTGCCTTCAAGTGCCACCTCCATTTCCCTTTATTCAATTTGCTTATTCTCTTATTTGCATATTGTTTTACAATTTGTTGTGGTCTGGGTTTTCTCTGCTCTTTTGCTGGGACTAAGGGCTTTGTTGCAAAGTTATCTAAGGGGTTCTGTGTGTCTTTTATGCACAGCACTAGGTGTAAGTCCCTTTGTGACTGGGATAGTAACTAATCAAGGTTAGAACCAGCTGGAACATTAGTTTTCAATACAGAGAGGAGCAACAGTGAGCCTAAATGTATACAGAAACATGGGTTAGATTCAAATACTTTAACAGTGGCAGAACTCCCAAGGCCCAAATTCTCAATGCAGTGGTTGGATGTGGATGTAACTGTAATGTCTCTGAAGTCTACAAGGACAAGAAGTAAAAAAATGTCTTTTCCCTCTGAATCTTCAGGGGGTGTGTGAGGGCATTAACAGCATGCTTTCTTTCAGTCAATGAAATATGTTTCATTAACCATTGACTAAATCATGAGTGGCTATTCTTGCTTTCTACCCGTTCTTCAACATGCTTATGAGAAAACTCTCATGACCTTGCAAGAAGTGATTCTTACAAAGGCTTCTAACAAAAATCTCCTAGCTGCTGTTTCCTGGGGAGCCCTGCATATGCACTGGAGACCAGTAGGGAACCAGGCACTTAAATCTTTGGTGCTACAGCTCCATGGAAATTAATACAAATTCAGTATGTTTCGTACTGTCAGCAAGATCTGACTTGATGCAAAACACTGGAAGTGCAGTGAAGCTTAATGCGTTAGGGCATTAATTGAGCATGTGCAGGTGGTGAGACAAATATCCTTGTTTCACAGGATATATGAATTTTAAAGGAGCAAGTGAAGTCCTGTTTTTACTGCACTCTCCACTGTCCATCCCTGGAGGCAGAAAACAAGATGTGATGAGCCAAAAGTCTGATCTGGGGTGGCAGATCCATCTTCACCATGGGAAAAACAGGCACTTCACTATGAAATGACATCATCTTTAATAGCGTGGGATCTGTCACCAGAAGTTGTAAACAGAAACTGATTTACAAGTCAAACAGCCTCCTTAGCCAGCAAGGCTTGATTCAAATTTACAATCCTAGACCATTTTAGAAGAAATCTTTTAGTATCCTGACTTTTTGCCCCTCCTTTACTTAAGGTTACCCAGCAAAGAATTTCTGCAGAGTCAGCATATATGTCCCTCTCATCAGGAGATTTGTACTTTAAAATAAGTTACTTGAGAAAATTTCCCTGGTGCTGAGATCTTTAAAACAAAGGATCACATGGTGGGGGCCAGTCCTTCAGCACCTAAGGCTCCTGCCCATTGCAAACTGTGCATATGTAGGATTCTAGCATGACCCTGTAACACATGGTGACGAATTTTGAACCCTGAGCACAGGCTTGAGTTCCAGCAGTTGAGGTCTGTGCTGTGGACTCCAGCCTCACACCTCCCTGTGGCTGGGAGCACAGCTTGCACATCGAGTGTCCCTGTGACACAGCCTGTCTCCTGCTGCAGGGCTCTGCTGCCAGCCTCTGCTGACGTGGTCTGCCAGCCCCTGGTGTCCCTCCTGGACAGTCACAAAGGGAGAGACCGACAGAGATGCTGCCTTGCAATTACAAGGACTGGCCCATAAATTATCCTACGAGTCATCCTGAAAACCACCCTACAAGCCAGCCTGCCCCCAAGGGGCCACCGGGGGCTATTGGCCCTTTGAACCGGAGCTGTCTGATCTATCTCCCACTGTGATAACACTGCTGTCTCACAGAGCACCGAGGGTGATGCTTGAGACAAACGCGTTACAGCATCTCCCTGAGAGTGTGGTAGTGTGCAGATATGAGAAAATCGTCGTCATAAGACAAGTTGCCAATTATATCAATATTTTATTGCACTAGAGCTTTCCAACTGAGCAATCATGGTGCTGTAGGAGTGGCTTTATTTGTCTTAGCTTAAGTTCCTCTAAATTTGACATTAAAAAAAACCAGCATAGGCCTTCTTATATTAAAATAGCTTACATTATTAAGCTGCCATAAACTTACACCTGAAATTATAGCAAATATATTTACATTAAAAGAAGACTCCAAAATCAGACATTTTTAGAGACTATTCCTGCAGAGAAGCTTATTAAATAAACCCTAAGGAAAACCAGAAGGCAGATGACCCTTTATAGAAGATCGTTACTGATGATCTCTGTCAGGTAGGAGGATACCAGTGGAGAGCTTGAGCAGTGCTGGTGCTGCAGTTGAATTTTGAAATACTGCCACCTCATGTCAGTTTAGCAAGCAGGTACAAGCTAGGCCAGCTTCCCAGTGCTTTTCCCTCTGCAGTTTGCCTGGCAGCATACAGCAGAGCAGCCTCACTCCCGGAGGCACTGCCGTCCACATTATTGCTGTTGCTTTTTAATTGAAAATTAACTTTATGTTCTTAACACTGGGGGCAGCGTCAGATTCTGCTCACTTTAGGAGGTATAATTCTCTCTTCACCTTGAGTAGTCACCTGCTTGATGCACTCCCCAGGCTCTCTGAGACAGCCCGGCACCTGCAGAGCCTGCAAACGTGACGTGCAAGTGAGCCTTGAAGTGCTCCTCTGGCTCCTGTGAGCGGTCAGTGGGGACAACTCCTTCTGCTGGCTGCCTCATTCCCTGCCCTGGGGACTGCAGCCGTGCCCAAGTGCCAGCCGGTTGTACGTAAACAGCGAGTGGTTTGTGGGATACAGGAGCAGAGAAATCCATCCAAAGAGAAATGGGATAAGTAAATAAAACCTGCAGCAGCCATGAGACAGCCCTGGGGAACTGCACAGCACACAGAAAAGTCGATAGATTAGGATGTAATGAAAAAAGAACAACCTCAGGCTCTGTCCCAGACCTAACATCCCCAGGTAGGCAACAAACCCAAAATAAAAGTGTACATAAACAGCCTTGGAAGTTTTGTCAACAGCCTGAAGGTGGGCATTAAGGAGAAAGCAGCATCTTAATGCTGAATAGAGAGGTGTTTAAAACCTGCCTTAAATTAGGGACATGGTTACACAATTCTCAGATCAGGTATTGGACAGCCTCATCTCCTGGAAGGCTGCCTTTTCCAGTCACCACACACTTTTCAGAGAGTCCCCATGGATGGAACTCCCTCACTCTCACTCTGGTGGAGACTCCTGCATGGAACACTAAGTGTGGTTGAAGGTGATTCTCTGCTGTCTTATTGACAGTAGGTTGTCAGAAAAAGCAGAACAAGAACAAAAACCTAACTTTCAGAATGGTGTCTTGAGAAACTCATGTTTGAAATCCTATGGCTGCATATGTATTTAGGTGTAGTTAATACCTTGCCTGGACAAACAGGTTTCCCTGCTGCAAGGAGACAGGCCTCCCATGCAGGTGTGCAGAAGTTCCTTTTGCACAGTGGAAACATCTGGTAGTAATTGTGTTAATTAAGTCAGAAACTGAGCTGGGAGGAGAGGAAGGAGACAAGGATAGGAAGGAAGCAAAGCCAGCAGTTAGGCTCAGAGAGTTGTTACTGTGCAAGCTAAGGTGGGAGGAGAGGGAATGAAACTGTTTGTTTGGATTGTCACAAAGAAGAGAAAATAGAAGCCATGGCAGAGGGGGAAGGACAATACATATAGATGAGTTCAAGTAGTCTGTGTACCAGTTTTGAGATTGAAAAGCTCATATCAGACCATAACTTCTCTGTCAACTCATCATGGCACCATCCTATTTTCAAAGACAGGAGAAGAGTGATAATCCCTGCTTCAAGGTGAGTCCTGGTGCTCTGTAGGCTATGCATACACGTGCATGTGCACCATGCACACACAAGGACACAACAAACAAACACAGGCACACCCTGTGATGGGAAAATGGTCAGAATTGCACCCAGCCCCTCAAGGAACCAAGGGATTACAGACTCGACTGTGAAAATAAACCTGGCTGCCTGCACTGATATTGAAAAATCTACCCGCCAGTCACTTGGTAGCCACAGTCACTTGGTAGTCTCTGTCACTGCATACCAAGCAGAGGTTCTGTATATTTACCTGCTCACTTGCAATTCTGCTCACCTCAAGTTCGGGAGAAGCAGCAAAGACCATCAGAATGAGAAGCTGACAGCAACAAGATGCTGTAGGAGGAGGAAAAGGGAAAGAGAAGGCATTTCCAAAAGAGATCAAGACATGATGTTGGTGTTATCACACTGCAGGGTAAGAACTGAAATCATACAACTTATTTCATTTAAAAACCTTAGCTTCATTCACATTTTCATACCCAAAGGTAAGCAGGCAATTTCCTTTCTCCACGAATAATTCAGCTTTGCTGTGTATTTACTATTGTGAATATCCTCTCCACCTTAGTGTGCAACAGTTCACTTCGGGCAGTATTTCCTAAACATTCTGTAAAATACCTTTTTCTTTCCTATTACAAAAGATTTGCAAAATGTGTGGCTTCTTTTTTTTTTTTAGAAGGCTGTATATCAATCAGCAGGCTACCAAAGATTTCTGAATGAAATGTTGTTGCTGCTTGGGACGACATCCATAAATTATCAAACATTTCAGCAGAGGAAGAAGGAAGCAAAGGGTGACTCAAATCAAATCCAGGATTTCTTGGTTTTAGTAACAGAGAACCAAATTTCTTCACAACTTCGCCAAAATCCCTGATTGAAGGCACATGGAAACACATGCCATAGCTTAATGTAAGCTGTCCCTGAAGTCCATGAAGACATCCTTGCAAGGTGTTTGTGGTCTTTGGCTTGGACACAAAACCCATATGAACTACTGATAGGAAAAAAGACTGTGCAGAACTCAGTAGAGGAATTAAACCCTACCAGGGCAGGATAATAGGTCAATCAAGCTAAACTGGGTGCAAAGTTCTCCAAAATGTAGTTTGAAGGGATGTGGTTTTTTATTATTCTTAGAGAAAAAGGCTCTGAAAACTTTGGGGGCAGGTCCAACTTACCCCAACATTTGTGAGACATTTTTGTTTAGGATTCTGTCTCACATTCATCCTAAGTAGAAGTAAGGGGAGTACCAAGAGAAAGAGTCTTTTCAGTGATCTAGTCATGGGTGCTGAGCACAGGTTAAAGCAAACTGGAAATTTGAACCAGATGCCACATTTTGTGTTCAAGCTTGAAATTAAATTTCTCCCATGCTGAGTTTTAGCATCCAGGTCTTCCGAGTGTGAAATAAACTATATTGACTGAGCTAAGAAATTCAAAGAAGACACCCTTCTCATGCCAGGCTGGTACTGATATGAGAAACTGGTTGCACAGGACAGGTTTGCTTTGTACTCTCTGCAGCTAATAGAATAAAGGCCTAGCTATACCAGCATTTGAGGTAACAACAGAGGTGAAATTCCCAAAGCTGCAGCCAAAGGTTGTCTTCATCTTTTTATGCTAGGACTAAGCCATATAGAAACCAAGCTGGAACTTGTTGGAAGATCCATCTAGGACCCGGACCAAAATGCTTTTCCCCCACCCAGTTCATAGGAGTTCAGATAAGGATCTGCTATTTCTGTCTTTAAGCCTAGAGCTGACTGCTGTCAGTCTCATTAAATGCCCAACATGCTGGGGAACTTGTTCAGGGCAGAGTTTTGCCGTAGGGTAAAATATGGACAAGGATATAAAAGTTCCAAACATCCAGCACAGAGGAAAGCAGGCCTTGTGGTGAGGCATCCCTGAAAGCAGTAATGAAAAGGTAATCTTCCTTCCTTCCTTCCTTCCTTCCTTCCTTCCTTCCTTCCTTCCTTCCTTCCTTCCTTCCTTCCTTCCTTCCTTCCTTCCTTCCTTCCTTCCTTCCTTCCTTCCTTCCTTCCTTCCTTCCTTCCTTCCTTCCTTCCTTCCTTCCTTCCTTCCCATAAAATAAAGCAACAAATGGTATCTGCAGTGCTGGCAGAATGTGCTGTTTGCCAAGGCTGAGGTATAGCCATTGGCTGTTTATCTAATGCAGATAAACAAGCAGATATCAGAGTAAAGGTCAATGAAGTATTTGTCCTCTCCCTAAATTACACAAGAGTATGTCCTGATGCAGATCAACGTAATTACCCTGGCTTGTGTCTTAGCTCATTCCTTTCATCCCAGAAGTGAACATTCCTGCTTTTGACACGTAGGGTAGTGAACAAAGTTCAAGTGGAGCTGCACAGAGGGAGAGCTCCCTAACGTTGTCATGGGAAAAGAGCTGCTGGCCAAAACAATGGTGTCAGCAGCATGTGTACATATTCAAAAAGTACATTTTTTGAATCCATGGGTTTGTATTTGGGGAACATCAGACAGAAAACAAGCAAACAGAAAACCACTCCACAGAGTTCACCTAAATATGTGGGCCAGCACACTCCAGGAGGAGGAGAGAACTGGGAGGCAGGAGATTTACGTGACTGAAAGAGCTTTTGTTTTCAGTGTGTGGCCATAATAAATACAAAAATCATGAGTAAGAGGCATGGGAGAATATGAAGAAATCCCTTTGGAGCAGTTAGAGGTCAAACCCTGTTTCCTTGGACACGAATCCAAATGCAAGGGTGCACACTAGTGAACATGCCTGTGGATGTGGTCCACTGGCTCTGCATTAGCCAGGACAAATGTGGCTGGACACAAATGCCAGTGTGTCACTCTCTCTTTGAGAGAATCCTCCTGGGCTACCACAGGGCATTGTTTTGTTTCTTCCTCACATCACAGGGAAGTCTTCCAGGGAAATCTCTACATTGAACAGGACATGGAAAAAATTATTCTTAGTTTTTATTAGACAAGTGCCGTTGTGCCCTGAGGCCTGACTTGCAGCTGGAGCTCTGCCATGCAAAGCATCAGGCCACGTGGAACAAATACCCATTCTGGCTTTTGGCATCACTCTCTTCCTCTGAGGAAGAGTCCCTCCCAGACTCTCATGCTCCCCCTGCTCAAGATGAGAGTCCTCAGGAGGGTTCAGGACTCCAGCACAAGCGCTGCTCCAGGACATGTGTTTGTGACCCCACATTCTGGCTTTGCCTTTTCTCTGTTCAGCATCTGTGACTTCCCAAGCCCCCATCAAAAAAGAAAAGTAGCTGCTTCTTGCACCCCTGACTGTACGCAGTGAATTTCCTCCTGCAGCTGGCTCCATTCCCTGTATTACATCATTAGAAGGTGGGATAATACAAGGACAGTCTATCTTCATATTTGGAACAATAATGTTTTCCAAACCTCCTCCATTCATCTTTAGGAATTCCAAGCCTTGGAAAATCAGATGCTCAGGCATATAATCCAGGCACAAGACTGGTGCAGTGAATTAAAATCAGGGCAGGAAAGAATTCTTACTCTTATTGCAATGAATGAGAGAAAGCTGGATACTGTGGCTCAAATCCTTAAGCATTTGTGCTCTGATATAACTGAAACCTCACAGGAGATCCTAGGTCAAAATAGAAGAAATAAATCATTTATGGCATTCTAACATGTCCATATCCTCCCCCAGCACACACCTGTCATTTATATTTGTTGTGGAATTTACTCTGACAAATTATTTTTCCTTGCAAGTTACTATGACGTTTTCTATTTCTTTGCGTGAGAAATAAGAATACACACAACAGAAATGTCAGATAGGAATGAATAGAAACAAAAATAGACTTCATTAAAAGTGATTATGTATTCACAGCAAGGAGTTATCACAGACCAATAATTTCAACTAGGGTGAAAAATGGTAGAGCAGTCACATGGTGCCAGCTGAACAGATGTAGTTGTTCTAAGAATGAAAATCTGCAAGACACACCAGAACTGTTAAAATAACACCTTCTAACAACCAACAAAGAAGATGAGAAATCGCTGCTTTTTTCTGTAAAAGGTCCTGCTACAGGAAAACCCACATTTCAGAGGTGTGCTGGTGGCCTCAAGCCAGCAGGATCTGCAGGTGTCAGGTGATGTCTGTGTGGTGGATGCACTAAGGTGCTGTGCTCTTCCAGCAGGTGGGATGCTCGGCATGTGCCATGGTCAAGAAATTATGACTTCCACCAGAAAACAACTTTGTAAAGTGAGAAGCTTGCCCTTTCTGCCTGTCTGACCCATACCCAGACTTTGAAACAGTCACTTGTCTAAATGACCCATCCTCTGCCCCAAGTATCTGCTTGGATTATTCAAGTATCTGCTTGGATTATTCAGATCCCTTACAGGGCACAAGAGTGCCCAGTATCCCAAAGCTGGTCTTGTTGTCCCCCTGCAATGCCTCTTGCAGGTACGTGTGAGATCAAGTCATCACTCAGTCCCCAAAGAGGACTCTGCTCTCCTGGGCTCTCAGGAACACATCCCTCATCCAGCAGAGTAGAAAATAGCCCACTAGAAAACCACAGCCCTTTGTTTTACCAATTAAAACTTCCCACTATAGCAGATCCAAGACAATTGCTGAGTTATTTGTGGAAGGTTTTTTTTTAATCTCCTGCACTCTGGCAGCTGCCACTTCTTTTAGTTTTCCGAGTCTGACTTCTGGTCACCGTTCATCACGTGGCCAGCCAAGGAGTAGGGAGACCCTGGAAGAGCAGGTTTCATGTGCTTTCCCACAGCCTCACTTCTGAGGAATTACTAACATTGACTAAATACAAATACTTTGTGGATTTCACAGATACATAAGCTTTCACAAAGGCTAGAAAAATTTACTCCTAGGAATTTCACAACTTTCTCTTAATTAGTAATATTGCATGAAAGAAGAGGTAAATGTAGTTCAAAGTTTTTCTCCATTTGCACGTGAAGAAGTTATTTATTAGGTACAATCAAAAAATATCTTTACATTTCCTAAGTTTCCATAAACTTTTCAGAGAGCAAGACCCAGCAGATTTGTGTCTGTTTAAGACATTTATATTTAACAAGAGATTGAGGCAGCAGCATTTTAGGTCTTAATAAATGTAATGTCATTAGACATTTTTCAGTTCATTAGGATGCTAACGAAGGATCACTAAGTTGATAATATACTTAGATTTTTCTACTTGAAAATGAAATTGTTGTTAGAAAAGATGTGTAATTACATGCATCTACATCCATGCATCTGTATGTTTTATACATAGAAAAGACAAGCCTTTGGAGCATTTCTAGGGGTATTTGAGGAACTTTTCTTTAGGGGTGACAATAATGATTCCTGATTCCAGCCATAGTGGCCAGATGCCTGAAACTACTGGAAGCCCAGTGTAAATTACTTGTTTTCTGTGAACCCTATTTTTCAGAAGGATGGATCAAATTAATCATGTTATTCAAACAATGGTGAGGAAACCAATGACTGCAAGCACAGGGTATTGGTCCAGGGAGAGTGAGATAATTAATTGCAGTTGCTATAATCTGACTTGAGCACACCTGCTAAACCCGAGAAGCCAAAGCAATATTTATTTTGACACATATTTGTGGGAGAATGCTTGGAAAGTTAGGGATTCGTAATGTTACCAGTTTATGTAGTTTGAAGTATGACATGTCCACAAATGATTGAATTTCACTGAGTTGTTGATACATGAGACATACACGAATCCAATTAGGGCCATTAAAAGCAAGCATTATGGATACAGTTTCCAGTGTTAATTAATTGAAATAGTACCAGTTGGGGAATGCCCCTCTCAGAAGCTGCCTCAGCCAGCCCAGCCCCTATGCACTAAGATTTATAGCCACTTGGCCCAGAGGTGTGGAAATTTTGAAGAGTGAATTACTGCTGCAAACTTATTCTTTAGCAGTGAAATTAGACTATAATTCTATACAATTTGTTAGGAATGAAATATAGAAATATTTTTCTTTTAATAATGATGTTGGTTTAGAATGTTGTAAGGAGTTGCAAGTTGAAGCCCAAAGGACTCCTGTGATGATTACTTGAAGCAATCAGTGGGTAGCCTAAGTTTATTTAATTTCATTGAATCATAGAATAGCTTGGGTTGGAAGGGACTTCTGAATATCATCTAGTCCAACTCCCTTGGTTGCTGTGAAGATCAAAGTCACCAAGGGAAAAAAGAATCTAGACATTGGAATGTACATGTTCAGCATGAGCTGGGGCAAGGGAGGGGCTTCCTACATTTTGCCAAATACAAAGAACATGTATTAAAAGCCTACACGTTGAGAAGCATTTGAAAGTGCCTGAAACAGGAAAAAGATGCTCATTATTGGGAAACCTGAGGGGCAGGTTTTATTTTAACCCTACAAAAGGTTTGAGGCAAAACCACCAAGACATCCAGTAGGTGCTCTTTGAACAAAATTCTCATTTTAGATTGGTTTTGAGTTATACAACATGCTTATTTTAAAATATTTTTAGATAGGAGAGCCTGTTGTATATATTTCTGTTTAAGAAGAACCTTTCCTGAAAAATACTCGGTGAAATTTTATGTGTTAAATATATCAGTCACAAAAGAAAAACCTGTAATGGATTCAGTTTATAATACACCATCTAAATAATGAAAAGGGATTAGAATACTTATTCAGCCAAATATACGTGGACAGGGAAATAAAAAATTTACTTAGTTGATAATAGCTAAGATAATATACCAAAGTTTTACAACTTTAGAATAAAAGATCGCTTTCTAATTTTATTATTTATTTAAATAATTTTAAATATAATTACACTCACACAATTTTATTATCTGCCATGTTGTTGCAGCTCATGATTTAAGAATTATTTGCATTTTGGCAACCCTTCTACTTTATACAAACATGATTCTTGCTGTTGGGACAAGAAGACCCTGTCTGTGACATTCTGGAGTTTCTACCTGTTCATGAGATGCTGGCATTCATGCATAATCATCCATTATGGTCATTTTGAAACCAGCATATTTAAGACCAAGGAGTAATTCAATGCCTCTCTTTTAAGTGAATAACAGGAAGATACAAGCATTGCTCTCCAGCTTGAATTTTACATAAATGTACTGGGTTTTGAGGACCAACTAAAAGACAAGCTGTGCAAGCTAAGAGAAAACCAATAATAAGAAAATTTAATTAGAAGATTTCTGGTCAGTGGTGTGTGATATTACACCCCCCCCCCCAAAAAAAAAAAAAAAAAAGAAAGCTGGCAAAGAAAAAGACCCAAGTAAAGGTCTTGGCATACTTGTTTAAAATACAACAAAGTCCAACAGAAAGGTTCAGCAACTACCATAAGTTTTCACTGAAATTTTTAGTAACCCTTTAGTGTATTGTGACTGCAGAAGTTTTGATTTAAATTGGAATATTAACAACAGGTTGAATAGAAATACTTTAATAACAGAAATTAATAGTGACATGCCACTAGAAAATCTGATTACTATTACAGAACCGAAGTTGTTACCAACAGTATCAAACACTGAATATGTACTAAAATTTAATTCCAAGGAAAGGCTGCCTATCAGTGTGTAATCTTATTATCAGCCTAGCCAGGACTCTCCCAACTATGAAGGAATATTCGAATTTTTCAGAAATACAGGTTGGTAATATTTAGAGTTGAGACGTTCACCCAATCTCAATTAATTTTAATGCACAGTCTGCAATTATGTTACTCAGAAAAGTCAAAAGAAACCATTTCCCTGGCTAAGAAGGAAAATAAATATGTGCTGGTCTTACAAGTTTGCTAGAATTCCTCTTGGTTAGTCACAAAGACAAGATAATATGAAAGTGTGGTCATGATTTATATTTGGGGAAATCATTTGTAGAACGACAAGACATTAATCACCTTGACTGATGTTAATTTGAAAGGTGCAATGTAAAATCAAGAAAGCAGGGGCTAAACAGCATAATTAGGAGCAGGGCTCTTTTAAACCCTCCTAACAATGACAGTTCTGAACTGCTCAGCGCTGCTTGCCTGTGTTGGAATAGCCCAAGCAAACAACCACTTTGCTGATAGCAATAAAGTACATAAAAGCTCTGTATTTACATTTTAATGAATCCTTGAAGTTTTCAGTTTTCAATTCTTCAATGATGAATCAGAAATGAAGCTGGAAAAGGCAAGAGGCGTGTCTTGGGTTGCAATACGTAACCAAAACTGTGTATTCTGTTTTCCATCTGTTGAAACTGGTTGGGGAGATGTTTATCTCTTGTATAACTCATTCCTCATAACTCCAGGGTGGGGAGGGGGTGGGTGTCCTCTGTTAATGGACCAGCTGTTAAAAACCAGGTGGAGCAGTGTTCCTTATCTCTTCTATGGCCCATCTTCCCTCTGAGGTATATCTTCTGTTAATGGGCCATTCAGGCTCACCACATGACTGATACAATTACATCATCCCATTGTGAGATGCTCCACCCAGTGGGAGGGGCCAACCATTCCTACCTAGATAAAAACTGAGAGCCAGAAACACCAAGGCAGCCTGTTTTTCCACTGGATTTCCCTGAGGAAGACCGGATCCATCTCGCCATTACTGGACCCTCCGACAGGATCATCTCTATTCCAACAGAACCACATCTGTTACTCTAGGAGGATTTATTTGGACTGCTTCCAATACCCTGACCAACAGGGTGTCAGGTTGCATTCTGACTCTGTCAGTGTTTCTAGGATTTTTTGTTTGTTTGTTTGCTTGGTTTTTTTGTACTACTACATTTGTATTTTTAATATTCCTAGTAAAGAACTGTTATTCCTATTTCCATATCTTTGCCTGAAAGCCCCTAACCACAAAATTATAATAATTTGGAGGCAGGGGGTTTACATTCTTCATTCCAAGGGAAGCTCCAGCTTTCCCTGGTAGACACCTGTCTTTCTAAACCAAGACAAGGTGCTAACTGGCTGAGTTTTTAACCTGAGGATGATCCAGAGCAATTTTTGCTAAATTCTCCAAGAAGAGAAAGCTTCAGTATCCTGGCTCTGAACTTCTTTCCCATTTGTGTCTGGAATTTTTAAAGTATCTGCAAGTTGTTTATTCAGATGCAGGAGCTTTCCCTATCACTATGAACCATGAGGATGATTTGAGTTATCCTATTAGATCACAAATGGAAGTCCAGACTAAGAACTTAAATCTTGTTAGAAGCCTTTCAATATAATTTTAGCGTTGACAGACTATAGGCAAATCTCCCAAAATTTCCTTTTACAATATCAGGTGCAATGACACTACTACTAACTACTATTACTAATGAAAATATTCTGAGCCCTTCTGCAGAGGAAAATTACCCAATCATGCACAAGATGCAGAAGATGAAAGAAGACCATAGTATAAAGCATCCCAACTGTGGAGTTTTCCCCCATGAGAAACAAGAGCAGGCTTGTACTATGTACCCTTATCCCATCATGCAGACTTTCTTCTTACATGTATGCAGCAGAAACCACCTAGGAGATCATCCAAAACAACTTTGCATTGGTCTCCAAAGGAGGGATTGAAATCAGTCTTCTATCTTAATCTGTGTGAATCTCCTTGATGTACAAGGTGCTTAAACACTGCTGTAAAAGACACATTACAAAATATAGCGTAAGGTATGCTGGATCAATTGTAGCTTTTGCACAACTAACTCTTGTTACTGCTTCAAGAAATAAATCCACTGGATTTATACATTTATAGGATTTCCATTAAGTCCTACACTGTTTACATTAGCTTTATATTTAAGGACCTTATGCAGACCTAAATCTGATTTCTGGAACTGCAAGAGGGATTGTAAGTCTCAGCAGCAGTAAAATTCAATCCTGAGCCAAAACATTACTCAAAGTCAGTGATAGAGCATGGGCATCCCCCCATCAGCAAAGTGATGTCAGAAAATTATCCTCTTTGGTCTCCTAGAAGAAGCTGACTTATCTTGCTTCTGTTACATTGAATTGTTTTAATTGACTTTGTCCATCTAGACACTGTTGAAATCAACACAGAGAGCTTTCATGGCTTAATAGACAGAAATCTGCAAATACGTATTTGTATAGCTTTAAAGGATGGTGTTCCTGTAGACAGTCAATTGCAATTGGTATTTTCGGGTGTGACTAAAATTTTGTTCCATTCCATTTCTATTTCACTTTATTTTCCAGCACAGAAAACCTTTTCTGTTCTTTTGCTTATGGACAAGTACATCAATATTCTCGGGCAACAATTCATCCACACAGCAATCAAAGAGTTCCATTTGTGCTTTGTACTCAGCATGATTTTCTGCTCTAGTGTTTTAAGGTCATTGTTTTGCTATTACTATGGACTGACAGTGGCATGACCTTCCTTGGAAAGGCCCATGACCTTTACTGGCAAATGCTACCTGTCCCTTAAAAGGAGAAGGCATGTGAGAGTTTTCAAACTGCCTACTGCAAGGCAATCCATGTATCTGGCAAATGGCCCATCAGTCCTCAGTGCAGGGGAAGTCAGGGAAGGCGTGGTCAGAAGTGAAAAGACATTGTCCAGACAGGTATGTGGTAGCTGTTTGGGGAGTCACTTGCCTGGTTACAGAGGTCAGGTACCAAACACCGTGTCTGGCACAGCAGCAGCGCCTACAGAGAGGATCCAACTGTTCTGGGCTCGCTGCCATCCTGACAGATGGGCACATGTGCAAGTATCCAAGTAGATGTAGGCAGGTATCTGTTTTGGGATGCTTTAATGGGAACCTACTCTGAGTGTCTTTGCCTATAACTGAACGAAAGCACAATCCCTGATCCCACATGGTGTACAGCTGCAGAAAATCTACAAGCACAATTCTGGACTCTGAGTCTTCCACCTATAGCTGCTTCCAGGATAATTAGATTTCCAGAGTGATCCAAAGGGACCTTAATACAAAAGAATCAGGCTTAAACACATGATTTTAAGCAGAAGGAGGGACTGCAGAATATACCTGCCCTCATGGCTGAGAAAAGTATTTGCTCTTGTCATGGTTTAGTCCCAGCCAACCACCAAGCACCACACAGCCACTTGTTCAGTCCCCAGCCAGTGAGACTGGGGAGAGAACAGGAAGGGTGAAAGCCAGAAAACTCATGGGTTGAGATATAGACAGTTTAATAGCGAAGGCGAAAAGCAAAAAAGCACACAAGCAAAACAAAAGAAGGAATTAATTCCCTACTTCTCATGGGTAGGCAGGTGTTCAGCTGTCCCCAGGAGAGCAGGGCCCCATCACACATAATAGTTACGTGGGAAGGTAAATGTCATCAATCCAAATATCCCCCCACCTTCCCCTTCTTCCCCCCACTTTATGCACTGAGCAGGATGTCATATGGTGTGGAATATCAGTTTGGTCATTTGGAGTCACCTGCCCTGGATGTCTCTCCTCTCAGGCTTCCCCCAGCTCCCTCACCAGTGTCCAGTTGTGGTGTGTTTTTATTGTGTTTCCAATCGCAGCTCAATTTTAATGGTCAGTTTTATACACCACCCATATTTTGTATTGTTATCGTATATTTTATCCCTAATGGATTGTTCCTTTTCCCCTGTATTGTTGGTTTTGCCCTGGTTGTCTATCATCCCTAGACCTGCCCTTCCCTCCTCCTACGGAATTGTCAATCCTTCTCTAACCCTGCCCCTTCTTCAAGACCCTTCCCTGTCAATCCCCCAACCTTCGATGCTCCAGTGGTTAGTTTAAACTGTTCCCTCCCCTTTTGTTCTTTCATTGATCTGTACATTGTACTCCCTGCCTTATGTTCCTCCCCCATGTCACCCTTATTGGTTGGGAATTGTATCCTCTCCCAAGACCTCCCCCACTTGTAAGCCCCTGCAAGCCCAGGTTCTGTGCCTTTTTCTGTCCCTGACCGTCCGGGGAATGAACACCTTTGGAAATCACACAGAGGGCCTCTCCCTCTTCCTTGTCCCTGCCCTCGACACATGCCACCTGTGCTATAGAGCAATGGTGCCCTACAGCTGCACCCCAGATTGCCTGGCTCTCTGTGCCCTACAGCTGCACCCCGGATTGCCTGGCTTTCTGGGGGCAGCCCACTCCTGGTGACAGTGCCAGGAGTTGGCTGGGCTGAAGAACACTGGCATCGCATCAGCGTCCCAGTATGAAAAGTAGAAATCTTGGCTCTGTGTAAGCCCTGCTCAGCAATAACAAAAACATCTCGATATTATCAAACCTTGTGTTCAGCACAAATGCAAAACAAATCCCCATACCAGCCACTGTGAAGAAAATTAACTCTACTCCAGCAAAAACTGATACAGCCCTTCTGGGGCACTTGCAACAGCACGAGTCATTTGTGAAGAGCTGGTGCCTCTGATGTACCCATTTGTAGGCATTGCTGTAGATAAAATGCACTTGAAAGACTACAGGGAACAAAAACATTGAGCTGAATTTGAAAGAGAAACATAGTGAGGGTCAAGTCTCAAGACAGACTTACAAATTCTGTAACATCTGCTGAAAAACATATCTGTCTCATTTGTCTTCAAATCTTCTCTAACTGGTGATAACAGATCTGTGTGGGTTTTGTGTGACAGAGACAACCTGGAATCTATATTATATAATGAAACACATTTTATGTAAGCCATCAATAGCAATATTCAGCCACTAGCACTGTAGGCTGGTGGAAATCCAGGCCCATTCATTTCAATCAACATGTCAGAATTTCTTTTTTACAAAAAGAAGAAATCAAGGAAGTTTCTTCATAAGCTGCAAGTATTTTCAAATGTTTATTTTCAAAAAAAAACTATGGAAAAGAATAGCTACAAGGCAAAGCAAGCTCCAAGGTTATCTACAAGTGAAAGTGAACCAGGCAGAAACACAGTCATGAAAAATGACATGCATTACCAGAGACAGAATTGCATTTTGGAACTGAGACTCACTTCTTACACAGATATCATTATATTTAGGCACAAATTCTTCCTTAAAATACTCGTGAACATGTCTGGTGGTCTTTTTTGTAGCACAAGGGAGTTTGCACACCTCATGCACATGGAGCATCTCAATTACCTCTGTCCTAGAAAATGAAAGGTGAATACATGTATTTTATGCAAAAATTGTCGTGTATAAAAAATCCACCTTAGACCTCAGGTATTCTGAATTTTATGTGTGCCTAAAAAAGAAATAACCCAAAGTCTGATCCCGTAAAATGTATCAGTTACTAGAGATTTTCTTTTGTGGAATGCTTTATAAGTATATAATAGCAACTTGGAAAAATCTGATCTTGCAGCTTTTGGAACAGAAATATTCTGTGGCTTTGGAGAAATGTATCACATACTTAGCAATGAAAGCCTTAACACTGCACTGCAGACTAGTCTTCTCAAACCATCTTGGCACAGATCACATCTCCAGGCTCAGGAGAAACCACAGCAAGATTTTAGCTATAGGGACATCCCCTCACTCATGGCTGCCTTCTCTTCTCCCAGCCCTCTTCCAGCTGCTGAGCTCTCCTTACATCCATGACAGATGTGCAGTGTGACATTCTTTGGCCTCTTTACATGGAAGCTGGCCTGTCCCAGGATGCATGGCTGCTTTCATGGCATCATTACCTTCAGGAGGGAGAGCAGGGAAAGCATTACATGCAGTTGCAAATTATTTTAACAACACTGAGGCTGAAAAGCACAGAAACTTGTGACCAGAAAACTCTTTTGCTGGTCAGAGAGCTCTCTTCACTGAGCACAACTTAGCACTGCCAGCCTGTGTCCCACCAGGTCTCCTGGAATCACATCTGTGCGCAAAACAAAACAAACACATTCCAAGAGTTTCACAGTCTGTTTAGATTGTTTAATGAAAACACCTTTCACGGGCAAGGGTGCCACTACAGGCTGCATGAATCGTGGAATGTAACAGTTTAGAGAGGAAGATAAGCATATTGAAATTTGGCTCTGCTCACCAAACCTGAACAAAAGGTTGCCCATTTTAATTCCAATGGAATGATGAACTGCCAGTAGCAAGCCTAAAAGCTGCAAAATGATGTAATGTCAGCCAGATGAACACACTTCCTGGCTGCTTCCAAAACCAGAAGCAGAAGATGCTGAGAGCATGCTGGCAGCAATGGGCCACTGGGGAGGCAGAAACACAGAGGACAAAGGGCACAGGCTGTGGGAATTCCATGGGTTTTCCCCACCAGTCCGGTGCCCCATCACTGGACTTTCTCCATCAACACAAGCAAAGCCTGGAGAAAAGAAGATGAAATCCAACCCCCTGGGGTAGGGTTTGATAGTCCCTACTTTTAGGTGTCTGTGTCAGTTTTTCAGAGCTTGCAATTGGTCTCCCACTTAAAAAAGAGCCAGTGGAGAGGTGATCCACTCCGTCCTTAGACAGACAGTAGTGATCCATGGGCTGAAGACCTCTCCAGAGGTGCCTCCCATTCTGCACTGGTAGAGATTGTGTCCAGAAAACATTGACTGCTTCCTGGTGCTGCAGGAATCCCATGAAACCAAAGAGTCAGAGTTGAATCCAGACTGCTGTATTGTGTCTTCAAGGATATCCACTTGAGAAACAGGACCCAAATGAGAGACCTTTTCCTTATATATGAGTTCTTCTGAACAGGGAGAACCAATTTGAGCATGAAAAGGAGAACATGAACATGACCTCAGGTGTCCCTGAAAAATCTGCTAACCAATCTTCTAGTTCAAGTGTATGGTATTAAAAATATCAAACCCCTCAGCCATTTCCTATTGCTAAAAGTGAACATATGCAGCCAATTACATCCCGTTATCATCATTTCACCAACAGAGAAGTTAATTGGTGACACCATGAGGCTAACTTCATAAAACACGGGTGTCAAATCAATCTGCCTGTACTCTAGACACTGGCAACAACTTATGTACACTAATAATACATCCAGATTTTCTGTTGTCTGCATTTTCCTGTGCATTCCTTGACATGCTGAAATAAGTATTTAGGCCCATTTTCACTCTATCTATGTGATTCCTAAAAAATTAAATCACTAACTGTTTTTAAAAGCTGTGGCCTATAGTCTGATTTGCTTTAACTTTTTTTCTGTTCTGTGCATTTCTTTTCTAAATATAGTATATCTATATAGCTTTATGTTGGTAAAAGTGTCTCCCTGGACACAAAACATAAAGCAGGGTTATGCACACACACACACAAAAGACATAGTATTCGTTCCAACATCAGGGCAAATTTGTATCTCTGTGCTATAGCATAAAGCTATCCTAAAATGAGCTTTCCTATCTTGTAATTTTTCACAATATCAGGTTCTGCAGTGTGGCTCCTACTACCTACACCTACTGGTGAAGAGAGCATGGTGAAAGAATAAAGCAGATGTTTAGCACACAGAATGGCATTCTATAGCTGTCACCAGCTTCCAGTAGCATAGCTTGTGGTCTTCATATTTATTCTTGGGAAAGTTCACCATGGGGCAAGATAAAGGAGTTCAATTACAGCACCAATGTACCTTTGCAGTCTCCCTCATCAACTCTCATCACTCTGCCCTAGCAGTGGAGGGATGACCCCATGATTTTAGAAACATCCAACCCATGAATTTCCATACATAACTACAATTATATATCATGTTTCTCTGGCTGTAGTATTTTTAGTGGTGTAACATGGAGTACACATATGCCTTTAGAGACTGCCCTGGTAACCCCAGCAGGGTGATTCCCTGCTATTGGACTTGTTTGATTGTTCCCTTGTTCTGCCTTGGGATGGAGCAGGTGACAACCTTGGTACAATGGGAGGTAATCATGTCCCTAGTGTGGTGCCATCCCCTCAGCACTGCTGTGGCAAGTGAGACTGAACCAGTTTACACCTCTTAGGTGCTCGGTCCCTTGAGGATCCTCAGATTCTCCTTGGATCCCTGAGGGTCAGGAATTCAGGCACCGTGTGAAGTGGGTTGAGGTCCTTCTAAAAGCAAGGTCCTAATCTAACGAGAAGGACTGCTACATTTCTTGTTATTTAAAATACACGGATATCACTTTTGTACTTGAAGGAGAGTGATGCAATGTCTGCCTAATGCTGATTTCAGCACTAGTAGTTCTTAGGTGTGAGCTGCACATGCTCACATTGACAAACATTCACAGACTGAGGGCAGTTCCTGCGGAAGCTGAAGATGACAAAGTTCAGATGATCCCAGCTGTTTTCAGATGAAGTCAGCTGGCCAATGGCACTGCGTACAAGGAGGTCACGGCAATCTCCGAGGCTCCTCAGAGTATCAATGACCTGTCTTCAGGTTTCATTTGGGTTGCTGGAGTCACATTCATTGCTGCTTCAGATCAAGCTGATGCCAGCGGCTTCCAAATTCATTGCTTTCCGTATTCATCATGCAAGGAACAGGGAAGAGCAGCAGAATACATCGTTCCCCATTTCCCTGAGCATGCCAGGTTGGACTGTGTGCCACACAGCCACAGCTGGCAGAGACAACAGCAGCGCCCAGCGGTTGCCGTGCCTTCCACACACAGCCTTGTAGTGCCACCTTCAGACCAGAGCGAGGCATCCCTACCACTCCCGCAAGGAAAAGCCCATCCCGCCTGCAGCTGCGGTCCCAGACAGCAGCCTACGGTGACGGTGAATCTAAAACACAGCCCAGCTTCAGCGACAAACTTTGTTCCCTTACATAAAAAAGGAAAGGAAAGGAAAAAAAAAAAAAAAAAGGATCTGGCCCTTTGCAGTGCTAGGTCATCCATCAAAAGCTGTGTCCAAATCTGCCAAGTCCTGAGTCTTGTTATTTTACCTTGGCAGAGATTTCACAGAATACCCCACCGTGAGACTAGCTCCTCTTCCATTCCTATTGTCAGACACTGGTCAGCAAAAACCAGTAAAAAATGAGATTAGCACTTTTAGAGAAAGTTTAGCATGACTTCCTGAGCAGCAATTTTACAACCACAACCAGTTGTTGTGGGCACAATAACTGTGGTGAAAGTAATTTGAGGAAGTGCATGATGTGCAGATCCAATATGACATAATAAATCTTTTTTTACATATGCCGAAAGCTTTAGCAGATGTAATCAACAGAAACCATAAATCAAGTGAATTAAACATTTGGCTTTGGGATTTTTTTTTCACCCTTGTACTTATACACTGACAAGGCTAATTCTAGCTACTTATTGTTTATTGCTCAGAAAGAATTATTAACATACAGGCCAAACATTCTCAAATTACTGAGGTATCAGCATATATTTCCTAGCCTAGTGTATTATTTTATTATTTCTGAATTTTACTATTTGTTCTAATTCATTCTTCAAGGCAAAATTTCTAACTCTATTCATCTCTCACATTCTCCTGTCTTTAACATTCTTCCAACCTCCACCTTCCTCTTCAGTATTAAACTAACAGCTTTTATGGAAACATTTACAGTTTTAATGCGCTTTATTGATAGGTCCATGTAAACTTACCAGGAGTGATTGGAAGCAAAGGAATGTGGTATTAACACAATGACACATTTATCAAATATAAACTCCATAAAACAAAGTCACCTTGTAAGATATACAGAATAAAAATAAATAAAAAAAAAAAAAAAAACCAAAACTAACTTACCCCTTAGTGCAAGAGGTCCACATCTCCTTGTTCTCACACATAACATGAATATAACGTGACATGTTTTAGTAATCTAGTAAAAACTGTTTACTTCAGTATCTTTGGGATGTTTTTTGCCAAGACATTCAGTTTGTTTTTTGGGTTTGGTTGGGGTTTTTTGATTCATTTGGTTTGTTTTCTGGGGAGGGGGCAGGAGACGGACAGGGGGAGTTGAGCAAAAAAAACACCTCAGCATCTACAGAGGTTTGGTGATGTTACACCAAATTTCTTTAAGTGTACCATTTTGGGGAACATCTTTCAGACACAAAGCTCTCATCTGTGATATGCTGGGGTCCATGCAGCTCACACGAAGGCTCCTCAGCTTTCCACAGCATTTTGGAGAGCAGAGGCCCCAGAGAAACGTTCACATGTGACATTTTAGGCCTCAATATCCATCAGGGCTGTGCTAACTTCAGGGACTTGTTTATATAACCTCTAATTATTGTTAATAGTATGAACTCAAGAAGGAGTTGGTTCTTTGAAAACTGTGCCGAGTTTCTTTTCTGTGTGTACCCACAACAACCAGAACAATCAGCAGATTCTCTGAGGGGCTCTTGGTGCTGGCTCAACGCATGTTATTCCACTGATTAGAGACGGGAACTTCAAAGCTGACCTCTGACCAGCTACGGACTTGGCAAGGAGGTGGCTGGGACAGGCAGAGGCAGTTTTTCCTACAGCTTGGGAAATGAGGGAGAAGTGGAAAGGATGTGAAGCTGTGAGCAACAGCTTCACAACGAGAAGCAATGAGATAAAAAAGCCAGAAACAACAGAAGAGGAAATAACAGAAGAGGAATTTTTTTAAGGGCTGGAAGAAGGGAAAACGTGGAGGATACACAGGAGATATCATTTAGGAGTGGCATAGATAGAAAGGCTGTTGTGGTGGGAGCTGTAGTGCCCTTTGCTGTCAGACTAACCAGGGTTGGCAGGGGAATTAACACATCCAGTGAGGAATAATACAGGCCAGGTACTGTTGATATCGAGCCCCTGAAGATCTGAACCAAACTTTGCAACTTTTTTTGTTGTTATCAGTAGCTATAGCTGCACAGTTACGATTAAGCACTGTGAACGCTGTACGCTCGGCTAATCTTTGTGAGGAAAAGGAGACAATCCCAGGAAGAATGGGCTGTCTAGATGACAGCCGCAAGGAGTGAAATCAGCAGGGCTGAGCAGTACCTGGGGGAAAGGTCATTCCGGCGGTGGGAGATCACGGCCGCAGACTCACTGACCACCTACTCAAAACGGACCCCAGACTCGGAAGGAGAGAGGAACTGCGCCTGCGGAATAATCACCCTGAGAAAGGAGAGGAATTACGAGCAAATAGCGGTTTGAATACTAATTAAAAGTTATGTAATTTGTAACCAAGGAACGCTGGCTCTTTTGTTTGTTAAAATGTATAAATAGCGAAACGTTCTGGTGACCGGGGAGCCGGCCTTCTGTGGGCCACCTCCCGGCTCCCTGCTCGGCGCGAACTGGAACAAAACGCGGAGAACCGCGGGAATAGCGCCTCGGTGTGTGAACTGGCGCTGCGCCCGGGGTACCGAGCCTGTGCTGGGGCCGGCACCGCCGCTCCCGGGGTGAGGAGCCCGCGCTGAGGGCCGGCACCGCCGCTCCCGGGGTACCGAGCCCGCGCTGAGGGCCGGCACCGCCGCTCCCGGGGTACCGAGCCCGCGCTGAGGGCCGGCACCGCCGCTCCCGGGGTGAGGAGCCCGCGCTGAGAGCCGGCACCGCCGCTCCCGGGGTACCGAGCCCGCGCTGAGGGCCGGCACCGCCGCTCCCGGGGTACCGAGCCCGCGCTGAGGGCCGGCACCGCCGCTCCCGGGGTACCGAGCCCGCGCTGAGGGCCGGCACCGCCGCTCCCGGGGTACCGAGCCCGCGCTGAGGGCCGGCACCGCCGCTCCCGGGGTACCGAGCCCGCGTTGAGGGCCGGCACCGCCGCTCCCGGGGTAAGGAGCCCGCGTTGAGGGCCGGCACCGCCGCTCCCGGGGTACCGAGCCCGCGTTGAGGGCCGGCACCGCCGCTCCCGGGGTACCGAGCCCGCGTTGAGGGCCGGCACCGCCGCTCCCGGGGCGGCTCCAGCCGCTGCCGCCCCTGCGAGGGAAGCGGGGCGGGCGCACCCCGGGCACGTGCGCCTTGTTTGGGGGGCGGGGCCGCGGCCGCGAGCCGCCGCGCCTGCGCAGGGGGGCGGGGCGCGCGCGGGGCCCGGGCGCGCCTGCGCGGCGGCGGCGCGGGGCGGGGCGGGGCTGGGCTGAGCCGGGCGCGGGCGGCGGGGCCTGTTCGGTTCCCTCCGCCGTCAGCGCCGACCCCGGGCGGGGCAGGCAGCGAGCAGCGGCGGCGGGGGTCAGCCCTCCCGGGATGTCGCAGAGTGCCATGTCCGAGACCTACGGTAGGATCCGGGGGCGGGGTGAGGGGATTGCCCTCTCCCTCCTCCCCTCCGGGGGAGCGGGCCCGGGGCCGGGCAGTGCCCCCTGAGGAGCGGGGAAGGAGCCGGTGTGACGTGAGGGCTCCCCGGGCTCGGGCGGGTCCCTCTGCCCGCCTCTGCCCTCAGCACCCAGCGCCTGCCCCGCCCGTGGCTGCCCGGCAGGAGCGCTCCGAGTTATCCTTCGGGGTGAGCAGGGACCGGCGTGTTGTGCACCGGGGAGTCCAGAAGGAAACTTGCAGTGCGTGTCTCTGGGAGAGGCTGCCCGTTCCTTCACCTGGAGATGGCGGGGGCTCCTGCGGGGCAAGTTAAGGTTTCGGTCCTGTTGTCTTAGACGTGCAGACGTCAAAAAGAGTTGAGTGTGAGAGTGCGTTGGGAGGAAAAAGATCGGTGGGTATGCTCGTATGTGCCTGTGTTGGCATGGGTGTCTGACCACTGCTGGTAGGAAAACATCGATGGAGTAAATCGGAGTGCAGGCGCTGACAGGGTGTGTCCAGTGCGTCGCTGGGGAAGCATCAAAGAGAAGTGAGGAGTCAAAAGAGGCAAGCAGAGCTGGTATTGCTGGCTAGGTGGAGGAGATGAGAAACAACTGAATAGTATTAATTCCTTTTCTTTATAATTTTATTTGAAACTCTGCTTTGAATAGATTTCTACCCTTCCCATACCATACAGTTCTGTAATATTTTCCAGTATAAAGATGCTGTTGCATATAATAAATATATTCTAAAGCCGTGTAATAGGTTCATAGTCATAGTCCATAAGAGTAGGATCAGAATTGAATATGGAATAATTGAATAATCAAAGCAAAATTGGACATGACAACTCTGGAAACTGCTTTGGAGTCTGGGATGTCCATCAGGAGTAAGCCAAGTGACCTGATTGTTTCTACTGTGTAAGTCCTTTTATTTTCCATACTGTAGTAATCAGTGCTTGATGTTGTGCCCTACGGGTCAGTGCTTCAGTGTACAACAAATGCACAGAACCAAGGGGCAGAGCGAGACAGGAGTGTGGGGCAGCCCTTGAAATGCCAGCATTAGGATACTCAAACCCTGCTTCTTTTGTCCATCTGTTTTAGAAGCATGTAAAACTTACATGTAGAAACCAGAGGGGTGTGCTTGTCCATCTAGATTTGAGTTTAAACAAGTTCTTCATGCTCTGTGCTCCTGTGATCTACAACTGGGATCACTTTGGCTTTGCTTGTGGTGGTCTCTGAGCAAAAGAGTTGGTAGAAAATCAGAGGTGACAGCATTTCAGTGATGCTGTAATATTAGGTAAGCCAAATAGATGATTGGTATCTTAAACCAGAACAATTAAACATTTTTTGCATTGTTCCAGTGATGCAGAATAGGGATAGTAAGCCCACTGGGGCTGTTGATACTTTCTGATTATTTTGGTATCCGAGAAAACAAGCCCTTGAAATGGAAGCTTTGTAGCTGTGGGTTGTTCATGTTATTTGTTTAATTCTTGTTTGATATATTACCTTTTGGAGTTTCTGTGTTTGTCCTGTGCACACACAGGCTACAAAAGCTTGAGAGTGTCAAGTTCTAGAGAACACAGAAGAATAAAAGCTGTTAAAGCATAAAATTTAACTAATGGCTCTACTATCTCTGACCATAACAGTAGTCAGTAACTAATTTTGCAGTGTCCTGTCCACATATGTAGCAGCCCCATTGGCAGATCAAAGTTTGCAGTACCATGTGATTAAATTATGGATCTTCTGTGCCTGATGAACTCTCTGGATTTAATGTGCTCACTGTGCTAACAACGCGTGGTTTGTTGCTGAGCAGCTGTCACAGTGACCGTGGAGGAAGGGAGAAGCATTAGGTCACTTGCCCCCTGGTGACTGAGACTGGGGGTCACTGGATCCCCCTCCTGGAGTCTGTATCGTTTGTAAATGCTTAATCATGAATTAGATTTTTCTTGTCACCTGAATCATGACCCATTCTAATTGGGTAACCTCAAGCTTTTTATCCTATGCAGATAGCTCAGGAAGCTGGGTGGTGGTTGGGTTGGTGTTTTTCTTCCCAATGTTGTTTCACTGTCTGACTTGTATATGACTTCAGTTTTGCTGTGAGGTTTCAACTTCTCTTTCTGTTGAAAGGGGGGTTGTTTTTTTCAATATTTTTTCTCAATCCATAGGGAATAAAGAGCCTTTCCTCTGGCCACCACTGTTAATTTCATGTCTCCTGGGTTTTTTCCTCCCTTAGTTTCTTCCTCTCTGTCAAATTCTGTCTTCTTTGAAGGTTTTCTGTTCACTCACTTTTCACAACTCATTCTGTCCATTATTGAGATTCTTGTCTCTTCCCTCTTTTCAAAGTTCTGCAGCTTCTCAGTCTTGACACTAAATTTTGCTTACAATTCATGTTTTCACTCCTGCAGATCTATTACATCAGTTGTGTATCTTCTGTTCTTAGCTTTCTTATCTGTTCAATTATTTACGTGTTCAATATCTATTCAATTCTTTTGTGTTCATTTCCCGTACAAAGTGCCAAAACCAAACCAGGCATGAATACAAGATAACTCCATGAATTTTGAGACTGGGTTTAGAAAGAACATTTTCCTGCTGCTTTTGGGAGAAAAGGGTCATTCTTTTAGAAGTTTGACATTTAACATTGGCAACAGATCTCTTATTCATAGGAAAACTCTTTTAACTCAAGTTTTCTGAGATGTAATGGCCTTTCTGTAGATAATTGCCATATAACAACACATGCATGTTTTAGCTTGCTTCCCAGTGCAAAATATACATGTTTTTATGGTAAGTACAGCCTGACAGAAAGTCACTTATCCTTAATAAACAAATGAAAAGCAACCTTTGGATTTTACATGGTAGAAGGATGGAAGTTGTACAGGCATTGAATAAATGCAATGTGTAAGAGTCAAGTCAAATCTCTTCATTCCTTAGTTCCTTGTGGTTTTTTCCATCAGCATCTACAAATCCCAATCTGGTCATATAAGTTTAGCATTGGCAGAGAATGTATAGTCTTTCCATCTATTTGAAAATAATTAATTTTGGCCTGGACAATTTGATTCATCCTTTTCTTGCCATCCTATACCCTGCCATTTACCTGATGGTATTTGCATTTATCACCCTGGTCTTCAGTTTGTTTCAAATCTGATTTTGTTTCTTAGAATGCATAGTTCTTTCACTTGTAAGGAAGCAGAACTTCCCTATTTGAAGCATTCTTTTTGCAGATTGGAACAGAGCCAGGTTTATCTGTTCTACCTGTTTATTTTGTTAACTTTCTGCTAGAGAAAGGAGTAAGCAGTGGGAATAGCTCCTCCTTCCATTTAGAGGCAGCATGTGCCAGTAGGAATGCTTCAGAGCACTCTTTCCTCCTGCCCTGTGCCATGAATGAGAGAGTTTCCAAAGGGTCAGCATTAGTGAATATAGATTCTACTCCACAGCAAGGAGTTGGGAAGATTTCAAACTGTGATTGGGGGTATAATTTGGTCTCCCCCCCTACCCTGCTGTATTAGCAGTGTAAAGGAAACAATTTAATTCTCATTGCATTTTAAAGACTAAGCTGCAGCATCTCAGAAGATGCTTGACTATTTCTTCTGCTGGAGCAGACTTCAGTCAAAGGAGGAGGTTGCATGTCTGGGGGTGGTTGCCACATCAACCATCTGGTTTTGTTGGTGCTTGAGTCAAAGCCCACAATTGTCTCTCTTCTCCTTTCCCCTCAACTCACACCGAACCACCACCCCCAAAAGAAAAAAAAAATAACAAACACAAAAGACATGGTGTAATTTATGTAGTTTAACAGCTTGTGCTGCTGGTGCATCTTTAGGGTGAAGCCACAATTTTATTCCTTTTCGCCTGTGCTAGAAAATAAGTTTTATTTCATGCACCCCCTACCCAGTTTGGGATCAGGTGGTGCCTGTAGCTCTCAGAGGGAAGTAAGCTGATTCTTTATAATGCCTTATTCCCTTAAACAGCTATGCTGTGCTGCATTTCATCTCCTTGTGATTTCTGTAGTGCATATTTTGTAGCCTTCCTTCCCTTTAGCACAGAGTTCAGTTTTGATCCTAAATCCCTTCTGTATAAAGACGATCTTATTTAAAGGCAAAGTGCTTTTAACTTTTCCAGACCTTTTCAGTAGCCAGCATGGCAGAAAGCATTTGTAACATCTGAATGATGTTTTCAGCTTTTCTATGAAGAAGGAACAACAGAATTCAAGAGAAAAGTTTCTCTAGGGTGACAGCGTTGGCAGCTGACTGGAATGCTGGAGCTCTGAGCTGCTTTGTCAGTTGGGGGAAAAAAAAAAAAGGAGATTAAAAAAGCAATGAAATGAAGTGAACTTCTCTGGGAAGAGGACACCAAAAAGAAAAACTAGAGCAATTAAGCAGTAGTGCAAACACTAGAATGTGAGTTGCATTTGCTGAAGTTGCTAAGAATGAATTTATAATTTGACTCCACAGTGATGGTCTAAAAGAAGCTGTCTGCCCCATCCCATTTGACTTCTGTGCTTCCAAACTGTGCTAAATTTTGCATACATCTGTACAGCCTAAAGAGAAAACATTTCATGTCCTAAATCATGTACTAAAATAAGTAATAAAAATGTAGTTGATGTGATACCAGTTGTCATACAGAAAGACATTGTAAGAAAGAAGTTGCAGAATAGCAAGATTAAAAATGTTCTCCCTGTTCTTACCTGGTATTACCTTATTTGTTAATATGCTAGGCTGTGAACTTAAAAGTTTGTTAAATCTTGGTATTTTTAACATTTGGTATTGGCAAAGTCTTTTCCTTGTCCTTCCTTGCAGTTGATGAAATGTACAGAGTATTCCATATTTCCTGAACCATGTTATCCGGTGCTCATGGATACACTGATAGCATAAGTCTAAAAGCTTTTTGGTACTTCAAATAATTTACATAAAATTGGAGTTTAAAATGATAGAAGCATGGTTATATTTGTGAATGTAACAGTGTCTTTGAGTCTACTTGTGTTTGGAAACATTGCTACCTCTGGTGCAGAAAGATGAGAATTTTTTTTTTAGAAGACTAACATTGTCATTTTATGTGGACTAAAACACATTTCTCTTAGTTTGGTGGAGTAAAACACATTTCTCTTACTTTCATACGGTGGAAAAAGTGAATTGTAACTAGTTTCAAGTTTCATCTTTAAAAGCCCATTTGCTATTTTGTCAGATGGAAATTTATCTTTTGTCTACTAAGTAAGCAGGCATTGAACTGGCATCCAAGTGATTTATTTGTAGGAGAGATTCCCTTTTAAATTTGTCTGGCACAATAGAATCTTGATAGGAATTAGGAGTCTAAAGTGCTGCTAAAATATATTATCAATTTAAAAACATGAATATGAAATCCCCAAATAGCACTGTTGCTTTCAGAGCAAAATATAAAGCACCTCAGTTTAAAACACCTCAGGGAAAAATGCACTGCTGTTCTGATGCTCTTCCAGATCAGTCCCTGGCAGTGACATGGTTGTCCCAAGGCTGACTGGCCTGCAGCCTGTCTGTGCAGAAGGGAGCAGTGTGTGAAATCTGCTGCTCACTGTGGTTTTGTGGTTTGCACAAATATGCCTTCATGAGCCACATTTGACAACCAGGGCTTGCAGTTACAGTGCAAATTAGTGGGGGAACAGAGTTTTGGTTTTAGTCTTTCCCTGGTTTTGGTTTGCAGTAGCTGTTGTACTGCTGTCAATAACACGAGTCTTCCGTGGGGAAAAAAAAGGAAGGTAAACTTGAATTTTATAATTGTTCTTAAGGAGAAAATCTGACAAACAGCATTCACCAGATACAAAGTAGAGCCAGCTTTAATTGGATTTCAGATTTATGTTTGGAAAAACGACAGAAACAGAAACATATTATTTTAATTGTATCTGTGTCTCAGAATATCTTGCCTTTTGAGGTACACTGAAAGTGGTAAAATCAGTGAGATTGTACACACACACACACAGTAGTTTAAATATACAAAATGGTGTAAAAGGCAGCTAATCAGTGATATTTGATCCATAAAAATTGAAACTTGGCTTTCTTTGAGATGAATTTTTTCTTAACCTAACACTTTGGGCTATTTATGATACCTACATTTCATACTAACAGAAAAGACTTGATAGAGTGAAGGGTTCTCAGCTTCAGCATGTTTTGCAGTTGAGATGACATGAAGGGCCCTTCTTCAGGGGAGTTAACACAAAATTTTCCAACCTGAAGGAAAATTCTTTTTGTAACTATTTTTTTTTTTAATCCAGAAAGCATGAGCAGCTGGGTGGGGGCGTGACAAATGAGATGATTTTGGAACAGAAAGTCTTGAGCGTGTAAATGGTCATATTTGTGAGCAAGAAACAGGCATCTTCTGAGAAGGGTAGAATTCAGAATCTATTCCAAGCTTGGTACAGCATTCAGAACAAGAAGGGCAAAATGAAAAACAGCAAAAACCCTTAGTAAAACATGACCTCGTTTTAAATATGAATAAAACCCAGCAGACAGGTGAAGACAAAGAATAGTAGACATTTTCAGGACTCACAGCCCTGTCTTTTTAACAGTGGGAGTCTTCGTAGCATTTGAGAAACGTGCTTGTTCCTTTTGCCACTGCTAGGGAATGTTTATGGTAAACCATAACAAGTAACTCCTTCATGAAATGGAATGAGCACATAGATTTGTGTGCATCTTAAATTAGATTTTTGAAACTAAGTACTCAGATGAGGTCCTGGTAGAGAATTTTATCAGTTCTTTGACTTACTTAGCATAATTTCATTTTCTTTTTATTCTGCCATCCCCATGGCTAATACCCACCTAGCCCCAGTTGACAGCTTTGAACACTCTTAACAAAATTAATATTTTTATTTTTGTTGGTATTGCAAACTTAATCATTTTCCTTGCATGCTTACCAGATGTCTTCTGGAGACCTGCTCTGTTTCTTACAGAAACTGTAGGCAATAAAGAGTAAAAAATCTGCCACTGATAGAAAACTAAATAGGGACTCCTGCATGAGCTGTAAAGGTTGCCTTGGTGGCAATATATTAGGGGAAGCAGTTGTGAGCTTTCTAATCAATTTATGATTTTTGAGAGCAGTAAGGGGGGGAAGCTTTCCTTGGTCTTTAGCAAAACTGAAAGCAGATTTGTGGTGGTACCATTAAAGCATTTTATGTAACTGTTAAAACAATAGAAATGGGCCATAAATCTTGAAAATGTATATTACCAATGAATATTGATATAAATGGCTCATAAATAGGTAACAGAAATACAAGTATATTGATCTAACATGTGAAGGAAATATCAAACTAGGCATCCCAAAATAAAAATTATTTCTTCCCTCTAAATTTTCCAGAGAAATACTGTGGTTGTCCCAGCTGTACAAGGGTTAAAAACAAAGTATGAGTATTAAACTGTTAATAGAGGAGTCTAAATTAATGTAAATTTTAAACCAAAAAAAAGCAGAACACCACAACAAAAATCCCACAAACACCCCCCACCAAAAAAAAAAAAAACAAACAAAAACAAAACACAAAAAAACCCCACAAAAAACCAAAACAAAACAAGAAAAAACACCCCTCTCTGGAATTGTAGATTTTGAGGAATGATACCATTATATATTGGTGTTAACTATAGTTAATAGCTTACACACTCTTAAAACACATTACTGGAATATAAGCCAACCATTCACCTGTGATTCAGCCTATTTTAACTGAACTCAGATTCAGCTATTTCTGCTTTGTTTTGTCTTTCTTGCCTCTCCATAAAGAAAAATTCTTAGTTCCTGCAGTGTGTAACATCACTGTTGCAGACACTGGATAATTCTTCAGATTTATTGCTATTTTGCTAATTTGTCATCTATTCCCTTCTCTTTGAAATAACAGCTACAAGAGAATAGCTGGCTTGTGAGCTTGGTCTTGTAACGAAAATGTGAGTCCATACTAAAATTTAGCAATGTTTTTTCTTTTTATTTCAATCTTCAGATTTCCTGTTTAAGTTCTTGGTGATAGGAAATGCTGGAACTGGAAAATCCTGTTTGCTACACCAATTTATTGAAAAGAAATGTAAGTACTTGTGACGGACAGTAAGAGTTCTCCACTGCCTTGTACCACAGCTAAAAGCTCGACCTGCATGAGTACCTGTTATTGGTGTGGAAGCTCCCCTAATTCTCTTACTTATGTAGGTGAGGGTTTTAGTAAAAATTATGTTCAGAACCATGCAGTAAGTTCTTATTGCTCACTGTTTGTCTTTAATCTAAAGCTTAATGTGGAGCACTGTTCTCTGTTACTCTCAAGTAAATATAATAAGATGTTGGTGAAAGTACAGACTTACTTTCTGTGAGAGGTATAATTTGCAGCCACAAGATTCCCTGGATATATAGTAGAGACTTGGATCTTTTAGAAAAAATAATGAAAGAAAAGTTGAATTGCTTGAGTAGATTTAGAAAGCCTGTAGCATCTTTCAAAATAAATAGTAACTGTTTTATTTGTTAATAACTGTGGTCTATGATAAATACTGACAGAGATTAAATTGTGAATGTTATTCAGAGATGAGCAGATAACATAAAAGGAAAATTTCTGTTGGATTGTACATTTGGCATCAAGATTAAACAAAAATAATACACATTTAGAAACCTTTGTAAATCTAAGGTGACTGTAGTCTTTCTCAACCAAACAGTAATTCACCTTATCTCTTGAGGAATACTTAAGGATAATGATATGTAAGCACTAAGGAACATGGCTTGATTCTGAGTGAATTTGAAACAAGCCCTTGCTTCTAGTAAGGGCAGCTGTAAATTACTGAGCTTCTCTGATATCAACAGCTTACATAGAGCAAGTATCTTAACTTTGTGCATTATAGAAGAATTGGCTCTTGCATATTCATGGTCAAGACTGTGTGCATTCCCATGAATTTTAATTTTAAATGGCATCAAAGAAAACACAGTTGGAAAATAGTGTACAAAAAGTATCTTGCTATTTATTAGAGTGAACTGGAAATTATTTAAGGCAGGCCTCTCTAGTAGTAAGTTTGGATTGACTAAACTGTCAAAAATTGTAAGAACATTCATTTCTGTGTGGTGGCAGTGAGCTTATGAGCAGCACTGAAGTTGATGGTTCAGGAAGTTTCTAATTTGAACACTGAGGTGTTTTGATAATACCTAAACCATTTTTTGTAGAAGCTATTCACTCTATATATTCTTCAAGTAAGTTTTGTTTTCTTTCTTTTTTTTGTAGTCAAAGATGACTCAAATCATACTATAGGAGTGGAGTTCGGTTCAAAGATCATAAATGTTGGTGGTAAATATGTCAAGTTGCAGATATGGGATACAGCAGGACAAGAACGGTTCAGGTAGGCTTCTCAGCCATTTTATTAAGTGTTACTGTAATTGCTGCAGTGAGTGGTGGATATTATTTACCTCTGCTTGTAAGTAGGCAAAGCTTTTTGGTCAGTGGAATTGTTTGTCTGCTTTCATATTAACCTTCCAACCTGGACACAGCAACACAGATCCATCAATTTTGGTAAAGCAATGCTGCCTTGCAGGATCTGAGTTTCTGCCCTTTCTTCCATTGGGTGTTTTCTGTTAAGGTATGTGAGTGGAATAGGTGGCTAAAATCTTGCTCACCAGCCAAATTCATAATTGTTTTTTAACTAAGAGTATGCCCTTAACTCTATGTTTAGGAGACCTTCTATTGGTTGGAATAAGTAAATGTCAGGAAGATGTAAGCTGTTCAAAATCTGCATGAAAACAATTGTACAGTATAATTACATACAGTTTCATTAGAGAAGAAAAAAGTCAGTCAAATATATTGGGGTAGATACATTTCTAGAAAGAGTGAGATATCCTAAGTTTCTTAGAGAAAAAACAATCAATTTGTCAGTTTATAACAACCAGTGTGCTTTTAATGCTGTATGTTAACAGTGTTCTACTGTAGCCCTGGCTCGTGCCTGAGATGTTTTGGTTTTCTGAAACTCTTTTCCCAGGGAATTTTCTATAAACAAGAGACATGTTTTTCTAACTGTAAACTTTGTTTACATTCTTT
The DNA here is from genome assembly GCA_017589585.1 of Phylloscopus whistleri. NCBI lineage: Eukaryota > Metazoa > Chordata > Aves > Passeriformes > Phylloscopidae > Phylloscopus > Phylloscopus whistleri. The sequence continues at coordinate 911,133 of JADMLD010000177.1, forward strand.
CCCTAGGAGGGACGACTTCTTGATGTCCCTCTGGTCTGACCAATGTGATTGATTGGAGAAGTTTGTCTTTGTTTCACCAATTGAATTGTTCTGTGTAGAATAGTGTAAAAGGGAAGAGATTCCCAAAAATAAACACAGTCATTGTCAGCCTTCTGAAGTCGGGGTCTGTGTTGTTGTGGTGTACAACAGCATCATTCTACATCTGAGGCACAGATCAGGCTTAGTAAAAATTGAATGGATTCCTGAGTACATTCACCATCAAATAGGGCATCCATTTTTTTAAATATTTTGGGGAGGATGGAGTGTGTGTGTGAGGTCTCTTCGTTTTGGGAGAGAGGTTGGCTAACAAAGGTGAGTATGATGGTAGAAGTCTGAGCAATGGGCAGCAATCCAGGTAAATGTCTTCTATCAGACAAGTCCTTTGGATATACTTCTGACTAAATAAAGCTGGGCCGTGATTTGTAGTCTTCATTAATGAGGTCTCTTTTGTGTGTTGGCCAGGTATCAGCCTCCAGTTCTGTATCTGGTCACGTATTATGATGATTTGTATACCTTCAGCACCACAGGGGTCATAATAGACTTTGAGAAGCCTTGTACAGCTATATTTAATCAAAGTGCTTCATCAAAATTCTGGTTGTAATTAGTCTGCTGCTGCACAGCTGATAACATTGTCTAAAAAACATGTTTTGTTTTAAATATGTAAATAAGAATTTTCTTTCATAGTGCAGATTGTGCTGCATTAACCCAGATTTTAAACAGTGAAGGCACCACACAGAAATATGTATTTGTAATTGTATTTCAGGTCTGTAACAAGGAGTTACTACAGAGGGGCTGCAGGTGCTTTGCTTGTCTATGATATAACCAGGTAAGAAAGCCAGCAGCTCTTTTGCTCATAGACTGCCAGATCCAATTAATGCACAATGATTCTTCCCCAAGTACCTAATGCTCTAATCGAGCTTGGGCAGGAAGAAAAGAAAGTAAGTAAAAGAAGTACTTCTCTTTCAGTGCGTATTTAAGCTTTGGAACTTGCTTACATGAGATATTGTGAAAGTCAAATGTGTACAGTCCTAAAGGTTTACACAAATGTGTGGGGATTGGGCCCCTGGTTGCTGATCTAATAATGATGGACTACATGCAGCCACTGGCTCAGCAAGCCTTGCCACAGAAACAAGGGGACTTCAGCCACCCTTAACCAAGGTGGTGCACCCTTTCTTGTGGAAACTGCTGATTAGTGTGCTTGGATAGAAGGCCATCCTCTGGAGAACCTAGCTCTGCCTACACATTCTTTAACTGTGGGCCAAAATTCTGTTCATCTCTGCATCTTTCAACATTTTAATATTATAGGCAGCCAGTGAAACACCATTGCACATGTTCACATTCTTCCTGCCACCATTGACCGATATTTGTCAGATGAGTTTTGGATTGGTCAGTGGTGGTTCACTGGGTTGTTGCTTGTTCTGTGAGTGAAGGGTTCTCTCAGCAGGCTTTGAAATCTGTTCTGTGCTTAAGGTCAGCTGGAGTCATCTCTCAGTCTCACTGCTTGAAAGCTTTCTCCCTGAGCACTGCTACACTGGCAAGTGATGTGTGCAGGGTGACTGCCTGCAGTGCAGGGCCTGACACCGGTGTGAAAGTTCAGGCATGCACATCTACACAAGCCTCAGAAATTCTTACAATCCCCCTGGTAATTTAAGTATCAGTTGAATTCCATGTGGAACTGTTATCCCAAAATGTCATGCACAAAATTTGAAACTAGATAAGAGCTTAAAATCTTTGCTTTTCCCATTAATACAGTGTTTTGTAATTTTATGTTTATATATTGTGATTAATTTAATTTTGATTTTTAAATACTCAAGCTTTTAAATAGTTTCATGGAGGAATTTGATAATCTTCCCTGTTCATCCCTGTTACACTGAGATGTGTAGGTGCCTTGCCTGACTAGCAGCAGTTTGTTTGCCACAAACACAGATTTGCTGTCTGAGTTTTGGTTTGGTGATCTGTTCACGAGCAATGAGTGTGTCCTAATAAAGGGTTTCATTTCCTGCACAGCCGGGAAACCTACAATGCACTTACTAATTGGTTGACGGACGCAAGAATGTTAGCAAGTCAAAATATTGTGATAATACTGTGTGGAAACAAAAAGGATCTTGATGCAGATCGTGAAGTCACGTTTTTAGAGGCATCCCGGTTTGCACAGGAAAATGGTAAGTGGTACAAAACCTTCATGTCGCATTCAAAGATGCATAATACTTGAAATCATTTACATTTTTGTGCAGTTAGGCTGTACTTTGTACCCTGTCTACAGAAAAGAGTTCTGTCAGTACCTGAGGCTCAGAGAGGCAGTGCCTGCAGTGAAAACTTCATGTACTACTTCAGTCTCATTACTGTGGTTTTTCCACTCACAGCTTTAAGAATACCCTCTATGTGGAGATACATTCTGTAGGAAATGTAACACAACTTCAGGTATTGCCTTACCTCCAAACAGCTAAGAAGAAAATGAAAGACATGAATTCCCATTTTTCAGCATCTTAAAGACTCTAGATAATAGACAAAGTTGTATGGGGTGCAGTTTGAAGCAATGAGTTTTACTCATTTAAAACTGAATTCAGTGCAGGGCATGGATTCAGACAACTATTACCTGGTCTGTAGTATTCAGAATATCCAGACTGAAGACATGATTCTGTGTCAGCTAAAGCCAGTCTTGGTCTGAGCTTCTGTGCTGCAGTCTTGCCATCAGCAAAATCTGGTTTTGCTTTTATAAATCAGTTGAAGTCTTTTCTACCAACTCTGACTACTGGCTTTGCTTTTGCATATAACCTCTATTTAATGGGAAACTGTATGAAGTTTGGTTTCAAGCACAGTTTTGCATGCACAGCCCAGATTATCTTTGGATTCCAGCTTTCTAGGGTTCCTCAGTAAATTTTAGAGGATGCTTTTTGTGGTTTTGCCATCAAAAGTTAGTTTTTCTAGACAATGCTTTTTGACTGTAGATCTCTGTAAAAGTATTTTTATTGCTCCTAACTTTCATGCTTTGAACTATTATACCTGGTATTCCAGACTTGTTTTGAGAATATTTTTTTGGTGTCAAATGCAGAGCTGATGTTCTTGGAAACAAGTGCTCTAACAGGGGAAAATGTTGAAGAGGCCTTTGTACAGTGTGCAAGAAAAATACTCAATAAAATCGAATCAGGTAAATTAAGCTTTATATTTATAACATCCTTTATTTTATCTGAAAATTAGTAAAAGTGCACATGGAAATATCACCATTCAAAGTCCTCTAATAGAGTTAAACCAAAAAAAACCCCAAAATTTCATTCTGATAAAATAACCTATTTGTGCTATAGCTGCTTCTCATATGCTTTAATAGGAATGGATGTCTAAGTGAGACCTGTATATCCAAAAAGGGGTGGTGGTGTGAATTGTGGGTGGTGTTTACCTTAACAGTCAGGTCAGAGTGTAGGTTCTGTGTTCTGTGGGTTGCTGCATCCCTACAAATACCAAGGCTGACATTAGACAGTTTTTGTAGTCCAGAATAAAAACCTAATATCAGGGCAGTCATAACTTGAAATTCTGCTTCTCATATATAACAGGAAATGCAGTCAAGAGAGTATGAACAGTAATACTAAAAATTTCAGGGATGTTTCCTAGCAACTGTTTCTCTGAAGTGACCTTCCTGCCTCTCAGTTGAAATCATTTTTACTTTTGCAGATCTAGAAATATACCAGAAGCTTCTCAACACAAGTGGGCAGGTTTCTGCTGGAGACAGGCATCTGTGTGTTAGATGTCATTACAGCTAATTTGCATTCCAATTTTTCTCTTTTCTAGCTGCTTGATATCTTTAAAGTTTTAAGTACTGGCCATATTGAAAAGTCTGTCTCAGATTCTGATTACATGTTTCCAATGCCAACAGAAATTTTTAGATGAAAATAATACGATGTTTTTGTAGGCATTTTCTGATTACTGTATCAAATCAATGCCAAACAGCAGCTTTCATTTTAAACAAACAAACAAAACAAATCTAAACAATGTATAGCTAGTTTCTCACAATACTGTAGTTCTATGACTGCTTTAAAGAGGTACTGCCACCACAGAATTATGTCTTATTTTCTGTGAACTGCTCCTGGCTTTTTTGTGCCAGCACACATCCAATGAATGATGGGGAAATGGAGACTGTAAGGAACTTATGGAGGTCTCTCTTGGCCAGACCACCATACAGCCACAAGAACAGTTCTGAAGGCACAGGATATGAAGTAGGCAGAAGTGGATACTAGAAGGTGAAAGGGTTGATCATTTTCCTTGGAGGGCAGTTCTTTTTGCAATCTTTCTATCAGATTGATCCATTTTTGTTTGGCTTGGTATCTACAGTACTATTTTCTTTGCTTAGGAGCATCTGAAAGCAGGAAGTTTTTAAATGTATTCAAGAAAAAAATTTAGACCTTTCTTTTGTTCATAGTAGTGCAAATGCATTTCTTCTTTGCAGCCTAACTCTGGGACAGATTGCTTTGTCATCATGATCAAGGGCATATGGTTAAATTAGAGGAGAAAATGATTCAGGTTTGAAATTGTGTAAAAGTAGACAGAATTGAGAGAATCTCTCCATAAATAGATCAGAATATAATTATTCATGTTTTAAATATAATGTTAATGGATTACTTGCAGTATATTATTTGCACATGATCTATGTTCTTGTGACTATTTTGTTTCTCATCAGGAGAATTGGATCCAGAAAGAATGGGCTCAGGTATTCAGTATGGAGATGCTGCCTTGAGACAGCTGAGATCACCACGCAGAGCACAAGCACAAAGTGCTCAAGAATGTGGGTGTTAGAGAAACAAAACACAAAAGCCCAAATATTTACTTTAGATACAGAAGGTAAGGCTACAAAAATCTTGGGGTGGTGGGCAAATTAGGGTATTTCATAAATGTGTTGTATTGGGTGCTTGGCTTTTCAACAGTTAGCCTGAAAAGTTACAGAGAGTCTACTGAAACACTGCACAGTGGAATGGATTGGTGTTTTTATATTTTGTTTTTTCTTCTGTCATCTGCTGGGAAGACTAGTGCTCTTACTGAAGTATTTTTAAATCATAGCTTACTCTGAGTAATGCTGTGGAAAACATTTTCAAATTCTCTATTCCTGAAATGCATTATAGACCTAATGGCCACCTAATGCACTGTAGAGAAAGTGAATCAGTTCTGTTGCATTGGGAACAAACAATGCAACAGAAAAACTTCCTTCCTAGTAGAAGGAAGCATTCACAAAATGTATGGTACAGTATCTTGTCCTAAGCTATTATAAAGTAGTTTCTAAAAATGAGGCTTAAACACAGAGACTCAAAAATTAAAGATAACACTAAATTTCAAACTTCTGCTGACTTTCTTGCCCCTACCTAAAAGCAGCCTGAAGTTAATTCTGATTCCTGTCTGCTATTAGCAGAAATGTAAACAAGAAAATAGTAGTATTTGCTGCTTAAGCAGTGTTGTCATGTAAAATAGTTCTTCTGGGGCTGTTGCAGCCTAGGAAGCAGGTGTGCAGTGTTCTAAAGTTCTTCCAAATTTGTTGTTCAGAGAAAGTGAGGAAAGAATTTTTCCCTTTAGCAGTTGTAGGGGAAGAGACATAAAAGTCACATAAGCTCCTAAGAACAGCTCTGTGGTTAGTCTTTTTTTTGTAAACAGCTGTCCTTAAGACACTTCTCAATAGTCACTGGATTTTACAGAACTCCTTGCAACATGCAGTGGCTTTTAGGACAGTCCTTTCTCCCTGTGTAGTTAATTATTCTGCTATAATTAATCCTTATTTCTCTAATACAAGGACAGTGATATCTAATAAGTACTGCAGGCATAGCTGCTGCATCACTTTTACTGTATTCATTCATCAGTTTGAGCAGTGCACAAAGCAGAAGCTTTAATGAACATTAAATAAGGCAGCACATAATTCTACATTCTAATTTTTTTTCTGTGTTCTGGAAGCTTAGCTCCCAATTAAAGCCCAGAATTTTAAATAATGGATAGGAATCCTTGAACTGCTTTCCTCCTATAAAATGTCATTCTTCAACTAAGAGACTGCTAGAGAAGGGCTTTAACTTTGTTCAGCTTTGGCATGGCTCAACAGAAATGAATATTTATTGATCTTATTTCAAGAGCTCAGTTTTCAGACTGAGCAGATAGGAGTAATTAATGGAGTTCTTATGTATTTTATACAGCTGTCCTTGCAAATGGTGTTTGAAGAAACAGAAAAGCTTGAAGGCTATGCAGTTTTTAAAAACATCTTTCCACTATCTAGAGACAAAGCAAAGCACTGCTGACAGAAAGGTGTGTCCTGTGGTAAGGGGCAGGAATGTGCACAACACACGAGTCTGCGAAGCAAACTGGATAGCTTGGTGGACAATGTTAAGGCTCATACCTGTATGTAAATGTTTTCCATTACCTGTTTTTGTTCTTTCACCTCTAGTTTAAAGCATTGCAATGTACTGTAAATAATGTAACAGTAAATTTACAAAGCATGGTATACTTATGTATGCTATTAGAATGTTGCACTATAAGCAGTTTAATATTTTATTTTTTTATCATATAAACAAATTTAACTGAGGTAGGCTTTGTCACGTTTGTTGCACAATAGTTTGTATTTACAAGCTGAATTATAAAACCACTGGCAACTGCCAGTGAGAGGTTGTTGGTTTATTTTTTCCTACTCAGTTTGCCACATTCTAACAAGCTGTTGACAGGATCAATTCATAACATGTGGTTATGACCCATACTTCTGGTATCCTGATTTGTCAAGTTGGAAAAGGCAAGTTAAAGCACAAGAGCAGAGCAAGAACGCTACACTGAGCTATACCATCTTTCATGAAATTAGAGTTCTGTTTATTCCCTTTGTCCTGACATTTTTGGTTCAAGTGGATGCTTATCTGAAAAGTATGCACCTTAGGTTGTCTCTGACTTAAATGGAATTAAGCATGCTTTGTACATGAAAAGCCTGGGTTTAGGTTTGTAAAGGCTGTTGGGTCCAAAATCTTTCATGTTATGTCACTCCTCTGATTGTTGTATTTAGGATTGGATTTGTTATGAAACTGGTAACAATTATTCCCAATGATACTCTCTTCCTAGTAAGAGTGTGAAGTGTTTTTTGAAGCAGCATAACTGTACTTTCAATAACATCAGAGAACTCCAAAGAAACTTGCCTGTCTTAATCCTCGCTCAGTTCAGTCTGGCTTTCAGAACTGCACATACCAAAAGCAAGTCCTCTGGGGTAGGAAGTTGGATGGAGCTGTCTCCTCCACCAGTCCAAATAGCCGGTTATGAATTGGGATGAGGAGGGTGTTGGTTCCCAAACCCCCAACCAGTTCTGGAATGCTGGAAAAAGATGAGGGTAGTCTGTTCCACCACACAGTGTTCCACAACCCAGTCAGGTTTCTTGGCACACTGACAAAAGCTGAGCACAAGCAGAGCTCTCATGTCACTGTTAGAGTGGTGGAAGGGGTGTTGGCTATTGATCAAAACCTCTTTCCCTTATTACAGTAGCAGTTGAAAGGAGCAGAGGACTTATAAACATAAGTTGCTTATAAATACCAATTTCAGGGGTTTCACAGGGATTTTCTTCTACTTCTTTCTGTCCCTTTTACATATAAGGCCTCTTTTATACTTGGTTCTTATGATCATTTTGGTTAAGTGTCTCTGGTTTAAAAAGCAGTAAGCAGTTTTATTATTTCACTAACTGTCTTAAAGCTGTCCCCTTCCTTCCTGGAAGGAAAGAATAGTGTCATTATAATTAGTTTGGACATGTTTTTACCATTTTTTAATGTATACTCTCACTGTATACACATTAACCTGGTTAATGTGCATGTTTTATAGTATCTCAAACCTTTATGCTGCATATCTTGCTGACATTCTAAAAAGAAATTTTCTAAAACTGCAACTCCTTAGAGAAATACTGTTGGAAGCAATAGCTCTCATCAGTGCAAACTCTACTGTTTACTATTGCTCCTCTGAGGGTCTTTTATTTCTAAAAATAAACATCATGCCAAGATCAGCCCTGGAGTAGATTTCAAGCTTTAGCATTATAGCTGACACAGCAAACCAAACCTAGCTCACCTGAACAGTATGTCATAAAATAGGCTACGTATGTTTTTAGGGTAAAATTATTACTTTATCAAAGCAAGATGGGTGGGAGTTTTACATGAAAAACCACCAGGTACCTATATCTGAAGTTTCATTGGATGTAGAGCTTTAGCTGTTCAGCCCATTAAGAGATTTAAATGTCTATTAAAGCCTGTGTCTTGCCTTTTAATGAGTCTGTTGGCCTACACTCTTTCATTTAATGCTTGTATCTAGCACCAAATAAAGAATCTTCCTTGATTTTCTTCCAGCAAATCCTGTTTACTTGTACAAGCTTTGTCTGTTAAGTGAAGTCAATAACATGACTATATGGCAACTCACATATAATTTACAGTTGCCTCATCTTATCCATTCTTTGTATTCAAATAGGTATGCAGTATGGCTTCAAGAGCTCCCTTAGGACCTATAAAAAGTGAATGCCATAGAAAAAACTGGTTAGCCTGTGCACCTCATTTCCATTATATTTTATATGCTGGAAGAATTAATGCTATAAAAATCTCAAGAAATACATTGTAAATCCACCGAGTTAATATAGTCTCATTCATTTATTGAAGAACCCATGGCATAGAGAACTTCTGTGTAGCCAGCTTCTGAAGGCTTAGTTTTTCCTGTTTACATGAGTATATCTGTTCTTAGTGATACAGCTTCCTGTTTTTTCTCTGTTATCCTTTTTTCCTCCAAAGCTTTACATTTATATTCTCAAAGGCATAGCATTTCAGAAAGCTAGTATAGCTGGGTTTTTTCTTATCATAGTAGGGGAAAAAACGTGCTTCAAGTTGGGAAAGGATGTTAAGAATCTCTGGGAGAGTTACAGGAGGAACATAAGAGGCTGGAATGGCAACCGTAATCTAACTTCATACCCAACCTCAGTCATTACAGAATCCTGTCACATTCCAGGAGAGAGTATCTGGGACAAGTGTACCCACCGTTTGTATGCAGGGACTAAGGTACCCTGTAAGGGGAGAAAAGAAATCTGAGATCCCAAAAAGCACAGTACAAGCAGTCCAGGCACTTTGTGTCACTCATTTTATTCACATGTACAAGTTGACACTACACTATTAATAATAGACAATACAGAAGCATTAAAAACAAATACTGTTTAAAAACTTTAAAAAACACATATTGCTTCAAGCTTAGATGGTCTTTCCCTATTGTTTTTAAAGTGAATTCAGTGCTAACAATAGCTGAGGCAGCTTCCCATTCACTTGTACCCCTAAATTCATGGGGCTACTTGTCAAGGTGTTGAGTCAGGCTCCATTTATGGCTTTGCTGCTGAGTGCACTGAGCTGGAAAAGAAACTGGAACATCCAGGTTACCATACATTAGGCCTTCAGATTGCTAGCATTTGGTCCCTATCACAGTAAAAAAAAAAAGTCAGAGAGGCCTTTGTAGTTCAGTGGCACTACATGATACTATAAAAAATGAGAACAGATACATTTCCATAGGTGTTAAAAATCCTATTTGAATTTGCATGTGCTACCTGGATAAGATTCTTACCAGAAACTGTCCCTCTGTTTTGTTAAGGTTGGCTCTAAGTTTAGCTATCACCTTGACTACTATCTCAGCTTCCTGTGAAAGAGTTTGTATTTCATAGTTGCAAAGATGTGACAGCAGTGACTGAACAGGCATGCTACTGTATTTTACAGGACATTCTTATGCAGTTTTCATGGTAACATTTTACACTGTAAACACTAGTCTTCACAACACTATAGTTAAACTGCAGCATTACACATTGTAAAATTCTTGCTTCACTTAGCTAAGTACTTTCAGAAACAAAGGAATAAACAGTCATTTCAATGAAGACTTTGGACAATTGAGTATTTACTGTGTTCTTACCAGAAAGTTTTACTTGTAAAACAGGAGTGAGAAGTGTTCACCACTTGGCTAAATTCAAGAGTCCATGCAAGACAAAGTTTAGAAATTCCTTAATTGGTAGGAAGACATTCACTAGGTTTTCTACTTTTCAGTGAGTCCAATTTGAAGCAAATGGCCACCTCCTGTAGGAATCTATGGAATACACTTAAAGCTTTTACATCTGGAAAGTTCTGCTTTACAATTCAATTGGCTTTTCATTTGTTAACATCAAAACACCAGCAGTTTTCCAGACCAACTACTTCACACATAGAGCTTGCAGAACTATACTATTTCAGAGAGTCTAAGCAAAATAGTAGCTTTTTAGTGAAATAATGCCCAAATGCAGGAAGGCTACCTGATTTGCAGAATAATTTACCCCTCACTTTAGGCATTGTGCTACTTAAACCCAGATAGTACCAACATAGCACCCAGGATTGTTTTGGCTACAGACCATTTGAAAAAGCACAACAACGGCTCACAAGACCTTATTAGTGTCTCTGCTGTCTTCTAGTAAGTGGTCTTTGTGGGAAACAGCTCTTGACCAGACAAGGATTAGGACTAGACAATTTCCTCAGTATACAACAGCCTTGATGCTGTTGGGAATTCTCATTTGAACACCAACAGGCCTGTGGGAGATGTTTTAAGTTTGGTTCCCAGTATCCAAGGCAGAAGAGACTCAGGCCTCCTATAATCATTGAAAACACCAACACCTAATGAGAGATACATCTTATCCAAACATGGGTAACTTAAGGCAGGCACATAGTCATCCTGGCTCCTGCACTCCCTGTGGGAAGAGAGAACTGTAGAAGCTATCTTCAAAAGCGTGGCAAGATGAGTCCTGCCCTACGCAGTCAAGGAAACTGTTGAATGCGACAAAATGCACTGAGGGCACAATCCATCTGCTGTGGTTACATAAAGCCTACAAAGCCTGTAGCAGGAACAGGCAAGTTTTTATTGAATAAGGCGGTTAAACACTACTGAGTTGGTGCTTTGACACTGTTGTGCAAAGCTTGGGTGGCTTCTGGAATTGCAAGAGCATCAGAAGCAAGCTAAGCATATTTACAGCAGTCATTTTTAAGAGGAAAACACAGCATAAAAGGAAATCAAAAGAATCTCATGTGGAGTAAAGGCATTCTCTGGAGTAGTCTTCCCCAGTTTTGGGCACTGTTCTAAAGTCTCAGGAAGTTCTAGGCTGTGGTTTACTTAGCAGTTGAAATACAAGGATTTTGCTGCATATAAAATATTCTTAATCATGCTGTGCTTTCCCAGACTTAAAAGCTGTAAGATCTTAAATAGGTAGCCTTCAGCAAGAGTTGTCTGTGTTTTTATAGCTTTATGCTTAAAAGGCAGGTTAAAAAAAAAAAAGATTATAATTTCATGGATTCTAGGACATTTTAACAAAATTAAAATTGTGAGTAATGAAACCTTTAGTGATGTAATAGACACCAGGAGGCAGCAGTGCTTGGACCCTTTGCACAATTACTTTCTTCAAGAACACAATCAGACTTTTCACTAAGCATGTGTACTCTGTAACAATCGTAATTCTGGAGTCCTCCTTACTCACTGAGATTGTGGAATGAAGCTAAAACTAGTGCAGGTTTCTGCTGCAGAAGTGCAATTATGCTTCCTGTGGGAACGTGTCCAGCCTGTAAAGCACAAGCTTCAAAACAATTAAACCGAGATAACCAACATATGTAACTAACACACAACACATCTGAACAAAACTTTGAAGCTCACAACTACAGCAATCATCTGCCTAAAGCATAGTTAGCAAACTGAAAAAAAGGTAATTTACAGCCACCTGAGGGAAACAAAACCACCAAGGATATCACAATGACTATTACTACATAGAAGAAGGACCTACAAAACAAAAATGTTCAAACTTAATTATGTCTTCTTGTTTACTAAAGGATACACCCCTCCTTTCCCTAGCCCTTACCCCGTCCCCATCCCCTCATAAGTAAGGGGTTCTGCACCAATTTCTAGAGGCAGCAAGTTTCTCAGGACATCATCTACAAGTTTTATCAACACAATTTTCAAGTTTAAACCCTTTAACAATATACTTGTACAATACCTCCAAGTGGAATGCATATTGCACTCTGACCCCCACTGAGCATAATAGATACTCTGAAGTGTTAAAAATAGACCTCGCCAGAAAGGAGCCAGCCCTCTCCTTCAATAAAAGCATTTACATGATTAAGTACAGACTAAGTGTGACCACAAGGTTAGTACAGTGGTACAGCTCTATATTTGTAGAACAAGTAACTGCTTATTGAGTGGCAGCTATCAGATAATGATTGTCTACATTAGTTATTTGGTACAACAGGAACAGCTACAGCAAAATGATCCTGTACCTGTTTCTTGCCCTGAAAATGAGTGGTTAATTCTAATGACCTTAGAAACAGTGATAAAAGTTAGCATCAGCAGATTCACTAATCAAACAAGGTTGGTTTTGTTTGGGTTTTTTTGTTGTTGTTTTTAAAGTTTCTGTGTACAGACAATACTTGGTGTTTGCCTGCCTAAAGCATCTACATTTATTAGTGCTAATTACTAGACACACTGGCTTCCTGTTGCCTGTCTTCATATGCTTATTTAAGTGTTAAGTAGTTTTATAAATACAAAGGCACCTCCATCACTCCTTTAAAGTCTTTCCCCAATACCATCTCCCCATGAATTGTACTTTAAATAAGGGAAAACAGATTATTTGTAACCATGATCAAAAAGGTGTTTGCTTTGACTCCCTGTATGCTAAGGTTCCCCCTCCCACCCTCAAAACAAATTAACTGGAGCATTAGAAAAATTCCCAAAAGGGGAATTGTTTAAAAGTTTGGGTAGTTATATCTAAAAGCCTCTCCAAATGTTATGGCTCCAAGGATACACCCCACTGTGAGGTAGGTAGCCAAGATAAAAACATTGTAACAAATATTTTAACAGCTGGAAACTCCCTATAAAAACCTTGCATAAGTGGTTTGGTTCCTTGCACCAGTGTCCTGATATGCTTAACTTCTTCTGAGGATGCCTAAGGGAATCCAGGCTCAGAGAGCTCTTGCTGAGTAGCATCTCATGTACTCTGTCATCCAGGGGTTGTCTGGTGGCGAGGGCTTTGGCCGCCAGCTGTTTTCTGCCTCTGCCGATCGCACTCGCCTCTGAGAAAGCTTCCTTTTCTCCACTTGTCTCCTGTTCTTTGCTCGTAGAGCAGACTCGTGAATCTAAAAGACCAGAGTTAGTATTACAGAAGGAGAGCAGCTTAGGAACCCCTCAGGAATGACAAGGATCACTTTTCATTTGTCCCAGTCCCCATCCCAAAGGAACTGGGATTGTGAACAAGTTTATATTTTCTTCTCTAATTTGTACCACTAACTGAACACAGATTTTTTTTTTTCATGAAAAGTGCTTCAGACTCTGTTCTGCATTATCTTTCATACTTCCAACTATTAAATGATTGCAAAAATCTTGAATGTTTCAGTCTTACTCAAATGTATTCTAAAAACTTCAATTCCTTATTTCTATCATTTCAAATCTTAAACACCTCTCAATATGCCCAGGCATCCCTTAAAACCTGAGCCATATTAGTAAGGCCAAACCCTAGAGATTCCTTAGAGATTTAAGATCTTAATTTTGAGCAGTGTGCTGAACACACAATTATGTTTTTATATTAATAAATTATCATATTTCCTCCAAAATTTAATATGAAGAGCCAACTTCTATGTTTGCTTGCTTCTATCTCCAGATTGAAATCTCTACCTCCCATCTCACTTAGGGGAGAGTAACACCTTTCAAACATGCAAGAAAAAGTAACCTCAGCAGGCAGTAGTCGGTTCCTACGTAAAGAAACGTCCTCAGTGACAAAAGACTACATAATTGGGAGTGTTTCAGAAATATTCTGCCTGTTCAGTCCAACCTCGAGACCCAAGCTAAGGTGTTCCATTACTGTTTCTAGCGTAAAAAATGTTAGAAGTCAAAGATGAAGTATAAATCTATCCGCTCAAGTCAGGCTTCAGCCTCTTCTAGGCTTCAACATAAAGCACCAGTCAACTGTTTTGAGCACTGACCAAAGCTTATCAAATTAGCATTACTGTCCATTATCAGGAAAGGCAGCTTCTTTCCAAAGCTGTAAGGCCCAAGTTCTTCCTTTTGCTCAAAGTTTTGAGCTGTTCAGGAAGGAAAAGCCTGGGCTTCAAACCCCTTCCAAAACAGCCCGTCAAAGGCCAGCTCCATCTTGCACACCACGACCACCCCCCACCTCAATCCTCAGGTATCTTGTGTCACAGCTTCAGACTCTACATTAGTAGTAAGATAAGGACAAGACACTGGCAGGGATGAATTGTGTGTGATTATGTTTTACCAGCCTAGGAGAATTACAGAGAAGAAAAAAATGGATCTGTTCAAACACTCCCTTGCTGTTTCTAAGCAAGGAAACAGAGCCCCAGTACAGCAGAATCCTGGTGCTGTCCATGACCACATGAATTTAATTTGTGCTATTTTGGTAATATTTACACCAGCCCTGTAATCCATCAGCCATCTGATAGACCATTCTGCTGCGAGCAACATTTCCTACTGGCAACCCACCAAAACAGGCTGCTAGACAAGACATCTTAGCAGAAAAGCACTTGTACCATCTCAGTGAGGCTCCTAGTCTAGGAAGTGCCCCAGCAAAAGCCACTCTTTCACAGCACAAGCACACCCCCCAGTGCTTGTGCACGCACCACACACCTGCCTGCTGTGGGGTGCCTGGTGCTAACTGCCTGCTTTTCTCTTGTTCTCATGGAGTTCAGAATGCAGAAATACTTTTACAACAGCCAGTTTTGCTGGTAACACTCTAACAGCCAGAAACACGACATCCAGAGGTTAATTAGAACTGCAAGTATTAATCAAACCTGGGAAGTTTCCAAACCAACAGTAAAGAGCTCTTATTTGGACATCTCAAGGCTCTTCAGGTTTATTGCAAGAATCTACTGCTGGAATCTCCATAGATTCAAATAAAGGGACCCCTAAGACATTTTACCTAGATATTAAGACATCTGTAGGCACTAAGTAGTCACTGCCTTTTAATGAAACAGAAGCTCTTACTTACTTCATTCACTGAAGCAGAAGCACAGACATTGTGAGTTTTCTGGCTCCCAGTATCTGTCTGTCTTTCTCCCCACCCATACAGAGCAAATGGATGTTTATTCTCCTTTGGTGCATCTGTCCTTTGGGGACTTTTGGCTGATTTTCGATCATTACGACTGGACAAGGCACTTCGACTTGGACGTCGTCCTGTACGGCTGGTTTTGTCTGCTTCCTTTACTGAAGCGTGTTCTACAGTTTTCTCTTGCTCTTCCTTCTCCTGCTTTTCTTGATCTTCTTTTTCTTTCTCTAAAGAAAAAAAAAAAAAAGTTATGCTTTAAGCTCCCAGTGACAACATAATAATGTCTGATTTGCACAGCCTCTCAATACATCATTGAAGCTGTGCTTTTTTTAGAAATTCAAGAAGTCACTGCTTCCTTAGCAACAGACATATACCTTGCTTAAATGTCCTCATTCTTTTAGTGACTACAATACAGCTTTCACATACTTAGAAATGCCTTTCACTGGTGAGGTTACAGATAACCAACAGCCTCAGGCAGAACTTAAAGACTGTATCCAGTGATCTTCTGTCTTCACTATTTCATCCTTGCATCTCTCAGACAGCAAACAGATGGAGCACTGAATGCCACACAGATGCTGCTAGCCAGTCAGAGATGACGTCTGATAAGAGTTTGTACAATATTAAATCCCTCATATTACCAGCTTCCTCTGAAAAAGGTGATTCATTTTCAAGCTCCCTGTTTATACATATGACTCTGTTATAGTTTTCTGCTTATGAAGGAGAGGAGAGTGTGAAGGAAAAACCCACCAAGTGGTAGACATCACCTTTGCTACCTGATCAGTGAATTATGTTGTATGTTTAAAGTACCACACTCTGCAGGCATTACTCTTCAAGGCTCATTTATCCCACACATTTACATCTTCCATAGCAAGGGGCCAGCAATAGTCCTCCAGGCACTGGGTGTGGAGAGTAGGGTTTGTGAGAGAGAATTTAAAGGCTGAATCACTGCAGTTCTAGATCATCACTGAAGGCTGAATCAGCGTTTTATAAAATATTAATTAATAAAAACACAGAGAAACAACTGCTCCATAAGAGCCAATCCTCTTGCCCTAAAGTGCAAGGGAGAAACTAGTTTTCCTTTGTTTGTGGCACCAGTGATGCCACACCTCAAACCCTGTGTTCAGTTCTGGGCCCTCCACTACAAGAAAGAGGTTGAGGTGCTGGAGCACGTCCAGAGAAGGTCAATGGAGCTGGGGAGGGGTCTGGAGCACAACTCCTGTGAGGAGCAGCTGAGGGAGTTGGGGTCATTTAGCCTGGAGAAAAGGAGGCTCAAGGGACACCTTGTCACTCCACAGCTGCCTGAAGGGAGGTTGTAGCATGGTGGGAGTCAGTCTCTTCTTCCAGGTAAGAAGTGACAGGACAAGTGGAAATGGCCTCAAGTTGCATCAGGGAATGTTAACAGTAGATATGAGGAAAAATGTCTTCACTAAAAGAATTGCCAGGCACTGCAACAGGCTGCCCAGGGAAGTGGTTGAGTCCCCATGCATGGAGATATTTAAAGACACATAGATGAGTCACTTTGAGACATGACTTAGTGGTGGATTTGACAGCACTGGGTTAATGCTTGGATTCAATTTTAAAGGTCTTTTCCAACCAAAACAATTCCATTACTCTATAATGAGCAAGTTAATCAAATATACTGCTTACATACATAACTGAGATATGACTATGAAAAAGTACAAAGAACCCTGTTTTCATTCTCCATCCAGCAAGTCTTCAGCAGTAGTGTGCACAAGCTGGAAGTCTGTGCTAGACATTGAACATGGCCCTAAACATTGTGGGCAGGCACAAGCAGACATTGTGATCTGACATCTCTGTGACTTCTAGGCCAACCATGCTTTTTATGCATAAGGCAACTAAAGTCTTTTATTGACCTAAGAGCATAGGAGTCCACTAGTAACCAATTCCTTTCAAGTCTGATCATTAAATGCTGTCTTCTGCTAGACTCACACAATGATCACTCAAACTCTGCTGACATAAACACACCAAATCTGCAAGTTTTCTACCACACCATCTATTTCTACTTCTGGTGGGGACCAGCTCCAAGCCACCTCTGTTCCAAGTCTCAGCACATTCAGCCACCATCAGCATACACTGGTATGGACAGAAGGAATTCCTTCACTGTCACATAGGGAGTTCTGGTTTAGGGCTTGCTTACATATTGACAGGTTGACCATGGACAAGTGGTAGTTTTTACCCAGGTGTCATCATCATTAAAAGCAGAAGGGCTTGCCAATCCTGTGACAAAATAGCAACCATTCCTGGTAATTGCTGTGATTTCAAGCATGTACATGCCCAATCCAACACTGCTTTGATCTCAATTCTGCATCCCTTCAGTTCTGATGAAATAGATGTTACCTGCACAGCACACTGGTTTAGCATCCATTTACTCTAGCACTCCCTTCACGTTTGCCAGGTAAAGAGATCAAGGCTTGTTCCATGCCCCAGAATTCTCCTAGGGCAAGCCTTATGCTCTCTTGCTAGCTGTTAGCCTGGCCAGCACCCTTTCTACACCCTGCTGCTGGGCCTTGTTCAGGCTTGCCTATTCCCATCTTCCAAGATGTGCAGGTGTAGCATTCATTTACAGGTGCAGTACAGCTGAGCATTTGGTAAAGAGTGGCCAGCAATGTTAAAGTATTTAGAGCTGTATTTGTTAAGAATTCAGTTGAATGACACCACAAAGCAACCAAAAAAAATTAGTCAAGGCCAAAGTAGTGGCATATTGAGAGTAAAAATGGTTAATAAATTTTACATACCTAAATATTGTCTGGATGTAGTTTCAGTTATTATAGACAAGGCTAGTAAAAGCAGCAGTGAGCTCAGCGTGGTATTAGACTTGTTTTGCTTTTTTTCCCTGGGCTTTGGGACACATAGCTTCACCTCTGAAACAAGGCAGCATTCATTCATAATGGCTGCAAACAGGCAGCACAGAGTTATCAGATTATCTGAGCATCTCCCTATGCAGCCACTCCAAAGGAGGGACTGCCTAGGTCCATTATCAGAAGGAAGCACTGTTTTGAGAAAATTAAACTCTGAAAGGGAACATATTGCTGTCAATTCTGCAACAAGGGTGCTTTCATTTGGGAAAGCTGTTCCATCCTACATTCAAGGGAAAATGGCATCTTCCTTCTCTGCAAAGGGGGATGGAGCAACACTGACTTCATAAACAGCAGAAGTGGCATTTAGAGACTTAAAAATACAGAAAAGTGGGGGCTCTGCAATTACATGGATAGTTCAGCTTTAAAAAACAAGGCAACAGCCATGCCTGGGGGATGCTGCTCACCAGGATATAGCTCCAGCTGGTCCAGAAATGATGGAGCCAGCTTGTCCCAAAATAGCAATAAAAGCATATGGGTAAATGGCACGCAGAGTCCTGTGCACAGCCTTACAGTAAATGCTGTATCCCAGAGTGTACTGTAGCACTTATGAGCACCTGCTATTAGAGCAGGTATTTCCATGAACCCACTGCTACAGTGCATTTACACAGAACTCAGCTGGTGAAGGCACAAGATCTCTAACACTTATTTAAGCCTTTTATTTAAAACTACAGTTTATATCCAAGCCATTTTCTTAGGCAACACTTCTCACACGAAGTCAGAAGAGCAGCAGTTGACAGCAGGACTTAGACCCAGCTGCTCAGCAGGAAGTCCAGGTACCAGCAACTCCTATCCATCTTCTCCTTCCCATGCAGAGCACCAGCTCCAGCAGACACAGGAAACTCAGAACTGACCAGCTTGCAGCATTACAGGGATTAGACAGGAGAGGGGAAAAGCTAGAAACGTTCAAAACTGCATCATGGATGCTAAACAGAGCACGCTGGATGGACAGGAGGGGATTAAGTGCTTAACAGGCAGAACAAGTCTGTCAGGCCCACCCAACAGGGCTGCTGAAAGCTCCTGCCCAGAAGAGGTCACTTAAACCCTGCTGCATCTCCCTGCTTGCATAACAGCTCCTGGCTCAGCCAGGAAGAGCTCCAGGGGAGCTGCTCTCTCCCACAGCACTGCACCCCTGGGGGGCAGACAGGACCCCCATTTCAAAAGGCCCTGATGACTCACTGCAGATATCAACAGCCTTCTGATTATCCCTATGGGCCAGGTCACAGGGGTCAGCAGTATTATCTCTACATAGACATGCTGGCTCCTTACAGCACTACCTCAGCATCAGGAGAGGCACTTTGTGCATGCCTTGCTGCAGGCAGAACTGCTTTTGTACCAACACCTCTCCAAATGGGGCAGGTCTCCCATGCCTCTTGAAGGGGCTATGTAACCAACCAGTTGTGGGTATCAACAAACTACAGCTGGGCAGAAAGCAAGTTACCACAGATGAAACAGATTGCAACATCATTTCTTCAAGGCAGATCTTGCGTGAGGCAATACTGGAACTAGCAGCCACACAGCAGCTCAGAGCTGATTAGATTCACACAAGCTTCATCTGCAGCAGAGATTGGAAAGTAATTACTGGATTGGCTTGATAGCAAAGCTTGGTTCCAAAGGAAAAAAAAAAAATGGGAGCAACTTTAAATAACAGTACTATAAACTCCTGAATTGACACCTTTGCCTTCTTCCCCCACCACAAGCTGCTCCTTCCTATGTACATGGGCCAGCAAACGCACCTGCAACACGATGACAGACAAGATCAGGGAACAAGTTTGAAATTGGATCCTCTGTTTAGTTCCGCTAATCCAGATCAGTCACCTTCCAAATACTGTTGAGGCAACTCCTTCGATGGCAGCTTGGCACTGCTGTCACTTCAGACCACCGCACAAAAATGCTGAAGGCAAAATGGCAATAAGGACTGAAAGATGGCTTCATCCTGCATGCGTGTGCAGCGGTGTCATTTCACAAGCAACAGGTCTGACAGCAGCACTGCTGCCAAGAGCTTCTGTCTTCAACTTACCAGCCCACTGGGTTCTGTTGACAGCTTTGAGGATGTGTCTACACCACAACTACACCAGCTGATTTAGGTCAAGATTTTGTGGGATTATGTTTAAAGCACATCTGTGCCTGGGCACGTTCCACAGAACAATCCCACAAACAGCTGCCGCAAGTGGAGGGCCAGAAGGAATTAACCCAAAGCTGCCTCCGAGCACACCTTGGCACACTCAGCCATCGCTTCAGTGCAAGGCACAGTGACAAAGCAGCTTTTGTCCCACGTGCCACCTCAGGGGTTCACACTGGCAGTGCTTTAGACCAACACCATGGAACATTAAAGCCAAGCTACCTACATCCACTTCCTCTTCACACACCAGAAGCATTCCCAACTTTTACAAACACACACAGGCTCATTTCAATGAGAGAAAGAGGAAACCATGGCAGCACATGCCATTATGAATTGTGTTTACTTCAGATACTAAACAGCATTAGTGCTGGCCAGCCGTGACCAGTGCAACAAGCACTGTCAATACCACTCAGATCAGAACAGAAATCAGATTCCCCACAAAACAGCAGGAAGCAGCAGTAGCCAGGTAACAGCTAGGATGTTCCAGCATGTGGGTGGATGTCAGATTCAGAAGACAAAAGATGTCATCAACGTGAGCACACTCAGCTACCCCCACAGCACTTCAGTGTAATTAAGTTTTCAGAGTAAAGAAAAAAAAATAGCAGCTTAATAGTAGAAGCTTTGGAGTGGTAGTTTCTATGTTATCTCCTCCACATGCCTTAATTAGCCAGCCACTAAGCAGAAGAAAAATGCATCCTTATGACTGTCCAATACTGAATGAGTCACCTCCTTATATATTATATGTGCATCAAGATACAAAAAACAGCCACTAAATCCAGCTGCCTAAGCAGAGTTGTTTTCAGTCCTTTTGCTAAAGACTTAGCAAAGCTCTTAAATACTTGAAGAAGTTAAAAAATGTTTATCCTAAACCATTTGGCAAAGAAGTGAATGTGAAGTACAGATTTTTCTCCCACTATAAGTATAAAATAGCAAGGACCTAGCAGACCTTTAGGCATTCCCTTACAGCACCCATGGCAAAGGTGTATCAGTTACAGAAGCACAGTTGCCCAAAATCCTGCAGCCTGGCCGGTCACTGGGGCTCCACAGTCCCTTTGGCACTGCTGCAGGACTGAGGACACAACTGGATGCACTGGACAATCACACACACCATCACTGACCCCAGACAGTGCCTGCACAGCTAGCAAGCTCTTCTTCCTTGCCAAATCCCTACCAGAGTCAGACTACCAAGTAACTCCAGCTGGATCTTTCCCTAGAGAGGAATCAGGGAGCAGGCTAATGAGTGAGCAGAGCACCCAGGCCAGCAGTCTCTAGCCTTGGCAACTGCCAGTGCCATTAGATTGTAGCAGGTTTATGTGCTCTATCCATAGGCTCAACAGGAAGAATGAAAAGAAATTCAGGTCCCTACCACAACTGCCCCAGGCTTGTACATATTCAAAGTACATCAGAAAAGCTGGGAATGCCAGGTTCTGAGTGCAGCTTCAACAGCTTCCACCTCCTCTCACTCAAAGCCAAGCCTTTAAGAAGGCATCACCTTTTCCCATGCAACCACTCCCTAACCTTTTGCAATTCCTTCGTTCTTCTCACTGAGAGACTACCTAGTTCTTCCACAGGTGCTCCCAGCCCAACTTCCTCAAGCCCTGATTGAGGAAAGCAAAACTGGGCCCACTGATATCTGTTACATACCCGTGACCTGGGGTGCTTCCATCAGTGCACAGCTGTTGTGGTTTAACCTCAGCCAGCAACAAAGCATTGCACAGCCACACACTCCCTCCCTCTGCAGGGATGGGAACAAGAATCAGAAAAACTCATGGGTTAAGATAAGAACAGCCCTGTAATTGAAATAAAGTGAAATATAATAATAGCAATGAAAAGGGAAGAATAAAACCCAAGAGAAACCAGTGATGCACAGTCAATGGCTTCTGGGCAACTCCACCCATTTTATACACTGGGTATGACTTTCTGGCTCTGGAATATCCCTTTGGCCAGTTTGGGTCAGCTGTGCTTCCTCACAGCTTCTGGTGCACCTGCTCCCTGGCAGAGCATGGGAAACTGAAAAGTCCTTGATTTAGGGTAAGTACTGCTGAGCAACTACTAAAAACACCAGTGTGTTATCAACATTATTCTCATACTGAATCCAAGACACACGTACCAGCTACCAGGCATGAAATCATCCCATCTGAAATCAGAACAGCTTTGGGGAGGTGGAGTGTATTACCCCAGCAGCTGTGTGCACCCCACGTGAGACCTGGGTACCACAGGCCCCCCCAGCTGACTGCAGAACCCCACAGCACTAATATGCTCTGAAACACCAAGCCTCTGAAATGGATGGCAGCAGAGCTAAAGCTTCTGTGTAATGTGGTATTCTTAAATGAATGCAGTTTAGGCTTGAATATCAGAACACAGATCATTCTGGAAAGCTCAGGCCCCAAAGGGCATTGGATCAGATTAGTTTCCCCACTGCAACAAGCACATCTAACATCAAGGGAGAAAGAAAAAAAAAAAAAAAAAAAAAAAAAAAAAAAAAAAAAAACAACAACAACAACAAACCAGCATGAGGCCTAACTGAACAGTTCTCAAGGATTTTCCCTGCTACTGTACAACAGAGAAGCAGCTGATTCAAAAGGCATTTCAAAACACCAATCAATGGCTGCCAGATACATTATTCTTTCACTACAGGTAAGAAACTAGGAGCTGTATCTTATGGGATGAAAAAATATCAGCTTGGGAAGCTTGACTGCGTTGTTATCTGCCGAACCACTCTCTTAGAGCGTGAGACACCGAAGGGAATTACTCTGTGCTGGAAGAGAACAAAACGTTACCAGCTCAGCACCTGTTCAGACTACGAAGTTGACCACACGCAGCTGCGCACCCAGGATCGAACCTCAGGTGGCATTAAGAACCAAGTGCTCAGCCGAGACAGATTACATGGCAGATCCAGGAAAGCAATTGCGTTAAGAGCCAGCCACCGGCATACAGTCCAACTTGCCGCTGCTTTTGCCGGCGAACCTGCTTATATAATTGCCGAGATGCTCGGCTCCCATGGCAACAGTTTACATAAGTGGCTGTGACTCAGGATGAGAGTTACCACCACTTGGCTCTTTAAAGAGACACCTCCGATGCCGCAGCCATGGCTTCTCCGCAGGCAGGCCCAGCCAGGATCCTGCGGGAGGCAGCGGGGCCCGGCTGATGGGCCGCTGATGACACCCGGGCCGTGTCCTGGGGGCGGGTGAGACGGGCCAGGCGGCGGCGGCGCCCCCGCACGGTCACCCCGCCGGGCCCGGGCGGCCCCGGGATCGCGGATCGGCCCGGGCAGAGCCATCCGTGCCGAGCCCCGCGGGGCAGGGCAGGGCAGGGCAGCCCGGCCCCGCCGCGGGGAGGGGGCCCGGGCCGCAGCGGGCACACGCGTCCCCCCCGCCCCCGCCGCGCTCCCTACCGGGGCTGGCCCGTCCCGCCTCGCTCGGCGCTGCCGCCGCCGCTCCCGCCGCCGCCTCCTCCTCCTCCCGCGCTGCCGCGGGGCTGCCGGCGCCCGGCGGCGAGGGGGAGGCGGCGGTGCTGC
This sequence comes from Phylloscopus whistleri, assembly GCA_017589585.1. Taxonomy (NCBI): domain Eukaryota; kingdom Metazoa; phylum Chordata; class Aves; order Passeriformes; family Phylloscopidae; genus Phylloscopus; species Phylloscopus whistleri. The sequence goes on from JADMLD010000177.1 coordinate 934,742, forward strand.
CGCCGCCGCTGCCGCTGTCCTGCTCCCAGCCGTCCCAGAGCCAGGGCCGGTGCGCCTGCTCCAGGAGCCGGCGGCTGAGGCGGTAGTGCAGCAGCTCCAGGTAGCAGGCGCCGCACGACTCCCACTTGGGCTCCTTGAAGCGCTTCATGTACTCCGTCTTGACGCGCCGCGCCGGCACCACCATGGCGGGGCCGGGAGCCGCAGCCTGGAGCCGCAGCCGGGAGCCGGGAGCCGCCGGCCGAGCCCGCCCCCTCCCGCTGCCACGTTTAAATCCAAACAGCGGCGTCCGGGCCCGCCCCGAGCGGGGAGGGGCGCCTGGAGCGGGGGGACGGCGCCGTCAGGCACAGCGGGCGGGATGAGATAGAATGAAAATCAAATCCAATGTAAATCATGAACAAACCAAAGCGCTGCAGCCCTGGGCCCAGCAGTAAGGGTGCTGGGGCCCGGGTGATCCCTGCAGCAAGGAAATCCCGGCTGGGGGCAGGCAGCCTGGCGCTGCTCGGCGCCTGTCGGGGCGCACTGAAACCCAGCGAGTCCGTGCAGTGCGTCAGAACTGATGCAGCAGCCTCTGCCTCTGCCTCTATGAGAGCGAAGGGTGGGCAGCAGCCGGGCCGGCCGGAGGGAGGGGAACGCCTCTGCAACAACAGGGACCTCTCTCCATGCTGCGCTCATCTGCTTTAAAAAGTGTCGCCAGAACAGGATCCAGCCCTGCGCTGGGAGGCCGCCGTCTCTGGGGATACGAAACACTTTAGAGACAAAATGCAAAAAGCGGGGCGGCCTCTCCAGCCGCCCTCCGCCCTCCTGCCTGCCCGCACACGGACACGCACCCTCCGCTCCCCAGCCATTTCTGGATATTTCTTTCTCTCGCACCGTATTTAGGGCACCGCAGCGAACCGTGCCCCTGTGGGACACGATTGTCCTTGGCAGCGTTTTGCTGCAGAGCCTTTGCCACAGCGCCGCGCTGACTTCACAGCCCCCCCGGGAGGGGACAGCGCGATCCCCCCGCCCGGCCCCGGGGGCTGCCAGCGCCCGATTCGGGACACCTGCAAACCCGGCCGCCCTTGCCGTGTGCAGGCTCTGCACAGAGCCTCTCCGGCCTCCTCGCCAGCCCCCGCTCCGACACACGGGGGCACTGACGGATCTTCAGAAACAGTTCTAGGAAACGGTTCCTTTCTTCTTCTTTTTTCTTTTTTTTTTTTTTTTTCTTTTTTTTTTTCTTTTTTTTTTTTCCCTTTAACTAAAAAGGAAGCGAACAGTATTTTTCCTTGCCTTGCCCTGTGCGTCCCCTGACTGACACAAATGATAAAAACACGAGCTGGCCCGGATTCCCGGGATGGTAAACGCTGGCCCAGACTCTTCCAGCGAAACAAAAGTGTTGGTGGCTTTAATGTGAGGGGGCGGGTGTTACACTCTGCGCGGCAGAGTGATGATGCAATCCTCGATACAGCTAGCATGACCAAATTGGCTTAGTGTAATCGATGCTCAGATCGAGCAGTATTTAGCCGGGTTTTTGCGTGTACTGGCCCAGGCTTTCCACACCCGTGGTGCCCAGGCACGAGTGACGGGGACAGAGATGTTGCCTGCCCATTGCAGAAGCACCTGGGTATCTCCCTCCAGCCCTCACAGCCCCCCAGCCCTTGCAATTATTTCAACAGCCCCCTGACAGCAGGATACTGGAGAAATCCAGTGCGTCCCGCTGCGATTTAGGAAAATGCAGGCAGGAGAGGCCAATTGCAGTGACACCCAGTGCCTGGTGCTGCAGGCAGACACGTTCCAGATCTGCATCCATAAAGCTGTTAAGTTCCCTTTTAAAGCCCATCCTGACTTCCCCAGCTCCCTTCAGCTCTGCCTGCTGCTCTCAGGGGTGGGCAGTGATAGTGTTAGCGTCGGAAACACATAATCACGGAATGATTATATGCAGGTGCTTTTATTGAGGAGCTCCGGGAGCCGGGGTACACATACAGACCCAAATCTGACTCCAACAGTAACTAACAACACACACATTTTATACCCCTCAGCCACACAGCTACATATCGATTGGTTGCCCCGAATTGTTCCTAAGCAAAATTTCTTGTAATTTAGCCAAACAGTAATCATATTCGATTCCCCAAACAAAGTCATACTTGATTTAGTTAAGACAAAGGCCTTAGCTACAGCAACTATAGCAAAGCTAACGTTCTATTCTCAAGGCCCGGTTAACCAGCAAACCCGGGCCTTTCCCTTCCCAACCGTTACCTTTCCCAACCACCACCCCCCTTTAGCTACCCACTTGCAGTTATACAGAAAAATCATTTTAACCCTATACTATCAATAGGGAGGAGAGTCTGGGCAGTGTATTTACTGGGAAGAGAGGCACAGGAATAGCAGGGCACCTCCCTGCACTCAACAGCCTCAAAACCGAGAGAGGAGCTCCTGAGAGCGCCTTGTCCCCGTGCCGTGACACTCACGGTGCCCTGCCCAGGGCAGACATGCAGGAGCCTTGCCCAAATACTTCACTGCAACAAAACCAGGCAGGTGCAGCAGTTTTCTCCCCCCAGCCAGTGCTATCCCGAGGATTATATTTGGGAGCTGCCTCGCTCATTTATTTTCCCCACCGAGGGCTCCAGTGGCACCTGGGTTGTCCCTGATGCTTTCTCCTTCTGCCCTCAGTGGTCCCACTGGGGTCCAGCCGTGTGCTCGGCACCACCTGCTGTAACAGAGGGTATTGCTTGCAAAATCACAGGGAACAATAGGTTTAAAAATACCTGTAACTGAAGACAGAGATAGAGAAAGCAGCTGTAGCACTGCTGTCTAGAGAGGAGAGCAGATTGATCCCCAGTTAACCTGGACCCTGGTTTCTTACTCTGATACTGAGATCAATCTACACGAGCAGATGACATAAATGGATTTCACATAAACAGTCAAGGCCTGGGGGTTGCAGAATTTCCTTTCCTTTTCTAAAATGTTATTTTGTGCAAAATGTCATTTTGAACCAACCCACACAGTTTTAGCTGGTCACTTGTGGTTATGAAAATGCTGCTATTCTTTCCACATATTTTATAGTATAAAATAGTTATATATATATATAACTATATATATATAGTTTATAGTTTATAGTTTATAGTTTATAGTTTATAGTTTATAGTTTATAGTCCTTTCCTCTCCCAAAGGACTTCTGTTCCCTGTTGTCCTGGTTTCAGCTCAGATAATTTTCTTCTTACTAACTGGTACAGCGCTGTGTGTTGGATTCAGTACGAAAATAATGTTAGTAATACACTGATTACTCTAAACCAAGGACTTTTCAGTTTCCCATGCTCTGCCAGGGAGCAGGTGCACCAGAAGCTGAGAGGCAGCACGGCCAGGACAGCTGACCCAAGCTGGCCAAAGGGATATTCCACACCACAGAACATCCTGGCCAGTAAATAAACTGGGAGGAGTTGCCCAGGAGCCACTGATCACTGCTTGCAGGTAGGCTGAGCATCAGTGAGTGCATGGTGGGCAATTGCACTGTGCAGCACTGGTTTCTCTTGGGTTTTATCTCTCTCTTCCTCTCATTTTTATTGCTATCATTATATGTTATTATTGTTATTATTATAATTGGTGTTATTATCTTTTACTTTATTTCAGTTATTGAGCTGTTCTTATCTCAACCCACAGGTTTTGCCTGTTCTTTTCTCCTGTTTCTCCTCCCCATCCTACCAAGGAGTGAGGGGATTGAGCAAGGACTGCACGGTACTGAGGGTACTGAGTTGCCAGCTGGGGTTGAACCATGACACCAGTTTTAAAAGACACAGCTGCATCAGAGGTATATGGATGGCTTCTCTACCAGGAAGGGATTGCCTTTTGCAGAACCAGACTTCTCCTGGGGTGCTGATAAGCCTACAGCACAGTCATTAACCCTTATCTCATCCATCACACAGGAAATGCCAGTATGACAGGCTCCAGATCCTGGCACATGGTCTGTGAGTTCCCATTTTCTGCAATTTTTCCCCTAAACTCTGCACTCTTTAGAGGATGCACCTAATCTTCACAGCAGCCTGCGAGGTGTCAATGTTCCGTGATTAGCACAGTGCTGTTGGCAGCTGCCCCCACCCACCCATCCTCCCCATTGTCCCGCACAGGCTCGGTGCTGAGGTGACAAGGAGCACCCAGCTGTCCCTGTGGTGTGGGGTGAGCTGCACCCTCACACTCCTGCTCAAGTGTCTCCTTCACAGTGCAGCCCTCCCAGTCCAACAGTTTGCATGCACATCCCATAGTGCCAGGGGAAGGGGCAGCTGCAAGGCCTGGAAAGCGACTGGGGACCACTTGTGTAAGAGGACTTGGGGCAGAAGTGTGCAGAGACACCCAGCAGAGCTGGCACTGTACTTCACACGTTACCTGAGGCTGATGCAAGCACAAGCCTGGATGTGGCTGCCAGGCACCTTCCCCATGCTCTGCCACAATCTAATCTTGGCACACACAGAGCAGCAGCTGCCAGGCAACAGGGCCCAGCATCCCAAACCAGCTCCAGAGACATTTGGCAGCTGCAGGGCAGGATGCTGAGACCATCCTGGGGGAAGAGCAACTCCTCCCTCACCCCTCCAGCTACAGCCAAGCAGCTCTGGATGTGCCAGACAAGAATCATTCCCCGTCCTCGACACAGCAGCTCTGGATATTCTCAGTGTAGCTGTATAAACATTATTATTAATTTAATCCTAATGAGTTTTGGCTTCAATACCTCATGGCAGAGGCTTCCATGTACTGAGACTAGCCAGTTATTAAATGATTCCTAAATGAGGAAGTACAACATTTATGAGGCTGATACTAACATTAGAATTTCCTCCCTTGCATACTTTGCTGCATTTTTGCCTTCATTGAAAAATGAAATAAAGACACCATTTGAATCATAATACTGAATTTCTAAACACCTTTTTCCTTTGAAAGCACTTTTCCCCTGAGGATCTTATTTATGCCTCTTAATCCCTGTTATTGCTCTTCTACACACAGCAAACCAGGTGGCCAGGTAGGTCAGGGGTTTCTGACCAGATCCACGACAGACAACTGATTGATACCAAACCCAGGAGTTCCAGTTTCCTCCACTGCCCCAACTGAATGGGAGCACCATTCCCACCAGGGAGGAGAGCAGCCTGGGCTGGGAAACAGCCTTATTTCTGTCTGAAATAACCACAGTAAAGTCAAGAGCAGAGAGATATCCTGAGTTTTACACAAAGAGTAGCAGGTAATGAAAAACAAGCATGGATGTTATTTTGCAGAGTATGGCCTAGAAAAGCACTGGGTAATCACATGGGTAGTGTACACACGGTTTTGACTTGCAATCTTTTGCTGTTGAACCTCTCCCGAGCTCCAGGCAATAAGGGGAATAGTGGACAGTTTATATGCAGTAGGAATGGAAAAATTACATGTCAACACATCTTTCAGACTGGCTTCCAGCCAAATCAGGAGCTGTCAGAGTCTGAAACTGGGCTGCTGAGTTTGCTTGGGTAAAGTCTGGGGGAGAAAGAAACCAAGGAAAGGAAACAAGATGCTTCTTGAAAAGAAATGCATTTTTAAAGTACTTAACAGCATAAACTCCAAACTTTTCAGCAGGAAAATCTTGCCAGATAGGGAAAAACACAGTCTTTCTAGACCTGTAAACCCTGCTTTCAGACTTTATAGGTCGAGAAAGATCAAAGTGGATCTTTGCCGAATACTGGGGGTAACTGTCCCCATCACCTCCCAAAACAAGCCATCACGCTGTTAATTGTGTCCTGGTTAATCCTGCAGATGCAGGTTCTTTGGTTTCATGGGCTATTATCCTTTTTAGGTCTATACCAGCTGCCCACAGGGTAATGCTGTCATGGGAGAAGGATCAGACGAGCTGGTTCAAATGCCCTTAGGGGCAGGTTAGTCAGCAGTAGTGCACATGGCTGCAGAAGTCTCCCAGAATTGCCTGATGCTGGTGGGAAACTTGACCACATCTGTTGTGAGCTGCAACCTGCTGGGAAGCCCTGCAAGCCCTCTCTGGCAGCTCTGATCACAAATCCTGGGTTTGTGCAAGTCTCACATTTTTCTTGGGGCAGCTTGAAGCTTTTTTTGCTGTTATACCTGAGTGGCTGTGCTCCCAAGCACCTACAGCAGCAGAGTCACAGCAACCTTAGCAGCTCCTCTGAGTCTTGTCAAAGGTCCATGCTTTCCACCCACCTTGCAAAAAGGTGAAAAGAGAGAGGTAGCTTCTTGGGTTGTGTGCTAGGAATGTGGCCAGGAGAAGGGAGAGGCATTTCCCACCCCTGAGTGTCCTCTGGCTTCTGCAGTCCTGAGTCCTGGACTGGGCACCAGTGAGGCTGGCTGTTCATACCACAGGGTGAGAACACAGCTCAGCTCCCAATTTTAAATGGTTACAGTGGCAAAGAATAAAGTCCATACTGGCATCAGCTCTTCTTTTCCCTCTTTTTCTCTGGCCCCTTAAGGTTGCAAGGTTGCACACCACTGTTGGGTGGTCAAGTGGGTGCTAACAAGGGAACAGATCTTACAGCCTGCAGCAATGGGGGGCTTGTCAGGGCACTGCCCCCACCAAAACATCTGCAGGCTGCCTGCTCTGTCTGAGAAAAATCCAGGTTTACCTGCCAGCTAAGTAAGAGGCAGGAGAACTGGGAGACATTTCCCACCTGTCCCTTTTTATCTCCTGCTTGAGCAGTCCCAGTGACCAGCAGGCTCTCTGGTGACCCCTGGGTCTCTGCTCAGCAGCTGCCTGCCCCAAGGCAAGGAGCTGCCTTCCAGATGTGCAGCCCCACGGGCAGTACAGGAACCCCACTCCCAGCTACAGCCTGAGTGTTCTCATGATGTGTGTGGGTTTGCCACAGCTCCCTACAAGCAGTGGGGTGTGGGCACATGTGGAGGTGACTGCTCAACACATCTCTTTTTCAGAGACTAGTGAATGGGGAGTAAATCCAGAGATGGCTGCTCTCTAAAAATCCACATTTGTTCCCCCCAACCTAAAGGCTCTGCTACAGGCTTGGGGCCACTGTGGGCACCTGCACCCACCCCTCCTTCACCATGCTTAAAGGGGATGGCTCAAAACAAAGAAACTCAGTCTGAGAATGCCTGGGTTTTGAATGTCAGGAATAACTCGTGTCTTTTATGAAGTTCCCCTGAAACAAAGGATAAACAGGGATTGAGGCAGTTCACCCTGTGGTGGGGTATTGCTCCCAAAAAGTCATCAAGGCAGACCTGCATCGTGCTCCAAATGTCAGAGTCCAACACAGACACTTGCAATGTGCAAGACGCTGTTGAGTTTGTGCTCTCAGTAACACCTGCAGGATGTCACCTCCACGAGTCAAGGCAGGAGGCAGCCCAAGTGCACCCACTCAGGGAGAGACAGGTGATGGAGAGGTATCTGAGCCCACACACTTTCCTTCAGTCTTACCTCAAGCTCACATGGCTGCCCAAAGCTGCTCTTGGCTCTTGCTCCCTTCCCTCTGGAGCTCTGGGGCAGCCACCTGGCCACTGCTCAGGATTACTTTTGCTGTTGTTTCTGCTCATATTCCTTTTTCAATCCCAGGCACATCTTCCTCTCCTTCTTTTGGCCTTGGAGGACACCCAAGAGGCTGGTACAGCATTTGCCACAAGCAAGGGATTTAAAATCTCCACCATTTAAAGGCTGAGAGAACATAAATTTTGGGGGTAAAACAGAGACACCTGTGCTGTAACTTGCTCCCTATCTCACAGCAGTAAGGGAGTGCTGCTAAAATGATGAGTTCTGAAAGATCAGAACTCAGACCATCACTGCTGGGCTAGAGTCAGCCTCTGGGTGATGGGGACAGAAGCTGTTTCTATGGCCTTGGGATGTTTCTCCCAGCATAGGAGCCTGCATACATCACAATTCCCCATTTGGTGGCCCAGTGCCAGTCCTGTATCTAACAGCAGCCTGCACAGTGATGGATCAGTTTCCCAAGCAGTAAATTGATGGATAATAACAAATGATCTGTAGAAAATAATTTAATGCTTGGAAAAACCTCACAGAATCTGCAATGGGGAGGCTTGGGAACAAGGCTGGCTCAAGTTCATATTACTGAATCTGGTTTAAAAACATCAGAAATTATTGGCAGCTCAGTGCTGACTCTGGGCTGATTTCAGTATCAGTGAAATCTCTGTAACCTAATCACATTGTTCCTCCCCCTGGAAACCAGTGGGTCTTCAACACAAAAAAACCCTCATCCAAACATAAATTCCTTTTATGGCTCCCAGTGCCATGACCATGTGCTTTGAGGTGGCTCACTGAAGGTTGCCACAGCTATCTCATTTTTTTCTGAAGCACCTCCAGCACCAGTTCAGAAAAACTAATGTTTCTGAAGTCCTTCCCCAGACCTCCTAGAGCAGCAGTCCCAAAGGACCTCCCAGCTCCTGATGAGCACACGGGATGGAGGAGGATGCCACAATGGGGACAAGAGGAAAACTCTCCAGGGAGCTCCTGAGAGGGGCTTACCTGCCCTCTGCAGTACCCTGCAGGTGAGCAGGAGTCCCAACCTCTGGATGGGGGCCTGCAAAATTTCATGCCAAATAAATCCAGTCACATCAAGGGTTCAGCTCTGAACAGGGCTCAGCTCCTCAGCTGAGTTTCTAAACTCTCCCAAAATTGCACAGGGCCAGCAGAAAAAGAAAAAAAAAAAAAAAAAAAAGGGAAATCGTGGTGAGGAAGGCAAAGGCAAGCTGGAAAATCACAAGCAGTAGGCTGGGCACAGGCTGGCAGCTCCCCCTTCTCTCTCTCCCCACTGGCACCTTGGCTTGTCCTCACTTACACCCATTTGGGATGAGTGCTGGCTTGGAGGATGAGCCATGGGGTCCTGCTGTCCCGGCCTCTCACCCCAAAGATGCTGCCTCTGCTGCCTCCTTGAGACAGCGCAGGGGAGAAGCTTGCAGGGAGCCCTCCTATGGGGAATGTGGTGGAAACACGCAGTTCAGGCTCGGGGAGAGGCATCCCTAATATGGTCTCAGCCACGCTGACTGGCTGGGGGCTCCTGGGGGAGGAATGGAGCCCCTTATAAAAGTACCCAGGTCCTCCCACAAAGGCAAACCTCCCTGGACTTCAGCGGAGCCACTGTGAAGCTTGCTTGATATGGGAATTTCAGCCACCCTTTGGAGATTATCCAAGCTTCCTTGGGTTTCATATGGCATGAGGTGGTGGCCTGGTCCGTGCGTGCCCCGGCGGGTGCCAGCAGAGAAAGCCCCTTTTCCAGCAGCACACAGCTCCTGCCAGCATCACTCTGGGCAGGAAACCTGCTGGTATTCCCCTGCCGTGGGCTCCTGCCTCGCTCCCTGCTCCCCTCTCCCTGCCAAGGCAGCAGCAGCAGATGCCTCAAAGGGTGCAGACCACGCCAGCCCCTCTCACTGCTCTGCTCCACAGCAGAACCCTCGGCAGCTCCTCTTTGCTTTCGCTTCTTCCAAACATGCTCAGGTGCCCCTTTGTGTGCTGTAATCCCCCGATCCACACCCTAAGCAGCCTCCTTTGCCCCGGGAGCCGGGTGTGGGACATTCCCTGGCCTGCGGTGCTGACCGGGGCCGGACCGCAGCAGCGTGCCCGGTACCCGGGTCAGAGCCCTGCCCGGGCAGCGCTGCGGGAGCCGGGCCTGCAGCCCCAGAGGGGCCGGGGCTGGGGCTGGGGCTCACACCGGCTGGGGCTCACACCAGCACAGAGGTCCAGCCCCAGATGTTTGCTACAGCACACGTGGAGGACGCCTGGGGGGACACGTGTGCCAGATGGCACACTTCTGGGATGTCCACCCCAAAAGGCAGCACAACCATCCCACACGGCCAAACACGAACAAGCAGCAGAAGGGATGGTGCTTTTCCAACAGGTATTCTCTGGCTTATCAAAAAAAAAAAAAAAAAAAAAAAAAAAAAAAAAAAAAAAAAAAAATTACTCGTTTAGAGAGCAGCTCCCTGCCTTGCTCAGAAATACAAACCCATTACCTGCTGGCTGTGTCGGGGCAGGGCTGCGGCAGGAGCACCACAGACACCCCAGCAATCCCGCTGCCGTCGCTGGTTCAGAACAGGGCAGCCGGGGGCACGGGCAGCCCCCCGAAATAGCGCTGCTCAAAGCGGGGAGGCAGCCCGGGGAGCCGGGGCTCAGGGAAGAGAAAGAGCCTTGAACAGAATGCCAACACCACGAAGGCATTTGCTCAGGTCCCACAGAGGACTGTTAGGATGGAAATGCATGGCACACCTTTAAATGGACATAAAATGTGCCATCGGCGGGGTGGGATCTATTTTTAACCCCTTGGAGTCTGCAGATGTGCAAACCCCCCGAGAGCAGCTCTCGGCAGCTAGAGAGGGTGTGATCACCCTTTTGGCCACCGGGCTGGGAAATGCCGCCGCAGTCAGGGCTCGTTTATCCCCAGTGAGGAGGGAGATTAAAGTCTTATCGTGCCCCTCGCTTTGCCCTGGTAGCAACCCCGGCCAGCAGCCTGAGCACACACATACGTGCTAAGCACTACCAGCCGCTCACCAGCTTTGCAGTTTTCTTTTTGGAAAAGGACTTTCTGGGTAAATAACCTCGGCATCCCCCACCCCGGCTCTGCCTGTGGGAGGGATCTGGAAGAAAAGCTGCTGCGAGGCAAGGAAAAGCAGGACACCCCGGGCAGGGCGAGGCTCATGCCGGTGACCCGCTGGTGGCTGCCGGCGGCAGGACAGCCCTGCGGCAGGGGCTCGGCCCTTCTCTCGGCACCGCTGTGAAGCCATCCCAGCTGCTGTCAGCCCTCCTGGCCTGTGGTCCGGCGCTGTCCTGCACCCCGTGCCCCTTGCTGCATGGCCGAGCCCCCTCCAGCCGTGTGGTCAAACACCAGCCCACCCCGGCGGGGAGCAGGGTGTGTACCTGCAGCCCCTCCCATCAAACAGCACTTTAAAATCTCCCATCGCCTCCTAAGGGTTTCCTCATCGCTTCCAGGGAGGAAATCCAGCTGTTCAGCAAACCCAGCAGTGATTTAAAATACAGAAAAGCAAACACTGCAGCCGTTTCCCCAGGTCTCTCCAGATTGAAAATTTAATACATTTGTCTCCAGGCACCTGTTTGTCCCCTCTAGTGCTCTCCATCCTAATGCACTCCAGCAAAGCAGCCTGCTCACAAGGACAGTCACCAAAAAGGCCAGCTGCAATCAAAAAGCAGCTGTGGATCCTGCAGCATCTCTATGAGAAGGGTACCTCAGTTCTGCTGTCACATGGCTCGGCACTCAGATTTTGGTTCTCAGAGGATGGGGAGTAAGCAAAACCTGTGCCCAGTGGGAGAAGCCCCAGCTTGGGACACAGCATCCCTCTGAGGCACCAGAAATTATCTTGAGAATGGTTTTGACAAATGGATGCTCTTGAAAGGAACCTGTGCACCACTTGTGAGCTGCTCCCCTAGAGAGTGCTGACATCTGCATATATTGTTTATAATTAATTATCCACTCAGCACGGGGAACCTGTTGGCTCTGGAGAGCAGTGTTAGGCTGGCTTTCATCTCCCCAGCCTGCTGCTGGGAATCCAGCCTCAGCCTCCTGTGGACCAGGCTTCTCCCTGCAAAAATCCACCGTGGTGCCCTGACCCCCTTGTCCCTGCCAGCCCACACAGAATGTCCAGGAACACCACTGTAAGCATCAGCCAGGCTGCTCCTGGGAAATTTTGTGCTGGTTTTGCCACTGAAGGGGGCCAAGGGTGGTGTGAGGGGCTGCCTATGGAGCAGAAAAGGAGCTGGTTGTGGAGCTTTGTCAGATCCTGCCCCAGCACTGACATTCACCTGCTGCCCCACTTGCCCTGGGTCAGAGATGATGGGCACTGCCAGGACACTTGGGGGATACAGAACTAAACAAGCTTCACTGAGCTGAGCTCTCAGGAGGAGCTCACTGAGCAGGGCATTTTGCTAGCAGTGGCTGATGAGGTGGCTGACTTTACTCCTGATAGAGGAGGCTGGGAGTTTGGGACTCTGCCCTGTGCTCCTGGCACTCCCAGAGGTGTGTGGGCATCCTTGTCAACCCCACAGCCCTGCTCCCCACACCCTGCAAGAGCAGAGAAACATTCCTCTGGTTCAAATGAGTGAAACACTCATTAATTTGTAGTTGTACAGCCCTATGTGACTGCTTCCACATGCTGTCCCCGTGGTGCCCACACCCACTGTCTGCTCCAAACCTCTCTGGAGGAGGGCACTCAGGACAGGTGAATGAACACCATGGCAGCATTGCCTCGCTGAGCTGGACAGGAAAGAACCTGGCCTCCTGTGAAGTCCTTCAGAGCCAAACCATGTCCAGAAGAAAGAGGTTAGTTCTTGCTAACTACTTTTCTTTTCTCACAGAGAAAGAGGTGAGCAGGAATAAAACCAGTTCCTTCAGTCACTAAAGTCTCAGAAACAGGGGATGTTGTAACCCTACTGATCTGCTTTCCAAGGTAGAGTTGGAAAGCCTGGGTAACTCTACCTCATCCCTGGCTGAGGTGGAGTTAATTTTCTTCACAGTGGCTGGTATGGGGCTGTGTTTTGTATTTGTGCAGATCACAGGGTTGATAATAGAGAGATGTTTTTGTTATTGCTGAGCAGGGCTTACACAGAGCCAAAGCCTTTTCTGCTGTTTCTATTGCCACACTGGTGAGGAAGTTGGGCAAGGATGGGAGTCTGGGAGGAGACACAGCCAGCACAGGTGACCCAAACTGACCAAAGGGATGGTCCAGAAAAAATGACATCATGTCATTGTATGAAGTGGGAGGAAGAAGAAGGAAGGAGGGGACATTGGGAACGATGACATTTGTCTCCCCAGGTAACCATTACATGTGATGGGGCCCTGCTCCTGGGAAGGCAGGCTCAGGAGGTACCTGTGTCCCACATTCAGCCCTCATCTCTCATTTGCCCAGTCATTTGCAGAAGACCACCATGGAAAAATCACTGACAGGGAAAAAACAAGACCATACATTCATCCAAACCACTCTTTAAAAGCAATGTACATGTGTTTGTCCCTCCTTGCCTGTTGTCTGTGAAGAGGAGATGGACAAAACAGGTCAGGACTCTTTCTTCTGCCTTTAGTGGCACCCCTGCTGTGCTTCCCAGTACAATTTCCACTGGATTTCTCGTGTCCTGTTGCCTCACCTCCCCTGTCCTGCACCTACCTGATAACCACTATGTTATCAGCATTTGGAAACACCCTTTATTGCAGCTCCAGCCGGAGCCCTGGGGAGGAGGGTGCAGCCCTGGAGATGTGTCCCTCCTGTCCTGCACATCCAAGCCCTGTCAGCACCCAGGCACCCCCAGCCACGGCCAGCCAGGGGCAGGGACCCAGGAAGGGCTCCCGGCTGTGGCAGGACCGGGGCAGATGCCAGCAGGGACCCCCACTGAGGCTCCACTCCACAGCTGTGGCAGGGAGCAGCTCCAGCAGCTCCCCAGCCTCCCTCCAGGCACAGGGAGAAAACCCCTGGCTGTTGGGTTTGTTGGCAAGCTTCCCTGGAGTAACCTCCCCCTGCTCCTCCACACATCCTGGAACACCTGCAGGGGCTCAGCCCAGATGAACCTTCACTCCACTCTTCTTTCTCCACCTTGTGCCCAGCAGGCTGAAGCCATCCATCCCTCCTGGACTTTTTTGTGATGAAAAAGCCTAGCAGCACATGTAATCTGGTCTTCAGAGGGCAGTCAGCATGCAGTGGTTTGTTGTGTCCTTCCTAATTTCCCTTGCTCCTCCAAATTACTCCCTGGTTCCCACACTGTGCCACTAGAATCCCCTCCACAACTTGAAAGGCTTATTTAGCAAGTCAGATATAGCAAGGCATGACTTTATAAATAGAGAGGGGCATGGCTGGGGACTGTGCAACATGACTCACAAGTCAAACTGCCAGTGAAGAACTTATCAGACATTTGCTTGAAATATTCCTTTAGCAATACCAAGCCCTCCTTACTTACACCTACCATACAGAAACACCCTTCCCACATGCAGTCAGTGTATTTATGTTGCTTTCTCCAAAACTCTTCCAAAGCCACTTACCGTTGTGCTGGTCTGAGATAAACCAGAGACAGAAAGGAAAATACCTCCTTGGAGCTTGAGCCTGCCATTGCTTCCAGCACTGCAACTCAGTACTCTTTCCCAGCACAAAGTCAATGGCATAACAATTATGTCATAAAACATTTTCTCTTTTAATGTTTTTTTTTTTTTTTTTTTTTTCCCCACTCATGTATCTTATTTGTTAAAACTACCTCTCCTACAGAACACCTGTGGTCCAAACCTGGACCTTTTCTTACTGCTTTTCAGCTTTCTTCTATACCCTCATTTGCTCAACTGATCCTTAATTCAGACAGATTCTTCCACAGAAAATGGAGAAAAATAGATGTGAATTATGAAATGACCAATAAAACCTCTACAGAACAGGCAACTGATTCAATGCATACATCTTATACATTCCATGACATCAAGCCATGCCAGATTCTGGACCTACAGTAGCAAAATTAATTTTTCCTTCTTTCTCCTTTCTGCTTCCTCTTGTGATTGTTTTTATTGCTGGGGCTTTTTTATTTAATCTGGGACCTGATCATTCAAGCACTTAAAAATTAACCAAATCTGCTGGTCCCCCTTCAGCTTCAGTGGGGCTGAATCAACTCCAGCACATTTGCATTTCAGCAGAGGGCATCTGAGACTGGGTACAGATGAAACTTGGCTGCAATGCTGAAATAGAGCCACTCTCACATGCACAAATAGTAGAAATGAATACTGAGTGTAATGTCACTACAGCACCCAGAGCCTTCTCCGTTACTCCTGTGCTGCAGAACATCCCAGACACCTCCTCTTTACGTGGCTATGCCTGCATCCTAGTACTTGTCCTGTCCTTGCCCAGACCCCACTGCCCAGGCAGGAGCCCTTCCCCTGCCATCTGCTGACCTTGCAATATTTTCCATGTTATTCTTTTCTCTCCCCTTTTTATTTTTAAACGGTGATGCACATCCAGCAGGTGCACTCCCTGGGCTGCCCGAGTCCTGCTGCAGCCTTTCCATGGGAAGCTGCAACTGGTGAAGAAACCAAGCACCTCCAGTTTGGGCAGAACCACACCTGGTGTCTGGATGCTGATCAAGATTTTGTGACAGGAGTTACCACATCAGCTTTGTGTCAAACAATTGCTTCTCCACTCAGGAACTTGTGCAGCAGGCACTAAAAAAAAAAAAAATAAAGCAAGGTGTCAGCAGAAGGTAAGTATCCCAAGGACTAAATTACACCCTTTGTAACTTGACTTTGGAATTTAGCTCCAAGTTCCACTTAATACCATATTTTACTGTCTAAGCTGAACCAATCTTCTTTAGTGACTTGTCTGACATTTAACCCATCAGATGTGAACAAAGGAATCATAGCACCTTGATCATGCAGTCTTGGCCAGGATGGGCTGTCTTCAGGATTAACAAGAATTAAGGAAAGAGGGAATAAATCTCAGAGTAGAAGGTCTAAAATCAATCACCATGTTTCTCCTAAAAGATTTATCCCAAGAAAGATTTTGTATATTCTCCCTGAGTAGACTGGTTAGAACACTGTAACTCTCCTAAATGTGCCACTTCTATTAGGTTTGAAGAACAATCTTATCACAAAGGGCTCTTGGAGGCCCAATATAGAGGCATCACACCCAGAACAAGGACAGAAAATGTTGGTGTTTTGGGTTGCTGGTGGGAACAGCTTGGGAGGCAGTGGGAGGTCTGGGCTCTCAGCAAGGCAAAGGGCCTGCAGGAGGCACAGCCACAGAGCCCCAGAACCACCTGTGGCTACTGCAGCCTCCAGCTCGTGTCTGCCATTGGAAAATGTTCAGATTTCAAGACTTTCTGTGGTATTTGTGCCAGGAAACTGGGCTGCATGACTTTCAGAGCTAAATTTAGGATCACAAGTATTTCACATTCCCCAAACACCTTCTATGACAACATCTCAAAACCCTTCATGAGCATTAGCCATTCCTCTTTATCTTCCTTTGAGATGGAAAATAGAATAGCCACTTTGCTGGCAACAAACAGAGCTATGAATGTTGACTTGCTCATGGTCACAGGGGAAAACTGTGATGGAGGATTGGTATGGAAAGGAGAGAGGAGAAAGAAAACCAACTTTCCAATGAGAACTGTTTGGTTCCTGCAGTCACAGAAACATGGCCTGTCACCTGCTGCAGTGCTGCTGGGATTAAGTAGGAATAACACCATCACTGCTTCAGAATTATTGGGATAAGGAATTTCTGGTAGCTCCTAGTTGATTTTTTTTTTTTTTTTTTTTTAATTTTTCTAGTGTTGAGGATAAGGGGTTCCAGGACAAATCCTTATGGAGAAAATACCCTGACTTTAGAAAAGTGCCTCAATCCCCCCACACCACTCTGAAAAACTTGTGGCAAGAAAGTGGGCAGCTTTAGCACCTGGACCTCCTAATTTTGGAGGCAGAATGTGGTGCAGGACAGGCAGAGCTCCCCACGGAGCCCTTTGGTTGTGCTCCGCAGGCAGGCAGCCCAGCATTGTTCAATGCTAGCTAGCAAGCTCAAACCGATTTAGACTCTTATGCCTCTGTTACTGTAACTATTTTTTGTGATTGCTGTTGCTAAAGGGAATTAAAAAGCCTTACAGAAGCAGATGGAGTTGCCCTGGGAAACCCTGTGGGCTTCCTTTGTGCTGATCTGCTTCAGGTCAGCTCTCCTCCCGCCTGCAGGGTCCTGTCCTTCCCTCTGCAGGCAGCCTTCTCCCTGCAGGCACAGGGGGTTTGGAGGGACTGTCCTGTCCCTGTCTGCTCCCTCAGCAGGGCTGGCAGTGCTGTGGCTCCTGCACTGCTCCTGCCTCCAGCCCTTCCCTGCTCTCTGGCTGTCCCTTCCCAGCACTGATCCACCCAAGGCAACCAGCAGCTCACACCGGCCACCACAACAGCAATGTCACTTTGTCTTGCACTCAAATAGGTCAGGGGGTGTCTGTGTGCAGGGGTTTGAGGAACCAGTGGTGTGAGATGAAGAGTGACTCTCCTGTGACCACATCAGTCTGCCCTGAGAGCATCCTTGTCCCTGCACCAGGCACCAGGGCAGCTCTGCCCCTGGGGAAAGAACAGAGCTACACCCATACAGAGATCTCCTCACACACCTGCACCTGAAGCCTTACAGCACTGCTGCTTTGGAAAGAGGACAACCCAGCAGAAGTGTGGCTGCCACTTCAGGTACAGCCCAGGCCCCTTGTGGGCCAGGCTCAGGGGCTGGTGCCTGCTGATGCCAACTTTGGGCTGCTCACCTCTGGGCATGTCTGAGTCTTCGTACAAGGAGATCTTCCCCCTTTCCCCTCCTCCCTCCAGCAGTAGATTTCTCAACTTTAAAGCCTTGTTTACCCTGGAAGAGAGAGAAGCTGCTGGAAGCCAAGCAGTGAGGGCACAGGGGAGCAGGGAGTGTTTGTTTGGAGCGAGTTATGGGTGGGAGTGATGTGCCAAGGAAGAAAATTGCTTCCAGGGATCTATATATATGCAGCTCCCTGAGGTGGGGTTACATGGAGGCTCATTCCCGGGCTGCCTGTGGCACTCCCTGAACACCAGCAGCCAGGACTGCCTCCAAGCTGCAGCTTTATTTTCAGAGCATGGCCTTGAGCAGCCGAGAGGAGACGGGGTTTGGCTGTGCTCCCTGCGAGCACAGAGGGTGAGCTGCCCTCATGAGTGTGGGGGGTTTGCACGCTGCTGGCCCCAGCTCTGCACAGGGCAGGGGAGTTTCAAGGTTGATGGGGTGCCCTGGAGGGGGGAAGAAGGAGACAAGTGGGGAAATGAAAGGTTTCTCCAACATCTGCTCATCCCCATCACACACAGCACGCAGCCCTGGTGGGAGCCAGCAAGGCTCCAGCTTTCCCTGCTGCACAGCAATCAGCAGCTGCTTTATTTTTCTGATCCTGGACAAATGAAAAACAGAGTCTCTCTGCAAGCTGCAAATACAACCACTTCCCAAAGCCTGCAGCCAGAACCTTTTGGTCCCTCCAAAATATGTTCTGGCCATGAGGGTCTGAAGAGGAGCCCCAAAGCTGCCAGCAATTCCTGGGAAAGTGTGCAAGGCTGGGGGATATTTTGAATGGTCCTGTTGCTAAAGCAGCCCACCCTGACTGGCATCTGTCCCACGTGGGAGCCCTGCACACCAGCACTGCCTGCTCTTATCCCCTGGCTGATCAATAGGTTACAGTCACCCCTGTGCACTCCATTTTTCAGCCCCAGGAGATGAACCATGAAGTCTAAAATCTATACAACTGCATAGCTCTTTAATGTACATATATATTTTAAGAAAAATGTCAGTTTGGTTAAAAAATATAAATAAACTCTAACAAGAAATGTTCCATTCAATTACTTTTTCCTTGTGGATTTATGAAATAGAAGCAGCACAAAGTTTTCCTATAAAATAAAGTTGTTTGAATCTTTGAAGGTCTTCATTTTAATGCCTCGCTTTCAGAAATAAAGATTGCCACTGAATTTTTTGCTTAGGAGTTTCCTTTGAAAAGTGATGATGATTTTCAAGGGGCCTCTGTTTTGTCCCTCTAGTAAAACTCATTGAATAGATATTACTGTCCAAATGTCCATGGGACACACAGAGTCAGCAGAGTACAGAGTGGGGCTGTACTGATCTCAGGTCTGAGGGGGTGTTCAGGTCCTCTCAGCAAAGCCAAGCCCAGTAAATTCTGTGGGTCACAGTGCTTTTTGTTTCTGCAGTTTTGGAACCCAAGGGGTGAAGAATGTTGGGGTGCCAGCTCCCTTTGCACAAAGCCATCACCTTTGTGGGAGGGTAGCCCATCCTGGGCCACATTCTGCTCTCTGTGCAAATGCAGATGTCCACTTTAGCCAAATCTGTATCAAAATAAAATTAGGAAACCCCTCCAGTGTGCTCATCTTCTCCAGGATTTCCTTTGCTCTTTTGTTCAGAGGCTCCCTCAAGACTTTCCCTCAGAGCCCAGGTTTTCTCTTTGCTCCTTATATCCTTGAGGTAATGGCCCAGGCATCTGTAGGTCTGGGGGAAGCTCACATCAAAAGCCAGTCATGACTGTGCCTCCCAAGCTCATCTAAACAGCCCCACATAATTTTGTCCTTTCAAGGACTCCTCCTCTCCCCAGATTTTCCATCCCTTGGTGATATTTGGACTGAGGGCAGCTTCCTGTCTTGCCCACTGGATGTAGACTTAAGTTACAGATGGTTGTCCAGCATTGGTGCAGCCCTGGATCCAGATGGGTGTGGAGCAGTGAGCTGCAGCCCCAGAGGGTGTTTTTGGTGCAGGCAAGAGCCATTCCCCTTTGTTACCTTCCCTCCCACAGTATGTGAGTGTCCTGCATCCTTCCTTCTCTCCCCTTTTACTCCTCTGATGCCCCATTTATCCCTTGGCCTTTCCCAAAAGAGAGGATGCTGGTCTTGGGGGTCCTTTGGGTCCTGGGGGTCCTTTGCCTGCTGCCAACAGCACTGTTAGAGGTGCAGGGAGGGTAATCAAATTATTGAGAACTGCACAGCAAAGACCAAACCCAGACTGCTGTGCACAAGCAAAATTTTCCAAAACACCTTCCCCCAATGGAGCTTGTGAGCTGTATGAAAATCCAACTCACCTGTTTCCAAACAATCTGTGTCTTCAATTGCTAAAAATATTAAGGAAAACCCCAAGCCCAAATAAAAGGCTGGTTTCAGAATAAAGACAGTGTTTAAGTTTGAAATTAAAACCTGAAAAGGGTGGTTTCATAGGCTTAAGACCCAGGGCGTCCCTGTTCACTGATGAAGCAACAAAAACAACAAACCATTTTTTTTTTTCAGCTGTAAGAATGTCCTTTAGGGCATTTATCTTCAACTGGATGAAATTGGCACTGAGGCTGTTGAGAACACCTGTGGGTTAGAGTGAGACCAAATTCTGCTGTTAGAGGCAGCAGACAATGACATGCCAGAGGCAGCATCAGTGTCTCAGTGCAAGGCAGTGCCTGTGCAACACCCTGACTGCTGAAGGACACACCTCTGCCCACAGCTGTGCTCATGAGGGGTGCTAAACCCGAGTTTGGCACTGCAAAATGTAGGTCTTCACTCAGAAGGAGGAATCATCCCGTGATCCCTTTGATTTTGATCAGGCTGTGGCTGGCTCAGCATCACTCCCCCTTTCAAAAATCAGCCTGTCCCATTGTGCATTTAGGACCATAAATTATTATTACAGGTGGAAAAGTGGAGTGTGAATGCTGCTAACTCATAAGGTTAATTATTCTAACTATTCTAAGCTAACTTTTGTCTGTGCTTCTAAATCAGTCTTTTAATGAAATAACAGAAGCAGGTCCTAAAATCCATCCCATAACAGCACCTAAGCCACAACTGAACCTGAGATCAGGGGTCAAGTACTGAGGACTCAATGTTAAGCACCTCCCAAAATCCCAATAGGATTTTGACAGATGGAGTATGTGCCACTACACCAATGGCAGTAAGTTTGTGTTTGCTTTTTGAGACACAACTGTTTTTGGAGAAGCAACTGGTTTCCAGTCCACCCCCAGGCACTGAGAGCCCTTAGGGCTGCCCTCAGGCCCCCCCTGCCCTCAGATAGCAGGGAAGGACCAGGGCAGCTCCTCCCACAGGCTTTTGCTTTGGGATGGTGCTAAACAAAAAAAAAGTGAACTCAAGTATGGGTCTCACTTTAATGCAAGTAAACCCAGCCAAAACACAAAACAAATGCACCTTTAGCATAGCCACAGCAGAGCAAAAAACCTTCCTGGGCTGGAAGTTTATCTGAAAATCATCTCTTTTTTTCCCCCTAGTACTGCTGTCCCCCACAGCAAAAGAACACCCCAAAACTCAGGCATTGTTTTCATGACAGTCCTGTGCTCCAGGAGTCCTCCTCCTTCAAAGTCTGATGGCTCCTGCACATGTGCCCTGACACAGGAACATGTGCCAAGCCTCTGATGGCTCCTGCACATGTGCCCTGACACAGGAACATGTGCCAAGCCTGGCAGGGCTTTGGGGTGGCTCCCAGAGGGAGTGGAGCTCCCAGAGGGAACACCGGGGGTGTTTGTGTGTGAATGCTGAAATAAAGGGGGGGTCCCCGAGCCCTGAGCCCCAGTCAGAGAGAAATGAGACAGGCCAGGAGCATCTTTCCCTCCTCCCATTCTGCTCTGCCTCCGCATCGGCAAACAGGGCAGGCAAACAAATGCCCAGGGCAAGGGGAAGCCCCTGGGATTTTCCTTCGGGCTCCTGAGGGAGTCCCTGAGTACAGGGTGTGATCCCGGGAAGGGGTGGATGGTTCAAGGGGGCAGAGGAGGGGGTGGTCCCCTGGCAGGCAGCTCCTCGTGTGTGACCACTGGCAAGGGCAAGCGTGTCAGGCAGGGTGAGGAAGTGGCCCTGGCTGCCCTCAGCCCCCCAGGGACAACACGATGGCAGGTGGGCTTCCCATAAGTGGAGTGGAAAGCTCTTTATTTAACCTGCACCCGCCACCTGCCCTCAGCCCCAGCCTTGCCTTCCTCGGGAGCATGCCAGGGCTACTTTTTTGGCAGGCTGAGCCAAAAGAAATATTTTGCAAGCAAAGGCTCCAGGTAACCCTTTCCCATCCGGGGCTGGCACACTGCAGAGTGTCAGGGCAGCCCCCTTGCAGTGCACAGCCACCCCCGAGCAGCCTGCACCCCAAGGGGGTCACAGAGCCACCTCCTCTGGCTGGGGGCCTGTCCCCTCCCCAGTCCCTCTCCTGCCTGGGGAGTTCATCCCCACCGCCCACAAGCGATGGAAGGACCCGAGCAAATGACGACAAACAACAGCGTTAGGGGTGTGACAGAATGACTGGTGATTTAATGCTTCTTGAAGTTTTTTGT
This sequence comes from Phylloscopus whistleri, assembly GCA_017589585.1. Classification (NCBI taxonomy): domain Eukaryota; kingdom Metazoa; phylum Chordata; class Aves; order Passeriformes; family Phylloscopidae; genus Phylloscopus; species Phylloscopus whistleri. The sequence continues at coordinate 956,466 of JADMLD010000177.1, forward strand.
TTCCTTCCACAGGGCATTGGTTTTAAAAACAAACAAAACGAGATAAAATAAATTAATTTATGTACACTTTACATACACTGTGTCACGTGGAGCTTTGCAGCAACAGTAACCAGAAATCGTTACAAAATAGAAAGTTACATGGCTGTTGCAGGCCCTCGGCCGCCTGCAACCTTGAAGGTCGTCATCCTGAGCGCGGTTGGCAAAGTGATCATGTAAACATGTTTAGAAGCATTTACGGTGGACAATGGATGGGCCGGCTTCATCGTATTCCTGCTTTGTGATCCACATCTGCTGGAAGGTGGACAGGGAGGCCAGGATGGAGCCACCGATCCAGACAGAGTACTTACGCTCAGGTGGGGCAATGATCTGGAAGACACCAAGAGAGCTGAGGTCAGCAAACACGGCTCTGCTGCGGGCGGCGGGCACGGGGCTGTGCGCAGCCCCACGCTCCCAGACCTTCGTGCTCCAGCCTTACCTTGATCTTCATGGTGCTGGGGGCCAGGGCTGTGATCTCCTTCTGCATGCGGTCAGCAATACCTGGGTACATGGTGGTGCCCCCGGACATGACGTTGTTGGCGTACAGGTCCTTCCTGATGTCAATGTCGCACTTCATGATGCTGTTGTAGGTGGTCTCATGGATACCTGCGGACTCCATACCTGGGAGCAGCAGAGGGAGACAGGCAGGCACAAGTTAAGAGCAAAGCAAGAGCTCCATGTGAGCTCTGGAGAGAGGGGAGAGCTGCCCAGGGAAGAGCGAGGGAGGGGGCACACACCGATGAAGGAAGGCTGGAAGAGGGTTTCTGGGCAGCGGAAACGCTCGTTGCCGATGGTGATGACCTGCCCATCAGGCAGCTCGTAGCTCTTCTCCAGGGAGGAGGAGGAGGCAGCGGTGGCCATCTCGTTCTCAAAGTCCAGAGCCACATAGCACAGCTTCTCCTTGATGTCACGGACAATCTCACGTTCGGCTGTCAGGGGGAAGCAAAGGCATCAGTGTGTGCAGAGGAGAACGGGGAGCACCTGCACTGCCTCCATAGGTCCGCTGGGACTCCAGACCCCCAGACACACATAAGCTCCCACCGGGGACTGTTTTCGGGGCTTGCAGCGGGGTGAGAGCATCTCTAGAAGTGCGAGGGTTGGAAGCCAGAGGGAACTTTTTGGAGGAGGGAATGGTGCTTACCTGTGGTGACAAAGGAATAGCCACGCTCAGTCAGGATCTTCATCAGGTAGTCCGTGAGGTCGCGGCCGGCCAGATCCAAGCGCATGATGGCGTGGGGCAGGGCATACCCCTCATAGATGGGGACGTTGTGTGTCACACCATCACCCGAGTCCAGCACGATACCTGGGGAGACAAGAAGCGGCCATCTGAGAGATGTGGCCCACAGAGGGTCCTGCCCCGGGGGGCAGAGCCCTTGTCAGGTGTAGGGGACCAGTCCTGGCCGTCCTTGCTTGAGGAAGAGGGGCCAGCAGGACTTTGCACTCACCAGTGGTACGGCCAGAGGCATACAGGGACAGCACAGCCTGGATGGCCACATACATGGCAGGGACGTTGAAGGTCTCAAACATGATTTGGGTCATCTTTTCGCGGTTGGCTTTGGGGTTAAGGGGGGCCTCAGTGAGCAGAGTGGGGTGCTCCTCTGGGGCGACACGCAGCTCATTGTAGAAGGTGTGGTGCCAGATCTTCTCCATGTCGTCCCAGTTTGTGATGATGCCATGTTCAATGGGGTACTTCAGGGTCAGGATACCTCTCTTGCTCTGGGCTTCATCTCCTACGTAGGAGTCCTTCTGACCCATACCCACCATGACGCCCTGCAGGGGAGGAAAGCGGGGGCTCAGCAGCCTCTCCACGGGCAGCAGCACGGGGCTCTCCAGCGAGACAGGGGGATGCGGGGGGCTGGAAGGCAGCGGGGATCCGCAACCACGGCAGGGCGTGCGGGAGGCTGGGAGGGGGAGCGCGCCGTACCTGATGGCGGGGGCGGCCAACGATGGAGGGGAACACGGCCCTGGGGGCATCGTCCCCGGCGAAGCCAGCCTTCACCAGGCCGGAGCCGTTGTCGCACACGAGCGCGGTGGTCTCGTCCTCGTCACACATGGTCTCGGCTGCGTCTGCGGGGGCACAGGGCAGCGGGGCTGAGCCTCAGGGCCGGCCGGCAGCCGCGGGCGGTGGCGGCGGGGCCGGGGCTTACCTGGGCTGGCTGCGGGCTCCGCGCGTCGGGCAGAGAGAGGCTCCCGCTCCTCGCCGGGTCACTCGTGGCCGCCGCGGCCGCCGCGGAGCCTTTTATCACGGCGGGCGGCGGCAGCGACCGGCCCCCAGGAATGCGGCCCCGGCCGTCCCCATATTTGGGCGTCGGGCCCGGCGCGGCCCCGGCCCGGCGGTGCCCAAAGAAGGCGCTCCTGGCCCCGGCCCAGGTGAGCCGGGCCCGGCCGTATAAGGCGCGTCTGCCGAGCCCCCCCCCGCCACCGCCCGCGGCCGGGGCCGAAATAATCCCCCGGCACCACCGGCCCCGTTAAGGGCAAAGCAGGTGGGGGCGGCCCGGAGCCCCGCGGGGCTTCAGCGGGGCAGGAGGCAGCGGGCATCGGCTCCGCGGCCACCACGTGCCCAGGCTCGGGGCTGCGAAGGGAAACGCGCCTCGCCCGGGTCCTGCCCATAGCTATAGGTGAGCCCAGGGAGAGAAAGGGAACCGGGAGAGAAGGAATGACAAGGTAGATCCCTGGTTTGCAGGGCACACAGCCCGTGCGAAACACACAACTTTACACATCGAGTTAAGCCGTGCATCCCTTCCTTGCTGTGATTTAAAAATGGAAAATAAATGCACGGCATAACATCTGTCAGACAAATGCCTGAAGAGAAGCCCGGTAAAGGATTAATCCTGGTCTGATCCCAGAAGCCTGACGTAGTGGTGAATGCTGGTGCCATTACGAGCGCCCATTGCTGGCCGCTGAGCTCGGCCAGGCAACACGGGAACCCTTCAGCTTTCCCTGTGGCTCACCCTTTCCAAAAGGAGTGCGCTCTCACGGGAAAGTCATCTCCGACGAGCTGAAGGTAGCATGCAAGTGAAAAGGGACAGTTCATCTCCTTCAGCTATGGGTATTTAAGCAGAGATTCCATATGGGACACTTGGAAGATTTTACAGATACTTGGTTTCCAACAGAAAGAAGAGGCAGTAATGCAAGCAGATTTGCAGCCCTGACGCTATGTTGATGCAAATCAACTCTCAAGATCTTCCGTGAAGGCACAATTGCTCAAGTGTAAATCCTTTGAATAATCCTTTGAACATTTAGGGAGTCAGGCAAGAAGGAAGAGGAGTAGTAGACTAGAAGCACTGCGCTGTGAGGAGTCTCCTGAGAGTGAAGGCATTTCAGCAGGTGATTTCCTCCACTGCAAGGCAGAGAAGACAGCTCAACAGAGAAGAAACTTTTTTTCTCCTCTGTTTAACTTCTGCATCCCCCAGGTTGGCAGCATTCCTCTTCACCTCTGGCAGCCATCTAATTCCTTCTGCTACAGATTTTGAGTTCCTGTCAAGTTATTGTATTAAAATGTGCTCCTCTCTCGCCCTGTTCCTCAACTTGTATTATTCTTCAGTTCTGTCATCAACAACTGACAGTACAAAAATCGGAAGCTTGAAATCACTTAAAGGCACCACAGCCACCCAATCTATTTACAGAACTGCAGTGCTTCGTTGTGGTTTCCAAAATGCAGTCGGTTGTGTTGAATCAGAAATCCAGTAACAGAAACCCTAATGTCGCTGAAAGATAAACATCCTTAATCCTGCAATGAAACATGATGCAAGCATAAACCCACTCTATCCCTTCTGTTCCCTTTTCTCTCTACCCCAATCTAGTTTACAGCAAAGTGCCCAAATGGCAATGTTAAAATCTCCCACTTCTGAGTAAAATATCATTTTCTGCAGGTAGATCTGATGTTTATCTGGATCCACTAAATGAATGTGGTTTTTGTCTCAACTCAGAAAGCAGATGGAGTTAGTTTCCAGTACAGGGCACAAAGAACTCACTATCCGCCATAGCTTCTGAAATTGATCACGACAACTGATAAACTTTCCTGCTGCTCTGGTGACAACAAAGAATGCAAACATGTACCTCCCCTGCTTCGTGTACTCTCAATTTCTGAGAAAATAACTATTTAAGAAACAACGTATATCCTTATTCAAGAGGAGCTATCCATCCCCTTAGGCAGTTTTAACCCTCATGGTTTTGTCACAAGTTTGTTTTTGTTACACTTAGAAACAACCTAGAGCTGTGGCATTTGCCACCTTCCATATGCAGTGGTAAATGAAGGCATCCTCCTGGGGCAGTAATCTGAGACAGGAGTTCTGCACCAGCACAGTTTATTTATTACATAATGAAGCGGAGGACAGCGAGGAGGAACAGCCCTGAATCCCAGACTCCTCAAACTTTCTAACAGAATGGAGAACCAGTTCAACATTACTAGTGCAAGAACATTAAACATCTGTTCAGACATGGAAGTTATTTTAATGAGGCTTTGTTTAAGTAAACTCATTGCAAGTAGCCTTCTGTTTTGGCAATAGTCAGATGGAAAGCTGTTGTATAAGTGCCAAGTGCCTCCCAACCCAGCAGTAGAGTGAAACAGTTGAAAACCCTGCATAGCTCATCCTTTCCCAACAACCTGGAGAATGCTTTTACACCAACCATGATAAACATGACCCAGCAGAGAAGCCAGGCACTTTAAAACAATGGATGAGGGTGATCAGAACTGCTTGCACCTGGAGCAAGCTTTCTAGGGCTTGCCCTGCTGCTCCTGACAGAATACAGAGATCTGGCCAACAGTCTAGGAAGACACAAGATATCCCCAAAGTGATTTATGGTGGACAGTCAGTTAAAGAGATTCTTCTCCAAGCAAAATTGAAGGGTCTAGGAAAAGTTAAGGCAGAACGTATTTTGGCAGGGGCCAGCAATCATTTATTCCATTAGTCCCTTTCTCCCCAAACCCTGCTAAGTTTATCCATGTGAAATCACCCTCAAAGTGACATTCAGGCAGCAAACACGTGGAATCCCTCCAAGGCTTTAAACGAGTGGCTCCTTTGAAGCTGGAGCTGGGAGTTACGCTCACACTTCTCAGCCATGCAGGACTGCAGAAGAGCAAAGCTTGCTGCTTAGAACAATCTTAGAAGATGACTGCTAGTGCATTTCTTTCCCATATTAGTTTGAACCTCTCTACATAAATCTATTCTTCCAAACATGTTCAGACTCTCAGCCCAGCTTACTCTATTAGTACAGGGAGGAGGGGAAGCCACGGAAGGGGAGCTGTGCTTTTAAAACTAGAAACTGGATTCTCTTCAACCAATTTAACTTCTGACCTTCTCAGCTGTTAGATCAAGTTGTTGCAGCAGGCATGGAGCCAGACAAGTAAAACATAAGGGTGGGCAAGTTGCTCTGCAGTCAGTTTCTGGCTCTTGAGCTACATGCGAAAGAAAGGTGCAACATACCAGATTGCAGTAACTTTTATTGAAAGACTAAATTCTGCTGTTAATCAGAATAATTGAGAAATTGATTTTTTTTTTATTCCCGTGTCAGAGAGAACTAACTGGGGCCATAGGGTTAAAAAGGAAAAATGTAGTACCTACCAGCAGAGATCAAGGCATGGAAGTAAGGAAGATCATGCTGTACTCCCACACTTTTGTAACTGCTTTCGAGGTTTCCTCTCAGCCTAGGCACAAGCCATTGCTGTGAATGACTGCATGGTGAGCTGCTAATCCCATTTTACATGTATGCAAATTAGCATGTATGCTAATACATTCTACATGTATGCTGGAAATAGCTTAAAGGGAAGTTAAATGGATACAGTACTAAAATGTTTGGAAAAAGTTTAATTTAACAGATTTAATTTAACTGACAGAATGGAGTATTTACGGACCAGAAGGCTTTGAATGAGAGCTGTGCTTTATTCCTCTCTGTCACAGACAAGCTGAGTGATCAGTGACAAGCCAGTTAACCTTTCTGTGCAGGTAACCTTCAATGCAAAACTGAAATTACCTGGTTTCTAGGGTAAGAAGTGCACAAAGAAAGAGTGGAGCTACTGACAGAATAACCTGTTGTTTCTTAAGTAATGTAGCAGTGACCCCGCATTCATGTGTTCAGCATTTTCCTGAACTGAAACCACGGCCCCAGTGGTGACAACACAAGTTTCCCACCCTCTGCTGGGTCCCTGCATTTCACCCTGCATGTCTGTGCATCCTTGAGTCTCAGATACAACACATTCTACTCAAGATACAGAACAAAATAAGTTTATGAAAGGCATAGAAAATGAAAACTTTATTTTTACTTTACAACTCTGCGTCCTCTGTCTAAAGCATCAATCTTTATGCTTTTAAGACCAAGTATATTACTCATACAGACTTTATCACAAAGTTTTAGCAAAAACCCAAATGGAATATAAAAAAGTAAACATGAATTCAACAGTCCTTTAGAAGAAATATTTATAAACCCCAGGGAGAATCATGCTTGTCCCTGAACGTAGAGCTCATAGTTTGCTTTTAACACAAATTTGAAGTAAGCGTTGTATTTCAAGTTGCCGAGTTCGTTTGATTGAAGCAAGTCCTTCACCTCTGGTAAATACTCACTTAACTGAACTCCTACAAAACAAAACCATTTATTACAACACTGAGTAAAGTACTTTGCATCAGCAGTTAATAGCATTATTTAAGTACACACCTGTGCCTGCCTCACAGCTGAATTACTCTTTTGGAATTGGGAAGCTCTGATTCTATTATACACATCTAGAAATACAGTAAAGCTTAAATAGCCTGAGTTAATTCTTTTAAAAACTGTGTTAATTTTTTTATGCAGAATTCAGCAATTTGATGATTAAACCAAAAATCCAAGTCTCTACATAACATTTGACCAAAATAAAAATAATAAATAAAAGAAGGGAAAGAAAAAAGAAAGCTCAGTCATACAATAACTATATATCAGTTACAACAGTTCCAGCGTAGGGTGTGCAAGTCTTACAAATGCAAGGACATTGACACAAAACTGGAACTGTTCTGAAGAACTTAAGTTTTGTCTTTTTCACATGAAGCCTTATGTGCTCTGCAAAAAGCTCCTATGCAGTAACATTTAAAACAGGCTTTGACTCTCAGTTGCTTCCCTTCTCTCCCTCCCTCCTCCAGCTGTAAATTCCATGGCCATAACTTCCTATAGTCAGCTTTAAGTGGAGAATGGGAGGTGTATTTTTTTGTTTTAGCTTTTGGAGACAGAAAACAAAAAACAAAACAAAACCTGGCTAAAATAGATTAAGTTCTACAGAGCGACAGTCAACTAGTTATTACCCTGGATCTTACAGAAGAGACATATTTACCTCCAGACCTACTTTACTGTACAGTAAGCAACTGCTAAAAATCTGCTGAGTTCCCTGCTCAGCAAATAACTTAAAGATACTAAGATTATAACCAAGAAATCTGCTCATCTCTTAGCCCCCTGAACAGCTCAGAGAGATAGAATTAGCTCCACATGATTTTAACTGCCTAGTGAAATGATTTTTTGTTACTCTGAGAATTTAATAATGCTACTGTTTTTATATTAGTGTTGATCTTAAGCAGCTTTTGAAACAACTTCAAGACATCCAAATATATTTAAGTACACTTTACCTTCTTTCAACAGCTTTTGTAGTATTTTCACAAATATACTATCTTTAGATGCTTCAATTGGATCATCTCTACCATCTGAACAGGACCATCTGCAAGTCAAAGAATAATTTTGGGAAAGAATTACAGACAAAAAATAGGAAAACTAACAAGAAAAAAAAACACACAGGAAAATGAGATAAATTATCAAAGGTAATGAATACATGTCCATATGGAAGCATTATGTGCTTGGTTATAACTCAAAGCAAGAGGGCTTTTTCTACCTTGTGTTAATTAGTCTTTATTCTAAAAGTAAAACTGGAATGAAACTGCACTACTATAATGTAGTCTAGTTAGGAGGAGAATAGAAATGTTTCCCATCTTCTAAACCTTTAAGAATCCCAACCAAACAACATTATTTCTTTGATAAAAAAATTATTATCGATTGAGATAAGAACTACCTACTCTCAATAATTCTATTCTGCAACTAAGGTGATGAAAGTGTAGAATTATTTTTTTGGTAGAATAAAGCAAGAGAAGCAATTCTCTAACATGAAAAAATCAATCAAAGCAAAAAATCAAACACTGAGAAAAGAAATGGGGAGAAAATTTGCAGAATCTAAGTTGCAGGCCTGTAAGAGCACACAGTCACAAAACAAATAGTTTCTCTACTTTGTGATTAAACATGAAGACTCATGAATACCAGTCTCATCTGTGATACAAAAAAAATCCCAAACAGACTTTTCTAAGAGGAAGATTGTTTTAAATGACAATTTTTCATGCTTGCAGAGCTTTATACGCACCAGTTTAAAGTCAACACCAACCTAACTTGTTTTGCTGTGGTTCTAACCTTTCAGTTGTTAAAATTTCCTGTTGCATGTGCTAAGCTGTCAGACAACACTGGTTCTCATATCACTCCCTAAGCTACCACGGGCTCGTGGGACATGCTTGTAACAGATCTGGACCTGGATCCAGGAGCTATTATTGACAAATCCTCTGTACTTCACTGGTTTTACCCTGGATGTCTCTTCAGCTCCTAAATGTCTAGGATTACATCTTTAATTCTACTGGGAAGAATGTGAGGAAAGGAGGGAGGGAAGGGGGATTTTCTCCCCTTGGGCACAGAGGAGGACAGTGAGGACACTAGTAGAGCATCAGGAGCATACTCACAAGGCTCTCCATCCTCCCCTGCAACCTTACCACCATCTGTAGCTCTCAAGTTAGAAAGCACAGGCCATCCTTAAAAGTAGGTACTGTCACATCTCAAACATTTACTTTTGCACACAGATGGAAGTTAACACCACCTCTCTGTAAGCCTGTGTGAGCCTTGCTGGACTAGAAACTCAGCTGGGACATCAAGTTTTCTATCCACTATTCGGTGTAACAACTGCATCTCAAATTGCCCCTGGTCAGCTGCCAGGGTGGCCAAAATCTTGTCAGCATTGTACGTGTTTGAACTGTTAAAACACCACATTCAAAACCCCGTGCTTGTCCAGGGTAGATAGAACACAAACCAACAACTGGACTGGTGCCATGTAGGAGTTCTGAATTCTTCTGTCTTTAAAATAACAGGAAGGGAACACACTTGAAATGGCATGAACCTCCTTCTGCTCATTTGTATGTGGACATAGCTTAGTCATGCAATTAGGAATTATTTCCTAAACACCACTGTCCTTTGGAATCTATCCTATGCATAAGTGTGAATCCAAATGCTGCTTATTTCCATTTTAATCACAAATGGCACAGTGCATTTGGAATGTATTATCTCCTCATCTTTTCTTCCTTAGGTCCTCCTGGAACATAGGTGGGAGTCAGGAAAGTCAGAAGACTTCTGAAAGTTAGAAAGGAGAGGGAAGAAATGCCATTTTTGTTATTTAACCTGGGAGAGAACAGTACCACTGTTTGATGAGAAGACTCTTGTGACCAACTGCCTATATTTGGTTTTGAACACCCATAAGATTGGCTTTTCTAAGCACTACTTAGGCTTTGATCTCTTACAGCCAAGAATGCAGTTTTAACTCAAAAAGGTCATGAAATTGCCAGTGTGGTTCAATGACAAGACCCAAGTGAAATAAAAGCTTGCAGGAGTGACCTCTGCCTATGTTATTAAAAAGCTTCTATTTGAGATGCTTCAAAGGACAAAAAGAAAAGGTTAAAAAGGTTCAGCATTGGTCACTTCTTCTACCTCAGGAAAGGGCTCAAGAACAAAAGCTGCATGGGCTCATTTCAGTGTCAGGTGCCAGGACTGCACAGTAGGCTGCTACTGAGATAAACCAACAAAGTACTGCAGATTTTTTTTTGCTGTGGTTTCACTTTACAAATAAGAATACATGTTCTCATCAGACACATTATACTTTACTAACCTTATCCTGTGAAATTAAATATTTTTGGTGATTTAGAGAGTAGTAGACTAAAATACAGTTCTGGAAAAGCTGTGTCTCAGTAACTTATATTTATACTTACCCATCTCTTTGGAGAGCCTTACAGAGAATTTTAAGTTTAAGATCATTTACATCCACTTCTTCTTCCTTCAATTCATATATGGAGAAAAAACAGGCAAATGAAAATGTTATGGTTTTTTACAAAGAAATAATCACTCTGTCACACAGATTGCACCAATGAATTAGATTCTTCAATCACCAAGCATCATTTTTAACACACACTATTTTAACAGATGATCTGACTGGACTGTTGAAATACCAAACACTGTTTGTTTCCATTTGCAATCATGGATTCATACTTTCTACATCACCACTTGACTGCTGAAGACCAACTAACACAGTTTGTAAAAGGCACATTTTAAAATGCCAATTCATAAAACATTGTAATCTAGGCAAATTTTATTTTACCATGTGCTAAATGAGGAGTGGAGTCAAAGCTCTTTTTTCAGTATGGCCAAGTTAACTAACATGCATTAGTGTCCACATTAGGATATATGTTTTAGGAACATATTAGTAAATGTTTTCAGAGATATACATTTGATTTGAAAAGGGCAGTTTCTTCATTGCACAGAAACCACCACCTCAAATTTGTGCTGAATGGTTCTACACAAGTTGCTAGAAACTTTTATATCTGGGAAAAAAACCTTGAAATTGCATGGGTTTAGAGTAACATTTATTTTATTGAGATAAAAAAAATACAGTTGGAAAAAAAGCAGATGGCAAATCTGTGGTTCAAACCTGTTTACATGTTAGAAAGTGGTGACTATCCTACATCACCTCATGACAATCAGTGAAACTGTCAGGACGGAAGACACAAGAACTAAACTACTAAAAACAGTTGATCTTTGTCCTGTTTGGAGACAGCCTGTAGGGAAACAAGGCTCTAAAATGAAACTATAGACTATAAATGGGAAGTGAAGAGTGTAATTTTTCTTAAATTATCTAAACCACATTCGGCATGATGTCTCCAGTGACTTGAAAACAAACTGAAAAAACATATCGGGGTTGTTTTAATTACCATACTCTAAGATAATATGCAAACTAACGACAGATTTTACTAGCTTAAATAAAAATAAAAAAGCCTCTAGGTTAGAAATCCTTCAAAAGGTTTTCCTACCTCATCAATATATTCCAGCAGATCAAGTGCTTTCTTGAAGTCATATTCATTGGCTCTTCTGTTCTCATCACATATGAACATCTATGAAATCAGAGCATTAACATGGAGGATTATTTTTAGCCCACAAACGAACGTAGCCGGTATCAGGGACAACCCACTGCGGGAAGACCACCACGTATTTTCTACTTATATGACCTCCTCCTGAAAATATGTCTTGATTCAACTGCTAGTATTTTTATAGTAAGGAATATACTTAAGGTTTTAGAGCAGCATTCCATCTACGTGACAATGGTCTGTGGACAAATGATACTGGATACAAGGCTGCTGGGTTTCAAATTTAAGTGCCATTTAAGGCTGCAACATTCCTGGACTACTGTAGCCAGAGCTCAGCTCCACAAATAAGCTCTCCGAATTATTTTGGTAATTAAGCTCAAAGCAGTACTTCAGCACATGTGCTGCCTTTCACCCCTTAAAAACAAGTTCCCTTCTGTATTTCATATCCCCCAGTTACAAATTAGTACTTCAAAGAAAAATTAACATCAACACTCTTTTAATTTACACTTTCTGAGTTTCATTTTTGCACTGCAAGAAGCAAGTATTAACACTAGCTTTACAATAGAAGAGAATTCAGAAGGAAAACTGTTGTGGTGCCAGAACTTGCCAAATCCTGACTGACACTTCCTACCCCTCCCTAATCCACAGATAGCCTTACTTAAAGACACAGGTAAGGACATCACAATCTGCTATTAGCACAGTTCTAAGAAAATGACAAGACTGTAAACAAGCATGCTAGCTTTCGATTTTCCACAGGATTACAGAAAAACACAGAAAAAATGACACCCAGATATAAGATATATATAAGATATAAGACTTTTTTTTCAATGTATTGCTGTTATTAATGGAGTATTTTTTGTGTGCATTATTGGATGGTAAAAAAAACCGTGGCAAACAAGGCAGAATCAGTAAGGCTGCTGGTTCCTGGCTGATACCAGAAAGGAGTGTGAAAAAGGAGTCAGTACTATTACTTATCCCAGTGCTGGAACTGTTCAAATTTTTGTTTCACTACAGGTTGGACTTTTGTAAAAGAAAACAAAAGTAGAAAGACTTCTGGTGCCTCTTTGCAACAGGTGATCAAAAACCTCTTCCTGCTTCTAGTACTTCCTTTTTCTATTTTGCAGCATCCTTCTCCATTAAGGTAGAACTGCTTGTTCATTCTGCCTTCCAAGTTCTGCCCTACCAAGAATGTCAAGGAAGGTAAAAACTGTTTCACATCCAAAGACTGGTTTAGACCAGTAAATCAACTTCTGGCACTGATCTGATTTGCTTTTTCTCGTAGCAGCACTCCAAAGCACACATTTAACAGAAAAAACTAGGACTAAACCCATCATTCTGATGTTTGCTGATAGAAACTAAGCAAAGTTAAACTCATTCATACATCAGATCTTTAGGTGCTTAGCAAGTCATGTAAGAGATAAAGGCAGCTGTGACCTTTTCATCTATCACAAAGGGGCAGAAAACATACTGGGAAGTTCACCTGTGTAATGAAGGAAACACAAGACACTTACATCGATGAGCTGAGATGCAGACAGCACTGGCATATCATTGAGGTTCAACTGCTTCTCTGCCAGGAGCTGTTCAGGAAGCGTCTCCTGATGTAACAAAAAGCGCTCCTGCTCTGATATTTCTTGTAGTCATTTAAGGAAATGAATGTTTCATGTTATTAAGATGTAATAATAAATTCTGTGGCACAACAATAACTGTCAAGTCACAATATTATTCAAGCCTACAAGTGCTGGTTATGAAGCATTCTATTTGGACTCTCATCCACGTTCCCAAAGCACAGAAACACTTCCACTTCAATATTGCCATCCCAGGGAACTAGTTCTTACTCTCCACTCATGTTCCCTGTGTAATGAAAATGCATTAACTTTAATTTTGTCCCAAAACTTCAACATTAATACAGAGGATTGGATGGAAGCTGTTGCACTGTGCAGGAGAATGAGCTGGTTGCAACTTTAAGGAGCTGTGCCATGGATATGTTCCACTTCATGAACTCTTCAATTTTTGACTGTTTTATACTTGTCAGTATGAGCTGCTTTAGGATGAGAAACTCTTCAATTTTTGACTGTTTTATACTTGTCAGTATGAGCTGCTTTAGGATGAGAAACTTGCTAGTCTGAGACATTCAAAATGGAATTATATCAACCACACTATATGAACCCTGCCCTTCCCACCAATTTCCATTGCATGTTAGAATAGGGAAAATAATTCCGTGGAGCATTTTATCTGTTTAGAGGAATAAGCAAAATGTGGCAGAAATAATTAGCCTTTCTTTATCAATAGGGAAGTGATACACAAAGAGTTTAAGTTTTAAAAACTTAACTTTAAAAACTTCTGTCACATAGAAATGTGTAGCAGAATGAAGCCCAGAATAAACTTTGAGAGTCTTCTAGCCATTGAAATAAAGCTTTATCTCATTTGTCATTTTTAAATTTTCCTATTTAAAGGTGAGATTCCTCACATCAATATAAGCATTTTCACAGTGATAAAAAACCAAACTCAAACTTCAAAATTTCATGTAATGCTATGCAACTTAAAAGGCAGATAACACATTATTATTATGAGCTAAAAATAATTTTTAACGCTTACTTAGTTAATCTAATTATTACCAGGCTTTTTCAACAGGATTTAAGAACTATTCATTACATAGATGGATAAATATGCAGATAAACAGAAGGAAGCTTGAGCAGCAACCCTGAGTCATATTCCAAAGCTTCCCCCTGGTGGCCAGAATCCTTCAACCAGGAGCACAAAATTGCTTTTTCTCAAACTCACAGCACACGTGCTGCACAAACTGTATTTTCCAAAGGGATAGGAGTGGCAGAGCAGTGGAACCATTGCATTTGGTAATGAAGCAAGATAGATATTTGTACTTGTCCTGTTCACATAATTTCAGATAGAGTACAATGAAACACCGTCATGGTAACCTCCCTGGATACAGAGCACAAAACCTTGAGAAAGCACTTCTAGATCACAACTGTGTGTATTTGCAATTGCATTACTGCACTACAACACAGTTACAGGATTTCCTTGTACAGCCTAAGAGCCTCAGGACTCGAGAAAAATTCAAAAGTAAAAGCCACTCTATAAATGGGCTCTAAGAAATTAATGATTTTTTACCTTGCATCTGAAATATAAAATGCAGACTCATTAAAATATATTCAGTGTGAATGGTTGACAACTCTCAGCCACTTCTCAAAGTACAAGTGCAACTTGTTATTTTTGCCAATATCTTACATATTAGAATATGAAAAAGTGGAAAGGAACAAATTTGCCATCCCAACTCACACAAGAAAGTGAATACTGAGGTTAGTGTCTCATGCTGTCCTCTCGTGCTTCCTAAAATGAGCAAAATCACAGCCCATTTATCCTTACCACATTAAGTCAGCACCCTCAACATAAAAAAATCAACAATCTCCAAACTTAATGGGATTCTAATTCAGTATTTTAGTAAGTCTTTTCTTCACCTTCCCCTGATTTAATTCCTTACCTTCTATTTTCTCTTGTAGTATGTCTTCTGAGAAGTCTGATGCTAGTGCAGCTAATTTGCTCAAGCCAAGAAGTGTTTTCTTCTTTGCAAAATATCGTGTCTCCATATTTGCTAAAGTCTGCAACGTTCTGTGAGCCTACAATTAATAAAGATGTTAGAAATCAGTTTTGTAAATTAGGATCAGAGGTTAACAGACAAGAATTTTAACTGAACAGAAATTTCACAGCTATTTTTTGTTTGTAATGCTACAACCCTTAATTTTAAGAGTTGTACAATCTGCACAGTGAAGCTCTGCATCACATTCTTCAAGAAGCTCTCTCTTTCAACAATATATTTAAAAAATCTTTTCATTGCTAATCAAAAAAAATTACCTCATTCTCAAAGGATAAATTGCAACTTCACACACTGTATCTTTAGGATCTAATTCAATACTTTGCAATAAAAGCCAGGCAAATATGTTTTGACAGAACAATTTTGCATGCAGACTGATTTACCTGTTAATTCAGGAATTTGGAAAAACAATGTCACATTAATCTATCCACATACACATTTGCTGTTAAAAATACTTTAAACTACGAATGTAAGTGATTGAAGTTATCAATAGCTTTTTTACTTTCATGATACCTCCAAATTTCTTAGCTTTAACATGTTAGTCTTGAAAGAGAGGTTTCAGTTTTTCCCTGGCTGGATAATATTATAATGCTGTCAATATTCACTATAAATCCCCAATCCCACCAAAGTAGTAATCACGTAGCCAAACCAAACTTCCTTGGTAGAAAGTAGCAGCCACCAGCCAGGGATGAGAAACAGCCCTAATTTCCATTACATGGTGCAGCAGCCTACATGAGATACCAGATGGTGCCTGAAGGGAGGTTTTTGGTACTCCAAAAGTACCAAATTAATAATCTGCCATCTTTCCCCTAACTCATCTGGAGAAGCTGTCTTTTGATGGGGAAGGGTCATAACTTGGTAAATTACCTACCTGAATATGTACCTGACCTGTTTGGCATATGGTATTTCCATTTGGCTGTATTTGAGAAACCCTACCTTTTGCAAATCCTGGCTATTGATGTCATGTAACCAGCTCAGATGTTCATGTGCTTGCAAGAAACTGGCCAGCTGTCCATGCTGAGCAACAGGCTGAGACAACAACTTTCCTCGCTTTCCCTTTTCCAGATACCAGCGAAACAGGAAATCTGAGAAGTTCTGAACAGAACAGAAATATGAACAAATTCTAGAAGTCACATTTCAGTATCTGGTTTGCCTTCTAAATGCTTTAGAAAATACAATTGGTAAGAAAACAGTAAGAACCTGCTTGATAAAGCCAGACACACACACACACACGAGATACAAAATACAGTGAAAAGAATCCCCATAAGAGCCCTGATAGAAAGAGTTTAAAGCATTCATGAGCTCTCTGCAACAGATGCTGATAAATAAAAAATCCTTCAGTTAAAGCAATGGAAGTGCCAAAACTAAACTCTTCACATTAATATACAAGAACAGGGACAGGTATCACATTAATCACAATCCTTCTCATCTTGTTTTCATACCTGTTCCTTTGCCCCCCTTGAAACTCCATGCTTACTATTTCCTTTCATAAGGAAACAAGGTTACTTCAGCTGTCACTGTTTTTGAAACATTCTCTTCTACATACAAGCTAACCTGCAACTTTCCCTCTCTCAGGCATTGTTTAAGAAAACCTGTCTTTTTAAGAGAAAAACCACCCTATTTTATCCTCAAAAACTTGAATGTGAAATATGTAATCAAGATTTCTGTTTGAGATTTAATTTAGTCTTTTCAGGACAATATTAGAGTAACATTGAATTTTAATTGCATTAACAATTTAAAAAATGGAGTATGAACAGGCCATCAGTCTGACAGTCTATCCATTAGACTTATCTATTCAGCTCTACATTTGCCACAGTAACTTCTGTTCAGGAAGTTTTACATTTCCTATTTAAAATAAAGCATGTGAAGAGGGAAAAAAACATAATTTCTCCCTGCTGACAGTCAGGCTGAGTATTTAAGATGCACTATTTAAAAAGTTTGCTATAATTTCTATCTATTACTGGTACTTCTGTTTTTTTGTTATTAGAACAACCTTCATGAACAACTCTCTTTTACTAGGACACATATAGACTGCAGGACTTCTCTTTCCCCAGTAGTTGTAGAAAGCTAAACAAATTCATCTCACTAATTCTCAAATTAAGTGCCTTTTGTTCCAGTTGCACATTTCAAGTAATCTCTACCACCCTTTCCTTAAGCTTTCTAGTATTTCAGCAGACTTAGTTTTTACACCAGATTTTAACAGACAGTGGAAAAACTGTCCAACAAATATGTAGCAGGACAATGCAAAAACCCCGAAGCAACAGCCCTACCTTCCTACTCTTCCTAACTACTTTTATACCTATACATTAATTACTTTTCTATTTATACATTTAACAATTTCATCTCATTTGGAAATTATCCTCCATTTTATATGATGTTAGTTTAATAAAACAACAATGTAATGACAGCAACACCTGAGTGAAGAAGTCACAAAATACTGAAAAATGTTAAGAATGATACAACATGTCTGGAGCACAAAAAGGTCCCATGAAAAGACACTGCCCATACAGGTAGCACCTTTATTTCTGCTGGCTAGCTTTGCCTTCCCAATGTAAAATACTCAACTGAATATTTTACAGTGAATATCTACTTCAGTTTTCCACATTACCCCTGTATGTGTACATAATTACATACGCACTAAAAAAACAGGAAAAGAAACCCCAGAAAGAAATAATAAATTTTGCAACACACTAGCTAAAGGAAAGAGAGGAGACTTGCCTGATCTGCAAACTGAGTCATGTAGCGTTGTAATCTGGCCTGGTTGTCTGTCTGCTCACACATTTGCACCAGGATGTCAAAGTCGCAGTACTTCTCTGCTAAAGCAGCTGCCAACTGGTACTGTCCCAGGGAAACTAAGTAACCAAGAAAAAGAAGTTTTATCAAACAAGCTCACCTTAGTCTGAGACTAGAAAAATGAAAACAAGTTTCAAATGTTGCCATTGAGGAGATACTCACACATTCCCAAAGGAACACTCCCCTCCTGCATACATCTCCTGTGCATACACACTCTCACAGACCCACCACTGCTGTCCCACAGCACAAGATGGAAAAAGGGAATACTAAATGGCATCGTGTCTCCTACTTCCTCTGGAAGTTAGCATCATCTGCTATTTGCACTGGGGGAGGGAATTCCACCCATGACTTAACATCTACAATAACAGCCACTTAAATACACAAAGCAAAAAAGCAGCAGCCATAGGCTTTGAAAAAGAACAGGACAAATAAGGACAACTGGGCTTGCATTAAAGAGAAACTACCTAGAAGCTTTCTTTTTGTTCAGTTATAAATATGGAAGAGTTGGCAGAAGACTTAGTTTTGTTTGTAAGGAAATATGAACCTTAGATTTAACATAGTGATATAAAATGTATTTATAAGCTAACAGAGCCCATGAATGTCAGGAAGATGGACAATGATCATTTCATGAAGCTTTTTCTAAGAATGCTCAAACATTATCATTAGATTGTTCTACTTATATAATTTACTTCAGTAAAAAAAAAATTAAACTTTCCAGAGTTACTAAAATGCCTCTACAACAACTTATTTCCATTTTAAAAGGAGCTTTTTTGTGGCTCACTCATTCAGGACTTGACCACATCCAACATATTAAACAATGGGTACGATTATTAAATAATTGGTATTCAAAAAGTAACTATTCACTGATAAACACCAAACAACTTTCAGGCATATAAGTTTGTCTCAACTTGCAACACACTAGAATCCATTTACAGGCTACTTTCTGCCAGGCAGCCCAAGATAAATCCTGGCAGAAAAATGTAACAAGTAAGCAGAACACAAAAATTCAAGCACCCAGGTGTCTAATAAGAGGTACACACATAGAGTGCAGTCCTGGATGCTAACTTGTCATCTGCTTTTATTTTGTAATTACCTCATTAAATCATGAACCAGTCATTTGTACTCTAAAAGCAACTATGTAAAGCAAGCAGAATTCACACACAGATGCCATTTACTCTACCAAATTGCTGTCATTTCCTCACTGAATGCACCATTTAACCTTTGCCTTCAAGAGCAGGGAGAGCACTCACGGAGAGGGGACAAGAGCTCGGATCTTTTCTGGACGTATTCCATTTCCACGCTGCTGTAGCGCTCCTGCTCAGCCAGGCGATCCACAGACTTCAGCTGAGCAACGTAGCCATCCAGGAAGCAATCCAGCAGTGCCACCAGCTGCTCTGTCACCACGCTGCGGAGGTTGCTGTCCACCTGGGGGTACACCACCTTCAGGATGATCCCGTGCTGCCGCGCTATGGCCGCGCGGAGAACACTGGAGGCTTGGGAAAACGACACGGGGAACGTTAAAGCAACAATCCAATCACCGCAGCAATCCACATCACAGCAAAGCAGAAGAAAAACATTACTATTAAAAAAAAAAAGCCAAAAAACCAAAAAAACCCCAATACTAGGAAAAAAGCTAATAAATGTTTTCATTTTGAAAACTGAACAACTACTCCCATCTACTTTTACATACTAAACTGGGCCAAGACATGGTAAACAAAAAGCCTGAATTAGGCAGATCTATGCTGCCAACTACCAATATCAGCTCTTTTTCCAGAAGAAAATAATTACTTGCACTATTTCTAAGCAAAGTAAGTGAATAGACACAAGGAAAAGGAAACCTCTGTTAACCTGATTTAAATACTTTGATATAGTCATCAAAACACAAGATCGAAAGAGTTTGCATAGGTCCTGCTTTTGTAAAGAGGAATATGGATTGCAAGACTTTTGTCTTGGAAGCACTAAACAAATGTGTTCTACATGTAGAGGCTACAAGGAACTTAAGCACCAACTGGAAAGTGCTTGTTTGTGAGAACATTTGTTCTGATAGGTTTTCACGCTATTAAACCATCAAAACAAAACACATTTATGCAAGAAGAGAATCATCAGCCCTTTTAAAACAGCTACAGATCATATTTTATGATTTATTTTAATGTAATGTACCCCACAGATCTGCCAACCAGAACCAATGCATTAAAAAATTATAAAAATTCTAAAATTAGTTTTGTTTCCCAAACTTGTGGTTTTATAGCCAAATTTGCAATGCAAGTTTTAAAGAAACATTAACATTACTGCACAAACTAATTGTTCATTGATTTATTCCTTTTCATTCCCCAAATGAGAACTTCATTTTCATTTACTCTCACTGACAACCCTGTAGCTGCTTTTAACAGTAACTTTGAAATTCAGACTGAAATTCATGTGTTCTGAAACTTATGGACTTGTAGTAGTATTTTCTCACCTGTCCATGGAATATATTCAGGTTCTCTTTCTGGAAGTTCTCCTGTTTTATATAAAGAGGCTCTAGACTGACGATACTGACAGGCAGCTTGTAGCATATCCTATTGAAAGGTAAGGATTGTGAGTATTTTAAAGTCTACCTCAGTACACACAGACTACAAAAGATGCTGTCTTTTGTAATTCTGGAATGTTCTTTTAATATCCACACTCTTTCTACACCACTTTCTCAGCTGGACAGAAGAGGACATACTGACTGAGCAAGAAACCTCAGTGCTCAAACACAAACTCTTCACTCTCTGCTACATGTTCATGACTTCACAACTTCAAACAGAGCTGCAGCTTCTCAAATTATCTTTAACAGTGGCTCAGGAGGAAAGTCCCTAATTCTGCCCAAGGCTGTATATTCCTCCCTACTGTATTAGGACATGTGAAAAGCACATTCACTTCTCTTCTCATGTCAGTAACTTGGATGTGCTACACTCAGCTTGCTCTGTGCTCTTCAATGTTTATCTTACTCTCCCACAAACATCTTGGTTAAGGCAGCTTTGTACCTTAATGATGTTGTTCACATTGACAACTATCTGGGCCCACTCAATTGATTCAATAGGCATATCTTTCAGGATTTGTTCCTCCTCTTCTAATAAGCTTTCAAAGATGGAATCTATCTGGGATACCTTGAAGACAGAAAGAAAAGTTACAATGAACACAAACACGTCCACTGTCAGCTGATACCTGAAAGTCAAGAGTTGTATAGGAAAATAAGTACATTAGTATAAACCACATAAATAGCCAAAAATATTAAAAGGTATCAACTACCATAATGCACAATGAGATTACCAGCTTATGGTTCATACAATACTCAAAACTACAAAACAATACCTTCTTTCTGGACTTCAGTCTGAAAAGAAAAAAATCCTCATTTCTGAAGACAACTCCATACACTTCCATTAAGCATATTCTTCCATTGGCAGCAGAATCTTTGCTAGATAAAGTATACTGGATAACATATCTGCTTTAAAATAGCAGACTGTATTTATTTTCTTCCCTTAGCAACTATTGTTCTCTGCAGTAAAAAACTTCCTAAGAATAAATGTTTTGTGCATAGTTCTTCTCAAGAAGGAAGAAAGTAATAAAGACAGAGCACTTGACTGGAACACAGCATAAACTGAGAACTAACTTAGCTTGACTAATGTTAGAGAAGACAAAAATTGTAAGCGACTGAATTAATATAATTCCACCCAGGACAGCTCATCAAAGCAGCTTTCCTGTCTGGAAAGCTTCATACTCTTCAGTCCATCCCTTGAAAATTATAATTTAGCATGCATCTTCTTATCTGTCACAGAATTTCAGCTGCCTTTTTCATTGCTTATCCATATTGGGTAGCTGGAAATTGTACCAACTTTACTTCTGCTACATCAAGTTTGTCAGAATTCACATTTCAGCTGCAGACACAAAAAGTACATACACTAAATTGAGGAAAATACTACCACATTATCCCTATTTAAAGGGCAGTTGTGTAAAGTTGAATTTATTTTTACAGTTTCACAGGGAAAAGTTTCAAAGTACATTTCAAAGCACTGTGACATTTACTACATGCAAAGCTATACAGTATTCAGGAATGACAGGTTTCTTACCTCCCTGAAGAACACATCAGCAGGGGTAAGGCTCGGTGGAACATCACATTCCCTTTTGTTTAATGTAATCAGTATAGCAGCATTCACCAGTTCAGGCAGCCTGGAGTGGTGATTCTTGAGAACAATAGCTGCTGCCAGTTTCTCTGCATGCTCACAGAGCAACAGTCGAGTGGCCATCGGCATCCCTCGCACTGGAAAGCTGCCCAGACGCTCAAACACACCAACCTGTCGTTAAAAAAACCAAAACAAAACACCCCATGCACTTTAAACAGTGTTCTAGAGGAAACAAGACAAAGTAATAAACTGTGTGTGCTGATAACAGAAGAACAGTAGGACTTACGTGATGAAGAAAGTCAATGAAGAAGGAGTGTGCTTTTGTCTTATCCTCTAGCTGATGAAGAAGAATGAGAGATGTGTTGCTGAAACCAGCTGCTTCTAAAAAAAGTAATATCTTAGGTCAGAGCTCCTGATATCTTCATTTCTGGATAACTATGTTTTCCTCCCTCTGAAGTAAACTGATCTGTCAGTTTTTATAGTGGTACCACACTGGTACTTTTTACAGTATATGCACACATTTATATACTGTTTACCATGCTATTTTAATCTGTTTTTTTCAACTCTATCACGGCTGAAGTAGAACTTTTAGAAGAAATAAAGTATCTTTAGATCAGTACTATTCCAAAACACTCAATTCATTATGCTGCTAAAATAGCAGCTCACGAGCATATTCTAGTTTTAGTAGGATTCAGATACATATTTTTACCCTCATGGTGGACTAGCTAAATTTATTATGCCCTAGACCACAGCTACTAGAAACTACAGTGTTAACAGGCATTCAGATCTAATTGATTCTGCATCCAGATTTTTTGTATAAACTAAGTGTGCTTATAATATCAAGATAAAAAACTTGGAAGACCTATCACTGAGCAAAATTAGCAAGATGACTTCCAAGAAGCTATCAATTTTCATTTCTGGCTTTAGTCAGGAATAAACACAGACAGGCTGCCAAATTAAAAATAAAGTTGAATCAGAAAATAGTAAGGATCTGATGCCTGACAATTTCCAACTGGCTGCCCCACACAACAACAGGAAACATCATCCATCTGTAACTGTTTACATGAACTTTCAAATTAGGCCTCTACTCTGTAACTGGCAACTGCTGCCTAGAGGTTTGAAGCTACTTTCAAACTAAAACTTGTAAGAGACACCAAAACATGAACAAATAAGCTTCTTGCTGAAAACACGTTTGCTTTAATCCTTTATGTACAACAAATACTTGTAAACCAATTTCTCTAGTCCTCTTTCAGGCAGACATAAATACCAAAGCCCCAGAGGAATACAAGCTCACTCAAACCAGGATCCAAGGTGACCAGAAGCTGTGCAGTCACATTGACAAAAGGGCTAAGAATGAACAAACAAGCTCTCTCTTTTAACACATCTATTTTTTGGAAAATGATTCGGAACTACACAAAGAATCATGGAAATAAATAAGTGACACAACCTGATCCTTGCACAGAGTACCCTTCTCAGAAATATGTTTTCCTTGCTGTTTGTGTTTACTGTATGAAGTCAAGAACTAATCACAGCAGACTGCAAGCTTATCTGGTAATATCAGAAGATACGTATCTAGTGGTGATAGAAGGCAAGGGACACCCTATGCCTTCCCTGCACAGCTTTAGGTACAATGTTATCTAGAATATTATAGATACTATTTCAGAAAAAACAAACAAACAAACAAAAATAAAACCCAAACAAACCAAACAGCTCAAACCCCAACACACTACATTTACCTTCAGGTACAGATTCAGCCCATCTTGGATCAGAGGCAGGGTAATCGTCCATTAAGTCCACACTGATCTGAGTCACTGCTCTATCCAGTTCAACATCAGAATCCAGATCTGCATTACTTGGAAAGAGCTCCATTACCATGCTTTGTGCATTGACTATATCTTTCCTGAAATTAAAGAAACAAAGTATGCTAAATAAAAGCAACCAACAGGATTATAGAAAAAAGAACCCCTCAGTTAACAGGATTTTCTGATACACTTTTTGTAAAGTGCTTTAGATTATGTACATCAAGCATTTTCTGCACTCTCTCTAAACTGACTGTGGATAAAAGGTATTCCAATTCTTTAAAAACAAGTAGGCAGTACAACTAATAAATCAAAAAAGCACAAGCCAGGAGTCAAGGCACACGTTTTTTATTACCTCTATTATTATTATTTAAGAGAAAAGATTCATCACATAGAGCTAAGTCTGGACGTATCTGGTAGTTAAGTCACCACATTTCTATTGCTTGCTTTAAAATTTTCTCATTTTCTCAACCACTCCCACTAATGGCAACAGAGGGGAAGTTCATAAAAGCTCTCAGAAAAATGCTTCAGCAAATATAATGCATTATTTTTATTTAGTGTAATTTCAAAGAATCCTCTCTTATTCATACCAGCAGTAAAAGAACAAGAAGCAACCAAATATAGTCCTCCAAGGTATGAAGTTGTACTTCTGTGTAAAGAATTTTGCAATATACACAAAACTCAGGGATTTGATTTTGTGACTAAAAAATCATAGTATTCCAAATGAAAAGAGATATTGTGAGTCCAATACCAGAAGTATTTATATTTTTCATGAAACTTTTAGTTTAAACACTTACATGACCAAGATGTCTACAAATTAAAAAAAAAAAACAAGAAACACCAACCTAGCAGTGCATCCAGAAATTGCACAAAGGTAAACTAAAGCAAAGGATACTTTGAAAAACTGGAATATACTGGATCTTCTAGAAAAGAAAGTCCCATCTTTACTACCCAGCAGGATGTGTTTCTAAGGAAATCACATGGTACTTTATTAGCTCCTTCAATCATGAAGTGCCCTCAGAAAGGGTCAACCTGATCTTCCCATAGAACTTCCTATCCCCTCTAAAGATCACTAGGTCTGTAAAGCTGCCAGAGTTCACTGTGCAGCTGGAACATTTTACACTTCCAGTGGCTGCACAACCGTCCATTCTTTGGTCTGCATCAATTCACTGGCCATCTGGACAGGCCACTGCTACATCTGTTCTGTGGAAGACCGCTCCATTCATTTTATCAGACTATTTTTTTCTGGAAAAAAAATTCAGAATAACTACTATATGCACAAAATTATTATTTTCTTCTAGTTTCAAAAATATAACCCAGATTTTTATTGAAATAACTTCCAACTTTCATACTGTTTCACACTGCTTTCCTTACTACCTCCCACTTCCTTCTGTTTCCAACCCCCTTGTACATATCCTCAATGACATCATGTTTCTTAACCATGCTCTCAGACCACAGCTATTCCAGCCATCTTCAACTTCTGTTTATTGACACTTGTGAACACATGCAGAATTTATCTAGATTTTGTGTCTGTTTACAGATCTTGTATTGGTATCCTTTATTCTCTGTGCCTAATCCCTTTCATTATCTTTTACCTCACAAGAAGTTCTGTGGCAAAAGCACTCCTACCTCTTGTTATCTTAAACTTGTTCTTTCCAAGTTTTAAGACTCTTTAAGAAGATTACTCCTAAGAGGGTTTTGTTTGTTTTGTTTTTTTAAATACGTAAATATTGAAAACAATCCCCTCTAAATATAATTAATCTAAGCCTACAGATCAGTTTATCTTCTTCTTTTCCTCCTTTGTTTACATCACTCATCTCAACATCAAACCTTTCAGGAGCACTGCATGCCTCCCCACACTCCAACTGTTTTAATCAGGATAGTTTGACAAAGAGGTTATTTTTTCCCACTCATTCTTCCATATCAGGCAATCTAAAAAAAAAAAATCATCCTGCCCAAAGTCTGCCATCTTCATGGCCATAAGTATATTCAAAAGTATTACTGAAAACAGCTAGGCAAATAAAAATGAGGACGAAAAGTTTTCTCAACAACAAAACACCACCTACTAAAGAATAAAGAAGTCAAAATGCAAAGTTGAAAGTTGTTTCACTGGCACAAACATACCCATAGAATTTACACAGTGACAAGTGACAAGAAGTAGTCTGCTCCTTTCTAGCACACATCCCTTCTTCACTAGCCCAAGGCGTACTTAATGCTTTCCTAATAAAGATGTGTGTCATTAAAATAGCTACAACAAAAATAGCACAGGAATATCCTAACCAAGACAATCTCTTACTCAAATGCCAGAGTGCCTTCAAGAACAGCAAACAAGGTTTCAAAAATGAAGTGCAATTTCTACCTGCAGTACTGTAGAAAAGCAGCTTTCAGTAATTTGGTTTTATCTTCTTGAGCTATAACTTCTAGCCTACCAGTCGCATCAAATACAGGACTCTAAAAATGCAAAATAAAAACTTTAGCTGAAAGACAAACATGAATCTTCATTACGAAATGAAAACAAAAATTTTTAAGCAGTATTGCCACAGATTTAAAATAAAATCACCACCTGGAAGCAGTTGTGTTAATTAAGTCAAACAGAGACCTATAAGATACATTAAAATGATCGTCACACAGAAGTTTGACCAAACAACACCATCTGCAAAGGAACTTAGGCCAACTTACTCTGCCCACCAGATTGTTTAACTAATAATTATTTGAAGATTCAAACCCACATTTTTGACAGGATTTAAAAGTATTCTGAGTACTATCGTCCACAGAAACAGTTTAACTGCAGTCAAACTTAACTAGAAACTAGTTGGTTAAGAAAAAACAGTTTCATCAGGGCAATCACACAATTCCTTCCACTAAAATATTAGTTAATAATAACAACTGACTGTAGTGTTGTATTAGGCCTAGTGACAGACAGCAACACACCTACAAGGAAAAAAATGAAAATTTCATGGAAACCTCAACTGTGAAACAAAGGGGAAAAAAAAAGCTACACAAACTGGCAGATGTAAAAAATTTTGTTTTGAAAACTGTCTTCATTAAAAGTGTTTGAGTCTCTATTTAAAAAAACCCCAAACTTTAAAACCCAAACAAGCCAGGATTTTCACAGTGAAAATTCAAAAGTGACATAAAAAACTCACTTTGTTTGTACCCTGTTTTCAACCAGGCAAGCAAATAACCATTACCTCACTTCTTGGTCCAGCAATAGAAGAGGACAGGGCATCTTCAAGGTCTTCAGGAAGCACAGATATATTTTCCCTGGACAAGATAGTGAGAAGTCCACTTTTTTTGGCAAAGAAGATGGGAAGGCTATTACAGGAACCTGCTCCTAAAATACTATCTCCTAAAATAAGGAGAGGAAAAAAAAGCAAGCACATAAATACCACTTTATTTTCAAACCAAAACTTAAGTTTCATAGACAATTATTGACTTTTGTCATTAATCAACCAACAGTAATTGATAACTGCACCTGACTTAGAAAAATTGTGGAACTATTTGCTACTCTAGATGTAGACTTTCAAATACTGCAAGTGTTAAAAAAAGGAAAAAAGGGAAGAAAAGAGAAGAAAAGAAGAAAAAAATTCAAAACACCTTCGAAAGTCATGGATGACATACTTAGAGACATCTGGCACTGAGTTAACTTCAAGGAAAAAAGTCAACCCACAGTGAATGTTAGGAAAGAGAAAAACCAAGGAAAAAGCCCCACTAGCAAACCCCCCATCCCTTCATACATCAAGAACTGGGATCTGCTTCATTTTAACTTTAAACACTGTACAGTAACAATACTGGATGTCACATCAGCACTTCTCCATACACTCATGAGAAATTCCCAACCTGAAACATTTAATAAAGGAGCACAAGTATGACACTGCTCTCTGAGATACCTAAATACTCAGCTAGAAATGTAAAAATATTGAATTAGGAGGTACCAACAAAATGTGATTTCCCTCTGCCAGCAAGTTACCTTGTATGCCAAATATGATTTTTTCCTGTGGTAAGGAAATCCTGCCAGTACCAGTGGAACAAGCAAACACTTCATCTTCCTTATAAAGGTAAGCAGCATGGCTGAAGTAATCTGGGACTACCAGGCAGCACAACACTTCATCTTCTGACTGAAAGTGTTAAATACAAACAATATCACATATATATTCAATCCCTTAAACATGCTAATCCATGCTGCCTGAACTTGTTTTAATTTCTAACAATGAGGTATGGATGTAACTCACAACATAAAAAAAAACCAAACAAAATCACTTTTAACTTGCCCTAGAATTTTAGATCCTGGGTTTTCTTCCACTTCCATATGCACTATATTCTTGCCAATTTCACATGGAGAGGTAAGTAAACAGATCAATTATTCAACAGTTTTCACACTCTTCTTCCACCTTTGAGCTTTAAGATGCCTTTACAGGCAGTGAGGAGAGAGAGAAGAGTGGAAGAAGTTTACCAAAGAAATCTAATTCCCAGGTTTATGCTTCCAGAAGCCACAGCACAGACAATGTATCCACAGACAACCAAGGTGTCCTCCCCTCCCAGCAAGCCAGCTGCCTAGCAAGGACCAAAAAACCAGATCTTGTAATTCCTTGTCCTGCAACAAGAGTCTCAGAGTTTGAGATCAGTTCTAAGTGGATTACGAGAGCATATGATAAAATCACTCTGTAGAAACTTTCAAACAGCATAAAAATTACATCAGTAGTAGTCAGATTAGACTTATTTTTTAGGGTTTTATCTTACACCTTAAAATGCAAAGCATAAACTCTACATACAGTTAGTATTAAACATTAAGAGATGGTGGTACACATTTTCCTCAGAGTATTACAAATACATGCCTCCAAGGGAAACTGATTTTCCTTTAGACAAAAACCTGACACATGATTTATGTACAGGAATACTCTGAACACTGAGCTTTCTTAAGTTGGTATCAGAACCTTCATTAGCCTACCTGAAAAGATGGATTATACTGTGTGACCTCCACAACAACATCATCAGACATCTGACAGCCTTTATCTTCTACTGTTATCAGAGTGTAGTAGACGAGACACGGGCGGTCTCCAGGATGCCATGCAGCAGCAAGTATCACCAGTCCATCACTATTCAACAACAGATACCACACCATTGAGAGATGATTATTACATATGATACCTGCTCAAACACTACCACTCAAAAAAATCTACAATCTCAACTAGATCTTGTTCAATATTTTATTCTTTTAGAAAGAAAAACCATGCTATTTGCTCTTACAAGTTACTTTATTAACAGTATTCATATTGCAGTACAAAACTGAACCAAGGCAGATGTAATTTCAAGCAACCAAATCAAATGCAAGAAATACTAAATTCTTGGCATCTGCTGGAACAAGTTATAGTTGCTTATTTTTTGTCTTTGTAAAATCAAGACAAAACAAATACACAATCCTGATAAAATGACACAAAAAAAAAAAGTAAAGGGAATTATTATAGGGTAAAGGACTTGTAATACTCAAAGGATGATAGCATGAAATACAGGATAACCCAATTACCTAAGGCGCTTATTTTATCAACAGTTCCACTCCAGTAAAAATAAATTGCAATTCCTTTCATGAAGTTTTTGCAGGAAAACAGAACAGATTTATCTCATTAATGAAGGTCTTACCAGATGCAAGTGTACTTCCTTACCGATTCTGTTGCAAATCCATGTATTGTATATTTACTCCTCCTTTAATATCTTCATAGTTACTTTCAGATCCCTAAAAAAAAGAAATATATCTGCTGTGTAACTGTATATAAATAGGCTATCAATTAAAATACACTAACCCTGTCCAGTTGGGCTGGCTCTTACCCAAATTGCATCTGTAACATGTTCTTTCAGGGTCCTGTTGATATCCCAGCTGAGAATGTAACGTTCTGATGAATCGTCAATCTCCCATTTGTTTAGATTTGAACTTGTTAGCATGTAAAAGCTTGATCTCTCTCTATCCCAATGAACACTAGAAATCTGCATTTAAAAAATGAAAAAGCTAAAAAGGTTAAAGGAAAGCCTGAATATTTGGATAGAATAATCTAAACCACTCTCAGTCCACAAAAAGAGTCACTTCCTTGGGCAATCTACAAAAGTTGCACTCAAGATGACCATTATGGTAACTTCCAAGAGAAGTCTTATTTTACATATAAAAGAACATCTATAGTAAATACATTTCTTGTACTTCCTGCCAACTTCTGTGCAGGTCATTGACAAAACTCAACCCAGTTGTCAACCCTTGGCAGTGCTAAATTGGAAGACAAGAATTACAGGCTGGTTTCTTTAATTAGTAATCAGGCTATCACTAGAAAGGGGCAGGACATGCAACCATTGCATATATAGGAAGGACTATTATTCCAAAGCTTCCTTCTACTGGGAGCTGAAGAGTAAGCCAGCATTTGCCTTCACAAAACACACAGATTTATTTGGTTTATTAAGAAGTACAAGTAACATGAATGAGCTGAGTGAGTCTTGTCTTTTTCTGTCATCAGACATCCTCATACAATCTCTTCTTTTTCCTTTCTCAAACACAGGCTAGAAATTACAAAGAGAAATTAAAGAAGATGAATGTTTCTCAAGCTTACCACAGCATCGTTTCCAGGAGACAATATACCCAGGAGAGAAGAAACCTTTCTACCAATCCCAGAAAACATGCCCTGCCCCTGTGGCAGGGCATGTTGATGAATCTTGCCAGAACTATCAGGTATCAACCTGACTAGTTGACCCCTGGAAGATGATAAAATAAAGCTTCCTCCCTAAACAAAAGAGAAAGAAACTACATTAAAAAAAATAAAAATCACACTCTAGAGAACTCTACTGTCAGCTAAAATTCTTTATGTCAGATCATATGAGTAAATGCTGAACAAGACACAAGACATCCTTAGAAAAAGACAAACATCTCATGGGTACTCAGCACTGGCAGACACTCATTTTCTTAGCTTTGTGTGACATTTTTATCCATAAAACTCAATTTCAGTTAAACAACAGAACTAACTCCACAAAATCTTTGGAATCTAATGACAAAAAACCAGTGTTACCTTCAGGACATTTATTACAGATTTAAGACTAGTAAAGCTGAGCATATTTTTCCATCTTTAGATTAGAAATAAAACTGGTATTCTAATATAAATCATACTGTTTTACCTTTACTGCTGTGAGGTAACTGCACAGAGAGCCTCCAAAGTCTGTGAAAGTGTCTGTATAGGATCCCTCATGCACCAGGTTGGGCCAGTAGCGCACAGAACCTTCACTGGTAGCAACCATTATTGCCAGAGACTTGAAGTGAAAAAGTAATTAAGAGAACAGGTAAGATGATGGTGATGATGATAATAATAATATTAAATCAGACTGCAGCTTTAACTAAAACATGTTATTTTACATATCAAGATTGTGGGTGACAAAGAGAAAGCAGTAAATATGTATGGATGCACATGGAACTGAATCACAAAAACATTCTGCAGCACAACTTAATTCATGCAAGGAATGTTATACTTGTTTATTTTCCTAGTAAATATTTTCTTCTGGTTCTTGATCCTGATAGTTCAGGGTCTGCTGCTGAAATGCAAGCAAAAGTTAGAATTGTAAAACAGAAAAGAGCCTGTGGAGAATTTCAGACGCCAAGCTACTATGGAAGACTTCAAATGCAGACTATAATTCAACAAAGAAACTGCTCTAGTTTCTAAGAGAAATATCGAATCACATGGTGGCTCTTCTCAAAGACATAGGCCTACAGCATAACTCAGGAAATCACAGACATCAAATTAAAAGGATGAAGCCAGAGACTGTTCAGGTAGAGATTTAGAGAAAAGTGTTGTACTTAATCTATTGGTTATTTAAAAAAATGTAAAAATCACAGAACAATAGAAGAACTTAGTTGGGAGTTGTTATTGAGCTCCTTGGAGTTTTCTAACCAATTTTTTACTAGACACTGACTTTCAGGTCACAAGAAAGATGAAATTTAAAAATACAATAAACAAAGTATTACGCTTAGATGTATTACTTCCTCTTAAATATCTTTGGATAAGACTAAGTCAGAACATTTTGGGTTTCATGAGCTATTCCCAAAATACTAATCATCTGGAAGAGTAACACAACAAATCAAAAGAAAGGATTGCATTACACATTCTGTGCTGCTGCTTTCTTCCAAGGACAGCTTCTTAGTCAGTTTTATCAGAGCATCACATATATGAACTGAAATCTAAGCTGAAAATGAGAGCTTCTTTTCATGAATGATAGTAACACATTAACTATTAGAATGACAGGCACATTAACACACTTTCAGAACAAAACTGATCTTCGAACCTCATCCTCTAGCACAGTAACTTACAAAAAGCCACTCAGGAAACCAATCAGTCAAGAGAGATTAAGTCTGTCCTTCCAGAGTCAGCTTCCTTACAAAGACCAGCCAAGGGAGGGTGCTGGGGTTTGCCTCTCGTCTATGGATACTGGGAATTAAACCACTGAGCAACGTTTTCAGCCAGCACTTAAACTGCACTTGGTCAGACCTCATTTTTGATTGCCCTGGGGTTGGTTAACACAATACCTCTTACTGTATTTTTGTCACAAAAACATGTCAAATAATTAAAAGAATTAATTAGAAAAACTATTATTTAATTTGATCCTGTAAGATGCACATGGTGCAGTTTAAAAGGACTAGCAGAAGTCTGTTCACTTCAAAGGTATTTACTGCTATCAATCCTGACCTTTTGAATAAACTGCATACCACCAAATGTTTTCAAACACTTTGAATTTATCCTTTTGATCAAAAAGGATATATTCAAAGTTATTCTTAAGGCTCTCTTAAACACTAAAATTAAAAATTTGATCACCTGAAGAGAAGGTGCTTCACCTGAAGAACTGAGACAAGATATAGCTGCTAAACCAGAACTCCATGGGAAATCACTGGGTGGCAGCTGCAATTCCTTACACAAAGATAACTGGAAGAAAGAAAGAGATGTCATATTAAATACGAGACTGGAAGAATTTATTCCTCTGCCACAAAATCTTTAGACTTTTTGACTCTGCTAAAAATTACATTTCAACTAACCCAGACACTGTGTAAGGGAACAAAAAAAAAAAATAACCACAAAACAACTTCAACAAGGCTGTCACAACCACCAAACAGCTAAAAAACATCTTCAAATTTTCAAATATCACTGATTTTCTTTAGTTATTTCTGAGTGTTTCTCTCAAAACCACAATATTTGGTGGATATGGATTATTTCTATTGGAGATTATTTGACTATTCCTTAATACAATATTCTAAAAAAATTAAACTAGAAGCACTTGAGAAAAATTTATTAGGTACCAACAGGATAGAGAGGGGAAACACTCCTCACTCCCCTGCGTCCTTGAAGTTAAACAACCAGAAAAATCTTAATCCCTTGAAAAATCTCTCCAGGTGCCAGAATGTGTATAACAGACACTCCCCTGTAAGTGCAGGACCTGTATAATTAACATATATGGTCCTGATTGAAAGAAACTGATTTTGTAACTACAGTTCTTCTCACACCATCACTGAAATGATGCTGAAAGAAACCCTGTCCAGAGGGGATATAAAAATTCTTGACCTAAGAAATCTAGGTGAAACATACATTCAGCACTTCTGAAATTAACCGTGCTTTTGGGATTTGTTGCAAGTTGAAAACTGGTCCCAGAGTAATCTAAACCAATCTGTAACATATCAACTAGATTTTAATTATCAAAATAAGCTTTATCAAGACTATCTAACCTAAGAGCCACACCCATTAAAATACGAAGAATTAACCTTAGTGTCAAGGTGACAATTAAAACTGAAGAGAGGAATATAGAAATTTTAAGCTCTCTCAAAAGCTTGAGTTTCAGTTACTGTTGTTAGCATGACTTCATATCAATCCTGCTGCTTTTGAGGGAAAACAGACAAACTCCAGTTGAAGAAAACCCCAACCCCATAACTACATAACCAGTTCAAACAGCATAAAATACAGACTTTCCATCCTGACCCTTCAGTTACCTTAGCTACTGCAGACTGACCGATCTTCCAAATAATCAGCCTCTCCTTATGAACCTAGCCAGGCCCATCCACTTTCATCCACTTGAACGCTCAGCTGGTCATCAGCTAAATAAAAAAGTAACTTTTTTAAAGTATTCAGATATTAAAAACACTGCAGAGTAACCTTTAAACCAACAAACTTTCATTCTTACATGAAAATAAGAAATACATTCTATTAAATTAGTTTCCATGTTGGAATTTCTGTCTATTTGATTAACATATCAAATTACTACATCTAGCTTAAAAATCCATTTGATAAACCCTCAACCTCTGAGAATGAAAAGACAACCCCAAAACCCATTTCCATGTATTCAGAGTAAATTATAATAGCTTTGTAAACCACTCAACAATTTTAACATTATTTTAAAGATACATATTTGGTTCCTCTTATATCTACTAGAAAGGAAAAACCTATCCACAGAGAAAAAATTGCTTAGGAGACCAATTTCTTGAACTCAGGGAAAGGTTTATATCACTTGGGCTTTTGGAAGAGATAACAAATGAAAATTGAAACAAAGAAAAAAATTAAGCATCCACGCTAGGACACAGCAAAATCAAAACAAGAAAGAAGGTGAGAAAGAACTAGTAAGTAAAAGTTACTAAAAACCTACTCTTCTCTCACCTCTCAATTTTCATGGAGAAAAATAACATCAATTCTTACCATCAGCCTTCTTCAGGGCTTCCATGACCTTAACAGGCAGAGAGGATCCAAAAGCCTTAACATCATAGTTAATAGTCTCAGTTGCTGTAGGAAGCTGGATAACTCTGGTAGGAGTCGCTCTTAAACAAAACAAAGTTACAGTTAACTTCTTATTGCTGCTTCATCAGTTTCAGCAGACATTTACTTCATGAGCATCTATTTAGAAACAGATTTATATAAAATAAACATGCTTCCTCTGGGAACACCACCTAAAGCAATAATTTGGTGGCTTCCCTGCAAGTTGCTAGCTGTCATCAAATTCTTTATTTTTAAAGAAATGGCTTTGCACATGCATTACTCCACCAGCAAAAAACTCACTGTTCAACTTCTCTATACTCTGATTATCTACATTCACAACATCAGGAGAACCTCAGCAGAAGCTCTTCCCTGACTGCAGAGCCTACTTCCATGCCTAGCTCTGGCACTGCTGGGCAGTACACACTGTGCAACACTTCTAACACACAGGGCAGCCTGGATCCCACAGCACTTCTACCACCCTTAGTTTGCTGTGGAGACTGTATTTCCCACCTGTTTCACAGTATCATTTATAAAAGCTGCTTGGCATCTTTCCCCACCTTCTCTCTCTGGAACAGCACAGGTCTGTGTTGTCTTTTGAACACAATTAGGTGGGCAAACTGCTCTGCTTGTAGAAGTTAATGCCTCTTTTTATTTGTCCTCACAGGTGAAATGATGTCTCAGACCTCCCCATGTGAAATGGCAAAAGCTGGTACATAGCTAATAGACAATTCTGACACCCAGTTTGCAAAAATTAAGAGATTTGAAGTTCCCCAAAACTGAACACGGGCAATCCTCTTTATCTCAACAACACAACAAATAGCTGCTCCTGAGAAAAGAGATTATGAAGCCTGAAACTGATCTGGGGCTCATGCTGTATCTCAGTTTTGATCCATATGGAAGGCAGAAGACAGTGGAAGAAGCTGGGGAGAGGAGTGGGTGTGAAATGCCTGAACTTTGACTATTTTATCTTCTTTTTAAATACGGGAGATCTTATTATTTTCATGTATCATACTTGTACCGCACATGGATATATTTGAGGAACCCGCCGATTCAAAACCTAATAAGAGGTATCCATAACGCTGAGCACGTGGTACCGTATATTTACGGCTTTAATGTACAGTGCTGTAATGTGACCCACAGTGGCTCGAGCACCGAACAACGACGCCGGCTCTCCGGCGAGGGGCGGGACTCACCGCGCCGAGAGGGAGCCGCTCCTCCGCGCCGCCGGCGAGAACAGCACCGGGGAGGCGGCTGCCGCCACGACGGGCAGGCCCTTCTTGCCGCCCGGCCGAGAGAGAGGGCTGGGGGCGGCGCTGCCGAGGGTCCTGCGGGCCGACCCGCCCGGGGTCCGCGGGGAGGCGGGAGCCGACGGGAACATGGCTGCGGATGCGGGAGCGGCACCGACCCCGCGCTCCCGCCAGGCGCCCGCTGAGCGCGTCACCGCGGGGCGGGGCCGCGCGGGAACGGCCCGGAACCGAACGGGGCCGAGTGTGAGCGGGAGGAGCCGAACGGCAGCGGGCGGAGCCGAACATAGCCGAGCGAATCCGAGCGCGGCGCGGGCCCTGCCGGGGAGCGGCGGAAACCCCGCGGCAGCCGAGCCGTTGTTGGTGCTGGGCGCCTGCTCCGGGCTCCAGGGCACGAGGGGCATCCCGGGCTCCTCCTCAGCGCCCAAGTGGAACGCGGTCCTCTGGCTCAGATACTCCTGAAGCTGTGCTCGGTCCTTCGGGACGTGCCCAGGAGGATTCACAGGGGTGGGTTTGGGTACCGTTCCTCACTGAGTTCCTGCGATTAGCTAGCACTAACCAGTTGGGGCAGGGAAGGCTGGATATGATCAAAAAGCAGCTCTTCAAAGACCATTTGGAAGGACGTATTTCCCACTAAGAGTTGCCTTATCGTTAAAATAGCCTGTGTGTACCTGTGTTTGTCCCTAAATTTCTGAGTAAATAAATAAATACACAAAACCATATTCCATGCAAACCTTGGTACGTTTCACATTTATAGTAAATAACCATGCGCTACAGCTATTCTATGGTATAAAAGTAGATTTTAGCCTTGAAGGGGGACTAAATGCTCAATGGCATCGGTTTGCAGGAGAAAGTTAAGTATGTACCACCCTCTTGGGGAAGAAGTTGAGTGGAATGTATATTATCAACACAGTAAATCAGTTAAGATAAAATTAACTAAAAATAGAATATAAAAAAAAATCGCATAACTTTTCAAAAACGTGTTCTTTGATAATAGATTCAGGGCTGTTAGGCCCCTTCTATGTGGATTGTGGTCCCCTATGACTGAACCCAAATGCAGAGGAGAAAAACTTCAGATGGTTCATCTGGCAGGACTGAAGCATGAGGCACCTGTCAGTGTCAGTGCTTTGTCTTTTTCATTCAAGTAAGTTCTTTTGGCTTTGATTTTATGCAAAAAGCAAAATACCAAAATTTAATGGAGCATCACTATATTTACAATAATACAATATCCTTCTATATAGCCTTTATACTTGGGATGCTAAATCATCATGTTACTGTCACTTCATTGGGAAAAACAAACTAAACCAAACAAGGAAATGCACACACAAACAAGCAAACAGAAAAATCTGGAAGAAAATTCAAACTGACATCCACATTTCCCAACATTCAGGATTGGTGACATTCAAATTATTTTAGAAATGGAAAGCTCCTCTTTGCAGCTCGTTTCTAAAGTAGATAAAATGATGCAGCATGAACGGTTGTGTTTTGCTGATTGAACCCTATCTATATGCAGCTACACTTCCTCAGGGAATTAGTCGGCTTCCTTTTGCTGTCCCAGCCCTGTAAGAGCTCCATCTTCAGGAGAGAGATACAATTCAACATTCAAATCCCATTTTCGATACAGAGATCATTTGTACTGATACCAGTTAGAGACTTAACCAGTTCTTTACTGTCCCATAAATATCCCAAGAAGTTTTTTGAGTGGTTCTAACTTGAATAAAGTCTGCTAACCAATGTACCTGTTAGGAGAAACATTTGCCTTTTGGTGGACAAGAGCTTTTGTGTAGCTTTTCACACTTCTCTGTCAGCTGCAATACCTGCCAGGACAACTAATGAACAAAAGACACGAAACTAAGGAACAAAAGTAATTCCTGTAACTTGTGTAAATACAAGAATAAAGGGGCTCGTTGGATCTCAGGTAAGGAGAAATTACATGAGCGAGGATTAAAGATGCACACTTCTCTAAATACATTAAGTCAAGGCTGAAATTCAACATTGGGTCAGGAGTATTTTTTTTGTATCTTTAGTACAACATATGCTTCTAGGTAAATTTTATCTGAAGATAAAATCACATCTGGATGTAATTTTATTTTCATTCTCTAATATCTTGACTATATTTCACAAGGTGCCATTAATGGGATTTATGCACAACATTTTAAGCTTGCCCAGCACTAGGTATTTCAGCTATTGCCAGTAAGGTCTTCCAGCAACAAGTTTTCCTAGCATGGATGAGTTCTAATGTGACCTGGGAAGTTTCTAGCTTTTTAAAATCTCCTTGTGGGGTTTTGCATCTTCAGAGATTCTATTGAAAGAGACTCTTCAATCAGAAATATGAGGCAAACTCTTCACTGCCAAACATATCCCTCTGCAGTTATTCAAATTAATGTAATGCTCAGTTTTACTAGTTGTCCTTGAGAAGGTTGTTTACTAGTTTTTTTAAATAAAGTAGTTAGGCAAAAGTCATGATTTCTATCACTGAAATTTTAATTAACAATACAAAACTTACATATGCCTTTAAAAAGGTCAAAAACGTACGGGAGGGCATGTTCTTTCGGATGTCATCTTAGAAAGGAAGTGAAACTAAAGAAATGGGAAAATAGAAAAGGGAAGAAAACGCATGCAAATTTTAGATTTTCCTATGTGACTTCATACAGTAATACACTTCCCTTGTCCTTATGTAAAGTCAGTTTTTTGTTTGGTTGCCTTTTTTCCCCATTGGGTTGTTTGTTTTATTAAAGAACTTTCCTCCACTTCATACTCTCTGATGTGTTTTAATATGTAATTCTCTACAGGAACTGTAGATGGGGATCGTAGTCAAGTTCAGAACACACAACCACATTTTGGAACAAACGGGAACTGGAAGGACAGTGCAGTGGAAGTCAGACAGAACTTTCAGAGTGTGTTAGTGTCATGCACTTTTGAATTTCAACATTTTAAGACTACTGACAAGCACAAAACATGAAAGTTCCTTGGAAAGAGAGAGACAATCATATGAAAATTATAAGATTGTCATTTAATTACCTTTAAAATACTGAACTTACTTGAGAATGGAGCACACCTTCATACAGTGCATTACAGCAAACAAGATTCTAGACAGTCTCAACACATGGAGAAAAATCTAGGCACTGAAATTATCTCAGTGTGACAGATATTTTTTAAAGTTACAATAGTTATTAAAAAGCTTTCAATAAAAAGTTTAAACACATTTAAGTTTCAAAAGAATATTTTGTACATTTTGGAAAAATATAACATTTACTTTACATAACTGAAACATAAGTTATAGTCTTTGTAAGTTTCCATTATTCATCCATTGTCTCATACATTTTCTTTTAATACATCCTTTTCTCTGGATTGTAAATCTAATGCAAAAGCATCACTGTTCTGAAGAAAAGCTTGTTTCTGCATTAGTTTCCTGAAAAGTCCATTTGGATTTGCAAGTAGTTCCTCATGTTTCCCACATTCAAGAATTTTACCCTGGCCAAGGACTGCAACGAAATCAGCATTTTGAATAGTAGACAGACGATGAGCAATAATCAGGACTGTCCTCCCTTCCATCAGCCGGTCCAGAGCTTCTTGCACGAGATACTCATTCTCAGCATCCAAAGCACTAGTAAGAAATGGGGTGGGGATGGGAGAGAGGAGGAGATTTGTTATTGTACGACAGGTTGGTTTTGTATGCATGAGGCTTCTTTTGCCAAAACTGCAAACCCTCTCTGTTTGTGGTGAAGATGAACGGCTGGAACTGCAGGAAAGTCTTGTGAACATGCTCAGTGCTCACATGCAAGTAACAGGCATTACATATTCTCATATGGAAAAATAAGCATGGAGAAATAACACCAAATAAAGTCAGTGGGAAAAAAAATCAGTACATTGCAGAATAATCCTATCTCTTACACTAGGATTTAAGTTTAAACTAAAGATACAAAAAAACCTTAAGTAGATGTTTCAAAATCATGTTACATATTACAAATTTAACTCCATGAAAAATCACAAGCTATTCCTTTATTTGCTATCCTTTAAAGCTTTGCATAAACAGCTTTTATTATAGGTCTCCTAACCAAGTCACACATTCTAGAAGGCACTTTCTTTTTTGTGAGTAGAGAGCAATAAGGGGCCAGATAATGTATAATGACAGGAAAAGGGAGAAAGAAAGAAGATAGAACAGTCCCCAAATTTGAGTTTTACAGTTACAAAATTTCTAAGTTTCTATTTCTTTTTCTTCTTACCTTGTTGCTTCATCTAACAGAAGAATTTTAGGATTCTGAAAAAGAAAGTAAAATTGGTTATAATAACAATTAAACAAGATCTGAATATTTATATCAATAGAGAACAGGATTCATACAGCTTAAAACTCTGAGTACCTACTTCATCAAAAGAACTGAGCATCATTTGAAACATTATGTCTAAGAACTCTAAATGCTACAAGGAAAAAACAGAAACAACACTCTTCCATTTTCACATTTTCCAAATATAGCAGAATACTGTTCTTGGATAACCATTTGAAAGATACAAATTAAAGTGGGGAGATGATTTTTAAGGCATTCTTGGCAGCACTGTGGTCAAAAGTTCTACATTCTTATGTGGCTCTTTCACAGAGGCTCAGCTACCTCTGCTTGCAGTCAGTCTGCTATAAAATACTGTCTTAGTAACTGAAAGTAGCAAAACCCTACCAACAAGCAGTATTTCACTCAGGTAAAACACATTGTACTTAAGAGCTAGCATTTAAGAACTTCTTCCAGTTAGATTATTTAAAAAAAAAATGCCAGCACTCAAATCCCTTAGAAGAATTCACTACTGAATTACAGAAAATAACCCAAACTTCCTTGAAAAAGTGGAGAGTAAAAGCTTTAAACTTTATCTGGGACAGATGGGACTCCACTGCACCCCCAGCTATCCCAGTGTATCAACCACTCATTTATTTTTTAACCTTTTTACTTCCACAAAATAAAGTCTTTAATCCCATGAACCATATAAAATGCATGGCTTGAAATACAATCAGCTTTTCAGCATTTGTGGTAAAAGAGAACTGGTATAATGAAATTCCCATTAATCTAGCAGAACTGGGCATGCCAGGATGCTACAGACACCTGTGTGGCTTACCATGAATGTGAACTGTGTTCAGCAAGGACCAAAACTTCCAGCTGAGCATCAGCACCAAACTGCCTCCCTGCAAGGCCCAGTGGCTGTCCCTGAACCAAACTCTCAAATTTGAGAAGCCTCCTCAAATTAGTGCAGCACAGAGCCTGCCCTGAAGCTAGACCCACACCAATCTTTGAAGAAAAACATGACACTACATTGTGCCTGAAACTTGTCCCAAATCCAGGCCACCTCCCCTCCAAGCTAAGAC
The DNA here is from genome assembly GCA_017589585.1 of Phylloscopus whistleri. Classification (NCBI taxonomy): domain Eukaryota; kingdom Metazoa; phylum Chordata; class Aves; order Passeriformes; family Phylloscopidae; genus Phylloscopus; species Phylloscopus whistleri. Next base: position 997,362 of record JADMLD010000177.1, read on the forward strand.
AAAGCTTCTGAAGTACTAGTAAACTGCAACCCAGAAAAATTAACTCATGAATGATAGAGATCTGAACACAGACATGTCATATATGCATTTAATAGTACCATATTCTTCATGTGGTACTTCCACATGATTTCCTTCATCCTTGACCTCATCTTATGGAAGTGGGCCATTATACACTGATTTAACATCAGTCTTGGCAAGAACTATCAAAAAACATGGCTGAAAGATAGGAAGAAGCACTGACATTAAGTAAATTGTCATTAGTTAAGCCACTCAGCCCTTTCAAACTTCATTAACATAAAAGATACAGTTTTCCCTTTTAAAAATATTCTCCTACCTCTCCCATTTAAATACCTCCTCCTTGTTAATCCTTCCTGCCTGCCCTCCAGAAGTAGTTAAATAGTTGTTTGGGTGCTGGCTTACCTTGAGCAGAGCTCGAGCAATTGCAATTCGTTGCTTCTGTCCACCTGGGGGGAAAGAATCAGTAAATTCAAACAGGAAAAAACAGATGCCAGGTAATTTTAACTGAATGCCTGGGCTGAGCAGAATTACGCCCATGTACTTTAGTGGGGAATAGAGGTGAAGAGTGGATTCTTTCAATACTTATGGCAGGCTACAACTTGGAGAAAAAAGTGGAAACAAAAAATGATGGAATTTTTACATCATTCAATAGCATCAAGATTTTTAAAATAAGCAACATGAATACGTACCTGAAAGCAAAATGCCTTTTTCTCCAACTACGGTGTCAAACCCTTTTGGAAAATCTCTGATAAAACTAGCAGCATTAGCTATTTCAGCAACTTTCTGAATCTCCTCTGCAGTCACAGTGGAAGGATCCTCTGCACCATAGGCAATATTTTCAGCAATAGAACAGGAGAAGAGAATTGGTTCCTAACAAATGCAAACACATAACTAATATAGTAGATCAGTAATTGTATGCATTTGTTATCTATTATGTCAGATAACATAAATCCCACTTACAAGACCCCACTTAAAATATCCATACAAAGAATATGTAAGCTAGAGTTAACTGAATTAAAGACTAATAAAAAACCTCCTCCCCTTACACCCAAATGGACAGTGAAAACCAATTAAAAGTTAAGTTGCTTTTCTAACTGACAAAACAAAACTCTCGATTCCTAATATTTTAGGAAGAGTTTAGGAAGAGCTATACATTCAAACATCAGAAGCCCTTCCTTTGTACTTTGCCACATATCATCATAATGGAAGGGATGGAGCACCTGTCCTGTGAGGGAAGGCTGAGAGAGATGGGGCTGTTCAGGCTGGAGAAGAAGGGGCTCCAGGGAGACCTGATTGTGGTGTTTCAGGACTTAAAGGCGGGGGGGCTCTAAGAAAGATGGAAACAGACTTTTTAGCAGGGCCTGTTGTGATAGGACAAGAGGTGATGGTTTTAAACTAAAGGTGGGTTGGTTTAGATTAGATAGGAAGACTTTTTTAGAAGTGCAGGTGGTGAAACACTGGAAGAGGTTGCCCAGAGAGGTGGTGGATGCCCCGTCCTTGGAAACATTCTAGTCAGGCTCATTCAAGGATGGGGCCCTGAGGAACCAAATCTAGTTGAATACATCTCTCCTCAATGCAGGGGGAATTGGATTAGATGACATTTAAAGGTCCCTTCCAACCCAAACTATTCAATGATTTGCAACAATGATGATTATTTTCTTAATCTCTACACAGATTTTATGGCATTATGAGCATTTAATTTGTATTGAAGCTTGCAACAGAGAACTGTGAGATAGGGCAAGTGAGGGACAATGGGAAAATGTCTGAAACAAGGTAAGTGAGCTCTGTTTAAAAAGTAGAGTCATGTTCTTTGAATACCAGTATTGACCTCCTACTGGTAATTTAAATGGAATAGATACTTTCAAAAAGAAAAGTGCTAATGTGCCAACAAGAAAATAATTTTTGCACAAAAGATTTTGGTGGCATTATTACACAAAGAAGTTGTTTTGAAATGCAACAAATACTCAGTTACTCTTATGCTTTCAACCAGAACATCAGCCTAACAGTTAATTGCACTGTGAAGTATCTGGGGAGATGAGGGAATGAATATTTTAATTGATTAAATAGTTTATTTTTAAGACACCATTGACTTCCAGAGTCTGGAGGTTGCTAGGAAGGTGGCACTATAAAAGTAAGTGTCACCTGTGCTGAATTTTCATGCTTTCCTAATGGAATTATGTTTTCCTGGAAACTACTCAGAGCACAGAAGGTCAGTTTTTTAAATGGCTGTGTAAAATACGATTGTGTGACTTCCATCAATACAAAAGGTAATTAAGTTATGATTTTTTGTTACTTTCTTCAACAAATTATAGCAAGCACTAGGTTGGTCATATCTACACAACTTACAGCAATTTACCTTTCAGTCCCCACATACACACTTTTCTTCTAAACTAACATTTTGCATCTCTGTGATTGTGTAAAAACAGACTACAGGATACTGGAACTAGCTCTAAATATTTATTTTAGAACAAAGCATGTGCAACAGCAGTTATGGTGAGATGGAAGGATTTCACTGAGAAGCAAGATTATGACTTTTTACAAAGAAAGAGAGGAAAAGCTAGTAGATCAAATTATTTCATCCACTTGGATATTTTTTCTTCCTTACCTGACTTACTGTTCCAATCTTTGTCCTGAACCACAGTGGATTTAACTGACGGATATCAAAGCCATCAACGGTGATAGTACCTTAAGTCAGGAAACAGTGAAGTCAAGTGTGTTTGACAAGTACTGAAAAGAATCTGAAGGAACAGCTGAGAATGACAACTCCTGGGGAATCACACGCTGTACTGGTGGATCAGAAATCCAAAGCGATGCAAGCACCACCACAAGGTAATTATACACCCCAGAAAGAGACATGGACCTCAAGCACAGGAACCCCAACTGTTTATAAGGTTTATCTGAGATGCAAAGCATTAATTGTTGCAAATGAGACCAACACACAAACCATACCTGAGATAGGATCATACAGCCTCAGCAGAAGGGATACAATCGTTGATTTTCCTGTACCACTTGGGCCAACAAGAGCCATAACAGATCCAGCTGGAATGGAAAGGCTGAAATCTTTGAAAATTGATGTTTCTGGACGTGTTGGATATGCAAATTCAACATCTTTGAATTCCAAAGCACCTCTGAATACGTCTTTGCCTAATGTGATTCCCTCTACGTAACAAAGAATAAAATACAGAAATGTGAACAGAAACAAAAATTAGCTCAGCCCTCCTAGAATTTGCTTTACAGACACTCAATAGAAATATCTATCTCCACATTCAATCTATGGATAACTGCAAGCCACAATTCAGGACCACAGTGGTTATATTTCAGCCATGAGTGAATCAGTGTGGTATACCAATCATTCCTGAATGCAATTTCGGGTTGCTTACCAGCACTGAACCTGTAGGCTGCCTACAGCAAGAGGGAGAATTTACCTAACCACTAACAACAATCACTTCTCATAGAATTATCTGAATTAGTGAACATACTATAAACAATTTAAGCTTTGTCAATTAGGAGCAATGAAATAAAAAGGCATTGGTGAAGGCCAAAGTCCTGTTACCACAGCACACAAAAAGATAAACATTGCAAATCATTTACTGCCCTTTCACTGAGCCACAAAAGTCACCTGAAGCACCCTCCTCTGAACAAGAGCAGCTCCTGTCACTGGAATAAAGCTGCTGCTACGTTTGTTGCACTAACAGACAATTTTTAGGTTTATTTTATCCTTTCAGTGGAAAGCATATTCAATAAATTCAAATACCAATCAGAGGCCTAACTCTTAGGCAACAGTTCACTGAAATAAAAATTCCAGTTTGTGAAATTTACCATCAATGAAACCACCATGAATGAACAACTACCAAAGTTAAATAAAACCAGCTTCTTTCTGGAACATAGCATTTGACTTAAACAAGTATCTTAATATCACTACTAGAAAAAGCTGATAAATAGTTAAGACAAAGAAACAAAATTTCTTCAAGCCCTGTTTAAAACCCAGTGACACATACCCATACAAAGCAAATTAATTGGACACTGGGGCTGCATTCCCAAAAGACAAAGTTCCCACCAACTTTGTGAAAACTGGCAGTACTAGAGCCATACCCGAGTCATGTTTGTTTGTGCTGGAGAAGCACAGCTCAAACCCCTAATTCTTTTCAGATGCAGCACACAAGTAACTCCTAACCAGCCACAGCACATGGTAGCATATGCCAATATTTGGTTAAACTGTAACTGTGGATAGGAAACAAAGACACACATCAGGAGCAATCAAGATTTCACTAGCTCTGCTCTTTTTTTTCCAGGTTTCCATTTCTTCTCCATTCTCCATTTCTATTTCAGTTTAATAATAGTAGCATTGGAATGGAAAAGGCAAGAGCATACAATTCTAGATTCTTCCTTGACTTTCACCTGTGGACATACACATTATAATGTAATGTAATGTAAACCTCCTTTTGGGAAAAGAAATGTACTTGCTAAATCCTGTGTTAGCAGCATAATCCTTATTATTACCATGGTAGCAAGTAATCACTTATCTTACATCTCAGTTCCAGTTATTGCACAGTCTATCCATGGCCCAAAACACTGAATCTACTGCAATACAGGAAGTCTGCTACCACAAGTCCTTCCTCTATATATCACTGTAAAATACCTAAAAGTTATGTACTTGTCTCGTTTGGATTCTAGACACAAGAAAAAAGACATTATTATTTCTTCTCAAGATATTTGTTGTCACCAGCAACAACCAGAGTTCTGAAAAAATAAAATCTTGTCCCCCCAAATAAGGAAGAAATGTGGGTGGTACTACTGCAAGGAGAAAGGTGCAAATCACTCCAAAAGCAACACCTGCTGTAGCTGCACATCCACACTATCCCAAGAAGCAGAAGACCCCTGTCAGCCCTACCCTTTACTTCCTTTTATTCCTCAGTCATGCGTCACTCTCTGATTCCTATGGCAGAACAACTCAAAAATTCAGTTCAGTATGTGTTGCTGAAAGGCCTCAAACTGTGTGTTTGCATGCTAGGATTCAAATCAACATGTCTTACTATGTCAGTGTCCTGATTTTCACTGGATCAGTATGAAATGTTTAAGCTTGCAATATTCTTAATGAAAACCATCTGGTTTTCAAAGCTTCTCTGATCATTTCTTAGCCATTAGAGAAGAGCATGGTAAACCTTTCAGAGGGAATATGAGATACAGGGTCTCAGAGCTCCTCCCTCCTCTCCTTTTTCTTCATTCCACTATTTTTGCTATAAAGCTGAATCAAGAGGAAGTAGTGATAACATCAACAAAAAATTCCAAAAAGCTAGAAATGACTATGTCCTCAGTCACGTAAATTAGAAAGTAATATGATTTAAAATCATATTCTGAGTTAAATAAATAAAAAATAATTAAACCAAAAGTAAATAATTATGCAAACTTTTGGCTTCAAAAATTTTTCATCATCTTCTTCTTTCATCATCAATCTTTCATACTTAGGTAAAATCAGAAGGATTATGACTATATCTAGTTTCTTTGAAGAGAATGTAAGTCAGTATAACCTTTAAGTGTTACAGACACCCTTCTAAAATATTGCTGACCCATAAGAGAAAATCAACCTTTAAATAGTAACAAACCAAGAACCCACCATTAAATGGAAGTTGGGGCTTCCTTTCAATAAGTTCCCAAAGACGTCCACCAGCTCCTAGTCCTTTCATTAGCTCAGAATAAAAGGAACTTAGACCTAAACACAAAGCAGAACAGCATTATGCATCCAGATGCAATGGAAGACATAGAAGAGATAAAATTAGCATTATACTTTTCAGCAGCAGCATTGAAGGATCAGATGTGTAGGGGATCTTTTATTCCAACAAACTGTTAAATGTGTTAAATCCTTTCTAGGCATTTGAGTGCTGCCAATAACCCTTATTCACCATTCTTAATATATCTGTAAAACATCACTCTGAAGAAAAGAAAATGTTAATACACTTCAGCTTATGATGCCCTTTTTCATTCCCCTGTGAGGAAGAGTGGCATCCAACCTTAGGAAAACGGCTTTGCATTCAACCAGCTATATTCCCAGATCATTCAGGAGAACTGAGCATTCTCAATGCTTTTCTTTGACAGAGAGGTTTACACTAATACAGGGGAGCCTGACTGAGTCAGCCACAGCGGAGAGAGGGCACAAAACCTAAGGCTGAAGTGATGCTTGAGAAGGTGTGTGAAGAGTGGACAATGGAAAGAAATGTGTCTCCCATGCCAGAATACTTCAAACAGTACTGGAGAAAGCAAAAGCTAAGGACAAGGCCTGCACATAGTCCTGGGTCCCAGCTCTTAGCAGTTGTGTGAATCATCTTAAGGTAGCTTGGCCAAAGGGCTTTCCAGCTGACATAAACACAGAAACCAACACAGAACTAAAAATGGAGTAGTACATAGATATAAAATGTCCAATTTCTAAAATTTTATGCGCCTTTCAAAAGAAAGAAAGAAAGAAAGAAACCAATTTCATGATCTTTGAATTCCAACAGAATAAACATACCTACATTGTAAAGAGCATACAGTGTTAAGAGTTATTTCAAGAGGGCAGAAAAACCAAGGTGCATATAAAAATATGTGTATATAAGTATTTATATGATGGATTTACTGGTTTATTTTTGCAGAGCAGAAGCTCAGCTCAAGGTCACAAGTCTGTAAGTGTAGGCAGGGTGTTTCATCATGCTGCTGCTGAGGACTATCTGAAAGTTTGCAACACTAGCCATGGTGAGAAGCTGTCTGCTTGGAAAAAAGAGTCAAAGCATCACATCCTAGAGCAGGGCATGGCAGGGGAAGGCAGAAACCTCACCAAGCAACTTCAAACTCAAACACCGAGGTTTGCAAATTCACAGCCACTCCTAAAAAATCCATTATATAATACAGACAGCAAATACAAATTAGAAATGTTTTTGTTTTCATAACCCATGTTCTGTGTTTGGAAGAAAACACAGCAAATTTACAACAAAGAGGGGTAAAAATCACAGATTATGCAGTGAACTTCACAGTTGTTGCATTGACTCCTATATGTATTGATGACATATACAAGGCAGACTTAGCACTTGGAAGATTTATATGCCTTTTGGGCTTCTAGGAAGGCAGGCCTCTGGCAGCAAGACACTGTCTACTTCAGAGTCCCATGAGAATGAGCTCTGTGCAGAACTTCATTCTACAAGAATCTGAACTAGAATTTAAAAATATGTTTTTATAGCAAATAAAAGTTAATTCAATGATATTTTTAGCTGTGCTTCTAATCTTTTATTTAATATTAGCTTGTCCCATGTTTTCAAATGCCAGGTATCTCTCCATTGACCAAACTTCAATGATTTAAGCAGAGAAGAAAAGGGGGCTGGTAGTTGGAATGGGTGGCACTGGAATTTTGATGTACAAGGAAGCAGGTTTGTTAAATTTTGCCCTCAAGCACATCTTGGTGCTCCCTGTGATATCAGGCCTAGTCTTAAAAAAGAAAGATACAGGCAAGCTGCACTGCCCTCCTACTCTATCACAAGTAACAGGACTCATTTTAAAGAAGAAGGCTTCCAGTAAGTTGTAGAGCTTCTGAGCAACTTATCTTCATTTTTGCCTGTATGCAGCCATGAAGACAGCTCTGTCAAAAAGATGAACAGCTTGTTGCTGGGCCAGAAGATTACAGAGTGTGGGCTTCCAGGAGGAGTCAGTGAGAAAGGAAAACCAGAAGCACTGAGTGCAGTATTCTGCTGGCACTTTGTTTACTCTTCCAGTTGAGGACACTCTATACTGAATTACAGCTAAATGTTACATACCTTTCTAAATAGAGTATGCTTAACATAGACCCACATATTTTATTGCTTTACACAATACAGCAAGTATCTTAATTTAGACCTGAAGAAAATTAAAGTAATATATACTGTCACACGCACACATTGAAAAAAAAAAAATCTTTCTTTTGGGGAAAAAGAAGGCTTATGTTAAGTTATAGATTATTATTTTCACTAACTCTTCAGAAAAAAAAGTAATTAGGATTTCTTGAGAAGTTCATTTGGAAGACTTTTTAAGAAAGTCAGATTTTTAAGAGCTTCTTCCCTCCCACCTCTATAATGACTGTAATGCTTTGAAGTGAAGAAAATCTAATTTCCCATTCCATACCTCCAATGCTTATGCCAACCCAGAAAGCATACATTAGGAAAGATGAGAGTTCACCAACTGTCATGTAGGCACTGCCCATTAGTAATCCTCCTTTGTATAACACTGAGAGGACAATTAAGTTCCCAGAAAGGCCAGTCTAAGGAAAAAGGAAAAGGCAGATTTTGTCACATACATCTTAAATTTCATCCTCTAAAATGTTACTTCAGAACTTTTTTCGTAATGAAAAGAACTCTCACAGTATAAGTATCTAGGCTTTTGGAGGACTGAGGTAAATTCAACTATTCTAATGTAAAGCCAGCCAACAACCAGCCAGACATTCAGTGGCACAGTGCTATCCAACAAGTGTTCAAAAAGAGAGCAACTCTTTTTGGGCTTTTTTTTTTTTTTTCCCAAGGGGGAAAGGAACACTAAACATTATTCTCAACCATCATTACCAAGGAAGAATTGATAGTCTGCAGATATGTTCCAGTTTTAGAATTCAATTAGACAAACAGTTATGGAAAAATCCAAGCCTCCCTCCCCTACCTGTGAACTCCCCACCTTCCTATGCATTGATGCTCCTCACATTGGGGAGCCAAACCTCTAACTGCTAAGGGTAGGGGAAGGTTTCCACTGGTTTAATTCCTTGAATACAAGGTGTGGCTCAGATAAGCAGTCCCCAGCTATTGGGTGTGGTGCAGAAATAGAGCTTAAAGTGACTTCATCATAGCATTTTATCTTGAGATGCAGTTTCACAGCAATTTAGACTGATTTAAGTCCAGCCTTCCCACAGTTTTATGCAGGTTCAATTTATTCTCAATCATTTATTTGCAGATTTTTAAATATCATCGTCAGTTTTAAAATAATTGACACTTTGCATAACATGCTTGGCTTACTTTCATTAAATATACTTACTGCTCCGAAGAAGCCTGCCCGAGCTAGTGCCTCTTTTTTAGCCAACTGTAGCACATAATCAACTTTATTTGTATACTTCTCCATTTCAGCCACCTCTTGCCCAAAAGCTCGAACTGTTCTGATGTTTCCGATGCGCTCTTCAGCTAACTGCATTGAAGCAAAGCACAAAACAGATCCACAGGGACACACAATTTGAAATGCTCACGTTACAGACCATCTGAAAGTTAAACCAATATCACTTCACTCATCTACATATCTTTGGATAGCACTGGAAAATTTCTCATGCCTTCCTCTCCCCACCCCAAATCCCTTTTTAAAAAATTCTCTTAAGTTAAAAGCAAACTGCATGCCCAGGCAGTTTAAAAAACCCCTCAAGATTGTCTTAAGTGCTAGCAGAGATGGAAAAATATAAAAGTAGGGTTAAAAAATTCAGTGTGAACAACATCCATAGGGAAGTTACTATTCACAATATGCAGTAACAACGTGGGAAGGGAAAAAATAAATATTCTGTTCCATAGTAAGTCATGAAAAAAAGCCTGCAGTTATTTCCTAAAACAATTCCACTCATTTGATCAAAGCAATGCTGGGGATTAATTTAGCCCAACTACTAATGTCTCATTTCAACACAGTATTTTAACTTCTAAACAGCAAAGTGCTAATTCTAAAATACCTCAACTGTAACCAATTACACTAAGTCGTTAATGGACATTGTGATGGTCTTAAAAAAACAAGTTCCCCTTTTGTAAGTAAAAGTATGAGACAAAAATTTCATTCTCCTTCCATCTCCCATTCAACCTGAAAATTTGAATGGAATACAACAATTGCTTGTTCATATGAAGTCCCACACCTAGTTCACAAAGGCATGAGCTTTCCACCAACAGTCTGAGGAAGACAAACAGAAGAGGGCTAATCCTCCTTTTGCACAGTTCTACAAAAGACATCCCAAGTCTGTAACAGCTAACAACTGTGACTATTTTAACTAGAGCTTTCCTAATCATATTTCTATGCTTTATAATAATATTTTCCCACCCTAAGCCTTTGAGGAAAACGTTTAAGAAACAGGCCCCACAAATATTTAAGAGCTGACAGTAAGGTCAAGCATCAGGGATGCATTTCAGAGACAGACTTGCTAGCAAAGGAAGCATTCATCTAGGATGCTCCTGATAGCTTCGAGCTCAAACCCGTAATCCAAGAAAAGTGGCTTTCAGACCCAGGTACCAACTTACACAGGACTTCAAGGCTGATTTCTTTATGCTCTCACAAAGCTAAAGCCTAAGCTCCTTGCCATTTCTTACACTTCCAGATTCTCAAGGCCTAATATCTCTGCATTATATTGTTATGGACAAAGGAAGCGTGGTTGTTTTTGAGATCTGTGAATAAGTGTTACTGACATTTACCTTTTATACTACTCAGGTGCAAAACTACAGGGTCAGAACTAACAGTACAATTGTCTTCAGAAGATCTGTAACTTTAGAGATATTAACCTAAATACACTAAAGAAACTTTAAAGTTAACTAGAAAGGTTACCTGTGTTGCTTCTGCAAGAGAATCTTGAGTCATTTTAGTAAGCTTTCGCAAGTATCTGCCATAAATCACAGCCAGGACAGCCAAGGGTGGCACAACACTCAGAACAAATGCAGCAAGGCTAGGGGAAACAAAAAACTAGAAGAAAAAGGTATTGTCAGAGTTCAGCATTCAGATTAAAAATAATCCCCAGAGTACTGATGTGCAACTTCCCTTGCTACTTTTCTAAAACTAGTAGGGATTTAGTGCTGCCATGCTTCCATTTTTTTCCAGGCAAAATATCCATTCTTCCACAGCATTTGGGAGGTTAGAACAAAGGACTATAAACAAAGCTGTCTGGATTTAATTTCTAGCTTTCTTGCTGGTTCACTGTGTGGTCTTAGTCAAGCATCTTAACCTGTCAGTAAACAGGCCTACCAGGAAATCTCTTGGGGATGCTGAAAGATATAAGCTATTATAGTTTCTAAAGTGCTTTCACAACTATTTAAATAGATGGTGTAATACAGAAATTCTGAGTAGAGAAATATCATACAGTACTTCTGGGTAACTGAGGAACAAACAGATAAGAGTCACCAGTACTCCCTAGCACCCACAAATGGGTGGAACAAGGTACTGAATTTATTGCTGCAAAACTTATCACTTGTAGTGATCATCATCAAAGCACCTAAAGAGGTTCTCTTCATAAGATTTACTGACATTAGATCTAATGTGTTTTAATTTCAACTTGCTTTCTGTATTGAAAATAAAAGTCTCCAGAAAGATTCAAAATCAACATAATTGACAGGCTATATAATTATTGCATTATTTCTTTTCTTGGCAAGCTTTTATAGTCCACCTCTTACAACTGTCTCATGGCAGTACTTTGGAGCAGAATGCATTTTATAAAGTTATCTCATTTTATCTATGGTAAGATAAAACCTTAGACTCCCTTTCTAAGAGAGTACAGAAAGCCATTCTTATCAGCAATTCTTATGAGTGACAAAATAGTAAAGATTTAAAGCTTCATAGAGGAAACTCTTAACAGCTTCTAATAATGACAATATTGGATGCTTATTTTTATGAGGAGACTATTTGCTGTCTGTTTTTAACTCCAGCTAGGCAGCAGCAATTACTACACCTTCATTTAAGATAATTGCAACCAATGCATAAGCATAAAAAAATTAATGCCACAAAAAACCAACAACCCTCAAGAGAAGTCAGATGTTCATATAATACAACAGACCACCAAAGAATATTTACAGATGCCCTGAACTGAAGCCTTCATTAACAAGGTTCCTATGTAAACATATTCTTTACTGACAGACTAAAGCAGAAAGACTAATGCTTGTAAAAATCCTCAGCATTAATTAGACATGCAGAGCTGCCTTTGCTCACCTAGGCTTTAACCACAATCAGCCAACTTTAATGATTTTCTGTCAGGCCCTTCATACTGTATTTTACCTACAACCATGGGAATGTTATCACTGGTTTTAGCACCTTCAGTAAGAATGGAATTCAGCAATTTGCCTACTGCATTTTGCTTCATAACCTTGGGTAGCAACAGTAGTTAATGTCAACCCATAATCCTCCAAATTTTGCTTGTGAGTAAACATCAAGTGGCTGGCTACAGGCACATCACCTACTGCAATAATCTCTGCATCTCTTGCAGATAACCAATGAAATACACTTGTACCCAAGAGCACACGACTGTTCCTGGACTGACTCACACTCACCTAAGAGAAGTGAAACAAATGTGAAACTAGGGGAAGTGCCAAGCAAGTAAGAGACCACCGTACCATCATTCCAACCCCCACAGATGCCTGTGCTCCTGCCCGGAGCCCATCTGAAAGGTTTTCAGTCACTGAGCGGCCCAACAGGGCTGTATCTGAAGATAAGCGGTTTATCAGCTCTCCTGTTCTGGTCTTGTCAAAGAAAGCCGTTTCTTGCTTCACAATAGAGGAGAACATGGTTGCTCTCAAACGTTTCACAATTCTTTGTCCTGTCAAAAACGTAAGTCAGTCAAGCATGACACAAGAGACTTCACACAGACACCAACAATATAAAAGTCACAGGACTGCACAGCGCTGAACAAGGCGCATTACAGGGAAGAGAGGTTGGTAAGATGTGTTAGATGAGATCTTTAAGATCTCACCTAACAGCAAATAAAAATGAGCAATCATTCCAGCATACTTATCTTTGCATTATTACTTTACCTTTGCTCTGGTTAAAAAAGCTACCGATTCCAAAACCATCTCTTGGCCATTGCCAAGAATTTGTTTAAGATCATTAGATATCTTGACTCTGTGAGCAACAAGATGACTCTCAGTACCACTTTTGCTTCTGTTTTTACCTGCAGTCTGCATGAGGTAGACACGAGTAGCATTAGCAGCACCACCACATAAAAAGATTCCGCTCAGCAAGGCACACAGGCTGGTCAGGCTGTCAGTGAAATCCTCACTGGGATTTGTATAAATAATGTCAATAACTTTCCCCATAAAGAAAGGGGCTGACATGGTAATGACACTGGAAACTGCCAGAAAGCCAACAGCAGCTGCAAATCAACAAGAAAAAGGAAAGTTATTCTGAGCTTACAAGATCATTAATAGTACAAATGAAATGATTTTTCACTGGAAACTTCTATTAAGCTTGCAAGTACAAATTGAAATAATCAGCACTCTTCTACACCCAGTTCTGAACAGGGTATTTTAAGCCACCGTATAAATTAACTTAGGCAAGGCACATTTTAAGGCTCTGAAAAGCCTCTCTATATAATCACAGTCCTGGAATCACTTCTCTTGTCTAATCTTCAATAGAACCATCCAAAAAGGTTAACTTTTCACAGGTGTCACCCTTAGAGAGCATTGACAGTTACCAAATTCTCACACACAATCCTTCAACTCCTGTTTGGTCTGGGTTTTATTATTCATGCCTGTCACTGTATGGAAGCTTCCAGTTGTCTGTTTTTGAGATAACAATGGACTGAAGTAAAGATCTGATCTGAGAACCATTTAGCCATGCAATTTTACTGGGGGAAAAAAACCCCCAAACAACCAGAAACCAAAAAAAAAAAAAAAAAACCCCAAATTTGAATTCTTCTTAACTGATAAATTTTATAAACATTCATTTTGTTTTACTCTTTACAATTGTTGGTCTAAAAGGAAAATAGTGTAAGTCTTAATTAGAAGTACATTTGCTGATGAGAGCAAATTCGAGAGCTCGTGAATTCCAGTTGCAGGACCACCCATGGAACAGCCTGTCGCTTTTGTGTAGATTTTTGAAAGTGTATCACGAAGTATGAAAATCACACTGGACCAAAACTTAGCCTTTAGAACTTAAACCTGGAAAGAAACTTCTTGAGCCAAGAACACAGTTTAATTCTAAAAAAGCAAGCCAAGCTTGGAAGCCTGAGAGCTAGAAAAAACCACATCTTAATTGAAAACTGAACAAACTTGATATGAAAACCACTGAACCACAACAATGACACTTATATAGCATCATTTTCCAAGAACCAACCACACACTTAAAGCAGCCATTCATAGGATTGCTGCAAAACTACTAGCAAATAATGCCTTTGAAGACAAAAGCACACAGTGCTGAAAGTCCTGAAGTTTAGTGCCATTCTACTGAGCTTCTTGTATCACTCATATGACGAAGACAGCAGCCAGCCTCCCTATTGCACACTGCTGTAAGCAGTATTTCCAACACCTGACACAGACAGTTTGATGCCTCTTACCACCTTTATACACACATGGAAAGCATTCAGTTTTTACTTGAAGTGTAAATACAGCTGTGTATTTATAAGGAAGAATTCAGAGTACAAAAAATGCATAGCTGCAGCCTTGTGTTTTTTAGTCAAGATTTGTTTGCAGTCTTTCCCTTGTGTTACAGTCAGGCCAGCAAGTGTGTGAAAGACACAGGATTTGGATCTCTAACTTGAAGCTATAGAAACTACAAGAAACCAGAGGAGAAAGTGAAACACTTTCTGGTGCAAACTTACTGATCTATACCATTGGCACATCTCATAAGGATATTACTTATTTGCTAAAAATTCATGGATGACCTTATTAACAGGCTGGCAGCACTGGTGTATTCAAGCTGTGAAGCAGCAGGGGAAAATCCAACAAAACCCAGGTTATTTCCTGTCAGGAAAAGCTGGCTGTCAAAGGCAGCTGGAGATGGACAAAAGCACTAATTATAAGCACAGTACTGCATGGCAGCTCAGTCTCCATTAGTCCAGACAATTTCTCAGTTATGGATGGAACAGTACATATGAACTGCAGATATAAATACTCACAAAAGGAAGAGGACTGTATAGCTAAATCCCCTTTGTTTCTGTCTAGTGGTTTGAATTTATCTTCAGCTCTTCTTTACTCAAACAGCATGGGTTTCACCATAATTACTTCCAACAGCCTTAACTGAATGAAGAGCAAATACTAGTACCTAAAGCAAACTGAAAACTACTGAACTAAGCAACATACATGTCTTTATTAATTTAATCACAAATCACATGCAAAATAAGGTTCCTTAATTGAAACTCTCATGTTAATTATACCAGCAGACCAACTAGAAAATAGCACAGCTGCCAAGTGGCTGCTCTTTTTTGTTTCTTTTTAAAATGTTGACTAGTTGAAAAAACAGGAACCAGCAAACACTCATTGCATTGCCTCCTTCAAAGGAGCTGTCATGGTGATAACTGGCTAAGGGAGGAGTTGGATGTGTTCAGCAACCAGATATGAAGACACTCCAGTGACACTGAAGGTTGTTGCTGATAGAAAAAAAAGGTCAGAGCAAACGCTATAGTATTAGTTTCATGTGGCTTACTCTGTTACCCAGAAAATTACATCAAACAAAGCTTCCAAAACACACTCTTTTATTTTTTAAAGTAATTTTTTTTGTAGGCTATGAGATGACAATAAAATGTGAGGCAGATCAGTGGAACCTACAAAACCAGGACTTCAAAGTGGCAACAGGAGCAATGACAAGTAAAGCTGGCTGCAGCAGCAGCTGAGCAACCCCCTTGGAAATGTCAGGCAAACATTTTGCTTGTCTACTTGCACAGAAATCCAGACTGCTGCACGAAGTGATGCCTTTATTACTATTAAGATCAATACACTTCTCTGTTAGGGCTGACATGGGCTTGTTTCTTGACAGCAAACCTGAAACTTCCTTTGAGGACAAGGCTGCCAACTGATAAACCACGATGTTTATAAGCAATAACTAGGCAGAGCTATGAGAAACCTCTCTTCAGAATGTAGACTAAGTGACTCCAAAGAGTCATTAATTAATTTTCTACACACAAAAACAACACCAAGACAGTGAATGTTTCTAATTTTGCTGGTTCCTACCAGACCACCCTTCTCACCCAGTACAGTATGTGGAAGTGTACGAAGACAAAATACTTGCAAGCCTGTTTGGTGAGAGGCTCTTTTGAAAACAAATACAAGAGGATTTTACCTCAGATGAATTAAGATCGTCCAAGCCAATCATGAAAGGCAGAAAAATGAGGTATTGATTAGATCTGGCAGTGCACAGTAACCCAGCAACAGGTCACAGTAGCTAGCTTTTACTATTCCATAAGCTATGAGTGTTACCTCCTGAAATCTTTTAGGTATTGTAGTGGTTTCATTTAAATATGGGGGGCTGGCGGGTCAGAAGCAAGCTTTGGATTTGTGAGAAATATCCTTCTAACAGTAACAATGAGTGTCTGTCCTTTACCAGTTATCTGTGCAGTTTTATTTTTAAATACGTGGGGAAATGTTAAGCTTAACATTGACTGGCTTTCCACAAGGGCATTTGGAGTGATGAATAAAACCTACATTATCATGTGCATTCAGGAGGATTGGGCTCTTCAGTTGTTCTTTTATGGGAGAAAGATGCACTGGTAAATTTTATATTTGTTGGTCAAAAAAAGGTCATTTTCTTTTAGTGGACCCTGGTCCACAATATTCTTGGGCATCAACCCTGCAAATGTATCAACCCTGCACAGAGACAGCTCAGCAAATACTACAAGATAAAAATCTTCAGAGTGCACTGTGAGCACTTAATGATGTTCAGTATAGTTCTAGCTTTGGTATGAGTGGTGTGATTTTCTTTCTGTGTTAAATTCATACATGACATCTGCACATCTATTACTATGCAAGAACCTTTTAGAACCACCCTACTTACATTGTTAAGAACAACTGTGTTACTGTGCTCAGAAAAAAAAATACAGTTCACAAAATGCTAGAAAGTAACAGAATAACTCCAGGTTTAAAGGAGAGTACGGCTTCTTTTTTTTTATCGTGGGTTTAACAGTAAAGCATTTCACTTTTTCATATTTACCTTGTACAGAAGACAGTCTTTATGTCAGACCAACCTAGCTATGACTCCTTCTATCTCCACAGTTCACACAAATAATGCTGCAACAACATTCCCCAAGGAAATTAAGGTCTAAGCACCTAACTGATCACACTGATAAGCAGCTACTGTTTCTGCAGCATCTTACTTAAGTAGCTTCGTTAACAGTTCACCACCAGTTTAAAATTAACAACCGTCACCAATTAGGCACAGAAAAACCAACTTTCTGTGATAAAGCTACAAGGCTGCTTGGACGTTTGTGAGTTTCATACCAAACATTGACAAAATCAGAAGAAACACTGCTGGAAGAAACAACGAAAAGCACCTACCCTATATTTTATCGGTGCACTGCACATGAGAAAACAGTAAATTACCTCTACATATATATACATATAGGAATTATGAGTTTAAAACAGCAAGAATTGCCTTCCAAAAAAATCAAAGTGCATCACCTGGTGTAATTTTAAAGTAAAATAAAATCCGAATATGAATAAGGCAGTGCTCTTCTGACTTAATTTTAATTTTAATCCATAGGAAAGCAGTTATTACAAACTTGTCAAAAATTATCAAATGAAACTTATGAAATAACATTTCCTGAATGCCTCTAAAGAAGACTTGTGTACAAAACAAGCCTTCTTACTCGGTGCACAGAAAGTTGCACACTTAGCTATGGGATTAAACATTTCAGAGTTCCTTGTGCTTACTTTATAATTCAATACAACTGTTGTTTCCTTCGAGTGTGGTTTGGATAAAGTGCACTGGACAGATTCTCAAGGGGAGAAACAAGGAGGCAGGAGGATATAAAAGGGATCATTTTGAAAAGGCATTGTTGTGGTCTCACACACACAGAACAGGATTTAATAACTCCAACAACGTCCCTGTCCTCTTTGCCAAGAACTGAATTTAACTGAAGATGCAGGTTCACCTTACCTGACTACACCAGATTGGCTAAAGAATTCCTACAACTACTTCTCTCCTTTGTTAAATCTGGGAGGTATTACAGGATTTACAAACTCCTAATCACTACACAAAACCAGGGTCACTAACAGAGTGAATTCCCACCATGGTATTTGGGCTTCTCTTTACCACTTAATTGCAAACAATAAAATTTAACACACATGTCCCATTTAAAATATATTCATAGCTCTACCCCGCTGTAGAAGCAACTGGACATGGAACATATTACATTGATACTTTTTTTTTTTCTTTTTTTGGACAGTATGACATTTGATACATTTATTTTCATTCCCAGGAGCCTCCAGACGGTCAGAAGGTCCTTCTGCAAGAGGTGCTGTGTGCCAGAGCACGGGAAGTCTGGGCCAGAGCACACCGCTTCCTCCTGAGCCATTGGATGGTGAAGAGGCCCTGCACAGAGCCAGCTGGGACCTTCTCCTCTGGTGCCAACCACGAGGGGAGCAGGTCACCTTCACCTCTGTACTTGCACCTCAGCAGCTGACACCACTTCCCCAGCACAGCAAGATGGGTGAAGCTAGTCTTGCTCAACTTCCTCATGAATCATCCTCTGCTCCCACTGTCCTCACGGCAACCACCTCACCTTCTGTGACGGTGAATTTCAGCTCACGGCTGCAAGGAGCAGACACACCATCACCACTCGTGTGCCACGCGGAATGCCAGAAAAGGTGGCACAGCACCCCACACTGGTACTGCTACACCCCCATGTTACCAGCCACTGGTTCTATAAAATGCAAAAAATCTGGAGGAACTCAACCTTCCTGCAGAGCTAAATAGCAGCTGTAGACCTCTGAAGAGATCTCACATCATTTGCTTAATGGTGATATGGACTTGAAGAGGAAATTAAATGTTTTACCCTTGGTTCATTGTTTCATATAGTGAAACCATTGACCTTCCTCTTTTTTTGAATGGAGCAAGCCCAGACATACTAGGGTTTCAAGGATTAGTTTCTCAGTACAAAGCTGCAAGAGGAAGAAAATGCAACATATTTTAACATATTTTAGACACAATGGGTAGATGCAATTTCCCTATAACCACCTACAGTGCATTTTACCCATATTTGTTATCCCTGCACTCTATAATGACCAAAAGCATTTTCCCTGTTAGCTTTTCCATCACCCCACCTAATTACAACTTAACTACAACTTTTCCCTTAAGCAGGGTGTCAATAAAGAAGAATCTTACATAAATTCACTCCTCTCCCAGAATGAAGACCAGCTACACTGAAAAGCAATTATTACATGTCCATATTTTTTCCATCCTCATGACTTGATACCATCAAGTTGTTGTGTTAGGTTTTTTTTTAACTTTAATTTAGGCCATTTTGTTATCTCAAAAGACAAAACTGCATGTAGCTGGTTTTTAGTAACTGTGATAGCTGATTACTTAGATAAAACCATCAGCAGACTGCACAGATTAAAGATATTTTGCTCTATTTCAAAACATAATTACAAGCAAGCATACCATAGCCTGTGATAAACAAGCTGGCAGCGGGTGCCTAGTAAAGTGAACTAAATTAAATTTTCAGTTATTTAGAAGCCTTGGGTCCCAAAAGCCAGCCTTAAAATAACTGACTTATTTACTTGATTAAATTTAAATGGGAAAACCACAAACTTCATTGTAAAGCCAGCAGGTAGTCTAAAATCTATAAACATTAATTTGGATCCAAATTATGTTGGCTGTATAATACCAACATGTAATGAAACTCTGTAAATATCCACTGTGAATAAAATCTTGTGCAAAGTGTTTTGTATTCCACAAACTACCTCTTGATATGTCTGTCTATTTCACCTCTCCACTCAAACACCATTTACCCATTCCATGGGAAGTACCTAAATTTTTACAGAGGACTACAGGCCTCTCACTCATGAGACAGTGCACATGCTGTCTGGCAAGAAAGAAGCCTTAAAAAACCCAAAGCACATAATAATTTGACTTTTTTTTTTTTTTTTTTTTTTTTTTTTACCAACAGCTATTATCATACTAACCCATGAGAAGCAATGTCAAGAAAAGTTCATTTATACTCTGTTGAAAATATCAGTGTTAAGGGTGTAATTTATACAACTATGGCATTTTGTTTAACCGCATGGACACTAGAAGATAAACAATTTTCAAAACATCTTACAAAAGTTGGGGGAGAGAATTCCAATTTACTTAAAAAAACCCAAACGCATTAGGTTCCCCTTTTCACTTAATTTCATGTAGACTCGGGCCCAAATTTACTGCAGGCAGATTGTGAAGCCAGCGCTGAACACGCACAGACACATTAAAAAAACGGAACCGAGTTCTGTTAACTTCCAAAACTTTTGCCTTCCCTTCAAAAACCAACAGATTAGGAGATGGGAAAGGGGGAAGAGGGGAGAGAATGTATGTGTTTAGCTTTTCACAGGTATGGAAGGCTCGCTTCGAGATTCCGCGCTGTGCTGGGATGCTGCCAGCAGGGCCGGTTCTCCAGGGAAACACGACCTTCTCCTTCGCCCCGGCGGCGGCCGCTCCGGGGGCGCGCCCCGGCCGCGCACCCCGGCCCCGACAGCCCCTCCGGGCGGGGCGCCCGCCGCCCCCTCCCGCTCCGGCAAAGCCCCGGGGCGGCCCCGGTACCTGTCAGTCTCCAGCGCTCGGGGTGCGCCAGGGCCAGCAGCCTCCGAGCCTCGAAGCGCGGCGGAGCGCCCGCAGCCCCCCGCGGCGGCTCCGCGCCGGCCGCGGTGCTCAGGGAGCGCGGGACGCCGCCCGCCGCCGCCGCGGCCAGGAGGAGGCGGCGGCGGTAGGACGGGGAGCCCGGCGGCGGCGGCAGCAGCGGCGGCGGTGGGAGCTGCGCCCCGCACCTGCCGGGCGGGCGCGGCGGAGCGCGGAGCCCGGCGGCCGCCCGAGCCCAGGGGGGCGGCGCCGCCCGGCGCAGCAGCGGCAGCAGCCAGGGCAGGCGCGGCGCGTAGCCCGCCATGCGGCCGGCGCGGCAGCCGAGCTGCTGCTGCTGCGGTCGCAGGTCCCCGCCGCGCGGGTCTGCGGCGGGAGGAGGAGGAGGAGGCGCCTCCGAGCCGCCGCCGCCGCCCATGGGCCGGCGGCCGGGAAGCCGCGGCCGCGCGGGCCCGGCCCGGCCTGCGGCGCGCTGATAAGGCTGCGGCTGCCGCCCTCCTCCCCTCCCGGCCGCCCCGGCCAGCGCCCTCTGCCGCCGCCCGGACCGGGGAAGGGGCAGGAGGGGGCCCGGGCCTGCCGAAATGGCGCCCGAGGAGACAGAGGGGATCTCGGTAATGCGTATAAATGTCTCAGAGGCAGGTGCCAACAGGAGGGTGCCTGGCCCTTTTCAGTGGTACCCTGTGAGACAGCGAGGAGCAGCTGCCATAACTGAAAGCGTGACAAGTTCTATGTCAATGTGAGGAAGAACTTTACGATGAGGGTGGCAGAGCACTAAACAAGGAACAGGCATGGAACAGGCTGCCCAAGGAGGAAATGGATTTTTGCAGTCTGGAGACCTTAAAAATCCACCTGGACGTGTTCTTGTGTCACCTGCTTGAGCTGACCCTGCCTTGCCATGGGGTTGGACTGGAAGATCTCGAGCCGTCCCTTACAACCCTAACCAGTCTGATTGTTTGAACCTGCCCTGCCCTGCCCAGTGATGGCAGAGACACACCTGGGAGGGGACGGGAGCTGAGTCAACCGATCCCGGGAGAAGAAAGCAGGGACTTGGCCCCCTCCCCTGTTCTTCCTTTCCAGGTCCTCATGGGTCACAATATCTCCAGCCATCTCAGGCTGGCCACTGGACCTTGCCGACCTGTGTCCATAGAAGGGAAAATGTCCATGCAGAGGAGAGCTGCCCTTCGGGGACACTATGTGCCTGATCCCGTGCTCAGGCTGGTGTCTACAGGATCGATATAAACTGGCCTAATGTGCCCATGCTTGGGCTAGAGCCCACAGGATTAGAAGGACTAATGGGTTCAAACGGAAAGAGGGGAAATTTAGGATAGATATTAGGAAGAAATTCTTTACTGTGAGGGTGGTGAGATACTGCAGCAGGTTACCCAGAGAAGTTCTGGTTGCCCCATCCCTGGAAATATTTAAGGGCAGTTGGGATGGAGCTCTGGTCCAGTGGGAGTTGTCTCTGCCTATGGCAGGGGGGTTGGGACTAGATGGTCTTTAAGATCCCTTCCTACCCTTTGACATTACTATTTTTGTCACATATCGCTGCTCCAGGTGCGAACCATTTACCAACCAACCTCCTGCCCCAAACCTGATTTAAGAAAAAGAAACCCAGTCACATCTTTCCTAAAACCACACAGTACCAGCAGCCAGATCAGGGAACTGTCTGTCCTGTTTTCCCCGCCAGAGTGCCCAGTATAGGGATACCTATATTTCAATTTTAAATTTTTTGGGTCAAGCTTCTGTATAAATTAGTTAACATCGGTTTGTGAGACTAGGTTTGCTACAGTGGTTTGAACAATCACACTTTACAAATGAGTAAAATTGTATTAAAAGATCACGAGAAAACATGGATAGTTTTTTGCTACTGCAAACGATATAGCCAAATTCACAGTATTTAGGGAAATCAAGGGGTTAGCACACCCAGCAACAGTGCTGAAGAATGAAGCCTCACCCTGGGAAAACCACCGGAGCAGTTTCCCTTGATATTTGAGTGAATTAGCATAAACTTTCCTTGATACTTGAGTGAATTCACATAAACCTTCCTCGAAGGCCTGCTGGTGCAAGGGCAGTAGCTCCACAGTCTCACCCCAGTTACCTGGGTTTCCTCCTTTCCCACACCCAGCCCTCCTGCCCTCTGTAATGCTGCTCTTAGGCACTGCTAGGAGGTTATGGTGTATATTCTGCATGTTAAATCACAGGGTGGGTCAGCTTGAAAAGAACCTGGTCCAACCTCCCTGCTCAGGCAGGGTCATCCCAGAGCACCTGGCACAGGATCGTGTCCAGATGGTTCTTGAACATCTCCAGTGAGGGAGACTCCACGACCTCTCTGGACAATCTGTTCCAGTGCTCAGTCACCTGCACAGTGAAGTTCTTCCTCACATCCAGGTGGAATTTCCCGTGTTATGAGTTTCTGCCCGTTGCCTCACGCCCTATTGCTTGGCACCACCGACGAGAGCCTAGCTGAATCCTCTTCACACCCACGCTTTCGCCATTTATCACATTAATGAGGCGCCCTCTCAGTGGTGTCTTGAGCCCAAACCCCGTACCCCTTTCCGGGCGCCCGCGGGCCCTCAGGGCAGCCAGGCCGCTGGCGGCCGCCAGGGGGCGGGGCAGGGCCCGGCGCGCGCGGGGCGGGGTTGGCGCCGCTGCCCGCGCGGAGCTCTCCGGGGGGGCGTTCCCTGGCGCTCGGCGCTTCCCGGAGCCGCGCTCGGAGCACAGGCGCGGCCAATCGAGCCCTCGGCGAGCGGCGGGACGGCCTCCCTGTGAGGGGCGGTGGGGGCTGTGTGGAGCCTGGGCGGTGCTCGCCCCATTGCCCAGGTTTAGGGCGGGTTTTTTTGAGTAATTCTCTCCCGTTGGAAAAGGCGGTGCAGCGCCCGCGGGCCAGGAGAGGGCCCTGGCGGCGCCTTTCGGCGGGATCGTCCTGACCCAACCCGCGTTTCCCAAACAGAGGGGCGGAATCAATTGGTTTGGGAAAGTCTCCTGAGATCATCAAGTCCAACCTGTGACCAAACACCACCCTGTCAATTAGACCATGGCACCCAGTGCTACGTCCAGTCGTTCCTTAAGCACCTCCAGGGACAGCGACTCCACCACCTCCCTGGGCAGCCCATTCCAGTGTGTCTAATCACCCTTCCTGTGAAGAAATTCCTCCTAATGTCCAAATTTAAACCTCCCGTGGCACAGCTTAAAACCCTGTCCTCTTGTCCTGTCACTGGCTTCCTGGGAGAAGAGGCCAACTCCCGCCTGGCTCCAGCCTCCTTACAAGTGGCTGTGGAGAAAGATAAGGTCACACCTGAGCCTCCCGTAGGCTAAACAACCTAGTGTTGGAAAACTACTGGTGTAGTTTTGGGGCAACACTACACATGGCTGTTAAAGAGGGAACACTCAGTATATTTTAGTGAGAGGGTTGGTGAATTGATGCTGTTGTGGCCTGAGAAGCTTCACAGCTGCAGGGTGGGTTCCATGGTGTGCCCCAGGAGCCAGCACTGCATCCTCAGGAGCCAGCACTGCATCCTCCACACCAGCCTCAGGGTGGCTGCCCCCCATCACTGAGGGCTGGGGATTAAATGGGGTCTGGACACAGGACAGAGCAAACTTCAAACCTGGGTGTGATGCCCAGGGCCAGGGTCTTGCCAGACCTGCTGCAGTGCTGGCCCCCTGCCCCTACAGGGTGCTGGAAGGTGCAGTGGTACTTTCACCTGTATCTCCCAGTGAATACAGGGGAGGATACAGGTGAAAGCACCACAAGAAGGGCACACCCAGGAAAGTTTGCAGAGATGAGAGTTTATGTCTTGCAGTGAAGCTTCAGGTGCTGTCAAAACTGTACTGTCCCAGATTATCTGACTGGGTGTATGAAAGCTGATGGGGTTAGATGTTGTAGATTAAACTGCAAATATTAAATTTCTATTTAGTTATTGCATGATACTGAAGTAGTTTTGTAGCCTCTCTGCATCTTCAGGAAGAAAAAACCAGGCACTTCAGGACAAAAGTCTTTGCATTGAATGAAGCAAGCAGTACAAAAGCAACAGAGCATTGAAATCCCATCATACATGTTCTTTTCAAGTGCCATTTAAAGGAAAATGAAACATTTCCATTGTGAAATTAGACCTGAATGAAGCATACAGTTCCCAGTACCAGGTGCGCCTGAGCAGTGAGGTGTGCAGGGTGGGGCTCTGGCATCTCTGCATGCAGATGTCACTGAGGTGTGTGACCTCTCAGTGCAATAAAACAATCCATGGAGACACAAACAGTGCCTCAGAATAGCAGGTTCTCAGCACTTGCGTCTATCCTATGCTGGTTGCAGGATGAGAGCTGTTGGAGAACACAGGATGTTTCCTCTTGAGAGACTTTGGAGAAGTGAGACTTATGAATAAATCATTTTAAAAAGAAAAGAGAAAGCCAAGCAATCCCCACTTCCTTCAGGACAAGGAGATCTGCCCAGCAAAGGCACCAGAAAGTTTAGGTGCAGCACAGCTTTATACTCCAGTTTGGTTTGGGCTTTGTTTCTGGGTTAAAAAATAATATATAAAAACACAACCACCTCCATACTCACAGATGGTTATACAGTCATTCTAAATGGTCATGAAATAGTTGCACTAGTGGAGCAGAGTTGCCAGGGGGGAAGAGAGTGCCTAAAATTCTGGCTATTCTTTTCCAGTCTGTTAACCACATGCAGATTCCTCTGCTATTGCCTTAAGCAAAAATGGCAAAAAGCAGCAGCAGTCCTGCACATGTCTCCAGCTAAGCTAGTCACCAATTAAAAAAAAAAAAAGGAAAAAAAAAAAAAAAAAAAAAGGTGTGCAAACATGCCTTGCTTCAACTCCAGTAATGGGCTGAAGTTGTGATGTGTTAACCTAAAATACTACAAAGTCACATGTGCACTCACAACTCCAGTCCCTGGGAGCGAATGTTTAGGGCTTGGCAGATTGCTGGTGTTGAAGCACATGCAGCTCCGGAAGGATCTGGGCTAGTTCTAAAGGGCAACTTGTCAGAGTTTTGTTGTGCTTTTCTGGATGCCAGACAAATGGCCATTCTCCACATGCAGTTGGCACTGGCTTGTCTGGAGTTGTCTTACAGCATGACCCCAGTTAATCGCTGCAGCAGCACACAGCAGTTTCTGCCCTTATTTGCCCTGTGTCTCTCCGTGAACCACAAAGCATCAGCGGCTGTTCAAAGCCAGGCTCAGGGCTGGCCTAAGGCAGACATCAGAGAGCACAAGTGGTATCCCTGCTGTCCAGAGAACAAGAAACACCTTCTGGCAGGAGGGGTTTGTTATCTAGCAGCCTTTCTCCCCTTAGCATCCACCTACCTCGTCACTTCCAGGAACTTCCCAACGTTCATGTGCAATCCATCCTTTGGATATTTCAGTGGGGAATGGCTGTGTCTCCGAATAGAACTACAGCACTCACTGCTGTCTAGGTAGCCTGCTTGTCTAAGTGTAAAAATGGAGCCTGACCTGGCATCTTCCAAATTAGGGGCAGGGGGTTCAAGATATCCCTGAATATCCCAAAGAATATCCCAAGATCAGCTGTTTCTTTCAGATGGAAACAGCCAATTCAGTCTGCTACAGCCTACCTCTGTTAAGTAATTTTAAGCCACAGAAAAAACAAACGAACAAACCAACAGAAAAGGCAAATAAAAATCGAAAAAAAAACCCCAAAACCCAAAAAACCCCAACACAACAAAAAGAAACACCCCAACCCAAACCCCAGGCTTGATATTTACAGGCCATTTACAAGGAATGCAGGGCGATCGTTTCAATTAGCTGCCTGACCAGCCTCACTGCTGCCCTACCAAGACTGCTGAAGTGAGTGTTGATGCATGATGTGCAGCAAAGTGAAGAGAAGCATCACTACTCGGTGGGGGAAAGGAGTGATAGCAAAGAAATACAACTGGATACCATCATGATCCTGGTCTGGTGCCCTGACACTCACAGCTCCTGAGCTGCCTCCCATCCCATTCCCCGGAGCTGGGATAGCAATCCCAGCATACCTCCTCCCTTTGGCAGCCCGGTAGAGGGATTAGGATGGAGTTACTTTCTCCTGTTCTGAGGCAAAGTGTCAGAGGAACACTGCTCATGTGCTGATATGTTTGTACAGCACCAAACGCTATAAAGCCCTGTTGTTAGCTGATCCCCCATATGTATATGCTAAAATATTGTTGTTACCAGGCTTGTCATAAACAGAAGACCACAACTTCAATGAAGATCACAAACCTGTGCAAAGAGAAGACAATTTTATCCTAAAAGGAACTGCAAAGACCTGGACCAGCTAGGAAATCAGGGCTACAGATAAAGCAGGCTTCAGAAATTGCCTCCTTCCTCCCCTAACCCTCAGCTTAATGCAAGAGTAACACTTGCAATATCAGGTTATAGAACTTCTACAGCTTCCTTGTTCAACAACTTCCTTGTCCTAAGTGACTGTTTCTTCAGGCTAACACACAGTAGGTAACACCTTGCCTTAAACTGTGCACCTGGAATGTATCACCTTCTCTGTTAACCTGCTGCTCACTACTGTTGTATAGCAGTGTCCATGAAACAGAAAGCCAGACAGAGGCTTAAAATTGTTAAAAGAAATTACCAGTCCAGAGAAAAAAAAAATATTTTGTACTTGAAGTACATGAGCAGGGTGAACATTGTTATTTCAGTCACTATGGGCTCCTATCCAGTACTTTAAAAAAAAAAACCAAAAAAAACAACCCATAGCTGATGTGCATCATGCCAGGATAGTCTTTGGCAAGGGACATCCAGGCAATTAATTTTACTGTCACATTGGTGCCTTGTAGTGGTACAGTTTTAGAGCCTGGCTCACCATAAGCAACTAGACACCACTCAGAATAAAGGCCATTTCAGGACTTGTTGAAGAACCCACAGAGCCCAGAGGTCTAACAAAAGGCAGCAAGTGTTGAAACAAGGTCAGCGACATGGCCTGAAGTCCTTTTTGTTTTTCTTGGTGAACCCGAAGGATTTGTTAATGGAAATACCATTTCCGTAAAATGTTTTTAGACCTAAAAATACTTTAAGAGACAGTCTTTTCACAAAGTGACAAGAATGGGGAGGAATAGGATGAACTTTACCATTTCAGGAATTAAGACATTTACACTGAACAGTGTGGCAGCCAGTGGTTTACTATAAGAAACCCCAAACCCCAGCACACTTAACTATGAGAAGACAGGATCGTGTAAACTATGAAATGACCGCTGTCCCTTTGTCCTCCTTTTCTGAGTATCTCCTGACAGCCACTGGCTGGTACCATGCAGTGCCTGGTGTCCTGTGCATCATCCAGGAGGCACATGAAGTAAAAAGTTTTGCAGGGGAAGGAGGACTCAGTTACCTGACTGAGAACTCTGTTACACATGGACACACAAACTGCAAGATCCTGCTATGATGTTTCTTAACATTTGAGTGCTTAACAATGTCAACTTAAGTGCTTTTTTGGTTTTGGTATATATTTAAAATAGAAAGTGGTCCGTGCAAGTATACTTATTTCTGAACTAGACACCAAATAGAGACTACAGTCCAAACTTCACCAGACGTTATGGTATTCCTTTCTTTCACTCATACTTTCCTCTCAATTCTCTTAAAATTCAGCCTGTCAATCAACTGCAGACATTTTTTATAGTCTAGATTATTTCCTAGCTTCCTTCAAAGAGCACCAAAACACCTCCACACAGTACATTGTTGTTTGTAGGTTTGAAACAAGTAATCAGTGATTGTTTTTCCAACAATTCAGAAATCACTTTTATATCTTTTAGCCTATGTGCATGTAACAGGATTTGTTTCTGAAGTCTCTTTATTCTTGTCACTTCTACATGCAATACTTCAGAGCAATCCAAGTAATAAAAAGCCCAATTCTGCTGTAGAAGTAAGATGTTAATAGGAAACTTTGTTTTCTGCCCATCTTATTCTTATTTCTGCCCCCTACTCTTTCCCCCTCCCTCCTCTCCTTCCCTTCCTTCCCTCCCCTTTTGGTTGCTGTTTGCTCTACTTCAGGACCAAAACTCCAGCTGCTCTAAATCTAAACACTGCTCAGGACATATGGCAACAAACAGCAAAATGAGTTCCAGTGAGCACTGGTGGGCCATATCCTCCCTGGGTATTCACACAGGCATTCAGCCAAAACAGTCATTTCACAATGAAATCTTTGGGCTAGAATCTACAGAATTGAGCAAAACCACTCAAAACTTGAGGGATTACTGCAGGTTGAAGAATACCATGTGTTTGGTCTGGTGAGCAGTACTGGCTCAACAGAACTGAAGGAGGTCTCTCTAGAGACCTGCGTAGCACAAAGCATCAGCAACACAACCATCTTCATACATTTTCCTTCAACATGCCCAGTCCTGGTCTGGGATTGTTAAGATGCTTCACGCTTCTGACATGCAGCCATCAGAAGATCAGCAGTGCCTTCCAACTCCAGGTATACAGAGGTGTTTCTGGTACTCCCAGCATGGAGCCGCAGTGCGTGCCAGTGTTAACGGTACAAGATTTTTGTAGTTTACTCTTTTGTAAATAGATAATAAAATGGCAGCTGTGAGTTGTTCAGCTGTCTGAACTCTTAAGACTGTTTAGATGTTCAAGAGAATGTTCTCATGAAAATCCAGAAGGGCTGACGGAAGCTGATGGGAATTATCATTTAATACCCACAGCCTGTCTAGAAAGCATCTGCTTGGAAGAGCCATTTTGAAAGATCAAACCACAAAGTAAAGGTCATGTAGTGCTACAGAATGAGGCTTTCTGGTGCACAGTGTTAACCTCAGGGGGTACCTAGATCCTCCACGTACATATCAGCTGACCTACAAAGCTGTATCAATATCCCACTCCATGATATGTCCCATCAGCTCTGTGGAAAGCAAGCAGGGTGACATCAAAACAGCACCAAAGCAAGATCACCACGTCCAGCCTCCAAATGGGGTCTGGCTCAAGCAGTGTAGGGGAAGCTGCTGCTCTCTTCTTCTCATACAAGTCACAGCGAACTTCCCAGTAAGGGACCAAACATTTTTTATTTTTCTTTTTAAACTAAATGCTTTTAATAGAAAACAAAATACAAAATAACTCTTTCCAGAAAGCAGAAATATTTAATCTCTCCAAATGACAAACTAGAACGTGCTTTTTCTGCAGATCCTTGTAAATGCTGATGATTTATCTCACAAACTGTTCATGAAACCGGTATTGCAACATTTGAGAAAAATCCAACACTGGCAGAGCTGCCTCTGTGTACACACAATAATTTAGTAATACCACTTCTTACCATGTCACTTTGTGTGTTTCTCCTCATCCCCTTCTCCCTAGACTGCCAATTTCCATTTATGGAAATCTTTCTGTGAGGTGCAGTGGTGGGTTGCCATGCCCTGTTTCCATTAGGAGGCCACACTTGGCCGTTTCCTTTCTATGGTGCCCTCCCTCCAGACAAGGCAAGTTGTTGTTCATTGTCCTTAAAGCCACCACTCTGTCCCCACTGTCCTCCCATCCTCAAAACACAGTGCAACCAGAAAATTTCCTAATTAATGGAACATAAATACACATAATCACAGCTAGTACCAGGAACCAAACCCAAACAACAATGCAGAGATGGGCCCCAACTGAGGTCAGATTTCCTTGCCCTTACTAAAAAAGAACAAGGGTATTTTCTACTTATTTAGTCCAAAATATTCCAGAAGTGCTATTGGGAGCTGAAATACTTAGGACCGCTACCACTGTAGAAAATACATAATGCTCTTTTAACAGAAGGGTCTTAAAAATGCTGGTCCTCTGCAATACCAGGAAAGCAAAAGCAAAACAAAAACCACTGGGCCAGTAGTTCTCCACACACTCAAGCCAAATTAACAGTAGGTAAGATGTGCCCATCAATCAATGAAGGATATTTAAGTGCAGGTCACCAGCTTATCTGGTTGGCAGTTTCACTTGTCTGGACCAGGCTTTCAGTTTCCCCAAGCAACTGGATTTACTCCCCTTTTTCCCATTCCTACAAGTACAAAATTAGAATGTCTATGTATTTTAATCAATCCTCCTTTTTTTCCTTATCCTGTTCAACAGCACAGGCATTTTTGTGACATCTTAAAAGCATTTGCATCACTCTGAACATGCCTTTCAAGGGGGCAGAGGAAGAGAAGTGTTTCACAGTCAGTAATCTCAGCTTGCAATGGACTCTGGCATTCAAGACACCCACCCGCTTCCCTAAGACAAAAAGCAGAATTAATGTTCCTGATTTTCTTGTGCAATTCCAGTCACCAGAAGAAGATTACAGGCCATAAACTGTACGCTCAGTACGTTATTCATCTGTCCGGTATATACACCAACCAGTTCACTGGAAGACCCATCCGCAGGGGCGTTGCAGTAAGTGTTCCGAATGTCCCAGACGCGAACTGAATTGTCCATCGACGCTGAAGCAATTAAACTACTGTCAGGGCTAAAAGTAAGGCTGGTTATGTTGTCTGTGTGCCCCCTCAGTTCCTTGTAAAGAGTTCCCGATGCCAAGTCCCACAGCTTCAGCCGCTGGTCCTCACCCGCCGATGCCAGGTACTTACCGTTGGGGGAAAAGGCGAGCGCCAGCACGGGGCCCCGGTGCCCGGTGAAAAGCCGCACCGAGTTGCCCTGCTGGGTGCTCCACAGGCGCACGGTTTTGTCCGTGGAGCCCGTCGCCAAGTAGTTGGAATTGGGGTGGAACTTGATGCAGTCCACGTCGGCCAAATGGCCCGCGTATATTCGCAGTGGGTACGTCCGATCGAACGACCAGAGCCTCGCAGTGCGATCGTGCGAACCGCTGGCAAAGTACAGGCTGCAGGGGCTGATATCCAAATCCCAGACAGGATACGCGTGGCCTTGGTACAGCACAGTGTTTGTAAAACTGCCCAGGTCCCAGTATCTGATGGACATGTCCTCAGAACAAGATAAGAGTCCTGAACTGTCTGAAAGGAACCTCGTACTATACACAGGCCCACAGTGTCCTCTCAGGATCTTCATTTCTGTGCCTGCGTTGTCATCCTCTTCCTCCTGGTCATGAAGAAGAAAAAGAAACAAGGAAGGAAAGCATGTTAATCCATTCAAAAAATATAAAAACCTCCACAAGGAAACCAGGGCATTAATACAGAAGGTGTTAAATTATTTATTTCATTTACTTTAGATGTGGCACAGTTTGTGCAACTCTGAGACTGCTGGTGCATTTGCTCTACGTGAATACTGAAAGAGATGGTGAGATAAGACTTTCTGTAAAGGCATTATCTCTAATTTTGGTAGCCTTATGCTCAGTCCAGAAAGCATCTTAACCTGACACTGCAGGCACAGAGAGGAAAAAATATTTAATGACATTTTTCCTTTTGCTAAAAACATATGCATAGTCTCTATCCACTCTACTAAAAACATTTGGCTAAGATGTTGAAAACAGATCTTGGCATCTACTCTTTTTGTGTGGTCATTGTTGGAAGTGAATCTCACAGTAGAGGGAAACAATCACAGATGTCTTAAACAAAATGCAGGAGATGGGAAGACAAAGCATATTTGACAAGCTGTCTATTTAACATTCTTTCTTAACCCTGCATGTGAACAGAAACCCAGCAAGGCTCTAATATCTATTTCTCCCAGCAAGCTCCATCAGGATGCTTTCACATCCTCACCCTCCAAGAACAGCCTTCAAGAATAGCAAAGCATGCAGCTTATTTAGGTCAATGTATCTATTTTGGTATAGGACAAGATGAACTATCACAAAAATTATGGCACTGAAACCTTTCTATCCTGTTATTCTCCAATTCAAGTACCAGGGCAGAGAGCCAACAAGTAAAGGCTTTTGTGTTTAAAGACTATTCACTGAGCTGTGCTAAAGGAATCTCCCGATGGAAGGTAAGAGTCTCTAAAAGCCTGCTCAGGTAGCACCTCTTGGCACTCAAAGGCTACAGACTACACAGGGTTCAACAGATCTCAGAAGTGTCCTTGCCTGACAAGCTGGGGTCTCACTGACAGTGCAAGACACCCCTTGCTTGGGGTGCATCTGCATAGTAGCTTGAGACCACCTTTTCTCAGGGCTGTCAGGCAGACACTTTTCCTCAGTACTGAATCAGCGACACTCATTCACAGACAATCTCTGCACACCAAATTCAACACCACATCCTTTTGTTTGTGAGCAGCCCCTTTAACATTTATCATCTTAGACTGGCCCATTTCCTGCAGATGAAAAACTTCCTGTCCCGAGAGGAAACCCAATTCCCCAGGGCTGCTGGACTGTTGACAACCAGCAGAAGTCAAAGCAGCAGAAGTCGGTGTGTTGTAAGCAGCTCTCTATCTCCCACCTCCCTGACCTCAGGACCCACAGACAGTTTGGCTTCAGACTTAGCAATAGCTGGGAAAGTGCTTCTCCTGCAGTGGTTTCAAAGTTCAGGCTGGAGGTGAGCAACCTCTGACTTGGCTATCTCTTTGCCTTTCCCCATCTCAAGAGCACGTTACGTAGTAGGCAGCAAGCCATATTTAGCAATGCTGCTTCTCTTCATAGTCAGTGCCCATGGGAGCCTTATGATGCGGCTGGAAGCCAACTTCATCTCTGCCATGGAGGTGAGGCAGAGAGAAACTGCAGGCTCTGGCATGCAAAGTCCCATTCTTATTCAAATTGCTTTTCTGCCTCAGATAGAGCATGGCTTACTGGAATCCACAGCATCTCTAGGCTGTGTTACCACATTAAAGGAGAATGGATGATACCTGCAGCATTTTATACTATTTAATTATGACCATAAGATTCCTGACAAGTTACCAGTGGAAGCCCATTCAAGCTGCCTGTACTGTACTACAGTTTCTGCAAATTTTGCAAGTCCAGGTACTTAATTTTGTGCATTCAAATACAAGGACAGACAGTACACGGGCTGTCTGCAAGCACCCCCTCTTCCCTCCTTGTATTACAGTACCAGGAGAATTGACAACACCTGCAGCATTGAAACCCACACTCCTATATGGTTACAGGTAGCAAATCTTATCTTTCTGTTTGACACCCACTTAGCACAACTGCACACTCCTGTCATAGCTCACTGAAAACAGTACATCTCAGTAATGCTTCTGAGCTACCCAGTTTTCAGTTTCCTCCCTATCCAAGTTAGTCTGCTGACCAGATTAGCAAGGCAGCTGCCAGTGCAGCCACCAAGCCTCAAAAAGCAATAATGATAGCCTCAAAGAAAAACAAACCATAATCTCACATTTCTCCCTTTTTTTTCCTAACCATGTTTTCCTAGGTGTCATCATCTCTCTCATCCTGCAGTGCTCTTAAGATGTCAAAAGGGAAGATCTCTTATCTGTCTACAGCAGAGATGTCCTAGCAGGGAACATGAGGAAGGACGGCTCTCTTTGCAGGACATTTTTTACTGCTTCTTCCAGAACTCCCTCCCATCTGCCATCAAACAAGGTGTCAGCATCATCCCCACTCATTACCACTTGAAGGACCACTGCCACTTAAACGCAGAACCTTAGAAGCAGAGCTAAATGGGGTCAAGTCTTAGTCTTCACAGGATTTAAAGGCTGGCACTATTGTGGCTTGGAACAGAGCATTATTTTCCAATGTTGATTTATGGAGTACCAGCAAGGAGCATGGTAAAATTGCAAAGAGACAGACAATACATCCATTTGTACAGCTACAAAATGCCATTTTTATACTGGACCCAAAGTAAGAGAGACTATAAAGTTGCATTTGTGAGATGCTACTATAAAGAAAACAGAATTACTGTATCCCAAAATAATAAGCCTCTCTTATTTGTAAGAAGCAAAACTACACTAAGTGAAGTACACTCCTGAGCAAACCACACTGAGAAAAATTTAGTAAAACTACACCTACAAGATGATTTTGACCTTAGTGACACAAAGGCTTCACACGGACTAGGAAAAAAAGTTGTTTTAACACATTTGCTACATCTCAACCTCATTTTTATATACATACACCCACCCCTTCACAAGAAGAATTAATAAACCCAACAGAGTAGCTGAACAACATCCACTGAAACTAGCATGATTTTAGACCTTTATGACTCATAAAAGAAGGATCTGTTTCTTGCAGAAAATAAAACCCCCCATTTTTTAATAAAAAAGTAGTCTTCAGCCTGTTTTAAATTAAAAAAAAAAACCCAACAACAAAGGCTGAAGACTACTTATTTAATGCAATACTATTTAAATACATTACCCAAAGCTCAGAAAACAATACAGAAATCAATAAATTTTAACATCCTCACAAGTTATTCTAAAGAACTCACAGAAATAATGTCAAAGCGCATTCAGAATTTTTGTTCTTTGTCAAAGTTAATATCAGCCTTATCTCTGTGACTTGCTATTGATCAGACTGCAGTGACAATTTGAAATACAGTCCCTGCTCACACTGAGCTGCAGCCCAGTCAAGGTAGTCTGGTTTGGTCTAGGTATCTTTGGCTTCCCCTCCCATGGCACTGAAGCAAGTGCTGGCCTGTTCCCACCTGCAACGCTGTGGGCGCCTGTGTATTTTCACTTAGGGCTCCCAGATAACTGAATTTATTTCCTTGTAGTCAAGGGGCTTTCATTTGCATTTGGTAACCAAGTTTATGTTCAGGCTGGTATTGGTATCCTCCCTCATTTTGAACTCCTGCTCAGGTCACTATTAGTTTTGTCAGTGGCGGAAATTATTCAGGGCAATGATGACTTTGATCTGTGCTGATTTTTGACCAGTTTTTGACTTTAGACCTGTGCACAAAAACTGCAGGGTAAACAAAACATCTAATAGCCACCAAAAGCCATCAGCGTTCAGGATTTCATGGCTGTCTCCTATTACATGTACAATATGCAAGTCTATGACTACTTTCCAAGGAAAGCTAATACACACACTCCTGATAACCTGGTAATATCGCACTTTCCCACACTGCAGAGCCAAAGAAGGCCACCTGCTGATTTACAAGTTCTCCTCTCTCGCAGGTTGCTGACATTTGGCTTCCATGATGGGCAATACACAATAGTCACATGCCCTATGAACTCTTACAGTTTATAATGAAAACAAATCCATAGCTCCATTTTGGGCTAGTCTGACCCACTTACCTGCTCACTCTGCAAAAAGGGTTAACCTGGGAAGCAGTGAACATGCTGCTGTGCTGTCTCACCTTGATGCCTGCCTCTTTTCTCAAGCTGTTTAACAAAGCAATCCCTAATCACAGATCCCTGAATACACCAAGCTCTCGGCACTCTTCCAAAATAAATAGAACCTTGCCACTAAGTGTTTTTTAGAAGCAAAAACAGTGGAAAAAAACGTTTCTCTCTCCTGCTAAACACTCAACACAAGAACAAACGAGTTGTGTTTTTTTAAGGAGAAGAGTGATTTAACAATGGAAGAGTCAAAATTTTGATCTCTAACCAGATATAAGTTGCGACTTGTGCAGTTGAGTGGAGAGGGAAGGAAGGGCGTGACTAGAAAGAAAAAAAAAAAAGTCAAGTAGAAGATGCCATCTAGCATTGCATGAGAGGTGAAGGTACACACATCCCTGAACCTGTCTCCAGCACTCTACAGCAGAAAGCCTCTGAAGTTTCTACACTTCAGATTCCTTAACACAGACATTTTGCATATTTTTTCCACAATTCTTGACCTCTGGTAAATGAAGGTGATACCTGAAATGTAGTTTTGCACACAGGCATCTGATCAGACTTTAGCTCTTTCCTTACTTTGTATTTTCCT
The DNA here is from genome assembly GCA_017589585.1 of Phylloscopus whistleri. Lineage (NCBI taxonomy): Eukaryota > Metazoa > Chordata > Aves > Passeriformes > Phylloscopidae > Phylloscopus > Phylloscopus whistleri. The sequence goes on from JADMLD010000177.1 coordinate 1,033,490, forward strand.
TTTCCTCTGTCTGTGCTCCATCCTTCTCCCTGGTTGTTCTGAGCTATTCCCCTTCTAGGTTTCATTTGGCACTGTGTTTTCATTGCCCGTATTGCCTCATTTCATCTTCCATCCCAAAGAAGGCTCCATGCTCCTCAGGGAAGGGAGCGTACTCTAGTTACCTGTCCTTTCTGGGTTGCCTGTCTCCTGTCATCTGTTCAAGGACAGCTGGAGTAGGGAGAGCAGCACCTAGGACTAACAAACTATGACCTGTGCAGACCTATGACTGCACCTCAGTTTAGCATTTACAACCACTGCAGGGAAGGACAAGGATAAGAGTAGGTTATAAAATCTGTGTATCAAGGCAGACAGGTTGTGCAACAGCCTCAGAGTTCCCTAAGACATTAGCAGATACTCAACAATCCATGCTCAAAACAGGTCAGCAGAAGGGGAACAAGGGGGAAAAAAGGGGTATCCAGACCTCCTCATCCAGAATGTCACAAGCCAAACGGATGCGGGACACATCAACAAGGTGGGGCTCAGACTTCAACTTCCTGGAGCGCAGGCTCCACAGCTTCACACACGAATTATCGAACCCAGCAGCGAGCAGCTTGCTATTTGGTGAAATCTCTGCAGTGTTCAGCAACTGCTCCGTGTTATAGAAGGCATAGAAACAGATGGTGGTTAAGGAAGGGGGCCCGTCCTTGACACGTTTAATGCTGTCCTGCAGTAAATCCAGCGCTGCCTCATTCTGCAGAATGGAAGCCGGCACGTCGCTGGGCTCCAGGCCGTTGCTCTCGTTGCGTGAGGAGCTCCCACCGGCATAGAGCTGGTAGTCAGTCCTCTTGGCAGGCTGCACGTCCAGGTGGATGTGCAAGGTCAGGACTTTGCACAGGGCGTTGTTGTTGTCACTTTGGAGGTAGCGAAGAAGGTAGTTGTAGCTGTCCTCTTGAAGGCGGATGACGTACTTGTTGTCCAGAAAAGCCCGGAGCTTCAAGTTGGACAGGATATCTTGAATAGTCATGGTAGTCTGCAACTGTTCAATGATATCCTTCTGGCTGGCATTCTGCAAGAACATGCCATGGAAGCGGCTGTAAAAACTGTCCACTGTGCTTTTTAGGCCATTCTGGACCATGTTCAGATGGAGGTAGACGAAGAGGGGATATAGAAGAGGCATCACTTCATGGCTGTGCTGAGAATCTGAATCTATATAAAAAACAACAACAAACTTTGAATGACTTCTCAAACCACTTCCTACTGGGAGTAAACTAGAGCAAGGATGACTACTGAAAAATACTTGACAGTGACATCAGAGAGCAAGCAAAAAGAGACATTTGTTGGCACACCAAAGCAAACCTCTTCTGTCACCTAAAGGAGGTACAACAGAGATTGCCACATCAGTGAGGTATCTTGTCAGAACAAAATGCAGAGATTTCAAAACCCTTTTCAGGTGTGGGACAGCTAATAATATACCACCTCATAAAATACATAACAGTTGAATTTTCCCCATTTATTTCAAAATAAATAGTATGCCCTTTGTACCCTTTGTTTATTGTGATAAATGAACTTTAAAATGTATTAATTGTATTTAAAAGGGTATTTTTAGTGTTTAAGCCAAAATTATTTATTGAGCTTGACTGGCCTGGGCTTTGGTGGCTTTTTTTTCTCTCAGCTTCAGTAAAATGTGAGTGTGGTGCTTTGGATGGAACTGATTAATCTTCAGGGGAAAGGAAACTACAGTTTCCAGAATGTACTGCAATACGCTGTGCTCTTGTTTTATTTCTGTGCCTGCTCATGTACATGCTTTTCTCTCTCTGCCAAGGCAAATCCCAGCAGTAATTCCTAGTACACAGTGTAACAAACCCCGATTAGGCTGTGCTGTACCTTGCAGAGGCTGATCTGTGCAACAGCTCCACCCCTCATTCCCCAGCTTCTCTGGGGCTGTTTGCCAGCTGCAGGGAGCTGTGAGGAGTGGAGCCCTGCTGAACACCATAGCAACAAACAGGGCCACAATGAGTGACTACCACAGGGCCAAATGGTCCAAATTACTGGAAAACAAATAGGCACTGCTCATCTTCAAACATTTGCTGATCCTCAAAATGCAAAAGGCATTGCTGCTTTTCAACATGCTCTTCCCTCCTGCCACTCATCAATGCATGTTCTCTTTTCTCCCTCTCCATTAGTTTATTTTTCCTTTGTGCTGAGCACTCTTCCAGACTTTCTCGAGTCCATACTGTGCCTCTCTCATTTCTACAGGGGTAACTACAGAGTATGTGTGGTGTATACATATGTATCTGCACACTTGAGCATCACTCTCCTTCCTATACCACTGAAACTGGGCCAAAGCCAGTGAAAACAGTGTAGTAAAAGCTCCAAGCAGTCAGCAGGTCTCTTTTATCTCTATACGTGCACTAGTCCAAAAATGAAACTTTGCAGTAGGGGAAAAAGGGAAAAGATGGGAAGTTGGCAGAAAAAGGAACAAAGAAAATGTTCCCTAGGAACATATGAAGAGGTTACAGGAGCTGGGTCTGTCTAGCCTGAAGAATAAGGGGGTATTCAACTTCTTGCCTTCAGTACCCAGTGGGACATTATACAGGAAAAGGAGCCAGCCTCTTCTCAGAGGAGCTCAGTGGAAGGACAACAGGCAAGCTGCTGCAAGGGAAACTCTCACTGAATTGCAGCAGGGCCCCAGAGACGCACAGCAGTCTCCAGAGTGTTTGATTTTCTAAACCTGACTGGAAAAGGCTCTGAGCAACCTGACCAAACACCCATCTTGCCCTGCTTTGAGCAGGTGGTTGAACTGAAGACTAGTTAGTTAAGTTACTCCATGTCACTAATCCCCTGCCCAGTCCTCAGTGGGGCAGGCATCACAGAAATGGGAAGTGTCCTGCTGTGCCTTGTGGCTGGTTGGCAAGTGACTCCCTTGAACAAACAGAAGTAGTTCGTGTGTGTAAGATACCAAACTAGAGCAAGATGGACAAAAAAGATGGAAGAAGTCCACCTGAACACCAAAACCTAGCACTTCATCAGGCACTAAGCAAGCACTTCACCAAGCACTAAACAGAGCTATCATACCTCTAAAAATCTATTAAACCATAAGGATTTACTTCAAATACTAAAGTGCAAAGGTATTGAACTGCTGTAGGCAGCAAGGCTCCAATAATTCACTATTGCCTGTCTTTGCCTTCCTGCTCCTTTCCCTTCCAAAACTATCAGAAATAGTAATAATAGTATTAATAATAATAATAGTCTGGATGTTATGCACACTGGGATCAAATCCCTACACAAATGTTGTGTGCAACTTTTCAACTTCACTTTCCTTGGTACTATTCTTTAAAAATTCTATCTGCTTTCTTCTTCCCATGCTGGGGACTTACAGAAGAAATAAGGACATTCCCAAGAGTACCTTTTAAAAACAATTATTAAATAATTATTAAAAAAAAAATCACGATTTGTCTTCTGCATCGTTACGGAATAAGAATTTTTTTACTTTGCTCTATTGCTCCAGTCTCAAAGCCAGTACAGCTGAATTTAAGGAAACAGATTCTCCCTTAAAAATGCAGACCATCATAAAAAGAAGCCAATTATGGATAAAATGAAAAACCTTAAACTAGGAGACAACACAGAATGACAGTAATTTCTCAGTTACCTGCCTTTCACATAAAACACTAATTTTCCTTCCTGTCCTGTGTAAATAGGGTTTTGTCTAGAAGACCTACAAAGGGCAAATGCTTGAACAGAAAGGGCCAAGACCAAGCAATCTACAAAACTCAAAGCTATTCAGCAAACAGAAAACAATCAAAAAAGAAAAATTAAATAATTCTATTTTAACTGAAATCTCGAAACTAGAAATCAAAACATTCTTAGAGACATGATTTTGAATTTTATTATATCGCCCTTTACTCATTGAAAGGACAAAAAAAAGTCAGCTACTTTCTTCTTCCTTGCTTTCTGATTTACCTGTCAGGAAATTGCGTAATCGTCCAAACTGTACTTCATACTGCTGTGGCTCCGCCAGGCAGGGAGCTGCAGACACAACGTTGGCACAACCAGACTCAGATTGGACTGTGAAATAAAAGAAGCCAAAATTACATGAGGATTTAAGGATTTTGACATGTGTGTCTGAAAACAAAGCTTCTCATAAAATCCAAGGTATGCAGCCACTCAGATGACATTTCACCTTTCAAACCATCCAAGTATGACAAAGTCCAAAGCATTTAAACATGGCGTTAACCACCTAGACAGATCATGAATGAGAAAATAAATGGAAAGCCAAAACCCACCCTAAAAATCCCAGCAACTCACCTGCTCCACCCAGAACACATTTTTAAGTTTTCAAATACAACCTTAAATTCACAAGAAATTCAGAGTAACAAGACCCCTTAGAAGTTTTACAACTTTACACTCAGAAAAGATGAGGAAAGCAACATACAACTTTCTCCAAAATATAGTTTCTTTTTCAGTGAGTCCCAACAACCATCATGAACAGGTCTAAAATGACACTCCTTCAGAGTCTCAAACTTCTTGTCCCAGTCATTATAACTTACAACAAATTATAATCATTATCATTTATCAACTCTCACAGAGATGGTGGAGAAAACACCGAATCTCTAAGCAAACACTTAGTATTTTTAACCAAAATGTGCCCTCCCTCCTGAGGATATTAGGTTAAGGGGTAACTGGCAACTGACCACAAACCCAGTTGTTATGCGCTCCTCAGATTGTGTTAAACTGTTTTTCAGAACCAGACTCTGGAAAAAGTGGTTCTGAACTGTTTAGAAAGGGAATTGGCTTCTCCTTCTCTGGCACCAAACCTTTGCTGTTCTGCTAAAAGCCTGGAATCCACAGGGGACTTTGTGCAAGTTTACAGACATGCATCAAGAAACCCCAGGCACATGCAAATACCAGAGATTAGAAACCCAAGTTCTGCTGTTCTAAATAGAGCACAAGAGGGCAAGGAGTTTCACTATTTTCCTTTCTGATTTTTTTTTCGAATCATGACTCTCGACCCCTCCAAACCCCCTATTTTTATTACTTTCACTTCAATTTATTTCCATCTCCCTTGCCCTTGCCACCACTTTCCATCCTCTGCCTTTCTGCTCCTGATTGATTGGGGGGCTTTTTGTTCCAGCATTTGGCTCATGCACAGAGGCACAAGTCTGCCAGCCCTGGAAGTCTATAAACAACATTATCAAATGTTCACACGCTAGAGAGAGATAGGCCAGGCTCCAGCTCATCTCAATGCCTCTAATTAGAAAGAGATCAGCACATGGTACACAGGCAGCCTGTCACTATTCTTCCCACACTCCTCTCTCTCTGGTAAGACACAGGTTCACCTTCCTTCAGCTTATGTAAATACAGAAGGTATGTTTGGCAAGCTGAATTCAGCTTTTGAAACAGAGAGATGGGCTGAGCTCATCATCCTCTCTCAGGGAAAGAAAAAAACCCAAACCACCAAACCAGATTCCAGCACCAATATGATATCATCTCTTAAATCAGTTTAGATATAAACAAATATAACTTGCTGAAAGGCACAGCTACACTGAGCTTTCTACAGCCTGGCTGCTTTGGGAACTCAAAGATGATAACAACTCCAGGCTCATGTACTGGTACTACTCAACAGCTAAAGTAAAAAGCTCTGCTATTTGGATGTAAAATTGAATATAATCAACATTCAGCATGAGAAAATAAACTGCATTATGCACATGCAGTAACTAAAGAATACTTAGTGACAGTTTCCAACGTCACCCATACAACTCTTTGTAAAAGCAAAGAAATACAGAAATATGAGGGCCTGTCTCTTGGGCTATCACAGGATTACATGTAACAGTCAACTCTTCACAGAGATCTGTGGCCTCGTTTCTGCAGGAACGGGAATGGCCTGCCACCTTGCTCATGCTATGCAAGCACAATTCATTGGCCTAGACTTTGAGATACTTTCCCCATGCCACAACTTTCTCTGCATAAGCAACTTAATTGCAAAATTAAGGTGTACCTCAAGCTTCAGAAAGTGGAGTATCATCTTTGTCTACCAGTCCTGAAACAGTCTGACTGGGCAACCATTTTTGCCTATTCTTTCAGTAATGATGCTAGAGGTCATTCCCATCCAGCAAATGGTAAATGAACCCTACATACCAGACAGTTCCAACAAATTCCAATTCTTTGCCTTCCCAAAACTTTAAACCAATGAGACTGGTTTAAAGTTTGATCCTTGCAAAAGGGATCCTTGCAAAAAGGATCAAGAAGTCAACTGATTCCAAAACAAGAATAAAATTTCCTGTACATTTTCCACCTGGTAGAAATAAAACACTAGCTATATCTTTCTCATACATTAATAAACCTACCACAGCTTATTTTCCACCTTCCCCAGTTCATAAGAACATCTGTTGGAAATATCTGCTCCTTCATATCCAATAAGTGCAGCCAGCTATGCAACCTGATAGGAAATTCAAAGGAACTCAATCCTAACTCAGGGATATGGACAGTACCCTCTTGGTCTTGTGTGTTGGCTACCAGCAGAATTGCTTCCAGTTAACAAATGTGGGGCTACTACAAATGTTGTGTAACAGCAACTGATTCCTATTTTAGGTGAGTGTGATGTATAGTTGTACATCATTTCAGTCAGTCACATGTGCTAACACTGCTATGGGCAGTATTAGAGGAACCTGTTCCTTGGTCACTCACTCTGTCCTCAAATACTGTTCTTGTTTTCTAGAGAAATGTAGGATAATCACAAGGAAGCTCTATGCTATATTTTACTACAGATATAATCAGACAGAATCCTAGATAATCTCACTGGGCTCCCTCTCCCACAGAAAAGGTTGGACCAGATCATTTTCCAAGGTCCCCTCCAAGTGTTCCATTCACACAGGCTAGCTAATTTAAAAGTCAAACAAAAACAGCTGAACATAAAAAACACGGTGAGCTTTGCTAAGGAAAAAGCAAGAACATCTTCAGAAAAACACATTTGATCACTTTCCCCAAAATAAAGCACCACAGGCTTTACAACCTGCTCAGTTTTTAGTCAGTTTGCAAAACTAAGATGACTGCAGCAGAAGTATTTTCAGCATCTGCTGTCAGATTAAGCAACAAGCTTGGGTTTGCTTTTCTAACAGTCATTGATGGAACTGCAGCATGCTCACTGACACCTCACTGCAAGCACGTTTCACAAGAGGTAGTAAGCAGCTGAACACATGAGAGCAGCCCATATTCAGTTCCCGTGAAAATCCATGACTAAATTCTCAATCACCATCCACAAAACCTGTGCACTGGCAAGAGGATACAAACAAATATGAAATTTAGTAATAACATTTGGTGAAAGATCAGTAAAAAAGACAAAACCCCAACACACACTCATTCACACTCTTTATTGAAGTATTTTTTTTTTTGCTGCATGAGGCCACGTGCCCATGCAAGGGCTTGTAGTCCAGTTCATCACTACTTCAGACACTTCTGTATCCTCCTCATACGGCTGATATATCACATTCTGAGCATGTTTTGACACTGACCTTTCTACCCACTTCTCAAATAAAATCTCCCACTGAAAAACAATTCAGCGGTTTACTTTGGTTTTATTCTTTCCCCATCCTCCCCAGTACTTTTTCAGGGATTGCAATAAACTTCTGACAGTTAGGCTGAAAAAAGCAAGGAAATGAAAAGAACTAAGATGTTCAGTTGCTTCTAATAATGAAGTATTGTCCAGTTTCCTCCAGGCCATTGAGGGAGTCCTCCTGGACATTCACCTACTGGTCACTCATCTTTGGATGGTTAACTATGGTAAAATACCCTAAAGGTGGAAAATCTGTTCCTGCATCCAGTCTTATCTAGCCACAAACACAGTTATACAGCTACTAATATTTTGTCAAATCAAGTTGTATTACAAGCACTTTCACCACTCACCTTTGTCTGAGATAATGTCATAAACTAAGCAGTTTTACTGACAGAAAAAAAATTCTCCTTGTTTTTTTACCCAAAAGTAAGCCCAGTATTTTCTATTACTGTTACAAGTAAATTTAATCTCAGTAACATCCGCATAGCTTTCACCTTTCCAATACTTCTACAGGCTCAAGCAGCAGCACAGTTTGTTAAAACAAAAATAATAATTACAATGAAAACTGTCACAGACACAATTTGGAAAGCAAGCAGTGTGGCAGGATTCAAAAGTCTTTAAGAAAGAGAAAAAAGTTTATCTCCCTGCATGCCTTGTCTCATCCACTGAAGATTTTGGGCTTTTTCCCCAAATGACAGAGCAGACTTCTCATAACTATAAAGCTGACTATGCCAGAAAAAGATATAGCCTTATCACTTTAATTTCACATGATACAACTCTGCTGGAGTACAAAGGTACAACAGAATTTCCTGCTTCTACTTCCTTTCTCATCTTCTCCCTTTCATTCCAAAGCACCACTACTCACCAGACTTCTTGTTGTTTGGGATAAAATCTATGTATTTTCCACTACCCTCACATGGTATTTCAGCCTGATGTTTCACTGACTATGAATGTCACCTTGTTACACTTCCACCCACATTTTCATTCTTCAAAAGTTTGTAATTCACGCCAACTAAACAGTGAGAAATTTCTTAATTTCAAAAGGAAAAACATCCATATGTGCAGACAAATTCATACAGCTGCCAGCACACACGCTCACAACTCTGCCAAGAAGCAGTCATGGAAAATAGGAAAGGATTACCTGTGAGATTAGCTGCCATCTCTTCAGCAGTCTGACACAGCCTCAGCCCTTGTTTCAGGGGACCTTCCGAGTCCACATACTGACGGCGCTTGAGGTAGCAGGACACTGCCATCTGAATCTGTTCTGTGCGTACGCGTTTCATGACCTCAAAAGAAAAGAGAGAGGTGATGAGACTCTAACAGGGTAAGCTGAGATCAACTTCGACTGTAGCTGCATTAATATTGATAGAAAACAAATATGTCCGTATTTTCGTTGCTGAAGTATGGAACAGAACCTTCAGGGATTTGCCTCTCAGTACTATGGCCAAACTACACGTTTTGTAGACCCGTGAAAGTATTTTGCTGCCTAATTCTACTAACTTCACAGAGGAATCAAAAATAGTTTTGAGGATTCTGGACTAAAACTGCAATGGTGAACTGAAGCATTTTTGTTAAAAACAGCTCATAAAAAGGGAATGCCTCCCCTCCTTGAGTTTTGACAGTAGCAGTTTGAATAATCTTCAGTCATTTTCTGGTTCCTCTGCTTGACCAACCAACAAAAAAAAAAACTACAGAAGATTCACTGGAATCAGAAATTAACATACAAAGACGGAAATTTTGGGAACATAATGCTTCATATAGCAAATCTGTTTGGGGAGTCTAAGAAGCAATAGCTTATTGGCTGAATTTAAAGGTTAGAGCCAGACTTCTAGCACTTCACTCAGACAGGTTCCCCAGGAAAAAAAAAGAGGAAAATTAAAAGCAGAGCCTTCTGTCTTTGTCACCCGCCTTGAGCTATCCAGGCTTCCCTCCTATAAAAGTCTGAAACAAAAAGAACCCTTTGAAGGTTTTTTAATATACATTTAGGAAGCCATCCTCACAAACACCACTTGAAGTACCTCAAAATCAAAATGAGCCCAATGCTACTTTTAGCCCCTGGCTCATACTAAAGGGACCTCAGTAAGATGAATGCAACAGCTCCCTTGCTATTTGGGTACTCACTGACTGCACCAATCCTTCACAATAGCCATTTACACTCAAGTCTAGATAACCTAAAAGGCTTTAAAAAAAGTAGAACTAATCCACAGGGGTTATTTTTTCCTATCAAAACACCAGGTAAAGGCTGCCTGGAGATAGTTCAACACCTTACAGCCCCACTACCAATGACATGAATGTTTCCTGAGTGCTAGTGCTTCCTGGTTTGAGCAGCTAAATCTGATGAAACACAACTTGTCCGAGAGAGACAAGGATGCCCTTCCTCCCTTTGTAAGAACCATTGTTTCTACCAAAAGGACAGCTTTAAAAACATTATTACAAATGAGTTTTTTCTAATACTCATGCACACTTTAGTGCTTATTCCACTTGTTAGAATAATTCTTCCATGAAGTTAGGTGCAAGTGGATGAGGATGCAACGTTTCAGCAATAGTTCATTTTCAACAGATACATGGAATTGTAAACCCACATGTTTAGGTGAAAACCTTAAAATGATTCCCATTTGTTCCCACAGGTTAAGTAACTGTTGAGGGTGGGGAAAGGGCATCAACAGGTGGGAGTTTTCAAAGCATTTCCAGATAGACCCATTAAAATAAAAAGTTTTCAACACCTTTTTTGACTCCAAAAGCAAACTTCCTTTTTATCTTCTCTGCAATTAAAGAAGTTATATCTAAGACTCTGTCTCATGTGTAACACTTCTGCTGCACAAAACTGTAGGAAAGACAGAACTCTTTTCAAGACCACAGAGAAGAGTGGACACAAGGATGGACCAGCAACTTAGCACCCTCCTAAAAAACTCCCTCAACTAAGCTTCACAATGTATTGTTACCATTCTGCATTTCAGCCAGCAGCATGGACTCACGTGCAAGTGATTTGTCCAGGTCCACACCAAGGCATTTAGGCAATAAACCGAGGCATTTATGCAATCTGTTCAGTTTCTTGCTACCCTGTGTACTCCCCGCTGCAGTCACAGTAGGGGATGTTACCAGCAGCATCTCAAGGAGAATTTTTCCCCTACTCCCAAGTGACACAACAGGAACTACCTTAAGGAAATGCGTCTTCCCCAAGAAACACCCATTGGCATCAGACACCCTGTCACCCATACTCTATTGTCAGCTCTTTGCTTCTTCCTTCACTTTACCTTTATACTTCACATTCAGCTTTACATAGAACAATGCCACCAAGGCAGGAAAGCATTCATGAAAAGTGCAAGAGCAAAACTGACACTCCTACAGATATTCTTTATTGAGCCCTTTATCGAAATTGGAGTGAATCATAAAAAAAACATAAGGATGGAAATGCCTTCAGCCTGGTTCAAGCTACACCAATTCACAACAGGTCAATGATGCAGAATTTAAAGGCATAAAAGGACAAGCCTGCCATCTTTAATTTTCAATCAATTTTAAGACTCTAGCTCTCATAACTGAAGATAACCTCCAAAATATGCAACAAACTGAAAGCATATAGAGTTCCCTGTCCATGAAATGCATAAAGCTTGAAACAATTGTTCAGAAGTCCCAGCTGTCTCATTCTCCTTGAACAGCCAAAGAGAATAACAAATACTAATGTCGTTAACTAATTCTACTGATAAGCAAAATACATAAGGAAAGAGAGAGGAAAGATCACATTGTGAGAATGCAGAGCTACAACGCAGCATCTTCTGCAGTGTTCCAAACCGGAGCACTGAATGAAGGTTAAGGTAATTTTTTCTGAGGAACTAAAATCACTGAAAAAAAAAACCAAAAAAAAACCCAACCAGAGCAGAGGCTAATAACACAAAACACATCACAAATTCCTGCTCCCTGGAAAAGCTGGAAATTAGTTGTGAACTAAGCACTGGGCCAAGGAAATTATTTTCCCGCCTATGCTACATTTCAGGTACAGGTTTAGGCAGATTCCATGGCCTTGAAATAATCCCAGTACAGACATACTAAAAAGAGCTTAAAAACTAGCGCTGGAAACACTGATTTTAAAGACTCTGTATTCCTGTCCTGACACTGGCACAGCAGTCTCTTTCTTCCAACAGTCTGAGGAAAGACCTGGAAGCATCAAAGAGCTAAGTTAAAAAACACCCAATCCAATAAAAGCGTAAAACAAAAGCATCTTTAGAATATTCTCTAATAAGAACTTTGTCCCAGGCCTCAGTTATGGAGAGCAAAAAATAATGTTTTATCCTTTATCACCACAGGTGAAACCTGGGACCAACCAACAGTAATAGGACTCAGTTTTTAATTTTGTGACATTCGGATAATCTGAAATTTACAAAGCTTCAGAATAAACGAGATAAGGATAAACTGATATGAAGATAACCATGAACTCAGAGCCAAGGGATGTCACACATGCAGCAGCTGCAATTCACAAAAACAGACAAGTAAACATGACAAGTTGAATTGGAGAGCACGGTGGTAGTGCAAAATAGGAAAATTGGACAGCAGGAACTAAGGAGAAGGCTTTTGCCTGAGCAGTGGCATTCATGTGAAGAGGCAGAGAGGGAACAGCTGTGATTTTAAAAGAGCATGAATCCATTTGCATTTGGACCGAGATCTGGCTCACAATCCAGGAATGACGCTTTGCCAATTCCACATTGTTTCCCCCCGACCCCCCCCGCGGCCCCAAGGTGGTGCCAAGCAGCGCTTCACCGATGTCCCCTGCGGGACACGCTTTCCTCCAGCCCACTTGACACCACCTCGGCTCCAGTTCCGCCACCCGGGGCCCTTCCTGGGCCGAGCGGGGCCGCGGGAGCAGGCACGGCTCGCTTTTGGGCCCTGCCGGGGGACACCGGGGCCGGAGCCCTGAGGGGCGCCACGCCCGCCCTGGGGCTGCTCCGCGGGCCGGAGGGCGCTCGCTGAAGGGACGCCAAAGTTAAAGCCTTCTCCTGTCAATATAAAAAAAAAAAAAAAAAAAAAAAAGAAAAGAAAAAAAAGGAGGAAAAAAAAGAAAAGGGAAGAGAGATGGCGCGATAAGAAGGCGCTCACTAAACCCACGCACTTTCCAAGGGAAAGGAGGATATCCCGGTATCACGAGCAGAGGCCCCCCCGCGACCTCCGCGCTCAGGGCACGCGCCCGGCGCCGTCCGCAGCCGGGGCTGCCCCAGGGCCGCGCCCGTGCCCGAGGTGCCCCCGCCGGCCTCCCCGGAGCCGCCGGTCGGGCCGGGCCGGGCCTGCGGGCCTCCGCCACGAGGCGGCCCGCGGGGACGCCCGGGCCCCGCTCCCGCCGCCGGCCCCGCCCCCCGCGCCCCCCCGCGCGGGCCCCGGGCCGCGGCCCCGGGCCGGTCCCCACTCACTGAGCATCGCAGGCGGCGGCAGGCGGCGGGAGGCAGGCGGGGGCCGGCGCGGCCGGGGAGCGCTGTCACTGCGTCCAGCGGCGCCGGGCGCTGCCGGCGGACGCGCCGCCGCTGCCGCCTCCCCTGCGGGCCGGTGCCGGTGGCGCGGCCGGTGCTGCCCAGGGCCCGGCGAGCGGCGGCGGCGGCCGCTCCATGGCCCGGCTGACACACGCCGGGGCGGGCGGGAGCGGGGCCGGGGCCGCGCAAGCGCCCTCTGGCCGCCAATGGGCGCGGGCTCCCCCCAGCGCGCCGCCTCCCGGGCTCGGCGCTCGGCTGGCGCGGCTTGGCGGGCACTGAGGCCGGCGGGGAGGGCCCGGCCGTACCGGGTGCGGAGAGCGGGCAGTGACTGCCCTGCGAGCGGAGGGGAAGGCGAGTGGGACCGGGGGCTGGCGGGGGAGAGGTGGGCGCTGGGGAGCGGGGCCGTGGGAGGCTGGCGGGCGGAGGGGCGCTTGGGCCCCGCGTGGTGCCACGTGGGTGAGTGGGTGAGTGCCGGGCGCGGGGCCGCTGCCCGTCCGACCGCCCTCTCCTTGCTTGGCCTGTCTTCCAGACGCGTGTCTGTCACCTGGCTGTTCCCCCGTGCCGCCCCCATGGCAGCCATCTACTCCGGGATTTACCTGAAGCTGAAAAGCACCAAGACTGCTTGGGAGGACAAACTCAAACTAGCCCGGTTCGCGTGGGTTTCTCACCAGTGCGTCCTGCCTAATAAGGAGCAAGTGAGTACTTTCTAGTGGTGAATAGCGATGAAAGAAGGAAATACCGATGGCGGACTGCTGCAGTGGATTAATCAGTTCTTGAAATCCAGATCTAGCTTCTAGCTAGCTGATAGCACTGTAAATATAGCGCTGATTTAGGATTGTGATCAGCTCTTGATATCTTTGTCGTTACATGAAATGTTTTTATAACAGCATATTACAGGGAGCTTCAGCACAAAGACCTGCATTCGTGCAGGATGGAAGAAACTTTCTTGTAGAGGAGGTGGTGCCTGTGTTCTGTCTCTCAGAGACAAGAGAAATCATTGTCTTCAGAGCTGTCATTGCCATTACATGATTGCCACAGTGCAGGATGCTCTGAAGTCAGATGCTTTTGGTCATAGTTGAAAACAAGAACTTCAGGATGGGAGGACTGACTGTAGCTATGTGTGTTTTCTCTGGTGCTCAGAACTTGTTCTGCATAAGTAAAGAGCACACAGTGGATTCATGGACTGCTGCTTGGAAGGTGATTTGGTTTTCTCTTCATGGATTCTAGTCTGTCTCCTAAGTCTTTTGTTTTCACCCCATTTCCTGAAGGTCTGTGCAGTGTTTCCCTGGGTTAGGGGTGTCTTGTCCTATTCCTTCAGCCCTGGTAGTGCTTTGGGGTGTGGAGTTTGCACATCTGAGATCTATGTTTTGGGTTCCTGCTATTTCATTTACTTAGAATATTAAACTTAGCCATACACCACAACTTCAGTTTTAAAAGAGTAATTAGTAGATTTCAACCTTTTCCAGTTTGCACCCATCTAAATTCATAGGCCTGAATTTCTAGGTAGTTAGTTTAAACATATGAAGAGAAGGATGTGAGTGGAATAGCAACTGTCAGAAAGTGAAAACCAGCTGATTCTCTGAGCACTGATTTAAATGACTGCATTTGCTAACCAGTATCAACTGCTAGAATTAGAATGTTGTCAGATTAAAGTTGTTCTGCAAGCGCAGGTCCAACATTAGGTATAGAGTATAAGCTCTTAGGAATTGAAACCTTTGGGAACAGACTTCTCTGCTCACTCAGAGGCTATTCTGCTTGGATGTAGCACAGTTCTCAAGGCACAAATGCTGTAACTGTGAAAAGGTACTGCTTTGGTACTGTTTTTGCTTGGGGATTCTTAAAGATTTCTTGTTTTCCCTTCTATTAACAGGTTTTACTCGATTGGGTAAGCCATACATTGGTTGCCAACTACAACAAGAGACTTAAACTGGAGGATGAATTTGTTGAAAAACTCTGGGCATATCTTGACAATATTATCCATAGTAAAAGACTGCAGGATCTCTTAAGGAGTGGGAAGACAGTTGGTCTCAATTTTTCAGTTGCACAGGTAACTATAACTGTGGATATCTGGTAAAATTCTGGATTCAATATGTATCTTTTACATATTACTTTTACAGTACTTGACTCTTCCTCAGAGTGTCAGAAATTTGTTGCATGAAATATGTATTAATCTGATCGTTTGCAGGACCTATGCTGAAAGTTTCTCTATTTCTGTCCTGCAATACAGTTTGTATTTTGTGCAGCACTGAGGCTAAAAATGGCAGAATTAGTGAGTGGGTGCAAAGGCAGTGAAAATGACTGGGTAAATGACCCTTTTGATTTTGGTCAGATTGAAGGGAAGCAAGAAAAGATTGTCTTTACATGTAGAAATTGAACTATGAAATATGGAGAATTGGTTGGGTGAAATCTGCTTCAGAGATACTACACAGAAAGTGTACCAAACTTAAACGTGGTGTGGGTCTGAAAACCTGTCTGGATGAAGATTAGGTCAGAGGTACAGGACAGGGTGGTGGAGGGTCGAGTGGGAAGAATTTAAGGGTCTGTTTTAGTCCAACAGTGTTCCAGCTGAGGAGATGAACCATCTACAATAAGGTGTAAGGAGACAGATGTGAGGTTTTTAACAAAATAGAGGCAGATTTTTAAATTGTTACTGAATTTGTTTGCAGTCATTATCTGAAGGTGAGAAAAGGGAGCATGTGAAAAGTGGATTGAAGGAGAAAACATCAGGAAAATACATATAAAGTTTAAGAAAAGGAAAAGAAACACAACATTATTTCTCTGCAAGTGTGTATCCCTCAAAAAGAAAAGAGAGTAGTCTTTCACATCCAGATATCAGGACCAGAAGCTGTCTCCTTTTCAAATATAAAGATGATATTTAGTCATGGACATTCTTACTAAATAAGCTCCCTCTATCAGAGCAGGGATGTGTATTGTGTGTGGGTTTTTTGTTGTTGGGAGCGTAATTTTGGGGACTATTGGACTAGGGAAGAAATTTACCCGTACTCCATTTCTGCAGGATGAACTATTAGTACCAAATATGGATAGTCTTATGCTGTTGCCAGTAGCCTGCATGAGGACTTCCTTACTCATCTGTTGCTGCAAACAGGTGCAAAGACAGTGCAGCTTTTAGTTTGAAACCTATGATGTGAGAGGTGCAGCAGCAGCTGTTGGCATGTCCCCCTTGCTTGCAGCCACAGCTCACAGAAGGTGTTGCTGGCTCATTATGATGGGCTTTATCTTTGTATGCTAAATTGACTGGGTTTTGCGTTTCTTTTTTGTTTCTTTTTTCAGGTGATAAACAAAAGGTTATCACAGGCCTGTTCTGAAAAATCACAGCAGAACATTGGCACTGTGCTGAGCTGCTCCAGTGGCATCCTTTCTACTCCTTCACTGTCCATCATTTACACAACAAAGTGTGAGCTTTTGGTTGATCTCCTCAGCCATCTGTCCAAGCTGGCATGTCAGCAGCTAACTTCTGACGATGCTGTGGGCTCCCAGTTGTTCAGTGTCCTCCAGCTTACCTTTGCTCAGTACCTCCTGTTCCAGAGGCAGCACACCAACCCAATGCGTGTGTTTGGGCAAGTGACAAGTCGCTTACTGCAGCCATGTTTGCTCCTGAGGCACTTGCTGACTGTGAGGAGCTGGACACAAGCGGATGATAACCACGTGCGTCAGCACCTGAGCAGAGAAATACAAAGCCAAATAGAAACTTTGCTGCAGGCTGTGTTATTTCAGCCTGAGATTTTCTCATCATACAAAGAAGAGCTGCTGCCAGAACAGCACGAGAAGAAAGGAGCTTTCAAAACTCCTTTGCTACCAGTCAACACAGTGCAGACCAAGCTGGGCAGTGACTTGTGTGAACCTGCCCTCCACGGGGCGGTTGTGGCCAGTTCGGTGTCCCTGCTGTATAAGCTCTTTCTGGACTCGTTCTGCAAGGCAGAAAACCACCTTGTGTGTTTCCACATGCTCAGCAGGCTTTTTGGCTGTCTCAGGCTCTCTGACCTGCAAGAGGAGGGGAGGAGCGATATGCTCTCCCCTGTGGACTGGAGCACGGAGCTGCTTGCTTTGGAGCAGCTCCTGAGCTTGGTGCTCAGCAATGACATCTATAACGTGGCCAGTGACCGCCTCCGGCACCAGGAGGTGCAGTTTGGGTTTTACCGGAAGCTAGCACATATGCTGCTGACACACTCCCAAGCTTCCATCCCTGCCTGGTTCAGGTGTCTCAAACTCTTGATTTCATTAAACCACCTTATAGTAGAGCCAGACCTGGATGACTTGGTGTCATCAGCTTGGATTGATGCCGAGGCCTCTGAGCCACATACAAAGAAGGCGCAGGAGACTCTGATCAACACCATATTCCAGATTTACTCCAAGCTGAGGCAGTTCCCACGGCTCTTTGAAGAGGTGCTGGCAGTCATTTGCCGGCCAGCTGTTGATGAACTGAGGCCGCCCGTCTTCTCTGCTGGCCTGACAGTCAAGCTTCATGAGTGCCTTCTTGACCTGCCACCCAACCAGATTCTGGACATTCTGTGTGTCTTTGTGGAGAGATGCCAGGCCCTTATCATTCCAGCTGTTGAAGGGTCAGTTGACATGGCCTTGAAGCTGATGTCAGTGTGCTCAGTGCTGCATGCTTTTCTGTTCAACATGAGGAGCCTAGATGATGTCACTCCTTCCCCTCTGGTGCTTCGCACTCAGCGTTTGATGGCAAACATACAAAAGGGAATAACTCAGCCACTGATGGAGCTGCTGTGTGCTCCTAGGAGAGAGGAAGGAGAGTCAGAGCTTTGGCTAAGAAAGGCCAGTGATGCTGCTCTCCTCCTTGTTTACACTTGGGTTGAGGTAGACACTCTGTTTGGTATTAGCTGCAGTAAATATGTGTCTCCAACAGCTGAAATTGCTGTTACTGAACCTGCTGCGAGGCACTGCAGCATTCCAGCTTTTCTGCCTGGTGTGAAGGAGCAGTGTTGGAGGACAGTTACGGAACTCGCAAGTAGTTTTGCCTCCATTAGTAAATACTGCTTAGAACTGCTCTCACTTCAGAAAATGAAGATGATGTTAATGCAGACTGAAGCTGACCTGCAGGCCTTGCAGCATGCTGCAGCTTTCATCCTGGAGTCTGGAAGATCCACTGTGAGCAGGGGAGAATCTGAACCGTGGGATGGAGATATCAGCGCGATAACTGAACTTAGCTACCCCACAGCACACTGGCACCTCATCATGTCCAACTTGACCATCCTGTTGCCGTATGTTTCCTTAAAAGATGTAGAGTACATTGCAAATGTGCTTCTAGACACGTTGATGTTGGCCAAAGCTCAGGAAGCTGCCACGGACCAGGAGCCTTCCATCAGCATTGGAAAGATATCACTTGGTTTCATCCGCAGCTCTCTTCTACCAGAAATGAAGGTCCTGCACTGTGCTTTTCTGACCCATCTTATTCACCAGTTTGCTATGGTGCTGCCCAGGGATTCAGTAGATCTGCCACTTCAGCAGCTGTCTGTGACTAATATTCCTTGGCATGAAGAAATTCTGGCTCCTTGCAAAACTGTTGACCCATTGGAAGTACCATCAGAAAAACTGAAGAATGAGCTGAGCTTGTCTTGGAAAACACTGGAGAAAGTTGCCCAATGTATAGTATTGGTAGCAAAAAACGGCTGCCCTGTCATCCTGAAAGAACGTCAGCTACAAAGATACCTGGATTTGCTAGAAATCGTTTCTCTCCTGAAATTAGACAGTTTTCTTCCCTCTGACTGTACTCGGTGTTTTCTGGTGCTGCTGTCCCTGCTAGTTAATACCAGGGCTAGTGTCTCTTGCAGCAAGTTGTTATTGCTGAAGGTTTTAAGTACTTGCTTCCACCTCCTGAGGTGCCTGCAAGCTGGCAGGAATGCCAACTCTGTTTTTAAGGTGTTACATGCCAGCGATGTTCTTGAGGCTATCGTGACCTCCCAGCTTACAGCCAGCAAATTCTTCACTGATGTCTTGACTGTTCCGCTTTGGGCACAGTATGTCCAGGAAGTCCAAGGGTTTTTGGAAAACTTTCTTCAGATGATTATTGAAAGAAGACAAAGTGTGAAGCTCAACTTGGAAAAGTTCATGTCTTTCCTGGTGAGCTGCAGGCCAGACACCGGTGCAGCCAAAAGCAAAGGCTGGAAAAACTGGAATCCCGCAGCCAAGCAGTTACTGCTCACAGCATTCACCACACTCTGTCATGTTGTCACACTGCACCTCCAGCAGCTGCCAGAAAAGAAGCTGCATTCTGCGGATGTGCTGTCTGCTCTGCTGGAACCAGTAGTTCTGCAGATGGTCAGAATGGTTGAACACGATCTTCGGAGTAACACCCCAAACCAGATTTTGCCTGTAGTGTTCATACCATCTGTCACTACTCTCCTCAAAGCAGATCTGAGCCATCCTGTCAAGAAGGACTGGCAGAAGGAGCCCAGTGGGTTTTTGGAGCGGCCCCGTATTAAACTGTACCAGAGTTTTACTCTCAGATACTGAAAGAGCTGCCCTGTGCAGGGAGTAATCTGCAGTTCCTTCAGCCTGCCTTGCAGTTCCTGACCGTCTTCTGCTCCGTGCCAGAGCTGTATCCTGAAAAAGAAACAGCAGTCATGGTTGTTTTTGCTATAAAAAAGCTTCTCTCTGGTATGAAAACTCTTTCTCCACCTCCTTTGCTAATTTTGTGAATTAAAAGCCGTTTAGCAAAGCATATAGCTTCTTTAAAAGTCTATATCTGTTTACTTCTGTTAAAACAGCAGGCTATCCTTGTTTAAATGCATAACAGGAAAATTTTCAAGGAGGCAATATTGTGGTACCTGGACCACAGCCACCTTCTAGTTTGGTAGTGATCTTCTGATGGATGTTAACATCTTACTAAAGTTGAAGTCCTGTGTTACTCATCCCTGGTAGAAAATTTTGAAAGTAACTGGAATATGGTAATACTTCTGGAGGCAGGGCTGAAGTGCAGTGTCCTGCTCATGTAATTGCTATAGTAGGCACCACTGAAGCAGCTGATCTGCACCAGGTCAGATCTTACAGTAAAATATTCATCTGCTTTTATATCTGGTAGGTGAGTTTATAGAACAGTGGAAGTTAGCCAACTGTTAAGGATGCTGAACACCATGTGGTAATTGTAAAAAATTCTGTGGGATAGTGGCAGGGTGGTTTCTTTATCCTCATCAAATAAAGAGCCAGGGCTGGAGGTTACATGAAAAACCTCTGCTGGCAGCTGTGGGACCTAATGGCTCCTTTATATTGTCTCATTTAGAAGGAGAGACAAACATAGAGCAGGCATAACTGTTCTCTTCGACTTCTTCAAACTGTTGGAATTTGTCAGACTCACTACTGGCATGCTCTGGTGCAGTGGTCTCCAAACATTTTTGATTGCACGCACCTATCATTAAAAAAACTAAGAAATTGAACACACAGCCTGAATATAATTATAAATTACACACGTGCTACTCCACTACCTACGTTACAAAGCACACATACAGAAAAAATATTTAAAAAGCATGAGACAAGGATGCAATAAACACTATTTTAAATACCTTTTTATATTCATTAAAGATATTTTACTTATAATTCCCACACCCCAGTGAATTGTCTTGTGCACACCCTGAGGTGTGTACACCCTGCTTTGGGGACTACTGTTCAAGTGAACTACAGTTGTGATCTCAGTGTTTGCATTGCCATTAGGTAGTCATAACAAAAGCTTTGTGCTTTTGATTTGTGGTGGATCTCTGGCCACCATTTGTAGAAAAGACCTGTGACTTGTTTAGCCTGCTTCCTTGGCTTGTGCAGCTGCTTTGGTGTAGTCTTTCTGCATTACTGAAGACTTTTTATTGGTGTGATGACTGCTCTGTGAACCTGAGAGTAGGATATACTTGAGATCGTCAAGTCATTGCACTAGTGGGGAGAAAGGTAAAGAGAAAGTATCAAGCCCTCTGTGTATTTGAGTGTTAAAAAGGTACTCCCTAGAGCTGTTTTATTTTCAGTTTGCCCTGTTCTTACCTGTGGAAATCCTTATCTTGGGAATTGATTGCTGTTGTATCTTGAATATGCAGGTCCTGCAATTACAACCCAGGTGATCCAGAGTATGGAGATGGAGCTGACAGAGGTGCTTGTCCATGTGCTGGGAAACTGCTCTGCTGAGAGTTTTATGCCATAATGAGGCTGGTGCTGCAGGGACTGGAAGTGAGGAATGTTTGGCAGCAGAAGGCTAAAGTAAGCCATGAGCTTAATGTATTGTCAACCTCCTTCTGCAGTCTGCTGTGTCTTGAAAAAAGGTCGTTAGCTGAATGACATTCGTTAAATATTTTTTTCTTCTTCCTGCTTTATGTTCAGTGATCAGGTGAAATTAATTTATGTGGATAAGGGCTTGGTGACTGTGCTATGTTCTATATATAAATTGAGAGATGGAAAGATTGTGGAAACCTGCTCAAAAAACTTTCTATCCAGCTTAAGGACTCAGCAGTCTCGATTCCATGTATTGTCAACAGAAATCACACAGCTGTGGTGTTACAGGCCATGCTGAAAGCTCTTTCCTGCTTGCTGCTCAGAGCTCTTGTACAGCAGATATGAGCAGTCAGTGTTTGCCTGTGGCTCTTTTTTACAAGGTTAAAGGCACTTTTAGAAGTGCTAGCGTTTTTAGGTAAAACCAAAACTGCACCTATGCTTTTGGTACGTGTTGCTCTAAAGACTGCTCAGCAATAACCAGATGGCACTCTGGATCTTTTTAAATTCTGTGCCCTTCTTCAGAGCAGCTTCAGCATCAGTGGTAATGTATGGAACACTTTTGGCCCAAAAAAGCCAGCTGTGTGCTCCATGGCCCAGTGACTTGAGAATGACGCTTGGTTGAAGTTCGTGGGGTTATCCTGCCCTGTCTAATTTGTCAGAAAGAGACGTGGGCGTGCTGCATCAATTCTTGGTGCATCTTTTTGAAAGTGGATCTGGAATTCCTGAACTTCACAGATAATTCCTGCCACCTGAATGTAGCTTGCAATATACTTCTTTTATCAGTCTGTATAAACACTAGGAAGTTAAAAAAACCCTGCTGCCAAAAGCAGCATTCTTAATTTATAATGTACTGGTATCCTTGTATTGCCTCTGTTTCCCTCTGTTATCTAGTGGCAGCTGTATGAGAAGGCTTTCCTTTCTTAAAAGTCATGTAAGCCTTTTGGTACAGTAAGTTGATTGTGAAACAGATGTGGTGTAAAGTACATTTGGGTCAGTGCTGCTCAGTGCATTGAATTCTGTTGAGCTGCTGCTTACTTCACAATTTCCAGAGAGGTATTGGTGGGAGGCCTTTCATGTGTCAGGGCTCTGGTAATGCTCAAAAGTGCCACTGGCCTTGAAAGAGCTCTTCTGTACTTGAAAGGAGCCAGTGTGCCTTGTACCCCTGACTGATGATCTGTCTGCTTTCTGCAGGAAGTATTGTCAGCTGTTACGTTAACCAAATTATTGCTCAGCTGCCCATTAAGTGGAGACAAAGAGAAAGCTTTCTGGTTTGCCAGCCCACAGATAGTCACAGCTTTAGCTGTAAGTATCTCTTTATTTGTAACTTCATCACCTACCCCTCCTATCTGTTAGAGTCTCTAGTGCTTACATCTAATGCACACAGAGGCACACAGGAACAAAAACTAAACAAATCCATGCCAGATTCATCTGAACGTTTTTGTCTAGACCCTTTTTCTTCCTCAAGTAAATCTCCTCCTGTGAGTGCAATGTGCAGGTCATCCAATGCACAGTAATTTTATGGAACTACACCATGTAATACAGAGCTTGGGAGAAACTTATTAGACTGCAGAGTTGAGAGGCTGTCTCTTGTCCTTCCTCCTGTCCAAAGGAAAAGATAACAGTCAGCCATGTGTTGCAGCAGAAGCCAACAGCAGCAAAACAAAACAAGTGCTTATAGAGAAAAGTAATTATATAAATTCACTGAATTACAAAAGGGAAGCTTAACTGAAACTAATCAAACACAAGTTTCCTGCCCTTCATTTGTACAGCATATAAACCTAGTGATGTAGGTTTTTCTTCTCTTGGGGTGATATCTCTAGGCAAGAATTTGTCAGAGGTTGGTTCTGCAATGCCTGGGAATCATAAGCTTGCAGTTTCTGCCCTTTTTGATAGGTCTGCATGCATGTAAAGGAGTGAACTGCATCATTAGATTTGTGTGAAGAGGTGCAAAGGGGTGCTGGTTTTCAGGGGGCTGGGGAATAGTTGCCATTCCAGGTATGCTCACAGCAGTGTTTGTTTGAAATGCATCATATTCATCCTCACACAGGGCACAATTGCATGAAAATGGCTCAGCTGTAGGAGTCTCCCTGCCAGTCCAGCTAGCACAGGTCTAGTTCCATTGGCTCCAGTCAGAGCATCAGGGTTCTCTGGTGTTCCAGCACTAATGATAAGTGCCTAATGCATGTCTCATTGTCTGTTTCCTGTCTTGTAGCTGCAAACCAAAGAGGCCTGTCAGGACCAGTCACTGATTTCCATCATAGTTATACCTATTCTAGAGACTGTAGCAGCTCTGCTAAGGCAGGGAGAAAGGGTTCTTGTGAATCCACATCACGTTTCACTGGCATTCAGCATTCTTCTAACAGTCCCTCTGGATCATCTGAAGACAGAAGACTATCGTGGTGTCTTCATGGGGGTCCATGAAGTGCTCTTCTCTATTGTGCAGTGTCACCCAAAGGTATATCTTTGAGGGGGTGGGAAAAGGGGAAAAAGTTTGAAAGAGCAAACATATTAGTGATAGAATTTCTTTAAATGTGGTTTTGAAATATTTTGTTTTGATAGTATGGAAGTGCATTGTACTGCTTGTCATTTAAAAGGCTGGGAATCTCAAAATGACATAATTTCAGTTGCTCTCCTGCTTTGCTTGTGCCTGCATTGTTCTTTGGCAGTGGATTGCTTAGGAACATCTGATGCTAGATTGGGAAAAAATGTTTCCTTTTCTATGATTCTAGAAGCACAAATGGCTCAGGTTGCAGAATGAAAATATAATTTCAACCCTCTCCACTCCCTCTACTATGTAATCTCAGATGTTTTTATTTCATGTGTTTTTCAGGTGCTGTTGAAAGCAGCACCATCTTTCCTGAGCAGTTTCCATCGACTGGTTGTTTCTGTCATGCATGAAGGTCGTCAGAAAGGAGACAGAGGTACCAAATCTTTTCCACCTTTGCATTATATATATACTCTAGAAGAGGAGATGCTGAACAGGACAAGCTCCTCAAAACCTAGCTGTGGCATTGAAACTGTCAACCCTGTCTGTCCTTTATGATAAATTGGGGATGAGCTTTATGGTATTGTGGTCTTAGGAAGATAACTGGGGCTCCTGGGGAGCTGCATGCAGACAGCATTGCTTTTGGTGAATAAGTTATTCTTCACTGACTGGCTGGCAAGTAGACAGGAAGCAGTAAGGCTTGCTGTGCCAAATTTCTGCTCTTCCTATCAACCCCTGTGTGTGCAAGCATCGTGGCTGTGAGCTCCAGTGATTCATGCTAATATGTGTGAGTTATAATCCCAAATGGATGCTAATAAATGGAATTTACTGAGTTTGGAACTGTGTTTTCTACAGAGCTGACTTGTCACCATTCTGTGCTAAGTATAAGAACTCTCTATGTGTCTGAAGCATCAATTGGGATTAGATGATATACTTGTATGGTCAAGGATTTGGAATAAGTGTAATTAAATACCCTAAAAGGAAGGGGAAGAAACAGACTTCTTACTGGAAGCCATTAAAGAATTTACATTGTCAAAGCAGACAAATCAGAGATGTCCACAATGATTAAGATGGTCAGGACACAAATACCCTGTCCTTAATAGTGGAGAGTTTTGAGACAAGTTGACTTATTGGCCTGAAACTGATTGTATCCCAGCTTTCTGCTGATGGCCTACAGCCTGTGCCATGTTCAGATTTATCTCAGCTGGTATGTTGCCCACAGCTGTGGGCAAATGTGGGTGTATGTATTTGTTGTAGAGAATATATTAGCTGAGGCTCAACAATAGAGGAAAAGGAATGTTAAACTGGTGCCAGATCTGGAGATTTTTCTTGCTTCTGTGACTTGTTTAAAGCAATTGTCACAGGAAGCTTACAGGTACATGGCATCCTCAAGCTGAAAATGATGCTGTTTGTCTTTGCAGGATTGTTCTGTTTTTGTAACAGATAACATGAAAGTAATTTCTGGATTTCCCTTCTCCCTTGTTTGTACTAGCTCTCTGCATTCTCTGCCTACTGGGTTAATTCTTAGCTGATCTCCCCAGTCTCACTTTAGATATTTCCAGTAGTGTAGCTTTTGCTGCTATATTCCACATAATAGATCTCATCAGAAAGCTTTGTTACTATGCTGTTTCTAAGAAATGTCTTCTGATTTTCTCTAGGTAGGGAATACAATTTTCTTGTCTCCTTGTTCTCTCCTCCACATTGCTAGTTGGGACTGAATTGTGGAAGGGACCATAACTGCCGTTCTGAGCACTTCAACATCTATAACAAGTAATTTTTGTCTTGCAGTGCACATGAAATTGGAATCAGTGTGCTCTTACAAAATAGCCATTCTAAGAGATGTATTTTGTGTGTTCTGGGATGCCTGTAGCTGTGGCTTGACAAGAAAAGATGATAAAACAGGCAAACTGTCCTTGGCCTCATATAGTTCAAGGATCATGGAAGACCGAGTGATTCTTTGGGGTTTTTTTTCCTAATGTTTTTAAGCCTCAAATCCCAGGCTGCATCTCACTTTCTGTTTTAGGCAACACGGATGAGTTTGAAATGATACTGAAATGTGCACATTTGGTGGAACGGATGTATACTCATATTGCTGCAGAAATGGAGGACTTCACTATGTTTTCTGCTTTCATGGTGGCTCAGTATGTGTCTGAGTTGCAGAAGGTATGTTCTCATCCATCTTGAAAGTGATATAGTATTGTGCTAGCTTTGGAGTTTCTGTTCCAAAGGCAGCTCTGTTAAATTTTGTACCATGTATGAAGGTAGAGAAGCTGTTATGCCTCATGGAGATGCAGGTTTGATCCAGGCTGTTATATAATGCAAGAGCTCCTGAGAATCTTTCTTGCCAAACTCCTGGAAAATTTTCTAAAGGGCTGTGGGTTTTTTCTTTTCAGGTAAAACAACACAGTGCCCAGGTACAAAGCTGCTTTGCTTTAGTGCCATGTTGGTTGTTACTTTTTTTCTTGGAATCATAGAATGGTTTGGGTTGAAAGGTTGAAAGATAACCTTTAAAAGTCATCTAGTCCAACTCCTCTACAATGAGCAGGGACATCTTGAAATAGATCAGGTTGCTCACAGCTGCATTCAACCTGGCCTTGAATGTTTCCAGGGATGAGATATCCACCACCTCTCTGGGTAAACTGTTCCAGAGTTTTGCCACCATCATTGTTAAAAATGTCTTCCTTATTCATCTGGTAGTTTAGTTTATCTCCCAAATAGTCTTAGTTTTCCAGGACTGATAGCAGTTAAGGCCCCATCCAGAAAAGTAATGGTGGAAGATTCTCCTGGAAAATATCTTTTAATATGGTCTAAATGATTAAGTGAACGGAAAAAATGTTACCAAGGCAAGAATTGTTAGCTTTTCAGTAATTCTCCTTCTGTACCAAAGATAACATTCTGATCCTTGCTGAAACTACTTCTGCTCTTATGGATGCCAGAAGCCAGATCAGTGTTTTCCCTCATCCAGAGGTAACTTCAGCTTGTCATTTTCTTCAGCCCAGTAGATTGAGATTTCACCAGGTTTGAGTGCTGCTTGTGGTGCAAGTACCTGCAAACTGATTATTTGTGGTTCTGGCCTGGGCATGGGCTGAAATACAGAAAGGAAATTTAGTCTTTGTTTTTAGGCCCTCTTACAAAAAAAAAAATCCTGACTGGTGCTATGTTTCTGAAGGTTTGTGGTGTAACCAGTGTAACAATCCATGAAGGTTATTACAGAGGTTAAACTTCTCTGCCTTCTCTGTCACCTGTCTTTTTTCTTTTTTCTTTTTTGGGGGTCGGGTGGGGGTGCAAAACAATGGGAGATGTCAGATTTTAGCCATATTATTTAATGTTCCTGGTTAGTTGGTTATTGTTTACAAAGTGAACATAGTAGTTCAACAAAGGGAAAATTGCTGTTAAGACAACTTCTGTTCCCTTTAACCATCTATGGATTCTGTAATCTGGTCATCACTGACTGTAAGTCTGAAAGCCTGACTTGAATTATCAAACGACCTTTTTAAGTTGAAAGGACACTTGTCTCAGTATTAGCAGGCGTACACAGTCTCGTGAGACTTCTAGGAAAGTTTTGTGCAAGATGTTCACTGGGAAATGGAGAGTGATGGATGATAGCTGAAACCACAGATCAGTAATACATGCATGGAACCTTTGGGTGTGGAAGGGGGAATTGGTGTAGTGAGCCACGAGATACTGTGGCAAAGGAGTGTTTTCTGTCTGACAGAATAGATAGATCACAAGTAGGTGGTGATTTATTTGCTCATTAGACTGCTGAGAATTGATGGATATCAGAGGAAAGGGGGGCCTCAGATGCCTGTCTTAAATGGGGCATGTATACATCTTTCATGTTGCTCTGCAGAGGGAGAGAAAAACTCTTTTAACCATTCATCTCTTCTGAGTCAGGATCAGTGGCTTTGTCCCTGGGATATGAAGACCCTGAGGGTCCATCAAGGATAACTGAGAAAAAAACATGTTATATTTAAGTCTCTACATAGGCATCTGCACACTTACTGGAACCCTTTTAAGGGTCTGCAAACTAGAACTGATGAAAGCTACTGGCCTAAGCAGTCACTTACCCCTAAAGTGGTTGTGTAACAGCTCCCTCAGTGCTTCCTCTTTATACCACAAATTATTTTGTATTAATCTAGAAAGGTTCCTTACTGGAGTAGGTGGCATCTCTTTCATACTGTTGACAGTGCTTTCTGCTTGTTGCCTATGAGCTGTTGCTTAATTCAGCAATGGTGAAATACCTCTTCACACATTTAATGTCTCACATCAAGAGCTCTATAATGCTTGACAAATTGGTTGTGCTAACTGTATAGACCATAAACCACTTACAAGTATAATTAACTGCCAGTCAGTAGTGGCAGCTGTTTAAATCTTTGGTTCTGCTTCCTATGGTGTTACTGGTGTTCATAGGAAACTGCAGAGCAAGAATGGCCCAAATAAGGCATGGATCCAGATGAATTTGTGATGTGAGGGATGCAGTTCCATTAACTGCAGCTCTGAGATAGCTGCTTATCCCAAGTGGGTCATCTGGTCCATATTGTCAATAGCTGTGGGTTTTCCTGTCCTTGTCCTCTGCAGTCATTTCTCTGCCCTAGGAAGGGGAACCCAGCCCAGTGCATTCACTGGGAGCTGTGATGCTCAGCTGTTCTCCAACTGTATTGCACAGTGTAGGGAGAAATGACATCTGTTATAAACAAACCAACTGGTCAACTGACAGAGAAGGGGAAAATTACAGCTCTTGGACATGCAAACTCTTCAGGGTCACAGATCTAAAGGAAGTCTTATGTGCCTTAATGCCTGCTATATGTTTTTCCCTGCTATGTTAGTGGGTCTAACAACACACGTTAGCTATTCCACATTTAGGGCAGAAAGACAGAGAGAGCCTGTCACAGTGATGAGGAGTGCACTTCATTAGCAGAAAGTTTATTAGTTGCCTAAGGAAGAAAGAAGCCTGAATTTTAATGACAGCTTTTTATGTAATTTTCATTAGGCCTGGAGTGCAAAAGCTCACATCTGGAGGCATAAAGCTAATTTTGGGATTCAGCAAAGATAAGACATGGTTCTGCAGCAAAAATAACGCCATGATGCCAGAGGCCAGCACTGTCTTGGGCAGTGAAGTATTTAGCAAGTGATTTGTGAGCACAGGACAAATTCCAATTGGCCTGGAGCAGCAGAGGACTCAGAGTCAGCACTGATATTCCTGGTTGTCAGTGGCAGTTCTGCTGGTTGTGCGGTTGAGCAGAGGTAATGTCGGGAGCAGGGTGCTGAGTCCTGAGTCATTTCTTGTATTGCTCCAACTTTCTGCATGATTTCAGGCAAGGTACCTGATTCCTGGTGTTAAAACAGATTAAGGAAATACACATCTCCTGAGATTTTTGAAGGCTTCTTTTATTAAGGCTTGAACATTGAAAAACTCAGAAAAAACTTGTTAGATAAATATGAAATTGTGAAGTGATAACTTAAAATTGTTTGACTACCCAATGTAAATGAGAGAGCAGCCTAAAGGAAGTGCTCATTTGAAACTGACTTAATAGCATACAGCCTGTAGGAGACATACAGAATCTACTGAAATGTGTAATCCAAGGCAAGTATTTTAGGTTTTTTTTTAATTAGAGGTGTTATGCTGAGGAGTGTCCATGTGATTGCAGGATGATTAGCGTCTTTGCCACCACAGCAATGTGTGTAGTACTCCTGTGGATTTTGCTGCAAGGGCTGTGCTTGTTTTGCAAAACATGTTTGCAAAATTCAGGAAAATAGTCAAAATCTTGGATTTTATCTAATGGGCTGTTCCAGATGGTCTGATGCAAAGGATAACGTTGTCAGCATTTAATGTGTACTGACTGTGGAAACGCTGTTTTCTTGCCTTTCTGTCTTCAAGTTTAAGGCAATGTTTTTCTTCTTGTAGGTGACTTTGCACCCAGCTGTGAAGAGACATCTCACAGAAGGAATATATCACATCCTTGACCTTTGCATAGAACGGGACATCAAGTTCTTAAATGCATCGCTCCCAGCAGGCGTGAGGGAGGTCTTTAAGGATCTGTATAATGATTACAACCACTACCACAAAGCAAAAAAGCAGGGGGAGGAAAAGTACACTGCCTGATGAATCCTGCCTGGTGCTGTGTGATCAGTTATGAATTGGTCTTGCAGCACTCAGAAGATGCTGAGTTGCTGTTTGGTTTGGGATGACGAGTAAGATCGAACCTGAGGAGAGTCCTAGACATGGATTGCATTTATCCCTAAACAGCCAGCCCTCATAAAGGGGAAAAAGGGAACTGGGGAGGGAGGATGTGCTGTGCTGTTGGTTCTGGTCCTGCACTGTGCCACAAATGGCAGACCTGCTGTGCCTCTGCTGGCCCCCCAGGTGAACTCTCTGGGAGCCTTGGGGAGCTCACTGCAATTTGGCAGCAGATGTCAGGCTTCAGGCTTTGGCACGTCATGGTGCTTTCCTGTGGAAGCAATAGTCTGGTCTAAAAGCCAGTGAGGGATATTACTCCTGCTTTTGCTTACATGGTAAGCAGAATTAAAGCAGTTAAAGTGCTTATTTTTGTACCCTGTTATTTTACATTTTTTAACTGAAGAAATTTGTCAATGTTACACAGCCGTACAGTAGGTTACTGTGGAAACCTGCAGAAGTAACAGTAAAAAATTTGAAAGATTGTATCTCTTTGCTTGATTGGTTTTGCTGTCCTGTCCAGCCCTGGGCAACCTGGTCTGACCTATTGAATTTCCTTCTCAATTTTATTATCCTCTGATCTCATGATAATCAAAAAGACTGACTACCTGGAGCTCTGGTCGATTTACTGTCATTAAGCAATTACACTTAGTCATCTGAGCTGTGGTCACTCTCAGTGTACAGCTTTAGCTTGTGATAAATGTTAATTACCACTGTCACTATCTGAGACCCTTCTGGGTCTGAGCTGAGCCTTGTTGCTTTGCATTCACTCTAGGTTAAGAGTAAGCCCTCAACTTCTTGCAGCTCAGCTCAGCTTCTGACAGGAGCTTTATCAAGTTTTTTTCAAATAGTTCCCTTTCATTAGCTAAATGATGGAAGGGTTTTTTTTTGAAAATGATACATACTAAAGATCTTAATTTTTATGTAAGTGGTAAAACAGTCTTCACACATACATGTAGGTAGTAGAAAGAACTCAGTACTCTCATATCTGCTTTAATCTATAGATAGGGGTTGGGCAGAGGGAGACTGGCATGTGGCTTACCACTTTCCTGGATCCATCTGCCATAGCAAGGTCCAAAGGATTAAGTTTGTCTGGGGCAAAAGACTTCGTGTGGCTCAGATGAGGGAGGTGAGCAGGGCTTGCTAAACTTCATCCTTTAGACTGGAGATGACCCTCATCTCATCCTGAAGAAGCATCTTGGAGGGCTTTGATACTGTGCAAGTGCTGTTCAGAAGTAGTAGTGCAATGTTATTAACATGTTCTAGTCACAAATGCAAACCAAAGTGCCATATAAGCTGCCATGAAGCATGTTAACTCTATGCAAGCTGGATTCTGTGCACCACTGGGCCACTGCATTTTATTTCATGTGGGCCAGCGATGGGGAGTTAGTTCTGCCCCACCAGGAAGTGGGACAGTGACACAGGTCCCAGAAGGGAAACATGTAGGAGCTGGGGGCATCCAAAGGGGCACCAAAGAGAGGAGGTCTCCAGGGTGGAGACAGTTAATATACTGGGAAACAAAGGAAGGTTTTGAGCACTGGGAGAGGATGTGGAAAGAACAGCAGAAAAAAGAGAGAGCTGGGTTTGGAGCGGGGGAGGAAGGAAGTGAGGGAGGAAGGAAGTGAGGTAGCATCTCTGGCGTGTAAGTGTCAGGGCTCCCCTGATGCAGCCATATGGTGCAAGCCACACACATAGCTCAAAAGCTTCTGAGTGCAGACCACAGCAAATAACGTTAGCCAAAGGGGTAAACTAGTTGAGATCAGTTTTATTTCATTAGTACTAACTTTTAAAATGTTACCAATTTTAACCTCTTGGCTTGGAAATGAAAGTGTGTGGCTGACTTAGATGCACAGGGGTGATGGAATTAACAAACCCCCACTATCAAAAGGGCGCAGTGCTTGAATGAATGAAAATCTGAAATCCTACCACAATTAAACCTTTATTTCAAACACTCCGTGCAACTGCCACTTATCTCACAGCCCCCCCCTCCTTCTCCATGCAAAGCAGTGGGGTTCTGAAGCACAAAGCAGCGTTTCTGTGTAGAAGTGACAAAGGGGTTAAAAGGAAGGCTGTCTTTCACTTGCTAATCCCAGGTCTTTGTCCAAGAACTGCTCCGGATTTTTTTTTTTTTTTAGCTAGAATAAATTAAATCACTGGCAGAGGACCACCTGCTGAGAAAGCAGGCTTTGTACTCCCGAGTGCATTCCCACGTGGGTGCAGTTTTCCTCTGTTGTCACACGATGGGGCCATCCTGCAAGGGTACAAAGCACCCTCTGAAATCAGTTTTGGAGCCCTTCCTCTAGGCTGGGTTAGTTTGTGAGCTCTGGACATCAGGAAGGTAAAGGGTTTAGAAGAAACACCATCTCAGGGGTAAAGGCCAGGAATCACAACTTCTGTTTCCCTGAGCGTTGCTTTGTGCGAGTGGATCTCCAGCCCTTACAGGCTTCTGCAACAGATATTCTTGGCCGATTTCCAATTGTTGGTGCAGCACGTCTCTTCTGAGGGCTTTTCCTGCTGCAGCATGACAGAAATTCCTTCTGTAGGCAGAAATTGGAGGCTGGGATCTCGGGGTCCTGCTGGCTGTGCCATTGGCTCAGCCTGTGATTCTGCGTGCGGTGTTTTTTACTGGTGCATGGGCAGTGCCCAAGTCTGCTGTGCCAAAACTGGCTCAAATAGCAAAAAACAGGAAAGGCAAGAAGAACAGTCAAGACCAACAAAAATCACAGTGGGTTTATTTACCCCTTATTTTTGTATAGCTGCAGTGAAAATCAGCTGATTTTTCTACTTCCCCCCCTGCCCCGGCAGTGGGGCTTAATACTTGATTTTTCCAATTGTGGATAGAAATGTCAAAAAAGATGATGGTTTATGACCATCATTTAGAAATTGTGTTACTTATTCAAAAATTATTCTTCCTGATATCTTTTGGGAAGAGACTGTGTAATGAGTACTTTCCTTTAAGCTTGAAATGAATCAGTAGCTTCCTATTTGTTTACTTGATGCAGTTCTGGAGCTTCTGGTTAACAGAAGACTCCTTCCAAAGCTGCCTTTATGGGTTAAAGCATAATAATATGAATAAAGGAGTACTTGGAGAGATTTCTCTACCACTATTACTGAATCATTAAATGTCTCCAGTGACACAGTATGCCGATGATACTGAAATGAGTGGGGAAGTGAACACTTGGGACAGGAGAGCCAAGCTGCAAGACCTGGATAGGCTGGGAGGCTGGGCTAACAAAAACCCTGTGAAGTTCAACAAAGACAAACATAGGGTCTTGCACCTGGGGAAACATAATCCAAGGGTCCAGCACAGGTTGGGATCTGCCCATGTGGGGAGCAGCTCTGTGGAAAGGGACCTGGGGGTCCCAGTGAACAACCAGCTCAGTATGAGTGAACTCATACTGAAGCCCCTCAGTACAGGCTTCTGAGGCAAAGAAATCCAGTGGAATACTCAATCCCATCAACAAGGACATCACCAGCAGGGAGAAAGAAGTCATTATCCTATGTTATTCAGTGCTACTCAGGCCACACCAGGAATAATGTCATCAGTTTTATTCCCCACTATGCAAAAGAGATGTGGACAGGCTGGAGAAGGTCCAGGGAAGGGCCACAATGATCATCAAAGGACAGCGAAGCTTTCCGTGGGAGGAAAGGCTGAGACAACTGGGTTTGTTTAGCCTTGAGAAAATAAGGTTTAAAGGGAGACCTTATCACTGTGTTCATGTATATAAAGGGTGGCTACAGAGAAGATGAAGACTCTCTTTTTACAAGGAATCACATGGAAAACACGAAGGCTAATGGTAAAACTGGGGGCATTCCAATTGGACACAAGAGGGAAACTTTTCACAGAGAGAACAATTGGCCATTGGAGTAATCTCCCCAGGGAAGTGGTGGATTCCTCAACATAGAACAGTTGGGGTTTTTTTTTTCAGCTAAATGACTGCTTGATTTTTTTTCAATGAGAAGCATGCAAAAGTGCCACTGTAGGCAGTACTGACATTTACTGCTGAATGATGTATTCTGCAAGCAGTCAAAATTTCCAAAAGGGAAGAGGCTCCTGTTATTGTACCTACCCAGTAATATTTATGTCACAGACAAGTGGAAGAGAAACCCGACTTGCTATGGAGCAGTACTGATTTGTATTCATGTACCTTTTTAAAAATATAAAAGTTTGTTTTTTTTTTTTTTAATTGACTTTAGAGTCTGGAAAATTTGTGAAAGAAAGTGTGTCCCTGTGACCTTCTCAGAAGTTTTAGTCTAGCAGAGCCCTCTAGCAAACCCGTTGGCAGTCCTTCAAGAGAATCTGGGAAGAATAAATAAACGCCCTCCAAGTGACTAAGCTATATTGCCATCCCTTTACTTCCAAAGAAGGATACTGACATCTTTGTACCTATTTCTGAAGATGGTAGCAAACAAAAATGACCAAATCAGTTTTGTCTTTTGTAGAAATCTCCTAATGCAAGCATAGAGTGGCAAGAGGTACAGGCCTGGCTTTCAAGTGGTGACTGCTTGGTCCTTTCTAGGTGTAGACTTGTTTGTTTCAGGAGAGCTTCGTTCTGACATGTGCTTCTGAGGCTTCTCTTTTAAGATTGGTGGAGACCAATTTCTGCCCCAAAGCAGTTGTCATTATTTTAATTACATTTTGTGGAAGTTGGATTCAGAATTGCTTCTTGAAAGAAGTTCCACAGATGATCTGCTCTGAATTAGACATCTTGTGGAGGCTGCTGCAGGGCCTGGGCCCTCTTTCCAGCTGGGAAGTCCCTATAATGCCTTTTCAGTTCTTCCCCACAACCAGAGGGCAGGGTGTTGCTGATAGCTGGCAGAGAGGATTTGGAAAGCAAACAAAGAATAAAAGGAGAGGAAGATTAGGAACAGGTCCCCTGTTAATTCATCCGTTCAAGTTTTCTTTTAGGTTCAGGTGTCCCTGCTTTTATTTTTACGGCCTCTGCTTACGGCTTTCACAGAGCTGCTCAGGAATGTGCACAAAGCTGACACATTGCTGTCCTAAAGATGACAACCATGGGCTGCTTCTGCTATAGGAAAGGAGAGAAGAAAAAAGGCAGGAATGGAGGTCTGGGATGCATCCAGTCTATCGTCAAGACTCTGCTGAGATGACTTTATTAATGGTTTAATTTTGGGTAGGAATCAGCAGCTTACAAGACAGAAGTTTCTGGTAGCTGAAAGCAGAGCAGCTTTGAAAACCAGGCTGTTCCTGATTTTCAGTACGTCTTAAACATCCATTGCTTTATTTGGTCTGCTCCAAGCTCCTAGGAACCTTTCTGGGCAATGGGGCACCACGTGTGCAGTAGGGTGAGCTGTGAGCGGGCACTCACTGTCCCAACACACTGCCAGGTGTGAGAGACGGTGGGTGGGAGAAGAAACAACACTGTAGGAAGGAGTGATTGATTTGTGTTTAGTCTTTTATGCCAGTTTTAGAGCAGCATGTGGGAGTTCCCTCCAGTAACCCCAAGGAGGAATATTCTTGGGTTTGGGGTTTGTTAATATCTCAGGAAAAGAAAGGAAGGGTAAAGGATTGTGTTTAAAAAAAAAAAAAATCATGTTGGGCATAAGCAGACAAATCCATAAAAGACAATTTGATCAATACTGCCATCGGTAAATTATGTGGTCTGCACAAACAAAGCCTCAGCTTTATCAGAGAGTGTATTAACTCATGGAGGGAAGGCTGATTTATCACTCTTCATCCAGTAATTGTCAGCCCATGATCCCTTGAAGGGAAAGTAAGCTATCCGTGCTTATCACTTGAGGAGAGACACCAGAACAAACAGATGCTGATTTTAGCCTGGCAAAAAAGCACTGCCACTTGAGCACAGCTGGTCTGCCCAAATGCAAGTGGCTGCTGCATTTTCCTGCTCCTGAGGTTCAGGAATGCAGCTGATTTTGAGCACCCGTGCCTGGGAGTAAAGCTCGGGGCTTTGTGGGGGCTTTGGTCTTCCACCTGCTGCAGGTCACCTGTGTGCTTTGCTTGCTGAGGCCTTTGACATGGGCAGGAGTCTTCCCCATAAGAGATTTCTGAAGTTTGCAGAATTTTTAATGCTCTGTGGATATCTAAAGGAACTGAGATTTTTTTTTTTTTAAACTGCTACAGAGATGAGTGATACAGCATTATTTAGCTGATCCACAGTATCCCCAGTGATGACCAGAAGATATGTTGACTGACTGCATAATTTTTGCCCCTTTTGTCTTCTCACAAGATGTAAGTGAATCTTACTGTTGTTTTAGTGTGCATTTTACTCTCTTTTCTAGGCTTTGCTGAGATTGTTCAGTGTTTTCAGGAGACAGCTATGCAAATGTCAGCTGCTAGTACCTGATTTGTTCAGACTGAAATTTAAAATATGCTTATGAAAGTTTTCATAACCTAAGCCCATAATACTGAGAGCCTAGAATATGTGCCTCCTGGTACCACATGCAAAGGAAGTGTGACTAAGAAACCTGTTATTAGCAGCTTGTATTTTGTTTGTGCAGTGACATCTAAGGGACTTTCTAAGCAACTTATTTTCCCTTGCTGTAAAGGAACATTTCTTACTGCAGCAAGAGGCAAATCTGTTCTTCAGATCTCAGCCTGTGCCGTATTGTCTGGATGAGGAGAAACCTGTGGAGTAGAAATAGTTTTGTTTCTGAGCCATGGAAACTTCAGCAGCTGGAAACCTCCTCTGGCCCACGTGCCCTTTCCCTGCAGTAGTACCACTCCTCTGATCCTGTTTTTGGAGAGGATTATGTAGCTATGTTGTCTTAATGCAGGCAGTATCTGGAAGATGGGCTCACCTCTGCATCCAGGTCCGGGATGTTGAGGAGGAGTTGTGGTACATGCATCTTTTTCACTGCCACACTGTAGCAGTGGTAATGTTTAGAATTAGCTTCTGCCCATGATTCCTAGGGACTTCAGAGGGCAGAAACCTGCCCTTAGAGCTCCCAGCACTTCTCATCTTCAAAGGGTATTATAATCATTAATACGTTAATTAGGCATTCTCCCCTTCCATCCTGCTAACTAGGTTTATTAAGCTGAATGTATTTATCTTTGGGCAGCTTCTACAAGCAATTGAATGAATAATTTTCCTAATAACTTTAGGAGCAAAGACATGAAAAGGAACAGCGATGATGAGAACAGCAGACCAAGGCAAATAAAGCTGTGCTGTGAAAGGAGAGGAACAATTTGATTCTAGGTGTAACTCCACCTGCCTCTGCAATTCCCAGCTGACAGCTGTGCAGGCTTTCTTGTTTCTGTCTTCCCTAACCTACATGGAATTGCACATCTATGTAACATTTATGCTAGCACACACAAGTGCAAAAAAAGAAAAGGAGGTCATGGATGACTGGGATCTGCAGAAAAGGAGAACATGAAAATATCTTGCAATTGCAAGGTGAAGAAAGCCTGTGTGAATGTTTGACTTTTACATATGCTTGTATCTTAGGTGTTTTTATGAGAACTTGTATAGTCCACACTGTAATCTAGTGTTCCACAGTGAGTGAGCTGCAGGGATGGAGGAAGGTCACAAAAGCCTGTCAGGGAGTTTACGGTGTTGAAAACTGTCATCTAAAGCAAATGAAATCCTGTGTTCCTTCTCCATCTTTATCCTTCAAGCATTGTTGCTCGTGCCCTTAAAGCACACACAGCTACACGACGTGTGGTTGCTGTCATACACATGCAGTTTTGCTCATACTCTCACAGTAAATGCTGGTGGAAGGAGGTTAAAGATTTTCTCTGAAAAAGTACATGCTCCTGAAAAAGTTCAGAGACTCGGTGGCTTAGTGGCTGGGATGCTGCACTGTGAATTTAGTGATTTTTTTGTGGTGCTCTGCCATTTGCCAAGTGATTTCACCTCTGTCTTCTTCCTGTCTTGTTTATTTAGATTCACAAGCTTAAGACCAGGAGGGACTACTAGATCATCTTGCCAGACCTCTTGTGTATCACATCACAGTCGATTGAGCTTGATATAGTTACTGCTGTAGTGAACCCAATAACCTGTGGGTGGTTGCAACATATCTTCCATGAAGCCAAATTTTTGACATTAAGCTCTTCAGGGCAGGAGTTGTGTTCTATCCATGCTTTAATTAGAGATTCTCAGCAGTGCTATTAAACCAGTATCAACACCAAGGGTAATACCAATAATGTTAATTATAATAAAATCTATTAATATTTTATTGGTTAAGTTTGTTAGGTTGATTGTGTTGTTTTGAATTTTCTTTTTAACTGTGAATCCAACCACTATACATGAAGCTTAGCTTTCAGAAAGGAGACTAAGAGGTGGCTTTTCAATTCTGGTATGCAAATACTTCTGCAGAGCAGCAGACCAGATATTGGAAGGGCTCTTTAATGCAGTGGAGGAGATTGTAAAAAAAACCCCAAACCAGCATAGCCAGGAGCTGCTCTCCAGCAATGCAGGTTGTGAGTAAGTTGACCTCCATACAGCAGTAAGGGAATAAAAATGTTACTACTGATGGCATGCAGGATAAATTCTCTGAGTCACAAATGTGCATTTTAATTAACAAGGGGAATCAGCCCCATTCTTTTGTCTCTTAATTCCCAATTTAGGGGTCAAGTAGTCTGCCTGTACCATTTTGATGGAAAGTGGTTGGCCAAGTGGAGCAAGTTGGGGTTTTTTGTAAGAATTCTTTCAGCTAATGTGGATTTGACACTCCCACAGCTTTGCTCAAACTCTGTCAGACCAGGGAGATGTTTGTCAGCATCCTCTTTTACTGGAAGAGCTAACCTAGTCTGAAATCTTGAAGGAATAAAACCTTGACTTAAAATAGAAGTGTTTGTGACAGGACAGGGTGATGGGAATGGAAGGATCCTTCCTAACCACCTGCCTGGCTGTCAGAGGAGCTCATCTCTTCCCCTTGCTGCCTTTGGCTGTCTAGAATTTGCCATGGACTGCAGGCAGGCTGCGAAGGGACCGGGTGAGATGAACATGTGCACTGAGAAGTGACCGGAGTTTATTTGTTGTGACAGGGATGGTGCCCCCCTCCACCACCGGCAATTGCTTCCTACAGCCCTGGGATGGAGAAGCTTCAGCTGCTTTAACCAAAGCAGTGCAGGGCTGTATCAATCTCTCTGCACCCTGTTGGAGGTTACTTTCCCCATGGCAGCATCAGTGGAACAAAGCTGTGGTCTTGCCTCAGACCCTGCAGCTCCAAGCCCCATCTATTACCCCAAACCCCTGGAGAGGATGGATAAAAATAAAATGCTGAGATGCAGAGAAGCTAACACACTTTTTCTCTCTCTGTGGGACAGTGGGACAGTAGTCTTTGGCACACAGGCAGGACAAACACAGCTGGTGAAACTCAAGGTAGTACCTGAAGGAGATGCAGCTAGGTGAATGACCAACAGGAGTTGCCTCTGAAATCCTGGGGCACTGCTGGCCCTGCAAACTCCAGGTGGAGCTCAGCCCTGTCACACCTCCCACTCTGCCCAGCAGTATGTGTGTGCTGCAGATGGAGGCACTCACAGCACCAGCAGGCAAACTAGCTCTTGGCTGTTCTCCCACAGATGCCAAAGCTCAAAAGTGAAGCTTCAGTCCTGGCCACTAATTGCCTTGGAGATTATGGGGGTGCTGTCTTCCCTTCAGCTCTCATGACCGTGGCACCTCAGGGGCTGCCATCACAAACGCTTGGTTTAAAGCTGGCCAAAGGACAGCCAGATGTACTGCAGTTATTTACACCTTTGGTGGCAAAACAGACATGCCTTGGCTTTAAAGTCTTGTCTTGGACTTCACACAAGAATGGGTTCTCTTTCTTAGAGCAACGTGGGAGTTTTTGTGCAGCAAAAGAGAGATAAGGGAGTGAAACTGGACCAGAGCAAAATACAGTCTATGGTTGCAGGGCTTGTAATGCAGTTTTCCCTCTGTAGCTAGAACTCAGCTTCAAGCCTTGTTCAGTGAATGAGATAAGCCACTAAGGCTTCATTACTTCAAGGTTCAGTGATAACACCCTGGTTGTCTAGGAACCAAACAGCTTGGGAGTCCATCCTTTTGGAACAATTTTAAAAGGAAACATTCACAAGTTCAGATGCAGGTCTGCTTCTGGATTTTGTTTCAAAGCTAGGAGGAAATGTTAAAGTCAAAACCTCCTTGGAAGAAATCACCAGTGCAACTCAGTTCAAAGCAAGGTCTGCCCTGCTGTTTCTATTCATAGTACTTCAAGAATGTGATTATTTTGTTTTTTTCAAAGACAGCTGGGATGGGAATTTCAGCATGGAATGGGAAAGGTTAAGGCCAAAGAGCTAAAACAAAAAAGCCCTGCCGTGGTAGCTCTTTCTTTTGGAACCAATGTAGGCTGCAGGTGAGCAAGGCCACAGAGAGACTAATTTCTTGTAGCTGAGAGATGATAGCTGGAGCAGTGGACTTCCAGGGCTTTGAAGAGCAGCTCTTGAAGACTGTGTGGCATATGTTACAGTATGGCTGGTTGCATTCTCCTTACCTTGGACTCTCACAGGATGTGGCACTTTTCTCTCTCAAGGTGTTTAGCACGTGAGGGGAGCCTTACCCAACTGTGGCTGTGTAAGCTGGGACGTGATGTGTGCTCCTTGTGCTGTCACCTTTATTAAAGGTGACGTCTTCCACTGCTCTCTGACCCAGCAAAGGCTGAGGTGGCTCTGTGCTCTGCTCCTGTGCTGAGCTACGCTCATGAGCCTTCATCTTATCCAGGTGCTAATCTTCAGTCCTGGACAGGGTCATTCCTGTCAGGCAGCTTGTCCTCCTGCCTAAGTGACATGTCCTAGCATCTGCAGTATTTCATCCCTTTGTGCACTTCCTCTGTTTGCACAGTGATTACAGAAATAATTTTTGCCTGCACTACAGCATTCCTTAGGTTCCAGAAATGCGAGCTGTTATTGTGATTGTTAAACAAAAGCCAAGCTGCAGCTCAGTGCTGAGGGTGAAATATTCCCCCAGCCAGATGTGGTAACTATGTCCATAACTCTCAGGCTTCTGAGAGCTTAAATTGGTCTGAGAAATGAATGTGGTGTGTAAGACAACTTGAGGTGAAGCCAGCCTCTATAGCAAACTTCTGAGCAGCTTCACCTGCTCTAAGTGTTTCAAGCTTTCTTTAGCTCTTGTTTTCAATGTGCACCTTCCGAAATGCCATCTCTTTCCCTGATTCTGCTGACAACAGCTTCTGGGGGTCTTCTGCAACAGTGTGAAAATTATAAGCCCCGCCATTTGCCAGTCTGATGATGAGCCATCTGCATTAAGCCATGCTACTGTGTTCATCCTTTAGTTCCTCCTGTCTTGGGTTGGGTATTTTCACAGTTAAGAGTTGATCTGATGTGCTCATCTGCATTTTGTGAGCCAAGGAAAGATTCTCAGCATCTGCAAGAACTCTGCCCTGCCCTTACGGGGAGGGTGGGGAACCCCAACATTTTGTAACCATATGGTTTTGGCTGGTTTCTGGCTTTAATCATTTCCTCTTGGCAGAGGACTATCCAGCTTTCTTTGCTCTCTACCAGGAACTGACTCATGGAAATGGAGTTTTCCCTCGATGCATTGTGAGGGCGAATATCTATGTGTATTTGAAGAAGCTAGCGAGCTAATGTGCAGGTGATGAAGATTTCTAAATGTGGGGAAAACCCCATACCTGGCTATTTTAAATTAAGCTTCTTGTTTTATGCATCAGCCATTTGGAGATTCATCTGTTCTAGAGATTTGTCTCCCTCATTGCCACAAACTGTAAAGCTGGTGACCTGAATGTTGTTGCTTTGCAGAGGTAAGTGATAGCAGGGAGTGGATAGAGTTGATCAGATACCATGGAGATAAGCCTGATATAAAATCCAAACCTTTGTCTTGCTGTCAGCTCTGTGCAGATCTTGTGCCCTCTGTTAGAACGTCATGGCCTTAGGCATCATCATCGTCATCTAGGCTCGAATTTGGGATTTGTGGATCTAAAAGCACAACCTGCTATGAGCTGGAGGCTCAAGCAGGCGAGAGTGCACTGTGACCAAACCTGAGGTAAAGCATGTTTGCATAAGCCACAATGAAAATGACTTAAGCAAATAGAGTTTTATCTGACTTTTGTGCTAGGCTCAGTGTGCGTGCAGCCTGCCGCTGCAGCCTGGCTGATAAGCAGTGTCTTCCTCGGCTGTAGCAACTGATCAAGTGTCTGAGCTGTGAGTGGAGGGCACGCTGTTGTTACAGTGAGACTGAACTGTCTCAGTGGTAATGGACATCCAGTCACAAGGAGACAGAGGCTGCAGCAGGCAGAGGTGCAGAATGTTTGCCAGAAGTCCAGTTGTTTCTAACGGGAATCCAGGCATTTGTG
Organism: Phylloscopus whistleri; assembly: GCA_017589585.1. Lineage (NCBI taxonomy): Eukaryota > Metazoa > Chordata > Aves > Passeriformes > Phylloscopidae > Phylloscopus > Phylloscopus whistleri. Next base: position 1,075,630 of record JADMLD010000177.1, read on the forward strand.
TATCAAGGGGTCTCACAGATGGATGTCTCTGTTACATCAGAAGTGTCTTGGCAGACCAAGACCTTTAAATTACGTGGCATGTCACCTGTTCTATCAAAAGCTGGGAGTTTTTGCATGCTGTTTGTTTTCTGTCACAGGATTAGCCACTCCAAAATCAGGGCTTTCTCAGTATCCTCAGGAAGTTATTTCCTACCTTTAAAGATTATTGTCATGGGAAATTTTGTTTGATCTCAAGCCTGAGTTCATTGGTTCAATTTTATCCTCTTATTTCTGGATAAAAGGAACAATGGCAGGAGAAGTAGTATTTCTTGCATCAAGGTTTGGAGGCATGGTATCACCATTGCCCCCGCTGTGGAGGAGTTGTGGATGGACAGTCTTTGAAGGGGTGATGCCTTTCCCTTACAAGCAGGAAATCTGCTGCCTTTTAGATGTGTCGTTTGTTGACCTCCTGACTGATCTTTGATGTTTTTATTATGACACATCCCAGTGTACCAGATACATGCACAGCTACATCCCTAGAAGATTATCTGTGTGCTGTTGCACGTGAACAGGCTGTGCCCAAGGCTAAATCCCGTATTAGCTGACAAGCAGGTGATGGTGCAGGGAAAAAATGGGGAGTACAGAGGGTGTTTGTTTGGCTCCTAGGGCTGGAGAGATGGTGATCTGTGCTCGAGAACAAAGACAATTTGCATTTAATTTCTCTGGGCTGCAGTGCTGGCAACAATGGTAGATGTTCATGTGTAGCATGAAAGCCCTGCACGGCCAGGCCTGAATGGCAGCCTTTGTTTGGGGCTGGGGCAGCAGGAGCGCTGCAGTCTGGGCTGAAGCTCTGTGTCACAGAGCATGGCCACAGGCGGGAGGTGGGGAGAGAGAGAGAAACTGGATGCTGGGAAAGCCTACCCTGTCTCTCCTCCTGTCCAGGGGAGGTGTCCAGCAGCCTTGGGATGCCCTAAAGAGAAAACAACGCCATCCTCAGTGGCTGCCCCATGGGGCTGAGGTCAGTGCCTGTCCGTGCTGGTGTTCACTTCTGCTCTGCAGTGAGAAGGGGAGGAGAGGTTTGCTACAGCTCCTCCCAGAGAACTATGGCCAGGGGTCATTCAGGAGTAAGCCAGGGCATGCACAAGGTGCATCCTGCTCTTGCAGCTACTTGGGCTCTACTCAAGAGATTGAAGAGTCCTAAATCTAACCTGCCTGGGACATGGTCTCCTCCCTAGATGAAGCCTTCAGAAGGTGGTGAAGGATGGTGTGGGTGGAGACAATGTCAAGTGTGGTGCAGAGACTTGTTCCTCTAGCAGACACCTGAGTTCAGCCAGGTGTTAAGTGGTGGATGCCCCCCAGACTTTGTTAGGACAGGCTTGGCTCTGTTTTAGCAGGCAGGTTAACCTGTCATGCAGCTTGGAAAGCCCCTCCCCAGGGACTCCAGGCAGCCCTGGATTGTGAAAAGCACATCCCCTCAGACTGGTGGCTAGCAGCCACAGAACACTTTGCTGTATCCATCAGCAGTGTTCTCTTCCCCACAGCCCCAGAAATCCTTATTCATTGCAGTAGCTGACTGTCTGATACAAGTACTCAAGTGGTGGGAGTTTGTCTGAGTCCACCACCAGGCAGCAGGTGAGAGTCTTCTGGTTTCTTACAAGGAGTGATTTGAAGTCTACCATTTTCTGCAGTAGGTGGGAGGAAAGTGTGGGACGTAGGATCCTGTTCTCTAGCTCCACGGGGAAATGGTGTTTGGCTTGGGGATTGACCATGCAAAACTCTGACTTAGAAACCTGAGCTTCTCCTGCCTCACCTACCCCATTGTACAGCGCTCACCACGGCAGCTGAGTAAGACATAGTGTTAATTGCTCTGTGTGCTCCTAAGCTTCTTTCCATGGCTTTCAGGAAGCTGATTAAAAGAGTGAAAGTAAAGTGGGGATTAATGGGATCCTGGTGGAGGCTTGGGGGAAAAAAAAAGGAAATTCCTTGGAGGGGAAAAAGAGGGATTTGAACAGCTGACAGCAAGCCTCTGCAAACAAACCGGGAGAGTTAGGCAGCAGATGGACTAACACTCTCTGGGCTTGTGCCAATGCATCAGATTGATTTTAAAGATGAAGCATCCACTGCCTGGGAAAGCAAGCCCTTCGAGTAGGAGCTCTTCCTGGCAGCTGTTCAAACACTAGCTGCTTTACAGTTCGCTTTCGGTGCACCAAGAGGCAGTGAGAAGCACTGGGGACTTGGGATATGAAATATGACCAGTGGGAACTATGGACCAATAAAGAGGTTGTTTTTGTAGGGAGGATTGCATGGAAAATAATGTCCAGTTGCTCAGAAATGCATAGTGTGCAATTAAAGAATCAGGAGAGATCAAAGGGCCATCAAGTCAAACTCTGTTCCTCCCAGCATGGTGAGTGCTAAATCTTTCAAGCAAAGGTGAAGACTTCTCTGGAGTTCGATTCCAGAGGGGAATTATTTTGCTGGGCCTCAGCTGTAGACCTTGCTGTAGATCAGCTTATGTCATGAGGTATGACTGCTGTCCTAACTAGCTGTGTTACTGACATCTCCCTGATGTGTCTGAACTGAACTCACAGGGTGCCTCAGTGATGGGCTTGGATAGGTACAAATGCCTCCTTCTCCCACACCATCCTTTTCCTTCCACAGAAACAATATGAGGCAGAGTGCTTTATTTTTTCCCTTTTGCCTTTTTCTCAAAATTAAATAAAAACCTTCCTGTTTATGAAAAAAACCACTGAATAATAAAACACATGAAGACTCCTAGGTGAAATAAGCATTTTCACAGCAGTCCATTCCATCAGATTATATATTACATATATGTAATATAGCCCAATGGTCCACCTAATTTATGAAGGCTGTTCCATGGTTCTCCCTCTTAATTTCCCATTATATATTATTTGGTTCTCTTTTAAGTCTGCCATACACTGATTCTATGGTATGCATGACAGGGAGACACAGTCTCAGACCCTGTGCTGCTGCCAGCTCCCAAATCTTGAATTGCCCCTTGAACATAAGCTTATACAAAAGTTAATCAGTTTTTAGGCTGATTGTACAACATGTGCAGTTGTGATTAGAGACTATATTTAAGACTTGGCTGCCAAAAAGACTTCAGCAATGACAAGCTTACAAGTATTTCAGCAAAAGGCTGACACAAATGTGGGGTGGGCTGGGAGTGCCACACAATTTATACCCTGCCCTGAGGAAATGCCACCCCCCACCCTGGCACAGCACCTTCCTCCGCCTCTGTTGGTGTTGCAGCAAAGGGTACTTGTGTTTGTCATCCTGCCTCCTCCTCCATCCCAGGGCTTCTGATGCAATAGGACCAGAGTGAGAAAACAAGTACGATGCGGCAGGCCTGGCAAAGCACAGCTGTGGCAAAAGGAAAAAAGTACTCGGGGGCTGGCAATAGGTCTGATATCAGGGATTTCAGGGGCACAGGGAAGGTAAAGAGAGAGCAGCATCAGCTGCTAATTCCCCTTGATGAAGAGTTCCCCGTTCCCCTCACTGTGCTGCGTGTTGCTTGCAGCCGGAGTAATTTGGAGCAAACCAATATCCAGCTGTCGCTCCGAGGTCGGATGGGTTGTGTCTTGATGTGTGCGGTAGCGTGCCTCGACTTTCGAGTAGGGTCTTGCTGAAGCGAGAGAACCTGACCGGAGAGGATTTGCAGTCAGCTTTTCAGCTGTAAGTTCAGACAAACTCATATCTGTTCGCTTGGCTGACAACCCTGAGCCTGGGAGCCGGCGACTTGGCCTTCCACCGCCGGGGTGTTTGTTCAGATGTACTCCACACAAATAGCGTGACAGGGGCTGACAGGCTCTACCAGCTGCTTGGGCGTTTATGGCATTGTGTAAAATAGGCATGGTACTCCCTAGAAAGCCAGCAGGAATTTGGCACAAGCACCACCAGGCTCAGATGAATATCACATAAGCATTCGCTAAATGGGCATGTATCAAGATTTATCCAGTTGAATGGGAGGTTTGAGGATTCCCAAAATAGCATCCCATCAACCAAAGCTCTCTCGGTCTGCTTTGCTACAAGACTATTGATAAATATTAAAATAAAAGTTATTTCCCCCAGAGGAATCTTCTGTTGTAACCTGTCAGTTTTACACCCCTGACTTCAGTGCAGCACCACTGGCATGGAGCTGTGACATTTTGATGGTGAATCTAGTCCTGCATTTGCTTTAGGAAACTAATTGAATGGATTTCTAGAAGTGGAAATGTCATAGTAACTGATGGGAAATGCATCAGGTAAACAGGTAAGAAATGACAGGTTTCATGACTGATAGCCAGGCATGTTAAAGATGTGGGTATTTACTTGGCAGGGATCGTTACTAGAACAAAGCATTTTATGTTTCATGGAAAATAAATGCAAACATAAAATTATTTTGTTTTATTTTCTCCTCTCCCAGTCACTGAGGACACTTGATTTCAAATGCTGCCTTCCTGCTCAGAGAACAGAAATGTTTTCTAGACAGACCCCGAGGCTGGTTAACACCAATGTCAACCCGGAGTCATGCCTCAGCGCGAGTTTCTTTGCATTTACACCAGCGCTGTAGATGAGCTTCTGGCTCACGAAAGCAATCAAAGCTAATCGATGTGGCTAGAATTTGAAATTTCAAATGCTTCTGTAGAATGGTTCATGAGCAATCTACAGGCTAGGAGTTATTTGCAGAAAGTATCCAGCAGTTAATTTCGAATCCCATATACGTTTGAGATGTTCGTAAGCTACTTGCAGACAATTTGCAAACAGAAAAAGAGGATAAAATTCATCAAAATAAATGATCTGCCATGAATTATTCATTTGGTTCCCATCAGTCATGCCAAATCTCTCCCTTGTTGTTAGTCTCTGCAAAGAGATCAGGGATTGAATTTAGTTTGGAGACAGAAGCGTGCGTTCACCTCTAGAGGTGCTTCGGCAGAGCAGACCTGCGGCATGTAGGTGATGAGAATAAGAAAGCTTCTGTGGCACACGACACTCCATTCTGTGGATAAACAGCAGATTTTAGCCAGCAGGGCTGTCAAGCAGGCTGCTTCCACAAGGACTGTTTTTAAACAGGAAACCCCAGCTACCAAAACAAACCCTGAACTTGAAGGGGAGAAGAAAAGAGAGAACTGGGGATGTCTGATGTTAACAGGAAAGATGTGTTTCAGCCCATCCTACCAGCAGGCTGAGGGTAGCTTTGCCTTTTAATTTGAGAGGGAGGAGTGTGGGTGAAGTGAAGTCGGGATCACTGAGAAGCAAAAGCAGGTATCACCTCACCTGAGAATGTTTCAGGCACCAGCGTGGCTTCCTTCCCTGCATGCATAATTGATTTATAGTCACGGGCCCTCTCCCATAACCAGCAGAAAATGGACAGAGGAAACTAAGTGGGAACAAATGTGAAACATCTTGGAGGGAATGGGAAGGCTCCTTGATTAATATAGTGGAAATTATATCCAGATACAGATTTTTTTGGGAAAAAAGGCAGATAATTAAAAGGAAAGGCCTCATTCACTGCTGTTTTGCATGGGTCAACAGCAGAGAAATACAGCTGATACCAACTGCATTTCGATAAATGGCATTGGCATAGCACAAATAAGAGCACTAAGAGTAAATAAGCTGTCTTACATTAAAAAAAAAAAGAGAAAGGTTGAGTTTAATTCAAAAACAATACGTGTAGCAGCATAAGCCCTCAGCACTCAACGGGCCCTCATATGAGGCTCTTATAACCTGGATTTAGTTGCAGCATGGACGTATTATTCCTGTTCTTTCAATAAAGGCATTGGCATGCTGCATGCACAGCAACAAGCCAGACCCAACTCTCCCAAGCCGCAGACCAGTGCCTGAGGTGCTAGGTTACAGCTCTTACTATTCAGAAAATGGAAATAAATAGGGCATAATAGAGTTTAGGGAACAGAAATGTCACGTAGCTGAAAGAGGGCGTCTAGCAGCACAACTGATAAGAACGTCTGTTGAAGCACTCTCTGCACTTTAATTTACATCTTACACTTTGCTGCTAAGCCCTTTCCTTGAGAACCACTTGGCAACATTTAATTTAATAGACAAGTGTACCTGTCATCTTTGGCCTGTTGCTTCTGATGCTGGTGTAGCACAGACAGCTTGCTGGGGGTGAGTGAGAGGGGCTGGTCTCCCAGTCTGGGAGAGCTGGGGCTGCTGGCAGCTGGCTACCTGCCTCCCAGAGCGTGTCTGGCTTTTCATTTCAGTCCTGGTTTGGAGAAGAAGGTCTTGTATGTCTCCAGGAAAGGACGGTAAGGGTCTCAAAGAAAGGTCATGTGGAAGAAACGCTGATTTAATTTTTTAATAATCTTGCCCTCCTTGAAGCAGCTTAGGAACAGGCTCATGCAGTCGGGGAGTTGTACTGAGTTCATTTCCCTTTTATTTTAAGCTTTTACTTCAGTCTATTTGACCTGAAAATTAATCCTAATCTACCACATACAGACTAACATGTTTTATTTTAGAGCGTATTATGTGCACACAGTTTCAAGATCTTAACAATCTCTTGTCACCTGTCTGAGCTAAGGGGAGGGCTCAACAGGGTGCTGGTGAGCTGATGGCACCGGCGTCACGAGAGGGGAGCCAGATCCTGTTTTTATGGGGCTACCTGCCCCTGTCTGTCCTGTCCTGCCACCCCTTTCCAGAAAGGCTCCCTGGCCCCAGAGGCCAGGTACCACTAGGCAGTGGTTTGGCTGAGAAAGCAGCAGCCAGAGAGAGAGAGAGAAGTAAATCCCATTACAGAGTTCATTCAACCAGGGATTCAACAGGAGTCTAAAATGCTCAGTTTTTACGACTGCCAAAAACTGTACAGGAAGGGATAGTTCAAGTCAGCATGGCAGGATGAAAACACGAGCCTGATCCATGTGGGAGTAAACTCATGTCTCTTGCCTGCCCTTGCAGACCTGTGACCTGAGTGGTGCTCCCTGGCCATGGCTGCCTGGACAACGTCCCCAGTGCTGAGATCTGGGCTGTCACATTGCACCCTGTGGCAAAGATGTGGGGGATGCTGAAGACTTGGTGATGCTAAATTGCTTTGCCATTAATGACACAGACTCTGTTGCCTCAGTCACCTCATGTTTCATTTTAAATACATTTGCTTGCAGGCAGCAGTTTTGCAGTCTTACTTACATTGCCATAGAAACAATCTTTCGCATTCCTCTATTTGTTGTGCATTTTTGTTAAAGGCTCTTTCTTCTTTACTTATCCACTCCATCTTTTCATTTGCCAATGCTTTCTTCATTAGGCCCTTCCAACTCCCTCACCTTCTAACTTGCTGTTCTGCAGTTAAGTGTTTTTCTTGGTAAAGATACCCAGCTCACTGCCTCTGCCTCTACAGGTGTCAAAATCCACCGGTGATACAGATAAGGAAAGTGGACTAAGTGTGTCCAAGTGGACCTGTGCCTATGCCCACAGGTGCTGGGATAGAGGAGAGGAGTAAGAAGTGGGAAGAAGTGTGATATTCTGGCATCAGACCAGTTGCCCTTGACAGTAATGAAACCAGTTTAAACTCCTGGGTTGTGACCAGGGAATGAGGCTGCCCATCAGATAAGGGGCTCTGGGACTCCAAGGGTTGTCTCACTTGGTTCATGTACACTGGGAAGGGGCACTGCTAAAACCTCTGTGCTCCATGTAATTATAAGAAGACAAAAATCTTTTTGGGCATGCTGATTAGACAGATTTTTTTTATGAATCACATTCCCTGGTGGATAGCATTTGATTGTTTGCTTCAGAAGAGAAAAGGAAGAAAAAAGGAAAAGGAAGATGTTTAGGGCTTTTCTGATTTCAAAGGGTGACTTTTGCTAACACTCAGATTATACCTTGTTTCTCTCCTCCTCTGCTCTTGTAGGCAGGAAGTATCCAAGATGAAATAAGAACTATTTATGAGAAAAAGGAAAAAAAAAAGCAAATATATTCAGTGACTGATCACAAAAAAACAAATCGTCTTTTTTCCCCTCCATTCCTCATGGGAGGCTGCTCTACTGCTGGCAAAGAGACAGGCAGTGATGCATCCAGATTCACCTTGCAAGTGCTGGGCAGGGCCAAGGACAGAGTGTCATCTCTTTGAGCACAGGGGAGGGCTCTCTGTGCCAGGCTGGACGTTTCTCCTGAGCTGCTGGAAAATCTCCCAGCAGTGAGGCGTGTCACCAGCTGCAGAATTTGCTCTTTTGTCCAGCCTTTGCTGTGACATGTAGTGGGTGAGGGGATGGAGGTAGTTACCTGGGCTTCTGTGTTACCACTGCCTATTTTCCTTTCCTTTTTTTTAGATTTTGTGTTTGAGAGCTTTACATTTACTCTTCAATGATATCCCTTATTTAAATTCCTCTTCCTCAGAGATGCAGCCATTCTGTATGTCCAGGCAATGAAACTGTGACAAGACACTGGAGTATATAGGAAAAGCCCTAAAATCCTGCTTGTCTTGCATGAGAAGATAAACAAAACCCAGAATTTCTTCTCTAAACAGGGCATGAGAACAACTAACAGCTGTAAGAGTGTTTGGTTTTAACAGCAGGAAGACACATGCAGCACAGATTGAGTTCCTTCTTTCCCTGGCCTTAGCAAATCCTTTAGGAGTACCAAATGCAGTGATTATGAGGTGGACAAAAGGGGGAAAGCAGAACAAGATTCAACTGGATTCTTCCCACCCTTCGAAGTGCTCGGGGTGTGCAAAGGGGAACATACTCAGGAAAGCTTTTGATTCTTCCTGGGCTGCTCCTCATTTTTTCCCTTGGAAGCAGCCGTGCACCAAAATCTGTTTATAGTACATAGTTATTAAGATCAAAAGTAGCAGTAATAGCATGTGACAGTCTTCTCTTTTCTGAATCAATTTGTACCATATATGACTCTTAGTTCTGTCAGATGAAGTGAACTGTGACAATGTCTATCCATCCATCAGGACAAATCAAGCTATTCATACATTTACTCTGAGAGCATCTTAGTGCATTTAACATTTTTTCCTGTGGCAGCGTTTCCCAGTTTTGTAATGCCAAATGTGAGAACTGTGGGGTCACCAAGTCCTTCAAAATTAGTAAGAACTACATTGGCCATGTTGATGTCACCTAATCACTTGTGTTTCCTGTACGTGTTCTCCTTCCAATACTGTTTTCTTCTTCACTTTCTTTTTTTTTCCTCTTTATTTCATATACAGGGAATTTCTTTCCTCATGTCATGTATCTTGCACAAACTCACAGCTGACCCATAAAGATGCTCCAAGTGCTATTAGCTAATGGCAGCTATTAGTGCTGCTGGCTTACTGGTGTGGAAAAGCCAGGGCTTTCAGAATAGAAATGCACACTTTTTCAGTCTGGTGATGTTGCAGTGCAAGTTCATTATTAGAATTGGGTTGTAGTAGTGGGAAACTACTTAAAAGTGAGGCCCCAGAAGTTGTGCTGAAACAGGTATTGGTGCTAGGGCAGAACACCTTTGCCCTGCCAGGGCGAGCAGGACCAACCATGGGCTGCTGTGTCCAGTGTACTCCCAGCAGAACTTGTAATCTGTAAAGATATGTCCAAAGGCAAAACTAAATTTCTCCCAAAGGTAAAAGTTTCTCTCTTTTATAACTCCATTTGAAGTAGCAGTTGCCCTAATCTGACTTCCAGGTGACTCTTTGTGTATGAACATAATTTTTCTGCAAAGGAAGCTCATGGTCTTTATTCCATCAGCCTGAATTCATAAGACTCTTCAGAACCTCAGCTGCAGCTATTGATACTTTTAATTTCTGAAGTTATTTTTCTCCCTTATCCTCTCCAGAGACTTAATTAGACAAGAAGAAGTTATATGAAGGATCAATAACTGACTTGCAGCAAGTGATGCTTCCACGTGGTAGCACGGTGGTGATCTGTGCTTCCTGATACTCAGACCATTAGGGGAGCACCCTGACCCACTCTGACTCCATTTCCATTTGCACTGGGCTCTTCCACAGCATGCTGTCTTGTCAATAGGTTTATCAATGTGGTGAACTACTAACTCCTCCTGCTTTAGGCATCCCTCCCTATAATGAGCACAGACACACCCTGTAAGATGACCGCTGTTGCTGTAGGAGAGAGCATCTCCACGCTGACCCAAAAAATGCTAAGGGCTGTCTGTACAGAGCAGCCAAACAGGCTTGGCTGGACAGAACAGAGCACAATAAATCCCTTCAATGAGATCCCAAGTGGTAGGTGTCATGTTGCTGTTCAAGTCTTTTGACAAAGTTTTGTTTTCACACCACTTTGACTGTCTTAGGGCAGCTGTAGGGAGTTATTGCTCCTTCAGAGGTAAGCAATGTTTTGGTAGCAGAATAAATGGATAGTCCTTTTGCACCTCCCTGCCGCAGAAGTGGCTCTGCTGGAGAGGGAAGAAATTACTTCAGTTTTTAGCTGAATATTTGTTATTTTTTTAGTAAGAGGGGTTCCACTGCTCAGGCCAAAGATGCTACGTGACACATAGCAATGATGCCTTCACCAACACAGACACTGCTGCCCTTGAAGGACCTAGCCCTGTAACTAGAGACTGCTGAGTGAAGCCTTTCCTTCTCTGAGCAGACTTAGTAGGGCTGCCATGGACCTCATGGAAATAATGACTGTGGTCTGGGAAATAATGACTCTGGTCTTCTCTGGTCAGAGAAGATTGTGTGTGCTGTTAAGTACTGCGATGTGTAGAGACTGTGGGCTCCATCTCTTACTTGCACTTACTTAAAGCGTTCTCCTCTAACTAAGCAATAAGCTGTGGTAAATCACCCTCTTATACCCTGATGCTTTGGTTATAATGTTTCATTAAACAGCTCTAATTGAATGTCTGGAGAAGCTTATGTCTCCCACAAATCCTCCTCTGCTAATGGAAAAGTCATGTAAACAAGAATCACTTTATTACATCCATTGTTCCAATAATGCCCCTTCCAAATGGGAAAGACTTGAATCAGAGCAATTTAGTCCTTGTCTCAGTGTAGTTTCTCTTCTGGTCAGTTTTACTGGGAGGAGAAATAAAAGGCACACTGAAAACACGTTAGTGTGAAAAATGGCTGCAGCCTGCATGCTCCATGGTCTCGGGAAGCCATGTCGAATAGCAAATTCAAAAACCATTTGCAGAGCACACATTGCCTCCCGGGGCTGACACAGCCACTGAACTTTCTGCCCCAGTGCCTGCTGTGCCAGAGCAGGGTTGGTGCAGTGTGGGGGTCGATCAATACCCCAAAGCCATGCGAGGCAAACAGAGCCTGAATTGCCTCCCAGCAGTCGAGGCACTGTGGCATCCAGCGGGGTCGTTCCTAATTTGCCCTGACTTGTAAGTTGTTCCAGGCCTGTAGTTTGGGTCCGTGTGTTCAGGGACAGCCAAAGTTAACCCCATAAGGTAAAAAATGTGGGAGTTTGTCATTGCATGAAAGCTTGTAGAGAAGGTAATTTATGACTGTGTCCCCATTACATTCCTTATTTCCTGTAATTTCTGGTAGATTCATGCAGGTTCTCCTTTGTTTCTAGCAATGGGCAAGGCCAGTTGGATCTTCCTGGGAATGGGGACACACTGGTGCATGGGTTTTGACCATACAGAACTCAAATCCTTTCTGATGACTGGTCTGAACTTTTCACAGCATAACTCTCAGGTCCCAGGTAAAGAAAGTCCTCCAGCCCAAGTGGTGCTGTTTCTCTGATGCTTTTATTCCAGCCTTTGCTTTAGGGTAGCCCTGGCACCAGCTCACACCTCCATTGGGGGATGCTTTATCACCTAATTGTTAAAGCCACACAGGGACAGCAGGACCTGTGCCTGGACCAAGTGCACCAGTCCTTTATTACCTTGTAAAGAGAGGTCAAAAGGCTTCAGCAAGCATTACCTTCCCTTCAGTCATCTGAACTGTAAAACTTGCAGGCAAGTCCCTGGTGGGGCCTTGCACTCAGAGTTTTAAAACTCCATCCCCCACTCTTCTGTTTGGTTTTCTCAACGGCCTCGCATGAATCATTCAGCCAGCTTGGGTCCTCGAGTAACCTTACTGTAAAAGCAGCAACAACATGACCCTGCAAACATTGTGTCCTGGCATCACAGCTGCATCCTATATGTGTCCCCTGTTTGCTATAGATCACCAGGCAAAACTTCCAAAAGACAGCGTGAGCACTCCTTTCCCTGTCTTTGATCATCAGGTGCTGTGTTGCATGGGATACTTTGAATTCTCTGGTCTATTTTGGGGGAGGAAGGAGGAAAATGAGATCAAGGCAGTTACTGAAGGCAAGTCAGGCTCAGACTATAACTGTGCTATGTTTAAAATATTTAATTCCACAGTATGAGTCACTATGACTTGGCTGCTATTGACCTGGGTAACCTGAGTCAATATTGCATAAAAGGCCCTCTCATTTTGTCACTATAAATAAAATCTGTGATTATTCATAGCGAAAGCTAAGTTTCTATTACCATAAGCAGCCTTACAAGAGCATTATGCTCCAAGATGTGGCTGTGTCACTGCTTGTGGGTCATCTGGAGCTGCCTTCATGGGTGACTGGCTTGAAAGGGGCAGTGCTTCTGCCCTCGAGCAGTTCTGCCCCTGCCTGGCAGAAGGAGAAGCCTGCTTCTATCAGGAACAAAAACCACTGAAAAAATTGTGCAGTGATTGCAAAAACAAGAAAAGAAGCTGAGGGAGAAAAAGTGAAAGAAGCTAAACATAGGGAAGGGAAAAGAAAGAAAAGGAAGTTGTCTCCCCCTCCCTGCCTCCCTCAGGGCTAATTTTCATTATTAGCTGCTGTTTTATGGCACCATCCCCTCCTACTCCATGTGTTGTAATTGGGCTGGCACATGCTATGCAGATCCTAAAGGGACACGGTAATTATTTGTTGGATAACCAGAAAGCCTGTGCAGGGATGTGTTTGTGATGAGCCCTCGGGGCCATCTGGCCCTGCCTGTGACCAGCTCCATGCCAAACCCACTGGTGATCCCATCCCATCCTAGAGAGCCTTCTTCCTCCTCTGAAGGGACTATAAAAGCTTGGTGGATGGCACCAGCTGTCTCTGAAGGGGCATGTGTTGGCTGAGCTGCCTCGTTGTGCACTTGGGGGGCAGATTTCAGTGAGCCCAGCAGAGGTGTGGGCTGTCACCTGTGTTGGTGGCTATGCAGACCAGGCTCAGGAGCAGCTCTAGCCAGTGGAGGATGGGGGTGAGTAAAGTTCTGTGCTCTAAGATAGAGGGTGACACCTTGAACAAGGGGAGGGTAAAACAAAGGGATTGTGTACTATTTGGATATGTTAGAGCTGTCCTTCTAGTGTTGTATTCCTGGATTTCTTGATGGTAAAGCACCATGGATGAAAAGGGCAGTTCGACAGTGAAGTGTGGCCTCTTGATTTTGTCTGAGTTGTGGCACTGAAAGACAGTCCTTAATCGTCTCTGTGATTGTCAGGAGAACAGCATTAATGTGCTCCCCACCCTCACCCTGGGAGACACAGGAAAGACTCCTCTGTCCTGCAAGAAGATCAGCTGAGAGCAGCCATGGGTAGAGAGATCTTCAGGGGTTGGATTATGGTGCTTGCATTGCAGCTTTACCAGGGAGTCTGTCATGGAGACATTTTAATGTTGATCTATGCTTTAATAGTATTGAAATAGGAGAGTGACATCCTTCAACACAAACTTCTGCCTCCCCATTGCATGCCCTACCCTGCATCAGGTCTTCTCCCAAGCCCCAGTGCTGGTGCTGCAGAGAGTCTGTTTCCACCACCACATCTCACCCACCTCACCTTTTTGTCCCACACAGCACAGCAGATGTCCCAGTGACCCATGGTGCCTTCCAACAGCAGCCTTCTGTCTACAGCTGACTCTGGTTTCTCTATTAATCACTCTATCAGGTGTCTCAGCTGCTCAACTTGATCTTCACACTAGGTCCTCACACAGATGGCAAAGTCTGTGGCAGGCAAAAAGGTCTTCCTCATTAATTACTTCACTCCTCAAGCCCTTTACTGCAGACATCTCTATGCACAAACCAGGTAAGTAGATATTGTTGGCTTATTTTATGTCTGGGAAAATTAGGTCCATGGGGTGATCAGCATGGTTTAAATAGAAAGAGACAGATGTTAAATGACTTTCCTAGAACATTAAGGTGCTCACTGTCCCCAGAGTCCTTGGCTTAGATTCACTAGCAGAGACCATTTTTATAATAGATTGGCAGTGGGTTGCTTTTAAAATATTTCCACGTTTGAATAGAAGGACTCACCTTAAAGAAAAACCTGGATATGTGTGTGTCATGACAAATACAAGCACAGAGGTTACAAGCTTCTGAGAACTGAGCTGGAAAACGCTCAGTGAATAAATAACCTCCTGTTATTTACCAGAGGTTTTGGAACTGGGACTAAAATATGGGATAGGCCAGTCACTCCTTTTTCTCATCCATACAAGTTTTACTGTACATGTTAATTGTGACCCAAGATTCTATTTTTCCTGAATGCATTGGAAGCTATGTGAAGTTTTGAGGCCTGAGTAGCCAGTGGAAATTTGCTAAGGCAACATGGCACCACTAAACAGATTACCTTGCTGGAAGCTCAGGTACAGTTGGCATCCCCAACAGTTACCCCCTCTGCTGCTTGCACAGTCCCAGATAAGCTCTGTTGAATTAGCCTCTTCCCCTGGATTGCTCAAGTGCTATATTTCTAACTCACCTTTGGACTCAAATACTTTTACACCAAATACTGTACTCAGCAAGCATTTGCACAGCACTTGCTTGGTTGATACTTCAGTGTACACAGAGCCATAGGGGGACAGGTTTTCAAAAGAGTGAGTTGAGTATATGTTTAAAGATAGAAGAAATACCATAAAATTGGGAGCAGTTTCATGTTTGAGAGGGGCAGCAAGCCCATGGCAATGCTTAGACTGGAGAAGGAGGGTATTGGAAGAGCAGGCTGCTGACCTCAGCACTTACAGGGTCCAACTGAAAGGCTTTCTCAAGGCAAGGCAGAATCACAGAATATCCTGTTGGAAAGGACCCCCAAAGATCATCAAGTTTAACTCCTGGCCCAGCACAGGAGACCTCAAAAATCACACCATGTACCTGAAATCGTTGTCCAAACACCTCTGAACTCCATGAGGCTGATGCTGTGACCATTTCCCTGGGGAGCCTGTTCCAGTGCCCAACCACACTTTGGGGTGAAAGCTTTAGGAACCTTTTCCTAATATCCACCCTAAACCTCCCCTGACACAACTTCAGGCCATTCCCTCAGGTCCTGTCACTGGTCATCTCAGAGATGTGATCAATGCCTGCCCCTCCTCTTCCCCTCACAGAGGAAATTGTAACTGGAGTGAGGTCTCCCCTCAGTCTCCTCTTCTCCAGGCTGAGCAGACCAAGTGACCTGAGCTGCTCCTGAAGGCCCTTGATCATCTTTGCTGCCCTTCTTTAGACACTCTCTAATGGCTTTGTATCTTTCTTATATTGCAGTGGCCAAACAAGTGTCTGCTTTCCCCTTCTTGTGACAGTGCTAACACGTGGCACCTGAGCTGCTGTCCTAGGGACCTCTGGGGACTTTCTCAAGAAGATAGAAATGCTGTCTGAGATATCATACACAGCTGAAAAGACTTGTGTAAAATATCTCAGCTGAAAACCCTGAAGAGGCCCACGTTGGCTGTTGTCATGCTCTGAATCAACAGTCCTTGACACCTGTTAACTTAAATGATTCTACCAAATTATGCCTGCATTTGCATTAGTAAGCTGCAGCTAATGTTTTCTTCCCATTTTTTCCTAGGAAGTTTTCTAGCAAACAGAAGCCCTGTTTGCTAGAAAAGGGCTAGCAAAAATTCCAGAAGGAATTTTTCCAGATTAAAATTAAAGGTTTTTTTCCCCTTTCCCTTCTCACTTGATTTCTAATGGTTACTTTGGAAATACTCAATCTTCATAGAGAGACCAAAAGCAAACTCCAGCCCTGAATAAACAAATACATATTCATGTCTATGTGCATCCCTATATACATATATATTCCTAAACACATAAAAAACCTAGTGCATGGCATTGCTTGGAGTTATGTGGATGGTTTTGGATGCCTACTTTATTTACTGTACTTCTATTTGAGAGGAAAATTGGATTTGGGCCCGTATATCTCTAAGGGTGTGTTATTCGACTTTTAATCTACATCAGACTGCAACAAAGCACATCGCATATAACAGCTTCTGCTGCCTCTGATACAAATTCTGTATTTCAAGAATATATATGCATACAGGATTATTTAGTTTGGTGGCAGAGGTGTTGCATTCTGCACTTTTTTTCCTGAAGATTATTACTGGTGTTTACTGTTTGAATTGACTGTTCACATCAGTTCCATTCCATGGAATGGGTGGATATACGTATGGACTGGTGAATAATGACAATCCCCAGTAAACAAAAGGGTTAACTTTGCATGTCTTTTGCTCTGCTGGGAAAGCCTGACAGGGCTGGAAAGAAGGAGAAATGGAGGCTCCCTCTCCACTTTTGAGGAAGGGATGAGACCCAGCATGGAGGGGATCCCAGGTGGTTTGCTCCTGACAGTTCCTAGTTTCTGCTATGATACGAATGAGAGGAAGGACAATAAAATCTGCTTTGCATGATTTATTATGTATTTATATATCTGCACTGGACCAGTCAGATTTCAACAAGGACTTGTCTAAAACTTCTCTATTCAACCGTGTTATTTTTTCCACTTGTCTTGTCTCCCTAAGCCCAGCTCCTGTAAATACTTTGTCCCATCCTGGACTTGAAAAGGAAGATCAGCAGTGCTGAGCTCTCTCGAATTCCCTTGAGGGCAGCTTTTTCTCCCCTGTGCCCTAGACAGTCCTGTCAGCTGCTGTGCTCCAGTGACAAGATGGCTGCATTTCACAGCAAACGAGATGCTTTATTAGCGTGTGGCTGTAAAATACTTTGAAACTCTAGTAGATGAATAATGTTGTATCATAAATATAAAATGAATATTGGTTTACTGAAATATTAATTTGTGCATGGAGTCACTCTCGGAATGTTTTTTTTTTACTAAATGTAAAGATCTTTTCGAGTTCTGAATGTCCTTGCTTTGGTTTTTTATTATTAATATTCCCTCCAGGAGACATTGACTTTCACTTCCCCTAGACATGCTGACTCCTGCCTGCCAGAGTGATTCAGCAGCTTGCCACTCACTTTTACAGAAGGAAAGTTTTCTCCTGGCTCCTTTCACTGGCTTGGTGTGACATTGGCTGCAGTTGAGGGACATATTAGTGTGGCTGGTTGACTCTTCACACCGACCTGCTGCTGAGCAGCTGGGCAGCTCTGAGCGCTCTGTCTCACTCATAGCTCTGTCCCTTATACAGGGAAGAAGATCCCCATGGAGAGCATCAGGGCTCTCTGCCTCACAGCTTTCCCTTTTCCAGGCAGGATCATGTTAAATATCCAGAAGTTATTTATAATTGAGGCTGGCTGCTGAGTATCTGTCACAGTCATCCAGGTCTATAGAGGAAATTCTGCAGAAAAATGCTGCTCATTTGTTTAACTGCAACAAACACCCATAAAAATTGCAAAGGATAGGGGGTGATTAACACTGTCCTTTCTTTCTTTCTCATGCAAAAGGTGGGGGTAGGCCATTGTTTTTAATTGAATCCAAGGAGAGGAAACTCACATTACAATATTTAATTGCATTCTTGTTTTCCTAATAAAGTGTTAAATACCTGTCAGGGCTCGTAAACATAAAGCCTAACATAAACCAAACCAGAGACATAGATGTATATACCTGTGTGCAGAACACCTGACTGGTATGTCTTGTTTTATTAGAGCATGGTATATGAAGCTAAATTATGTGGGGCTTATGGATCTTAAATTACAAGTTTTTATCGATCTCTTGTCACTCTTAAAAATATATTACGGAGGAAAAGAATGCAGTCTTTGATACTGAAAAAGAAATCCAACTGCAACCCATAAAAGATCTGAGGAACTATGATTCAATGTGTGGGTCTGACAAAAATGTAAACCACTTGGTTGTAGCTAATTAGTTTTAAAAATTCCGTGTCACACGCCTTTAGAGACTAGATCAGCAATCAATGCTGTAGTCATTCATGGGACAACTTTCCTGGTTGCTCTGGAATATGCATTTTGAAGCAGACACCTTTGCACAAAATTTTCCTATCTGCCAAATCACCAAGTGATCTTCTTTGCCCCTTATCCTCCGCCAGACCTGGGAAACAGGGTCCTGGGGTTTGAAAGCCAGGTTTCCACAGCAGCATCATTTCTGCAAACCTGGCCTCTGTCTGGGTCCCAAACTGGGGGAATAAGACCCACCAATGTGTTCTCTTCTGTGCTTGGACACAGCACAATTTTGTGTGTGGAGACCCACAGTGGTCCTGTGGGAAGAGCTCGGCCATGAGGGGCTGGGGTTGGCTTGCCCCCTTGCAGTACCCACCAGCAGAGTGGGAATAAACCTTGTCAGCATGGGATGAAGCGCTGGTGGTGGGGTTGAGGATACCGTGGTTTGTCTCATCTGGTGGAGAGGAGATGGGGTGGAGAAGCAGGATGGTTTGGGTGCTGCTCCTCCATGCTAGGTGAGCCTGATTTGACTGCTGGCTGTGGCGTGCCTGTACCCTGCTGTAGCTCATTGCCTTGGGTGAGGTGCTGAGTGATTCAGAGCAACCACTTACATCTTTTAAGAAATCAGTCTCTTTCCCTAGTGGCCTCTTGTCACTGCTGGAATTCAGCTGCTAGCTCCAGAATGGACATCTCCTTTAATATTGTTTGATCTTGTAACACAAAACAAACTGGATGCTCACGTTGGATAGACCTGAACATAACCTTTGTGCCTTTTTTCCTTACGATGGAGAAGCCCCATCATTTAACCTGTCTCTGAACCCATATTTTTGTGCTCAAATAAAGACAAATATTAAATATATACTCATATCCCAAAACTTGTTTCTGGTACTCAGCTACTAAAAATTCAGCCATGGTCCCCATAAATTGTTACTAATGTTTGAAGTTGCTTCTTTACCTTATCTGCAGGAAGCACCTGCACTGCTACATTTACCAAGAGCAAGAGTATTTCTTCTGTTTCTGCAGAGAGATTTAAAAGAAGAGACTTGGCCAGTTCATATGCTACTGAAGGTATCAGCAGAATTTTAATAGGCTAGATAAACAATATTGAAAGGAAAAATAAAACTAGTTTTGTGGGTAGTTTTGAAGCTGAGGGATGGGTTTCTGGGTTTCAGGGCATTTTCAGATCAACTTGCATGTCTGACACCTGGATTTCATTCTCCTACAACTTTAAGAGGAGGAAAGGTGTGCATTTGTCTTGAGCAGTAAGTCGCTTTGAAAGTTCATTGAAATTCAAAAATCCCATTTTCCAACAGCCATCCCCTGGCACTTTACAATTCATGCCTCTAAAACGGATTGCTTGTAAGAAACCGAACTGTGGGAGCATAGCACAGATTTTAGAAATGTTGTCACGAGTGTTTCACAGGAACTTTGCTATCACTTTGGTTCTGCTCTCAAGGAGGTCTCTGATCTGTGAGTGAGGATAGTGTCCTCCAGAGTTCCATACGAGTTCCTCTTTCAGCTTCCCCTGCAGTCCCCTCCAAGGAGGCTCCTGTTCAATTTGCACTCTGACATGCTTTTGGTGTGCTGTTTGTTGTGCTCTAGGACCCACCTCAGGCCACCTGAGATATCTGCAGTGGGGAGAGGAACATTCCAGAGTGGAGCAAGGCAGCTGTCTGAGCCCAAATCCCACTGCAGCATCCCACTTGTGTGTCAGAGCCGCCGGGCTCAGTCCTGCCGTGTGCCGAGACACTGAAGAGACTGCAAGAGCCCCTCTTTGAACACACATTGAGTGATTTGTTCCCAAAGAGAGGAAGTGGTGTCACATGCTGGGAGTTGTTTGTGAATCCAGGAATGTTCTGTGCTGAGGAGAGCCTGAGCCATGGCTGGCTGGCAGGGTGGAAACACGCCTGCAAAGGGCCTGGTGACTCATCCTGGCTGCAAGTGATGTGGAACCAGGTAGGGCATGGCTGGCACAGCCTGGAGGGAGGACGTTTCTGAGGGCATGGCACACTGGCCAGATGAACCTGAATGGGAAAATCGCTTTATTGCACTTCTTCTCTCCTGTGACCTGAAGGAGAAAGGAGGCACTGCTCTCAGGTACAGCCATGCCTCTGAGTTTGTTCTGCACAGAGGCTGTTGGCAATACACCAAGAAGAGCAAGAAAACTGCTGTGTTCATGAAGTTCAGCACATTATAGCCCCTGATGGCAATCATGATGCTGTCTATGTCTAGATCAACGCTGTGCTGTTGTAGTAGGTTTGTAAATGAGCCTCTGAGGCATTAAGACAATATAGGTAATATTTCACACTTTCTTCTGGCATTAAGGAGCATGAGATGTTTCTTCTAAGAACTTTAAGGGGCGAGTAAGACCTCTCCACAGGCCAAGAGCCAGAGTAACAGTGGTCATTCAGTGCCCCAAACTGAAAGCTAAGGGCATAGTGTGAGCAAGGGCAGTCTGCACACTTGGGAGAGGAGAGCAAGAAGGGCTCAGAAGCTGGGAATGGAGGCAGCAGAGGAAGTCTTCAGCATCACTTGAAAAGGTGTTGAGAGTCAGGCACTGAAAGAAATTCCAAAGGTAGGGGACTTCTTGAGTTAAATCAAGTCAAGGCTGTGGGCCTTGAGAACTATCTCCTGTTTTTTGAGGCTTACAGCATCCATGAAAATCAAACTTTTCTGAGGCTTTACTCAGTGATCAGGGATCCATCAAAGACACAGAAGACTGACACCACTTCCCCTAAGAATGGAAACAGCTTGCAGGGCCCTGAGCATTGTCTGGTTGTTCCTGCCAGGGTTAATACCAACTTCATAGAACATGCACCACAAAATTGTGTTTTCTTCTCACTCTTACAGTAACAATGAAGAAGGCTTTCCTTCCTCTCTCCTTTGGCCAGTAGTTCTTCATGAGTGAGGGTTGCCTCACCTGCCTGCTGTGGAAATTGGCACCTCTGCTATATATTTTCCATGCCAGCAGAAGGGCTTCCACCTGTGGGGACAAGACTGGCTGATGCTGACAAGCCTAGACCTCAAGTAGGTGCAGAAGTGCTGCATTAAAAGAATGACAGATGATGGGATGAAGAGCAGATGGTTTCTCAAGCCCATACCAGTCCCTGTGTGCTGGTTTCCCCTCCATTGCCAAGACAGAAGGTGTGGGATGGCACCACGGGCTGGTGGTATGGGACAGGATTGGGAGATCAAGTTGCCCAAAAAGAAGAGCTAGAAACAGGGTTCTGTCAGGCATCTCTCCATCTGCAAAGACAAAACCACCAAGGGTTTTGTTCTTCACCATGGATAACTAGCAGCAATCCTCCTGGGACAAAGCCAGTGTGTGGTCCAGCCCAGTACACAGATATGCTGGGATGTGAGGCAGCATCTCCCACAGCAGCAGCCAGGAAGCTCCTGCTGAGGGGTGACACTGTTGTGGTGGTCTTGGGGGCAGGAGCTGAGCCTAGGTCCCACTGATCAGGGGCAGAATTTCACCTGCAGCCCTTTGGCAGGGCTAGTGTTCTCAGTGCATTCAGGCAGATGTTTCACTGGGGCTGGCCCTGTCTCAGCGTGCCAATCTGAGGCACTTGTTCTTCTGTTCTGAACACCAGGGTGATTGGGAAAAGCCCAAGTGTTTTTCTGATATCTGCTGGGTGGCAGGAGGGGTGGGAGAATGGTGCAGATGGGATGAAAAAAGGACACTGAAGGCAAGTTGGAGAAGCTTGGAGCATTGAAGCAGCATTGCTCAAAGCATACACATAATTCTAGGAATGCCTTGCAAGCTACATCATCATTATTATAAACTTCCCTGACTGAAACCAACTGCAAGCAAATGCTGTTCACAGTGTTATGCCAGAATCTGGCATCAGCATGAGCCAGCAGGGGACAAAAAAATTGGAGTGGAGTTGTATTTGTATTCTGGTCATGAACTAAGCCTATAGCACTGGAGTTAATATACACTGTCCCCACCACCTACCTCTGGGGAGCTTAAGCCTCCCTCCATCAGTCTGACTCCCACTTGGGCAGCAGTTACTTACAATGCCATGGCATGAGTGATAGGATCCTTTGAAATAGAGCCTTCCCAGTCAGAGGCCTCTGGAGCAGGGCACTGTCTCTTTCTTCTGGAATTACAGCATTTATATTAGCAAGGCTGCTAAGGAAGTCGTGTTTAGAAAATATGCACTCTGCAGAAATGTTTCATGGAAATTAGATTTCAGGAGACAAAAATAGCACAGTATCCTGAGACTGCAGAAGGTAGAGATCCTGTTCTTCCCTCATTCCCCCAGTAATTAATTTCTCCTTGGGCATAATTTGAGGAAAATACTTAATTTCATCAATGCACTGTCTACCTGTAGGGAACATCTTTTCAATGGATTTGTTTAGCACGTACAACTTTGATTGAGTGCTTGTCACAGATCTGGCAGAACAATTTCATAGAATCATAAAAAGGTTTGGACTGGAAGGGATCTTAAGGATAACATAGTTCCAACTCCCTTGCCATAAGCAGAGAATCTTCCACTAGACCACGTTGCTCAAAGCCCCATTCAACCTGGCCTTGAACAACTCCAGGGATGGGCCATCCCCAGATTTAATGCTGCTGAGTGTTTTCTTTATAGGATACTCATCAACCTCATGTGCACTTAAATCCAAGTCTGGGAAATGTAGGTTTCACCTTAGCAAAGCCACTGGAATTGGATCCACTTCTACAAGAGCTCTACTTGGCCACTTGTTTGCACCATGGAAATGGTGGTGACTCATGAAGTCAGATTGGATCTGACTAAACAATAATGTCTGTGGAAACACAATTCGTTGTGTTCCATTTCTGTGTGTTTAGCTATTTTCTTATTAGACTCATCTCAGAGGCTAGGGAATCTCTGCTGATTTAGGCCATGAGTGTTTCTCCTAATCTTTTACCTCTAGCAAACTGGAAATAAACAAATAAATAAATTAATTCACCTTTCATCTGACTGTTACAGATACTTCCTTCATGTCAAAAGTCAGCTGAACCTGGACACAATCTGCACTGGCAGATATACATGGCCAGGATCAGCAAGGGGGAACAAGGTCAACAATGGATCAGTGATGCATCCAGTCAAACGGATTCTCTGTGAATCTACATCTTTTGTGTGGGTGGCTATTCATTTTCCTTAATGCAAAACAACCCCCAACCCCCTAGCCCTGCCCAAAAAACAGCCAACATCCTCCCCCCCAAAAAAAACCCAAACCCCCACTTGGATCCAAATGGTCCATATGAGTCATACATGAAGAAACTGTTCTTCCTCTCCCTGAGAGAGTTACTCGCCCTTTCACTGCCAGAAGGCAGGATTAGGATTATTTTGACTGCATGGAAGGCATTTAGGGAAGCTCCTGAAAACCTGTGTGAAGTATTCATATCATGCTCATTGTTGCAGTCTAGGAATCCTCTCCAAGACTTGCCTGGCCATTGATTGTTGTTTTGAAGAAAGTGTTCAGCTGCTGCTCTTCAGCTTCCCACTATGAAATGGGAATTGCAAGGGGAATCACAGCTATCCTAAGTAACACAATGCCACCATGTTACTCTGTGGCTGAATTAGTCAGTGTTTGAAAATGACTTACAGGCAGTAAAGTCCTATCTTCTTAATAGAGAACTTGCCCTTTTCCCCAGGAGTCCTATTCAGAACCTCTCAACCTTGACAATAAATTGAAATGGAAATCTTTTGAGTACTGTAATGAATACATTATCTTAATTTCAGAGGATTTTTGAAGGGGTAAGATTTTGTGCAGAAGGTGATTTTGAATATTTAGCAACACAACCTTAGCTAAATCTTTTTTTCTTCCATTATGCTTTTTAATACAATTCTCTTAGCATTTTAGCATCAAAATGAGGAAATATCCTTTGGCTCAAGTCCAAATTTTCCCCCGGTTTTTTGATATTCTTTCAAAAGATAAGGGTCTAATTCTCCCTTCCCTGGTGCACTTTATACTCATTTACACATGTAAAATGCTATTATTCTTTCTTGGAACCATATACCAAAATGCAAATTACTCTATAAGAGGAGCAAGCATCAAACCCAAGGACCCAGAGGATAAGGGCAAATCAGCATCCTAGCAGGAACAAGCTGGAGACTCAACCTGAAGCCTGTCAGCTACTTTAGAGTGGTAATTCACATTCATGCCCTTACTCTGTGGAAAAAGGAAGGCAAGGTTAGTTCCTCACGCTCACCACGGCCTGAAAGCACACACATGACTGTAACTTCACTTCTGATCTCATGGGTTGACAACTTCTCTAGGGGCCCATGCCCTCAGAATGACCCACTGTGAGTGTCATGTAAATCCAGAGCTGCAGCTCACCGCGTGCACTCACAGTGTAGGTGGCCTTGTCTCTCCTGTTAATTAATGGTGGCTGAGCATGGTTGGCAGTCACTTTAGCAGGACTTGGTGACCCAGCCTGCTTCAGCTGAGAGTAGAGCCCAGGACAGGCACAGACCAGCCCTGAGCAGCCCATCCTTCCCTCCACTTGCTGTCTGTGCCCGGGCAGGCCTGAGGAGCTGGGCTGGAGGAGTGGTTTGGTGCTGCTGTAGCACAGCCAGGCTGAATGGTTTGGGGCTTGCCAAAGCTTTCGCAGCTCCCTCCCGCCAGTGCTGCTCTGGTTAATCCTGTGCATTCCAGGGAAGTGGCTGCTGGATCCGTTTCTGCTCTGCCCCATCCTTTGTGTGGGCAGCCTCCTCCTGAGGCAGGGCTTTTGGTTGCAAGGCAGTCTGGCTGGCCTTTGTTTTCCTTAGAAAGCAGTAATGCTTTGTAGGGCTGTCAGGAAACATCAGCCTGACAGTCTCCTCCACAAACTCCTCTTTCTGCCTGGAGGAGACGATGAAGTGAAGGAGCAATTTGGCATGAAAATGAGAAACAGGTCAAGCTGCTTGCAAACCTGGCCTCTGAAAAAGAGATAGGGAAAGAGAACAGAAAAGCAATTATTTCAGAAAGCTAGGTTACTCCTTACTCCAAATTAGTACAGCTGATTTGTAAAACCCCAACCAACCTTTTTGCAGCTCAGCTCAGCTGAGATGTTTGCTAAAGGTGCTCTGTCACCACTGAAGCAGCATTTCCAGATTTGGGAGGAGACCACATTTCCACTTATTTTCACTCCAAAGTGAAACAACCATTCTCTGCTCAGATATTTGAGACCCTCATCTGAAAAAAGCTTGGTGCTAGAGATAAGGAGAAAGGTTGAGGTATATAAAGGTATCCAGATGCATAAGTGGTTGTCAAATTTCCAGGTAACATAGTTAAGTCACTGACCATCTACATTGCTTTCTGAATTTTATTGATGTTACTCAACAGCTCTCAGGGCAAGGCTTGTGATCCTCTCTCAAGCAGTGGCTGTAGTGTCTAGGAGGAATTAATATATGCATCATAAATGCACTTGGCCTCTTCTCAATGTATGTGCAAAGAAGTATTTTTGTGATGTGGCTCATTGCCAGTGTTCCTGAGAGTCACATATGTGATTCTTCCTCTATGAACTGATAAAATAGTAAAATTAGGTTTTGAAATATTTTGAAACCTCTTTTTGCAGTATTTAACCCTTATTTATTAAGACAATGAAAAAGCAAACACTTCCCTTATTCCCCTGAATTCCCCTGAATTCCCAAACCAAGAGCTTCTCTCATCCATCACAGTGACAGTGATATGTTAACAGGAACCAAAAGCTGTGCCTCCTCCTCTAAGGGCACTCCTGTGCAAAGTGAGCCAAGGGTACCTGGTCAGCGAATCTCCTGACTTCCTCCGTGGTTTTAATTTCTAATTTTAATGCTATGTTAGAATAAATGTTTCACAACTATTGTTGAAGTCTCTGGATGATTTCTGATCCTACTAGATTAATTCCAACTTTCTGTCCCTTGATAGCTGATTTGGATGTAGTTAATTATGTTCTGTCCGTTCTGACAGCTGCTCAGGTTACCCAGTAATCCTAGATTCCTGCTGGTCATGCCCATCTCTCAAAGAACAAATTAAAACATAGCCCTCTCAGATGTCAATTGGGACACCCCTGCCTTGATTAACAGGACTTCCACCCCCACCTTTGGTGTGCTCACAAAGCCTTCTACGTTTACAAGTCAGTAAGTCAAAGTCCTTTACCTACAGATCGAGCATAGGAAAGAGAGCTGATTATCCTGCCCATCCATCTCTTCCCTGGAGAGGGTCAATATATGAAATCAGAAGTGGACATTCTCTGTGTCTTGTTCCATCTTCCACTAAAACAGGATGAAGAACAAATCACTGGCTGTTTCAGGGTCTAAGAGTGACAGAATGAAAATCTGATCTTAAAAAACCCAGCGAACCAGATTTCAGCAAATTCAGAGAGCGGTTAGGCAGAGTCTCAAGAAGAAATTCTAAGTGAAGAGGTGCAGAAAGCTCATGGCTCTATTACAAGCAAAGCAGTGCAGACAAGCAATAGAATCTACAGTAAACCCTATATAGCTGCATCAGGAGTGTGTCATTACTTGAAATAAAATAAAAGGAGTCTCACAAATAGTAAAAACAAGGCAAGGAAACAACAAAAACGATTCTCCTAAATGTGTGAGAAGCAGGAGTGAGGCAAAGGGAGTTGTAGCTCCATTACTTAATGGACACAGAGAACAAATAAAGCATGATGAAGAGATGTTTGAAGTATTCAATGCTTTTTTTGGGTGAATCTTCATCAGAAAAGAAATTGCCATGAAATCTCATTGAAGTGGTTGAAAAAATGTACTGACTGGTTTGCAATCATCTCTTGTCGAAATGAGAAGGCATTTCAAGTTGGATTCTGCAGGGAAATTTTTTCCTTGGGACTATTTCTGTTCACTCTCTTCATTATCATGGTGGATGATGGAAGAGACTTCATGTGCAGCAGACACCCAGCTGGGAAGGAGCTATAATGAGATTGGAGGGCATAATAAGGAAAAGACTGATCTCAATGAGCTGGAGGAATGATATGGACCCAGTGAGATGGAATTATTTTGAGAAAAGTTGGAAGCATTACACATTGAAATCAAATGCATAAAAACAGATTGCACAATAAATGCTGAGAAAGCAGTACAGAAGAACCAGAGCTGGGGTTTTGGCTTACTGCAAACTGAGCAAGCCAATAATATGTTGATGTTTTGAGAAAGGTGAATCTTTGGGTAGGAGGTGTTAGCAGGCAGAGAGTGTGAGAGCTACTTATGCCACTTCACCCAGTGCTGCTGAGATCCCACCTGGTGCAATGTGGCCAGATTTGGATATCATGTCAGAGACAATCTGGGCAAAGCAGCAAAAAAAGGAAAAGTTTCAGAAGGCACAAGATAAGTGGGTTTGGTTTTGTCTAGAAAGTAGATAACTGAGGGGAATAACAAAGCTTTCAATACACAGAGAGCTGTTTTTTACTTTCCTGCTTGTCTCCTACAGGCAGCATGAGAAATAATTGGCGTAATATATAGAAACATACCCTAAGATTAGGTGTAATCTCCTGTAATATCCTACAGCCTGTAGGAGAGCTGTAAACCCTGAGCACAGGGAGAAGAAGGATATTGCAGAATTGCCTTCACTGAAAGCCTTCCAGAGCAGATAGGAGGGTGTATGGAATGGAGTCAAGCACCTCTCAAGATTGCTCTGATCTCCTTCTCAAGCCAGGCTATGGAGCTGGGGAGAGATTTTGGGAGACTGTATAGTCCATTCCTCCTCCCAAAGCACAGTTAACTGCAAAGCATTAATGTGTTTCAGGAGACAGGATAATGGTGCTTAAAATAACCCCACAAAATAGGAACTAATACCTTTAATTTCTGCTGTACCACAGCAGAGTCCCAAGCCCTGTCTGACCTGGCAGAGGTGACAGTGGCAGTCCTGTGCTGTGGAGGGGTCTGCCCTGCAGTCTGGGTGATGGTGTTGCAGTTCATGTGCAATATGTTTTACAACTATTAGGTGTTCTGTAGGTCGTCCTTTTTTCCATATTAACCCACCCATGAGGAGTTAGACCCAAAGACCTGGTAGAGGAAAAATCACAGTGGGATGAAACTACATCTGAGGTGAAGCTGTTCGCAGGGACAAGGTGGTGTCTTCCCTGGTGTCCCACCCTCCCTCCCCAAAAAGGCTTGATGCCTAGGCTCTGAGTTTGAAAAGAAGCTGGCCTTGGAAAAGAAGAGCATGCAAGTGACTCATCTGCCACAAGAGACAATCCCCCTGTCTGACTGTAACACCAGGAATGGTGACTTACACAGGAAAAGCCTTGGTGCATTTCGTTAGAGAGGATGGCAAATGCAGAGGGTCAGAGTTCACTGGCTGTGAATGTAAAATGTTGGTTCTTGGGGCTGGGGGTGATTCCCCAATCCCTACGGGCCCTGGTGCAACCAGACCTCTGTAACTGGAGCAGCTGTGACATGGGCACAGGGAGGCTCACTGGGATGGTGTGAACACCTCTTCCCGTGCAGAGGACAGGAAACTGGCCCCAGCCCTATGGCTCAGTTGCATCTTTTTCCTCATGGTCTGTGTTTAAAAGAAAAATGGACTTTTTCTGTACTAAGTTACTGGGATGTTTGTCTCCCCAGAGCCCAGTACTCACACAGAACTGGAGCTGCAGAACTGCTTTCATTGTTTTTTGAGCTCTGTAGGAGAAATGAGTCCCAAGGAAACTTGAGTGTGTTTTTCGATCGTGAAAAAATGAGTTTCGCAGTCCCTCCCCACCTTGCTGGAGTAATTCCCATAAAATAATCATTGCTTTTGAAGCCAGTCCTACTTTCCTCTCGTGCTTGAAAAGCTTCTTCCCTCCAGCTCTGTGTACAGGCACCGATTGGCTCTTCTCCAAGTAATACTCGGTGAGGAAACGCCTGCTCGCGTACCTGCTGCAACTATTTACATTTCACTCTCTTTGGCAATAAATTAGTTCCACAGAGGTCTGAGCAACAGTTGTTTTGAGCAGGGAGGGAGTTTGGATTCTGCAACTGCGTTTACACAGCCAGCCCTTATCTTCATGAATATAAGAGAGCAGGGAGCTTGTTGATGCAAACTAACACCAAGTGAACTGTGTTTGCCAGCAGAGCAGCTTCCCATGTGAAAACCCTGATTTCCTTCTTCTTGATGAGGCCATGGCACAGCCAAGTCAAGGACAGAGCCTCTTTTTTTTCCCAAACCAACTGTTAATGGAATAAGTAATTCTGCAGACCTGTCTTTCACATCTCACTCACTTTATATGCAGTCTAATTAATTCTGTCGGGGAAAATAATTGGCTCGGATCAGGTCGATCCAACTGAAGTTCTAAATAACTTTGGTTGAGTGGTATTTATATTTCAGCAACTAGTCTTGGGTGAAGCGCTGGCACGCGCAGAATACTAAGGCTGTGCTCACTTGGCACAAAAATAGCACTGTGGTCCGTCAAGTGGCATTAAGCCCCGTCTATAAAAAGACGTGCAGCTGCCTCTGAAGTGCGGCTATCTCAGCAGAGGGGGAGGGGAGCACTCCAGCCTGTGTCCCTGCTGGGCAACGGGCAGCACGGACACGCTGCCACTCGTGGAGTGAAAAGCTCCCCAGCCACAGAGGAGTGGCTGGAATGATGCTGTGGGGACACAGGAGTTCTCGAGGAAAGATTTCCAGGGTGCAGTCATGCCAGGAAGGTGCAGAGGCAAGGAGCAGTCAGTGTTGGGGAGGGTCCAGGGTTTTGGACAAGGCTGGAAGATCTGGAGTACAGGAGGAGACAGGGACAGAGGGGAATGGGGCATGACAGGCAAAGAGAAGGCTGGTATAGCTGTAAGCTGTGACTGTCCTGACCTGAGGGATGGACCCAGTGAGGGAGGATGGACCTGAGTGCTGCCAGGGAGATGTTCTGGCAGCTGGACTGCAATGGTCCATAAGTGAATACCACCCTCTCACTGTAATGTAGGGTGGGGTGTTCTCATCTGTGTTTTTTTAAGGCATGAACATCTTGACTTAAGGACACAGATGGAAGGCAGGTGTTACTGTGCTGAAGGTCAGAACTACATTTAAAAGTACCTTTAGCTTTCTTCATCCTACAGTTTCTCTGTGAACATTTGGGCCAGCACATCTCTCCCCCTCCACCCAACAAATTTTAGATCTGCAGCCAGATCCTCACTCTCCAACTCAGCCTTCATCTCCGCTTGCAACAGCATCAGCCCACTCTCTTGGATCCTAGAAAAGGAAATTCGTCTTTCCATCTGGTCCTCTTCATCTCCTCGTTCAATAGGTAGCATTTTGCCTGAGATAGCTCACCCTGTAGTGGAGAACATGTTTTATGCTGCTCTGACTGCCACAAAAGGTCGTCTTTCCTAAGCAAATTGTGTAAACTGGCTCTCCTACTGCAAGCCTCCTCTACTAGCCTGTGCGAGCTGCTGGTCTCTCCGGGGGAAGCTTGGGTAAATGAACAAGTGTGAACCACAGTGTCACAGCCCTCTGCACTTCCTTTCTCCCCAGTGCTAAAAATAAGATCTCATTTGTAAATAAGATATCTCCTATTTTTATAGTGCTTTTGAGATGTGCTGGATTAACAACTCAGCATCCTGACTCCCTCTCCAACCACAGTTTGTGCCCAGCTTGGGCAGTAGCTGTGCTTGCTGTGTCAAATCACAGCATGCAGTTGATGTGTTTCCACCCTGCTCTGGAGGCTGCATCCTTGCGAAGGTGAGCGGTTTTCCTTCCAGCTGAGTCTCTGATTTCTCCCCCAGGATTACCAACATGACACGCACACCGGCAGCTTCTGATCTTGTAATGAGGACACCAGTCTGCAAGACCTCCCCAAGCTTGTTCACAGGTAGTAACTAAAAGGTGCAGAGCACTCAAGTATCACCATCACACTCACTCCCCTGCTCCGTTTGTAGCCAAAAGCTGCCTGCTGGCTGACAGGGTTTGCCAGCACCTCAGGATAATTGCTATTTAGTTAAAGAGTCTTGTCTCCTTTCCCAGCCCTACAAAGGAGCTCACCAAAGTGAATGTTTCTTTCATCTAACTCTCGTGTGGACCCTGACGTTAAATCCCTGCAAAATTCAATAGCTCTGAAATGAACTGGCACACAAAAATATGGCAGTGTTGGTGTGCTTACTATCTAGACACCAGGCTGCCATTCTCCTACCCTCCTTCCTATGTCTGGATGAGCTTGAGCTGTGGGACATCATGGAGAAAGATTGCTCAGAGCAGATCATTTATCCTTCTCATTGCTGACCTGAAAGAGCAAAAGGGGTCAAGCTGCTCAAGCTACTGGGCTTTTGTTGCAGCCATCACAAGCAGAATGGATCTAGTCTTGATGCAGCTAATTTTTAACCACTAGCAATAAAATCATGGCAGCTCAAAGCCCAGGAGGCTGTGTAAAATTGTGCCTGGAACTCTGTAGTGCTTATGGCAGCCTGAACCACTGCTGTTTCATCCCAAGCTGTATCTGAGCCACCCCTGTCAAACCTATCCTGGAGGCATGTAAAGACATTGGTAGTTAGGCTGCCTTCAGCTGGGACGGGGTCTCTAATTTTAAGGAAGCAGCAAGGGTTTGAAATTTGTCCAGCTTCATCCCATGGGTACTCCAAATGGGGCACTCTAAGACTTCAGTTAGCTCCCAGAGCCTCCAAACCCAAAAAGGATTCTGGCTGTGCTGAATTCACTGCTGATGAGCAAATCAAGTAAGAAACCTCTCGTGATGACACAGAATGGATCCAAGCTGGTGGGACAGTACAGAAATCTTGTAGCCTACCCCAGGATCCTCCTCATCCCACCACTCAGCGGGAGCAGAGTCTGCCTGTGATAATTTCAGCACTTTCAGATATGGTCCTAAGCAGGACCAGCTGGATGAAATCCTATGACCTGTGTTATGAACTAGATAGGCAACCTTCTGCCTTTAAGTCTGTGAGTCTGGAAAAATAACCCAGCATCAAAAATAATACTCTGCCATAGAAAATTTCCATGAGAGTGTTACCATTTCTCATTTTACCTTGAAGAATTTCCCCCATCCTTCCCTGCCCCCACTTAAAGATTTATTTGGTTTCCTCACTCTCCAAGCTCAATCCAATTAAACAAAAAAATTACTTTATTCATGTGAGTGTTCGGTGAACTTTACTCAGGAAAAATGCTGAATATACCAAAAGTAAAGAACATTTTTTATGTGACTAGGCTTTTCCTGGGATTTTTTTTCTTGCTCAGCAAAGCTCTTAAGTAAAGAAATGGCTGAAACCCCACACTTCACTGTACAGACAAATCAAACATCAACGGAATGATGAAAACATGGAATGCTATTTTATCTATTTTATTGGTCACTGAATTTCTTTTCCACATTGGGAGCATTTCCATACAAGAGATTAACAGAATAAGACCTTGATCCTCTGAATGTAAGAGGATTTTAAAACAGCAAAATTAAGCTCTTGGAATATAAGAATGGTTAGACTTAGGATTGTCTGGGCAATATTCATTTGATTCCCATTTTCATATGTATTATGATACCATCTTTCATCTTGTACCTACGTACTTGCATACTAATTTTGCCTGGGAACCTCTCCTACATTCACCATCCAAAATAAATAGCGATCTCATGCCATTTCATACTTTTCATAATTTCTCTTCACTATTCAGAGTGCATCTCATGCCTTATTTACAATCTGTGATTCAAACTGTGCTGTGGAGGAAATGGACAGCAATTTCCTGATTAACTTTCCTGCCTAACCTCTTGTGGTACCATCCAAGTGCTTTCCAAGTTTTCTGAATTTGTCTAGACAGCTTCTGTGTGAGGTCTAATGGGCTGCCTGGAGGCAGGGGTGTTAGAAAAAGATCTGGAAAATGGGATCGATAAGAACAAGCATTTGCAAGGCAGCCTAATAAGGAGAAGTGAGACATGGATTAGCCATGGTGCTGTGTACAGAAGGACAGCTAGGAGCCTGAGGGAGGGCAAAAGTGTCTGTGGGGGAGCAGGGACACTGCATCTGGGTGTCCTATGAGGGGCTTGGCTGGCCATGGCAGCAGCTCTGTAAGTCTGTTGATGCTGTCACAGATCTCAGCAGCACCAGGCAGCCCTCCTCCCACCTTTCCTATCTCTTCTCTTCTGCTGGAAGGGAACATTTCCAGTGAGTGTTCTTCTTTCAAGTCAGACTGCTGCTAGGGGAGGATGTGCTGGACACGATGGGGAAGTTGTGCTGAAAGCCCCTGAGGTGGGTGCCAACTAATACAAGCTGAAAACAGCCACAGCAAGGTTACTGATGGGACATTGCGTCGGATTCACCACCAGTCCGCCATACTCCATTTAACTGGCAGGAGGCAAGGTTTGTGTCCAACAGAAAAAAATGTTGTCTTCTCAGACATGGGAGCACGAAAATGAGGGGCTTCTCACCAGGACTAATCACTGGGGGGAAAATAAAGAGTAGGAGTCACCTGCCAGTGATTCCCAACAAGTGGCTGAAAAGGACAAGTGGAGATTTTCCCCTTGCAAGAGAGTAAACACCGGGGTGCAGGCATCCTTCATCTCTTCTCCATCCATACTTTTTTTCTGATCTATTAATAGCTGTCTACTCAAGGGTGCCTCAGCTGGGAGGTGCAATTGTTGTTACACCAGTGTGCTCAGAACCCCAGGGATTAACAGGGATTAAGTAGATCCACCTTTACACTGCTCATACTGCTAGTGATTGTATTGCATGCTTTGAAATCTCCAGGGGATGTAACTCTGGGTTTGCCATTCCCCCGTGAGACTGTTTTTCAATTAAAAAGCAATCACATTTTCTTAAGAGGAAGGAAAAATGGCTCTAAAAAGTATTATTAGCAGAGCCACACAGGTGGATTATGGACATAAATTGAATGTAATTGAATGTTTTGTAAAGAAGGAAACTTTTCATGTGAGTTTATGGATTAGGTGGTTTTGTTTTCATACTGGGCAAGGGATGTATGTGTATATGTATCTATATGTGTGTCTGTATTTTAGGTGTGGTACAGGTAGTTAATGCTTTGGAGGATAACAGAATGTGATTATTCCTGCTTTTCTGGCTTCATTACTTTACTGCCTTTCTGGACCTGAAGCCTGCAAATAGGTTACAGGCTGAATCTCAGCCAGGAAGCTGTCAAACAACTGTATTTCAGCAAAACTTGGTGTCGTGCCTGGATGGCTCTGTCCCGAAGCTAAGCTCCACACCACCGAAATAGCAGGGCAGAAAATAGCATATTGAACCATGCAAAGGTATGGATCAATGAAGTCATTAGCAAAGTGATCTTATGGGTAGGGGAGACAATGCAGAATGGAAGCTCAAGAGCCTTCTTTAAGAGCAGGCTGTACTGTGATGACTGGTAATGCAGAGAGTGGCAACATATTAAGGAGGCCCTTTACAGCCACCCCCCTATAACTGAATTTCCAGGAACAAAAGAGCTTCTCTCTCTCTTTCCTGCCAAGCTCTGTTGGATCTGTCACAGGGGCAAGGTTAAGAGCCTGGTTCAGCACCCTGTTGCTGTCACTGTGGGTGCTGGTCCCCTTTCACAGGCACGGCTGTCCCCTGCCTCCTGCTAAGCTCAGGGTGGGCACTGGGTAAGCCCCCTTAGGGGACAGGCAGAAAAAGACAAACAGCAGCTTTCCAGAGAGGACCTGGCACTGTGAAGCTGAGAGACTTTATGATTAAGCTGTAAACTGCCCCCTGTAGCATGGCTTGGCTGGCTAATATCTTGCATAATGAATGGAGTGAGCGCAGGAAGATTTACTGATTTGAGCATTTCTGTCCCTTTTATGAATTCACCAAGTGGAGTGAAGTAGGCACCAAGTCTCCACGAGGCAAAGTAAATAAAATAAAATGAAAATCTAATTTTCTCTAGATTCCTACAAGCCTTTAGGAGGACAAGAGGATTGCAATAGATATTTGTTTTCCTGTAGATTTCCACTCATTCTTTTGTTGCCTGGTATCACCTCTACATACTCGGTGCCTGTTTACTTCTTCCCCATTCCATAAGAAGAGGGAAATAAATTGGGGGAGTCTAATTACTGAAATTTAATTAAAACAGTTTAAAAATTACTTAATCAATTTTCTAACAAGAGATCTTTTTGGTAACAGCTGTAGACAGGCAATTTATTAGTTACTGAAGCCAACCTTGTTTTTTAATATAAACAGACTAATTAATCAGTGGTTAACTCTCATAATGACCAGCTCTAGCATGTAATTATTGCTGCTGTCATGAAGCATAATAGCTTATTTCCCAGGGTTATTATGCAAATTGCCAACATTGACCACTCTGTGTGAAGTTTAAAGTGCTTTCCCTGATTATCTCTCATTTCCACATTCTCAGGACATTCTGGAACACATGTTTTTCCTGGTGTGAAAGGTTTTATGCAGTTTTATGCAGTTTTAGGCACGCTGGAGAGAAACATCCCAGTTCTTCCAGGTTTTAATTGCTGGAGGGGAACAGAAGAGGAAAAAATGTTTATTTCCCACATTAGAGACCTGCTCCATGCACACCTTTTTGTATGGGCCTGTGGGAAGAAAGAACCAAGCTCTCCAACAGGCTGAAGTTGGATGTATTTATTTTAGCACTTAGCTGATTTTGGAGGTGAAGTCCTGTACATCCACTGAGGTGAGGCAGAGCCCTGTGGAGGGGAGCCAAGAGCTCTCCACAGCTCAGTAGAAGGCAGAAGCCTAAATGCAAGCACACAGAAAAAAAAGCTCAGTGTGAGAGTAGCAGGAGAAGGCATGAAACCTTATGGAGCACCCAGAGCTCACAGACAGTGGACTAAGAGCTGCTTGGGGTTAGAAGAATGGGAAAAGAAAATATCACAGAGATGACCTGGTCCTGACCTTGGCCTTCAAAGGCTTTGGGACAATGACCAAGGTAAGAGTAATACATGGAATAAGAGCACTTAAAAGGAGGCACGGGCATAAAAGTAAGGCATGAAAGTCTCTGAGGTGAATATGCATATCTGGAATATGTATTTGTAGACATGGCAAGTACACATGGACAGGTAGGTGGAGAGATGTGTGCGTACAGCCAGCCTGTAAATCACCTCCCAGCCCCTCGTCCCGCTCACCCCACAGTGGTAATTGCCCCCCAGTGCTGACCAGTGCTTGCACAGGGACTCTGGGGCCACCCCTTCTGCTTCCCCATCATTACCCAGCCCTGTGCACATTGTGGAGTTAAAGATTATTTTTAACAGATCTAATAAACCTGAAATTTCCAGCAACAGATGCCAAATTTTATCATCTCACTGGAGCTGGCAATAAAGAGGTTCACACAAAGACAGCAGGAAGGAAAGCAGAGTGAGCAGAGGGGCTGTTAGAGAAGAGACAAGTGTGAGGCAGTTGCAGGCAGCAGTCAGTAGGGCAGTAAAAGCTAATAAAACCTTGATGTACAAGCCACACTAATCAAAGAACAGGTATTGCATTCGTATCTCCCATTTCCTTGGCCTTCACACAGCAGCTGGTGGGAATAGCATGCTTGTTTTTGTAGATAAACAGATCCCAAGTGAGCTATACCTGAGCATCTCTGTCAGCCCACTGATGTGCAACAACCCTTCAAAATCCCTAAAATGAAGCCATGAACTTTAATGAATTTTCTCACTGCCAGTCTCCCTAGCCTTGTGGTACAGAAAGGGCTCAGGGGCTCTGAAGGTCTGAGTCAGCACCAGGGAAGGAAAGGAAGGAGGAAGGGAGAGAAAGCAAGAGAGGGAGAGGTGGCCTTTTTCCAGGGCCCATTTCTGGCCTGTTAGACCATCCGTGTTAACTTCAGGAAGATGAAGGGAGAACTGGAAGGAAGGAGTTGCTGCACTGGACCTGGACTAGACATAGACCTAAATTTCTGCCTGCCATGGCCACCCCTGTCCAATTCTCTGGATGAAGGTACCCAGTCCCCTTTCCCCATCACAAAAATCCTTCAACATCTGCAGCCTGCTATGGGGTTGGATCACAACTGTGAAAAAATGAGACTGTTTCCTTTGAGGCAGCATTACATATGATTGTCTGGGTCATGTCTAGGATTGAACCAATTTTGAGAAATTTAGCATTGTTCCACTACTGGTGAAGGCAGAATAAGCCCTGGACATTATTTTTGTCAAAGAAATAGTTTCTTTGTGGCTCATCATCCAGAGCTGGGTCAACCCAGCTGCCACTTAACTCAAGCACCAAACCCAGAAGGAAGCAGAGGAGCAGCTTTGCCTGCTGGGAGCATGCTGTGGAGGCAGCTGTTTTTGTCCAGCAATAAATTGAAGTATGACCTGACAGGCTGTGCATTTACTGCCAGTGCTGCAAGATTGCATGGGCTGTAAACAGGCTGCAAATGTGCCAGTAAGTGCCCTTCTTGCTGGGGAAGGATGAACAGACCTTTTGTCAGGGTCTGTATCTATGACAGGCCAGACACCTGAATGCTGTATGTCCCAAGCACCAGGGAGTAGCTGAGATATGTGGCCTGTGTGCCACTGTGACTGGAGAGATGAGAAGGCAGCCTGCCTGACTGCAAGGCAGGACAGCAGGAGGTGTGCTCAGCTGGCTGAACATTGCCCTGCATGTGTATTTCTCACTTGTCTCAAAGGTTTTATGACTCAGAGGTTTGTTTTCACGGGTTGCAAAAAGGGAAATTATTGCATTATTTCTTGTTTGTGTATCACAGCGTGTGTCCAGGAGCACAGATGCTCTTACAGCTCTTGATACCAACAGAGCAGAGATTAGTTTGGTCCAAACCATCACATTTTTACCAAGCATCAGGGGATACCACTCCCCCCAGGAGCCGGCAGAAGCGAGCAGTTTGGTAACTGATGTCACATCTCTCATCAGAAAGTGCATGGAATTAGGGCAGCCATATATTTCCTCCAATTTGGCATTGAACCGGAGGCACAGAACAAGCGTAATTTCCACATCAGGCTGCAGATGTAATAGGAAAGCCATCTAACAGGTGAAAAATGAAATGGCCCCTGACACGGGCAGTTACTCCCTCCTGCCTGTCACAGCTTTCCCCGCTGCTCCCTGAAGTCTCTGTGCAATATAAACTGTGCTCATTTCACAAGCTCACTGCAGGCTAAACAGCTGTTAATCGCCCTTGACTGCACTGCTGTAATCATCTGCAGGCTCCTGCCAGGAATATCTCCACACTGCTGCGGGAAGGCAGCACTGAAGGACGTGTTGTACTACCCAGACTGCTGGTCCTCCAGGGTGGGCTGCAAACTCTGGTGCTGCAGGAGCACAGACTTCACTGTGGGCTGTCACAGCTTGCCAGCAGCCTGGGTACCCCTGTGCTTTCCTGACCACCTCAGCTGTGCCTGTGCCCGTCACGGCTGCACCTCCTGGCAGAGGGTGCACCTGTCTGAGACGGGAACCAAGCTTTGGATTCACATTTTGATGGCCCAGGTTGCTAGCAGGCCCTTGGAATTTGGTGAGGATGGAGCATCCCCCCCACTGCCACAGCCTGGCCTCAGTGCCTGGAGCTGATGCAGTGGGGGCCTGGCTGCAGGATGAGCCCTGGAGATGGGTGGGCAGGGTGGAGATGGATGGTGTGTGTGCTGGATGCGGAGGCAGACAGGCAACAAGAACAGGTTGCCAGAGCTGGGTAGTAAAAGCCTTGTTCAATAGGTGCATTGTTTGTTACATGTTCCTAAAAGAAAGGCACTTCTTTGCTTTTGCTGTGTCTTCCCTCTGGGGTCCAGCATCACAGGCATGATTTGATGGTTCCCCAGTCCTGGAGAAGCCTTCCTCTTTGTACACTGGACCACTCTCAGATACAACTCAACACCACCAGGGATGTCTTTGCACAGTCCTAAAATCATTTAAATGGGTTTCATTAGCAAAAGAGGATCTGCTTTGAAAGAGATGTTTTTCTTTAACACATGTTCCTCTTTGTGGTTATCCTGTCTTAACACTCCAGTCTTGGTTTTGTAGTATTTAACTGAAATCCAGGTGAGTTTCCCCTCCTCTTGTTTCCTCTCCCTGTATGCTGTATTTTCTCCCATGGATATCAACCTGCATTGAGCAAATGCAGTCTCTTTTTTTTGATACATCATATCTTCAGTGTTTGCTGTTTTGATGACATTAGCCCCTAGCTCACTGTATACTGTATAAGCAAGGGTCCAGGAACTTTGTTAATTTTCAAAACAAAACACATCTTTAGGCCTAGGCCTGTATGATTGATGAGCTACACAGTGTTGTGACTGTGGCTTGATTAGACCTTAGCATTTAAAATAATTGAATCTGCTTTAAGTGGTGCTTACACATTTTTTTTCTGCTTACTCCTCAGTCACCATGAGGAGACATGCTGGAGCATGATTAAAAGAAAAGGATTTCAAAATAATGTTCCTATATGTGGGCACCCAAACTGAATTTGAAATGTTTAAATATGCATGTCTGCTTTGCCTTCATGCTAATCAATCACAGAGATGAACTGGCCCATTTTCTTTTAGCTAACCAATTAGGCAACACAGCTTACATGCTCTAAGTCAAATATTGGGCAAGATAGCTGTCTTTCACATTTGAGAAGTAGATTTAAGAGTTAATGGTCTGTCCCCAGATGTGTTAAGAGCAAAAAAATTGCCTAGATGTGTAGAATCAATTATTTACT
Source organism: Phylloscopus whistleri (assembly GCA_017589585.1). Taxonomy (NCBI): domain Eukaryota; kingdom Metazoa; phylum Chordata; class Aves; order Passeriformes; family Phylloscopidae; genus Phylloscopus; species Phylloscopus whistleri. The sequence continues at coordinate 1,115,020 of JADMLD010000177.1, forward strand.
CTGCACAATTCTCATGAGTTTTTCTTGTTCAAAGCACAAGGTAGTTAAACACATGCCATTATCTCCACTTTTCTAGATTCATAGATCTTAAGGCCAAGGGGTTAATTAAGATCATCTAGGTTGACCTGTAGCTTAATGCAGGCTAAAAACTCTCTTCTAATTATTTCTGCATGGAGACCATAATTTTTGCTTGAGCAACAGCACATCTTTTAAAAAGACAGCTAATTATGGTTTGAAAACATCATGTGTTACAGAATCCGGTACATCCCTTTAAGCTGTTTGGATAATTACCTTGGTTGCTAACATTTTTTTCTTGTTTCTAGTCTTTTAGCTTTCAGCCATGGAATCTTATTATGCCTTTACATCACCAGATTACAGACCCATCTGCCACCAGAAATCCTTTTCATAATGGTTTGTAAGTCAGGATCAAGTCACCTTTTGTCTTCTCTTGACTAAGCTGAAAGCACTAAGCTTTGTTCATCTTTTACTATAAAGCCTGGTTGTCCCATCTTGGATTATTCTTGCAGCTTCCACTGGAACCTTTTCTGGTTTTAGTTTTTATTAGGCAGGCACAAAATTTCCTTAGAATTGCCAAAACCCATAGCTGGCAAGCCCCCTGCCTGGGGGACTGCAGTCAGCCTCATATAGCTCTGAATTAGTCATTAACTCAGAAAGAAGGGTGCATTGGGCACAGAGCTGAAACTTGCTTTGTTCTGGAGTGCAGTGATGGTGGCTTGAGTGTCCCTGTTACATTCACAGTAGCTAAAATCCAAGTCAATATCATAGAAAACTTAGTAGTTTAAAAACCGAGTTTCCTGATGACAAAAATATTTAAAAGCCAAGTAATCCTATAGAAAGAACTTGAAGTGCAAGACATCACAGTAGTTTTGTTTCCCTGCAGCTCAAAATGGGTAAAGAAGAGGTAGAAAAGTTCAGAGAAGAAGCAGAAGAGTTCAGAGCAGGACAAGAAGAATGATCACAGATACAGTGAAAATACTTTAATTCACAGAGTGATTAAATATTCTAGACTTTGTCAGCTTGTAAAGGAGTTGATTGAGGAGGGAAGGTGGCAGAATGCAACTGAAAACGAGGCAGAAAAGGTGAATGGCAATGACTGAGTGCAATAATGAGGGAGGCATTGAATGAAAAGACAGAGTGAACAAAGAGAGGCTCTTCCTTATCTGTCCTCTCGCACACTTGGATGTTTCCTGTCACACGGCCTGTGTGGCTGGTGAAAGTCTGTAGGTATTCCAGAAGCAACCAGGCAAAGGAAGAGAAGAAAGATCCAGTGAAGGCCTCTAATGGCAGCTTGGGAGGACACGTAGGGCCTGGAGGAGTTGGAGGGGAGGTACAGGGAGGTGAGACCTGTGTTTGTGCTGCTCAGTTGTTTGTACTCCAGGCAAGCTGCTGGAGGGTCACTTTGGAGGGCCTTTGATTGAGCTCTTTCCAGCTGTTCTTGTGGTCTTCAAATGGGAAGTGTAATTGGGAATTTTATACAGCCACTTACTGCATGCCCCAAAGCCACGCAGCTGCCCAAGAGAAAAAATGTTGCATTGGTGAGAAGAGCTAGGCTGGCTTGAAATAGGCAAATGTAGCTGAATACAAATGCACACACACACACAGAGGGAAAGGAGATAGTAAAGAATATAAATTAGAAGGATGGGAAACCAGAAAAAGTCTTGATGAAGTGACAGGACACCAAGAAAAACCCTAAGCAAGCGGGCCATTGGCAATAAAAGAAAGGTTTGAGTATGTCTGGCAATACAAAAAAAAAAATCCTAACAATGATTCTAGCCTATAAAAACATGTTTTTAATGTAGAAATGTCAAATAGTTTCAATATATCTTGTTGTTCCAAGCGGTTTTTGAAAAGTCTGCATGAAGAATTCACAGAGGGTGAAGATGAAATCTGTTCCCTTCCAACAGTAGCTTGGCATTATGCAGAGCTAATAAGCCGGCTGTTTTTAACCAGTAGGTCTGGATGCAGCAAGAACTTTAAAGAGCTGGATGAGGAGATGTGTGGGCTATTAAAGTTGGTAAATCATGGGAATGCTAGAAAGGCTTGCCTGGAGAAAAACAAGATTCAGATATTGGTAATTATAGACATATCAGTCTGACATAGACAGTGAGCTGGAGCAAAATGGTGCAATCCTGTTAATAAGGGAAAAAAAAAAAAAAAAAAAAAGAAAAGAGCTACACTTACCAGTAATCAGTTCAGGCTTAAGGGAAACAAATTGTTCAGTACCATCATGGCACCACATCTGTTTGTTTGATGGCAGAGTTCTTGGGAATAATTTATTCATATTTGTCTAAGGTATTTGATATTGTAATATATATTTTTTACTGACAATTACTCCAAATAACAAGTCATATTAAAAATGTGGTAACATGCCAGGTCTAAAACCTGCTGTTGAGTATAGGGCTATATTCAGTAGGAAAATCTTGGCTTTCTTGATCTGTGCTGTCTAACCCTTGGCTGTATGAATGTCTTAAAAGCAAATGTACAAATATTATTGAAGGCTGGGGAGAGAGGATAATGAAGACATGCCATTGAGCCAAATTACTTCTTGCAGTGGGAGCCTGCAGATACTGTGTGCTTTAGTACAGCCAAAAGTGAAGTGGTTCTTGCAGGGACAACATGAGTTTGCTGCACTTCCAGAAAGGAGGATGCTGCTTTGAGTAACAGCAACCCCAGAAGAGACTTGACCACAGACTACATAGCTACACCAAGGACAGAAATATGATCCTGGAGGGCTCCTTATCCTACAAGATCCAACAATTTGAGCTGCAGTTGCAAAGCTCCATTTTGTGCTAAGATCCACTCTTTCTAACACCAGGACTTCCTAGCCATCTAACTGCTTCCTAAGATTTCTTGCAGACTCTTTGTTGCCATAGAAGCATATAAAGCTCTTTTATGCAGGAGGTCATTCCAGAAAAGCAATTTTCACTTTATGCAGTAAATGGACTTCTGAAAATTTCCATATACCTACTCTTTTCGTGCTCTTTTACAGACCTTTCAGAATTAGCCCGTGGACCTCAGGAGACCAAACTGAGCCATCACCCCTTCTGCCCACAAACACATTTCCATGAGTCTCTGAAACGGGCACAGTATTTCTGTGAGTTTCACTGGATTTATTCAAAGGATTCCTCCATCTCCTTGGTATTTTCTCATGTCCCCTGCATAAATATACTGTTGCATAAGATGTTAAGCTGTGTGCTCAGACTGATCATCCTCATCCTTTTCAATGTCCTGCTGTCCAGCTTTTATGTATCACTCTGTTCTTTCTTCCCTCAGACACGATCTGGGTCCTACGTTATGAACTCCCTGGATTGTCATGTCTAAATGAGTTGCCTCCTTCACTTCTTCATACTGCCTTCATTTTAGGCTCAACCAGAACATTATCATTGATGATTTTAATAATTTATTTCAGATAACAGTATTAAATGCAGGTAGCTTGCAAACTGATGGTAAGCAGAGATCTTCATTGCCCAGCCTAATTCCTCACCATCTACAAAGACTCTTTGACTTTGAAGGGAGATGGATTCAGATTTGACCAAGCAAGTTATGTTAGGATTAGGATGGTAATTTTGTACTTAGCTTGTTTTTCCTGCTTGGACTGCTAGACAACACGTCTGTCTCAGTTATTTCTATAACAGCAATAAGGGACAAAGCCAGGATTCAATTGAGTCAAAGAATGAAAGGCAGAAGAAATGTTCTTCAGTGGTGCAGGATTGTTTCTTTCTGCAGAAGCACACAAAGTGCCTGTTTGTTGTGTATGCAATTGCCAAGCTGAGAAGTTATAGACAATATTGATTTGGGCTCCCAGCTCTTTGGAAGCAGGCACTGGGTGGAAGCCAAGAAGGCTGAAGTCTAAATGCGAAGCTGTTCAGGCTCAATGAGCCATTCTTTGAGAGAGGGGACCCCTCTTTTCAGTGTTTGCACCTGTGTGTGTTGTGTGTGTGTGCATAAGGAGCTAACAGGAGGCAGCATTGTCCAGACACCACGGCAGGGAAACCAAGGGAAGGATACTCCCCACTAGTTCATGGTTCCAAACTCTCTAGCTGGGTTGGCAGGCAGGCTGTGTGAACTCTTTCCTAGCCTACATTTAAGTGCTCTGAAAAGGGGATAACATGGTGCATAACATGTTGAGGGTGGTTGGAGGGGTCTAAATGAAAGCCAAAAATAAACAAGTACTACGTTTCATTATGAAATTTCACAAATCCTTTTCCTGAGTTTTGATGGATATTAGCTTGTCATATAATTTCATGACTGTGTAAACAACAAACCTTCTTTCATCAGCCATGAGATGACTTAATCCAAATTGATATAGTTTTTATTTTTTCAGGTAAGCCTTACAAGATTACGCAATAATTGTTTGATGATGACTTCACACAGATAAGAAGAAATATAACTTTACCAGCCCTTCTGGGCAGAGTGTTTGGACTAAGTGTAGAAGGTGAAGTCTCCTTAACTACAGTTTTCTGCAATTTGAAATGTTTCTGTCAGGTTCTCTTTCTGATGTGGGGAGCTTGATGACAAAGAAGGCACTTCTCAATCACAAATCTAGTTGAAAAGTGTGAATTTAAATTATCTTTTCTGCTTTTATAAACAATACCATTTATATGACAACATTTACATGGCTTATGACACTATCTGGTTTTTATGGCCTGCAAATGTGGAAAACGTGTGCCAAAGGACAAAAGCATTCCCAGAGATCGATATAATACAAACAGCTCTGCACAGCCAGCCTGCAAGAAAAATGTGATGGTTGACAAATTCTTTGCTCCCCGCAGTACTCTGGGTTCTTGGCTAACCTCAAGCATACATCAGTTAAAGTCTGTGTGGCTGGCAGGATTTTGCTCACATCGGCATTGTCTGACCTCTCCATTTCTGCTGCATATCTGTGTCACCTCCTGATTGCTCTCTCTGTAAAATAATCCTCCTTAAATTATTTAGATACATATTCAGCCTTCCCCTTGGCTGCTGATCTAATTCTGGTGAGTGAAATGACCTCAATTAGAAATTCTTGCTAAAACATACAGCATCACTCAGAGGGTTGCAGTTTGTCTTGTCCCTTCTTGCTTTTCTTAAAGGTCCATTTTGTATGTGTTTGCTTGTCTGCAACTCATTAGCTCCTGTCATTACTTTCCCTTAAAACAAAGCTAACTAGAAGATAATTATTCAGTTTGCAAAAAGGAATTAAAAATGCCATAATTAAGGTTACAGTTTTCCTTTTTATATCCTTGAGGGGATACTATGTTCCCTAATTATATAATCATACAAAGCCAAGTGCCATACACACATATGTGTATGTTTTGTATCAGCGGGGGGTTTTTTATTATTTCATTAGAAATGCTTCCAATTTGTGGCAGCAAAAGCAAGGCTGGTGTGATAGCTGTTAATTTGTAACTCAGAGCCTTTTATTGTTGTTCATGTTACTATACTAATTAAGACATACAGTATTGAATGTCTCTTAACAACTCTGTTTTAGTATCACTTCCAAATATGTTTTGCACATTATTCTTATGTCAAAATCAGTAATACTGTAGTTCCAAAAGTAGCTGGTTTTTGACAGAGAGAAGACTTCAATTTATCAATTCTTACAAAAAGAAATGTGTCTCACCCCAGCATCTACTTACTTATGAATATTTTTTTTCTTAGAAATTATATGGAACTTGCTCTGAAATTTAATTCTGTAGCCCACCAAAAATTTTATCACATTTTTACTTTTTAATTCACCCCTATGAAACTCCTGGTGCTTCTTCATTCATCCTTCATTACCCATGAGAAAATCAGGAGTGATAACATTGAACTCTGACCTCTGCATGAGCCAGGGGTCTCCTTCAGGTCAGGCATTCCAAGGTCACCCCCTGTCTGTCACATCCATGTGATCAGAAGTTTACTGAAAATATGTTTCAATTTTTTACCTCATCTTTCCAAAAGAAAGGTGCCTTGTGGAAAAAACCCACATCTGTCTGACATGATTTGCCTTTCAAAAAACTCTCCTGACTCATGATTAATAAATAATTCTCTCAGAATCTACAGTTTATGGCCCAAGTGTTTGATCCCTAATCTCCAATATTAGCTGTGGATTAACTCATGCTTGCCTGGTAATTTGTGTCTGTATCCTACATGAGAAGCTCTTTTGTAGTCTTTCATTAATCTCAGTACTCTCTGGTTTGGACTCAATATTCACACATGTCTCCACAGGTTTGTTTTTAACTAATTCAGAGACTAGGAAAACATTCATTTGGCTTTTCTTTTTTTCCCCCCAAGAGCTCTATTTATTTACCCATTGTTATTTTTTTTTTTTCAGTTTTCATTCCTCCACTATGCTGATGACATTTCCTTTCTTTAATAATGACATTTCCTTTCTATAAATATTTATACACTTTCTTCCTGGTTGCATTTTCCCCTTTTTCTTGCCATGTTCTAATGTTACTCATGTTTCTTCCCATAAACCCTGAAGATTGCTGTACTGTTATTTTTATTCGGTACCCACAGTTAGAACATCGTTTCTTTACTGGAATTCTGGAAGTATGGCCAAATTCCACCCTGATAGCATTTGTTAGATTTGGCAGATGAAAACCAAACAAGCCACATCCGGCAATGGATTCATATGTAGATAGATTGCAAAAGCAATCTTATATTTACTTCAAATATTTACTGACGTCAAAAGACACCTTTCGTCTTCCTCCTGCCTTTCCCCCTCTTTTTCCCCCTCCATTTTTTTCCACCATACAGCACCATATGCTGCCTCCTGGATGGTGTTATCTCCTGGCATCTGATTCCAGTCACGCTCTTGCTCCTAACACCAAACACCTCTGGCACTCATGTTGAAGGCTTCTGGATGAGCAGAAGGACTGCTGTCTTCCCCTTGAGCCACTGGCTAGGAGCAGGAAAAAGAGAGTGGGCTGAGCACAGTGCAATTCTTTTTCTGCATCATCTGGTATCTCAAAACCTTACAAATGTATAATTTAATGGGAAAAGAGGGTTGGTTTAAAAAAGTGGTTGAGGTAAAATCCAGGAAAATGAAAAGTATTTGAGGAAAAAGGAGAAGAATTCCACTTCAAACTCAGTCAAATGAACATGACCTTGTTCTATTTTGTAAAACACTATTTCTGATTTTTCATAATTTCTATCAAATGCAGGAAGAGTGCTGACAGGAGAAGAGATTTATCACAGCAGATTATAGAGTGTGTGGCCAAAGTAAGGGTAGCCTTTCTCACTGACTACAGCCTTGGAAAGAAATTTGAGATGATATGAACCCAGCTGTCTGCAGCCTGTTGAATATAATAATCGGAGAGGTACCTGGTGGGTTTTTAAATCTATATGAATTTATTATGTAGGTACGTGTAGAGACTCCACAGTGTGCACCAGTATCCAGTATTTTGCTGTCCCTGCTGCCAGTTACTATGGCTTGTAAATCTTCTCACTGGCAACAGCAGTATCATTCAGTTTTGACCACCTGTGTGAGAGCAGAAGAGGCAAAATAACCAGGCTGCTTACACCTACTGCCACTTTTGGTTTATTTATCTTTTTATCGCTTTGGTTAGCAGTAGTGCTTTGATACTCTCACTGTGGACTGAAGCCCCTCTGTGCTACATGCTGTGCAAGGACAAAATGAAAAGGAAGTCCTTGTCCTGAATGATTTACTTTTTCAAGATAAAAACCCACCCAGAGAGCAGAATGAGATCAAGGAACAGTAGTCATCATGGCAATAGTGACACACCAGGATTATAGGCAAGGGATGTGGGTCTCTGCAGCATTATCCCTACAGAAGGATAATGATTGCTTTAGCCAGGGAAATGGATGTTACACCAACAGAGATGTGAGATGATGAAGAACAGGGTAAGATTCTCGCTGGGCAATTGCATCATATTATGTAGAATATGTAGTATGGTTCAGAAAGAAGAGACTGTGGAACTAAGTGGAGAGCCTTGAAGCCCCAAAACATGAAGGAAGGGCAGAGAAGACTTCCCAGCTGAAGGGACAGGAAAGAAATGCAGCAGTTTCCTGCATCGAGAGTGATGGACCAGCCAAGATAAAGGATGAGGAAGGTGGAGTCTTGCAGTCTGATTTAGAACAGTCATTAAGAATTGCCTGTAAATCCCTTGCCAAATCACGTCCCTAATGATATCTGAATAGCAAAAATCTATCATTTCCATGTCCTCAATTCCTAAGTGTAAAGCAGAAAAGGCTATTCACAGGCAGGTAGAATAAGGAGATGTGCAAAGAGAGCAGGATCCCTGATGAGAGCTGTGACTGCTCAGGAAAGAGGAAAAGGAGGGATTAGAGGCTGCTGACACCTTCTCAGCTGCCCAATTCAGGAAGAGTGGAGCTGCAGGGAGCTCTTGTAGAAGCCAAGAGCAGTGGCAGCAATTGAAAAAGGAAGCCTGGGGAGTCCAGGAATGATGCTGAGGTCGCCAAAAGCACAAAGAAGAGGAAACCTGAGAAAAACAATTGAATTGCCAATAATACAATTGGCAAGAGAGCTGATGAAATCCACCAGGAGATCAAGAGCAGCAGGACAAGGAGGGAGAGGAAAACAAATAAATATCAAGATCATGCCAACACATCCCTGTGTGTGTGTGTGTAGACAGTAGCCCCTTGTTCCTGTGCTGCATCCAACAATACTGCTTCACTGTGTTCCCCAAAGAGGCTGGACAGAGAATATGGTGAACAAAGATGTTGTCCAGAAACCATGGAGCTGGTATCCAGTGAAAGGATTGGTTCTGCTGTGATCTGCTTCCTCTGCACATCACCCACCTCTGCCCCAAAGTGCTCACCTGAAACAGGCTGTTTTCTAACCATCAGGCTTTTTAAAACTCATCCTACATTTTCTGCTCATGGCTTGTGACACAGTCCTGTTTATGTTTATATTCACTCTGGTTCCTTTCTCTGTTTCTTCATGTTTGGATTTACACCTCTGCTTTGTGGTGTGTGAGATGGGGAGAGCCTTTACATAATATATGGCAGGTGATGTTTATTAAAAAAAAGGAGGGAGAAAACAGAGAAGTGAATGATTTGGTACAGCAACTCAATAAGCTAAAACATATTTTACAAAAGAACCCACCAGCAATCGTGTAGTATAATATCACACGCTGAGCAAAATTCATGGCTGTGCATAAGTTAGTGCAGTGCCTTGGCAGATAAAAAGATTAATGAAATCTTCCCTTTCTGCTCACAGAAAAAACAGTTCTCACAGACTCCCTTAAATCACTTGTCATTGCCAAACTCCCGTTTTCCTTTTCCATGAACTCAAAAGCCAGGGATGAAAAGGCATAGAGAAATTTTGCCAACATCCAGCTTCTTTTTTTCTGGCATCAACATTTAATTATCTCTGCAGGCATGTGGCAGGCAAGTCTGTTGCCATACATTTTTTATACACAGAGTATGAAATTATGTGTGGTGACTAGAAGGTGCTACCTGATGTGGGATGAGGAGATTAATTGGCTTTAAAATGATTGTCTGTGTATCAGCAAAATGTGTAGGGCACTTTACATATGAATTTAGAAAATCTAACTCACGGTGAAAACTAAACCTCTCAATCTCCAGCTCTGCACTGATTTACATAGGCACCCAACTTAACCTGCCCATGCTGCTTCAGGGGACTTGAAAACCACTGGACTTGATCCAGTAAGCCCCAAATGGATGTTTAGAGATGATTGAGGTGCCCTTGGATAATGTGCCACTGCTGCAGCTGGTGATCTGGAGTGGTCCAGGGCCCCCAGGTGCTGCTCCACCTGCCCATGTCTTAGGGACTGGAGGACCCCTCTGGCAGCACCAAAGAAAACCTGGTCCCCAGGTGGCTTTGGGAGTCTCTCTAGGTGGCATTGAGCTTCTGGTGTGGTCAGAGGTTTGAGATACCCAAGGTGTCTGAGGTGCCTGGGTCAGGTGACAGCCATCAGATACTGAACTGGACAACAGGGTGAGAATTGTCCCTGGCACTGCTTTCCCTTCCAGAACACTTTGTTAACACCCAGAACAGTGATGGAGAGAACTGAAAAGTGAACTTAATATTCATTGTTTTCCCCCAGACAGGACTCAGCTGCAGCCTGGACAGCTGTTCTGTCTGCATTCTTGCTGGTTATATTTTTCTAAGATGCTCATTACTTTAGGTGCTGAGTTGTTCAAACCCTGTCCTCCTTCACAGCTGCCCTTTTAGCAGCTCTATGGATTGCCAATTGATTTTCCTTTACTTTTTACCTTAAGTGAGAATAAAAATTGGAGAGTCAAAGAGTTCATTTCCATATTTACAAGACAGAGGCATGCTGGCAGAAGGAGTAGCTACACACATTATCCAGCCTTCCTTGTGGGCTTTCTACCCCTCTTTCTAGGCCCTGTTCATGGTCTCTGCACTGTCATGTCTTTCACCTCCTGAAAAGGTGCCTCTTGGGAGGCTTGGCGTGTCTATCCAGATGGGCTGGCTGATGAGTGAATCTGTTACCAGCACAGAGCAACATATGTAGTTATTGTGAATGTCACACAGAGACAAATAGTGTACTTTGGCAAAAAAAAAAAAAACAAAAAACCAACACCAAAAAACAAGAAGGGACTCTTTAGTATTTTTTGTTTGGTTGGTTTTTTTAGTTTTGGGTTTTGATTTAAAAAAAAAAAATCTGCTTTATTTGAACGCTCCTCCACTGCTAGTCTTTTTATTTATTTATTTTCATTCTCCCTTTGGATGGAGTAAGTGTGAAAGAAAAGATGTAAAAATGTAAAATGATGGATTTTTCCCTCATGGAACAACCCAGAGCTGAATATTTTTAACCAATTTCCCTAACTCACATGGCTCTTTGCATCAGCAAAGAGTGTAAAAACACTTAACAAGCTCTTGCCTAGAAAAATAGAGAGCAGCGAGCCAAAACTTTCCAGCTTGGTGGGTCATGATGTCATTCTGGTGTCAGGGTGGGCTGGATGTCAGACCCATTTCTCTTTTCTCTGGCTGGATTTCCTGCCCATGCACCATACAGTCCAGCACTGTAAACCCCCAACCCCTAGTCAGAGCATTGGACAGCACAGGTCATTGGCTGCTGCTTGGGGACAGCCAGCAGCCCCCAGCCCTGCACTCTGTAAGAGCAGATTAGACAAACATCTGTCAGGAGGCTGTGGGTTTAGTGCATGATGAGGCTGGATGGCTCACAGAGTCCCTCCACCATATGGTTGTGGATGCTGCCCACGATGTCCTTGTCATTCCTGGGAGCTCCCAGGAGGTGGCCATCAGCAGGGCAATGCTGCTGCCTGATCTCCACCACCCTTTTTCTGAGAAATGCCTTCAGGGCAGGCAGACAGAAATGGACTGTCTGCCCTGACTGCCCTGACGGCTGCTGGGACAACTCCAGCTTGGTCACTCCCAAGAGAAAACGTACCAGGGGCAGGCTGTGGACCAGGTAAATAGTCCTGGTGGTCTGCATTTGCTCTTATATATGAGCTGAGTTTGGATGCCTGTGGATGCCTGAGGACCTCTCCAGGTGACATACTAAGGTGAAAGTAAGAGCAATGCAGAAAAATATGAGTGGAAAAGACCCACAACAGTGAGACATTTGGAAGGAGACCAAATGGTGGACCTTGAGATTTTCATGCTATTACCCTAAGGAGCTGAAGAGGTAGTGAGAAAGCTGCTCAAGAGGCTGGAGGAGACAAGACAGATGGCACCAAATCGGAGTGGGAAGCAGCATCCCAGGGTGCTTCTGGAAAAGCAGCAAGGGAAAGCATTGAGGAGGAATGGGGCAGAGGTACAAGGAACGGCAGAGCCAATGGGAGCCACAAGGGGCTTTGGGATGTGATAAAGGAAAGAAAAAAGGTGGTGCACAAGGACCAGGCCTAGAGAGGACAAGGAAGGATTGAAAAGCTAGGAAAAGAGTTTATCCATTATACTGGTTTATACATGTGATGGCTCAGGGAAGGATTATGGTTACTCTGTGAAATGAGGGTGAAGTGACAGTAATAGCCCAGCAAGTGTGTGGCTCAGTATGAAATCACAAGCTGTGTCTGGCTTTTAATCACTCTAAGACACATCTGGCTAGGATTAGTGTGCTCATGGCCAAAGCAGCTCCATTAGTTGCACCATCAGGGTGGGTGAGACAGTGGGCTGGAATGCAGGAGAGTCAGGGATAGAGACTGAAACGAGTAACTTGAAGCAGAGTCCTTCCTGAAAACCTCAAAGCAGTTGTTTGGAGGACCTCTCTGCCCTGCATGGACCTCACCTCCCTCACATGGAGGTGAGGGAGACTCATCTCCTGCCTCCAGCATCCTCTGCTAGCAACAAGTCCCTGGCAGTGGGGAGGGCAGGCAGGTGGGGTGCCCCACACCATCCCTTACCATCCCACCTGCCTCGGTCATTGATGCCATTGCCCCTCAGCACAAGTGACTGAAGTCTTGGTCCCCTCACAGTTTTATTCAGCCACGTGGTTTGCACAGAAAGGGCAACAGAAGTGTCACCAGCAGGTCTGTTGACCTCAGCTTGATCCAAGCAGTACTCAAACTTGCAGGGTGTTTGGTGAGTGCTGTGATAGCTGTTAAATGGCTCCCATGTGCTATTCATGTTCATATTGTTCTTCTGACAGGTGATACTTTTTTTCCATTGAAAGGGTATCCCCTCGTTGGCAGGCTGTGTGTCAGCAAGGAGGAGACCTGGCCCGTTCCAGTTAATTCTGTAATTGCCAGCTAACTGCTGATAGAAAGCTTTTGGGAAGCTTCTTAGGCAGCCTAATGATTTTACATTGTGTACACCTAGAGAAGCACTCAGCCTTTCCAGCTCTTTTGGTGCACTAACATGTCATGCAATGAAACCACTCAGCTGAGATTAGAGGCAAGCTCTAGGGGCAGGCAGTGGGGAGTTGGCTGGTCACTGCTGTGTCTTCCTGACAGTTCTACTGCCAGGGTCACAGAAACGGGGGGAGTGGAGCATGAAATGAGTACTTTGCTGAGAGTTTATTAACAAACCAAATTGATATTAAGCTATCTAACAGGGAGAGTATGATTTTGCTCCAAAATCCAGCTGTTGCAATGTCACCCTCATATTCCTATAAAGCACTTTACTCCCTTCAATATCTTGAAGGATGTTTTTGTCTGAGCTCAATAAATTTCAGTGTAAAGAGATGGCAATTTCTATTCCATGACAGAAGCTCCCCCATGCCTTGTTGCCTTTAGTTGTTTTTAAATGTTGAAGTTAAGCAAGCAAAATTGCAATTGTTCTTCCCCTAATCTTCCAGCCAAGGGAAGGAGCATTTATACAGATATTGCTTAGAGTACTTGAGAAAATATTTGTTTGTTGCTTTAAGTGAATTTCCAGTGGGACCCCCCATGGTTATTTCATAGTTCTGTGTTGGGGAACTCGGCTAGGGTAGTGAAGGACAGCCTTCTGCAACACTCCCAACTGCTGGGTGGCTTATGCTCCTGTGAGTAGCTCCCAGAAGATTCAAGGGACTAGTTTTGCAAGCACAACTAAAATTGCTTAAGGGTTTCAGAATTTACCCTGGAAAGCATGGTAGAGAAAACTCATCGGAGAGTGGAGTGGTTTCTCAGTGCTTCAAACAGAAGAAATTGTATTTCTTTTGTTCTGTCATTCCTCCATTTCCTTCCTTCCCTTTCTGCCTTCCTAATCTTCCTGGCTTGCTTTCTCTTCCCTCTCTTCTTTCTCCCTCTTCTCCAACACAGATAATTGAAAAATTCATTCTGGAATTCCTTTGTCCCTGCACAAGGCACTGAATAGTGATTCCAAAATAGTCCAGCCTTTCTTTTAATCCATAATTCATCATCCCAAATTGTTGCTCCTCAGTGTAACCCTGAACAAAACGTCAGATGCAGCATAAAGAAAAGAAATCAAGCAAATGAAAAAGGGACAAAAGGAAATGCAGCAAACCCTGACGGTATCTGAAAAGAGAAAGAATTTAATCCAAAAAGGCTTCTCAGCTCTCAAACAGGAGACCTGACTTGTGCCACGTGTCACCCTGTATTAGGAGAAAGCAGGACTGGTCAGCACGAGGTGCTGTAGAGTGACTTACTGGGTGGAATAAAACAAAGACATGGAAAGACACTAGAAAACAATTTTATCCACCACCTATACTTTCACAACTAGAACTGCAGTGAGTAGCCAGCCTGGCTCTGTTGAGCCTTTCTCCACACCGTGTCAGGCTCCCAGCTGACTGTGGTTTGCTCAGCTGACACAGCGCTGTCACTGACTGAGCCTGATGGCCCTGCTCTGACCCCTGTGAAATATTGTAGCAGCCATGGAAAAGCTGTGAGATAGAGACAGTAAAGTGGGTTGGGGTCTGCTGGGGGTGGTGGTAGTGTCTTCAGGTCCCTGTGCAAATCTCCTCATGCCTCTGACCATGCAGGCTGCCTTGCAGTGACACACATGCCAACCTGATGTCACGGTAATATGGAATTTCTTGAAAATGACTTTAACTGGAAGGAATCCAAAGAGAGAGTTTTGTGGCATTGTAACCCTAGTTTCTTCTCATCTCTGGCAGTGGTCACCTGGAAGCAGCTTCCTTCTGTAACCTGTGAAGTGCCACCAGCTTCAGGTCTAGGAGCAGACAGTCTGGGCAGGAATGAGAGAGTAGGCAGGTAGAGAGCCAGCTAGGCAACAAAGGATCAGAGGGCTGGAATTATTGAATTAATATGTACTAATCTTCTTGCTTCCACTGAGGTCAGTGGGGGCTCTTACTGTGATCTTCAGGGAACACAGGATCAGGCTCACTTTTGGGAAGAGAAGATCAAAACTGGGGACAAATGCTTGTACATGTGATTGTGCCAGGATTTGAATCTTGTTAGTTTTCCTGTGTTATCCATGCAAGGATGTGGGACAAATTAGATTAAAAAAGATTTTGAGCTCCTCCTGTCAAGAGAAAAAGAATGGAGAAAGCCATGGGGTTAGTAAATGCAATTATTAGCCATTCATTCCCCTTATCCCCTTAGGCTTGTGACATTCCCATTAGAATTGTCCTTTATACACACTGATTTAAGTTAGTCTTGATGCTCCAAATAATGCCAGGAAAAAAAAAAAAAAAAAGATAAACATATTCAAAGCCTTTTAAAAACTTGCTCTGCTGTGAAAAAGAGAGGTTAAGTCGTTGATCCAGCAAGGTGTTTTAACAAATGCCTTTTTTTAAGCGTGTGAGTTGTCCCATTGATTTCCACTCAGGAATTCTGCTGAAGAGGGGTCTTTGGCTTGTGCCTCAAAAACGCAGCTACACACGTGCTTTGCTTTTGGCGTGTGCAGTCCTGTGACTTTCATGAGGAAACTCACATGCTTGGCGGGCTCAGGGCTGAGGGAGAGTCTTCAGGAGGTGAACAGCATTGCAGCACAGCCAGGGTTAGAGGAAGAAGTGTCCCAGATCGGTGTCTCTGTCTCAGTCATCACCTCTCTCTCAACTCTTTTACTCTGCTCAACTGTTTGTAGCTTTGGGATAAACCATAGTAGAGAGAGAGTTTCTCAGGAAAAAACCCCAAACTTTTACTCAACATTTTGGCCTTTGCAGTTCTGTCCTTTGCCAGACATGGAAAAGAAAAGATGTAGCCAAAATTTTAGTGTGGAAGAAGAGGATACTATAAGTTTGGTTTTAATCAGGGAGAGGAGTTTTGGAAAGCAGAGAGGAAACAACAATTTGGGTCTAATTCTGCTCCTTCTGGCAAAATACCACCCCTCACCCCTCTGCATGAGATCATTAGTGTGGCTTTGCTCCAAGCTGATAGCAGAAGTGCCTGGCTTGTACGCCTTGCTCACATGCTCAGATAAACCTCTCCCCAGTTTGGGGGCTAAAAGGGATTTTTCTCCCAGGTCGGCTAGACTAAGTTTCCCCCTCCTCTCCAGAGAGAGTTACAATTTGCTCCCCCAGACCACCCAGGATGATGTGTCAGACCTCCTCCCAGGGCCTTCTGTGGGAATAGCTTTCTGTGGGAATAGCCTCCTGCAGGAATAACCTTCAGTCTTTTATTACAAGACTTGAACTTATAATGGGACACTGAGAAGTATTGTAGTGTGGAGTAGACCATTCCTCTGCCCCAGGTCTCACCCCACATTGCCTCCAGTGCTGGAGTTTGGGATCAGCAGTCCCAAGATGGTCCCTTCCCACCCCATGGCCTCTAAAATCCAGCCAGCGTGTGCACTGTGGAGAGGGACACCCATTGCAAGCAGCAGCTGCTGGCAAATAAATATTACTGCAGTAAGGGAGGGAGGTGGATGCAAACACAGGGAATGTTTTGTCAATGCATTTTGAGCTGGAATATCTTCTGTCTCGCTGTCAATGCACAACCTCCCTGCTACTTTCAAAACAGAGCAAAGCCCCTGTGCCAGGCATGCCCTAAAGCTTTGCTGGGAGCTGAGCAGCCCAGGCAGCTTGAGCGAAGCACACAGAGAAAGATCTGAGCAAACTGGGATGTAGGAATGCTGGGGAAAGGATGATGGAGTTGTCTGGGATTCCAGCTTCTTGGGCCTGACTCAAGGCTTTACACTTTGTTTATACAATAGTAATCCCAAGCACTTCACGTGATAGATCCCTGGTGATGCATTTCGGGGGGGTTTACACTGATTTACACTGCTTGAGGCCTTGGCCTCTATTTTCCAAAGAATTCTCCAGAATTTGCTAATGAAAAATACCAGAGTGGTCGGATCAGTGCAGGGTTAGGTTACCTCAGTGAGCGGGCTGGAGAATGCAGGGAGCCCCTCTCCCCAGTCTCCCCCAGGGAAGCCCTGGGTGGAATCTCTTCCAGCCTGCTAAGAGGTGCAGGATGAGGTCTGTAGGCACTCAGACTCCTGGAGTTTATCTGCTGGCTCTCACACCCTGTGGAGGACTTTCTGTAATACACTCAGCTCCCACTTTCAAAAGCTGTGGGGCACCCCTTGGACAGCATAGAATTTAAAAGTCTCAAAACGGATTAACTCCTTCAGGACCAAAGAGCACCTCAGAAATACCCTTCTCCCATTGCTGCAATTCAGCTCTGGGAGTGGCAAAAATGAGATGACAGTGATAGGGCCTGCAAGATCCCCTTCCCCAAGTCAGATGAAATATCTGTAGGATCTAGATTTATTCTGCATGTTCCTGCTGCTGTACAGCTCAGAAACAGGCACTGCTTTTGCCAGTACCTGCTCAGGGGAGTCATTTGGCAGGAGGCAGGAAAAAGAGGTCAGGAGATCCTCTCTGCTCTACTGGAGCCTCATAGAACAACCCTAGCAGGTCAGCCATGGGATCCAACTTGCCCTGGCTCCTGTTTCCAGCAGTGGCACTAGTTGGATGTCACATTTGTGACCCTCATCACCCTCTGTTTCCTTCTCCAGAGCTTTCTTGCAAGGCACTGTGTTCCCTTGAGTATGGAATAGCATGTAGTAAGGAACAAATGTAGGTAGCTTCTGAGCATTTCTATCCAGGTAGGAGGAATTTGCTTGTGCTGAGTTTACAGATCAGTGGGGAAAGGGTGTAGGAGGAGAAAAGGGATGATGAGAACTAAGTGTGCAATCTAAACCAGAGTGTTTGTCAGGATTTTGAAGCCTGTGTAAACCATATTATTAATATTTAAACAAGGCTTGCTTTTAAATTTTTTTCTTTCTTTTTCTCCCTCTCTCCTGCCTTCCTGTTACAGGATTGCAAAACTCATTTCCAAAGAGGCTTATTTTTTTGCTGTTACTAATAGCAGCAGAAGTGATTTATATGCACATTGGGAGAATAAGTGCGTCTGAAAAGAAAAAACATCCATCCTTTCTTCCACCTGTATCCAAACTTACTCTCTTTTCTTCATCCTTCCCTCAAGGCTCAAATGCACAATGAACTTAGTGTGGTTTCTGGAGCTGCAAAGGTAACTTGATAGTGTGTCCAGGCCCAAGAAGAGCCCAGCTTTGCCTTGTTGAAAGCAAAAGGTTCCCCTTTTAGTTTCAGGAACTGGGAAAAGCTGAGATGTTAAGAATATTGTCTGCCTACAGGCAGTGAGGTTTCCTCTGAAATTCACTGCTCCGGTTAGAATTTGCGTTGCAGATTTTCACCTGGAATTAATTTTAATGATTCCATCACGCAAGCTCTGCCAAGGCAAGTTTATAATGGGAACACTGTCTTCACTTTAATGGGAGCAATGAGAGGGCAATATCAATGCCTGTGAATATTTAAGCTTGTTTGGGCTATTTTTGGTATTGGAAATCTGAAGGTCTTCCTGAGGGGCCTCAGCCCAGCATCAGGCTGAAGCCTGGTGGCAGGGCTGTGGGTAGCACCTGTCCCTGTGACAGAGCTGCTGGAGAGGGAGGCACAGACCGTGGCCAAACCAGCCCTGCAGTCAGTAGTCTTGCCTGAATGCTTTTCCGTGCGAGCGGTTCGCAACCAGCATAGAAGAGCTCTGCACCAGCACCGTGTTTACACTGTGGGAGAAGGGACTGAACTGAAAAAGACTTTATAGGGTGAAACAAGTGGCTGTGGAAGGGTTTTGTCAGGTTGGAACCCATGAAGTTGACAGCAAATACTGTACTTGATTTTGGTGGGTCTTCTCTTTGAGGTTGGCAAAGGTATGTTAATGAGAATCATTAGAGTTGCATAACAAAGCACTTCCATGTAGGGTTGCCTGACTCTCTTGCTGTGCTTTCAAGCTGAACATATGTTTTCAATTATTAACATGATTAATGGGAATGAGATGACTTGAATCCCAATGAGCTCTATCTTGCCATCACGTGCAAAACCCTCGGTATGGGTGTGTTTATGCAGTGTGGAAGTGCATTATTTCCTTCACCAGGAGTGGTCATTAGAGGTCCAGGTGTCTAATTCTAAACAAATTTAGAGATCCACAATCAGAACCCCTTGCTGTATTCAAGTCCTGGGCTCCTGCCCCTATGTCTCCAGAGGTATGGGATATGGAAAGTGCTGTGCAGGAGCCAATTCATATTGTGCCACCCCAGCTTGGCCTGAGTTTTGGTCCCAAGTCTGAGAAGGTTTGGGAAACATGACCACCCTATCTCCATCATCACCTGGAACAACCTCCAGGACACACAAATCTCTGATTCAGCTGATTTGTGTGGGCTCTAAACTTCCCTTTCCATTCTTGGTGGTCAATTTGCCAAGTTGTGCATAATTTTCACCCTACTCTGTGTTTTTGGGAAGGGAGTAAAGTCAAGGGTCTAGAACAAGAAAACCAGACATTGAAAATTCTTGTAATGTTTAATTTCTCTCCAGCTGCTAGACCCAGAGATCATCATTATACGTGGACTCTTCCCTTCCCCTCTATCACTTAAGTCCAGTCTAAATCCTTCTGACATAAGTATATATATCACTCACCCAAAATCTGAAATAATATATCTGCAAATGAGTAATTCAGCACCTTAACAAACAGAAGTCAAAGCAGAATTGTGCAGAATGAGTGCATTTGCCAAAGATCCAATATAGAAATGGATAGAGGAACACACTCCTTCAGATCAACAGAAACAAAGGAGCGCCATGAGCACTGGAACCAATGAAATCAGATTTCCCACTGTTTTCAGTCTGGTTCTTGAAAGAAAGTTCCCACTTAATTTTCCTCAGATTTCTAGACTTTCGAATTTGCTGTCTCTTGCAGATTCTCTGGGTTAAAGTGAGGGTAAGTTCATACCACATCCTTTGCCTCAGTCACAATACAGATTGAGGCTTTCTCCTGTGCCTCGATGCATATTTCTGTTGATTCTGTAAGAAACTAGCCATTTCCAGGTAAGCTTGGAGCTGCCAGAAAGGTTTGAGATTGCAAGGAGAGCAAGCAGGTGGAAGGAGAATGAATTCTTAAATAATTTTTTATTCTTGGGAAATGTGACTAAAACTGCTATCCAGTGCAAGCGCAGATGGCTTTTACAGTACCAGCAGAGTGTGCACATGTGTGTATGCAGTATGAGTTAGCAACAAGGAGCTGTGTGACTAAATCTCCTTTTTAGTTTTGAAATATTCTATGTATGTGTAAATACGTGGATGTACACACAAGAAAAATGATATCTTCCTGTCTGTCTCTAGGCATACATGTGTGCATTTTTCTGTCTAAGGATTCCACATATATTGAGAAAAGGTGTACAGCGCTGTTGAATAGGCTGATATATGATTATTTGTCTTACTGCATTTTAGTCATATAGTTATTCTTTTCAGATTTACCAAGTCAAACAAGCAGGTTGCATGTTTGGGCTCTCCAATTCAGCCACAGAAGAGGGGGGGATTTGTGTGTGGGGGGGGTGGGGTGTGTACGTGTTGGATGTGTGTGTCAGTTTATGTGAGTGTTTGTGTGCACTGATGGTGATGTACAGCTGCACAAAGATTGCATTCACTTAGATGAGAGACAGCTACATATACCACAAAAGCAGTAAGGCCACCCCAAACAATGCTATCAGATGGTCCCTAGTCACCTGTTCATACTCCATCTTTCTGAGGGGAATTTTACTGCTAGCAGCCGTGAGAATTCATGTCACAGGAATAATCTGCAAATGGTTATGGGTCATATTTCCCTCTGTGAGTCTAACTGGAATCTATATGAATAAAAACTTGCCTAGTAACAAACTATAAGTTCCCAGACTGTAAAAGCTTACAATGATCTGCACTCAACTGCTGATTTTTTTGGGTGAGCTGCCATGGCAGAGAGGAACATTACCAGTTAACTAATGGCATGCTAGTAGAAATTATGGACTCAAGACAATCACTGCTAGAGGTGCACAATCACACAGAAGTTGCTGTCAAACAGCAACAATTCCTGGTAATTGCCAAGCACAGGGTGAGGCAGCAGTGCTCCATATTCCATTACACATTCTTCCCAACATCCACTTTTGCTGAGGAAGGGATTTTAGAAACAGAACCTATATTTAAGGTCAATTGAAGTCTGAAGAGATTCCAATTTCTTTTAAAGTTGCCATTATTCAGTGTAATGCATCACTACGAGCATCTGGAAAAGGCAAGTCAGGGGAGGAACCCGCTCTTATGCTGAGAGCTTGAGCAGGTGTCTGAAAGCAAAGCAGCTGATTTTTGGTTGGGATAAAGCCCAACCTGCAACCGTAAATGAAAGCAAACTGCAGTTTGTGAGGGAGCATGTACCAGACTCTGAGCCACTTTCTTCAGGACACTTCATTTGCATCAGCTGGGCTAAAGAGGTTACTTATGGCAGATGATGGGATTTCAAATGGGAAAGAGAAACTGCTTTAGCAAATGGTGGTGATGCATGCTCATGTAGGGCATGATCCTACAGCTACCAGACTAGGTCCTAAGAGACCTCCTCGCTTCCTGCGTCCTTGGCTGCCTCCACTTGGGAGAAAACCATGTCTGTGCTATAGCAGGACCTGATAGAGAGGACTGAAGAGGACTGACTCCTTCACACCTGTCTTATTTTTTATTAGTATGAAGTAAATAACACAAAAGAGCCTGAGTTTTAAGAACAAATGCTCATCATCTGGGAAATGCCTGCAATTAAAGATGAGCAGGAATGCACTGTGCAGCAGGGTTAGCTAGCACCTAAACAGGTTGCAGGGTTTCTCGCCCTGTTTTGGTACCATTTTTTTGCTGGCAAGCTTTCAAAAGCCAAATCTTTGTATTTCATTCTCAGCATCAGATTCATCAGTCAGTTGGGCTCTTATGTGACCCTGCCAGAACCTCAGTTCCTGAAATATCCAAAGAGGATGGAGAAAGGGGGATTTCCAAAGATGGGTCTGGGAGCTCATCAGCCAGGCCAGGGCCCGGTATGCAGTGGTGTGGGGACTGCTGAAACCCCAAGTCATCCTGCTCAGGAGCTAGTAAGTGCCCTGAGACGTGGGCTGTGAGTAATGGGGGTGAGGAAGGAGTGGAGGCTCACTTTATCCCACCCCTCCTTTCCAACACTTTGGGTGGGCTGGCAGCCCCTGCCAAACGGCTGAGGGAGAGCTGTGGGAGCACAGCAGCAGCTGTGCCCAAGCCTGCCTTCCCTATGCTTCAGTCAGAGCCCTAACTCCCTTCCAGAGTGAATTAAGATAAACTGAATTAGGGGCTCTCTGTTTCTGAATGAGAGTGTTTAATCCACTGCTGATTATGTATCATCACCTAATCCCCTTCCAAAGATAAATCAATTTAATTCTTCTGGACGTCCCCTATCAACAAGCCCTGAACACGACTATATTCCATGCCTAAGGTGGCTGGAGAAAACACCACGTTTAAGGACATCTGGAGCAACCGATGACTAGAGGCAGACATGAGGCATGCCAGTAACCCACTTCTTTAAAATCCCATGAAGACTTTCCTGCGAAAACCTCTGTGTCCATGTCAGCAGAGGCATTTGGTGGCTTCAGCAGGGGAGTGAGAGCCAGAAGCCTGCGGGTGCTGGTGTTGGCTCATGCTCAACTCCATCACTTCACACGCCCAGAGCACATTCCTGCAGCTGAAGGCAGCACCATGAACAAACCCACATTCTTCTGCCCACATTGTCTCCAGCTGCAGTAAATTTTAAGCAAAATCAGACCTTGTTTAACAAGGGAAGTTTACTTTTTTGCTTCTTCTTGCGGGTTTCAATTTGTAAACAGTACTCAAACCTCTCTATTAGAGTATTCTACCACTACAGCATGGCAGACTGTCGGTACAGTGCAGTACTTTGATGAATGCCAGAAAAGACATAGTGATCTGGAAGCATACCAAGACCTGAAAGTCATTTCTGAAATACTGTGCAAATTTGCCTAAAATGCAGATGTAGATCAGTACTATTGTAAAACTGACAATCTTATACTCTTTTTCTTGTGATAGGATGACACTGAGAATACAGTGTTTGTTACTGCTGTGCTGCAAATAATGGGGTTCAGACCCAGCCAATTCAGCCAAAAGAATCTTCACTGCAGACTGTTAGAAGGCTGGTAAGAACAATGACAGTTTTGCTGTTGGAAACTACATCTAGAACATCACAGCAGGGGACCTGAGTCATATTTTAAGTACTTTTGAATTAAATGTTTGTTTGAGAGACAGATTTGAATGCCACCCTCTGAAAAGTCAGTAACTGCTCATACAGGACAGAAGAGAGAAGCATTTGGCAACCATGTCTGTAGCCCCCACTCAGAATGTCTTATAAGCCTCTATGTGATGCACAGAGGGTAAGAGTAGTAGCATGTATGAAGAGGTGCAGCTCTTTGAGGACCAGTACTCATGATTTTGTTTTGTTTAGGAAAATCCTGGGAATATTATCATTTATTATTTTTATTATTAGTTATGCAACATCATTTGAGATGGAAACAAACTATTTTATTTCAAATAAAACAAAATATTTCATGAAAATTAATTGTGGATGGGATGTTATTCATTTTACAAAACCTCTATTTTTTTTCCAGTCCATTTTATCTAACCCTGGGGCTGTTTTTCATTTTCTTTCTCCTCAAAATGCACACCACACTGAAAATCCAAGTATCACAAATACTAGATCCAACTTTCTTTCTGCACTGTGTTTCACCCACACAGTCCTCCTGGACTAGAAGGATGTGTCCATGACACTTATTAGGTATGTCCTGTTTTCCAATCATGGCAAACCCCACAAAGAGAAGGGCTCATCTCTGAGGAGTGGGTTATATGAGACACCCTCTCTGCTGGTATTTGGGTTTTTGGAAAGACAAAAAATCCCATACAGAAGATGCCAGCTTTATTCCCTCTGCCAGATGTTGGCTGAGAGACTGTTTTTAGCTGATGATGTGGAGTCTCAATTTTTGAGACACATGTCATCTGGTCCAGACCTATCAATATATTGTAGCCTGTGGCTTTTATGTGAGCAGGATGAACAGGTGAGAAATCACCTGAAGAAGATCAACAGGGGATAAATATTTCTCTCTATGTAGTGATGGAAGACAAGACTGGGTAATGGGTGATTTTCCATCTCAGCAGACAGCTTTTGTGCTTTCTTCTTGCTCTCTGCTATACCCAGAATAAACTTCAGTAACTCATTCGTAAAAATGCCATTTCATCTTCTGCAGATCTCATGTTGTTTGTGAAGTACTGTTCAACTGTTTTGAGTAAATGTTTATTAGATGCTAATCACATGGTTTCAGTATTTCCTAATTGTATCTTCTAAAGAACAGAGCCGTGCTACTTGTGCCCAGAACACAAGCATTTTATAATTTCTAATCCTTCACTTCTCAATTTCTTCCTTATACGTCTTCTTCTTGCACTTGATGATGTGCCTTAAATATGATTTAAATGTATTTGATTTAGAAACGTTTTTCCCTTGGTGCTTGTATGACAGCATGATTCTTGTCTAGCTATAGGATTAATAACAATCACACAATATTTTCTTAGCATCACAGCAGGGACGACATGATCCTGTGGTTTCATCCTACTTCCAACTGAATTCTGTGGAAATTCAGATAATTCCTTATTTATGGCAGGGGCAAGCTCAAATCCATTTCAATTTCAAGTCATCAATATCACCCTTCAAGGTGCATACCAGGGGCTCAGAGGTCCTGCTGGCTCAGGGCAGAGCTCATCTGCCAGGGTGGATTTTTGGGGATGTCTTGTGATTGGTGCTGCCCTGGTCACAGCTGGGGATCCAAAGCTGACCTGGAGGGATGGTCAGTTCCTTGCCCCAATCAGCAATGTTTCTGGTAGCACTAAGCCAGGCAGTGGCTCTTGAATGTTTGCCCAAAGTGCCTGAATGGGAATATCTGAGATGCCAATTGACAGCAAGTAGCTTCCAATCCAAAACGCTGAATTGCAATTTGAGATGCATTTAATACCAGCTTGAAACAGCTGGTGTTCATCTGCTTGTCCATAGTGCTGAATTATTTACCTGTTGGGCATTGCACAGCATTTTATTGCTGCAGTTTTCTCTTTTGCACCCTGCACTCACTCTCAAAAGAATAGTACAGACCCACAAAAAAACTCTGTATGTCAGTATCCAGCAAGTAAAAATCCCCTTTTTCACTGCAGTTGTTCACTTTTGAACAATGTAAGACAAAGGACGATTTCTGAGATAGATGTTGTTCCTTCAACACACATTTTTGAGGCTTCTGCACTCATCCAGGCTTTTTATTTCCCTCAGACCTCTCTCACAATAAAAAGGTGACGTACCATGGACAAGTCTGGCCGGTCATCAAGATGCAAAGGTTGGACTGACTGTACATTAAGAAATCAGACACAGATAACACTTCAGCCATTGTTCCCAGACCACCACCCTTTTGGTTTATGACCCTAAATATAATCTGACTGGTAATTTACATACTATTTGACCTACCACACCCACAGATTATTGTTTTTATCACACTGGAATAACAGGTAAAAAGTAACAATTACTGTACTCTGAGCTTGCAGTGGAAGTGTATTTCCCTGTGCTGAAGGCAGAGTGCCATGTCCAAGGGAGTTCCACACACAAGTAATTTCCGGGTATCCTTTCGGCCATGCCACAGATTTTGTTATCGCTGTTTATTTATTGAGCATTGCCAACGAGCTCGGGTTTGTACACTGTGTGAGAAAAGCACGCAGAGCCTGACTCCCAGCCAAGTTAAACTGGCATGTCGTGCTCTGGAGAGTCTGGCTCTCACTCCCTCATCCTTGGGGCTTACCATCAAAGGCTTTCACACGGGTGCATTAGGTACCAAGCTCGTTTCATTTGCTAACTGTACATTCAAGCACTGTTGGGGAACCAGCCTTGCTAAGAAACTGGGACTTAAATCAGCTGCAGTGGGAATTCCAGTACCTCATTCCTAAGCCATACCAGTCTGCTTTTCCTTTTATTGTGTTTCTCTTATTTCTTTCATGCTAGTTCTTGCATGCAGTATCTTACTGGAAACAAACACCACAAGGCTTCTCTTATTCCTTTGAACACAAAAGCAAAATTCTCCTGGACATGAATAGCACACAGTCAGGGCACTTGGTGATGTGAAGTGTTGGACAGCCAAAAAGTTAACCTCCATTACCTTCCTCCCCACTTGGACTCCTAAATGCTGCTCACTGAGGGGCTACAAAAAAGTCCCACTTGTCTGGGGGAAGGCCATTTCCTTGTGAAGGAAATTTCTTATGAGCTCTGCAGGGAGCAGCCAAAAGGCTATATTCCTGGGCATTTGGCAAACACTGAGCAGAGATGTGCTGAGGTATCATGAGTTATGAGGAAAGGTAGATAAGGAAAGAGGGCACAGTTCTCTCCACTGCTATTTCTAGACAGGACCATGTCTCCTGGAAAAGGCCTGGGAACATCCTCCTTTGAAGCCAAGCAGAGTTTCTGCATTTCTCAGAGCACTCTGCAGCATGGGCTGGGATAATGTACAGGTGGCTAAAGGCTGACATGCCCTGCTCATTGGGGCTGTGAGCTCTCTACTGCACCTCTTACAGCTACTTTGCTATGCAAGAATGAAGCTTACACCTCTCTTGGGCCTTGTATTTTTGTCACAGCAATGAGCAGAGCCACAGCTAAGGCTCCATGTATTTATTAAGATCCTGGATAGACTTCACAGTCCATGCTAAACTCTACATAGCTGTAGTCCTACTGTTTTTCCTGCTGAGCTATTGTAAAACTAGGTGTTCCTTCAGCTGTAACTGTACTCTGGCTTGTGGTGTACTCATAGCTGGAGGGATAGAGAACAGAAACCTACCCCACCTCCAGGGAACATGAGCCAAAACTGGGAGCTGATGGGAAATGTGAAAAATGTGAGGGATTCTGTAAGGACAATAGCCAAAAGCAATAAATATATAAGTAAATAAATCCATAAATAATTGAGGAAACATGTCCTCGAGTGTCATAAGGAAAGTAAGTGGAAGATGGGATAGAATTAGAGAAAGGACTGGGAGAGTATTTTACCATGTGTTCATTTTTGTTAGGGGAAGATGGGAGAGGAAATTGTGGAACAGGAAGAAAGGAAATAGAAACATTA
Source organism: Phylloscopus whistleri (assembly GCA_017589585.1). Taxonomy (NCBI): domain Eukaryota; kingdom Metazoa; phylum Chordata; class Aves; order Passeriformes; family Phylloscopidae; genus Phylloscopus; species Phylloscopus whistleri. Next base: position 1,141,802 of record JADMLD010000177.1, read on the forward strand.
AGATCTGTGAAAGTAAGGAGAAAAGGGAAGATGCTGAAAGATGTAAAAAAATGTTAAAAATAACGTGTTGAAGTTAGCGATAGGAAAACACAGGCTGTGAAAGGAAGTACAAAGCAAGCAGAACCAGACTTTACTGTCCTTACACACAACATCTGCTGCTCAGTGTGATTAAACCAGGGAAATCAGAGGGTTGCTCTGCAGAGCAAAGGGCCTGTCTGTGAGAGAGAAGGGATAAGAATCTGGCAAGAAGGCAAGGTAGATGGAGAATTGGATGGCTGAGAATGTGCAAGAGAAAAAAAGAAAAATCAATGTTCCTGTGGAAAGGCTGATGCCAGAACATTACGGCAACAAATATTAATTTTTCAGTTTCTGCAGAGCAGAAACTCCTGCTGAGAGGCAGGAGCACTGGGTAGGTTCAGTGGTGGCTGAATTTTGTGCACACAAGCCCCTGCACTTGGGTGCAAGTGTCAATCTACCTCATCAGAAGTTTTCTTGAGATTTTCTTAGGAGTCACCTAAGTGCATCCATGCACTGACCTTTTTTGGTGCACAGTGATGTATCAGAAGCCCAATAAGAGCAAGTTAGAGTTCCACCAGGAGCCTTCCTTTATTCTGACTTAAAATCTTTTTTGAAAAAAAAATAGTATTCTAAAAATAAAGGCATGTCATCAGACTGGAGATCTTCCTTGCATCACCACACAGTGCTTTCATTATGGTTGGAAAATATCCTCCCCCTGCTCCAACAGACAGCGTGGAGCAACTCCAACCAAATCTGTGTGGAGAGGTAGTAAAGCAAAATGCAGAAGCTTTTATGCAAGTAATTCTCTTCTTGGAAAGTGTAAAAAGGTGCAATTGCCTGAGGCTGCCATTCAGTTGGTTGCATGGGGGCGGGGTTGGGCTCTGAACAAATAGGAGCCACAGTGAAACAAGGCAAATCAGCTTGTGTAGTGCTCCATCCTCCTGCAGATAAACTACATCTTGTAATTTGAGGTTGTCTCATGCTTGTTGATACCACACCACTGTCAGCAGCACGCAAGAGAGCAGAGACCAAGGCAACATTGCCCACAGTGCTCCTCAGCACCAAGATGGGAGCAGTTGAGGTGATGGTGGTACCTTCATCTTCTCGCAGCACAGGAACTCCCTGTATTTTAACCGGCAGGAGGTAAACTGGAAAAGTGCTGTGGATTCCTCATTTTCTGAGCCTTGATGGGCAGGAATGCAGGACTTGCAGCAGTTCACACAGCACCTGTACAGCAGCCCCTGGTTCAGGTTGGAGGAGGTTCCAGCATCCCACAACTCAAGCTTTGCCTTTAGCAGGGTTGATCCTGGGGTAGAAATTGAATTCTAAGGGTCTTCATGGACAGCTGAAGCCTGAATAAACCTTCTCTGCCTTCAGCTACAGAGAGGACAAAGATTCAGGGTGATCTAGAAAACATTATGGGTAGAGTCCAACATCAGAACAAGATCAGAACAAGGTATGTGTGACCACTGGAATTTACTCATGCCATGTAGCTGTGAACATACACAGTTCACCAGGGAGAGAAAAGGGAATGGAAATTCCTCAGGACTTCCACCACTGGAGAATTCTCATGTGAAAGCAGGGAGCAGAGTTGGATGATGACAATGATCCCTGCTTGTCCAAGAAAAGCATGAGAAAGGAAAGGTGTCTGATCCTGAATTTGTAACTGCCAAACTGTTGAAGTGTCTGAAAAGCATCTGCAGCTCAGTTTCAACTCTGTGCTGTGGCAAAAAAGAAGGAAGTGGATGGATCTTTCGATAAAATAGGACTGAGAATGTTGACAAGCTGTATGAAACCACTGAGAAAATTTCCCTGCTCCAAGTGGAATAAAATATACAGGTAGCACTGTCAGATCTCTTCCTAAACTTTTCTATGAGCAGAGTCCCAATTGTTCCTAAGAATAATTAGCCAGCTCTGGATTTTCCTTCATCATCTAACTGCCATTCTGCCAGATCCACTGGACTCTCCTGAAAACTGAGCAAAGTTATTGTTGTCCTTTCTTGGACAGTCTTTCATATACTGGCAAACTATTATCAAATCTCTCTGTGAAGCTTCTAGAGTGACCAACCTAATTATACAAGATGTTTCTGTTAGGTCATATTCTCTAAATGTCTTATGTTTTTATTGCTTTTTTATAAAGAGTTACCCAGAGCTAGATCAAATACACTAGCTGGCTCTTCACCAGTGCATTGAAGAGCTGAATAATTCCCTGTGGCGTTTGACACTCCTGTAATAATGCATCTCATATGAGATTTGTCTTTCAGGAGATTTAACTGCTTTGCTCGTATTTGCTTTGAGTAATATTCTAGTTCTCACATCCTTTTTTTACCCAGCCCTTCCAACTCTTTTATGATTTCTCATTTTGTATTTGTGCATTTGATCTTCCATTTCTCCATGTAGTGCTTCAAATGCATTGTTACTAAATTCTGTCTTGATAGTTTTAGACTATTTCTCCAACATATTGAGATAATTTTGTATTCTGATCCCATCTTCTGAATTATTTCCATCCACTCCCACCTTGGTGTCATCAGCAAATTTTATAAATGTTCTCTCCACTCCATCACCTCTGAGGATGGCAAGAAGATACTAAGCTAGGTAATAAAACAGTATTTTTAAACCTTGCAAAGATAAATAGTGAGCTAAACTCTGATAAAGAGCACTTCAGGATGAAAAAGGTGGGAATATATCTTAGCTCCAGGATTTCTAATCCCAGTTTGTGTGACTACTTTGCATGTACTACACACTTCAGTAAAGACTGGGAAAATGCAATCCTAATTTTTGTGAGGGGCTTTTTCCTCTACCAGGCCTAACTGCAAATGAAAAAAGATGCTGGTGAACTAAAGTATAAAAAGAGCCATATTGTATGGTACAAGATAGCACCAGGAAGAAGTTTAGTATTCAGGGAATGTACAGGCACTAAAGTACTTGTCAGTGTTGCAGGATTTTGACATATAAGTGGGACACGTCTGAAGCCTTATCTTTGCCCTCCATTGCCTAGTGCTAAGACTTGGCACAGTGACAGAATTCATCTTGCTCAGGAGTCAAGATGTTACAAGAGCCATCCCTAGGAAAAAAAAAAAAGAAAGAAAAGAAATGGCAGCACCTATAGAAGTCTTACACCTCTGGGCTAGCAATTGCAGCATCTATACTCTTGACAAGCTTGGAAGGTTTTGTCTGAACTCAGAAATGCACAATTTGTGAACTCGGTCTCTGAGAAAATGTCAAGAAGCATCGGATGAAGAGGATACTTTCCTTAGCCTTTGGGATGCTGCCAGTTCTCCCAAATTGCTGTCAACCTTGCCACTGTTTGTATGATTTTCCCATCTGTGTAATCAATTGACAAAATATATCTTTTTGCTTCCAGAAAGTATTCATTCTCCCTTCACTTGAAGGGTTTTGTTTTTTTTTTTTTCTCTGTAGGGTTGTTTTCACACCTGGAGATCTAAATAGAACAATGAACTGAAAGTACAGTAAATTCTAGTTGTATCTGTTCACTTTGGTTGGTTCTAGCAAATTCCATGGTTCTGAATGGTGCTGGGCCAGCAGCCTCTGTACTGATGTTGCCTTTTTCTCCATGGAGCAGGAAGAGGATCAGTGCTGGCTTTACTAAGGCTCCCTTACTGGTTTGTGTCTCAGCCCAGAAGGGCTCAGAGCAGTGTAGGTGCTGAGCTGTGCTCCCCCACACAGGTACCTGTTACAAGTGCAAACGTTGATCACAAGCTGTGCTGTGGACTCTGATCCACTCTGAGTGGGCTGAGACCAGACCATTTCACAGACAGCTATTGAAGAGCAGTGGGAGGGATGGAGCAGCCACTTCTCTCTGGCAGGGACTGGGAGCTCTGTGTGTGCTCTTCCCAGCTGCCGGGGGCTGCCAGCTCTCCCAGCAGACACATGAAGACCCTGCTTGTGGTAAGGCCAGTCTGAATGCTTCTGGGCTTTTCTCAAGGAAGCAGAGGAAAACCTTGGCAGAGAGGCTACATGGGAAGGGAGTAACTGATTACACACGGAAAAGATTCCTTGGCTCAGCTGATTTATTTATTCAAACTTTTCTGAACTCTAAATAATGTCACTCGCCATGGGGCATGCAGGATAAAAGCACAGCTCTAGCTCTAAAAGCTCAGGTTTTCTACACTGGAGAGGTTCCTCTCTGAAAACTTTGTTCATCTTGGAAAGTGAAACCTCTCCACCTGGTAAATTCAGACTTCTTTCATATTTGCAGGTACATGCCTTTTGGTTCTGCATTTCTTAGAATGTCAGAAGCACCCTAACGCCTCTCAGCACGTATTAGTTACTGCCTCAAGTTTCCACCAGGACCCTGCTTCCTTCTCTGTGGGGGTGGGGCGTGGGAACCCTGTCAGAGTTCTCCTGGCTCTTGGAGCCCCTTTCTTTCAAGACTTTTTTCCAGTGCAGTGACACAGAACAATTTTTCAAGAGCTAATAGAATGCCATATGCAGAGGGACCTTCACAAGCATATAAGATTCAAATCTGTTCAGGTCCTTCAAACAGAAAGTCTCCATCTTTCCTCTCCCTCTCTCTCTCCATGAGCAGTGATATGAGCTCATGGCTGATCAAATGCAGCCTTTGAAGCACCAGTGGGATTATGAACTTGTTTGGTGTCCTATCAAATTCTTTGATATAAATGTATAACAGCTCAATGTTTTAGTGACTAGGGAAAAAACCCAACAAAGCAGCTCTCCTGAGTGTATTGGGCCTGCTGATGCTTTTTTGGCTTTTGGAACAGAAAATGTAGCTAAAATAATAATCTTATGAACGGCTTCATTTTTCCTGTTTGTTATTGTTACTCAAGCACATGGTATGCCTGGGGATAACCTAGCCAAGAAAGCAGCATTGATAGCAAGGAAACACTGTGGAAAGCCAACACAGAGGATCATGATCTAACCCAGAGTACCTCCAGCTGCCAGGTTAACTACTATTTACTCACATGGCAGAAAATATGTGATTAATTAAAGCAAGAAAATGCACTGTGCTCTATTGAATTTAAAAGAAGTTGGCCTGCCAGGAAGAAAGACAAAATCTGTGAAACCAAAAAACTGAAGGAGGAGCACGAAAGAGAAAGACACAAGTTAACAGTGGTCCTGCAGCAGCTGAGGCTTCCCATTGCAATCAGCCTCTAGCAGGGTCTTGCAGTCAGCCTCTAGCTTGGTCCCATGAGAAAGCAGGGAAAATCACGACACTCAAGCACTGAGCATGTTGCTTTTGTTCTGGCTGAAATTCTGTGCCAGTGTCTGGACAGAGTTCTGGGCAAGTGTGGGAGCACAGGGAGACATTTCTTAAACACTGTGCCTCTCTGTGGTGTGTAGGTGTGCTCCTGGCTAAGGTGTAGTGCCATGGCCCTTTTCCTGATGGGATCCTTGCCTTCAGGAGTGCTGGTGTCTGTAACATCAAGTCACCACCCTCCTTGCCCTCTCCTTTGCAAGAACTCAGCTGCTCCATCGCACGTTACATCCAGGATCCTGAAAGGGCAGATGGCTCAGACAAATAATGCTTTAGGGGAGGCGCTGCCAGGCTTGGCAGGGGTTGTATGGGTTAAAGACAGGATCCTGCTGGTGAACTGCTAGGATTTCTGCCGAGGTCAGTACAGTGTATGCACATTTGTCTCACCACTGTCACACTATACCTCTGCAGGTACATCTATGTCCCTAGGCAAGTATTTAGTGAGCTCCTCTGTAACAAGGACACACAGAGAATAGCTGGTAAATGTTTTATATGGGGCAGTACACTCAAGGATATTTGTTCCCGTAAGAGTGTCCTGGGACATCCATCTAGAGGGGATGACTCAGACAGTACAAAAAAAAAGAGTATACAGTAGAAGTGCTGCTTGCAAAGATATGATACCAGAAACAGTGCTTTTCTTGTTCAGCATCACAGAGTTTTCTATTCCCAGAATCACAGCGGGAAGCATTTCCCAAAATATGTGAGGTTTCTTTCCTTAACAAGTGATGTGTGAGAGGCTACAGTGCAAAAGCTTCAGGCCCCTATTGCTGGGCTACCTGACCCAAGTAGTATATCCCCATCCATCACCAAGCAGAGAGCATGTCTTCTCTTTTTCAATTCTTGCCTCTTTTCCCCCTTCCTCTCCCACTCCCTTTCCTTCTCCCTCTCTTTCTCCCTCTCCCTCTCCCTCTCTCTTTCCCTCTCCCTCTCCCTCTCCATCTCCCTCTCCCTCTCCCTCTCCCTCTCCCTCTCCCTCTCCCTCTCCCTCTCCCTCTCCCTCTCCCTCTCCCTCTTTCTGTGCCTTCTTTACCGTTGTCACCCCTACTATCCCCCCACCCCTGCACACAAGCTTTTGGAACAGTGGCCCCATGAGCATTTTCATGCACTATGTTTCCAGTGGTGATATTTTTAGGAGTGTTTGTTGAGACATATATGCTGAAGTACAGTACTCTGGAAGTGCTTTACTTTTCTCCACTCTATATTAATACTTTTTGGTAAGAGAAGGAGCTCTATGGGAAACCTGATTCATTTTTTCAACTTACATCAATTTAACCTGTTGTAACGACTTGGCCTTCTACCGAGTCACTCCCAATTCACACCAGTGTGTGTGAGATTACAACTGAACAAAGTATTGCTGTCTTGAATTTACAGTGAATTCCTAAGGCAAAAAATGTTATTTCCATCGGGAAAGCCTCATTTACACCCTCATTTACATTAACCATGTGCTGGAAAAAATCTAATTTACAAGCAAGAGTAAAATCATTTGACCACCTCTCCCTAAGGTACATGTCTCTTAGTTCAGATATAGTTTTGAAAGCTAGAGAAAACAAAGAGCAATATCCTGGTAGAATGTGAAAAGAAAAGGGATATTAACCTTCAGTATACAAAGTCACAGACCTTCAGCTCACAGGACAAGGACAGAAAGTTCTTTTATTTGATGTCTGACTCTTTGGAAGAAAACAGTTGCTGCTCTACTTCAAACTCTTGAAAGAACAAAGGGGATGGAAGATACATGGTCTCTGCAGGGAAATCCCAGTTTCTCTTTCAAATTATTTTGTGTGATAGGCACTAGGGCCAAGGTCATTGTGGTTCAGTTGTATTATGGAGGGGGTGTATCTGGCTACTTCTGTTGGAAGAGGAAGAGTGTAAAACTAATTTCTCCAGGTTTGTTTGTTTTGGTCCTGTTTTCAGAAACAGTGTCTTTCATGATATTAACGGATGATGATAAAGATTTGAAACCAAACTGGTCATGAAGGTTACAAATGGGGTCAATTTCCATCTCTTGTGGTAAGTGAGCCTATTTACTGTCTGTTCCAAAGTACTGAAAGATTAAACTTGGGAGAAATCAATATATGACTTCTAGAGAGTATGTGAACTGAAAGAAACATCTCATTCCCCTCTTATATGAAATATGTTCTTGAGTGTGATAGAGATGACCTGTGTAATTTGTTATAAAGATTGTGGGATCCAAACACAAAATTTTGCAAATTGGCAAATATGCAAAAAGAACATGGCAAACTAATGTATTTATTGATGATGTGTGCTGTGTGAAAATACCACTTCTAATTGCACAGTGAAAAATATTCTTGAGCAATATCCAGGATCGCTGGATATATAGTGTTGATTAAAATACATCACTGGGGTTTATTTGTTTAGCCACTGTTGTAATGCAAAAAGCAGATGTGGTGCCAAGGCAGGTGTGGGGGGAATGGTGTCCTTCACCATGTGCAGAGGAGTCCTTGGGAATACACAGCACTGCTAACTGTCAGCTTGCACTGTGTCCAGTGGGAATAGGTTGCTATGGGCAGCACACCACTTTTGAGGCATGAGCTCCACTACGTGCACCTGAGTGGGAGGCAATAGTATGAAGATGGAAAATTCTACTTAAAAAAATTAATCAAAGACATTTGAGATGTATTCAGCCTGCTCATGATGGCATTTCTGACGTGACTCTCCATTGTTAGTGATTAGAATGTTTCTCTAGAGAACTGGAGACCTGTTTGCTGTGTCTCAGACTGAAAGCACATTCTTTAATTCCTGCTTGAGGGAAGTGTGGAAGAAGTAAGAAGGTGCTTTCCACTATCCACTGAAACAAAAATATTGTGTAGCAAGGAAAGGTTTTCTCCTCTGCCCTTCTGAATGATACACCGTTACTGGAGAGAAATATTTACAACACCTAGACGGAACACTCACTAAGCATCAGGTTCTCCCTGCCCTCTGGGTCTGATATCCTGGGTAGCAGGTGATCTGTACCACTTATCAATCTTTTCAATTCAGACACTGCAGATGGTGCAGCAGCTTTGGAAGACAAAAGCCTATGTTGCTTCCTTGTACTCTCACCTCCCCTCTTACCATGCCTCCTTCAGTCTTCTTTATGTTTTTTTCTTTCTTTTTCCCTTTTTCTATGACATTCCCTTTGGTGAGCTGATGATGGTGCAACTAGCTAAAAAAATCTTTATGTAAAGACATGAGCAAAACCTGCTTCTGGTAGAACACTTTGACTCAGGAAGATCTTTTTCTTGGTCTCCGTGAATCTGATTGTAGGGTAACTTAGCTCCATTTTCTATGCTTTGCTGTAGCAAACTTGTATTGTGGATGGTCTCAAATTTCTTGGCTGTAGCCTTACTGCTCTGGATTATAAATTTGAATGGACAAAGTACCAGTTGACATTACAGCACCATTGTCTGATGGGTTCACATTTGTCTTTGTTGCTCAAAAGTAGACTTTTGTACTATGCATTAGCACATAGTGTTTACCCCTAGCCTCAGATGACTTAGAGTGCTACAGCTGCACTCCACTGCTACATAGTGTTGCTCGAGAGGAAAGGATGGAATTTCCTGCCTCGTCTCAGACCGTAGACCATCAGTCTTTACCACTTCTGGCAGCTATGACCTTCGGAATTCAGATAATTGCAATGAAAGGGTGTCAAATTACTTCAATCAAAGGTGAGGTTGTTGTTTCAGCAAGTCTCTCTCCACGGCTGATTCTCTCTTTCATCTATCATCACTCTCCTATGAAAGAGACTTCTGAGCCATATCACATTTTGATATCTGATCAGCAGCTACAGAATGCTGCAAGAGGTTTGTTTTGTTCTGCTGAAGTTCAGTCCAACATGCAAAGTGACTCAGGAAGAATAGCTGGCAGTGGGACTACAGTTTGTACTGGCTTTTGCCATCTTTATCGGGAGGCTGAGCAAAGGCTGAGTTGCTCTTTCTTTGTCTTCACCACCCATAGGAAAAGAATCTGTTTCCTCTCTTTGTAGAACTGAATGACTCCAAGGAATGTTGAACCTTAAACTTTATTTAATAGAGAGGAAAGGCTTCCAGGTTTGGATAATTTACCTTGGAGGCATGAGGGCTTAAGCTGATACTTCAAACTCATGTGAGAAAGTGCAGTGTTTACAATATCTGCATCGCATGATGTGTTGATCAATCTCTAATGTGGAAACAGCATAAAAGCATTGCTATCAGAGGAAGTAGCTATTATTTTGTGCTTTAAAAGAGAAGATACTACCTTCTCAAATTCAGAGTCTAGGATGAGAGAGCTTTAGTTCTGCAATGCCCGAACATATTTGGACCTTGCCTGACAAACCCTGTGGTCAGACACGGTGACATGCTGTTTTCAAGGTAAAATGTGCATGTACAATATTGCTGCTTGGGGTTTTAACAGTTCAAAAAACATTCTTGGAGGGTAACAAGATTTTCTGGAAGTGAGCCACTTTTGAATGCTATTGCCAGCACGTCTGCCTACTCTGGGTAGCATCAGAAACTCTGCTGAAAAATTAAACAAACATAGTTCTTGGCATCTAAACAGATGGGAAAGGACATGTTGACTCCCAAGTCTTTAGCTGAGGAGGTAGTCTGTTTCTCATTGTTACCACTGTGCAGTGAGGAATTGCAAAACACCCACATAGATTTTCAGACCTGCTAGCTGCACTTAACCTTTAATCCTGCAAGTACTCAGCCATAAGCATATAATTTTAAATGTCTGAGTAGTCCAGCTGACTCCGATGGGAATACACGCTGGATGGAGTTAAACATTTGCATAAATGTTTTCAGGATCAGGGTCTTTCACTACAAACAGAATTCTAGCACTACAAACGCATGCTGGGCTTGGGCTGAGTCAAGATTTCAAGACATTAGGAGACCTCTATCCTCTACAGATGTATTTTAAATTTCATGTAAATGTGTGATTTCTGTGTTATAAAACACCCTACGTTAGGCTAATAAGTAACCTTTCTCATGAGAGAGGAGAAATTATTTACTCTGTGACACAACGGCATAGGTTTGAGAGAATGTGATATGAACGGGATCACCTACCTACATTTTAGCTTCCATGTATCAAAGAGGTTGTGACATCTTAATCAGTTATGTTTTTGCCTTTTAAAGTCTTTTAAACCTATTTTCTGTGTTTTAGACCTCGTCTGAAAATCCCCCCTTGTTTTTGCAAGGACGAGTTTGCTAGCATGAGTGAGAGATTGACTCAAGTACTCCTGAGGGTATTTCCATTCTCACTGCAGAAGGCTTTGTTCACCTTTGACTAGATCATATAACTCCAGAAAAGGATGAGCAACTTTCGTGTTGTCTAAATTAGTCTGGTCATGGTTGTGGCTGGTTTTGTATCCTCTCTCATAAGGGTTCAGTGACGTTCCCTCTGGTTTACAACCTAGCTAAGTAGATCAGAAATTTTTCCCTCATATCTAGGTGTCTGCATTGCAGATCAAAGGCAAAGTTTTGATGATTCCTTCTGCAAATTTCACTCCCATTTGTACTCTCACATGCTTGATCTCTCTTTTGTTTAAAGGGTTGTGCTTGATACAGAAGCATTTATATTCTGTGAATCATTCTAGCAATGCTGCTTTTAAAATATGCTGATATTTTCATTTGAAATGCACTGGAAAAATAATTAAAAATATCTTACATTTTTTCTTGAATTCCTTCCTTTAATTGAAGTGCATTTTTTCAATCTTTCTTTGCTGACTAAACATGTTAGGACTTTTGAGGTAAAGAGATATCTGTATGCAAATGCATTGTAATAGAACAGGCAGCTTTTCCTAGAGTTAAATCAACGTAGCATTTTCCATTCTAAACCTCTGTGTTTTCTGTGGTCTGTGAAATATAAATGATTCAGGATGAAATCTGCCGGATTGGGACTTTGTCCAAATGTGAATATTTTGGAAAGACTTGAACAAAACTGGTTCAGCCAGTTCAGAATATCAGGAGAGTGGAAAAGAAAAATAAATTCTTGATCTAAACAGACTCTTACAACCCTTTTTGAGCATTTCTGTAACTTTATCAGCAGAAGGCTGAAAAATGAACTCTGACATGGAAATAGCCTTCCTTGAAGTAGGCATGTATTTGCTTGTTTGAGAAGAAATTAGTTCTGATTTGACTGAGTTATAAACCTTTGAGAACTGTGGTTGAGCATGTGCAGTGGATTATTTCGATAAGCTTGTGAAGTGTGCAGCTATGGAAGAATTTTCTGTACATGCATGGCTGGCTAATTTTGCCGGAAAGGGAAAAATCTATCTAAGCACATTGCTAAAATCAGTGAAAATACCTGCGGCTGCAGGGAGACCTTTGAAGACCATCCCAAGATCTTTAAGACTATGAAAAGGACAAGAAAAGTTCCTGTAGGCTTTGCAGAGTGTTTAAAGACTAAGTGGTCTGCAGATTTTGTAAAGTTAAATGGGATTATGGCTTCACTTAGCACATGAAAGTGTATGATGTTTTCTATGGGGACGTATGTCATGCGAAGCACCCTTTCCCTCAGCAGATCTGCCCAGTGAAGGAATGCCCCAGCAGCAGGGAAGCTGCTTCTCCATCTCAGTGTAGAGCTCAAGAGGCAGGAGTTTATCAGGATGTTCCCAAGCTTGGGCAGCTGAGTGCTCTGATTTATATAGAAAACCTTGCTAAAGGAAATCTAGCTTTGGAGTGAGGTGTGTGTATGTGTATGTGTGTGTATGTGTCTTTTTAGATGCAGGCAGAGTCAGTGATTTTGCAGGAACTGCTCTCACTTGCATCAAACACAAGCTGGATAAATCAAAAACTCTCATCTAGAACATCTGTGTGTCTCCTGGCAGCCCATACTCTCCAGTGTACATCACTTCAAACAGATGCTATTTGATTCCAAAACTTGTATTTTGCCCAAATTGGGTGCCTGCATCCAACTCCCTCCAAAACGAAATTCATAATGCCCAGTTTATTGAAAGATTCATTTGCTCTGAAGAAATTGATCTCTTTGCTTTACACTCCCTGAATGGATATTTACTTGGGATTCCTTCGTCTTTTTACCCATGCTATCTCTCCAGCAGTGCTCTGGCAGTTATCCCCTGAAATTAGTTGAGGTATGCAGTTATCCCCTGAAATCGCTACACACCAGACAACTTCTGCCCAGGCAGTGCCAACACTGACACAATTCACCTTCGTGACACAACTGTCAGTGGAGTGACAGTTCTGGTCAGCAGGTGAGTTTTTGATGCCATTTCTTCTAGCTGCTGATCTTTTCCTGCTTATGCAACAGAATTTATGCAAGACCCCCTGGCCACACCCTGGCCCAGCAAGGTGAGCAGTCTGCAGAGGCTCTGCAGCCACTGGTGTGGCTGGACTGGCAGAGGCCTGACATTGGTATGGAGACAAGGAGAAATGTGGGGTACAGTCAGAACACGAGGGAGTGAAACAGTCTATTGATAAAACACGGTGAGATGGCAGAAAAAAAAATAAATTCAAAACCAGGAATGCTCTCCTTTGAGTGGATATTATGCCTCTGAAATAGAGGTGCATTTCAATTGTTAGAGAATGTGTCTCTTAGTTTTGTGTTCTTGTTTCTTGATGTCTCACAGCGGGATGAGATAGAAGCAAATGCTGAACAACAGGAAACTCATCGACGTGGAAAAACAGCAGCATGAGCTGCGCATATGCGAGTCAGTGAACTAGCTGTACTGAAGTGTCTGTCCTGGGGTGCTCAGGGGTAGAACTGGGTAAGCAGAAAGAAAGATCATTTTACCAGGCAATGACCCCATATCAACAGATCAGCCTCTTATGCGGGTTACCCTTCTGGGAAGATCCAGGCAGAACACGCCAGAGATCCCTTTAGGCCTGTGTTAGTGGTGCCCATGCTTCCAGACTGGGCATGGCTGTAGCGGTGACTTCAGAAGTGCAGGCAGAGCAGGTACGTGATCTCAGTGGGATGGTGGGCTGTTAAGTCCTCGATGTGTCCCATAGGGCCATGGAAAATCTCTTCAATAATGTCATGCAGAGGGCAGTGGACACGCCCTGGCATGACTTTGCTTTCTGACCTTTCAGGCATACTGGAGACCTGCCTCGCTATCTACTTCAAATGACTTCAGAGACAACACCTTCATAAAGCACATTTTCTGTTCTGAAAAGAGTCAGAGACGCAACTTGTGTTGTGGTCAGTGGAATTTCTGAGGGGGGGGAATTTCTGGGTGTCTGAGAGCATCTATGTGATCATCCAATATGAGTGTGGGAGCAAGACGACTCCAAAGAGGTGAGACCCACACATTGGCGCTGTATTACGGTCTTTGGAGGATGCACTGAACGAGGGCGCAGCCACTACCAAACGCTGTGAGCCCGGAGCACCCCTCCTGTCCGAGGTGCCGCTGCGGCACCGCCCGCGGCCCAGCCGCGCAGGGACCCCGCGCACCGCTGCAGGAGCGCGGCACGGACACTTCGGGCTATGGCAGGCGGGGGGTGCGGGCCGCGGACCGGAGCCAGTCTGGAGTTTTTGTGGTACCCAGAGCCTCCGTGTAACCGTGCAGTACGAGCGGGGAGGGAGTGGGACAACTCCGAGGAGGAGAGACCCGCACAGCCGCGCAGTCCCGCGGTGTCCCGCCGCCTCAGGGCGGGGAGCGGCCTCCCCCCGCCCGCCGCCCGCCCGCTGCCCGCGACGCGGGCGCGGCACCCGCCCCGCGGGCCGCCTCAGGCAGCGCCCGCGGAGACCCGCGGCCGGCGGGCGGGCCCGGGGGTGCCCGGCGGAGGGAGGGGCGGGCGGCGCCGGTGCGGGCCGAGCCGGTGCCCGCCTGCGGGGGGCGCGCAGCCCCCGGCCCGCGGGCGCGGCGGAGGCGGCGGCCCGGCGTGCTGCAACCATGGCGACGGCGGCGGAGCCGGCCCGCCCCCCGCGGGGCCGGGCGGCGCGGGATTGGTCGGGGGGCGGGCGCTCGCCCTCTGCCCCCTGACCCTGCGCGGCGGCGGCGGCAGCAGGAGCGGAGGCGGCGGCTGCTGGCGGCCGTTTCCTGGTGGCCTGGCGGCGGCGCGGGAGGGAGGATGCGGCGCAGGTCTCGGCTGCTGCTCTGCTTCGCCTTCCTCTGGGTGCTGGGCATCGCCTACTACATGTACTCGGGCGGCAGCGCCGCGCTGGCCGGCGGTGGCGGAGGCGGCAGGAGGAAGGTGAGAGCTCAGCCCGGGGAAGGTGCGCCCGTTCCCTGCCCCGGCGGCGGGGCGGCGCGGGCCGGGCTGGGGGCAGCGCTGCGCGGCCCTCGGGCTGGGGACAGGGGCGGCGCCTGGGGGGAATCTCTTCACCACCGCTCGCTTTCAGGCGGCGTGAAACTGCCCCGGGCTGCTCCTTCCCCCTTCCCTCCCGCCCTTCTCAGCCCGCTTCCCGGAGGCAGATGGCTTCTTTGTGGACTTCAGACCGATTTCAGCCCCGTCGCGCCGCTCCTTATCCAACTGCGGCCGGCCACGTCCCGGGCCGGGGGAAGTTGGTGTGGGAAGGGAGGGTGGGGAGGGCCGGGGCTGCGCTCCGGGGCGGGGGGGCCCCGCCTGGCTCCGCTCCGCTCCCGGCACAGAGCGTCTGCCCCGTCCTGCCTTCCCCGCCGGCACCGGAGTCCCTCGGGCTCGTGTTCCCGGGGAACACGCGAGGATCCGAGCTGCTAATGCGTTTTCCCTTTGGATGCACGGCACTTTCCTTTCTCCTTAGCGCCGTGCCTGAAGGATACCGTTTTCCGACCGGTTTTGCAATATTCCAGGAAACTGCCGGATTTGTCATGTTTTGTGTCTGTGGCGTGGAGGGTTCTGTCTCTTCCTTCTTATAACAGCTCATGTTACAAGTGTTACTAATGTTCAAGAAGTTCCCTGCGGACAATACATGAATAATTTTTCAGTGTTCTGGCCATCAAGTTATTAAATAGATTTTTCAAGGTGGTGTAGTAATTCATCGATCAGGAGCACAGCTGGAAGTTAAGCCCATCACCGTTCACATTTGTGTCAATCAGAACGGGTTTTTGTGGCATGATGTGGGAAGAGACAACTTTGTCGTCTGTCTCTGCGTAGACGAATTAAGTGCTTTTTCTTTTGTGGTGTTTCCCCTGCGATAAAGATTAGCAAAATCAAGGGCTTTTAGAAACTGTTGTTTAAGCCTTCTGTTTTGAAATATGAAAGGTATATCATATTACATATTTTTTTACAAAAAAAAAAAACAGAATAAGGCAAGAGGGCAATTGAATGAAGTACAACACACTTGAACAGTGTTATTTGCTAATAAATTGCTGCCTCCTGTTAGATGAAATGTAGTGTTTTTTACATCTAGCAGATATATAAAAAGAGGAATATTTTTATGTTTCTTTGGTGCAGTTTGGTTCATGAGTGTATGTATTCCCTGTAAAAAAAATGCTGATGACTAGTTCCTGTGTCAGGTTGTGGAAGCAAATACTTGGACAGCTACTTATGTGAGCAAGGGTCTAGAGAATGAATCACTGCTTGCTGATAATTGCCTCTCTGTCCTGTTTTTTTGGGTTTGGTTTTTTTTTTTTTTTTTTAATTCTCTCTGTACCTTAGGAATGTGTTCAACAGCAACTTTTGATGTAATATATTAAAGTAAGTGTAAGTGTGTATTGCCACATACAGGCTCCTGGTCCTTCAAAGTAGATACAGTAGCAGAAATAGATCAAGCATGTGATAGAAAGTAAGGCAGTAGCCTAAAGCCTTTCTTGAAGAACCACCAGAGTGTATTTAGAAAGTAAAAGCAATCTTACACTGCTGCTGTATAATGGGATAAGGAAAAGCTATCAAGGCAAATGTATCTGCAGATAGGGAAATATATTTTTAACTCTTATGGTGTGTTACGTTTGGAGTTTCCAGACAGATTTGCAATTCTGTTCAATTAATTTTTACTGCTGGGGAAACTGCAGTGTGGGGGTAGTGATTTGCCCAAGGTCACCTAGAAGACTTGGTGAGAACAAAATAGGAAAGAAACCAGTATTTCTGAGTAAGAGGCTGATATTTAATCTGCTAGAACCTGTTGCTGTTTATTATTGATATTAGTAGCAGTTTTTATTATGGTTTTAAGAGATCAATGAACCTGTTACTTGCTTCGGTAGCATAATTTGGTATCATTCTGCACAAAATTAAGTAAACCTTACTGGTCTGGGTAATTAGGAAAATTTAGTAAGGATAATTAAAAAAAAAAGATATTTCATAGACCTTAGCTGAAACCCAGTGCCGTGTTTAAAAATAAGAAAGTTTAAAGTAAGGCCACGGTAAGGAAGAAAGTAGGTACTGTGACCACAAGAAAGAAGTGGGGAAATTAACTATTATTTGTGGATTGGTGATTTAGGATTCTATTTTCTGTCAGTGAAGCATAAAATTTAATCCCAGGCTTCAGCGTAGGTTAGCAAATGTAAGTAGAGGAAGATGTGTGTAGTGTAATAGCTTTTGAATCTCAACAAAAGGCTTATTAACTTAGTGTCAGACACTGGTGTAAAGCAAAAAAAAAAACCAAAAAAAAAACAACAAAAAAACCCACACTGTCTTAAACTTATGAGTAGAAACCCTACTGTAGTAAATTTCTTGATGTGTATGACTCCATATACTGCTGGTTACTTGCCCACTATTTCAATATAATGGAAACAAAGTTGCTTATAGGAGAACACAACTTTTAATAAATTGCAGTCTCTGCTGTTTTCAGTCTATAAAATTACAAAAAACCAGGAGGGGATAGTTCTTCATTTGTGTAAGTAATTTGCATGTTAATTACAGATCTGGCTGTACAAACAGAGTGTGTTTTTCCATAAGGGTTACCTTTTTATTTTTTTTTCCCATACACAGACCTAATGTGTTATTCAGACATACTGGACTTGTTTGATATGGCACCCAGTCCTGTGATGTGTTGAACAGCACCAATTCTTTTTCTCTTCAGTAGAGTTGGAGGTGTTTGCCTTCTGGCAGGATTGCACCTGAGTAAGAGAAAAGAGTGATTTTTTTTTTTCTAATTTGCTTTTCTTATTAGAATAGTGTCAGAGTTAATCTAAGCTGCCTGCTTATTTTGATTCTTCATTTACAACCTTTCTAATGAGACCTGTGAAGGTGTTTAGATGTTGCAGTGTGTGGTACAGCCTTGATAAAGTTTTTGACCCCTCTCAACAGTGATGCAATCCAAAGCTCTGTGTGCAGTGTATTGGCCTGGTAGGGTCTGAGCAGGCATGAAGGAGTCTAAAGCACACAAAGTACAAGATGTCTCACTGGTAAATGTGTAAATATTCATAACGAAAAAAAAAAAGGAGGGGGCAATGCTTCTCATTCTGGACCTAGGCATAAAGACTACTAAAAAGAAGTGATGTATTCCAAATCTGGAATTTAGTGTGTGACAACCTTTTTTTTTTTTTTTTGATATATATATCTGCTTGAAAAGAAGAAAAGGGTAGAGTCAAAGCCTTTCATTCAAGATGTACTTGAAGGGGACAGAAATGTTTTGTGGTTTTTCCTTCTTCTTCCCTCTAGTGAATCTTCAATCACGATTTTTGTGAACATGAGAGAGCCATGTTCAGTTGAGTCCTTTTCCAGCTGGATCACTGAGTTGTAGATTGGAAAGAGAGAGTCTGATTCACATGTCTAAAGGTTAGAGAAATGGTTCCCATACGGAGGCTGTGACAGAGAAGAGAGCAAGTTGCAAGCCTAACAATTGTGAGGCTGAAAAGAAATGTGGTCTACTTTTATGTTCACTAAATGTGTTTTATATTAAAAAGCCTTTGGAGTGGAAACTGGAAGTTCCCTTCTTTTCATGGATAAATTTCCTAACCCACAGCAAAAGCAGTTCATGCTCTCTGTCTCAGACTGGCATAAAAGTGGAGCAGCTTCTGCAAGATGGTTAGAAAGCCAGTCATCCTGATGTGATCCCCTCCTAAGACTGGTGTGAATTTGTGTATTTGTCACACAGATTTTAAGTTCTTGAACTGCTAAGCTCTTGCACAATAGAGTGACTGGATTGAAATCAAAAAGAAATTAAAAATCCCAATACAACAAAACCCCGCACTAAACCCAGCCAAAAACTCCAGCTGATTTCTAAAGAACTTGCTCTCCTAGGCATTATGAAAGTAGCCCCATGTAATTGAGCCCTTCAGCCCTTCAGAGGAAGGTCTGCATCTTGTTGAAGTTGTCAAATACTTTGCTGCTGCCAAGAGTGATATCCTCAGAGGCATCCCTAGAAGATCTGTGGGCAGAATGGGGATTTATTGGTGAAAGCTGGGGCATCCAGAGAGGCCTGCAGGGTTAAGCCACAGCTAAACCAGGGTTTGTAGCCTTCTGGATATAGGTGCCAGAGTGCTGACAAGCTTTTGCATTTGTTGTCATGTAAAGAATCTCAGTTGTTTTTAAGTGGAACTTTTGTCATCTTCCACCCCATCTAGAGAAGGCTAAAAGCAGTATTTCGGGAAGGAGTGATGGATTGCTTTCACAGGTAGTTCCTAAATTTAGAAACATTTTTCTTTTTCATCAACTCCACCCCCCTGAAAACCAAAACCCCAAACCTGCCTTGACTGGAAGGTTGTTAGTTACTCTCCTGGCTCACCAGATATACTGGGTGTAATGGAATGAACTGGAGAAATCTAATTTAGGGCTAGTTGAGCCACAAGGAGGCAGGCTTTTCCTGTGGAACTGGTTATCCTGTACATCGTGATGGTTTTCCCTTCCCTTCTCTTGTGTTTGTTTTGCTTTTTCTCTGTATTTTGGAACAGACTTTAGATAGCTGACTGTGCTGGAGCTAGCTGAGATGAAATAAAGCTGAAGGTAAAAGGTGATGCTTCATATTGAGTATGTGACTGATTAAAAATGTCTCAATCACTCGGTCAAGCAGGAGAAAAAAGAAGTAAGCCTTGTAAGTTCTTGTTCTGTATGCATAAAGCTTTAAAAGAACTCCTTTCAGCGTACACAAAGCTTTATTTTCCTTTTTATTTTTTTTTTAGCCCCTCTACTATTTCAGTTACCGTTAAAGGAGGCTTTTATTGACATTGCACATAATGACACACATATCACTCTTGCTCTCTTTCTGCATAGACTACAGATTTAGTGTAGCTAAGTGTTTTTTGATGGCTTAAGTAAGGAGGAAAGGAAATGTATGTTAACTCAAGTTCATTAATCTGTTTATGTGCAACTTGAGTATTTCTCTTGAGGTATGTGAAACAAGGAGGTTAAAAGTAACCACTTAAACTCTGTTGGTTTCTTTCATCACAGGAAGGCATTACCTGCTTTAATTTCTAAGTACTGTTTACTTTGCTGCATCATTTTTAATGTAACTTTAGTCCCTTATGTGTTGTGACATTGAATGTGATTTCTGATACCTTGATCTTGAGAAAAGTGAAGATACCAGAGGTTAAAAAAGTCAAAATGTTGTATGTCCTTTTCTATATCATTCACTTCCTAGAAGGTGCAAGGAGATAGAAAATGATGTTCCTTTCTATAACAGGTAACAGTTTCTGCTAATAGATCTTTCTTTTATATGATTCTGTAATAAATGGGAAAGAGATTAAATGCCCAGGCACTTCAGTAATAAATCTGTCCTCTCACTAAGAACGTAAATGTCATACATGTATATTTTCTTAATCTAACATATGTCAGTTGACAAAATTACTGTCTTGGCAATTCAGACACTTATTTTTATGGATTACTTCATAAAACTTAACTTTGGGTGCAATGAAAAGTTGGTCTATTGCAAATTCTATGCAGTCTCTTTAGATGTGTAGCTGTATTGGGCTACTCTCTTCTCATCTCCTTTTTTAAAAGCTTCAGTGAGGGAGTTTTTTTGCTTGTTGACATTGAGAAATTAGTTCTTTGCCAGAAGACTTCCCTGCAACCTGCTAGGTTAGAAACTGATGACTGATACAGATGCTATGGCTCTTGGATTACTGTTAGCTGCTTGTTTCGTAAATGCAGAAGTGGAGCAGACCTGTAGATAGAAGGGGTTGGAGAAACAAGAATGACTTCTTTGGTAGTTTAATACCAAGTATTGGTATTTGGTAGTTTAATACCAAAGTATTAAAGTTAATCACCTTTCCCCATTATTTTTCCCTTTCATGTGGGTATTGTAGTAGTTTGCTGTGCTTCTGTGTTATTCCACTGCTGCTGTGGTTTGCCGCTTTCTGGGATCTCTGTGTACAAAGGCTGTAAGTTATTGTGATGTCCTTTGACAGATACAGTTTAAAATTAGGGAGTCCACTAACTAATTGTATATGTGCCTTACCTGTTTTTGACCCATCACTCTTGTGATTTGAGGTATATTGCAAATAAATGCCAGTCATTTTTTCCACGTGTTCTACACACTTGCAAAAACACAACATAAAAAGTGATATAATAGCACTTCTTTTCTTATTTAGAAAAGGCACAATATGACTTCATGTGAAGCAAAAACAAATTACAAGATTCATCTCAATGGCGCTACCTCACTTGTTATTTAGACCAACCTATAATAAGAATATAAACCATATAAACAAATCTTAACAAACTTAATTCTTAGTCTTCAAAATTACATGAGCATTCCACATTTTTTCCTTGGGAATCCTATTATCTTTTCCTCTTTTGTCTTGCCTGTCCTTTTCAGTTTTTCAGTGTGATGTGATGTCCAAGTGCTTGTGTATAACTGATACTGTCCCAGCAGAGTGACCCTTGTTGCATGCCTAGAAGCTGTTTAAAAATAATTCCACCAGGCAGTCTAGAAAATGGGTTTTCTTGGCTTTTGGTAGCTACATAGAATTTATAAATAATTTAATATGCAGTACTTTTGGTTAAGTAAAATCAGTTTGAAAAGAAAACATTAGAATACAGTTGGTCCTGTAAGGCTCAGGTGATAAATGTAAATTACTCAAATTAAGTCAGTGCAAATGATTTGTTTTTAGTTGATTTGGACCACTTACTTTTCTTAAATAACCTACTCTTGTAGCTTAACAGTAGTTAAGCTACAGTGGTACAAAGCAATATATAGCCAGGTGGTGTACAAACAGTTTTTAACTCCCTGCCCAACAGTAAAATTGTTATTAAATGTGATTTTTATTAGGACTTAGGAGATGTGTATTGCTAATATGTTGGCAATGCCACGTGTTGGCAAATAATTTGAATTCTAAAAATGAATCTGCAGGAAGCAGTGAGGCATTTGCAATTTTTTCAGGAGTATGAGGCTGAATGTCATTGCCCGAATATATCAGGATATTGTGGAAATGGAATATCAGTGTGGGTGTTACAGAAGGAAACGCTCAGCAGGTTGTTAAAATTACATATTGCCATCATGTAATGCAAAGTGGTGGTATCTTAAGCTATATAAATTTTAAAACCTGGGTGCAGTCTTTCACGCTGTTTGTTTTGGAATAAGTAAGGTGCCCTCTTCTCTTCTGCTTTTCCCTTTCATTTAAGCTTTCAAAGGAGCAGGGGGGATTGAGGAGGGAAGATGGGGAAAAAACAAGTGTCCACATCAAAATCTTTGGTTTGTGTGTTTGGGATTTTGAAGATAGGGCATAAAAGAATCTAGCTAACACTAGAATTGAACCATTTTATGTTCCCTCTAAGTCTATAAAGTTCTTTCACAGGAATCTTCGTACGGTGGAACTTTCCTGATAAGTGGAAGTGAATATATGTAAATGTCTCTTTTTTCCTTTTCCTCCGTTACTTGAAGAATGAATTTTTTTGCAAACTTGTATTTTAGTGACATATCCAGAGTACATGTTTACCTGTCATTCTCCTAAGTGTTCATTTGCCATGTATTCTTACAATGAACTAAGCAGGCCTGCACTGTGGATTGTGTCACATGAAATCATTAATGATCAAGAAAGTGAAAAAAATCAGCATCTGTTTTCTTTTCTATAAACTGAATCCCCTGTTGGAAAGTGGCATATTTTAAACTAATATTTGGCTTAAAAATAGGATTTTTTTATTGTTTGTGTGGTTTTCTTGGATCTGCCACCTTGAGTGTTAAAAGCTGTTCTTTTGCGAAATCAAGGTAACTTGTTAATATGACTGGCTTCCAGTGTAGCCTGCTAAAATTACTATCAAAACTTTTTTTTTTCCTAGTTTACTTTTCATCTGTCTAAACTGTTTTGTTTTTCCCACTATCCCTTTTTTATGCACTGGTTTTGTTAATTGCTCAGGGTCCCTGTATTTTCATTTAATCAAGTTAAAATATGCTAGTTCAAATAGCTCCATCAACTGACAGGAGCACATTTGTGTAAAGGGACTATGCAGACAGATGTTAGTTTTGAGCTTTGCTTATGAAAACCAAATGGGAAAAGAACAGGATAGTAAAAGAACAGCAAGTTTGAATTTTGGAGCATTCCATATATCTCCAAAATTGCTATGTAGTGCACATCAAAGGCAATAATTTGGATTTCTCTTCTTTATAACTGTGGTCTCATATGGAAAAAAAGAGCCTATTGAAAAGGTTGCAAGTTCAGTTGTTAATAACTTTTCTGAAGTTGTAAAATGGTCATAAAACCTGGGCGTTTTATTAAGGGAAGCAGAGAATAACTAGAGATTCTGCTGAGTTCAAGCATTATCAAAGTGCAGTGGGCTGCCTGTACCGAGTAACAGATCTGCTTGAACAAAAGAACTTTGGCCAAGGAAAGACTGTGAAGAATTGGCACCCAGGTAGTGCTATTGTGTATGAATTCTCAAAAAGCTATGACTTGATGAGCAGAAAATGTTTTCTCTTTCTATTAAGTTGTAAATGTTTAGCCACCCTGGAGATACGAGCACAGCTGAAATTTGTTACTAAAATAAATTTTCTGTATCTGTCCTGTTGGCTTACAGATGGCCAGTAAATACACGAGTGTGTGTATACAATGGATATATGCTTTGGTGACGTGAGGGGTTTTAAGTTGCTTCATTTTTCTTTTCTTGCTTCTCTTATGAGAAGTGGAAAAGTCTGTTCACTCAACTACACTTTGACTTTCTTGGGACCTTGGTAAGAAAGAGGAAAGTTTTCTCCTCACCAGGTGCTTCATTTGGTAGCAAACTGCTCCCCACTAATGGTGGACCAGCCTAGATGCTTAGAGGTTATATTGTTCCAATCCCTGTGGCAAAACTGCAGCTGTGCAGGTGTGCCTACCAAGAGTGTAGGGGCGATGGAATTGAGGTGTCTTGCCACTGGAGTGTGTCAGTGTGTCACAAAATCAGATCTGCGTATGTTGTCCAGACAGTGTAATAAGTTGTTGTTATGGGTGGAGGCATGGCTCCTGCTACAGTGCCAAAGTCCTTCTGGTTACTGTGGCAGATCATCCATCAACTGCAGCCTTGGCATTATCTGAGTGGTGCAAATAGGAGCTGGTGTTCAGTCCTCTGACTTGTGCTCTCACACCACAATGTGTTGAAATGAAGATGTGCTATGCCATTTAGTCTCAACAAACATCAAACTGACTGTTCCACCATGTGGAATAGTTACAACACATGTACACTGTGTTGGTAACTACTTTTTAAAGTTTTAATTAAGGAAAAGTTCTTTTTGTCCCACTGACACAGGGACATATATACCTTTCTTTCATTGTACTCTGAAAGTGCTGTGGGTGAACAGTAATTGTAGCAAGAGCTGTAAGGACCTGGTGAGAAAGCTGGAGTTTGATTCCTAAAAGAGAGGAGAGTCATTCTTAAAACCTCTTAAACTGATAAATATCTTCCAAAGACAGTGTCCCCACCGCAAATGTGCTAAGCTGTGTGCTTTCTGTTAATAAATACATCTTAAGAATTACAAGTCTTGACAGTTAAATTAAAAGGCATTTGGAGTCTGAAAAGAAGTATTTAAATGAAAAGTAGTGAGCAGTGGGCTAGCAAACATCAGCACTTCTATACATTCTTAGCTTTCGTGCTTAATGTTCAAAAAGCGATGGAAATACTTGACTTATTTGTACAGCAAAAAGTGTGTCTGAAGGCACTTTTTTGAGGAAACTTTTTCTCTATAGCAATATAAATACAAGACTTGGAAATATGTTAGGGCAAAGCGTAAACGGATCAGAATAAAAAAATTTTTTGAAAGAGTTCTCCGCAATGACTGTCAGGTTTGTGAAAGGCTTGGTAAGAATGCAGTATGTCTTGTTAATGTACAATTTCTCAGTTATTCCCAATGCTTTCTGAATATTCTCTAGATATTCTCTAAAAATAAGCAAGAGATTGATTTTGATGTTCAGGTTAGCCTAGACCTAAAATATCTGTCTTTATACAAAGCAAAAGCTATTTGCTTAAAAATCCATTTCAGTTACCTACTGAAATAACTAATGCCTCTTGCATCCTGGGAACAATAGTGAGAAAATCAAGGTGTTAAAATCAGCCTGCAACCATTTAATGCTCTCTCTCATATACTTGCAATTCTAAGAGCCAGAAGCTTGGTCAAAACCTGATTTTTAATATATGGATTATCATGGTGTGTGACTTCTCAAAAAAAAAAAAAAATTGGTTTTAATTTTTCCCTAATGGTTGCAAATGTTTCAGATTTGGTCATTGTTTTTTCTTCTTTTAGTTAAACATGTAGAAAATATTTTTGACTGTTTCAGAGTACATTTACTAGGTTGTTTAAGTAATCCTATTCTTGATAAACTGATGTTGTAAGCTTGTTCAACTGCGTTGGTGGTGAAAAGATACCACCACTTGCTCAGGACACTTCTGAATGTTATTTGTGTTGTAGCACTGTTTAGAGTCCTGGTTCTATTGTACCAAAGTTTGAATGATCTTAACAGGTTATTTCTACACCACAAACATAGAAAAGGGCTTATTCCCAGTAGGATTTAGATACCTGAGTGTGAATGTTAGCTGTGGTCATATGGTAGACCTTCCGATGTGGTTATCTGTTGCTGTGGCCTTTTGCTCCAAACCAGACACCTTTTTGTACTCAGCAAGCTGTATTAGGTAATTTGCTTTTATGGATTAAGTCTCAGTAATTGAATGGCCTTCAAGAAATTAAAATATCCCAGGTTATATGTCATATGGAAAAGATAGCTCAAGCTTTTAAGTCTTCAGCGTTGAAGTACGATGGGACCTTGCTTCTTGCTGAGCTTACTAGAGTATGGGTCTTGAACTGGTACAGTGGTCAGGCTGTGCAGGGAACCACATCTAGTGTCTAATCTCAGTGTGGTTGATGCTGACCACTTCTGAAATCCTCAGTTCACACATGTTCAGTTTGGTTTAGAACTGTGATATTGTAATGTTTATTTCCAAGAGCAGCTTACAGCTCAGAGGCAGGCAACAGTTTGGAAATGTCATGGTATTTGTTCAAATTAATTGTGATTGTGGCTGTCATCTCATGATGTTGTTATCCTAGTTTCTGAGATAAGCTTCCAGTGTAGAAGTATGGAAGAAAATTGATGTACAAACTGCTTTCTTTCTCAGTTGTGCTTTGAAGATTTTTTTAAGGGAACTTTTACTTGAATGTTTTGGTAAAATCTTGCAGAGATTTTCAAAACCATATTAAGAAGCGTTGGTTTTAGTACAGCCAGTTTGTGATGAAAGACAGTTTGTAGTGTTGAATAAGCAAAGTGTTGGGTGCTGGTGGGTGTAGGTACTTGATAGTTTTCTGAGACATTGTCTTCTTTTAAAAAAGATATGACAGGTAGAACTTAAAGAGAGCCCCACTGTACTTAAGATGGCAATTTCTTATAAAATATTCCACAGAAATGCTGATATTATCTGAGTTTAAGCACTTGTCTATGTATGCAAAGCAAATATCTGTAGTTGACTTTGATTATTAATACTTTTCTTGTTTGAGTCTTATATACCATCTTATTTTGAGTTTACTGCTACTATATATTTATGTAGTTTGTCCCCTTAGCTATATGACTGTCATTTTCCCCTTGTAATGTCATAATGCTTTGTCAGAACCTCATGGCACGTGGTGTGTATTTTTTTAAGCATAATTAGTTAAGATTGTTTTTTTGGTAGAGATTCCATTTTATTATACAAACGAAGATAGATGTAGAACTTATTTTGGCAAAATATGTGTGTGACTTTTGTTGTCGGTGGTTTGGTTTTCTTGTTTAAAACTAAAGACAGTGGCCTTCTTGTTGATACTCATGATTTGTTTGCTGCTATTTCTCATACAATACTGAGCATATTTCTCATGCAGTATTCTTGCTTGGATGTATAAACTTTGCAGTAAAGCAGCTTGATATCTGCAGTTTCAAGTGAGTTGAAGATATTTGTCTGCATTTGTGTTCTGTGGGCTAAAGTAATGCACTCCCTATCCTGGAGGAAGGTGATAGAGGGGAGCATTAAATGATCAGTCTGGAAAACCTGATTTCACATAAGCATCTTATCAGAATAATTTAAAAGCTTTTTGTGATGAGCTAGGGTTTGTGAATATCAGCTTTCTAGCACTGAATTCTTTTGTCAGCTGGAGGGAAGAAGAGTCTCTAATGGGAGAGTTTTTTTGGAAGTATGTCAGTTGCTGTTCTGGCAACTGCACGATGTTTTCATTTAGACTGTTCTCATGCTCTTACTGGCAGTAGGCTGTAGCAGCTGGGATGGCAGCATGTTTGCTTTCTTGTGACATGGTTTAGGCTTCTTTTTCAGGCTTATCAGTTTAAGACAATAATTGTGTAGTAATTTTTTCCCCCTGTATTTTGGGCTTTTTGCCGTTATACAAACAGTGAAGAAAATGGCAGTGGAATGATAGGAAGTGCTAGTACTGGCTTCCCTTCTGGTTTTGGAAGTCAGAGTTGTTGCTGCATGCCTGAATGCTATTATTTGCCCCAGTACAATGATCAAGCACTTGATTCTTTTCTTCCACAGAATCACAGAATATCCTGAGTTGGAAGGGAGAAAACAAAGCTTTCCCAGGTCTGCCAGTGAACAGCAGTGCTTTCCAGTTACTGCAATGGTATTAGAATGGATAGAACTACTGGTGAGATGGGAGTTGTTCCAACTGTACTCTTTGAATAGAAGCATAATATGGTATGGGCTGCATTCCTTCTGTTTCTTTGATTGCCAGCATGCATAAATGTGTGGTCTTCATTTGTCCATGTTAACCTGAAGATTAATCCCCTCAGTGCTTTAGGCTAGTATAGTCTATCTCACATGCAGCACCATGTAGTTTTTCAACTGCTAACTTAATTCTGTCTGTTTTTCTGGAAGTGCAGTTCTAGCTCTTACACCCATTCAAGTAAGAGAGGTGACTTTAACATACCCTGCCCTCTTACTTCCTTGAGAACTGAATATGTGCAGCAGAAATTGTATTGATTCTATTTGCCCAGTTTCTGTGCTGTGCTCCTGGGTTTGTATTTGAATCTCTAGCAGATTTGCTCTTCATATCATAGTTGAAAATTAATTACTGTGTAAATAAATTGCTTGTTCTTTTTCCTTGCAAGATGGAAAGCTACTGATACTGACATGGCATATTCCTGCCATGCAATAAAGAATATAGTGTAAGAAGTATTCTTGGGAAATCTTCTGTTTAACCAAAAGCTTAAAAAAAAGTTAGATGGACCCTTGATTATTTTCTAACTAGAACTCTTATGATCTTAGATTTAAGCATTAAGTGATTGCATGCTGGTAGAATATCAAAAGAAAGCTCAGTATTTCAGTAAGTAACTTAAACTAGGAACTGGCTGCTTCTATTTTTGATGCCCAAACCCAGTGTTTCTGTGAAGGAAGAAGGGCTGCAGGAATCTAGCAATTTTAATAGTATCTGGCACACACTGACATTTTACTTGTGTTCTGCAACAGAAAAGGGAGAGATAATTATATAGCCTGCTACTTTGTTTTAAAGGCTTAGTAGCTGTTGTACATAATTTTCATCAGTTGCCAACAATGCATCCTGTGTAAGAGAAGGAAGAAATGAGTTGAAGATAAGCTGCAGGTCATAAAACCCAGAAAGGTATTTCAAAGATGTGTAGCCTTTTACTTCCCTTTTGTCTATCTCAGAAAATCATCACAAGCCCTAAGAGAACAAATGTGTTTTTACTAATCTTACTGTTAGTATAAAACCATGCCTGTATTATCTGCACTCTGCATGAAAGTCAAATCCAGTTGAACTGAAGAAAACCTGGGGAGAATACTATGCTGCAGAGTTTTTTTTTCCCTTGGTTGATGTTGATTTGTACTAAGGGCAGCAATATATAGTTTTAATTATTCTGTTGAATTCTCTTAGCTTTGAGTTTTACAAAACGATAAATAGTCTCTGTGCTAAGAATAACAAAGCAGTTTCAGACTAAGCTGAAATTATATCTATATATATATCTGTATACCTATTTACCTAGTTTGCTTGTGGACGAAAGCAATTATTTCCTATTCAGACCAAACATGATGTTCTCTTCACGTTTGTTTGGTTGTTTGGGCTCTTGTATCCCTCTGCTTGACCATTCGGTCACTTCTTGACAACACAACTGATTTATTTCTTTTTCAGTCACATTTGGATTTTAATGATGGCGATTGGGTTTTCTCAGACTGTCAGCTGCCTTCAGATTTGAATTAGCAGAGAAAGAGGCTTCTAGAAATGGAAACCACGTCTGTCGTGGTACTATGGTGTCTTTTTGTCAGCTCTGAAGTATGGCATGTATAGAGAGAAATTAAATATGTTGTTCGTGGCTATTCAAATCTAAGCAAAGATACGATAGTCATGGTGTATCCTAGGACACCAGGT
Source organism: Phylloscopus whistleri (assembly GCA_017589585.1). NCBI lineage: Eukaryota > Metazoa > Chordata > Aves > Passeriformes > Phylloscopidae > Phylloscopus > Phylloscopus whistleri. The sequence continues at coordinate 1,170,609 of JADMLD010000177.1, forward strand.
CATTTTGATTGTACCCACTTTTGGTGGATATATTTCCAAAAAACTTTCAAGTCACAGTAATCTGTAAAAATCTGGGTGTTGTGTAGCAACAAGTCATGTTACAAAGACTGTTGGAAATACTCGTCTGGGTGGGAGAACTCACAAGTGAAGTTATGGCTTAAACTGGCAAACCTAAGGTATTGAAAATTTCTTAAGAGAAGGGACAATTTACTCTGTAACCATCACAGTGACTCCAGCTATTCAAATGCTGGGTTTGAGTTTGCTTTAAGGCTAGAGTACGTGTCCCTTTTTTGCATTGATGGATCTTAGAGAACTCACAATAACTTCTGGCTGGGAGTGCATCAGATTCTGGAGCGTTGATAGCCTGTGGCCTCCACTGCATTCAGTGTCTTTGTGTGCTACGAACTAGTTGGCACTGAACTTGTTTTTCAGTCTTCCTTTCTGCTTGGGTCATCACTCCTGCTAGTAACAGGCACTGGCTCTAGGAGTGTCAATGCCTATCTTAATGTTACACTTCAGCTTGTTTCCAGAGAGATCAGAAGGTGTTTTGAGGGATGATCTGCAATTACAAAAGGGAAGTTAAATTGATGATGTAGTCTTTTTGCTGGGGTTGGGTACCTACAAATTTTAACTTGTTTGCTATTTTTGCAATGTGGTTTTTCAAACTTTACTTCAGTGGGATGCTTGGACTGTTGATTGAAAGAAGGTGTTTATTTCACAACAATGTTCATCTGCCAAGGCTCTATTTTGCAGCTGTCTTTTTAGAGATGCAATAATTCTGAATGTGTCGCATGTTCAGCATCCCCCTCTATCCACCTTTGTTTCCTAAATCAAAACCTGTCTTGTCACATTACTGTAAAAGAAATTGGAATGGAGATTTCTACTATTGCAACAAGAAATAGCAGGCTCCATTTTTCCAAAATATTTTTACCATTTGATGTAAGCATGCTATTTTACTTTATAAACTGTCTGCTTGAGTGAAAGTGGAAAGTATTATGTCTTATAAATGAAGGCTAATTTAATCTGCTTGTGATATTTTTGCCCTTGTACTGTTTACAATTTAAGACTTCCTAGATATGCTGGAACTTGTTTCTTCTTGGAATAGCAAAACATCTCATTGCTTTTTTAAGATCACCATTTACTCTGGGCTACAGCTTGAAGCAAAAGTGCAGTTGGAGCCTTCAGTTCTCTGCCTGAGGCTGCAGACCAACACCTTGTTTTCTTCATCTTGAGTTATTAGACACTTGTAGTTGAACACGTGTTCCAAATCAGAGAAATGTTGACCTGAGATGTCACAGGGATAAGGACTTTGTAATAATTTCCTCTGTAAAGGACTGAGGAAGTAGAATATAATTCATGTGGTACAGGTCATTTGTGTTTTATTTTTGTCTGTTGGAGGAAATGCACTGTTACTGAACTATCTCATGGCATAATACCACAACCATATGGTCATGATTAATGCATAAGTGGGCTTAATTAAAAATGTGACAGTCCTTTCTTTTTTTTTCCCCCCTTTTTGTTCTCCTCAATGTGCAGTGCTAACTAATAGGAACGAAATCTTAATACACACTTAATTATTTTCCTTGACAGTTAAAGAAAGTGATAACATACCTTTGGGAGATCAAGTAGCTCCTGGTAGCTCTTGATGGAGCATGTTGTTCTGTATAACAAAGTCTTTCTTCTGCAGAGCCTGAACAGCATCTTCCACATACAGTTGTCACTATAAACAAATTTCAGTGTGTAGCCAAATGCTTGAAATTCAAGCAGAGTTTAGTAGGCTTTCTTTGAATCATACAGAAATTGTACAGAGGGTACCATACTTAAAATTAATGTTTATTTTCAACATGAGACTGAAAAACATTCAGTTCTTTGTTCAGATGATTAGTTTGTTCCTGTACCAAGCTGCATCATCGGCTCTGCTCCAGGAAGGGAGCTTTGATTAAGTTTATAAAGATTGCTGAGTAGGTTTTCCTCCTGTGCTAATTGGCTTTCTTTGCATCAGGTAAGTGTTGTCTCTTTGACTTCTGTTTTCTCCCTTCCTCCTGATATTAGACTGCTGCAACGAAGGACTTGTGTAGTTCCTGTTGTAGTTCCCTTTCTTGCCTGTTGATGTTTTTGGCCCCTAGTGTAGACTAGTACCCTCTGAGGAGGGAGTTATAAAAACTGTGTAATAAACCAAGAATAATTTTGACCCCCTCTTGTTTAGAGTGAATCCTCAAATCAGTGTGAGAGACGGAAGTTCAGAAACAAAGGAAAATAACATGAATATTTTCCTGCTGGTAAGAAGGTGTGACACAATGCTATGCTGATGGTAACCAGAACCCAAGGAATATAATGGTCTTAACCCCCCCCAATTACTCTGTGTGAGAATGTGTGTGCTGGGTGGTGGAAGGGTGAGTGGCAGCACTTCAGTTTGCTGCAGCAGGCAATTTGATGATTTAAATTGATCTTGGGTATGAATTTTTTTCAAAGATTTTGAATGAAGGTTAACTTAAAGATGGCTTCACAAGGACGTTTTGAGAAAGCGTTCCTGCCAGATCTGGATCTGTTTTCATTGTGGGTTTTCTTTTTCCGAAGAAATCTGCTGCAGTAGCAATCTTGGAGTCTGTGTGTTTGTGTGGCGTGGCATATCTCCAAAGGCTTGGCGATTTGTTTTCAAAGAGTGGTGATGTAGCTATTTCTTTATTTTAGTTGCATTCAAAATCAACCATCTTTGTTCTGCACATTCTAAGATATTTGTTCCATGAAATAGATATAACCCTCAATATTTTTCTTTGAAAATTCTCTTGCTTTGGTGACACTGTCAGTTGTTTGGCTTGAAGGACTGACTTTCAAACCCATGAGTTTGTATTTACTAGGAGGGATATAAAAATTAACGTTTCTGCTTTTCACATCTGGGATTTGCCCATATTGATGGGTATTGATGACAAGAGCAGAATATATGAGCTGCAGGGAAATATGCGTTATTGGTGCAGATGATCAACACGTATGTACAGGTAGAAATTACAACAATTCAGAAACCCCCTCAAATTCAGCCTTTGAAGTGCATGTCAACAGCTAGATTCAGAAGCTGAAACATTGTTTTAAGTAGTTCAGAGTGGTTTCTGGAGTTTAAAATCTGATTTTAACATTTTTGATTGTAAGCTATATATTGTTGTATTTTGCCAAAGCCGATGTCAGTATTTTTCTGATATAAGAAAGAAACAATCCATTCAGTGGCTTTTTTTTTTTTTCTTTTAACAGCAACGTACAGGAATTCTTGCCTGCTGTTGCTCCCTCTGACCATATGACTGCTCTTAAGGGTTTTTTGTTACTCGAACCATGTGACTGTTTGTAAGGGTTTTTTTTGTCAATTCAGTGTGGTTTTCCTGTGGAAAGGTTATATTTTTCATGCAGTCTTTCTTTTCCCATTGCCATAATAGTAGTATTGCCATGCTCTTGAGTACCTTGTTTTCTGATCAGAAAGCAAGTCTTATGAAGTACTGCATGGGCACTTACTTGTTGAATGGGTAAATAAGTGGTCTCAATTTGTGCAGAAAGCAAGTAAATTGACATAATTATTTTGTTAAGAGACAGATTTCAAATATGCTCAATTCAGTGTAATTGCTGATTGGCTAGTTCAGTAATTGGCCACTTCTGTAGATTGTGCATCTGGTAGTTTCAGACTTTCGGTGGAATTGTCCTTGTCTTGAAGTTTTGGGAAATGGAATACTTAATTGTCAAGCTGGCACCAGCTCCAGAAGCAGAAATTGTTTCAAGACCCAAAGCTTTTTAATTCTGCACAAACTTTCATGGAAGTTGTTTATAAAGGAGAAAAGGTAGGTTTTCCTTTTCTTGTTTCCAAGTTTAATTTCTCAGGAAGAACATGTGTTGAGGGGAATGGAATTCTTGTGTTGAACACAGGTGCTCCTATGTTTAATGAATGAATGGTTTTGATGGGTTTAACTTTTTTTTTTTTTCTTAAGAATGTGCTTAGAAAAGCTGTCTTGATTTAATTGATTTATTTTTAAGAGATTTTTAGCTATAAATCTTTGTGGCCTTTCTTGTGGAGAAGGGGGAAGAGAAGGAGAAGAGTTTGAAGAGGGGTGTTAGTGAATTAAAAAGGAGCTCTGGTGTTTTATTCTTAGGTACTAAGTTTCCCAGTGTGTCTTGCTCAGACAGCTGTGCATGACAGAGTGTGTTTATATAAACAGCTATGAAGATCTTTTCTTTAAGGGGTGAGAGGAGCTGCATGGTTGTATATACCCTTACTAGCACAATAGTATTTAAGGGTCTTTTAAAAATCCAAGTAGTAAATTTTAAAATTGAAAGGCCAAATCTGTCAACCAATAGTGAAGGTATTTTGAAGTGATTGTACTTGTAAAAATACAATTAATTCCTTGCTAGACAATCTAGGCTTCCATCTCCCCCTTGCTTTTGGGGTAGGCAGTGTGATAGGTAACTTCTTGTGGTTAATCTGTCTAGTCAGACTCCAAGGAACAAGTCTAGGGACAAGTTGATAAACGTTGTGATTCTGTGTTATGTTGGAAGCTCCTCTGCTTTGCATCTAAAAGACGAGTAGTGAAGAAGAAAGCTTCACAGCCAGGCATGCAAATACCCTTTCTTTGGTTTTGCTGTATCCTACAGTAATAAGTGTAGCCCATAAAAATCATTCAGTTGTTTTCTTAGTACTTTCTCTTTGTGAAGATAGTTTTTCTTGTAATGTGACAATTCTTGATTCTTGTATCTATGCCAGAATATCAATAGACTCTGAACTCATAGCTGCAAACATCCCAGTGAGTGCCATTGAAAAAGGCTGGTGTAGATGGAAGCAAGTCAAAATAATTACTGTTTGCATGTTGGGCTGTGCTGTCTGTGAGATTTTTTTTTTGTCTAAAGGACTGTGGGGTGAATTCACAACTATAGTAGAGTGCAAGCCCATGGAATTGCTGCAGCAGAAATAGCTAGCACCTTGGAAACACAGCAGTGTGTCTGTGTTGCAATGGAGATTAGACCTGCTCTTCCTGCTTATGAATGACTGTGTATTGTCAGCCTTTGCTCTGAGGTGAGTAGGATACGCTTTGCTGTTCTCCACCACGTTAGGGTGGATTACATTATGGTTTTGTGCGTGTGGCTTACGCTGTCAGGAAGATTTTACTCTCTAGCCATGATAAGGCTGCATTTGTACAACAGTATTGTATAAAAAATACTTTACACCACACGTTAGAAAGAGCTTCTGGAAGCACAAAGAATATTTGATGGTTCTTCATTTTCAAGTCAAGTGTATGACTCCAGCACTTCATTCAGCTGTGCTCAGTGTGGTGGGTTTACTTAACTGGCCACAAGGTGCCTACCAAGCTGCCCTATCACTCCCCATCTTCATCAGGATGGTGAGGAAACAGAATGAAAGATTTGTGGGTTGAGGTAAGGACAGGAAGTTCACTGAACAATTGCTATCACTGGCAAAACAAACTCAACTTAAGGAAATTGATTTATTGCCTGATAACAGATTAGGATACTGAGAATTGAGAACAAAAACTAAAATCATCTTTCCCCACCCCTCCCTTCTTTTCAGGCTCAACTCTACCCTGGACTCTTCTACCTCCTCTCTTTTATCATGTAACAGCACTGTAAAACTCAGTTGTTTTTTAATTTTCTGCTTGTCCAGCTCTTTAAGTGAGTAGAAACTAATGACATTACTTAAAACTGGGGAAAGATAGTAAAGCAAGAGAGCAGTTAACAAATCCAGTGCACAGTTCATAGGCACATTTACATTAAAAAAAAATGCACCAGCTTGTCTTAAACACAGCAACTATGACTGGGAAAAAGGAGCTTCTGTGTCATTAATAGCATGGCCCTGGACCTCTAACGACTTGATACTATCTGCAGTAAAAATGCATGAGTACATGTGCTAAAACCTGTAGGTTATCACTGCTGTTTCATTCAGCAATTGGAGCAGTGTGTGTGTGCAAAATCTAAACAGATGTGTACATCCTTACATTTTGAGGAAATAGAAGTGCACAGTGTAGCACCATTGATACAAAAGAGTTACTAGTCTTGGTAGAGGTCCAATAAATGTGTGTGAGGCCTTTCATGTAATAACTGAGTTATTAGACAACATGCTAGAGAAGTGGCCATGTCTTCTCTGACTCACTGTTGGTTGCCTCTCAATATATGTCACTAAGCCTTAGGTGATTTTCTAAGAGTTTTGAGCCAGTGCCCTTTATTTTGATCTATGAAGTCTGGTAAGACAGTGCATTGTCTGGAAGCAGTGCAGTAGTGATAAGGAAACAATTTTCTGTTCACCTTGTGAATGTCAGTCTAACTTAAAGCAGCCTGGCTCGCGTGTGAATCTGGGCTTTTGCAGGAGCCCACTTTTAAACATTTTATTAACATTAATTGTTTATATGATCTCAGTTACTGTGTATCAGTACTTAGCAGCAGATAATTTAGTGGGCAGTACTGCTGAGTACTTTGCTAGAGAGTTTGCTCTAGACTCAGCTGTTCTGTAGCCCATAAAGCAAAGAGGTAGGAAAGCAGAATTGGGAGAAGGAGCAGGAAAAAAGCTAAAGAACCCCCAAAACAAAACAGTAAGGGTTGAAGAAAGGCAGAAGAAGAAGAAAATATGCAAGGATGTATACCAAAGTCTACCAACACAGCACAGTAGGAATAGATGCTGTGCTTTAGAAGAAACGAGTTGGCAGAGCATAGGGAGTGGGCACTGTAGAGCTGTGGGAGCAGATGGGTCTTAGCAAAAAGAGGGTAGATCATAGAATGAATTTAAACATTTTATTTTTGATCTTGTGCCTTTAAAGTGACAGTGGGTAGACCAAACACCTGTTCTTTATCATCACTTTTTGGGAAATGTAAATAAGCAGAAATGTTAATTCACTTCTAAAACTTCACCTCAGCTTACTTCTAAAATATTTGCTGGTGTGTTTGTTCCCTTTGGTGTGCTGAATGACTATTGTAAATGCAGCTGGTGTGAGCCACATCTATTACCTCATTGTTAATGTTTTCAATAAGCTGTAATCTGCTTACAGAATGCTTGATTTCATAGAATCACAGTATTATTTAGGTTGGAAAAGACCTTTAAGATCATCAAGTTGAACCCTTAACATGCCACTGCCAAGTCTGCCACTAAACCATGCTCTGAGCACTACAACTCTATGTCTTTAAAATACCTCAATGACTAACAAATTCCCTCAGTGTAGCCCTTGTGTGTTGGCTGATTTTTTTCTGCATTTTTTTATTTTTTCATCAGCCATCAGGGCATACGGGAGTATAAACCTAACAAATTTACATGGAGAAACAAGCATGGCCTACTTTATTTCATGTTTGTTTGTGTCCTCAGAACGTCCTAGCTCTAAATTGTAGTGCTAAATTGTACGAAATTACAACCCTGAGATTTCTACAAGGTAGTGCCAGTATTAGACTGCACAACTTGAAATTGTAATTTTTCTAATCATTCTTGATTACGTCTTCATTTCGTTCATGCCAGGGATAATTAAATGTTGACTAATTGTAGAGCTTTAGATTTTTGCTGACAAAAACCTGCTTTAGAAAGTGCAAATTTCTGTTATAGTTATAGTTGTCGTCTTCCAGCCTATATTTTAAGACACAAAACTGAAGTCCAGGATAGCAAAGAGTTGTGTTTTCTGCTGGGTCTTTACTAACTGAATTCAGGTAATAGAAAGTTCAGTTACGTTTCACAAAGCACCATACAAAACTCAAATGTGGAACGTAAATGAGATCTCTAGTTGTGAGTTAGCAAGACAATAACATTGCAATTTGTTGTAGAGAGCAACTATCTATGGAAATTGCAGAAAACCAAAAGATGTCCTAAAACACTAAACATATATCTAGAAGAGGATGAAATTCTGGTGATGCTTTTCAGCAATTTAGAGTGTAAAACTTGCTTTTGGTGTGCCAGCTGGTTGTATATCTGAAGTGAGTCCCTAGAGGAGTAAAGGGTAAGAATGGATACCACTCTTGTCAGTATACTTCTGTGATGTTCTATTTGTCCACTTGGCATGGATTTTCAAGAACTAATATACAATTTGCTGAAGATGTACCTTTAGTTCTCCTAAACTCCAAGAGGGTTTTATAGAGATTCAATCATCAGTATTTTATGTGCAGTATGGTGAGTTACCATACTAGAATCTTTTTTATAAGAAGTACAAACTTACCATCTCATAGCATTTCTGTAATTTTTTAAAAAGTATCACGTATAGCCTTGCAGATTTAAAATACTTCTTCACTTACTGTGAATATATAGGGCTATAATTTCAGATAAGGCAAAATATTCTTGGCACTTCTTGTGATAATACTTCTTTAGTTGACTCAGAAAATAGAGAGATTATAGTGATTTCATGGCAGAGTGACCACAGAAAAATTATTCTTAGTACTCAAGCAGACCTTGGTTCTGGCTTTTTGGTTTTGCTATAAAGCACACTCACAAGCAATTGTGAAAATAAAACTTTGTGTATCTAGCCTGCCTGGTGTGTTAGAGGAGTATTGATTGTTCTTGAAATTGATTTAGAGATGCAGCTTGCTGTGTGCCTCCGTGATGACTATATACAATCTGTGGGCCTGTTCTAAGTGTGGGGGTTTTTTTAGTGTTTCATTATAATGAGCCTCTTGACTGTACAGTTGGCACTGCTGTGTGTGCTGCCCTGGAAACAGGCACTGCCAGTGAAGGCACTGAAGCTTTGCTACAACCCTCACACCCCTGTGCAACTTTTAATGGCCCTGTGTTAGATGTGGAAAGCATCTTGCTGGAAGGATGAATAGGTCTAATGTTCCTTAATGGGTTTCTTTTGAAATCATATCAATAACATTTTTTTTGTCTAATGTACTAGGCAGGTTGGTTTTGCATGAGAAGTTGTATCTTGTTTCTGCAGTTTCTGAACTGCAGTCATCAGCGAACAATCAGTAGAGCCAGTCATGTACAGATCTGCCACTTTCTCAAAATGGTTTTGTTGATTAGAATGTGATTTGTCAGTGGAGTCAAATGCGTGTTTTCCCCTCCGCACTAGTCTCCCTCGAATGATGAGTTTTGAAACCCGACTGTCAATTAAAACAAGAGTTGGAGCCTGATAGTCTGGGTGGAACACGCAGCTGAGATATTTTGGATGGGACCTCTGAACTTGGTGATTTCTGACAGGAGAGTTACAGTTGGCGCAGTGTATTGCAATTTCTTTACATTATTATTCCAACCATTTCCATTCGACTTTCTTGTCTTCCACGTCTTATCTCCTTAGCCACATTATCCATTCACCTCTGTTCTTCTACTGCAGGCAGAAAGTCTGGTAAATAGATATAGAGCACTCTTTCCGTGATGGGTAGGTTGTGTTGCATAGCATGCTGGGTGTACAGGCATCTGTGTTCAGTCAGTTTCCTGATCATTCCTTCCCAACTCCGGTGAGTCTTTCACAGTTCTTAACATTTTTGAAAAGTCTCTTAGTAAATACTAAAAAAAGGTTTAGTGGTTCTGATCTTGGACTGTGGTTCTGGGAAGAAATGGTTTTATTGTTACCTTCTGCCTGCTAGGGCTATAAAAGGCTTCCCAGGCAGTGGAGTTTCTCTAGCCTCTGGTAGCAGGTGTAACATTAATCTAAGCTTCAACTCCATCTGAACAGGGGAAGTAAATGTTCAGGGGTGCTGCAAAAAGGTCACTAATCTAAAACTGTCACTTGTTTTTATTGCCAGATTTTCAAAGCTGGTGTATGCATCACTGTAAATTTGCTTTCTATTAACCCCTGAAAAACTGTCTTTAAAAGAGGTTTAGTGTAATGTCTGACTGTCGTGAAGGAAGTTGAAAGACATCTTGAATCTGCCTTCATTTGATGTGATACTCCTGTTAGTAGTGGTTTGCTGCTATTTTAGAAATAAGTTGAGGGGAGATAGCATCTGATCTGGACAGTGTCCCTGGCTGGAAATTACTCAAAAATAGAGATGTACTTACCTGTTTAAATGGATGTTGCTAAAGGCTTGTTCCGTCCCTTCTAAATTTCTTTGAAGAATAAGGTCTTTAGGAAATAAATTTCTAGAGTAATTTGAATTTCTTTAATAATAATAATAATGGGGGGGAATGGTCAATGGTGCAAATCATTATGAAAAATCAGCAGAAATTGAAAGTTTTTTTCTTTATGTGGGGTCATTGTTTTGGCTAAAATTCAAGTTTTTGTGTAATCTTTTGTGTGTCCTTAGTTTGTCTGAGTACTTGCAAGTTGACACAAATTATATGCCAAAAAAGATTAAATATCAAAATACGAATTCTCGTAATGCTTGGTCTTTCTTGTTTGGTTCCCTGTGTTGTTACCCCTTCATACTTTATGTCCCACAAATTGTGTGCAGGTCTTTGTGATTGCAGCTTGGTGTAAACATTTTTTTTTTTTTGAACCAGCATGGAAGCCAGTTCCATGATGCTCTGAAGAAGTTTGGGGCATTTTTAAGGTTGCTAGCTGCAAAATTGATGTTTTGAAAGTGAATTTGGACAGGCTGGATAATGGAAGATGTGACTTATAATGAACATCAAATTATCTGGATGGAAAAAAAAGCCTTTCGAAAACTGAATATGTGAGAAACATGAGTGTATTCCTGCTGTGCAAGTAGTGTTCCAGGCTAAGCAGACCCTAGATATTCAACACAGAGCTTGACAGTTCAGGTTATCAGAGAAAATGATGCACACAGTCTATCAGTTCAGTGAGGGGAGAAATTACTTCTTCCTTTACAGTTGAGTGACAAAAAATGTTTCCTGTTCTTAATGTGAAGGTGCTCTATTTGTAATAGTTAGGGGTTTTTTTTCTTCATCTATGCCTTCTACTAAAGTGTTGCAATTACTAGTTGATGTCCTTTGATAAATCCAAGACTGAAAGAATTTGGTGTTATACCCTTTGTTCTCTCATTTAAAAACAAAATTTAGGAAAAAATTTGAGGGCACAGAGAAATCTTGCAACCAGTCCCTTTTTTTGGGTTGACTTTTAAGATTTTCAGTTAAGCAAGATTTCACTTGGAAGAAGCATTATCTCACTTCTTGCGGTTCTTCTATTGCAAGATGTTAGGTTAAGGGTATCTTTTGGAGTTTGTATCTTCTGAAGCTGTCAAGTCTGCAGTGGTTTGGATTTGTGGTTATGAAAACATTTGTTCAGAACATGACCGATCAATTAAGACAAGGCTTCCTTCCTTAGTTTAAACAGGAGAGGAGCATGGTTGCTTTTGAAGACTCAGGGGGCTGAGTATAAAATGTTTCTCTGGGAATTCTAGTTAGCTTCTTGCTAAGATGCTTCTCAAATGCGTGTAGAGAGGGAAATTGCTTTTCACTGGCAAGTTTCTTCACTTGTGCCTGCACGAGAAAAACAAGTTGTATTTCAGGAGCTTATTTTTGATCTGTACTGAAACCTATGGCAAGGATTGTAATGCTCCAGTGGCTCTTGAGAGTTTCTTTGCAGAAGCATGGTAATGATACATTTAAGGTATTTTGTACCTTTTTATGTGCTGGATGCTTTGAATGTCTTTCTGGAGTTAAAACAGTGTATGAAACTGCTCAGCGTTTCTGGGCTAGAGATCTGTGTCTCACTTCAATATGTATGCTGATAAGTATTCATGGTTAATTTGCACAGTATTTTTACTGAGATTGTACCTTCCAAGAATCTATGGCGTTGTCGGATTTTTTTTCTTCTGTTCCTCATAGTCATGAGGATCTTGAATTATTCTGAAGGCACAGGAGAGAGATCAGATTTTCCCCAGAGCATTTCTGCAGAACTAAAAGTTATTAGAAATGTCATAGTACTAATCTCCAATATTGCTTTAGCAATTAGGTGGCTCTTAAGTGCTCAAAATCCCTTTACCAATTAATGATGACAGACTTTTAACTACATGCATCTCTGAAACAAGTTTTATGTGAAAGATCTGCTTTTACGTGATAAATGTAAATCTAATCTGCTTGCAGAGTAGGGTTTGAAATACCTTAATGTAAAAGTTTTGTCTTAAAACTTATACCAAATAGGCCTAATAGATGGTGTACTTGAGAGATTTTTTTTTCCTCCCTCCAGCTGTCACGGTATCTTTTTTGGTATTGATGAAGAAAATGCACTAATTATTTTTTTTGTTTGTGTAATGATAAACCAAAATTGGTTTGATTTTTTGTTTTCCTCTCCACTTCCCTCTCCCAATTAGTATCAGGTTATTGTTTTAAAGTGGAATAATTGCTATAGCTCTACCTTTATGGCCGCCTCCTTCCTGAATGACTTCTCTTACTCAAGAGCCCGGCTGTAGGACATTTCTTAAGCTTTATTACTTGGCATTTTTATAAAATTCCTCTACCTTAATATGTTTTTTTTTTCTTTGATAAAGCAAGCCAGATAGTTAATCTTTTCAGGCTTCACCAAAAATTCTTCACTGAAACGTCTTCATTGAATATCAGTCAAAAAAAGTCTGATTAAGGCTCAGTTTTGTACAGATAAACTGTTTGTGGGGAGGGAAGGAAGGTTTGGGGAAGATTGCTTTTGTATGATAAGATGGAAAGGTCTCAACTGACTTCTGGTTAACTTTTTTGTCTCCACCTGTGTAATATTGAAGAGATTCTTAACTAACTTTTAAATTTTTTCTTTCTCTTATCTGGGGACCTACCTACTATCTTGACTGTATCTAAGTTTTCTCTTTTCTTGAAATAACTATCTTTACAAGAAATGCTATGGCTTTGAATCAAGTTACCTAAAAATGAGGCTAACCCTTTCTACATCCTCAAGTCATTAGTTTTTGCAGGGAACTAATAATCATGTGAAACAGTGACTTTTGTTTTCTAAAAGTACTGTACAGCTGTTAAAATAGTAAATCAATTATTGTAATGCAAATTTTATCTTTCCAGTACCTTTCTCTACATTTGCAGAATCTTAGTTCTGTGAGCTGTTGGTCAAATAAAGGTTGGCTTCCAGAAAGCTCTCCTTAGAGTAACTGGGAAATTCTTTTGTTGTCAGCATGAACTAATTAGTATCACATTGCTTGGCTTTTAGCACTTGCTAAGTGAAATCAAATTAAATCGCACATGTCTATTTGTTTCCAAAATAATATTTTTGGATGTTTGACAAATGGGCTTGCCTTTGTTATCACACACTTGTTCTGGGATAGTTTATCCATTTAAAATGAAAATAAGGCTGTCTATGACTCTAACCAGAAGATTAACGAGGTATCTTTGTATTTAAGTATTTGAAGGAGATAGGGCCTAATTATATCCTTAGGTGCCTTAGACTCTAGTCATGCAAATTAAGAGAAATCAAATATCTCTTCTTTTACTGTGACACGTTTTGTTTGAAGTAAGAACCCATGCTGTACGGTATGAGATGGATGGCAAAACTGGCTCTTAGTCTCTTCTACTTTTTATGCCATTTAGTTAGACACTCACTTGTGTGCCAACAAGTGAAGCATTCCACAGGCCATGCAGTCTAGGCCATCACTAGGGAAGTGGAGGGTTGCCTGATTTTCAGGCGTATTTGTCAGTTGCATTTATTGCAGTTTGGAAGTGTACTTATGGCAAATCATCTGTTGCTGATGTGGCTGATGGGCTGATCAGAGATGAGGCTCAAGGTGTATTTGCCATGAATAGCCTCATAACAAGGGGACTGGATGCACCGCAAGCACCAGTGGGGCAAGCATGTCCAGGCACTTTGGTTTTTTAACAGCTAAATGTCATCAAAACTGCACATAATTGATTTGAGCCTGCTAAGTGTAGCAGTGAAGCAAAACCCAATGCTCTTTGTGACTGCAGTAAATTAATGGTGGAAAATATGTCTGAGTGATGAAGTCTAGTGTGCTTGCTGCTTTTAAAGTTGTTTTTAAGGAATAATTGATTATCAGTTGCTCTTCCCCCCAGACTTTTCAGAATCCACAGAATAATGGCTTTCTGGCAGAGCGCACAGCTCAGCTGGCAGCTCTGAGCAGGCGGGTGCTGCCAAATTCTGGCTGGTGCAGGGGATGGCCCAGGGCCAAGCAGTGAGCCATGAACTCTGGGTACAGTTCTTCTGCAGGTCATTGTGGAGATGCTGAAGTGAATTCTGCCCTTAACACAGCCTTTTGAATTAAAAGGGAAACCTCCATTTACTCAAGCCGTTATTTGTGCAGGCAGATTGGCTGAACAATTTAATTCAGTTCTCTTTCTTCAGTTAGTGCTTAAGAAAGGTATGAATCATGTTGCAGCACATGGCTGTTGTGCCTTCATTCTGAAGGCTTAAAATTCTCTTACAAACAAATTATGTTAGGAATAGCTGTTCTTAATTTAAAAAGGAATCATGGAAAACTCTGAATATAATACTAAAGCGTGTGTGTGTAGACTTCAATGTTGGAAAAATCTCGTAAGGAAAACCTTAAATTCTTGATTTAGCAGGGCTGAGAAAGTGGATGAGCCAGAATATGTTAACTGCCTGGAAAAGCTAGGTGTAGCTGCTGCTGAATATTTGACTATTCTATAATGTTCTATTAACTTTATCTTTAGATAGTTTGAGTAATGTCTACAGTATACTTTCTTTCAAGGGTTTAAAAACAGAAGTTGAAAATCCTTTTCTTTACAGTCACCTTCTCAAGATGGGAAAGGAATGTTACTAGGTAATATTTTAATGTACTAAGTTATAAAATTCTGACGTATTTGCCAGGTTATTTTTCAGTCATCTGAAGACAGAATTGTCTTAGCAAACAATACCTTAATTGGTAGACCAAGACACATATCTCGTGTACTCTTAATAAATGTTATTATTCTTAATACTTAAGTATTACTCAGAACAGGACTGCTATCAACCACAGATAAGCATTCACACAGAAACTTTACGGTTAGCATGGATTTTTTGCATTTTCCCTATCGGATTTTGATAAAGCTGTTTTTCTTCTTGTGTGCTTTCATATAAATCTTATCAGTGGTAATTTCATTAAAAACTATTTAAAAGATGAAAATTTGTTTGCTTGTATGTGAGTCATTGGAAGACTAATGCAAGAACTTGATAAGATCATGAGTAGGAGGAAGAGAAAGCCACACTTGGTTTTCTTGCACTGCAATGAAATTTGGCAGCCTGAAGGTTTAAGAATTTAATTTCTTTATTAATACATTTTTCAAGATGGATGACATGCAGTATGTTTTTCTAGGATAAGAGAAGTATTGACTGCCAGAGTAGCTATTCCATTTTCTGTTCTCTCCCTTGTAGCTCTCCTCCCTATAAAAGGAATATGTTTCTGTATAGTTTGCTGGTTGTGCAACAAAAAATCTGTTCATCCAATAATTTTTTTTTTCTGTTGGCTGGGGACATTTTTATGCTTCTGCTATGATATTTGGTTGTATCAAAGTACGATGAGAGACCAGTGGAAAAGGAGAAATACTTTTTTTGTCATATTGGTCCATGTTGCTGTGTAAGGTGATGTAAAACAATTAAGAATGATTTCCTATAGCCTGTGTTAGCTTCTGGAAATGTGGGCTTCTGAGGTGAAATCTGTTTTCACTTTTACACAGAGATCATACGATGGAAATCTGTCTGTTGCTAACAGATTCTTGTTTTGCTACAAGAGTTCACATCTTACTTCTCTTGCAAGTAAGGAAGGCCTGTTTGTAACTTTACCTGTAAGAATTGTAGAGTCATAGAATAGATTGGGTCCTTAAAGGTCATCTAGTTCCAACTCCCCTGCCATGGGCAGGGACACCTCCTGCTAGACCAGGCTGCTCAAAGCCCCATCCAGCCTGGCCAAGAACAATTCCAGAGATGGGACATCTACAGCTTTTCTGGGCAAGCTGAGCCAGTGCCTCATCTTCCTCACAGGAAAGAATGTCTTCTTAGTATTGCATCTAAACCTACCCTTCCCAGTTTAAAAACATTCCCCTTCCATATCACTACATGCCCTTAAGCATTGGGCACCTGGAAAACGAATAGAAAGAATTGCATGTTTCAAAGTTTTGTACCTTTTGTAAGTGTTAAATATGTATTGTGGTTTGGGTTTACTCATCCTTTCAGCTTCCCTTTTTCTTGTGTGTGTGAAAGGTTTCAGGAACGGTGTGGTGTTTTTTTTTTGTGTTTTTTTTTGTTTGTTTGTTTGTTTTTTGTGGGTTTTTTATTATTATTTTATTTTGTTAAATTATATGTTAAATTCAGGGCAATTTTGGTGTAGAAGTTAACATTGTTGAGAAAATACATCCTTACTTTGGGGTCAGCAGGGATCACAAAAATGCAAGTGAATTTACTACCAGAAAATTGAGCTTACTTATGTACTTTTTAAAATGTCTTGAACATTGTTTTCAGGTCAGCCTGGTAGATCAGACTTAGCAGATCTTCCAACATCTGGGAAGAAAAAGAGCAAAACCTTGCAGGTCACAAAATCCTTTAGTCCTAAGGTTACTGAGCAGTCAAGGTGGCTGTTCTGATGGCCAGATTCTCCTTTTGATGGCTCAGCACTGCTTGGTACCTTGGCTGGACCATGCCCTCCCAGCACATTATCCAGGTATTTTTGCCGTGGTGTGCTTTGCTAGCTCTGAAGAGGATGAAGAGGATTAGTGTAATTGGTCTAGCAGAACACCTTTTGTTGAATATCTGGGTTCACATGTCAGTGCTTGCACGCTCTTGAGCTTCACAGTTCTTGCCTGGGTCATAGCTAACATAGCTGCACGCCTTGGATTCCAAACTCTAATATAATGGTTGCTTGGAAATCCTGGAGAGTGTCTTCAGTGGAAATTGAAACCAAAAGCTGAGAAGTGGTGCTCTGTTGGCTCTCAGTAAGAGATTAATAGATATCTTGATGCAAGGATGAGAATACTTCAAAGTATTCTCTGATAGTTTTGAGTCCCTACTAGAAGAGCTGAGTTCTGTCAAAGCAGAGCTCTCCTTTGTTCTCTTTTCTGTAGATCCCTAATGAAGAGCACCTGGACAGACATGATCTGTGTCCACCAGCTCTGCTCCTTAGCCTTTAGCCTGTGTGTCTGTGGCTCTTGCTGGCTGAGTTGATTGCTATTTGAAAAAGCTGATCTTTGGTGGTGTAACAAAACTGGATTTATTTTTCTGTATATTCATAATTAGATATATAAAACTCATTAGAAATAATCTTTAGGGTTTTTGGAACAGTTCTTCAGCTGTAACTGAACATATTCTCAATGTGCATGTGTAAGAATGTCCTTCTGTGTGCTGAACTGGTGCAGAAAGAGGGTTAAGAATGCAAACTGCAAAAAGTCTGGTATGAGAGGAGGGAAAAATAATTTTAATCTAGTCCTTTATTGAAAAGCAGACATGTCTAGTTTATTGATAGCATGAAGGAGCAAGATGGTGTTTTTCTTCCAGTACACAATCCAGAACACAATCTCTCATTTGTGTTCCCTGAGCCATGCTACGTACACTGCATTACATTTCCTGCTTCATACAGTGTATTTTTTTACCTTAGCTACAGAAATTAATACTTGTGTTTAGCTGACAGTAAAGCCACCTTATCATCAAAAGGGTACAGGATTTCAGTACAGTTTTTAAAAAGCTGGGAACTCTAAAGATTGTAGTGAACTTTGCCAAGAAAATGCATTGTCATCAGGGATGCAGTCCCACTTTTAAGGGGATGAAAATATGAGAAGTAAGCTAAATAAAAATAGCCAATCTTTTAGTTCATCTCAAAAGGAATGATTTTGTTAAGAGAACTAATATTTACTTTCTCTCATCTGGACTATGTATTATTCATACTGTTATATAGCTTGTAGATATTCATGATCAGAATTCATTTTGGACTTCAGAGCAGATTTATTTTTCTTGATCCTGCGGGTGCAAAGCTCAAGGTTTCTTTTCATTTTGGACAACCATTCCTTATCTCTGCTGCCTTCCAAGAAGTTATGGTAGAAGTAATCCCAAGATACTTTTCCATTATTTAAACCTGAGTACACGGCTTTTTTTTTTTTTTTTTTTTTTTTCTTTTTTTTCTTCTTTTTTTTCCTCTTTTTTCTTTTCCCCTTAGATGCATGTGTTTGGGTTTTGTGAGTAAACAGTATATTATATTCTTTTCCCCATCCCTTGAGAGTTCCAGATGAGCCCCTTTCTTCTGAAAAGTCTCTTGACTCTGCTTATGTTAGTTGTGCATGTTCTGCATTTTTTTCCCTCAAATTCCTTTTTCTTTGCACTCACTACAAAGTTTCCTGTAATTTAACCTGTGTGGGTCTAAGTAGATACAAAGTATCTATTGGTTAAAAAGGAGAAGCATTATATTTTGTTCTGGAGAGAGTCCTTTTAATATGATATCTGAGGACTGATAGCTTATATTCTCCAGACGACCTTTTGCATTGATTCCCTTGCTCTATATATTCCCCCTTCTTGATATGGTTGAGATCCTATTGATTGTTAAGGATAGATGCTCCCCAAAATTATTCATAAGAATTGCAATCAAATATGTAAACTGCTTGAGAAGTATTGTGTATTTGTTGTTGGGAAGGCAGGCAAAGAAGAAACAGCATATACAGTGAAATAAGAACTACTGTCAGGACAATCTTCCTCTTTTAAATCATTCTGTATAGAGGAGTGGATTTAAAAAAAAAATCAATAAACTGTTTTAATCCAGACACCCAGTGGAATGCAACATGATAGCAAAAATCTATTAATGTGCAGGAAAACTGGACTAAGAAATAGAAATTAAACAGTATAGGGAAAATGTACTACTCAAACATTTTCAAGCTGAAAGTGAGAAGATGCAGGCATAGGTTCATCCCTGTATAAAGGGACACTAAGAAATAAAAGATGCTGCTTGCAATCCACAAAGCTGAAAGTGTGGTTACTAGTGTACTATTTCCAAATACTGTATTCAATATATAAGTCTTGAATAACAGTTGATAAAACTTTGTATCCTAGGCTTAAAAAGTCCACTCTGTTTCTTACTTACAGTGGTGTCAAGGGTACCTCATTATTCCATAAATCAAATTTTATTATTAGTTAAATACTTCTGAAAAGCAATGTGAAAGAATATTTAAAAATGTAAAATTTGAATTGTGTTCTTTCTCTTCAGTGAGGTTAGCAGCAGGGGTTTGTAGTCATTGGAATGAACTGGTGGTTAAGACAGAATCATAATCTTCCATTCAAGTGTGGTGTAAACTTCAGTGTAGGAGTTTGTCTGTAAGTTTATCTTTGCCTCAAGCAGGTTGATTTCATAAAAGCAAGATCTTCCTGTGTCCAAAAATAATCAATGAATCTGTCTGTGTGCCCTGCTTCAGGCTTACTTTAACCAAGGATTGAACCAAGATCATTCTCCAAGTTGTTGTTTGTAGCTGTGCATTTAATAAGAGTTCCTATTACTGTATCTGAAGAGAATTTAAACCAATAGCCTGTTTAACAAGCAATTTACTTAAAATGATTTTCCTTAAAAGAAAACCTATGGCTCTTATTTTAGGTTGTGGATTTTAACAAATATTCAATTTATTATTTTTCTTCAGCTACTTAAATATGATGCTAAAATTATGAGTTGCTGCTTATTACTGACAATTCACCTCTTTCATCTTTAGCAATGGGCCAGTTGTTTTCACTAACTCAACCAGAAAAGATAATTCTCTTGGTAGTAATGGAAGCAGCTGATGCAAAAATAAACACAATAATTTTGTGCTACAAGTGTTCCAAACCAATTTATTATATTTGTTTGCCTATGAAGCAAAACTTTTGGCCATTTACTTCAATCAGGGGCATTTTTCTGTGTGTGAGAAAGCTTAGATGCTGTCTCTATATAATCTCAGCATTATTTGTAAGTATGTCCCATGGCAACAAATGGTTAGCACTGGATATATAGCTGATAATGGGTTTTTGAGTGTTTTGCCCTAGGCACTGATGTTGAAAGGGTCACAAGTATGAGACATTGTAAAATCAGTAATTTCTCTGTGTGTGGCTCTGAAGCAGTAGCAGAAAAATAGGTGAACACTGTTTAATAAGTGTTCTAGAACCAAATACAACCATCTGGAATTATAATGTATAGATTTTTCAGCTAATGCTCATGGTAAGCAACTCCTTTTTAAAATGTTTCAGGAAAGGAACAGGATTGTAACAGGTTGTGGTGTTAGGTTGAGGAAATAGAGCTAGTGACTTTCAAAAGCAGTATCAGAAAAAATTGCTGTTACCTACTCCTGATGGTGTTACAGCTCGATTCAATGGCACCTGATCAGTTTGAGCATCAAGGAATTCTACTTGGGTTTTAAGGACTGATTAATCCTTTTAGAGGGAAAGAGTGTGAGTGCATTAGTGGAAAGGAAAAAGAGGAAGAAGGCCAGAGACATCAAGTAATATTGCTTGGGGCTGGCAAAAAAGTACCAGACACTTGGCTTTTGGAAAATTAGCATTCAGTGACTGGAGAAGTGAATGTGTAACTCCCCCTTCGTAAATTGTTTGTAAATGTTCCTTTATGTGCTTGTGTAAATTTAGGGGATTTTCTCTTTCAGGATTTTCTTTAGCACTTCTTTTTTTTTTTCAGCTTTAATCTCAACATGTGGATAATATCTGTCAAGAGAATAACACACACTGAGAGCAGGTGATCTTATCTATGTCTCTGTCTTTATCTGTGCTTCCTGCAAGTGAAAAATAAATGAGTTTTCAAGGGATCTGTATGTTTAATAATAAACCTTTTAAAGCTACTGTTATCTGAAACATATGAATCCAGTAGTGAGAATTAAGTGTCAAAGGAAGTCTGACATTGAATTGTTACTTGGTGGTTCTGAAGTTTTTCTTCATTTTCTCTAGCAAGTTGCGGGTTTTTTCTGGTTTTGCGTGTGTGTTGGGCTTTTTTTTTTAGGCCTTCTTCCTGACCCAGAAAACTCTTTGATGAACTATCCTTTTCTTTCTTATTAGTCCTCCTTGTTCTGCTTTTGAATCTGTTGCTCAATTCAGAATAGACTTCAATGTGTCATCTTTGACAATGGAGCAGATTATGACTTCCCTGAAGGAAAGGCTGTATCATGAACTTAAATATTTGTAGCACCTTGTGGGTTAAGGTTAGAAAGCCTAATTTCTCATTACCTTAGTTTATAAATTCTTCTGCTTGTATTCTTCTGTTACCTGTTGTAGTTTTAACTAAATTATTAAATTATGGAAAAGATGCATCTAGGGTGCAATTCAACTATTAATCTGGGTATGTGAGTCAAAATATAAGGAATTTCGATAGATCATATTTACTCATTAGTCTAGAAAGTTATTAGTCTGTGTGAGAAATATGCTACAGACTACTTCTCTGAAGCTCAGTTTGTGAAGCTCAACTTGTGTGTGATGGCTCAATATTTTGGTGCTTTTTTTCCCAAAATAGAAGCAAAATGGGGTAAGGCATTAAAGCAATATGTGGGGTTCTGAAACCTGGTGGCTCTATTTTTTTGACAATGTGACTGGTTTAGAAAGTCAATCCAGTTGACTGCACCTACTTATATTTATCCACGCTATTCAAAACAAGTAATTGAAAAGTTAGGACATTCTGACTCATGTAGTTTGGATTCTTCCAAGTTTGATGAACTTGTTTCTTATTCTCTAAATATTTTAGGATCTCTCTTACCTTTAAGGACTTTTCTAATCCCTCTGACTATTTATTCTGCCAGCTAAAATTGAGAATGCTGCTGGGATTGGGTTCAAGATGGTTATTACTATTGTTTTTCTTAAATTTTGTGAATTCTTGCTGCTCCTTGGGTTTTGTTTTGGTTGTTTGTCTTTTTTTCTTTGTGGTAATGTATTTCTTAATTTTGTTATTTGCTCTTGTGTTGTGATTGTGATTTCAACTCTTCTCTCTTGCCAGAGACCAATTAATTCTATTTTTTTTTTTTTGTTCTATTATCTAGTGGCAGTTTACTTGTTAGGATTTTGTTGTGCTTTTGAAGGTGTACTTGGTCTCTTACCCTGTGCCTCCCCCCAGTTTTGTAGTACAAAGTCTGTGATTAACTCTCTGTATATGCATGTGTGTAAGCTTTGGTGTATGCATGTACATATGCATGCACATCATGCACGAGTACAAGCAGTCTTACTCCTCAAATCCTTTTATTTTCTCGCCTACTTTGGGATGACTTAAATGTCAGTATATGGTCATATATAGTGAGAGGAGGCGGAGAGCTCAGTGTTAAAAATAGTGGGGTAGTATATGTTGTGAAAACACTTGATGATAGGAGTGACATTTTGCTCTTGTCTGTTATATACCATTCATGACTACCAAACTGGATGATGGCTTTGACCTCATCTTTTGACCTTAAGGTTGATATTCCATGTATTCAAAGGTATTCTGGAGAATGGTAGCTCATAAAATTCTGCAGAATGGTTTAAATTTTGATTAGGAAGTTTTAATAGCTTGTGTTAGCCTTAAAGTGGAGTCTGGGCTGGAGTAGTTTTTCCTGTTGGAGTCTTTTGAGTTGTTAAATTTCAAGACTTTTCCTTATTTTGGTAGGTTTGAGAGCAGCACAAAAGCTTTCTGCACTGCACTTGGCTTAGCTGTCATGCTTGGATCACGCTTTAATTCTGGCTCTCCCCCTCTTACGTCAGTGTCTATGATAAGGGCTCTTTGTGGAGGTTGTGTGAGATCATCACCAAGGGTGCACAGTTGGTGACCTCTCCTCTGAGAGACTGCAGATGAATAGGCCATAACTTCAACAGACTTGAGCCCCCAACCTTTTTTTTTTGTTAGGCTTTAGCATCCAGGAGAAGGTTTTCCATCTCTTTTTAACTCCAGTGTGCCTGCGTAGTGTGAAATTGCCTTGCTGCTTGCAAGTGTGCAGAATTCCTTGAGTGCCTCATTAAATTGCCCAGTCTTTTCTAAACTTTCTTTCCCTCAGTTTTTTCAATTAATAAGTTTCTATATTGTTAACTTCATTTGCTCCCAGATCTGATAGATATATCTGATATACAGTGGGAATATTGAATGTTTTGCACACAGGACCTAAATTGTATCAAAAGGGCTCAATTTATACTCTTGGTATAAAATTTACCTAAAATTACTGCTCCCCTCTGTGCCTTACAATCCTGCCTTTGCTCAGGGCTGAACTAACAGTATACCTGCTTGAAGGACTACTTTTTCTGAGAGTACAGACAAACTAATTCAGCCCAGATTGGAGGAAAGGCAGTGCTGTGTGTGAGGAGCAGCAAAGCAAAATGCCTGATTTTCTGCCTTGGGTCTCCATGCGGTCGAAATTTTACTAATAGAGTGCTCTAACATTACTCTAATAGCATTAGTTTGAGTGTTAACCTCAGTAGACAAGACATCCTCCAATCTTTTTCTTTTCCAGTTGGTGCCTTATTGCAGAATGGTGTCTTTCAAAGGAATAAAGTTGTGCAGTTTTGTTCTGTGTTGAGCAAAGATACAAAGATCTGCATTGCTCACTTCAGGTAGAAATGCTAGTACTAAAGTTTGGCAGAAAAAATTTGAAGTATCAGTGTCCCTTATCTCAGTAGTGATTAGTTTTTTTCCTTCTGGTGTAGGGGTCTGTCTTGCACACATCTTGTCTTGTGATAGGCATTTGTTTCATTATGGGATTGAGTTTTGATTTAGTAGTCCAGACTATTGCAGATGAATGATGCAGTCTGGGTCTGGCAAAAATCAAAGATGTTATGGGCAATCATCTGTGTGAATTTTGTAGTATGGAGTGTTTAATGTCTTAATAGATATAATTTTCTGTCAGAATTTTTGAACTGGATGAAAACTTTATACCAGCTGTGGACAGTATTTATTTTTATTTTTAGTAAAAGTCTTCAGTTAAACACAGATGCCAAAAAGCAATACTATGCCCATACTGTGTCACGTGCCCAGAGCTGCAGAGGCCTGATCATAAATCCTGGTGTTGGGATAGAGGGAAAATATGCAGCGAGTTATTGAAGGCAAAAGTCATCTGTCAAGCACAAGCTTTCTCTGAAGGTTTTTTAATTAGAGGAGTTAGTAAGTAATTTTTCAGTCTCCTGGGACTTATTCCGTCTCTTTGTGTTCAAAGATGACCTCCTTGAAAGAGGTATAAGGAAATGGTTTCCTTGTTTTTCAGTGCCTTGCTTTCTGAATCTGAAGATTAACCTTTTGCCATTAAAAAAGTTAAGATTTTTAAATCAATCTTACTCTTTTTTCCCCTATTGTTTTCTTAGAGACCAACACAATGCTTTTACAGTCTACAGAAAAGTTCTAAGACACAGAAGCTTTAATTCCTTTGTCTCAGTCTGTCTTCACTTTGCTTATGTCTGTGGTAACCTTTCAGTATAGCTGAGAAAATGTGATGTTGTGTTGCTTTATTGCATTGAAACTCTGCAGATCTCATTCAGCAAAACATTGAACTTGCTAACTGCATCTTGTTTTTTTTTTTCTTCTTTCTTGTCCTTAATGCAAGATAGTTTTCTTGGTTTAACCACTTCTGTGTTGTTTTGGTGTAATAGTCACCTTTCCCTGTTGCTAGCAAAATGTAGACATGACTGCCACAGCAGTTTTGGTTTTAGATGTAATTGCATTTCTGATATCCTTTTGATCTCAGTTACATTTACAGTTACATCAGTTACACCAGGTTTAAATATTTGTAAAATAAAATAAGGCGAAAAGGATTTCATTCCAATTGCTTTCTGTTTCTGCTCTTTGTGCTTCAAGATGAGTGTACAAGGTATGGGGATTTATTTTCTTCCATTCTTCATTTCTGCTGCATCTGGTTCTTGTGTTGCTGGTGAGCGATTTTCTTATTGTTTCATTCAGATTTATCTGGGTGGAGACTTGCAAATGCCTGTGTTATTGGAGTACTTTAGTTTTTGGATGCATTCATGTTGAGTTCTGCTTATTTATTCAGTACTTTTATTTCAATTAGTTAACTTCAATTCCCCTGGACTTCCAGAAAATATGACACTTTCTTATATAAGTAAATATATAAGTAAATATTAAATATTCTGTGCTTTCTCCTTTCTTCCTGTGCAAAAGCTTTTCTTTCCTTTCCTTTTTTTCTTTAGAGTCATTCTTTCGAGAGCTAAGAACAAGCAGTGATAAGTTTGAATTTAAAGAGGATTAGGGTTAGGATTTCGAAATACAGACTCATTCATCAGACACTTCTGATATTGTAGAATTAACAAGAGGTTGCATTAAATCATGCCTGAACATTTGTTGAGTAATTGCCTTCTTTCAAGACGGAAAATTTGTAGTGGTTTTGAGTGATGGGTGGTTTAATGTTGTAACTAAACTTGTAATCCTTTACTTGTAATAGGAACACCCCTTTCAGCACGTTTTTCTCTTCTGCCCTAGCTGGGAATGCCTTCCTTGCATCCAGTACCTCAGATAATTTAGTGGTTGGTCTCGTGGTTTAAAAAATCCCAGTGAAGTGATACATCCATCCAGTGAAACAATCCATCCAGTGAAATGATACATCCCTCCCCAGCTCACTGTCAGGTCAGCCAAACGAGTGCCATACCAGTGTCTGTAAGGGGAGCAGTGGGGACAGTCCAGCAGTTTGGGATGGAGACATGGTGAGGTGTGAGCAGCCCCTGTCAGCAGCAGCTGGCCTGTGCAGCAGCTGCCTTGGCAGAGTAAGCAGCACCAGCTCCACACTTGCTTTGCAAAGCATTGCAGCAGTTTGGGATGATGATGTCCTTCTTTCTTCCCCTTGCTGGACTAGTTGCTCCATGGGATCTTTCATCTGCTCTAAGTAGAATCAACCGGGATTGGTAAACAAGAGTTTAGTCTAATCTCATTAATTTTTTGAATGACATGGCTTCTGTATCCCTTGGATCTGAATTGGGGCCTGTGTACTTGTATTAAGCTACTTGAATGTTCAGGTTTCACATCTTGGAGAGCGCTCAAGTGAGAAAATGAATATGCACAGTAATTCTCAAACAAGACCTATGGACTTTCTTTCAAACACAGTGGGCAGATACTGTTTGTGTATCAAGACATGGCCTGTTTGGAAGCTGTTGTCATTTTTTCTTCTTTTCCCGTTCCAGAAACTGATTAATTAAAACAAAAAAATCCCAAAAAAACAACAACAAAAAAGAAACAAAAAAGAGAAATATTACTTGCAAACATTAGAAGTTATGGGATAGGCATGCTAAAATTATTGCTGCTGCCTAATTATGTACTTCAAAGCACCTTTTAACTCACATCAGACATGATGACAAAATGTTCCTTGGAGGTGAATATACCAGTAAGATGTTTTTAACAAGTTGGAAATAATTAAGTTTTGTTTCTAAACCCGTCTTTGTTTGCTGTTGGAGCTTTGGTTTGTGTTTTTTTTTTTGCTTGCATATCTCTAACAGATAAATCACCTCCTTTTGATTGCTGATGATATATCATTAATATGGTCTTGGATTTTTCCTCCCAATCTAGTACAACTAAGAGAACAACCTAAATACTATTGCTGCTGAGTGTGCGCTTACTGTATAATTCATGTAACTGTGTCTGCACTGACAAATACTTTTGGAATAGAAGGCTGTTTTCAACATTATTTAAGAAAACCCCATGAATTAGCTTTTCAAAGAAATGTCTTTTGTCACCATCAATCTTTCCTTCGAAACTAGAATTGAGTTGATACTAGCCTTTGATGTTATCATTAATTTAAATAATCCCTGCAAATGTTTTGTGATGTTTTATTTTTGTAGTTTGTGGCAGGTAGTGCAGACAAGTGAGGGTTTTTTGAGACATGATAAAATAGTGGATTCTGTTTGTGACCCTCTGCCATTCTTAGAGATGTTTATTTCTTGCTTTCAAAGCTACTGGTGCACTCGAGATTATACCCTTCTATCAGTCCCAGTACCCTTGCATCTCCTACTCTTCTTCCCTCCCCTCTCTTCGTGCCATCTATCCTTGTATATTTATGCAGCTTCATGAATCGTGAGGATTGAGTGATCTTAGAAAAAACAGTAAAGCCTTTTCATGGCTGCTCTGCAGTGTTTTTGTCCATTTGTGTTCTGTCTGGTGTATGAGACCTTCCCCCTCGCTTCTGCTGCTTCTGTGGAGAGGTGACAATCAAGCCAGAGAGAGCCATTTTGCTTTCTGCTGCTTGGGCATTTCACAGCAGGTGCTGATTCTGCTTCTGTCTGTGGTGGCCTCTGTGGAGATCTCTGGTTGGCAGGGCTTCTTTTGGCATGGAAGACTTCAATAGAAGTAGCCTCTAGCAAGAAAATGTGTTCTTACTCACACTTTATCTCTGTGGAGGTGTGTGTCCTCGCACTGTCTCTACTGTCAGCCTGACAGTCACTTTAGCTCTAACAGTGGTTTTTTCACTGTAGAGCTGAAGGAAATGAAAGGGGTGTTGTCATTTCTGGGGTTTCTGGGTTTTTTTTGTTTCCTCTTTCTGGTGGTATATTAGATTGCCAATTTTGTAAGGCAAGCAATGTTTAATTCTCTGCTTTTGTGGTAGGTGATAAGGTTGTCCCACTTAGTTTTGACATTTATCATTAGAGTGGATGAAGTCTCTAGGCAAAAGAGAACATGGTTTGTTAGAGGTCACCTGGAACCGGGTACCTGAATTCTCACCAAGCTGTAAAAGTGTTGCGGATTTGAGGGGTTTTTTTACTTATTGGCAGGTACTTACAGAAAATGCTAAAATTCTACTTTCATAAAATGCTAAAATACAGTCTAAAACTGTATAGCATTTTTTGGCTAATCAGTTAATCCAGTGTGTGTTATACCAGTGTGGATATTTGGGAGATAAGTCATGCTATTATTTTTAGGCAACTAATGAAAATTTTAAGATAATCTAAAATATACTTGTGCAAATCTTCATATTTAATGGCTTATCTACACTTACTTCTTGAGTAGCCTGACCTACTGTACCTGGGGTTTTCTGTTGCTCCATGGCTTTTGTCAGTTGTGCCTAGATCTAGAAATAAAGTTGAACGAGAACTTTGAGTTGATCCCAGTTACTGTGCAGATAAATCTTCACCTGCAAAGTTGGATCAAACCTTCCTCAGAGAATATGTATACTTGTTTTCCAGAAACTTCAGATAAAGCATGATTTTTGTATAATCCATTCTAGGTTTAGAAAATGTCATGCTTTATAGTTGCTTTAGCACTTCAGGTAGTGCCTGTAAGCTACAAAATATGTACTTTGCACTAAGTAAAGGTAACATTTACAGAGATGGTAGGACACTAAGGTATTTAATTTTGTCTAGAGAGTACAGCTTATAGTAATTGCCATTTTCAAAATGTTTTGAGTGTATTCACTGAGAGTATATCTAAACACATTTCCTATATATGGAACCATCGAGGTATGAACTTGATGCTTTTCCCTGTTTTTTTCTTTTCTTTTTTTTTTTTGAGAATATAAACTGTCTTCTTGTGAGGGCTGTGTTTATTCCTCCTGCTGGAAGCTTCTATTTTTGTTCTGAGTACTCAAATATATGAAAGGAATGTGCCTTTGACAGCAATTTACTTACACTGTGTAAAGGAATAAGAATGAAAATTATATCATCTTTGCTGTAATAATTTTGGACACTAACAGTGATAACCAAATATTGCAAAATATATAGTTTTTCAGTGTTTTTTCTTTTTATTTATGCTTCACTTCTTGGTGTGCTTGGAAATGTCTGCTTTAGTATGCTAAGCAGGTTGGCAGCCAGAGGAAGTTAGTATTTGTTTATGGGATATTTCTTGCTTGTCTTTTCTGTAAGAAGCAGCATTCCAGGCATTTTCAGAGGGTACTTTATCTCTGTTTTGTACAAAACGCTTTTGCTGAGAAGTGAGGAAGTGGGTGCCCTGTAATGTAATTACATTAAATTGCTAGAGTGCTTGCCTGGCACACAGGAAGGCTGGGTTCATTTACTGTACTGAGAGACTGGAGTTGTGTTTCTGGAGACTCCTTGGGAGGCAGAGTGAGTGCTGGGTCAGAAAGCCAGCTGAGCTGGACACTGGACTCTGCTGAAGGTCCTCCTACATTGGAAGGAGCTGGTGCTTCAGAGCTTACTTAGCTAATGTGATAGCTAATTAGAAGATTGTAACTGAATTGGGGTGGAGGAAGGGGAACATATTAAATACAGAAGGAGATACTAAGCAGTAGCAAAGATGCTTGGGCTTAGGCTTGGTCAGTGTCTTAGTCAGCTGTCTGATTCTCCTTGGTTTTGAGTACTTTTCTTAGGAGGAGCCTTTATGCTTAGTTTATGGATGTAAACTTCAGCAGGCACTGTTGCAATGCCATGTGCTGCTCCACACAGCATGGAAGTGCTTTCGTGTCTCTGGTCCCAAGTACATGGTCAGAACAGAAGTGTATGAAGTCACCTTGCAGTGAGAGCACCCCTTCCAAAATCATCAATTGGTTTGACTGATCTGGACTGCTGGATGCAGCACAGCATTGTATTAGGCCAGCTGGATCAAATGATCCTCTTTGAAGGTGCTGCCAGTATTCACTTTCCTCTTAGAAAATCACCAGTAGAAGAAAATCTGCAGTAGTCCTCACAAAAAGATACGTTTCTCAATTATTTTCTCTGAGTATCTACCTGCCCAGATAGCACATAACTCCCAGCTGTCTCTTGTGCCCGGTTGTTGCATGCTGTTCAGCATCTAGGTTGCCTGTGAGAGGAATGGCTGGTACTGGGAGCACAGTCAGCTCCCACTTGAGATATTTCCAACCTCAAGAGCTTTTCAGAGATCTGTACTGAGTTGCTACTTGTAAGGTCTGTGTGATATCTTAATGCATCTAAGGATGTTTCATGTTGTTAAGTTGTTCTCTTGATAGGAAGTCACTGTGGGGTTGAAATCTCTGCTATAATGAGATCTGGTTCATAGCAGTTAAATGTCAAATCCGTGATACTTGAAACTGTAAGTAAAAGGAAAAAAAAGTATTGTGGGACAAAAATAAGAAAAACAGTAGTAGTTTTTAGTGGTTTTAGTTTTTTATAGAGAAGCAATACCTGGGGACTTGGAACAGTTTAAAATTGGATTTGGTGCCAAATGAAATAACAACTGACAAAAAATTGCTTTGCAATGCTTGTAAGGCATATAATATTCAATGCATACAAATATACCAAAACTAAAGGGAAGTGGTCTGGAAGATTTAAATAATGGTAATGAAACTATCCACTAATGTGCATCTGTGTATAATTACAGTTTTCTGAACTCAAATTGAGTACTCTTTAATTTCTCATGGAATACGATCATGTCTTGTTGTATACGTGTAGAAATGCTATAAAAAGTGTTAAATCCTGCTTTGAATTTGAACTACCTCGTCCTTTTCCTGCAGCAGAGCAGCTGCAAGTGTGTAACTAATCATTTCCTGAAACAATTTTTCTTGAGTCTAGTTCTCAAAAGTGGAGCTTGATGTTGCATTTTCGACATATCTCAAATTCAGTCTTCCAGCTAGTCTTAATGGAGTGAGTTGAGCAGGAAAAGAAAAGTGAGTGGTAATAGCAAGGTTTGTCAGTAGGTGTGGGCTTTCTGGGGCATGGAGAGCCTTCAGTATCCTGAAAGAAAAAGTTGCTGCAACTCAGTGATTAATCAGCCTAAAAAAACATCCACCCCACCTTCAGTTTAGTCAATTTACCATAAGAAATTGTGCAAGGTTATTGCTGCAAGGAATGATTTAACAAAATGTTAAGTAAATGTACATCCCTTAGTTTCAGAGCTTTGGGAATAGCAGAGGTATTGAGAGAATTGAATTTAAAAATTACATTTAATGTACATTTATTTGTTATGTTAAAAATATTACTGTAGTATCATTGTTGCAGTTTTGTTTCTTTGCATGTCTTGTAGTACTGAATCAGAAATTAGTGGGAAGCAATGACATGATGTGTAAAATTAAATTATGCCAAATCCCTGCAACACTTGCATTTTAGCTGGTGTGCAGTTATTTTCTTGTTGATATGTATCGTGGCCTAAGAAAATAACTGCATGAACAATGACCACAAAGGTTTTATTCTAGTGGTATTCTGTGTACATCTACTGTGTGGTTAATGTTCTGTTAGTTGGCAGCTACCTTTTTATTTTTCAATAACTTTAAATGGTTGTCCATGTGCATTTACATACTAAGTTGTAGCCTGAAATTGCCAGCTCTTTTTAAAAATGTCAGGAAAATATTATTTTAAAGTATTAGTATTTAAATATTGAAAAATGCAGTAGCCTTTTTAATTTTTATTCATTAAATCTCCCTCTTGTGCTCTCATGATTAAAGAACTGTGCCTCCTCTTAAGCAGTTTAAGTTGCTTTCAATCTTCCCTTAAGCTTAGCTTTCTGTATGAATGAGTTTTGTCAGTGCCAGCATTGTTGTCTTGTACCAAGAAGATTACTCCTCAAAAGCAAGTGGCTTTTAAAGGTCACATTAGAAGTTGGGATTTTGTTTCACTCCAAGCAAGCTGAAAAGGCGACTCTGTCTGTGGTGATGGCAGCGTGGTAATGCTGTTCGACCATATGGTTGATTCCTATATAGCACCAAATTACCATGCTGAAGCAATTTGCAATCAGAGATGTAAGGAAACTGTTAGTGTTTATGCCTGTGGTTTCAATAACTGCTTTTATCTCTTCGTGCTCTCCAGTTCTCATTAAAAGATATAACATATTGTTTGCACCTAAAAGGTAGGGGTTTCCCCACATGTACCTTCCAAATTCTTAATTGGATGAAAGTTAGTGCTTACAAAAGAGTACCAGTTTTAGGTAAGTTGCTGATTTTAGAGCCACAAAGTCCTAATCTAGGGTACAAAGTTCAAGGTTAATATCTCTTAATGCCCCATACTCTCCCATCACAATACTGTTTTATAAAGAGTCCTAGGAGGCAAGCTGAACATCAAGCAATATGCAGTGGCAACTTCCATCCTGGCAGCTTGGCTCACCTCAAAATGTCTGAAGGCTGTACAGAGTAGTTTCCTGAAAGGATCAAATTTATAAGAATTCAAAATGGCATTTGACCATAAGATTCTGAATCTAACTTTGCCTTTGGTAGCTCGTGTTTATTTTATAAAAAACAACAGCAACAAAATCCAAAGTGGAAGAACTTGATAAATAATTATTCTCAATGGCACATGCACCTCAGCTATAAGGATTAATGGGAAGGCAGAGTTTTACCCCAAAGATATAAAGGGAGGGGGACAGTGAGGAAGCACTCAATAGTTTTTGTTTTGTTTAATTGCAGGAGAAACCCTTGCATTATTATTTTGATTGTTTAGCAGATGTTTTGCATTTATTTTTCAACTTGTTTTTTAAACTCATTACAGTCATCTCTAATGAATAGTAAAGAACTTCACTGAATTTTGCAGCTACAGTTGATACTTGGACTTCAGTGTTTCTATAGTGTCTTTAAAATGGTGCGTGAAGCCAAATAATGAGTGAAATACAACTTTCTCAAAACACAGAAAGCATCTGTTTCACTGTGCTGGTGGGACTCAGTGCACAGTCACAGATAATTTCCCTCATCAGTGTGAGTCATAGACGTTTCCTTGAAATATGTTGTGTGGTTTTGGGAGTGTGTTCTTGTGTTGGTGTGGGTTTTCTTTGTTATTTTTATTGTTGTTGTCCTAAATCTTTCTTTAAGCAGAGATATCAATTGACCTCTACAAGGCCCAGGAGCCCAAAGCATGTACCAACACGGTGATATGTAGGATAGGAACCTATTAAAATTCCTCCTTTCTGGAATCCTTGATGCATGATGCTATGAAGAGCATGCATTAGTAGTCCTCCATTTTTAACTGATTTAGCTGTTTTTCTCAGGGTGGGAGGGAGAAGCATCTGTATTTAGTTTTTAGTTTCAGTATTTTAGAAATCTTTTGCCTTTTTTCAACATTTTTCTAAATATTAGGGCCAACTTAGCACTTAGACACTTAAGCTGCATTTACATTGGAAAGTTTTGAGATGCCTAGGGACAAGCTGAAATGGTATCATTTGTGGTTGAAATGTTCCCCAGCATAAGTTTGGCCTGTTCCAACTACTTACTATTCCGTCAAAGAATTCCCGGATGTGGCTTAGGAGCTGGGACAGCAGAGGCGTTTGCCAGTGTGCACTTCATACACCATCACCCTGCTCTGGAGACTCTGGCAGATTCCTATACGAAATGGGAACTGTTGTGCACTGCTTGGCTTCAGTGCACTCAGTGATTAGTGTAGGCATAGTGTTGTATCTTCTTGCATGTTGTAGTAAAGGTCTTGTCTTCAGCAGGATAGTGCCAATATAGCTGCTTTTACAGACAGTGGTTCCTTCAGTGCAGATTTAGAAAGGGAAACGGAATTTCTTCTGGCAAGTGTGCAAGAACAACAGAAGCTGATGGCACTTAAATCAGTTGGCTAAGTGTAGTGTGCAAATTGGCACACAGTCCATGCAGTTGCTAGGTTTTTTTGTTTTAAAGTTAGCCTCTTCTCCACTTCTTCCAAACGCATAATGGGGTATTTCCAGCTTCATATTTTTGTATTTTTGTGGTAATAAGAATGCAAAAGTGTGGTGGTTGGTTTTTTTTTCTTTCTCTGTTGAAATGAAAATGAGATTTACAGGTTCAGAATAAATGCTGGAAATTGGTGGAGGGCATTGGTGAAACTACTTACCCCACCCCCCACCCATCTAAATCATCAATACCTCTGCAATCATAAATCCAGCAGAGTTGCCTGTGAAGCCCAGAATAAACTGCAATGAAATTAACACATGAAAATATTTTGGAAGTATTTTTCCAATAGTAAGGCTGCTATTCTGGATATAATTGCTAGATAACCTGATTTCTCTTTTCAAATAACTTTCTATTTAGTATTTAGGCTGTTCCTTGTTAGAGCAGGGCTTTCTTCAAGTCTTGCTTAACCTTTTTGCTTGTGTAGCTCCTTGGATTAAAAAAAGAATTCCATCTCACCTAATTTCCTTTTTTTTCCCCAAAGAAGAATTTTTTGCATAAATTAACTGCAAAAGTCTGACTCAATTTTTGTTCTGTTTTTCAAGTAATGGAGAAAAAGAATCATTGTTTCTCTTAAAATCCTTGTTTTCTTGGACCACTGTAAGTTTAAAATCTGGAAAGCCTAGTTTGCTTTGAAGACAGAAAACGAAATTAAGATTATTTTAAAGATTATGTACTTTTTTTCAGGAGGACCCAAATGATATCGACCCCAAAAGGAAAGAAATGCGTGGTAATGATGGGGAGGACAAGGCACAAAGTGTGGAGACACTACCTCCAGGTATTGCAGTAAGATTTGTTATGAAAGATCTATGGCCATAAAACATTAATCATTGAAAGCCATAAAACACTGCAGTCATTCTGATTCTAATAATTCTTTGTAGTTTGAAAGTGCTAGGATTATTTTAGCAACATGTACTTCTCTGTTCTTACAGCTTCAGCATCTTTAAATCTTACCTGCTTCACTGCTCCTTTGAGTTTAAAACAATAGGGAGTGTGGTTCTTTGCTAGTATATTTGTATTGTCTTTCAATAGGTTTGAGATACTGTAAAAGCCTCTGGTACAAAATTAGTCCATTTCTCTTGGTGGATGATGCTGGCAGGCAACAGACAAGTCACCTTGGGACTGTTATTTTGACTGAAGATTCAGCCAAGGTTCATACTTTTTTAGATTTTTTTTCTAGCTTCTGGTTTGGCAGATTTTCCTAGCTGTGCTGCTGGTGTACTTTATTTTTTCTTATGCTTGCTCAGTATTGGTCACATGCTGGAAAATAACAGAGCAACGTGATTTTTATTTTGTTTGAGTGAAATCCTCATGCCTTGAGGATGAGTTAGGAAAATTAAGTGTTAAGGAATCTTCATTTCATGTGAATGCTTCCATTAACTTCTTTTGCTGCTTAACTGTTTCACATCAATGAGATTTCATATATCACTACAACTGACATACTAAAGCATACAGAAAAATGAAAATGGAATTTGAATATTTTACACAGTTGAAAAAGTTTAACCTGTGACAGGGACAACTACTGATCAGATAGCATCACAGGTTTTGCTTGTCTTCTATTAAACCTCATGTTTTGCTTACAAATATGTCTTGGCCCAATGTTTGAAATACTATGAGTTCTTGCAGAAAGAGCTAACCAAGGCAAGCTTTCTTTTAAGCAGCTGGGAACTTCCATCCCCAGGAACGTGAGGTATGATTTTCCTTTTTCAGTCATAGGCTCTCCAAGTATGGTATAAGCTGTTTGCTATTGATGCCTTTTTTCTGTATCCTTTGACCTACCTTATTTTTGCTACTGTTTGGAGAAGGGAAGTAGGACCGGTTATCTGTGTAGACCTTTTTGGCAAAGCCTTTGCTTTGTGTATGTATTGAGAAATCCCCAAAAGTTGAAGAGCCTGGCTTATTTAACTTGGTTTCTGGCAGATATTTTCAAGTATTTGTTCTGCGTCACAGATCTGTCTACAAATTTTGTTTCTGGTGTTAGATCAGCCAATTTTGCACCTTCCATCTGTTCTTATTACCCCTTTTTTGAATGTTTATGTATTCTGGACCAAACTTTATACTTTCCCAGTGGCCTTAAGTAGCCTGTTTGAGTATCAAAGGGAGTGGAAAGTGTCAGAGGTTGAAAGGGAGAGCTATCAGAAGCTGGAAGGGTTAAAACTAGGAGTAAGATTAAGTATACAGTAGAGCAGGTCATGGCTTTTTTCATTTCATATGTTGATGTAGTAGTCTCTTATGGCCTGATACAACAGACAGGAGAATAGTTACTGCTAAGTAGTATCAGAGTCTGGAATCAAACATCAAAGATGTCACAGACAGAACTATACACCCTTAAATCACTGTTTTCTTTATTTTCAGTTAATATGGCCAAACTTCTGAAACCTTATGGCATTGAAGCTTAATATTCATATTTCTGGAGATTCTTTTCATTGTTTTAAAAATGTGATGCTAATTTGCAGGATAGTCTAGACAAGCTTAATATGCAAAAGTGAGTTTTGACATTACACTGTTAACAGTACTGTTGAAGTTTAATTACTTAATTAAATATTTCATCAATTGTGTTTGGATTGCTGAATGTTCTTCCTTAAATCATGAATATTAAACTGGATATCTTCCTGTTTTTCTGCTGTAGGAAAAGTTCGGTGGCAAGACTTTGATCAAGACGCCTACGTTGGTGCTACCGTGGTACGATCCGGCCAGGATCCGTACGCACGGAATAAGTTCAACCAGGTGGAAAGTGACAAACTGCGAATGGACCGAAGCATTCCTGACACCAGGCATGATCAGTAAGTGCCAAACTGAGCCATACTGCCTTGGATCAGCCTTGCTGTATTTATTGCTTTTGAGCTGCTTTTTCTGAAGCAGGAGTTCTTCAGCTTTAGAAAGGACAGTAACAGTAAACTCCCTGACAGTGAGCTAAAGAACAATAAATCTTATTCAAGTTTTTCTGTTTCCATGACTTCCATCAGTGTGTATTATATGTCCAAACTGGTGCTGCATTTCAGTCTCTCTTTGTTCCTGTTTATCTGATGGCATTTCTTGGTTTCTGCATTTGTAAGTCTCTTTCACAGTGAGGGTGATCAAACAGTGGAGCAGGTTGCCCAGAGAGGCTGTGAAGTCTCCAGGCTTTGGGATATTCAAAGCCCAATGCAGAGCCTGCTGTAAGCAGGCACTGCTTTGAGGGAATTTGGGCTCAGAGATCTCCAGGGCCACTTTGGATCTCAGTCACTCTGTGATTCTGTTTGTATGTGATGATTGTCAACTCTAAACCTAAAGGAATAAATTTATTCACACCCTGGTAAACATAGGACAGAACGGGACTTCAGGCTGCTTGTGCAGTTGCAGGAAACAGTACCCTTCACAGTAAGGAAAGGTATTATTTATTTCTGGTTAGAGAAGACCTTCATTTTAAAAAGGATTTAATAACTTGCATGAGTCTTGCTTAAAAAAAAGTTACTCATTAGGACATTGTAACTAAAAATGCAAAACCAGGTTTGGTTTGGCTTTAAAAACTAGGCAAGCCAATCTCGAAACATAAAATTAGCCAATCATATGTAGTTAATTTGCCTAACTAATTCTACAGTTAGGATGAATGTACATTCGCAGATCTGTAAGTAGAAGCTGAAAAAGACACCAGAAGAGGAGAGAGAAAAGGAAGGTTCTTGTTTTTCTCCCATAAAGCTCTTTAATCAGAAATAGCCTAGTGAAGAAAATTTGTATAGAAACTCAGTCATTTTTGAAATCCCTTGTATAATAGTGTGGGTTTAGGTTTCTTTATGCAAAGTATTTGTAGATAGAGTAAAGCAAGTAATTTTCCTTAATTGAATGTCAAAGTAGGAAGAATCTGGTGTTTCGCTTGTTGCCAAGAAAGCAGTGAAAAGCATGATGCCCATGGTTGTTGTACTGAGGAGTTTAAAATTACTTTTGAGTTTTCTTTATAGCATATACTTCTTTTCGCCACAAGAAATGTATTCTAACTTTTTAGATCAGATGTTGTTTTCCATGAGATTGAACTCAACTACCAGCTTTTAGAAGTTTCTGTGATTCAGATATGCTGAATTTGGAATTTTTTAGATAGCTAATAACCTTGGGGAGGGAGGGGGACATGTATCTAACAGGCAAAGGCTGTCCTTTGAGAACAACTTAAATAAGAGAGACATCTGGAGATAAATTATATTACAATGGCCATGTCTCTTTTAACTGTTAGTCTTGTGATTATGTGCTAACTTGCTTCAGTGTTTCCACTAAACAGCTGGAAATGAACGTAGAGAGAGAGAAATTGCTGGGGAAAGGCTATATCTGAGCTGGGATTATTACTTAAACTTTGCCATGAAGCAGATTTAAGTACCCATCAGTCTGTGAGTAGTCATCTTTTAAAGGAAAAAAAACAAAACAAACAGAAAAACAAACAAGCAGTCATTCTTACAAGCTGGCTTGAATGAGTTCCCTGCCATGTTGCATTTAATTTTCCTTCTATTTTGGGAAGAACTTTCACTGCAAAAGCTGAAAAAGCTGCATGAAATACTTGCTTAGGAGCTCTGCAATGGAAAGAACAAAAGCGATAGCCATAGGAAGAAGAATATCTGAGCACGTGACACTTTGAAGCATGTTAGTTTCTAATAAAATTGCAGGTAACTGGGTTGAGATTAAGATCTCTTGTGGAGCTGTTTCAATCTTTAAGAAGCATGGGTGAGGAAATACTTGTTTCCTAAGTAACCTGTTATTAATTGTATCGACGTGTCTAAGAGGCTCTTTGACTTTAAAAAAATTACATAGCAATATTTTTTAATTGCTGAAATTCTCTATGCTGTTTAGAAGTAGTTTACCAGAATTCTGCATTAGATATGTAGATGTGAGTGTAACTACACATCTCCTAATACTATATTAAGTCTTTTTTTACATCATGCAAACTTCTACTAGCAGGAAGGCAAAATATTTCCTCATGCTTTTTGTGAAAGCCTGCCAGCAGTGCCAGATGACACTTTTGGTTCGCTCATTTTAGCTGCTTGCTTTTGTTTTAAGCAAAAGGAAGAAGGGAGAAACAGGCAGATACAACATAAGAAAGGACGCAGAAGAGAACTCTGAGCAGGAACATGGATTCTCACTCCAGCTGATGCTCACAACTACCACTTTCAAAAACTCTAAGAAACCTCTGGGTTTCTGCTTGTTTCATGGTAGATTTTGGAAGATCCAGAAAGTGACAAGTGGGTGTCACAGTTGTAATGGGAAACTTGTAGAGCTGTCCTCCTGTCAGCGTAAAATAGTTTCCCAAGTGGGATGAAGGATGAAATGCTCCATGTTTTTTATGAGCCAGTGTTTCCCATGTATGGTTTGGACTAGTGATTTCTGATCACATCTTCTAACTGAAGTGCTGTGATGATTTTTAGGAATTACTGTCAAGTACTGTAGCTGCACAAAGCTGTGTTTTCTTTGTCCTTTGGTGCCTATTAGAAGCTTCTGACCTCACACTCAAGTTTTATACTTAAGTAGAGAAGAAACTAACTTTCCTGTGTCTTTAGTACCAGTTGAAGTGAATGTTCTCCTTGCGCTGGTTAAAATGTATATTTCTGTCAAAAAATGGTTTCAAACAAATCACAGAGGTTTTGGGAAAAATTGTTCATTAAATTAACTAGTCCAGATCTCTGGGGGAAAGAATGTACTTTTCATGTTTTAACTGATTTACTGACCTATGCTAAACATTGAAGGTCTCGATTGAAGTTTCAGTTCAAGTTTTATCTTCGCTAAATGTATTTTCTTATTCTGCATGTAAAATTGAAGCGCTGCAGCTTGAGGAGACAAAAGTTTAATCTTCATGCCAAAAATAATGACATTGTTTCTTTGATTTGAATTTTAATTGTGGCCCTGTTGACACAGCAGAATAGGAGGAAGACTGATACTAAGTCAGTTAAAGCAGGATTTATGAAGAGCTGAAAACAGTAATACTTAGTAAAATGTTCCTCCAGTTTTATTTGGAAGTCTAGAAGTCTTATTTCACCCCCAGAAATACACAGTAGTGCTCTTCTCTTGAGTTTTCTTAAAATTGTGAGGCTTCATTGCCTTGAGTAATTCCCCCTAATACGTGATCTGTCTCAAGTGCTCTCTTCTGTAAAGAGATCAATATAAGTTTAATGTGACTTTTTAATTATTCTAATGCAAGTGCTTCTTGTGATAACTGCGTGCATGGTAGCCCTGTCCTCTGTGGGTAATTTGAAAGGTAGCAGGATAAAGAATATCTTCTTTACCACTGCAGAATTTGGAGTATAATAATTGCACGTCTTTTAGCTGTCTGGAGTTGCCAGAAGCTCACACTAGCAGAGTAATAATAAAGTGCAAAGGAGCTGCTCTTTATTTCTCAGGAACACATAGGCATTTGAGATTTATTTGTTCCATGCTGGGCACTAGTGACAAAGCCATCTTGTATGCCCACCACAGAGCCAGAGATGACCCTGCTAATCTGACACAGCAGTTGTGGGCTTGGCATAAACTGTTTTTGTTCACAGCCAAGTGAGGTCACTGCAGCATGATGTTTTGTTTCATGCAGGCACTAATGTGTGTGAGACTATGGTTGTGTTGCATCAAAAATACCACGGGTTTTGGGGGTTTTTGTTGTGTGGGACAGGGCAGGAAGCACATTGCTGCTTGCTCTCTGATTCCAAGAAGTTGGAGGTTGCATTGTTTATGGTGCATGTTGCAGATGTTTAATCAGGTGTGGAGTGGGCTTTTATACAGGCAGAAGCCGAGTTTTACAAGTGTAGGTGGCAAACTTTCTTAAAAACTGGTCTGATGAATACTGCACAGAGTACAGAAATTGAATTGCTGAAATAAGTACTGAAATCAATTGCTGAATTTGCTACAGGTGTATGCTAGTTGGGTTTATTCCTTCTGAAGAAAAATAGGCATGTTAAAACTCTACCCTTAATTAAAGGATATGGAAGAAATACATCACGGGTGTGTGTCACTGCACAAATGGCAATCAGTATCATGACTTGTCACATTGTAATGCTTTTGGCATAAACTCAATATATGTTGTTTTCTAGCACTGGTAGTTTCTAATACAATGAGCTTAGTGTCTTTTTTAGGTTTATTTTATTGGATTAAATAGCTTAACTGTATGTAGTTCTGAAGGAAGCATTTTGTGATTTGCTTCTTTTTGCTTATTATATTTCAGACTTCTAGAGGTGATGAAAAACAAGTTGACATAGATGGAATATTTAATTATCTTTATGGTTTGGAAGGATATGGTTCTCTGTTTAGTTGGCTCAGCATTGTCACGGCTAGCTCTATTTTTCAAATTCTGTATGTTATGATCCTTACAAGTTCTCATTAGAATAGAAAACTAGTTTTGTCTATGAGCAAGGCCAGGATGTTACAGGAGCTTTAAAAATAAAGGCAGAAGTGGGCATATGCCATTCTAAAGAAGAAACATGTGGTAGCCTGTGAACATGTGCATTTTTGTTGAAAATATGTGTATTTCCTTAGATGTATTGAATACTTTCAGTGTAAAAGGAGGGCTCTGGTTTCATATTCAGCTGCACAAAAGGCATTTGACATAGTGCAGTGATGATGGTCTGGTGACTTTTCTGAACCTGCCCTTATCTGCCACTGACTTTTTAGTCTTTTGTGTACTCAAAGAGCTACCAAAAGTGTCAAAAGACAGGTTGATTATAATCTCACTTGAAAACAAGCTATTTTGTTCTTCTTAGGCAGTATGAGTTTAACAGATAAATACTTTGCAATGAGGGCTGTCTGCCAAGCCTGGGATGTAGAAATGATGTTGAAATGACAAGGTGTTACCTCTTTCAGGTGTCAGCGGAAACAGTGGCGGATAGACTTGCCAGCCACTAGCGTGGTGATCACCTTCCATAACGAGGCAAGATCTGCTTTGCTTCGAACTGTTGTCAGGTATGTATAAGAGAGCCTAATTTTTCTTTAAGGCCATTCATTTCTCAGATTAGGGTAAGAAAGGGAAGTAACAACCCATTATTATGTTCTTCTGAACTACTTGCAGAGGAAAAGATAAGTCTTAATTTCATTGAGATTCATTCAGTTCTTACATCCTGGAATAATGATGGTAAACAAAATTGCTCACCTTCACTAAAATGCACGAAAGTATGGGTCCAATTACCAGATGGTGTTTGGAGGCTGGCTGTTTCAAGAAAAAGTCAGGGTAGATGGATTCCTAGGTGATATTTGACTCAAAGATATCTGCAAAAGTTCCATGTTGGACATTGTCTAATGCACTGATTTCTGGGGGCTGGAATGGTGGGAGTGGTAGGGAGGCAGGGAGGAAGAAACATTATGCATGTGCCTCTTTTCTTGCTTTCTGCAAGAACAGGCTAACAGCTGTTGTTGAAAGTAACATCCTGGGCTAGGTTCTACTGCAGCTTAACAAAGTAATTGGTTTTATGACATTATTATGGAAAACTAACACTGTTGGAATGTTTTTTTGTTTTGGTCTGTTCCAGTGTCCTTAAAAAAAGTCCGTCACATCTTATTAAGGAAATCATCCTGGTGGATGACTACAGTAATGATCGTAAGTACTTTTACAGGGTCCTACCTTACTGTTCTTAGTCTGGTAAGATTTCCTGTAGATGCTGATAGGTGACTCGGTTGAGAATGGGACACATGAGTAGGAGTTTGCAGAGACTTGGCCAAAACCAGGTCTTAACCCTTCCATATATGTCATTGTGGAAATGTGGAGTTTCTATAAATATTTCTGGTATATCTTATACTCTTGTCCTTTAGCTAACAGGAAATAATATCTTTTAAAAGAGCCTTTTCACAGTATATTATCTTAAGCAAAAATAAAACCCATGGGGCTTGCAATAAATATTTTTGTAGTGCTGAGTGAGTCTCTCAGAAAAAATCTTACTGAATCTAAAATAAGTCAATGTCTTGTAGGTGCTAGGGTATCATGACAGAAGTTTAAACAATTGAAATGGACCTCAGAGTAATATTTCTTAGAAGAAGCTAATGTTTATATTTGTATTAGTACTTTTACTAATACTAGCTTATGTCAGATTTGTCTTAATGTTGGCTAGAAAGTGAGCTTTCTTATAGGCAATAAACAATAAAAAGTTTACTTAATCCTATGGAAATTTTTTTTTCTCTATGCAATGTAGAAACTATCTAAAGCAAGCAAAGAGAAAATAGGTAAAGTTATTTTGAGACTGTAATATTAAGCTAGCTTTAAACAACATAATGAAGGTAGTAATTTCTTAGCCTGGTAATTTTTCTTTATTTCTTGTGAAATGGGTAACTAATTATGACCACAAACATTTTCACCTACAAAGCTTTTGTTTTTCTTTGAAGATGGCCTCTCTTCTGGTATACAGTGTTGGATGTCAAACTGATTCTCATCACTTGATTTTTTTTCTTTTTTTAATTTTTAAATTTGTTACTCTTTTATTTTTTCAAGCTGATGACGGTGCTCTCTTGGGAAAAATTGAAAAGGTACGGGTTCTTCGAAATGATCGCCGAGAAGGTAGGCTTAATTTTAAGAAAGTAAGATACAAATTCCACTGTGCTGCCTTATCTGTTAGTTTTCATCAAGTCTTTTAAAGGAACTTTCTGCTTTACTTTCCTTATCGTAAAAGAGATTTTCACTTTATAAATCCATTAGAATCTAGTAGAAGGAATAAAAAAATCTATTTGTGCAGTTAAAACAGTAATTGCGATTGTTTCTATATTGTTCTGTGCACAATTGCCCATTGTTGGCTTTTACAGTGAGAGTTTCCTTCAGTAATTGCATTTAACCTTCAACCTTTCCTTTCTCTTACTGCACTGAATGCTTAGATAAGCTGCTTCCATTGTATGCAAGGTCTCACTGTAAAATGTATCTGTGTTCGAAATGATGCAACTTAAAAATATCCCTCTTTTTTTGCTGGTTCCCTTATTTGGTATCATTTTATGGATTTAGTTGATGGACAGCTGGACAAACAATTTACTTTGACTTAAGAGGGTTTGAGCAGCCAGGAGGGCTGGGACCAAGTATGCTGGTTTTGCTGTAGCCAGCGTGCCCTGTAGCAAATTTGTCTTACATGTGTGTTTTCTTCTGTGTTGCTTTGTAAACTGTGGTCTCACATCACTGAGCCTATCAGTCAGCAGTTCACTGACAGTGGAGTTTAAAGTATTTGATACAGGCAACTGTTATTCTACAGCTTTTTGAAATAATAACCGAGATTTGACAGTTGAAATAGCTGACTGAATTAGCAGATATCTGCTTGCTAATTTTTATAAGCTGTATCTTCTAGACTGCCAGTCTGGCCTGTGGAGGAGCTGGGATCATTAGATTGTCAGGAACTGGAAATGACATGCACAAAACCTGTGTTGTCCCATAATTAAAGATATTGCAATAACTGATGGGTTCTTAGTGTTTAAATATTCTGTTTGGAATATACTTGTGAACAAAGGCTTATTAGGAAAGCAGGTCTTTCATGACTTGCTGTGGTTGCCAGGTTCTGAGTAATTTAATGTCATTTTTCAGTGTATCACTTGAAGATGGAGATAGCAGTAAGGGAAAAAACCAGAATGAAGTAACCCATTTTTGATGTTTGTTTCTTTTAGTAATTTTAAATATTAATTTGCAATACATATACACATATACATGCTCAGGAATGTGCATCAGTATATCTGAAAATTAAATATGATTTGACAAATCTATTATGTCAGAAAAGAACAACTGTTTGCAGATAGAAGACACAGTATTAGTTTACTTTTTATGTTTGTGAGATTAGGATTAAATATTACACATACAAATTAACATTTAAGAATTGGTGAAATTAGCCAATCTGTAGGATGCTAAGAGTAGCTCAGTAGTATGAGCAATAGAGGAAAGCAGTGTGTTTTAAAACCAAAGTTCAAGCAAAGAGATGGTGTCAGTGGAGGGGATGACATTTACTGCCTTTCCATCAGAAATAAATATTAGTAGCTTTTAGTCTCATCTGTAGTACCAGAGTTTGTTG
The DNA here is from genome assembly GCA_017589585.1 of Phylloscopus whistleri. Classification (NCBI taxonomy): domain Eukaryota; kingdom Metazoa; phylum Chordata; class Aves; order Passeriformes; family Phylloscopidae; genus Phylloscopus; species Phylloscopus whistleri. The sequence continues at coordinate 1,214,784 of JADMLD010000177.1, forward strand.
TGGAAACAGGTATGTTTGAGGGTGTGGTAGACTACAGAATAAATGTTCAGTGGAATCTTTTCAGCTCCATTCATAGTATGAATAGTGGTAGTAGTATGAAGCCTGAATATGATCATGGAGAACTCAATGACCCAAGTGCTCACCACCATTTTTTTTGCCACTGACTCTGAAATTAGAAACACTATTGTGTGTTTTCTATAGAAGTAGAGTAAGACAGTAGGTTCTACAACAATGTTAGTTAGAAATAATAAGCTCTGGGGGAAAGAATTGAAAATTTAAAAAAAAGTATAGCCATAGTGCTTGAGGAATGGTATGATGTGGAAAAACTGAACAGAACAGATTCAAAGGCTGAAATTAAGGCAACAGCACTGAGTCAGTGAAGTACAGTTAGGTGTCAGTGTGCCACAGATAAAATGTAAAATGTTGGAGAGCCATAGCACAGTGCATATCTGGAACTGTGCTCACACTTGAAATAAGAAATAGGAAAAGGATCTTGATGGGGCTGTTACTGAATGTTGGTCAGAGCAAACAAGCTTTTCCTCTTAAGCATCTTGTAGTCTGTTGGCATACTTGTATTTTGCATATTTATTTTGTAAAGGGAGCAGTAAAGAAAAGGCTCAACTCTTTTAAAAGTATTTCAGTTGGGTGGGAAAAATGCCCAAACCAACCAGAACAGATTCAGTGGGAAACAATGAAGAAAGAAAAACAAACAAACAAAACCAACCTAGACTTGGCTTTGGTCTCAAGTGACAAAAAGAAAGCAATGAATTTTTGAATGGTAGTAGGAAGAAGTAGGTGGGAAATTTGCAAAGGAATGGGAGGAAGCTTACTATGTGTGTATATATAGCAAGGGACTTCAAGGAATGGCGAGGTCATCCAGTGAACAAATAGTAAAAGGGAAAGAATGAAAGGAGCAGGGCAAAACAGTGAGGCTTCTCTATGTATTCAAAACATAGAGAGGAGCAGAACATTTTGGTTTTGCCAGAAGTTTCTGCCTAAAGATACCTATTCAAAACAGACAAACCCCAAACAAACTGCAAAACAAGAGAATTGCTGTAATCACAGAGGAAAAACAAATGGGTTGGGGTAAGGCTCTCAGATGGGAATTAATGAAGCCTGGTTATTTCTTGAAGAAGTTCATAGACAAATGTACAGACTCTGGTAAGGACTAAGTTGGGGGGTGGCAAAAAGGTGGGGAGGAAAAGTTAATGATGGTGCTTTCCTCAGTTGTGTAGAACTCTAGGAGACATGCTTGTTTTCATGTCCAATCTTAAGTAAGATTTATCAGTGTAAATACCACTTAGAGTAATGCAGACCCATCTGTACTTGAGTATCACTTGTTTTGAAAAAGCACTTTGCTTCTTCTGCTTAAATCAGATGGAAACCTGTGGAGTGCAGTAGGTTGAGCACTTGCAGGCGGTTTGGTGTGGAGTCATTTCACTGAATTCTTAACTAGTATCTGATTTTGATAATGGAGCTTGTGTATTTGCCCTGAGTAGTTTAACTAATTACTAATTTGGAATGCAATAGTTTCTCACTAGTGTTGATTGTTTTCCCCAGGAAGTACTTAAAACTTTTTATCTTTATTTCTCAGGCCTAATGCGCTCCCGTGTCAGAGGGGCAGATGCAGCACAAGCCAAAGTGTTGACCTTCCTGGATAGTCACTGTGAGTGCAATGAACACTGGCTGGAACCGCTTCTGGAAAGAGTAGCTGAGGTTAGTAAAGAGTTGTAAAGTAATTTCCTGAAGAAGCAGCTTTTAAATTTTAAAGCCATCTGGTTTATACTAGATTAATTTTATTCATTTTCCTAAGGAAGCTTTTTCCCTGATTTAAGATGATGGAGATGATTGGAGTGTTCTGTGATTAAATCATATTTTTGTTCATTTAATCTGTGAACACAGGAATATAAAATCTGAATATTTATTATTATCTTTGCAAGTAATTCAGTATATGCTTCCTTGGTTCTTTGGGGACTGCCTCAGTAAGCTGAAATCCTCAGAGCAAAGTATGATTCTCCTCTACCAATATCATCTTGGTGTGATTCAGTTTACCTGAATCCTTATGTCTCATTAAGATTCAGTGTGATAATAGGAGAGAGGATGACTTGTGAAACCAAAATTCTTATGGAGATGAGCAGGAACTAGAGGCTTTCAGCATCTATGAAAATGACTTAGTCTGTGTCCTGGAAAAGCAATTGAGAGGATTGAGAGTGAAACTGTACTGTTTTCTCCAGGGGTTGGTTATGCTTGTTAACTTGCTCTGGAAGAACTCAATTGAAGTGGAAATTGAATGAAGTGTGATTCCAAAAAAGCACTGAGGAACACTCAAAACAATAGAGTTGGTTTTTTTTCTTAATTGCATTCCTTTTCTGGAAAGCTAATCTTCCAGGAAAGGTTTGGTTCCAAAATGCTTCTGATCAAAATGGTTTTGCTAAGTTGCTCTGTTTGGTTAATGCCCAGTTCTTCACTTACCCACCTAATGCTTTCCTTTGCATTCCCCTAAAAACAGAAGGGGGGAAAGAGAAGGAAGTAAACCCCGTATACTCAGTATGCCAATGAAGAAGCTATCAATTGATGATTGATTTTCTTTATTCTGTTTCATTTCTAAAAGTGATGCTTTTAGAATCATAAAATCTTATAGGTTGGAAATGACATTTAAGATCATTGAATCCAACTGTTACCCAAGCACCTGCCAAAACCATTATTAAACCATGTCCCTGAAGTGCCACAGCTACGTATCTCTTAAATATCTCCAGGGATGGTGACCCTCCACTTCCCTGGGAGGTCTGTTCCAATGCTTGACCACTCTTTCAGTGAAGAAATTTTTCCTAATACCCAATCCAAACCTCTGTGATGTAACTTGAGGCTATTTCCTCTTTCCTATGCTTGTTACTTGTAAGAAGAGACTGATCCCCACCTTGCTACAACTTTCTGTGAGGTAGTTATACAGTTATAAGCTCTCCCTTGATCTTCCTTTCTCCAGGCTGAACATCCTCAGCTCCTCCTCAAAATGCTTGTGTTCCAGACCCTTCATAGCTCCCCGTTACTCTTCTCTGTACACTAGCACCTCGATGTCTTTCTTGGAGTGAGGAGCCCAGAACTGGACACAAGATTCAGGGTGAGGTCCCAGTGGTCCCGAATACAAAGGGATGATCACTCCCTGGTCCTGCTGGCCACACTGCTGCTGACCTAGGCCAGGATGACATTGACCTTCTTGGCCACCTGGGCACACACTGGGTCATGTTCAGCTGCTGCCAGTCAGCATTCCCAAACCTGTAGCATCGCATGAAATTGTGACCGGAGTGCAGAGCCTGGCACTTTGCCTTGTTGAGCCTCATACAATTGACCATAGCCCATTATAGTTACTAGATGTTCCAGAAATATTACAAGTTGCCCAAGACACATCAGCAGTTGAAATTCTTTTGGAGTAGAAATAACTGATCAGTTCAATCCTGGACACTGTTAAAGTACCTAGAGCCTACAAAGCCCTTGAGCATGAGTGTCATAGCACTTCCTCTTATTTTTGTACCCATCTGTCATGGGTTAACACTTAAAAGACACTTCAACCACTACACTAAATTTGGCCAACAGAGACAGGCAAATGTGAAGCCTTTACATGATTTGGTGTTTCTGCCCAGTTATGAACTTCAAACTAGTACACCATTTAAAGTGTTGCAGCCTCAGAAGGGTTGGGGTATTTCTCTGTAATTATTAACTAGGAAAATGAACTTGAAGGCATTAAATGGATCTCTAAAAGAAGTGGAGATTACTTGCAGCTAAAGCAAGCTAAAGCACTGAATTCTAGGACTAGGAAATGGAACTATTTTCAGGCCTTTTCTACAAACTGTTTGAAGCATCTATTTATTCAAGAAATAAGAAGAGAGGTGGTAGTTTTGGTCAGCAAAATCCTGTATTTGGTAAGACAGTTGCGTAGTCACTTTCCTGTTTCTCTTCAGTATGACTTTTTGCAGGGCATACTCATCTTTCTGAAACTGACACGGATTTTGAAAAAGTGTTACCTTTTCATTGTAACACAATGTAAAACCTCTTATTAAATTGCTGGCAATTTTGTGAAGATCCAGCATTGCATGGGGCGTATTAGGTTGGAGAAGCTGGTGCATATTTTGCTTTTTGCAGCAGCTACTTTTTAGTAGCATGTGAATTATTAGATCCTTCAAACTTGCTCCTTTCTATTGTCACCATAGTACACACTAATTGTGTGCCACTGAATAGTTTGCAGCTGTATGAATATGTTTTTCTATTCCTAAAAGATAGATGTACTGTTAAATAAATAATGAATATAGAACTCCATTTAACTGTCATCTGCAAAGATTCCCAGCCAACAGGTATGGGGATTCAAAAAGCAGCTTTTAAGCTTTGTGGTTGTTCAAATAATCCAGGCTGGGTTACTATTTATATGTTGTATATGATAGCTCTTTGTTATTTTAAATGGATTAATTCTGCTCACAGGGCAGACAGTATATATTAGTTGATATTAATTGGCAGCATTTTTTGGTAGTCTCAGTGACAGGAAGCTGAATAGACATGAACTCTTTTCTGTTCTGGCCTCACTGGTAACTATTTTCAGGTCAAGGCTCCTGTTCATTAATACTGTGTTTTCTGATATGCTGCTGCATCTATTATGTATCTGGTGGAAAGTGTGTGTTGCTCTTTTTTTTCCAGAATTGCCCACTTGGCCCTTTATTTTTTTTTTTTTGGAGTTTTGGGAGATTAGTTCTGTGTTACAATATAAGAATTTACAGATTCCAAGAAACAGTCCCAATCAAGTCAGTTCTGTAGTACTCTATCTGATGTGCTATAACCACTTCAGCAAGCTGTACCTCTGACACCTGAGATATCAAGATTTCCTCCTCAATTGAGGCATGATCCACCCCACAGTTTTCTTCTATAAGATGGTTTTCTGGTTAGAATAACTTCCTTTTTTCAGGAGCCATGTTCTGCTTAGCATTTCTGGAGGAGGTCTGACTCTGCTGGGATTTTTCTACAGCAGTTTGAGCAAGAGCTTAGTGCAGAAGTAACACACCCACAAGGTGACCTCTTTAGAGTTCAGAATGCGCAGACACTGGTGTAACCTGGAGCTGGTGTGTCATCTTTGCGCCTTCCTGGAGAGCGGTTTTCTGCTTCATTCTTAAGGCTACCTTTTTATGCCCTCTACATTTTTTATGTATGTGATTAAATGAGGAGACAATGGGGGTTAACCCTTTGATTCCTCGAAAATGTCAGCATAATAGTAAGTATCCACAGTCCTGAAAACATCTATAACTACTAGTGATTTTATTGACACTCATCTACTTGGCTTTTTCCATTTCAACTTTCTAAACACTTTGACATTCTGTTCTTAGAACTCAGCAATTGTATGAGAAAAATAAATTGAAAGATTCTGGTGCAGAACTGAACTAATCTGTTTTCATAGCATAGCAGTAAATCCTCGATCACATTTAGGAAGGTATTTTTAAACAAAGAAGATCATAAAAGGAAGAAATAACTAAGATTAAGAAGTGAGATGGGGTTTGCTTTTTCATGTCTGTCTCAGATTTTTTGACTTTGAGTGAGTCAACGTTTAACTGACACAATGGTAAAAGGAAAATATATTTTCTCTTAAGAGTGTTGTGAAGTTTAATCTTGGAAATGTCTTGAGACTTCTAGAAGGAGGAAGCAGTGCATGCAGAATCTCAAGGATAATTTCTCATGGTTTATGAGAACAGTATATATATAGATCTAACTCTCTGGAGTATTAATGACTTCCTTATAAATTGTCAAGATGAAATAGTTTGCTACAAGTTTTCAGGTGCTAGAGACCTGCAGTGTTCACAGGCTATATCTTTTCATTACCTTCATGAAGATGTACATGGCTTTCCAGTTATGCCTTCCATTTAAAGGCAAAAGCTTTTCTACGTTAAATTATCCTAAAGCAAGGTACTTATTTATCCATGGTGTGATTAAAGGGAGCTGCATTTTACTTTTTTAAATGAATGATCCCTGTAATTTGGAGACCTACAAGCTCTTTTTTAGCAGTCTCTGCATTAACAACTTTCTAATGCTCTGCAAAGCATCACCTTAAGAATGTACAAAGCTTTTTTCTGCTTTGCTACTGAGCAAATCCTGTAATTTCGAGTCCCAGAAGGACGGTGCATTTCCAGGCCAATGATGTGGGGGTTATACATCAGACTGAATGCACATGGCCTTGGTATTTGGCTGTCAGAGAAACAATTGGGAGTTGTTTAAGTATGTTAGGTGTAGCAAGTGCTGTTAGTGTGGTGTTGCACGGATGTTGATAGAAATAATCAGACCAGCAGCAAAAGTCTGAAGAAATTGCAGATGTATAGAGACAACGTGCTTATGCAGCACAGTGGAGATAAGCTGAAGCCTAAATGAAGCTCTGCCTAATGTGACAGCTGATAACTTGGGCAGCTTTTACCACCAGGTTCAACCTGGCCAAGTAGAACCATTTGAAAAAAACAAATCTTCTTCAAAAATGCTTTTAGACAGGGGCATAGATGTATAAGCTGTCTCAATTTCAGCTAAGGAATAAATGAGAAAGGAAGGAAGGATATTTTCATTTTTGTATTTTATGCTCATAGGTATACTGTGAATAACTGGACAGGCTCGATATCTTCTGCCTAATCAGTCATTATATAAGGAAATTTTGTATTTCTATCACTATATGTAGAATGCCTAAAATAAGGGTATGGGTACATCTAAAGCGTTTCAGTGATGTAGGAAGGTGTACACATACACACGCACACACACACAGAGGACTTTGCAGTGAAGGTGCCCTAAATTGTAATTGCCCCCCAAGTACAACACAGATAGTGAAACAGTGCCTTGCTTGCCATTGCAAACACGGGCTTGAGGCTACCACTAGCAGAAACAGGAGCTAAAGATGTGATCGATGGGGCAATATGGCATGTTGGCCTTTTTTTGTTTGTATTTCTAGTTTGCTTTAGACCAAACTAATTAATTCTTAGTAGCAGACCAGATTAGATGTTGTATTAAACATCTCTCATAAAAGCAGATTTTTGGCCTGGGTGGCATAGCTGCAGTGATAGTAAAGAGAATGTAAAAAGCAATGTGTCTTAGTTTTTGCTTAGTCTTCAGCTTGAGTTCTCTTGCGTTTGTTTGAATTCTTCTTTTGGATGACACAGAAATTCATGACCTTTTGCTCACTCAGGCAGAATGACCTAGTAAATGCCATTTATGTAATTAGTGCTTATTAAAAATCAGCAGAGATTGGATAGTTAAGGTTCAATAAAAGAAAATGGGTGTTAAGGGTTCTTATTGGACCAAGCAAAGCATTTGTCTAAGTTGCTTTTAAGCCTCTTCTTATGAGCTCAGGCTATTCTCATACTAATTTGGTTCCAATCTGTTCTGTATAATACTGATTAGCAAGGGGGGTACATTACTTGAACCACTGATTAGAATATGTGTTGTTGTTTCAAGACATAAAATAAATTCCTAAAATGGAGATGTTTAGGTTGTATTTTTTTAACCATGAGAACAGTTTCTCTATAATAGGAGTTACCAAAATATCTCCTGTTTGTTCAAAACACTTTTTTTTATATTCACAGATTTGATGATATGCTGTTCTGAAGTTATCTGTTCTCTGAATGATGTTAAATTGTGCAGCTCAAAACTTTTTGTTTTGAATTCAAGCAATAAGTCATGGAGACAAACTGGCTTAACCATGATACTGCATTTCTAACATTAGATGAGTCTTATTTTAGAACATTGAGGTCTTGTGATTCTTCTGGATGATGCACATGGAGTTGTTGGAAAGATTTTTGTTCTTAAACTATTTTGGCAGAAACATCAGTTAGAATAATTAACATTGCTCAGAATAGTATACGAGACCATGGTTGGACAGAAGGCTGTGGTTATCTGTACCACTGGAATCTTGGCTGCCTAAGATTAATGGTATTCATGAGTCTGAGGTGCTTTTTAGGTTTTCTTTCCTATCTGAGTATCTGTTATTGAAGTGTGATTCTTCTAGAGTGAAATGGATTGGCATTAACCTAAGACTCTTCTGATTGCAGAAAGGCCTAAGTGTCCCTTAAAGGTTGAAATAATAAGACTGTAGTGCACTGCATGGCTGGAGACTTGCTGGGGAAAATATGAATTGCCTGGATGCTTTTCTTTGCATTGGGTTTAAAAGTAAGAATGGAAGGGCTCTTTGCTTGACTGGTTTTAGAACCACAAGTTTGCTGCCTTCTTCAGGAGCCAGTCAGAAGAGGGGGATTACTGAATAAAAGTAGCCTAGAATAGAAAGAGGATTTCCAGTCATATCCTATGGTTTCTGCTCTCTGAAGCAGTGCTGTTCACAGCATGGGCCCTTGAGAGCCATAAGTGGAAGTAGGGGGAGAGCTGGGGAGACATGCTAATGAAATCCTGAACTGTTCAACATCACATCCTGCCTGAATCTTTATATATTGATTTCATTATTTCAATATTACTTTCTAACATTTATTTTAGGACAAGACCAGAGTTGTGTCTCCTATTATTGATGTAATTAATATGGACAACTTCCAGTACGTGGGGGCGTCAGCTGATTTAAAAGGCGGTATGTACCTGTACTGGAATACAGACTTTAAAAAACCCATCAAGAATCAAAGCTCATAATCACTGCAGTTGTGGAGTGGGCAATTAACATACTGTTCTTCCCTTTCATAGATCTAGCTTCAAGTTCTGTAGGTCACTTGCTTCTTGGCTTGGATTTTAATTGGCCTCTGCTTTAAAAGTTCATCTTTATTGTACTAATTCTTGTAAGTTTATGCTGTCTTTTACCAATATGCAAGATGTGCTGCTCCGGGGTTTGTAGGGTTGTGTAAATGTGTCAGAAAAAGCTAATAGCCAGAGCTTATGGTTCTCTTTTCAGATAACACAGGCTTTAATTGCTCACTAGTTTAGAAGCCCATCAACAATGCAGTGTCTATGAGGTTTTTTTCAAGATGCTGGTTTGCTTAAAAAATTAAACTCTTCTGAATAAGCAGGAGGCTTTGGAATGTGTTTAAAAAAATAAATGTTTGTTAGCCATGATCTGTAATTGTGAAAACACTCACATGTGACCATGAAAATTTGTAGTGTTTATACCTTTGCCATTAAAAAAATCCCCTTTTTAATTGAGAAACTACAATTTCAATATGTCTAGGTAGTGTAAAGTATTGACAGCAAATAGCAAAAAGACTTTTGAAACCCTAAATAAGAATAAATAAAAAAAATTCTTTTCAATTTTTTTCTCAAAGAGGGAGAGGGCAGCTACATGGTAAACTCCTTACTTATTACAGATTTGTAAAACTTCTTTCAGTGCTATCAAGAATCTAATGTTTAAAATAGCTGTTCTCTACCCCCTTATCCCCCTTTTAAAACTATTATTTGTAAATAATTGTTCCCACAACCCTGGAAACTGAGTTGTCTGCATAAAAGGTTGAAGGTGAGCTATGATATAAAAATTAGAGTACTGTTCTCAATGTCCCATCTTTTTCCAAATGGATGTTGCTGAGTGAGGAAGGAAAAAAATCTCAAATCTGTTCTTTTAGGTTCTAGTCTCTAACTGGTCACCTAGGTGGTTGCAGTGAGCTAAAATAAAAGCAGTATTTGCATAATGTTGCATATGCTACAAGTTCACCAGTGATCTGGAGGTGACAGGTTCTATATCCTTTTAATTAGTGTTTTAAATGACACCTATGATGCATATATTCACAGTGTTCTAATGTATAGTTCTGTGCTATTGTGTTCCAGCATTATTAAACATTAAGGCCTTTACCCAGTCTATTCATTAAATATTAACTACAGAAATCCCTATACTATTATGTGGCTTTTATTGTTGTCTGCAGGAGGAGGAGGAATTTTTTCTTTGAAACCTTAGATTGGTTGCTGCTGGGTTCATGCTAAATTCTTGCAAGTGAAGTGACAGAGGATTGAGAGATTGTTTCACTTGCTACTGCCCTTCATGCTTTATCTTTGAATCTACGTTTCCCAATTCATTCATTTATCTATTACTTTTTAGTATTCATTTTTTCCTTTTTTACACAATAAGACATTGGGTTTTTAATTTTTTTAAGGTGCATGAAGCCTACGTACTTCTGATTGAGGAGTGAGAAACTGTCTTTTGTAAATGTTAACAGAAATTTTGCACATCCTAGTGTGCCAAGCTATTTGAGGGGCAGTTGAAATATAAATAATATATTTCTTGTCAGTTCCCAAAAGACAGATTGCCATGTTAGAGGCATTTGGCACCACAGGACACTTTCACTGGGGGCCAAGTCTAATCATGGAAACCGAGCTATGCTTTCAACCTTAGGTACAGTGTCTGTGTGGCTGAAGCATGGAGAGTTGAAACAGCTGGGGCAGCATTTGTGCCTGGTCTGTCTTGAAAGGACTTAATCACCCAAGACAAGCAACCTAGCAAATGGTACACGCTTTTTTCTAAGTGGACACGTCTGAAGTAATTCCAAAATCTGGCCAAAACTAAATCCATGCACTTCATGTTACAGGGATTTTGTTGTGTGTGTTTAGTTTTTTTTGGGTTTTCTTTTTTTTTTTTTGAAGGGGGGTTTCCAAAAGTGTTGATGCCACCCTGAGAAACACTATAACTACTGGAACAAGCTGTAGTTAATGGAGAGCTAATAATTTAGAGTATGCCTGTGATGCAGTTTACACTGGATAGAGTTTCATACTGGATATGCACTGTGTTTAAAAATACTCCTTTTACAGAGGTACTGATACTATCTCATTGAGTGCAGATTTTTCCCAGAGTCTGTGAAAATGGAGACGGAAAAGCAGTTTTGAATGGGTAGAGACTTTATACACTTGTTCAGTTTGTGAGAGAGCTGTGTTCCAAAAGAGACCCCTTGTGTTCAGTGGAGTACACAGTAACTGCCTCTCTTGCTGCTGCTGCTGGAGAACAGTGGGTTTTTCTACTTCTCCCAGATGCAAGTAATTTTGCTGGCTATCTAGGATGAAATGCAGCTTTTTAACTGCTTGGAAATATTGGAACTCATTTTACTCTTCATGCTGGAGGCTTTGCAGTACTGTGGGTTGTAGCCATTTTTCAGTTTTGCTACTTGGAATTTTGGAGTAGCTTGACAGTCTTTCATTTTTACAGTGCAATGCTTCGTGAAATACTCAGACATGGAGAGAAGGAGCTGCCATGCATGCTGTAAAGACTGTTCAGGGTAATTTCTGTATTGTGTGTGATAAGTATCTCGTGAGTTAAAATGAAAACTGCAGGGTTTTTAACTTCCTACATCAGTCATTGCTATGCACCTTTATGGATGCAGACAGGCAGTTTGTAGGGCTGTAATTATTGTCTGTTTACATTAGGTTTTTTCCTCCACTTCCCCACAAAGTAATCGTTTTATCTTTATACTGGAGAATGAAAGCTATTGACATCTGTGCACCAGAAATCTGGAAATCATTCATTACATGACTTCATAGGATCTAAATGTGTTTGGCAGCAGGCAGAGTGTACAAGGCTGATTTGCTAGGTGTCCTGGGAGAGGGCTATGGGTCTTGTGTAGTTTTCTTAATAGATGCTCATGATTATGAGCATAACCCAGCATAAAAACTGTTATGAAAGTGTTTCCTGTAGGAAGTTTGTCCTATACCAGCTCCATATCATTGCCTAAATGAGGTCATTTAATGGCTCTAATGTAGAAAGCTGCCATAGGTGACCTATTGATACTGTCTGTTACAGTGATGGTTGTGCTTCTGTGCTTAACTCACAACAGGCCCAGACCAGTTGTTACTGTGTGTTCACACTTACATGTGCATGCATAAGGAAAGTAAGATTTTGGTGCTCTAGCACTTGCCTCAGGTTTAAGCAAGGATGCATTGAAAAACACAATGGGAAAGTAGGAAGTTAAATGAATGTTGAGAAGATAAGTGGATCCTGCATAAGTTGTTGTAACCTTCACGATAGAGAGCTCTTGCTGTTCGAGTACCTCCAAGAGTACTGCATAAAGCCTGTGTAAATGTGAATATGAGATCACTGCTAAAGAGTGGAAATGAAGTTATTCCGTAAAGATTGTTGGGAGCATTTGTAATGGCTGGAAGAGCATCATAAGATCTTTTCTGTTTGATGTAAGGATGCCCACTTGGGTTTCCTACTTTGTGAAACAGATGAAGACGAGATCTGGAGTTACTTGGTGATTGAGATTTACTCTTTTTTCTTTACCTTTCATCTGGACTCCTTTCTATTTGTTTTCTAACCAGAATTTTGCAGAAGTTTAAATTTTTAATTACAGTTCCTGGTGTTTTTAGTGAACATTATGTTACTACAAGTTGAATGATGACCACAGGAATTTTAACATCCTACTTTTCTTCTTGAAGGCTTTGACTGGAACCTTGTATTCAAGTGGGATTACATGACACCAGAGCAAAGAAGAGCACGACAAGGAAATCCAGTTGCTCCCATAAAGTATGTCTGTACCACCACTTGTCAAATAGAATGTAGTTTGCAACTAAGTTAGAAATCCTCTTCTCTGAGTCTGAAACAGTATCTTTACTATATCTTACATCAATATTGAAATTTCATTCATGTATACAGAGCATTATGGGACTCTCAGAAATAAATGGTATTTAAACATAGTTTAAAGCACACAAGTAAATTATTTACCCTTAAGAAAAAGTAGATAACACTCTGAAGTTGGTGTGGTTTGAGAGCTAAAAATATAGCTTTAATGTTTTATTGTTGGCACAAATTGCCAACCTTTAAGTAAGCAGCTTATGAGCTAAATGGAGATTTGGAAGCTGCCTCAGAAGGTGGTCATGGCCATAGAAATGTGCCATAGAAATATGTGGAAACAACATTTAAAGTGATAGATGCAAAAGAATTCAAAAAACATTGCCAGTTTTTTCAAGGAGGTATCAATCATGATGTGCAAATAATAGTTACTCCCATGTTCATGGTTCTGCAAGACATTTAATTTAATTTTTCTTGTTTGTTTAGGACACCCATGATAGCAGGTGGATTATTTGTGATGGACAAATCATATTTTGAAGAACTAGGGAAGTATGACATGATGATGGATGTTTGGGGTGGAGAAAATCTAGGTATGTGTATTATTTACCTTCTGATCAGCCTTGAAAGAAAACAGGTTTCATCATTTCCTTTGCTGTCAGGGAGTCATGGTTTTCCTGATTTTGTGCAAAGATGGTTAAAACCAGCATTTAAATTTCATACACGTTATTGGCAAAATCCAAAATGTTTATTTCAATAAAAGAATTATAACAAATTAAAAATTATATGGTAAATATGAGGGAATAAAAGTATTAGCTCACTTAGCAGTGACATTTTTGTAATGGAAGTTGGTTGGTAAAAAAATTGCAGGCTGTAGATAGGCAATTAAATATAATAATGTTTAAATGCTGACAGTTGAAGGCATCTTTTTAAGATGTTGCTTAATTTAATAATTAAAAGTAAAATACAGGAGAATGAATTTAATGTTGCTACATACAGCTTAATAAATCAATTAACTTAGCTGACTGAAGAATTATCTGTTTCTTAACTTTGCCAGTAGTATGCTGCCTGGCATCTAAACTTAGTGAAATTTGTAGTTTTTTACCCCTTCTTTAGCCCTATGAGATAATAATGGTTGAGAAGGCATTTTTTCTGTAAGTCCTTATTTTCAGATGTTGATGTGAGTTGAGATTTAGGCAAGAAGGAGGAGGGGCTGAGAGAACTTGTGCTTTAGCCGTTCTCCTTTGACCTGGTGGTTAAATCTGGCATTAGTAGGTCTTTTTTGGCTATTTGCATTACAGTGTTATACAAAGGTTTTCTCCAGTTAAGACCAGTATACTTGTGTTAAAACAAAAAAATATTTGAAAGGAATAGAATCCTACCCCTCCTCAAGAATTCCAGTTTGTCATTGATTTAGTTTTTTGGGGTAGAGATGCATCTCAGACATTCCAAGTAGTGTGTTTTAGGAACACTTCCTAAGCATAGAAGCTTCTCTACTGCACATGCTAGCTGCAAAATCCTGAAATACCTTGAACTTGTAAAAACCCATGAGTATTTTGAGTTACTGAAATCTGCATATGCATTAAGCATATGCTTGGCCCACAAGGAAATGTCTGCTGTGTGGAGGCATGGTAACCAAATGTTTAACGCTGCTGTAGCGCACTGAGAAGTTGGAAGTGGTGTCCCTACAGTCCTGTCTGACCATCCTAGGCAGTACTCAAAGAAACCCTATAGGTATTTTGAGTAGTTACATTCCATGTTTCTGTTGTCTCACTATTTTGGCTGCATATTGCTAAATTGTATTATTGTAAACATAATAATTTTTCATTTTTGAAATGTCCTGGAAAGTCATTGGATAAATTTAATGCAGCAATACTCTTATTCACTCTGAAAAACACTTTTGCCACTTGAGCACTTAAATATTTGATTAGTTACAAGTGTGTTCTTGAGCAACTGAATTTTTTCTCAGCACTTAGCAACTACTTTTATGCTTTGATAATTGAGGCCTCGATAGCAGGAAAGGGCACAAGCAACAGTTCCTCTCTCAAGGATTCCAAGAGATGTTATGTTGCTCCTGCTGCATTCAGTTCCTCCCTCTGCATGGGAAGAAGAAGATGGAGACTTGTGGGTGCCTGAAAAGCCAGCAGAAGGCAGCTAATGGTTTCTTCCTAGCTGTCAGACTAATTGAAGAAGAGTAAAAATCACATGGCATATGATTTAATTGGCAATAAATGACACATCCACCAGATAACTGGAAATCTGTGATGTGCAGTTTAAAATTGAATGTGCACACTTGTCAGGCCTCTTTACTCTCAAGCATAGCTCTACATCAGGGGCTTGGTGTTACATGCAAATAACTTGCTAAATGGACTAGCAAAATAATTCTGCACATCATATTCATTTATAAAAGCTTGCATTTTTCCTTCAGCCATGTACAGAGCAGCTGTTATATGAGGTTTTATTCACATGTCAGTAGCAATTTGACAAATTTTAAGATGAGCCTGCAGTATTTTCTCTAAATTGCCCAAATTACCATGAAGTAGGTACATTCTCAGACTTGCTAAATGTAACTGGTAATGTGTGTGTGTGCTGTACAAAAAGTGAATCAAGGTCAGTTCAGTCTCTTCTCCAACTCAGAAACTCCAATTCTCAGTATCTTTATGATGCTTTTTGATAAGCTTAGGGGAATCATAGTATACCAGAGAACTGGGTGGACCATGAGAAGGTTTGGGTCTAATTTGTAAACCTAGGATTTTCTTACTAGTTTTCCTAAAATCAAGGAATGAATAAGACATTCCTTGTCTTCTATGTTGATGACACAATCTAATAAAAAACCCAAATATGTTACAGAGATGTAACTTGATCTCATAAAGAATTTTTGACATGCTGCTTAAGCCTTTTCATTTAAAAACTATGTCCATTGAACTTGCTCTGGTAGTAACACTTCCTTCTGCTTGAGGAATGAGATGTCTTAAGGGAGTTTGTGGGGTTGTTTTGAGTTTTAGTTGCTGTATATTGTTTTTCCTTTTCCATTGCAGGGCTTTAGAAGCCATATTGCTGCAAATGAGAATTAGTTTGCTTCTCCCTATATTCTAGTCCTTTTCTCTCTTTCCCACTGAGCTAATTTCATAATTTTCACTTTTTTAAAAGATTCTTCACAATCTAAGGGGCTGGAAGGTGTACAAAAATAAAACATTAGTTTTGCCTGTTGTCCCATGTGAATTCAACTGGATAAATTACTGTCAAAGACAATGTTGTCATTCATGCTTTTTTGGAGTATGATCAATCTATAGCTTGAACTATGTTGACTGTCTAGGATTCATGAATATGGCCATCAAGAAGAAAGGCAGTTAATTTGCACTTTCAACAGTTAAAATCACAGCATCTCTTTTTATTTACTTTTAAAAAAATTTAAATTTTCCCTGGACATACAATTAAGACAACGTGTTTTCTAACTTCTGGTTGGGGGTTTTATGTTTTTTCTCTTTTTTTCAAATTTAGTTTTTGAAGTAATTCTGCTATTATTACTTCTGTGTATGTGGAGGAGGGCTTCTGAGGGAAGAAGGCATGCCACTTAGCTTGTCATAAAAGAGAGACACTGACTTTAATTTAGAGCTGCCTTTTTTTTTTTTAACCTGTAGAAAGACACTGGTTATGAAGAGGCTTGAAACTAAGGCTATCTGGTAGCAGCTGTTGGACTAAAGGGGGAATCAACAAAATTGAAACAATGCTGCTGGAAGCACCCTTCTTACTGCACTGACTTGGAATTAATATGGGAAAGTTCTCTCTCTAAGTGCCTTCTGCTTCCAGAGGTCGAAGTTGAGAAAATGAATGTTTCTAGACCTTCTGGTCTTCACTAGCTGGCTCAGATCATTAGTTTGGCTTAGAAGTGTACTGTCCATAACCTTCAATTTTCAGAAGTTATGTTTTTATTTGGTCTATCTTCAAGTGAACATTGACTTGATTAACTCCTTCCTCTGTTTGGGAGTGTTTGTTTATCTGCTGTAATAAGTTAGAAGCTCAAATCTATTGATTATTTTAGTTTGCCTTAATTTCACTTTGTTATTCCATCTTCAGCTGAAAAAGATTACTATAAATTAGGTCATTAATTTATTTGTTAAATGTACCTACTATTGTTTGCCATGCAGATAAAGCTTATAACTCACTGGCAAATTGCAGCAGGATTTATGGATTTGGGCAACACTGGTGACTTTGGATAAGAGAAGATACACATTTTGCTTCCAAGATAGTACGTTTATTTCTGCTGAGCTCGCAGAATCATAAGTACTTAGATATATGCCTTTGTTTATCCTAGAATTTCTTTTAAAAACTGTCTTGCTTGATCTTCACAGCAACAATCACTAAAAGCCTTCTCTGTAAACATAATACAAAATAACAGTATTTTATGATGTTGGTCTTTCATTCCTGTTTTTATTTCAGAGATCTCATTTAGAGTTTGGCAGTGTGGTGGGAGTCTAGAAATCATCCCTTGCAGCAGAGTGGGTCATGTATTCCGCAAACAGCATCCTTACACGTTTCCTGGTGGGAGTGGCACTGTGTTTGCAAGGTAGGTGCTAAATAGCAATGCTTTGGATTTCCTCAGATGATCAGCAGGTGGCAGCAATTTCATTTCAGGGATCTTGTCTGTAGAAATGTTTGCACTACTATCTATCATGGTAAAATATTAATTAAAAAGAAACTAATGACTTTGAGTCGGCTGTGTAGGTTGAGAGAAGAACCTGAGAGCTGAAAGAGGGAAACTTTGGACACAGACTGAAAATCTGGAAAATAAGGAAATGCTTAGCTTGGCATTTCGTCAATATTGTGCTTATTTGATTTCAAAGAAGGCTTTATTTTCAAAACTGTCATAAAACTTCATTTTGTCAAAACAATTTCATTGTTCACTAAAAGCCAGAATACACTAAGTTATGAATATGCTTTGCTTGCTTTTCATTAATACATGATCAGCATGTGAGATGCAAATGATTCTGGGGACTGATTTCAGTACTTGTACCAGTCTGTTGGCAACTTGGTTCTCTATAATACTTGCCTTTCCTGTGCTAGGTTTAAAAATGCATTTTCTATTGCAGTTTTAAAGGCTTAGATTAATATGCCTGTTAATTTTACTGTTGATACCCATGCATAGCAGTAGCTGAAACACTGAGCTGTCTCATCAATTTCTCTTCTATAAAGTGAGAACAGCAATGCTGATTCATGTTCGTAGTGGTTTTGACTTAGTATGGATGAAAGTATTGCATGAATGTACCGAGGGCATTTTGATCAAGGCTGTAGCGGTTGTAGCTGCACTGTAGATTTTGGTTTAGAGACTTGGACTTGATGCTCAGGGGGCTGAAGAAGTACAAGTCTCAGCTAAAGGTTCTGTGGGCTAAGAGCTGGAAATAAAATTGTTTATTTACACTTGAAGGGATATGGAGCCCAAACTCTGTTTAACATGAAGCAACACAGAGAGTGCAGATGTACCTAAATTCATAAGAATTTCTAAGCTGCTGATATTTTTGGACTCACTTTGGTGAAAGTGATTCATTTTAGACTGAGGAATCTCCTTAGGGTGTAGTTTTTCCCTTTCATGCTGGTTATGCCACCAAAGTGACTTTAACAAATTTAATATCTGCTAAAATAAAGTCACTGTCCTGTTTCTTTCAGTAGTTATAGTAGACACTGTAGTATTTTTCTTCTTTTTTTCCCATTCTTTGAGATGTATATTTTATGCTGCAGTGAAAAATGAATAATAGTACTTAGGTGAAAACAACAGCTAGCAATGAAATGTCCTCAGTAACATCAGATTTCTGTTCCAAAATTTATAGTGTGCATCAGGAGGGTAGAAAGCTTCACCTTTTAAAGTGCATTATGTAAGCTTAGGATGCAACTGGTTTAGATTAATGAGGTTTTGAAATGACAGTGTCATAACAAGGAGCATGGTTAATAAAAGTGAATAAATGTATGAATATACTGTGCAATTTTCTCACTCCTGCAGCTTTTCCATCTTTGGGGTGTTGCCAAGATACTGCTTTTCTTGTGCTGTAAATAGCTTTCTTGGATGTCAAACAAATATAATGGGCCTTAAAATCAATTTTAGCAATGAGAGAATGAGAAACCTTAGGTAGTAGGGTATCCTTGTAATACAGGTGTTATAATACAGATGTGTGTGGGGCCATGGTGCCAAGAAACTTGGTGCAGGGAATCTGTGCTGGTGATGCAGTTGGGATGTGTTGGCTTATGCCATCATCTGTCTCTTGGCTGTAGGCAGCTTGCTCTGGACTCCTCTATTTTTAGCTGGCCAGTCAGTATGAACTGCCTTTTGGCAGCCCCAAACAGGTTGATAATTTTGGATGAGAGACTGGGAGTCCTGTTTTGTGAGAGGGGAGACCACATCACCACATCCTGGCTGTGACTAATGGTCACACAAATCCTGTTTGTGCCCAGCACACGCAGCACTCCAGACCAGCCAGTGGGCCTCGCAGGCCCCACTCTGCTCCAAGCAAAGCTGCCTCTGATTTCATTAACTGGCTCAACACTTAAGTGCACCCCATGCTGTGTTCCTCAGCACCCTGAGTTCTTTGGGGCCTTGCTACTTCAGGCAGTTCTCAGCATCTACACAGTGCCCATTTTCGTGTCACACAAAGCTTGAGCTGTTCTTCATCCCTGAGTATGGGGCAGTGGGATATAGGCAGGCATTCTGGCCTTAAAAGTGCCTTTGGAGTTATTAAACCCTGGCAAACCAAGTAATTCCTCTCTCACCACCAAGATCTGTTTGGCCTGTGGGCAGCCAAGCTGGTTGCTGAACCAACAGGAGGGGCTGAGTAACTGGCACTCACACAGGCCTGAGAGACTGCAGGTGAAGATAGGCTCACATAGCTTCTCATCTGAATCTAGTAGGATTTTGCTTACAAAAAATTAAAGGAATCTTTGCAAGAAAAAAATCGGTCCTCAAACAAAAAAATTATTCAGATCTGTCTTTTGAAATTTTTGTTCCCCACATCCTTTTTGTTCAGCAACCTGCAAGCCTCCTCACTTAATCCTGACTATGTTTTGTCTTTTGAATTGGAAAATCATATTAAAGAAGTCATTGGCTGACTGAGTTCACTCCAGTTGCTTTAGATTAACTTCCTGCCAAATGTAAGCTTGAGAGCATGGCAGTTGCAAGTGAAATAAGATTGAATTTTCAAAGTATAACATTATGAACAATAGAAGTAAATGAGTTTTGTGTGGGAGCCAGGGGAGGGAAAAAGCCATTGGACCCTGTTGCAGTCTAAAAGGAAATTTAAAGACACCAATTACATAAATACAGGAATTTTAGTTAGACATGTGTTTAATTAGAAGTAAAACATTTGGGTTAGGGTGGTTTTTTTCACATTTAAAACATTTCCTCTTACCTCAGCTACAGAATACTTGTTTGTTTCATAGCCTTAAGTATTGTGACAGCTTGTGTCTTTTTGGAACTTTGAATGCTGTGCTGGTAGGAATAGGATGAAGAGTGAAAATATCTTGCCTGTGTTAGCATATTTGTTTTCAAAAATGTAAAAGACATCTTTAAATATTGCCAGTTGTTGAGATTTTTATGTTTCCAATTAGCTTGCTTTATCCAGGTGAACTCACTGAATTTGTCTTCTCTCAAGTTGCTCTTATAAAAAGATCATCCAAACATCAACCTAATAAATTCCATTAAGCTTGCTGAAAGAACTGAAAGATGTGTGTTAAATTTTGGATGAAAACCTGAAGCAGTGATGAGTGTGAAAAAGACATAAATTTCATTATAAATGCATTGATCTCAGTTATGTTACTCTAATGGTTTTCTATGACTTGGGTCTTTTATAGAGAGTCTTCTGCCTGACTTAAGGCAGCTGACTGGGTAGTACTGGGAAGGGTTAAAATCAACCTGAGGAGGAACTGCATGGTTTAATTGCACATAGAAAATATAACCCATGTGTTTCATATGATTGTCCCTAGAAATACACGCAGAGCAGCAGAAGTCTGGATGGATGAGTATAAAAATTTCTATTACGCAGCAGTGCCTTCAGCCAGGAATGTACCTTATGGCAAGTAAGTCACAAGTGCTTCTTTGCCCTGTTTGTTTATTCTATAGCACCTTCTGAGGTGAAAGCAGTGCTAAATCTGATGTTGTCTATTGTTGTCTATTTAAGGTATATTTCTGTAGTTCTACTGTTCTTGAATTTTCTATGTATTCCATAAAATACATGAAGACAACAGCCTGACTTCGAAAACTCCTTTTTTTTTCTCCTCTAGTATTCAAAGCCGAATGGAGCTCAGAAAGAGACTTAGCTGCAAACCCTTTAAGTGGTATCTTGAAAATGTTTATCCTGAGTTACGGTGAGTTTTGGCTGAAACAGAGTTCATATGGAGTTTTCTTTTTTGCCCTCCCCAGAAATCATTGTTTTCTCTTTCTCCATCCTTGGATGTAAAGGATGTGTTTTATTTTTATTTTATATGCAGTATTTTAGAGAACAGTGTCCAAAGACTGAACTTACCAGAGCCTGAAGTTAGTCTCCTACACAAGCCATTTGCTCAAAAGCACATATTCTGTATCCTATTGTCATTCCTTTCAAGCTTTTGCCTGTGCCTAAGCACATGCCTAGTTAAGTGAGGAGACTGAATCTCATCGTGGTACAAATGATGACAGTCAGCAGACAGGAGGGCCTTGTGTGTTTGGCAGAAAAGGGTAGATGCCTGAGATTCTGAGAAGCTGAGTCTCCTGCTCCTTCTTGTCTCCTTTTCTCTTGTCACTGAATAATCACTGACTTTTGGGAAAGGCTGAGAAGGGGGAAGTGAGGGATGACACTGCTAACAGTTTTTGTAATATGAACCCATCCTAGCTAATGAAAAATGCTCAAAGAGAAATACTTTTTGAAAGGATGGATAGACTTTGGTTAAATAACCCATTAAGAAGTATGTTGGTCAGATCTGACCCATTAGTCTGACTAGTCTGTCCACCTAATATTGGTAGTGTAGTGGTGTAAAATATTGTGTGTATTTTGTAAGAATACTTGAGATTTTTTTCCTGGGCCCACTTTGTCAGTGGTGCCAGGTAACTGCTAGTGACATACAGGCTTGAGATGGAAAAGCAGCACCAGCTATTACAGCCCCAGTGCAACATGTGCAGAACCATACATACTAATGAGTCTCATAAACCAGGATGATGCTGAGGAAGTAAGTTTTCCTTTTTCTCTTAAAAGTGCCAGAGGATATTTGGTTTTGTTTAATCTGTGAGAAAAAATGTCTCTCCTGAAGAATGTGCTGCCATAAGCATTACTTACATGTAATGTTGTCTTGTTCTGTCATCCCTCATGTGCTCATTCTACGGGGTTGAATTATTATACTCATATTATAGTCTGAAGTTTTTAAAGACTCTGATATGCCCTTGTTCTACTGTTTGATGTGAATTCATGGGCTCTACCCACAACGTTACTTTGCTGAATGGACTTACCTAGGTGTTTCCCTGCTAGGAGTGTACTTTGTGTGCAACCATTAGAAAACAGTTATCAGAAAACCTTTGATTATTATTTTTTTTTCAAATTCCTAACTCCCTTTTTAATATTTCAGTAAAAACTGTCTAAGAAACATGTAGAGTGTCCTATTTCTGCCACAAGCTGTGTTACCTGAAAAGACAAAAGGACTTGATGAGCTAACTGATAACATTAAGCTTTGAGTCACTTTAAATGATAAGTCATCTTTAATTTGATTTTTGTGCTGAGTTTGTATGTTCATCCTCCTTCTCTGGTAAAAGTCATCTGGTACTGTGTGTGTGGTAAGCTTGCAAGTTTACTCACGCTTGATCAATCACGCTTGATGATTAGATGATAAGCCTCCCCTCAAAAGATGATTGAGATTTTCCAGCTGAAAGTCATCACTCATCCTTAACCTCTCATCTTAAAAATACTCTGAGTATTTTTACAAGCAAGGAGTTTTAAAAAAATCTAAGAAAAACCTCCCAGATAAACCCCGAACCGAATCAAGCAGGTTATTTCTGGTTTTGTTTTAGGGTACCTGATCATCAAGATATAGCCTTTGGGGCTTTGCAGCAGGGTACCAATTGCCTTGACACTTTGGGCCATTTTGCAGATGGTGTTGTTGGAGTTTATGAATGTCATAATGCCGGGGGAAACCAGGTCTGTATGCCATTCATTTTGTTTTCTACACTAAATCTTAAACAAACGAAGGAAAGTGGAGCTAAACTTTTTAACTCAAGCAGTTACTGTGTACTGGTAAAAGAAAGATGAATCCAAACCAGCACATCAGTTGTAACAGATTGGCTAAAAACTTCTCCCTCAAATATAATTTTGCATTTTCAGAGTTAGAATCTGAGCCCAGAGATGCATTAATTCATTATCCCCTTCCTTTGTCACTATTAATGTTTGCTTTTGCACTAGAGGCCATAGCTTCCTTCCCAGGGGTTTTGTACTTGCATAGAAAGCTTTTTTCCAATGAAATTATGTGTTTGATTTTTTGGGGGTGATTTTTACTTAAGAAAATATTTGGGTTGCATTAAGCATATACCCTAAAGTCAGCAAAATAAAAGAATGCATTGCTGTGCTGCACTGTTAATCATTTACAATTTGCAATGGTGGAGTATAAAAAAAAAAATCTGTCATAAATCCCCATTTGGCTCTTCTAGAAAACAAAGGTGCCTAAATGTTCACTCACAGTAAGGGGAGTGTTTTAACAATCTTTTCTAATCCTACTCCTAAACTAATTGCAAATGTGTCAGATCTGTAAATGAGAGCATTAATTATTTCAAAGAATCTATTTATGCACTTGTGACTTAGTTATCATTCATGAAATACACACAGAGATTCTCACTGCTTTGTGTGCTGCTTTGTCACTAAATCCTTGTCAGATTGAACCTGACTTTAAATCAAATGTAATATTAATCTGTCAAGTACAGCTGTTAAAATAGAAGGCTGACCAATTAAAAACTGCTCTTGGATGAGTGTCACAAGTTTGCTCTAATTTAAATTAGATGGGGGAAAACCTAAAATAAGATGAAGCCTAGAATGAAGTAATTTCTGGAAGATGTATGATGACAATTCATTCAAATCAGCATGTGAGAAATGCCTCCTTTCCCTATCATTAAAAAGAATTTATCTGTGGAGGCTTTTTCAATTACCTTTATGAAAGTACCCACATCTTTTCAGAAACCACAGTGAGTTTTTTGAGAGAAAGGGCAGACGTGTCAGAAGCGTCTTGGGGCAGAAATCTTAGCATTTTCTGCTGATGTTGTGTATTCTTTGTAGATACACAAAGTTATCTTCTCTTTCAAACTCCCCTCCCCTAAATCTGACCCTCTTCTTTTTCTATGTTGTTTTTTCTGTGGCACTGACCTTGACAAACCACTATGCACTTGCTCTGAACAAATACCTTTGAGAGGACATTCAGACAGGTTAAGAGGCGGAATGGATCAAAACAAGGTTTTATGTCCAAGCAGAACTCGCATTGTCTTGAAAAGAAATAATAGCATGGGAGGAGAGGAGTAGGGAACAAACCACGAACTTTAGATCTGTACTTTGTGTTTTGCACCTGCTTCTTATCAGGAGGTTTTTTGGGGAGTTAAGGGCACTCAAATAGGCTGTGGCAATCTTCTCCTATAACTTGAAGAGTGTACTGTCTTATGTTCAGCACAACTTAAAATGCAAAACCTAAGTAAGAATGGGATTTCTTCCCCCCTTTTCCCTTGCTCTCCCTCCCCAGATTGGTGGAACTCAGTGGTAGTTGTGCACTTCCAGAGGGCTGAATAGCTTGTGGTGTGCTTGACAATATGCAAATATGCAGGGTTGTGATAAGGAGCTAAAGGTAAAACCAAATGCACTTAGGTTCAAGGGGAAGGTTTCAGGTCAGTTGTATCTGTATGATTTGACACAGTTTTTCTCAGATATTCCGATTTTTGCATAAAGCTATCCAATTTCCAGCCTGTGCCCTGAGCATATACACTGCTTGCCATTTTTCTTCTCCTCTCATGTAGTGGAACTTGTTCCATCTTATCTCCATCATAGTCATAGTTAGTGATCAGTGGAGGAAGGTATCTATCACCGTGTCATAACATGAAGGGCCATCATGTAGATGTTTCCAGCAGCAGCAGCGCTTGCAGCTTTACTGAAGCAGCTGTACTTTGGCTTTTAAATGTGTTACCTTCTTGCATAATTTCTGTTGTGCAAGGGGCTTGTACAGCTTCTTGATGAAGGGTAAAGATGTATAAAAGCAATAATTTCAAGGCTCTGACTCCGACTGCAGCCTTCTCAGAGACAAGTTTTACTACATCCCTGGTAGTTTCAACTGTCATTTTTCACCATAAATCTTACAAGGGAAGAGTTTGGGGCCATTTGTAGTTCCTGATAAGCTCTGAAAATAACTTGCTTAATTCCTTTAGTTGTGGTTTAAAAAGTGGCTATTAATATTTTATTATATTAATAGTTCTTGTTGACATCTTCCAAACTGGACGGAACTAAGAAGGCAAGTAATTTTGCTGTCATCTGAGTTTAACATACTGAGAGTAAAAGGAGAAGTTATCAGCTTAAGAGCTGGGAAGACAAAGGGATACAGAGATTTGTCCTGGCTTTGCTTTGTTTCCCACAGTTGTCATCATTCTGGTACTTGCAGAATATGGTACCCATCCAGTGGCTTGGGACCTGTATGATTGTGATTACTTGTAATCTCTTGGGTTGCAAGTTCTGACAGTGTTCTGAGCATCTCTTCCCAAAGAGATTTAATAATTGTTAAATCTGCTGAGTTTCAAAGTAATTATACATTTATTTTATTTCTGAAACACTGATAATGTGCAAAATAACATTTAAATGTTATTTAACATACAGGCTTGGCCCTGCATGTCTAAGGTTTTGTATTATACAACTCTAAATCCTCTTTAGTTGCTTGAGAGAAGCTAATCATGCCATTTTAAGTGGTTTATAAGCATGATTTGGCTAATTAGCCTGGCTTTAATCAAGTGGCTTTTTTCCTCAAAGGATAGTTAGACAAATGGAGACCACTGTGGACCCTGGAGAGCAAACTTGAAAGGAGAGAGGCATATGGAGAGAGTCTGAACATCAGTGAGAGATCAGGCTCTGTGTGAAAAGATGCTGTGATCAAACAAGCTGGGCAGCAGTACATACAGAACAGCTTTTCTTTGCTCTCTATTTAAGAGTTGCATATTTAAATGCATTTAATGGAGATTCTGTTGTACATCATGCCTAGGATAGGAGGGAACATTCTCTCTACCCCTTTTTTGTATTGCTTTCTGGTGGTCCTTATTGTATTAAGAACTGCTGTTTCCTCACTGTGGTCCATGTGCTTTGTTCAGTGTGTGGGCAGGGTGGCCAGTGGTGCTGCAGACCAAGCTTTTAGGGGTTTTATGTATATAAATTTATATATATATTTGTGTTTACAAATGTAGAAACCCTTCCGTGTGGAAGACAGGGGAAAGGTGTAATACACACACACACACACACACACACACACATAAAAATAAACATCTAATTAAAGAAGCATTTGGAGGAATATCTTCCCCGAGGCCCTGTGTGACTGCCCGCAGCAGCTGAGTAAAGCCAGCAGAGGGAGCAAACAGCAAGCGCTGCCCTGAGCTGATGTGGGGGCACTGAAGCAATTGGAATTACTGTGTTTGAAAAGGACTTTGCATCTCCTGCCCTGTGGGAAACAATGAACTGTTCTAATGCTCGTACATAGCTATTTGCAGGATTTTTACCTGTGCTGTATATGCAGAGGTAACATGTGTTGACATACACAATTTTGTACGTTTTTTATTTCTTCCTTTTTGTAGGAATGGGCCTTAACAAAGGACAAGTCAGTGAAACACATGGATTTGTGCCTTACTGTTGTGGACAGAGCTCCTGGTTCACTAATAAAACTTCAGGGCTGTAGGGAAAACGACAGCAGACAGGTTAGTACGTAATGATTGCACTCTGCAAACAGTGGGGAAAACAAGGGTGGTGAATAAACAATGCACTGGTGATCCTCTCTTTAGGCTCTACTTTTACTGTTGTTTGTGTGTGTGAAGCTAGGATTCATGATGTCATAAAGGCAGAATAAGTTTTATCCCAACAGGGGCTTTATGTAAAGGTTTCACCTATTGATGTGTAAGTGTTTTAACTGCCACATGTGTCTTCTGGAAGAGTTTATATATTCCACAATGTCTTTTTGAAAGATCTCAGTCAAGTTTGGGTATTATGTATTCTGTGTCACAGAAGAATGTGGTTTGGCTTTCCTTCTTTTCAGTTGTGGCCTTTTTATAGCATCACTACACTCCTTAAATTCATTTTTATCAATGCAGCCTTGTAACTTCATCTATCTCCCGTGCCTGAGGAAAATCCCATTTGCAGAGTCATACTATCTTTTTGTTCTAGTCATAAAACAACTCATCTCTTTCTGCCCAGTCATCAGTTCTGATCATCTGCCAGCTTCCTTGCTTCTGTATCTGTTTTTGTAGACAGGTAGCTGAAACACTGTTGATGAAGGAAGGAATATTCTTGCCGCTCTTCAGAGAATGAAACTAAGGAAGCAAGATTTTCTTGATAAGGTTTACAGGCATAATATGGTAGACCTACAAGAGAAACCGAACCCCCACCTTTTTTTTTAATCCTGTATTTGGGATTTATTCTGTCCTTGACATCATCTTGGACAAGGAACTTTTGACAGCACAGATTGCTTGTCTTCTGTAGAACTGAGAGGTGTCTGACAAATTTCTGGATTTATGTAAAGTTGTCTGTAGTGAATGTGCTTCTTCGTTCTCTGTGCTCAGTATTGTAGTGGTACTTGGATGGATTTTGATTCTTATTTTTTTCTTCAGACCAAAGGTGTCACACAGGTAACAATGTGGGACAGTCTATTTGAGCAGTTCTAAACTAGAGGGAAAGATGTTGGTGTATTCTGTGTCTTGCAGAGTGTTTGTAGAAAGAGCAGCTGTTTTGGCAAGGCTTGCCAGAACTTACTTACTCATACTCAAGAATCATCTAAACTGCTCCTATTATTGGAGTTTGTACAGCTTTCCTGGTACAAGCTTATGAAGACTTCAAAGGACAGGATGTAGAATTCTTCCTTTTCCTGCTTTTCCATGTCAATAATTGTATTTTCTCTTCCAGAAATGGGAACAAATTGAAAGCAATTCTAAACTGAGGCATGTTGGCAGCAACCTCTGTCTAGACAGCCGAAATGCCAAAAATGGTGGTCTCACCGTAGAGATCTGCAATCCTTCTTTGTCACAGCAGTGGAAATTCACACTTAATCTGCAGCAGTAGAAGGACTTAAAGCAAAATGCTGTTTCAACTGAAAAACATTGGGCAAAGTTTTGATTGAATTACTGATGTATTTCTTAAAACTTTCCACGGAACTTATATACCTCAGTATTCCACCTTTATCTGAAAGTAGAGCGCTGAAGCAGACGCCAGGGATCCAGGGGACTCGGAGCACTGCAAAGATGTCACTGAGCATTACTTCACGGGAAGAAGGAATTGTGCTGCAGACTTCAACTGTTCCTTTCTGTCTTCAGCTACTACTTGCACAGCAGATAATTAACTCTAGGAACAACTGACGTATTATAAACAAAAGGATCTGAAGAAACATCTGTGGGGAACAGTGTGGGAGGGAGGGTGGGAAAAATTACTAGGAGAAGGTCATTTGAAAACTCCATTGGAATAGAAGTCATGGTTTGTCATTTCCAGAACCAGAAGTGTCATTTTGAAGTTTGTTTTTTTTTCTCCTGTGTGTTCTTGGTAATTTGAATATGAACTTTTCTATGATGGACTCTAAATATAAATATATGAAAGTATATATATTGTCAGCTCCCAATGATTTGTATCAGTTTTCATCAACCTTTAATTTTCAGCAAAGTGATTGACGTATGTATAACCAGAAATTGGATTGGAGTGCTAGGAGAGAGAAACTCTGAGGGTGCGGATTTTGTGCTGCTGGGTATGATGTCCGTGCTAACACTGGATGCTTTTGCTTTGCAAACTGGATCTACTTCTTACCACTTCACCCTCGCTGGAGATCATGAAACTCAGGAGGAGAAAGAAAATAGCAGAGGAAGTTAATGCACCTGCCCAGATGATTGCTTGGATTGTTTATTCCAGCTTGAGAATTCATCACCTGTGCTCTGGATAGCGTTAAACCTGTACTTGATACTTGTGTTGATCATTTCTGTAGTACTTTGTCTCTAAAATATCTTCCTCTGTTTCAGAATTATATAAACTGCACAGAGCTTTTGTGCAGACATGTTAGTTCAGCAGAGTTTTATTCTGGGCCCTAATGAGGAAAAAATTGTCTCAAACTCCCCTTTTGAGTTACAGAAATGTTAGAATTGTAACACCACCGACAACAGCACAAGATCTGAATTTTAATTTGCAAGGATGAGCAGCTATGTAATATCTCTGAATTGCACTTGCTTAATTTATAGACCTACTACTGGGGAATTTTCTTCCATTTTGTTTCTTTAAATGTAGCTTTTGAATGCATTCAGGCTTGACTCTGGGAATCAGCCTGGATACCTGCATAACCTATGTGTTTTTAACCATAGAACTTGTGCATTTTGCAGCTTCAGTCCAGCTGATGTCATTTTTATAAAACAATGCTGTCAAAGGTAACCCCAACTTTGACCTGTCCTTTCTTATGTTTGCATAGACTATATACTTTTTTATTAAAAGCAAATGCTTCAATGAGCTTTTAAAATGAGAAGGAAAGTAAATAAGTATTAATAAGTAAGACAGCATTGACAAAAATTAGTGCAGACATGGAGTGCCAGGAAGTGGTTTTGGAAAGATGGTTCTTGAAAAAATATAAGGGTTGATCATAAGGAGATGAAAAACATCTGCTGTACTGTAGTATGCTGGTACAGTTCCCCCTCTTTCTTTGTCCTGGAAGTAGAGTAGTTCCTGATTTTTGTTTTTCCTTGGCTGTACCTCTGCATCAGGTATAGAGATGGTACTCTCATGGGCAAGGTGGCTTCACGGTGCCAGGCAGTGTGCCCACAGATATCTTGTGTGTCTGAAGTTACAACCTGAAGGTACCTGCTTACCTGTTGGATGGGGCCCTTAAATCCAGTTTTACCCATCCATCATCTTCTGACTTTTTTAATGAATAATTAATACTTTTTCTCTGCTTATCCACAATCCACTTTCTCCAAAACTTGCCTGTTTTAAAGGCCAGACAGTGGATGAACTATTTTCAGCTTTTAGTCTCTCCCTGTAGCCTTTTAAGCTAGCTGAGCACTTGAAGAACATGTTTCATAAACATAGCAATAGATGCCTTCGTGTTTTGGAAAACAAATGCTGAAATATGAGCTCAGCAGCAAACCAGTTGTTTGAGGCTGTGAAAAACAGAATTGAAAAGGAAGTTAGAAAACCCAACCACTCAGTTTCAACTGTGGAGGTATTTCCATTCAGAGCTTGGATCTGATTGAGGGTGGTACTAACTAAAATCAGCAGCTGCAACTCTGAATACTGACCTGCCACATCTCTGAATCAGAATTGCTAGTAAAAAGAAATTTAAAAAAATCCATATTCCATCACTTAAGTCTTTAATGACTACAACATTCATAAAGTAGGAATATTTTTTTCAGTAATTCCCCATGGATGTTGTGCATAGGGGTTTTAATATAGGAGCTGTATGCTTTTCTTTGAGAGAACAGACAAGAAGTGGTATCCTTTTGTTATGTTTACATGACAGTGTGCCAAAGTTACTTACTGTGATTTTAGGGGTTTTTAATGCTGAAGAAATTCACCCATTTGAAAGATAAATTAAGAGCCCTTGAAGCAAATTGTGATGGAGTCTCCTGAGAACTTTTCTTACTGTCTTCAGAACAAGAATGGTGATACTGTTTATTTTGCAGATTTTCAAAACATAGTTTGGAAACTGTTTTTTTCAGTTGGTTTGAAAAGTCTGCTGTACAGAGCTTGTACTTGTTCATTTTATAGATGGAAACCATCCTTGAAAATTTGTTTAACTTAAATAAAGAAGAACGCTTTATAGATAAGTGTGTGCTGGTTAATAGAACTGAGTAAAACCAGTAAAAGTCTGCCTGGAGCTTTTGTAGATTGAAGTAGTTTTCAAACACTTCATTTCACTTGGTTGCTTCACAAAGTTCCTGTTCTATAAGTGTGTATATGTGGGTGTATATTTGTATTTATGAAAAGAGATTTTGTTTGTGTTTAATGCTATAATTTTGAGGAATTTTTTTTATTTCAGAAGCTGTGTTACAGTGAGGAGAGGGCTAATGCTGACTGTATAGTCACCTGAAAGTATATTGTCAAGGCACTCCTCTCCTGCCTGTCTAGGCCTGAGCTTCTGCAGATTCCTGCTGTGCCTCTTTTTGCTCCCAGCAATTCCTGTGCCAGGGCCTGGTGCAGCTCTCAGCCCCTTGGGTGCCTGGGCTCGTGTGCTCTCCCTGCTCTCTTGTGCAGGGTGGGCATTCAGGTGCCTGTGCTGCATGAGGTGATAGATTGTAAATATTTAAACCAAAAACTACTTTTTTTTTTTTTTAATAAAGGGTTTTTAGGGGGCAAACACTCCACTGGTTTAGTTTAGAGAGTTTGCAATTGAACCTGCACCAGGACAGCTGGGCATGGAGCAAATCCCTCTTGGGAGGTGTGAAAGGAGAATTTTCCTGCTGCCATAAGAGGAAGTGGGGATGCCAACAGGGTATGGCCTGGCCTCCCCTTGGCAGAGCTGGGCTGTAAGCTAAGTGGGCTGGAGATGGGACAGAGCTCCAAAAATCTCATCTGTGACCTTCTATGCAGCCTCAGAGATGCCACAGGTCAGCTGTTGGGGCACATCATTCTTTCCCACTCCATGCCATACAAGGCCAGGTTCTTTGCTCCTGGTCTAAGAAACTCAGCTTTGCAGTCAGCCCCAAGGGCAGGATCAGCCAGCAGAACCTGCAGAAGCATCTGTAGGAAAAAATTAAACTTTTCCACTCTTCTAATTGGACTGACAGGAACAGTTTTGCCTAGCAGCCTGTGGGAAAGGAGAAGTCATGGGTACAAACTTTCTCTGTGTAGCAGAAGTCAGTGACTTTCAAAATCTAAATTAATTCAAAGAAATCAAAGTCTTTAATATTAATGGCTGGCAAAAATAAAAAGGCCTTGTCAAGCTGCAGTAAACAAAAGGAACAGTTCTCATCTGCAGATTACATCTGGGAATTCAAATGAGGATTCTCTTATCTTAAATGCCCTTTAACACCTGGGAGCTGGCAGGTGATACCTAAAGATAATTACAACAGGCTTCTGGCAATAGAAGCTTTTAATCTAATCCAGTGTTAAGTGTAGGAGTCTGTTATGTCTCTGCCTACAGTCTTCCATGTTTCCTGTGTGTACTGTTCTCAGTTCACTTCTTAGTGTAAGTTGTAGCACTGAACGAACCATCCAGCAAATTTTGCATTACTGCTGACCAGAACTCCTTGCTGCCACTTTACATGACTACATAGATCTGAAAAAAAAAGTTTCCCATTCATTTTCTGGAAATTCAGGTCATGCTTTCTAGCAGTTTTTATGCATGGGTTTACTCTGCTCGCTTGTCGCTGTGCATAAAAGCAGATGTCTTTTATAAGGGAATGTTTAAGCTTTACTCTTTGTGGATTAACAAAAGCACTTAAAATCCTGAATTTTCAAAAAGATGCCTGTCTGCATTTGGAAAGGAAGCTGAATTTGGGGCGAGATAATAAGGCTGCAACCTGCTTGAGGTAAGGACTGTTGTCTTGTTTGAAGTGGATCCTATAGAGCATTGCCTGGTTCCATTCTGGGGTATTACTGCCATAACTTTAGTTAAGATGTTTAATTTTTGTATGCAAATACCAGCATCTACTTTGCCTTACTTAGGTTTTATGTATTTTTATCTATTTAAATGTAGATGCTGCTTGAATTTACATGGCCACGAGTGGCACTCGGGCATCACCTGTGTCCTCCTTCAAGCCTGAAACACAGAGAATAATTTCATAGCAATAACTTCTTACAGAACACTCCAGCAAGAGCCTTGTTCCTCTACAGAATCATTTCAAGTGAATGAAGCCACTGAAAAAAACTCTGGGATAATAAGCCATGATTACAGAATGAGCACAAATGTCAGGGTTGCAGCTTTTGTTAGTTTGCACAATTTATTTACAGCTTAGTATCCAGTAGCTATTTTAAGATCTGCTAGTAATCAAGCTTAAAAATTGGGAATAAAGTCAGTCCACAGATGTTCTCTCTACAGCCCTCCAAGAGGTCTGAATGGGTGCAAAATACCCTTTTGATTTGACTTGATTTCTTGCAGCACAGCAGCAAGTTGCTGCTCTGTATGCAGGAAGAGGGATCTGTTTGATTTCAAGTTCCTATTTCTATGCAGCAGATGTTTTTAATCCAGGGATTTTTCGAGGTGTTTTTTAATTAAAAAGGATCTGGAAGTGGAAAATAGCTTTCTGTCAAACCTGTATTAATTAAAGGTCACATTTGATAGTCTGGTAAAAACAATGTTAGAAAATTACTACCAAGGGTCTGTTGTGCTCTGGTAGTGTGATCAGCACCACTTCTGTAAAATATTGTTCTCAACTGTAGAGCCACCTCTCTCCCTGTGCAGCAAGTTGTTTTTGAAGTGAACAGGGGTGGATTCCTGGTGGTAGCTCCATGCTCAGCTGAGCCAGCCTATTTGTTGCTGCAGACAGGGAAAGGAATGCTGATCCTGCCTCTCCTCCCTTGGGATAGTGTTTCTCCCCATTCCATAAGAAAATATAGGGAAGGCTGGCAAAAACAAAAAAAAGAAAATCACCAACAACCCAAACATAGAAAGTGTTGTCACTTTTGGTAGCTGAAAGCCCTTTGAGCTTGGCTTAACTAGACTATAAAATCAAGTCTTATGTTTTTATAAGAGAGACTGAGGTGAAGAATGCTCTGGTTTGCCTTCCAGTTGAGATGCCTATTGTAATAAAAAATAATCATAATAACAACCTATGCCAAAACAGTCTTATTGCTATATCTAAAGCCAGCAGCAGCTGTAGTATCAAGAGAGGGGGAACAGGGGTGAGAGAGACAAAAAGATTTTAAGTTTTGCATCAAGGTCATGGTTTCAACATAAAGCCAATGTTTGACAGGGAGTTTCCTACTAGAAAGGGATAAAACACTTTGGCCTAGACAGTCTGGAGAAAGAAAATGCTTCACCTTGCATGCAGTTTGTGCTTTGTGTGGCACTGGTGTAAGGCTCTCTGCCAGCTGGTTTCACAATTATACGAAGACATTGCTCTTACTTTTCCTGTTGAATGAGTTCTTTGAGAGAGGGGCATCTTTAGGTCGCTGCTGAGGAACAGGGCTTCTGTCATGGGAGGAGCTTTAAAAGAAAATGACACACTCACTCTCTTCTTGGCGTCTCTGTAGAAGAGATAAAAAAAAAGTGAAGCAGAAGAGAAAGAGGTGCAAAGTGGGAGGGTGTGGAGAAGCAGATGCAGAGCTGCAGCTTAGAATGTATTTCAAAGTCAGTAATTCATAGTTTGAGGAAAAATGAGAACAGGCTCTACAGCATCAGCTGTAACATCTTCAGCAGTGGTATCTGTGCCAAGTGCTCAGCTTCTGTTTGGATGTGACCTCTGGCAAGAGCTCAGATGTAAAAGACCAGCTAAATTTTCAGAAGTTTTTAGAACAGTTAGTTTTTAAAAATAAAATTCAGGAAGTTTAAACATCTTGAGAAACAGATGAATTTGAGAATTAGGAAATCTTCAGCTGATCTAATTCTCCTTTTGCCAGCTCTTCCAATATAAGTTTGTTTTAATGAATAATTGCTTCCAGGCTGAATGTCTAGCTTCAACTGCCAGCCATTTCTCTGCTGATTGTGTTTAACTCCTTAAAATATTTTTTCATAGAATCAGAGCTTCTGGAGTATGATTCTGTTATTTCTTTACTTTTGGCCTTATAAACTCAGCCCTTAAAGTAGGTGAGAAGCAGGTTTTTCAGGTCACACGTTGCTACAGCTCTTCCCTGAGCTGTTCTCAAGGCAGATGGATGATGAGGGGTGAAGGTCCTCCTCTCAGCTCCAGAAAAATAGGATGGGACCCCTGTGGTTGTTACTTGTGTCAGGTTCCCACTGATGCTTCTCACTCACGTTGTTCTTGGGGCTTTATAAGAAAGACAGCCAGGCAGTGCTCTGAATGATGCTGAGGGGTGTTACAGCTTCCTTGGCTTCCAGCAAATCCAGCATGGCAAAGCAAATCAATGTTGGGCCTATAGCTGCTTATTTTTCTGGGTGAAATCAGCAAGGAGAACACTGCTAGATGTCCATGAGCAGTGCTTGCAGCCAGCTGGCCAGAACAGATGCTTTTGAAGGCCTGTCAGTTCACTCAGGGAACATCCCAAAAATTGGTTGACCACCTGGGAATCTCTGTGGTTCCCATTTTACAGAGCAGGAGTTGGTGCTGGAGTGGATCAAAGTACTTGCACATCATACTGGTAAATCTTAAGAGGGAAAATGGAATAAGGGAGACAGACATAGCTCAGTTACAAGCCAAGTGGCACAGAGTAGATGCAGGGGCCACTCCTTTCCCTGCTAAATCTGAAGTCCTTTATCAGCAAGGAGCAAGAATTGTCCCATTTGGAGCTAGAAAGGCAGGGTGCCTGTACAGAAGAGGTGAGATCATGAACAGTAAGGATTATATGGATAGGGAGTTAACTCATGGCTGCTCTTTACAAATGGTGAGTGAGAAGACCAAAAAAAAAAAAAAAAAAAAAGAAGTTTCCAGGTACCAGGTTTAGGACAAAAGCACTTCATATTGTTGAAAATTACTCCATGCATGTGACAGCCCTTTCAGTGGAAACCAGGGCTGTAAAAATGCATAAACGTGCACCGGGAAATCTCTAAGCCGGAGATGGATGGGAGCTTGAAGGGCAGGTGGAGGTATTGCTATTTGGTTTTAATTCCATTCTTTTGGTCTTTCCTCAGGCAATTGGTTACTGGGTTACTAAATCCTTTGGTCTGTGCTGGCTCATGTTTTCCACCTGAAGTGTCCTGAGACTGGATAAACACCTGGATGCACTGAGCACCTTTGGAGCACAGCAGGCAAGACAAGACAGTGCAGCACCAGGAACGTGCCAAGGGATGGTGCCAGGTGAGCACATGAGAAGGAGTGACTGAGCAGCTGAGATTTAATGTGCTGGGTGGAGAATCCCATCTCCAGCTCTCACTTCAAATTACTTTTCTTGCTACTTACACAATGGTGTCCTCAACCTCTCACATAAAATGTGAAGATGCTTCTGGCTGATTTTTGTATTAAAATTGAAGATGGCTGCAGACAGTTTTTAGATTTCAGACTTTCACATTGAGAAAATATGGGGAAGAGATGAGTCTGGAAAGGATTAGTAAATTTATTTTGTATTTTATTGTGAATAGCAGTTTAGTGCCTTTGGGGACCAAATTTCACATGGCTTTAAGAATTTTATCCCTATCCAAAACTGCCACAGACAGAAGCCCATAGAATCTGCATTTTCAATAGTCTCTTAGGTAGAAGATGGCATCTTTGACATTCTGGTGCCCTTTCATTGCATAAGTCCCTAAGGACAGTCTTTGAGAGCTTCTGCAGAAAACAAGTTATACAGAGTTCTGAAAGCATGCCATGGGATTTGCAATTAGCCTGGATGCAAAGATCTTTGTGCTGCATTTGAATTTTGACCTTTGTTAGCAGAGCCTGGGGAAAGGCTCCTAGGAGCTCCTGGATATCCTCACCTGGAACAAAGGGGGTCCTGATTCAAGGTGGGGCACCTTGGGCTCCATTGCTAGAGAAATGATGACAAAAAGGGCAGGTGGCTTTTGCCCCTGGGAGCCCCTGCACTGTGGGAGTGGTTGGAACCAGCCCTGCTGGTTTGTCTTGTGCCAGTGCTGCTGCACTTCTGTGATCCACTTCATGTGGATTTAACACTTCCTGGGAAAGAAGCTGAAGATGTGCCCAGCCTGTGTGGAGCAGAGCTGAGCCTGGCAGGAGTGAGCAATGCCCTTGTAGCAATGACCATCAGATGACTTCTCAGGAATATTAAAAAAAAAAAAAAAAAGGTCATGGGGGACACAAAGGGTGAGCCCAAATCTGTGAGTGGAAGGTGCCCCTTTAGCCTGCTTGCTTCAGTTCTGGCTTTGCCTGAACACTTGTATTGGAGGAGGCATCACATCAGCCTGGCTCCCTGTGCTCACAGAGGCTGGAGCAGGAATAGTCACAGTGTTACTGCTCATGTTGTTGTGTGAAGAGCTCTGTTATTGTGCTCACTGATGGGGCAGGGGAGGTTACCGGCCCCTCACAGGAAAGATTTTGGAGGGGGGAGTTGTACATACAAAAGAGGCAGTCTGAGCCCAAGGTATTCCTGGAGAAAATTCTTGTCTGTGCAGGATGGTTATTTCTGTGTTCCCCTATGCATCCCAGCCCACTGCTGTTCAGCTGTGGGAAATGTCCTTCCCTTTCCCAGCAGATGGACTTGGCTTCCCCTGTGGGTACGATCAGAGTCGTGCATCCTGTTGGCAGCTCTGCTCTCTTTGACTGGGTGCCCTGGAGCACGAATTTCCTTAGGAAAGCCAGAGATGGCAGCAAGACAAGTTTGCTGCCAGTTCCCTTGTTCCAGTTTCCTCCTTTTGGCAGAACAGAATTTGATTTTCTTTCTCACTATTATTATGGGCTGCAAAGAACAGCTCTTAAATTAGCCCCGAGGAGGTGGAAAGGTGGAGGAATCGCTGTGGGGGGTTTGGTCTGACGCATGTAATGAGCAGAAGCTCTACCTGACTGGACTGATGAACCCTGTCATATGCACAGCCCTCTCCCCAGTTTGTTTTTGTTGTTTTAATTAACTTTTGGCAGCCGTGCCAAATGCAGCTCCTGTGCCTTTTCCCAACCACTGCTGCAATGTTACAGGGAAGTTCTTTTGGCCACAGCTTGGCTTGGGAGCCTTGGGTCCATCCAAGGAGCCTCCTGTGAAACACAAGGCCCGTGTGAAGGTGCCTAAATATCCCCCAATAGTGACCCTTTATCCTCCTTTCCTAAAACACTCCTGGCTCCATCTTCCCCCACTGCTTTGAGCAGCTCAGAGTCTGACAGCTCTGCTGCTCTTGCCACTGCTTTGGGACACTCGTGCACTGTTTGGCCAGAGATGCTCCTGCTGGAAGGGCAGAGTTGGGCTCTTCAGCCATCCAGTGTGGGTGTGCATCCGTGGGGATACAGATCTGCCATGTGTGACACTGGCCCTGTTACCAGAGCCTCTGAAGCCTCTGTCCCGCTCTAGGGGAGACTTCTTGTCAGCCCCAGGGACTGTGGAGCAGTTGCACTGCTCCAGCTTGAGGGGATGGACACCCTGGAGCACGTGGCTGATGGGAAGGCAGCACACAATCCCCCTGCAGCATCGCTGGGCAAAGCAGGATTTGGGCCACCTGCCTAGGGAGCACTTTGTGCTCTGCTGACTGCCTCTATCACACAGGCCTGAGGTGCTGACAGGAAAGAAGGGCAGCTTTTGAACTCCAAGTATAAATTCCCTTGACTGCAGGTAAGGTGTTATGGTTTGCTTTCAGTGGGGGGAGGGAGCTTTGCAATCACCCATTTTTACAGAAATCTGCCCTAAGAAGGTGGAGCTGCTCAGACATTCCTGGGTGTTTCAGCCTTTGCATGGAGCCCCAGAGAACAGCAGCCACATCAAATCTCATCCACTGCTGATTTTCATTATCCACATGAAAAACTGGGTTAAGCTACCTCAGGCAAAAAGAAATCCTGCAGGCTGCTGCGAGGCTGTCTGTGCTGGAGAGGCTCTGTCAGCTGGGAAAGGACACTGCTCTCGTGCAACAATGAACCTCACCATCTTATAAATAGCTCCTTGTTGTTCAAAAAGAAACAGAGGAAGTTCTTTCTCACTCTCTTTCTGTTGCAGTTTTCTCCTTTCAGGTAGCATAAGGACCATTTGGTTATTGGCAGCAAAGAAGCAGAGCTGGTTGGGACCAGGGGCCATAAAACCAATGAGACAATAGGTAGGGTGAGCACATGGGGAGGAGAGTAGGGTCTGGCATGTCTGGTGGTTAAACCTGATGCACAGGCATGAGGCTGGGTCCCACCCACAGAGCTGCAGGACAGCATTTCCAGCTCCCTGGGCTTTGGGCTGTGGCAGGGCAGCTCCCTTGCAGCCCAATTGTGTTTGGCATCTGCTCTCCCTTGCTCAGAGGGAGCCTGGTCATCACCCCTGCAGGCTGCTCTTTGGGGAAGCAATCAGGGGGGTCCCTCCCAGTGCCTGCAAGCTGTTGATGATCCATGATTTACCACTGGCCTGCTGAACCACCACTCTGTATTGAAATTTGGTGGTGATGCTACTGGAAAAATCACGAGAAACAGATCATATATGCTGGCCTGTGGGAAAAAGTTCCTGAATTTGTTTTATCACATGAGCAACAGAAAGCTGTTGCTGGCAGCCATTGAGTCCACTTGAATGTCTGTGCTTGGGGTGTGTTTGTGTGTACTTGCCCCAGGCCAGGGGCTTCTAAATCACTGTAGTGCACCATGCCTTGAAATTGGCTGCTGTCATCTCAGGCAAGAGAATGCTGTTGTGTTTGGATGATTGATTTAAGCTGTCTATGACCAGTTTGTTGCCCTGGCCAAGAAAGGGCCACAGATGTTTAACAGCTGGTCTGAGACCTACTGAAGTACCTTTCAGATACTCTGGGGTCACACACCTCAAGCTCCTGGCTGCAGTAACAGGTTTTCTTCATTAAGTATTTCTTCTATTTTAGTAAGTTTATTAAACCTGACTTGCAGTATTTAATAGCACTACTTGCTCAGCCTGGCTGCAAACTGTGGGTGATCATCCGTGACCAATTTAGTAAACACGTAACATTACCTGAAAAGAGCAACAATTGTCTGAAAAGAGCAACTGTGGAACTCTGCAGTGGCACTTCTGAAATTGCTTTGAAATTTTGAAGCTTTTTGAAACTGAACAGAGCAAGGCTCTCTACCTGTTCAATATTAATTACAGGGCAGGAGTGAAAAAAAGGGTGATTGTCTGAACACAGAAATGCTCTGCTGATGTCATGTTGAGCTACTTGTTGGGATGTCTCTCCTCCACCCAGTATCAGAAGTAGCTGTGGGTTTTAGGTGGGGCTGAGTTGTTGGGCATAGTAATGAAGAGAACTGAAAGAAGATGAATTGGGATGTCAAGGAGAAGAACAAGCAAGTGTTGGATGGGATCTTTCCTCTGTGGCTGGGTGCAAATACAATTGCTTATGCTCAGAGACCAATTTTTCCAGTCCATATGTCCAAGATATAACTGTGCCCATTAATTCATGTGTTTGTCTTTATCTCCAACAGTTTCAGTCTGAAAAGGCTGGGATACTGATAGACTTGTGGGCAATGAACTTTTCCAGTTCCTGAGAGTGATTTGCAATTTATTCTGGCATGGCTGCCTGCAGATGCTAGTCTTATTCACAGCAAATAAATGTCTCTCCCCTCCCTGCTCTCCCTCAAACCTTTCCCTTTTTTTGGGATTATTATTTGGCATCATTGTAGCTGACTGTTTCTAAATTTTGTGTGTGCCCAGGAGAGATGG
The DNA here is from genome assembly GCA_017589585.1 of Phylloscopus whistleri. Taxonomy (NCBI): domain Eukaryota; kingdom Metazoa; phylum Chordata; class Aves; order Passeriformes; family Phylloscopidae; genus Phylloscopus; species Phylloscopus whistleri. Next base: position 1,254,807 of record JADMLD010000177.1, read on the forward strand.
AAGAGGTTTGCTCTGCTGTTTCCCCAAAGGGTCTGAGACAATATTGCCATCTTAAATCCTGCCTTGTTGTCCTTGGGGAATCTGAATCTGGCAGGAGGAATAGCTAACATTTCTTTTAAGGTTGCAGTCCAGCCCTGAGTCATAGAGGTAGAAAAAGGAGCCTATTTTGGCTTGCTGCACCTCGGTGTGTTCACACTGCAGTTGGTACCAGCTGCCTCCAGGCCAGTGCAGGGCAATGGCTGTGCTGTGGGAGGTGAGTCCTTCTGCTCAGGGGACTTGATTCTCATCCAAGGTTGTGGATTTCCAGTTCCCTGTGAATCTGAGAACCTCCCTTGCTGCTGCTCTTGCTTCTTTGATGAAGGCTGTACTGCAGATTCCCGGGCAAAACCTGTGACAGGAAATATAATCTGCCCTGGTAAAATACACAAATCCCATATCCCATGCCAGTATTACTGGTGCAGGTGTTCCTGAAGAATCCTGTCCAACTCCTCACCTGGGGAAGTGAGAATATCAGAGAAGCAAGAGAGGTTTCTGGCTTCTCAATTCCCATCACCTTTTGTGTATTGATTTCTTAAACTCTCATTCCCAAAGACAAAACTGTGACTGTGCTGTAGTCTGAGGGAAGTGCTGCACGGAGATCAACTCTGAAGAGAGCAGAGATGGCTCTGCTTTGCAGGGGTCTGATGAGATGCCATTCATTACTGCCTGTAAAGTGCTTTCTCAAATTTCAGGTGAGGGTGCTTTAGGAGAGTCTGTGCTTCGACTTGGGGACAGCTGGGGGTGTCCTTCTCTGCAGTGTCTGTGAGGTGGCATTTTCATTCTCTCTGTTCCTCTCTGGGGACAGAGGGACAAGTGGAATAGGATATTAGAAAACACTGCAAAAGGGAATGTTAATTTTGGCTTAATTAATAAAGACCATGTTGTTGGAATTAATTGCAAATTCTCCTGAGAATAATTTCATGGGAGATTGAGTGACTGCAGGCAGGCCCTGGCCTGATCTGAATGGATGGCAATGTTGTAAACGACAGCGCCAAGGTAATGTGTGTGTCTGTGTCAGTCAGATCCTGGGTTTCGTAATTTCATAAATTAAATTCCTTCTTTTATTCGAGTAGTGTGTTAAAGATGTTCTGCGTTGCTTATTGTACCTCTGATGGTGTGGCCTGACCAGACAGAGCGTTAGCTCTGGTCACAGCACATGCAGGGAACAAAGCACTGAGGTGCTGGGGGCAACTCTCCTCTCCAGCCATGGCAGGGAACAAAGAGAAATTCTCATTTGGGAACTGCACAGCTGCACATCTCCTCTGGTGTGTAGCTGGTCTCGCTGCAGGGGCCTGTAATCCTCTCCTGGGGTCCCTCCTGCAGTGTGTGCCATGGAGTGATATAGGGAGCCACCTGTGTGTGGCTGCTCCCCTCTCGGGGAGCCCTGCCTGAGCCAGGACGTGGTCAGGCTGATCCATCCCCTGATGATGCACCCACACGTTTCCAGCCTCTGCTCATTCTTTGGGATGAGCCAGCCTCCACTCTGAGCTGCAGGCACACACTGTGGTGTGATTGCCTCTGGACTGTGGATGTGACATCTCAGAGCAGCAACCCGTGAGCTCCTCCCCTGCTGCTCAGCAGTGACTGTTGTGGTGCAAAACACACACAGCAAAGGAGAAAAGGAGTCTGTTTCTTGTGTGAAGGGGCCAGACTGGCTTTCAGACCAGCATTAAGGGCTGCCAATGCAGCTACTTACATGTTGAAAAGATTTCTGAGATACTGGCTGTGTTGAACAGCCAGAATCTCTTGCCCCCCCTTTTTGTGATAATAAGCAACTTCCAGAAGATAGTCCCCTCCTAGAGACTGGGTCCATACAGACATCAAATAGGTCAAGGGGCTTGTTGGTAGTTGCTTCTGGTAATGGTTTTCTCTGGAATTCTGGCTTTTTCTTAGCACAGCTAAGGTGCAAACTAAATTCCTTCATGTGGAAAACACAAGATGCTCTGAAGAAACACCCTGTGCAAATCAGACATGGCAGCCTGAGAGGTCCTGGCCAGAGGTCAGTGTTGAGCCACAATCACACACCTGGAGATTCCGGGCAGCCTGGTCCCAGTGAGCCTTTGCAGCCAGGGGGAAATGAGGGACACAGCCCAAGGCATGGGGGACATCTTTACTGTGGTTGTTGGCAAAGACCTACTGTAACCCCACCATGTGTTCTCCTGCAAGGCTTCTGCTACCTCGGTGGAATAAGGTTTAAACCAGGTCCTAGTAACCTGCTGACTTGGAGCCGTGAAACAGCAGCCATCTGCAGGTCACACCTGTCTGGTTTTGCCTGCAAATGCCACTCATTTGGCATGCAGGTCATGGCTTTGGTGGGTACCACTGGTGGTACAGACAGTGCTCACCAGGAAGAGCCAGAGCAGTGAGGACAAAGGGCTGGTTCTGTTCAGCAGAGATATTTGAGAGCGGGGACAGCTTTCCCTGTCCTTGTGTCCACCCTGCTCTGCCCTGAGGTGGCTGGGAAGGGTTCCTGTCAGGGTCAGATGGGATGGGGGGGACAGTGGTCCCCTTCCCTATGCCTGTGTGCAGACTACACTGAAAGGCTTTGTAAATCAATTCTTTCTAAAGAAAATGCCTTTATCCCCAATGGCTGCCTAAAGATGGTAGGTTTATGATTCTAATGGTCTTAGAGTGTGAACCTGTAACTCATCTTGCAGTATATTCTCTACATCCTTCCACTTAGGCACCCAGAGCACGACCAAGCATCTTCCCCACCTATTTCAGAAAAGAACGAGACAGGAAAGGCAATGGGTAATATATCTGACTGTATTTCAAAGTTGTTGATTGTAAACAAACTTTGTTGAAGAAATAAAATCACATGACAAGATATCAGAGTGATACTATAAATCCATTTTGTTATTGTTGCCACACTTCACATTTTTGGAACTCGGAATTCAGCTTATGGTGTACAAAACTTGTAAAAATTTATTGCAAGCGTGCCTTTGTGTAGAACAAAACTGGTGTCACAAAAGTAGTTCCCTGTCCCACGCAGAAACACAGCTGTGTGTCTCTTACTGTGAAGAGGTCACACACCTGCATTTCCTGAAAGACTTGGCTGTTATAAAATTGCTCTGAGAAGATTTTTAAAAAGAAAATGAAAAAAAAAAAAAAGTAATTTGCAGTGTCTAGTTTACCTCTGTAATTTATGCTTTCAACAGAAATCTTTAGAATTATAAAGAATATGGAACTTTGCAACAGAACTGCAGCTGCTGATGGTGTGAGCACAGCCCAGTGGTCTTGAAAGCACTCAGCCAGCTAAGGGCCAGCTTTGCATTTGGAACTGTCACTGCATTTGATGGAATGTAAGTTGCACACACTGAAAAATAAATGAAAACAAAATGTAGAGGGGGAGACTCCTTCTCTGGAATCTCCATTGTTCCTGTTTCTACTGTGGTGCTTCCACAGTCTGTAGCTTCCATGCTGTGCTGACATGCAGCAGTGCTGTGACTCCAAGGCTGATGACTACTGAACATACATAGTCTAAGGAAGGGCATGGAGTGAGGCCAGGGATGTAGCTAAAGCAGGGTTTGTGTTACTAAATCAGCTCTGCAGACTGGTTATGTTAAACATCAGCCTTTTCTTTTAGTTCAAAGGCAGCAGGAGAGGGGGATATACATGCTGGAATGATGGGAGTTAGAAGGGATCACCTGGCTCCTCTCCCTCCATGTGCTCATCCTCGGAACTTTCCTCTGCCTTCTCAAACCCACTGTTGCCCTTGAACTCCTCCTTATGTCAGACCATGCTGATTAGCCTCACCTGTACAGGATCAGATTAATCGCTGGCATAAACCTGAGTTTTATCTCTGATATCAACCCCAGACCAAGGGATCAAGCTATTTTTTATTTTTTTATTTCAGTACTGAAATGCCAGGCAAATATTTGGTTTATATCTAGAAGAAAAATCCAGGTTGCAAAATAAGTCCAAGAGACCTGCAAACTGTTTTCCATCAAATGAGCAACTATGTTTCATAGAGACATGCAAATTGTTCAGCAGTCACGTTTTGCAAATGCCTTAACACAGATTATTTGAGAACAAGACCACAAAGTTACTTTGACACAAGTGGGTTGGGGTTCTGGACAGCTGAACTTATAGTGCACTGTGCTCTGCTTTTCAATTTCTAGGCTTTTTGGGGGGAACTAGTGGAAATAGGTCAAAATGCTCTGAAGGCCAGAGCACACTGTAAATACTTAAAGTGTGAAAGCATTTGCTGGAGTGTTTATTTTGGAAACAGAGTTGCCAGGGCTGGGAGCAAACTGCATAGGCCTGGCATCTTTCCTTTCCTAGAAAAACTTCTGTGACCGGCTTGACTATGAAGTCTGCTTGTCCAAGGACCTGGGATTGCAAACTGTGATCTTGAGTCTCCCCAGCTTTTTTCCCTGGTCAGGTCCTGCACATCATGGTCCTACAGCACAGCATGGCAGTGCTCTCCCACCCAGGGCCCCCAGGCATCCAAGGTTGTTCAGGTACAGCAAATGATGCTTTCGTGGGTAAGGTTTTCACACTACACATCACATGGACCACCTTGACATCCAGTACAAGCAATTATTACTTCAAAAGAGTGATACAAAAGGGATTTACCACTTAAGGCCTTTTTGTGATACCTAGCAGCTGTTCACCAAACCCATCAGAGTGAAAGGGCTTCAAAAACCAAAGCAAAACACAAATCAAATCCCCAGACCCCACCAAAGGTCTCTCTCTGACAGCAATGCAGAGCTGAGGAATGTTACAGCCATTCCAGTTGGAGCAGTGGGTGCAGTGCTGCTGAAACCTCTTTGGGGTCCATCCAAAGCTGCTGGGCAGCACTAATGGGGCAAAGCAGTCAACACCTTCACAGTGATTGCAATCAGAACAGCCTGCAGGAACAATACCCTGTTTCATCTGAGATCTGCAAAATAGCAGAAAGGACCAGCAAAGCAATGCAACAAAAGTAAACTGAAGGGCCAACTCTGTGTTGTCAACTCTTCCAGACTGACCAAGAAGCTGCAGGATGCTTTGGATGTGTTCTAAATGCAAGGAATGAGGGAAGCATAGGAAAGTGTGGGGCAGGAAGCTTCTCCAGGGCTAGATTTCCAGAGAGACAAAGCTGTCACTCAAAAGAAGAGGAAGAGATCCTTTTTACAAAGCACAGCTCTTCTCAACTGTTTTCCAACAGTGAGGTGATGATACACAAGTGCTTCCAGTGATGCTTCTGGAAACAAAGGTAACTTTAGGAAGAATTGCAACACGAATGAATGTATATCAAGTAGCACTGATGACAGGCTTGCTTTTGAGTAGATGATGTGATGTGTTGGTGCAAGTACCCTAGTTAACAGCAGGCCAAATATATACCTGTTTGGAGCTTAGAATTCCTTGCCCTTGTGAAGCTGTGAACAGGCCTTTGACATTTGAATGTTTTTCTCAGCCAGACTGAGATGATCTCGTTTTACAAACAACCAATCTTACATCAATCCGAGCATGAAGGAAGTGCCATGGCAACTCCATAACAAAGGATGGAAGACTTCATATTCCATCTAAGCCTCAGTGACTTTTCTCAACTCAGTAATTATTTGTCTGAATTTCATACTGTTTACTGGACTATTGCAGAGTTCAGATTTTCCATTTATCTCTTCTAAGTTCCTCTAGGCTTGTTGGGCTCCTATGTTTTATCAAATTTTCTCTTACCTTTAGTGTAATTTGGTTTTGACTCATGCCAGTCTGTATGAAGGAACCTGTGCTAAGTCCCACAGCCCTTACTTAGGGGGAAATTATATTTGGCATACTCTCATTTCTAGTTTGGAAAAGTGCTTTTGAACAAGAACCAAGTCACTGAAAACACAGAACGTGGCACTGATCAGCAGGAGTGCAAACTCCACTTTACAGTTTCATCACCCCCCTTATCTGTGCTATGCCTTGGTGCCTGGTAGGAAGGGAGAAGCTTTGATAAGCTAATGGTGTCTGAAGAGTGCTGAGGTTGTTCCAGCACTTTGCAATCCTTGCTTGGAAAGCACCAGAGATGCACAGAGTTATCAGAGCAGCATTATCCCCCCCTGTCAGTGGAATCAGCTCTAGCACGAGGGGACTACGGTGTGGAAGAATGAGATCCTGGAGGCTTGTTTCACTACTTGCCAGCTCAAGACAGACTTCTAAAAAACTGTTAGAAAGAAAGTAACATCTTCAGAAAAAAAAAAAAAAGCCACAGAAATATAGCTGGAGGTAAAGAACAGGAATGCTGTTTTTGAGTTGCTAAATTCAATTTTCTCTAGGAATTACCTGAAGAAAACAAGGTTGTACTTCTATAAATTATGATTCCTATACTACTTGGATATAGAACGGTTGGGGATAGAGAATAGAAAACAGAAAATGGAAATGAGATTTCTTTAAATTGTGCCCTATTGTCAAGTGTACAGATGGGCTGAAGTAAAAAGTGGCAGAATTCCTGCAAGCCCTTGAAGCATTTTTCAACTGAGACAACAGTGGAAACCACTTCCCAGTGGCTTCTAAGCTCTGGCAAGTGTGGTATTACACACTGGGAAAAGAAATGTTTGCCAAGAATGGATCGTGGCACGACAGACATTTCCTGAAAGTCCTGTGCATAGAAGGTGGTCACCATGTCTTACTGACAGTCTTGGTTCTTTGAAACAAAGTTTGCATACCAGGAACAAGTAATTGTCAGCTTTTAGAAGTACATGTCAGTGAAAATTCAATTCAGCAGGAGAGAAAGGAGCTGTGCTCTGCTCCCTTCACTACTTCAGTGTCAAATTTCTTTTTTTTCCTGAAAAAGTTTAGAGACATTGCTCTGTGACCTGGTTGGCATTTTGACTGCATGTTACCTACTGCTGAGTTCTCAGATCTCTTACACAGATTGTCTTAAGGCTACAAACAACCCAAACTATCATTTCACAAGCTATTGCACAATTAGACACACACACACTATAACGAGCATCTTTGCACTACTTTGAGACTTTTCCCCCTGCTTTAATTAGGGAGAAGCTTTAATGTTACAAGCAGGTGGGGAACCAAATCTGAGTAAGCCAGTTTGCAGTAAAGGAAACAATCCTACACAGGATGAGCTGCAGTTGATGAACTTCAGCCTTTAAAAAATTATCCCATATCTTCCTTGATTACTTTGCCTTGGTTGTAGTAACAGAAAAAGTGCAAGATGCTTTTTCAACAAGGAGAAATCTTAACTTTCCCCAACCCTCTCCACTTCCAGTCAATAAAAGGAAAAGATGAGGGGGAAGAGTCAGCTGTAGACACAGACTACACTTTGGTGGCTTTTGCTTGTTGGCTTCGAGAGCCAAAATTCAGGCATTTTGTACATACAAATATATATAAATATTTTTGCTTACTTATGGAATGTTTGTGCATGATAAGAACAACAGTTCAAAATGATGAGGGATGGTTAAGGCTAAGAAAATGAAATTCATTGCAAAGCTATAATTTTGTCTTCATTTTTCTCCTTTACAAAGGAGACTAAAGCATCTTCCCTGTAATAGTCAGCCACTGTGTAATCCCCCGTCAACACCAATTCTAGGGAAAACTACTCAGGACCCAGTCCCTGAGGCTAAAAGCTAGGATCTCGTGATCTGAGCTCAAGTAATCCACATAATTAACTGCATACATTGGTGAAAAATTAAATATTCCAAGGCCTCAGGCCTACTGTCACCTAAAAAAGAAAAGGCATTTTCTGTATGGGATGGCCTAGATCCAGGCCTTTAAGCATACATAGTTATGTAACAATTGGCCAAGGGCTCCAGATTTATCCCAGGGGCCTACAACATAGCTGGAGAGTGGTCTGCCTGCTCCTCAGAAATGCCAAGTGGCTCCAAGGTGGTCCTGGAAACCATCCCATGTCTGCTGGGGGCATGAGTATCCTGCACATACCCCAGCATGGCATGGGAGTGTAAGGAAGCAGCTACTGTTCATTTAAGCCATCCCATCAGCAAAGTTCCAGCCAAACTTTTCCTTACTGCCCCAGTTTTAACTACCATATAAATTCATGGGATATAATGAGCTAGTAGCTACAATTCGTGATCCAATATAGGCTGGCATTTCTGAAGCAGGGAGCAATAAAAACACTCTATGAAATTTCCTGAAAAAAAGAAAACTGTAGCTTTATATTGCTGAACATTTATTTTCATGCTTCAGGCTAGCTGCTGTCTCCCTTTGAATACTTACAAGACTGACAAGAACCAGCTATCAAACACACTCAGTCTGAAGAGGGGTGGTCTCAGTTCTCTGCAGGGCCAAGAAATTTTGAACTCATCCTTGGTTTCCTGTGCAGCTTGGCACTCTCAAGGGCTAGAGTGGTAAAAACCCACCCCCGTCTTTTGTGGTTAGGAGGCCTCAGTGCACCAAGTTTTGTCCTTTCTCCCATGTTTCCTGGGTGGTCACCTTGTGCACTGAGAAGTGAAAGGTTGCTTAGGAATCCTGCTGCTGTTCAGCGTGCAGCTGGCAGGCAGAGCAGGATGTGTGGGACAGGCTGCAGCACAAGCAGAACCACCATGGAGTTGGCCATCCCCTTCTCTCCTTGCAACCAGGTGAGATCTGCCTCTAGGTCTACGCCAAACAGTAAGACTTTGGTGGAAACAGAAAGGTGTCAGTGCAAGGATACTCCATGGGCTAGTCATTCATCTACTAACCCCTGCTGGATTCTTCCTCTGTTATTATTTACATGCTATGCATTTGCACGTCACAGAATGATGCAATCTGAGGGGTTTCCAAATTTATGTTGGTTCTCCTCTATTGCCTCTTGTCAGATTGATACACTGGCAAGATTTACACTGATAAATCAATCATTCACTCCATTCCTCTTGAATCAACTCGAGTCATTCTTTGGGAGTAAAACTTTTCAGGCTTGAGGTCCTCTAATCACCACGGGTTTCTGCCCTGTAAGTTAATGCAATTCTGTTTGTGCCCATCACTGCTAACCTTCAGAATACAGAGTTCTTTGAGGATTGAGTTGTGGACTGAAATCAATAGAGTGTAGAGGGCAGGGTAGTACTTCCCCTCAGTATTGATTCCCTTGTTTCCATCATACCTCTCTCTCTTGGCATTGTTTTCCAGTGGCTTTCCAATTCCATGAGCACCAAAACATGGCCTTGGCCACCAACTCACAATGATGCTTGGTCCTCTACAGTGTCACTCAGAACAGAAGAACTCTTTGGGCTTGCTCTGTTTTAGCAAGGTTTAATGTTGGTTGCAACTGCACTTCTTTCCTTTTCTAAGACACAATGCTACGTTATTTTGCTAGACATGTAATCTGCTTAATTACAACTACTGTAATAAGCCCTGAACTCTACCAAAAAGAATTCCTACAGAACACCCCACAGTGATAATGGGAAACACTTGGCTATTAGTGACTTCTTTTCTTCTGCCAACTGCGTGCCAAACAAAGTTCTAAAGTGGACCAAAAAGGTCTTGACAGTTACCGAAGAAAAAGCAAGAAATTATTGTTCTTAAAACTTTAACAGTCCATTACATTAGCTTTTTGAGCAACATTTAAGATACAGTTGAAATCAAGAAAAAAATATAGCTGATACATTTTGATTTCTCACCTGTACACTGACCGTGGCAGTTAAGATGTGAGGCAGTATTACTTACTGGTTTACCCACTGTTAATACTTTACAGTATTAATCACTGTTTGTGTATAAAATGTTTCATCCTGGTTAAAAAAGAAAATCAATGTAATGTATTTGTCATTTTAAATTCACTAATATACTTGATTCCTCCTAATTTTCCTGTGTTCTAACTGGGATCAAATTGTCTTATGTTACATTAACAAAAACAAAGGAAAAAAAAAAACAAACCACGGAAAGAAAAAAATCCTGACTGGTCCTCAGTTGCTGGCTGCCTGCCTGTGACGGTGGTGTTTGTCTGTCAAGATGCCTGCTGCGGTGTTGCTGTGCCGGGCTGCTCCGCCTGTCCCACCGGAGGACAGCAGCGACACCTCGGGGATGGCAGCTGCGCTCAGCCCGCGGTGCAGCCTCACCGGGCTTCTCCCGGGATCAGGAACTCCAAGGAAGGTGGAGAGTTTCCTGTAATACCCGTCTAGGACTGCTGAGCTCTGCCAGCTTCTGACAAGCTCTTGGCCCGAGAGGAACTTTACAAGATGACCCTGTTGGACAACAAATAGCATTGAGATGATGGCTAATTTCAGTCTGGTTTGGGTGCACAGATTCCCACAGGGCATTCACATATGCAATTTTGTGTCAGCTTTTCCAGTGGCACTTTCTGCACGACATGTTTACATCCAGCTGATACTAGGAACAAAGTCTGCACCTCTCTAGTGGCATCACTTGGCATTTTTGGATGACAGCACTGGTGGTGTCACAAGTTCCTTGCTTTGCTGCTCCAGATGTGGTATCTTCTGCTTTCCCTCCAGCCCCTGCCTACGCCACCAAGAGCAAAGCATCAATGGATGGGTGAGGTGTCCTCCAAGCCCAGAAGCTCCTTTACAAGTCTTTCACCAAACTGTGCACGGCTGTACCTTGTCACATGGTAGGCCTCTGACATTTTGTAGAGGATGTAGGCGTTATTTATAGCGATGCTGATGGCAAACCAGAACACTTGTTGCCAGGTCTTGTTTGGTTTGTGAGAAATGAAATACCTAAAAGCAGAGAAAGGAGGGAAAAACACTGTTCAGCCAAACAAGTGCAGCTGGGATGCAAGAAATCACCCCAGACAAAGATCCTGCAGTCCCAAGGGAGAAGCAAACTTGGGACTTAATGTCTGGTTCAAGTATTATCTAAAGAAATTTTGTACAATATACTTGACAGTCATTTACAGCAAATTTGTACAATTTTGGAGATTTCTGGTACTGTGTAAAAGAACAGACCTCCTTGCTCTCAGAAGCAAACTTCAGCAATACTCTGACCTCTGTATCACTCCATATAAATATGAGTACTGATAAACATTCCTTGAGCTCATCCATGACAAATATCCTTGTGATGGGAGATGTAGGTCTGAATCCCTTCAATTTGCAACTAAAAAAAAGCCTCAGTCACATTACATTACAGTTTTGGGAAGCTTGCTGCTGCTTCTCCTCATGTTTATTGTGAGCAAAGAATGATTGCTGCTGCTGTCAATAGTAGGTGGGAGGATGTGGGGGTAGAGCGAGAGCGTACACTGCTGGTAGGTGGACCAAAAGGCAGAACTAGAAAGGACTGACATCTTTATATTTAGGTTCTGACTAATTCTAGGACTACCAGAATATTCTCTCTTCAGTCATAAGATTTCCCATTCTCTCATTTTCCTACTTCCATTTTTTTAGTAACCATTTAAAACTTCTATCCCAGCTCTTTTCCACTTTGATTTCCTCAGATCAGATCCCAACATCATTCTCCAGCAACCACCTCCTCCTCTTTCATATATTCTACTGAATTCTTGCTGCCTTGCCCAGAAATGGCTTGAGAAATCTGTGCTGTTTTTTCTCTCTTCTCAATTTCTAGTTCCTGAAACCTTCTGCACCTCGTTGCTATTCCCACAGCCAAGCTTCACTGCTGCTATTCTTACTCATTTCCGTTCCTCCCTGCTACATTCAGAGCTAACACTGAGGACACAAACCAGAATTCAGGAGCCAAAAGTTCTACATTCTGCTCTCTCATCATGTAGATCAGCTTCTCATGCATAACTGAATCTCTTTTTTTCTTCTGGCTCCAAGTGACACAAGTATCACCAGGAGAGTTTATCAACTAAACACCATCTACTGCTAGAGGTGCAGAGCTGAGCTAGCCTGAGAGACTTGTGGGGCTGACAGACCCTTGGTGAATTCTCTACCAGTCTGCTCATCCTCCCATCACTTCTTAAAAGTAATTTATAAAATGCAAAGGACCTGTGTCTCAAAATTTCTTTTTTTTTTTTTTACTGATGGGTGGGTAGATAGAGCTAAACCAATACCAGCAATGCAGTTCTTGCTTTGTGCAGAGCCAGCATCTGATATTTGATTTAAACAGAAGTTCTGTCAGAGACTCAGTGAAGGCAGCATTGGGCTCTCATATGCAGCTCAGCATGAACAACTCAAACCTTGCAGGAACAGAGAAGGTGTGAAAGAAGCACACACAAACATGCACATCTTCTTACTTACTTGCTGTATTTATCATCATATTTGCAGATATAGCTAAGGTGAGCAGCGAAGGCTTCAACTGCCAGTGGGCATGGAATTTCTCCGCTTTTTCTCTTAATTATAACTCCTGCATCAATTAGAAACATAACAGTTTTAAATTGACATCGTAATTCTAGCAATTGAAAAATATGTTTTCTATATACAGCTCATAAAATAAAAATTACTGACAGTTTTCCCCCTAAAGCTGGAAAATTATCTGTAACAGAGATGGTAATTTGATTTCTTTTCCCACAGGTAGCACATTGAGCAAGTGGAAGGGGAAGAGAAGGGATCATTTTTCAGTTGGAAATGAAAAGATACTAGACACAAACATCTTTGCCATATATTCAAAGGAACCCACACATTGCTGTAGTCCCACAGCAGCCCCCTACAGACAGTATTAGTCTCTCCTGTTTTGAGTCACAAGAAGTTGTGGTCACCTTAGAGCAGTGACTTGCTGTTTTATGCTTTGAATTCCAGAGGTCCCAAATTAGTCACTTGAAATTAAATCCTTTGCTTATCTCCACCCATGGGGGCCAAGAGCAACATTACCTTCTCTTCACTGGGTGCCAATTGACACAGAGAAGAAAATTCAGTAAGAAGGAGCCAACTGGCTGAACTCAGTGAAGACAGAAGTGAAGCTGGTGGGTGATTGTGGTCTCTTTGAAATGAAAAGCAGCCTGGTTCCTGATGTGGGGAACCAGAGCTCAGAAGTATCCATAGGTTGCTCACTGGAGCTGAGCACACATTTCTCTGCCTGCAAGTGCTGCTTCCTGTCCTGCCTGGTCAGCTGGCTTGGTAATTCAGCTCGTCACGAGGGATGGCCATCCTGCCTACTGCAGAAATCTGTGGAAAGGCAGCAGGCATCACCCTGCAGCCTTCTACCAACCACTCTTTGCACAGACAGGTGCTAGAGCAGGTTACTCCAGAAATGGGCCCCGTTCCCCATTGTGGTCTGTCTTTGACCTGGCTTTATCCAACACCACAGCAGTATTTGTAAGTCCAATGCCCTCTTAAGAAACTCCACTAGCTCTTTTCTGATTTATTGCTCCTATCCTTCTTCCCCCTTCCTGGGGAAAGCTCCCTGCAGGAAGGAAGGGTGGGTAAAACAAACTTAGAGCATAGGAGCCTGTTCCCTAACTTCTGACCTTATGCCCCCACAGGTTTCAATTGTTGGCTCTCCAGGGTATGGAGCACCACTTACTCCATGGCTATGGCACACTGCCTGGAGAGGCTCCCTTCTCTCAGGTACAATGCTATTTTCTCTGTTGTCTGGGTTTTTTTCTGTTCTCCTCTGTCTCTTCAAGAAGTTTTTCTAAAGTTCTGTTTCAGCCTTCTGTGTTTACCTTTTGCAATGGAGTCTCTCAGGACTTTCACATAAACAACCTATTTGTTATTGTAACAGTCTCTCCATGTTTACATTCTTCTCAAAAGGAGGAGACTGTTGATGGACTGTTGGGTTGACCAGTGTGGTTGGAGAGGAAGATTTTCTTCCTCCAATCCATGGTCACTGTTAGAATTCTATAGATGTTGAGGTCTGTAAATAAACCAGCCCCTTTTTGCCTTGGACATCTCAGTGTGTGAGTGTCGTTTCTTTTGCTTTGTGCTGCGACATTTCTCCAGGTCTAGAGAAGCACAGGCTTGGTTGCATCCTTTCTCAGCACTGTTTCAGTACGGGTACAATCCTCTGCTTTCTAATTTTTCAAGAAATCTTTCTTCACCTTCCTTCTGCCAACTCTTTTACAATCAGCTTAAATGCTACTCACGTTTTGATTACAGACTTCAGCATTTCATTCCTCCAGCTGGAAGTCTCATTCCATCCATTATCTCTGTCAAGCCCCCTGTGCTGTCCTAGCTGGCAGGTTCTATTTTGAAGCTCGTATGCGACACATACTAAATGTCATGTTACAGCTGAGCCATGCAGAAATTTATTTGGGGTGTTTAAAGTCTGATTTTTCAAGAGTCCAAAATTATATTACCTCTGAATTGTTCAATACACTTGCCTTTCACCTCTGGCTCCTCAAGCTGGGTGTAAATGTAGCCTAAGGAGTGAGGGGGAAAACCAATCAAACAAAAAAATTTCTTCATTACATTCATGTAATTATTTTGTGTGGTTTTGATTCTTTTAATGAATCCTACACCTATCTGGCCAGCATGAGGTAAAAAGAACTGATACACCACCAGCCTGCTGCATTAGTGCTGCAAAATCACTTGCCATATCATCAGGGCAGGTCAGGGAAGGATAAGTATGTTCCTGGTACAAGTGTTATACAAAAAAAAAAAAAAAACCACCTTCCTTCTACTCTTGCTCTCCTCTCTTTCTTTGGAGGATTTGTATTTCCTTTGCAACTTGCTTTGTATTCATAATCTTTAAAAGAATGCATTGCAGTGGCAGAACCATATACTCCCTGTCACTTTCTATTATATTCCCCATAACATTCCCCTGTTTTGAGAATATAAATAGCTTTTTAGGTCTACTATTTTTAGCCTTTCCTAGGCTTGTTTCGTAGTCATAGTCCACCTTCCCTGTCTAGGAAGACAACTGCCAGAGCTGGGTCATTCCTAGCTGCAGGTCTCTGTGGCATGTGGTCCCGAGCCAGCTGACTCATTGGCACATCCCAGGAGCCATTTCCCCTCCTGGTCCTCCCCCAGTGCTGCTGTGTTCCTGTCCCTGGCAGCACTCCAGGGAACACACCACCTGCACTGCAGCCACAGCCTGCCCTTGCTTCCATGCTGGAAAGGGTGCTGACTGCCAGCATCCATCCTGTCACCATAGAAAGGCATCAGCTTTTGGGTTCGGGGTTCTTTTAACCCTTTTTTCTTTTGAATTTAAAGTTTTAAACTGTTATGCTTGTGAAGCAAAGCTTGGGAAATACCACCTCAAATGAAACAAGCCAAAAGACAAAGTTTTACATATGTTTGTTTCCTCAAAACACTTATTCTAAGCCTATTTAGAATCATGCTTTGTAAAAAATGGGAGTCCCATTAATATCAGCACTTGCATCTATTTTGTCACATCCTGAGATTTCATAACAATATAAAAGAAAGGACACTGCATGATCCAAGTGCTATCTGGCTTTTTATCAGGGCTTTGATTTCTTACAGTTCTTTATCAGAGTTGCTGACATTCAGCATTGTACAAGGTCTGATAATCGAGGTCTTCCCATCGGGGTCCTCCAGCCCCGTCCCCAACCTCATCATACTTGGACACAACCTCTTGACTGAAGTCTCACAAAGGACACATGGAAATGGCAAGTCAAAACCTTAAGCTTATCCATTCTGAAACATGCTTTTATCATTATGCTTCTTTTCCCAGATTTTCCAATTCTGGGCCAATCTCACAAGCTGATTTTTTCAGGAAACTAGACTGTCACCAGTCACCTACCACTCCAGCTTCTCCTGGAGTAAGAATCACACAGAGACTCATACAACTGCTTCATACAATTGTGATGGCTCCACAACATCTCCCATCTCCTCACAAGTCACTTATGAGGTGCTAACATGCCAACTGCAGCTCTTTATTCCTTGCATATGTGGCCCAAGCTTTGTTTTCTATGCTTAGTTATTGACTGTTGAGCTTTTAAGTTGACCTAGTTGGTGAAGAGCACCTATGGAAGTTCCTGTCAGAAAGAAGCTACTTAAGAAGTTCTTGGGTTCAACAGTTTTTTGCTGAAGATGTTATTCTGGTCATCCTACTGTGCAGCAAGAGAGGTTGCTGCTCCATCCTGCTACATATGAAAGGTAGCAAAGATTGCAATTATTTCTAGAACACAATAGTGGAGATGCTAGGGAAGCAGGCACCAGATCTAGAGTGAAAAACCAAAATGCAGCCTTGTCCAACAGATGGGGAGATTTGGACCAGTGCACAGATGACCTGCTTTAGAATAAGGTAACTTTTTAATCTCTGGGAGTCCCAATTTCTTCTGAATTCTCACTTCTGTAATACAACCACGAGCAAAAATTAAAGTTTAAGGGCGATTAAAAATTGACTGGATTTTGTTCTAGGCAGAAACTATATACTTGATAGCAGAGTAAGCAGGATATGTCTGCAAGACTAAAGGAATTAGATCCATCCTCGAATATCTGAGATGATGTATTATGACATGCTGGTTTACAACATCCATAATAAATAATCTGCTGCATTCAAGAATAGTATTCATAGATCTGCTCTGACAAGCGTACTGCCCTCCTGGTGCCCCTGGATTGGGTGGAATTTGCATTCCAAGTACATGCAAGATTTACCTTCTTGACTTTCCCTTAAATTGCTATAAATAGTTAATTATTAGCTCTGTCCACCTATTTTCTCATCCTAAGTGTTCTGCTGACTATCTCTGGCTTTCTGTTTTTAAGGTTTTCTCTTCAAGGCCTCCTCCAGCCCGTACATTTACACTCAGCCAAGTCCAAACGCCCTGTGCATCACCAGACAATCCCACTGGCACCAGTCTCTGTTCACCTACCCCGTGAGGGTTTTAACCCTGTTTTACTACCTCCTCTCCCATGTAACACATGCTGAGAGTGTCTGTGCTACAGGCCTACCTCAAGGAGCACAGAGTTCTCCTCTTCCTCCTCTGTATTTACATGCCTTAGAGGAGACTGGTGGTCCAGCTTCTCTTGAGTTGCTTTAAACTATCTTTGCTGCACTGACTTTAGCGATGCCAAGTCAGAGGCAAGCAATCTGGTCTCTTGCCTTCCCACCGAGCTTCCATCTGTTCCCAGGTCCCTGCTAGAGACTCTCTGCCCAGCATCACTCTTTAAAAAGCCAGTCTCTGTTTTCTGCTCTGATTCACAGTGAACTATGTCAACTGTCCCAGCCAGCATTTGGTGAGCAATGAGTTGAGAAAGCCTTGTCCATCACAGACAAAGGTCGTAATCACAAATACCTCACACACAGCACCTACAATCCTGTCTGTGCCAAGACAGACCCAAGATCAATGACGAGCACAACAGCTCACACCTCCATGTGCTGCTTTTAAAGGATGCTGCCAGCACAGTCTGCTTTTGCTCCTCTTTTTAACAGGGCAGTTAACGCTGATGTTTACAAACTGAGTATTTTCCTAATATTTATGCATTATAAACAAATGCTCCATGCTAGTCTATAAAACACAAGTACTAGTTTGTAGTGATAACTCTTGTCCAGTTTGTGCTGCTGAATAATCTAAATCCAGCAAAAAACCACAAGGAAAACAGCACAAATCCTGATGGTGAAAGCCCCTCACGGGGAGCTACATTGCTCCAGAGATGGCTTCAGCAGAGTCTCCAAGTGTCACACTTCCTTCACATACATATTTTCAGCATTTGTGCTCAGACATCAGTCCATCTGAATCACCAAGTCCTCATTCTGCTGGGATGTCCAGCACAATTCCTCAGAATCAGCCATGCTTTGCTAAGGCAATGAGCCTTCTGGCAAGGCACTGAACAACACACTAAATCAGCGTTCTCAGCTTACCATTCAGAAATTCCTAGCTTTGCTTCTGTAATCTGTACACACATGTGAGAGTTGCTTGGGATTCAGAAAATGAGTGTAGAAGATGCCTCTGAATTGGTGGCTTTATATCTAAATGTTTATGCTATACTCATTTGTCTCTGGCAGTTATATATAAATCTGAACCATAAAAACTGTAAGAAACTGAAACAACATTCTCAATGAAAAAACTAATTTCAAGAAGTTAGTTAGTCATTGCATTTTACAGAAGTTTCCAAATGTTCTTAAAACCATCCTATACTTTCAAAAAGGAAAATATTTCAGTAGCAAGAAGCTCTCTGTAATTATTTGAACTATCCAAATTATCTGTTTTGGTTTCTTTCTTCTTTTCATCAACTGCCAAAATCAGTTTAACATAGAGCAGAAAACCTTAATCATATCTACTTCTGGCAAAAAAAGATACTTGTTTGTGACTAAGTTTTTACTAGATAAGAAAAACTAATTGTAGGATCTGCTTGGAGTTCAAAGTACATCACGACATTTATTAATTTCTCTGTAGCAGCAATCCTACAAGATCCTACAAGATGCTTTGCAAATGGGGCTAATATGGTCTTATGCAGTAATCATCTTCCTTTCTCTGACCATCAGCAAAGATGTAGTCTTTATGCCTGAAAGGGTAGTGCCTCCACCAGCTCCAGCAAGGAGGCTGCATTAGCAGTAGGCTTTTTAACCTTTGTATGGGAAAGAAAGAATAGCTGTATGAAGACAAGAAAGGGAAGCAATCACTACAGCTACTCTTTATCTAGGATGTATGATCAGTTACAATCAAGCTCTTTGTTCAGGCTTATTGTCAATCTCAGTGACTCACTTTGGCTTGTGACATAAAGCATGTGCACTTTGGAGATGAGAAGTAGGAATATTGCTTACCTTGTTGAACTGGAGAATAGGCGTTGGTCAGGAAACGAAAGTGCCCTTTATTGTACCAGCAAATCAATGACATGTTTCCCTTCATTCTTATTCTGTACTGTCCTCTGGACTGTGGAGTTGCAGAGTTGTTCAGCATGGATGGAGGTAGGCCTGTGCAGTCACTCTTCCTGGTGCTCAGCAACCCACAGCAGTAAATCTCTGCGTGTGAACAAACACATTCCCTGTCAGCAAGCCACTGCATGGACCCAGAGAGCAAAACCAGCAGAGCAAGCCTGAAGGACCTCTGAAAGAACTTGCCCTACAACCTTCTAGTTCAACAGATATGTCAGCCAAAGACAAGTGCAGAAAGCCTGATCTCTTGTTGAAATATATTGCCACCTCCTGCACTGTTACAATAACAGGAAAAATAATTCAGGGTATTTTCCTAGCTGTAACACCTACGATCTGTGTCTAGCATTACAACATGTTTAAAATTGGTCTCAAAAAATCCCACAGTGGCAATGTGCATTATGGGACACATCAAAATTTATGATCCAAGAGAATCTTGGATGTTTAACTGAAAGAATAAATTTTGGAGGAAGCAGGGAGGTAGGGAAAGCTATAGCATCTCAGATGTCAACTGAAATAAATTCTCCTACATGACTCCTATGATTCTTTTAGTCACAATAGTTTAATCTACTGCTTCACTGTGCTGCCACACAGTTCTTGATTATTAGCTCAATCCTCCTTGCACCTGCATCTTCTGCTTTGCTAAGGAAATGCTGCTTAAGCAGCTAAAAACCACTGAAACCACTGGTTGATTAAAAAAATGCATATCCCAGAAGGATGGAAAAGATGGAAATACAAGTTCAGTGAAAACTGATTTTAGGGCACTAAAGCAAGCACTGATCTTGTCCTGCACAGACACCAGAGGCTCTTGCAGGAAACACAGTCTGTTGCTCACAGCTTCTTGACCTTTCCATATGTGAAAGAGGCAATGAATAAAATCTAACACCATAAAATGCATCTCAATACAGCCAAGTGGGCACAAAAAAAGGTTCGTAAACAACATTATTAACAATGCTTGAATTTTTCATTAGGCTATGAAATACTAACAGCCTGTTTCTGTTAGTCAAGAGAAGCAGATCTTCTTGATCAAATTTTTCCCTGACTCAAAGAAATCTTGGATGGAAATTTCCATCATCTCCCTCAGTTTTGTGTTAACCCATTTGAGTGGAAAAAAACAGTGGGCATGGAAGCAGGTGACATCTGTGCACATCTTGTGCTGGTTTAAAGCTCATCTGTCAGCCAAGTCTGCTTGATCAAATTTTTCATCATGCTGAATTTTCCATGATATCCTTACAGTGAAAATGCAAAGTCAGAATGCAGTGTCTGGCTTCCCCTGAACATGTTACCTCTGTTCTTATGTTTCCATAAACATGTCACCTCTGTTCCTGGATTTCCATTTATGTGGCTCTTATGCCTCTGTCTTTCTGGAAGCTCCTAAACTCTTGAGTGCAGGTGCAGCCTTTGTCCTTGGTTCATATAGTGACTGGCATGCTGAGCATCCACTCACAGCTCACAGCCACTACAGGAATACTAATAAATTAATTGCATGTACTCATGCATTGGTCCAGTTGTTGTGGGCAGATCTACAAGGAGCTACAACTCTTCCATCAGAAATTTAAGCCACTGATGAGAGAAGGTCAACCAACACAGCAATGGGAAAATTCCATTCTCAAGGGAGAAACCTGCACTCCACCGGTTATTTCTAATGAATGAATCAGTCCCTGGAAATCTTAAGTTCCTTCCACAAAAGAAAATGAGAAAAGCCTGATGACAACAGGCTTACAATCATTACAGAGGGAGCTGCACCTCCAGTGGAAAGCTGATTTTTTATTTTTCTTTTTAAAAATTTCTTCTGTTGCTAAGGGGTGCCCAAACAGTGTAGGTCATGTACCTGCAGATTCTGCCTGTAACATAGCAAACATTTATAAAGCTTTCTTCTAGCCAGTATTAAGATCTTCCTGCTTTGATAACAAGCAAACCTGAGAAGAATTTCCACAGCTGCCCAGAGTTTGTTATTCATTGAAATGTGATACTTTTTCCAGGAGGCTGCAACGGAATAAAACCAAGCTAATAACTACATTGTTGTGCTAGAGCTTCAAAACAGCAACAACCCTCTCTGAGATCCCATAATAATTAGTTGTAGCCTTTCCTTTTATTGTAGCAATAAGCCTGCAGAAAACTTCCAGCAGATGTTCCACTCCTCATGCGGAATAACGGGAACCATTTTCTCTCTCAGGAACACATCATGTAGCCTTGCTGCTGAACAGCCTAGAAAAGTGCAGCACTTCTGCAGATTTACTAGCATATCCCATCGTGGATGAGACCCTTAATCTACTGTAGAGGTTTTAAAAACCACCCAGTTACTATAGCAATAGAAGCAATAAAAATTACACCCATCTGGCTCAATTAAGTTTTTGTGTGTAATTAAATCAGAATCACAACAGGTGTTTGCTGCACACACAGGAGTCAGTGGAAACAGGTTGTTCTCTGGTCTTCCTAAATTGTAGGTGCAACATAAATGAATGCACCTAAGATAGTTTAGCAAAGAAGAAGAAATGTGGTGTAGTCACCCAAAACTCATTCCCAGAGTCTCCAGCCTCCAGAGAGCTTGTGCTGAAGCTGTTTCACCACATCTTCACTAGTACAGAACAAAGGCCATCAGGCTTGAGCTAATTCAGGCAAAAATACACATTCTGCAATCATTTATTCTGCATGTAACACTGGCTCAAATCAGATCTAGGAAACCAGTGCGGGGCTGCTGTGGGGAGCAGAAGTGAGCTTGCTTTAGTCCATGTGCTGGAGCTGCAGGATCCTGCAAACCTCTTGGGAATGCCATGCTCAACCAGCCTGGCAGCTCTTGCAGCTTTGCCAACACCAGCCCCTCTGCAGAACACAGCCAGCTGCTCCTGCTGGTTCAGAACATGCAGAAGGGTCTTTCAGGGATCATATGTTTAAGGGAACCATGGAACACAAGGCTTTAGGAGGTTTTGTCCTCTATAAAGGACAATACGAATGCTTAGAGAGGGAAAAAGGGATGTGACTATGAATGAATGTCACAGCAAATAGCAGTGACAGCTGTCTGCTCACAGAACAGAGAATCTGGGGCATTTCAGTGCAGGTTTCCAGTTCCATTCAGAGGCTAGTGAAAGAAATTCTTTGTATGTCCCCTGAAAAATAAAAAGAGGTCTATTCAGGGTTTTGATTTTGAAAAAGATCAAAGTGTTCTATCTTATTTTCTGAAGTTTTCTCAGTTCTTGGTATCTTCACATAGGTCTTAGAATTATGTTCACTGACATCCCTTTATATGACAAGGCACACTATTGTCTACTGTGGTGCAGTGAAGGTGCTACCCCACAGGCTCTCAATAAAGAGAGAGCATTATTGTCTTTAACAATAATGCATGTGTGGGCTAGGTGTGGAAAAGCAGATGATCGTTAAGATTCGTCAAATTTTTTTATAGGATCACAAGTTCCTATGGATTAAAGAATAGTTCAGGCTGCAAAACAACTCAGGAGGTCTCTAGTCCCACCTCCTGACAGAGATGGGTGAGTTCTGAGGCCAGACAGTGCCATTCAGGGCTTTAGCTTGTCTGGGATTGTAAACTTCCAAGGACTGCACAACCTGTCTGGGCATCCTGCTTCACTGCCCTCAGGAAAAATCCTGCATCTAGTCTGAACATCTTTTTTTTCAGCCTAAATCTGTTATTTTTTGTCCTTCCACAATGCACCAGTGTAAAGAGCCAGCTCCATTCTCGTGATAGGGTAGCATAAGGCTGCTGTTGCATCCCCACAAAGCCTCTTCTCAACCTGAACAAGAACAGCTCTCTCCCCACAGCAGAGTATATTTGTATACAGAGTATTCATGTCCTGGGGGCATGTTGTCTAAAACTGTAGGAGGCAATAATCACCTCCCTTGATCTACAGGCTACACTCCTGTTAACACAGCCTGGGATGGTGTTGACCAGCTTGGCTGCCTCAGGCCATGCTGCTGACTCAGGTTCAGCATGCTGGTTACCAAGACCCCAAGTCCCTTCCCCCAAAAAATCCCCCAAAACACAAGAATTTTGAAAGGAACTAATAGAATTTTAATGGGTGACTTCGCAGATTTTCCAGAATTGCCTTTAGTTGACCTTAAAACTTTCATGTTCCCAGAAAGCCCATGGCTTCCAAGCATGAACTTATTTAAATCTTCCCATATTTCTCTGTCGATAGTCATGAAACTCCCTAACAAAATAAAGCAGTTAAGATCAATACCAATTTCTTTTTGGTTTTGGCTCTCAATGGGATCTTTAAACCACTGATTCTGCTCTAGCCCAGAAATTGAATCTTCTTGGAAAAAAAAAGTAAATTTATCAGTTTAAGAATGGGTCTTGAACTGTCATGAGCACCTGAGCACAGATGCTTTTCAACAGGCTCTCATGACACTTCCTGGTCATGGTGCTGCTCTGTTCAGGTTTAGCTGAAGTCACACACCAACAAAGTGTCACACATCAAAAAACTCCAATATTGACTTCATTGCTGAAGGAGACTCTGTGGTAGATCAGGAGAGATGTCTCTGCCCAGTCCAGGCTTCTTTGCTTGCCTCTCCCCAAATGTACTGCTAATGCAGCAGGATGCCAGCAGATGCTGGCAGTACACAATCTGCTTTGCAGCAGAGTCAATAAACACCATCTTCTCCAAGGCTCTTACTGACTTCACCACAGCTTGACATCTCAAGCATCTCACCTCTCCCAGTATCTCACAGTCCTTCCAACTCAACATTGCCTTGCAAAACCTCTGAGCTAGCCCCTAGCAGCTCATGGCAAATGCAGACAATCCCATTGCCTTATTAAAAAGAAACACTTTTCTCCCCATGATCATCTTTGTGTAGGACTGCCATGCTATACTGCAAAGCCAATAAACCTGCTCTCTTACTGTCCACCCCCCAGCCACCAGCTTCACCCCTAGGAAGGTGATAGTGTGTACCAGATCTGAAATTTAATTTTGGAGGCAGCTGTCAGAGATTATAAACTCTCATGAAGGTATATAACAAATCATGAACCAAAATGAAATCTCAGTATTGCATTAGCATATTTGATCAGATAGTAAGTCAAAATTACATGTTTTAAAAAGACATTACTGAATTTGATACCTGCTAGAATCCATTAATTTGAATGATCTGTGCAGTGTAAAGCCTATGAATAATTCAACTCTGTGAACAATTTGAATTATCTGCAAGTAATAAACACTCAGCTGGTTTAGTGGCCATGTATCCTTTTCACTAGGGTTACTGACCAAATGGATCATGCCATATCATCTTTATCCTTCTCCAGCTGAGCATAAAGGATTAACTCAGTCAAGCTGTCAGTCTTTACATTTAAACCTTAACATTTCATCTCAGGTACAAAGAGTACGTGTGTTATCCTCAGCATTTTTTGAAACTCACGTTTTGCATCATTGGTTTGGCAGTCTTAAAAATTTAATACTTATAATCAGCTGAGAAAAGCCATCTAACAAATATAGGTCTCTGCTCAGAGGAAAAACTCCAGTGCTCTATAAATATGCTCTACTCCTTTCCCATTTGGCTTGCAGCATTTGGGAAGCCATGGCTCTTTTATGAGCTATGCAGATATTCCACTGTAGCCAGTGAGCTTCCAGCTTGCCTAAATTAATGCAGGAGATAAGTCCTGCATGGAGCTCAACAGATGCAGCCCTCAGTGCCAGTACAGTGCTAAACTACAGCACCAGTGCAGCTCACTGATGCTCTCATTTTAAATGAGAATTAACATATTGTCTCAATTCCCAGACCTCCCTGCTTTGGGCCATGTTTCATTAATACAATGGTTTGTGCAGGTTTAATTTTCTGCAATGACAACACCCCCCCAATTTGGACAGCAGCGGTGTGTCAGCAAACGGCCATGTGATGCATGATGGCAGCCTTCAGCCTCATTGCTGGGAAGGATCTCTTCCATGCACCACATCACTCTGAAAGGCTGTGCTGACTGAAGAACGAGACCAGAGTGACATGAAATGACTTAGAACTGAGTGGCAAGAGTGCAGGATCCTGTAATTGCAGGGGAGTCACAAGTTCTCAGCATTGCTGGAAGCAACACATGGCTTTTCCATGCTCAGAAAGGATGACCTGGGATTGCTCTCTGCAGTAGCAAGAGACTTGCCTGGGAGAGCTGCATCAATGGACACTCCACTGGTAAGTGTGTTTTTACTAATGGAGAGTTTTATTATGCTTTCAAAACGAAAATCTGTCCCATCAAGGTATGTTGATACTAGCAAAAATCCCCCAAAATACAAAAAAGCAAACTTTTCTAGAGCTTTTGCAAAGGCATAAAATGTCCTCTAGAGAAAACACATCTTTAACAGATATTAAACCAAAAAAGACTTCTAAGGCACATCTCTAAGGATTCATCCCATCCTTTGTCTTTCACAACAGGAATAGAAAACTCACAGGTAGATAGAAAATTCCTTTAAAAGTCCCCTAGGTCATATAGGAGATTTGACCTCACATTTCTAAATCAAAGAACAAAAGCAAGCACTTTAAATAACCTTATTAAAATTGTTTTTACATCCTCATTTTAAAGATTTTAAAAGGAAGATTTAAAGAGCAACTTAGAAAGTCTTCTGCATAGTACTTTCTCATGAATGAGAAGTTTTCTTAGAGATGAACAACTCATCTATACAAGGAATTGAAATATCACTGAAGACTTTTACAATTTTTTTTAAATTCAGTGGCACAAGACCCCTAGGTCTGTCACCAGTAAAACCCAACGAGTCACCCAATACATACCTTGTTTCTCAAATTCTTCAAAGAGATTCAGGCTGGTAATGCTTGGGCCTGTGAAGATGATGTAGTTCTTCCCAGAGGCGTTTTGACAAAGGCTTTTGGCCACCATACTGTGAAGTTGTGGTTTGTTCTTCAAAGCATCCAACCCATCAGAGCCACTCCCTTCTTTGAGATGGACATAAATCTTAAATGAGAAATGGTAAGAAAAGTCAGAAGGTTATAAGGAATCCAGAGGGAGCAGATGCAATTAATTCCCAACACACCTGCACAGCTCAACTTGAGACAAGCTGAGAAGGCAGCAGACACTAGTTACAAAGGCTAATTAAAGTCCCTCTCAAGGGCCCGTTGCTTTTAAACCAGTTCAGGTTAGCTGGCACAGCTACAGATAAATTCAGCATCCTTCACCTCACTTCTGAGGCTCATGTCACTGCTGTGTAGTTTGAAGATTATTTGCTTGTCAAGAAAATACTCCAGTCATAACTGGGATTACATGTTATACTGAATCTGCATGGCTTCATTGCTGCCAGCAAAAGGAGAGCATGGGAACTTCAGTTTCAAGAAAAGCCAGTGTAAGATGACCAGAAGGAAATGGCCCATTACCTTCACTGCATTCATATTCAGATTTATTTCCCATCTGCAGTAACCACCAGGCTGTGTCACAAGTGTGTGTGCACCTTCATAAATGAGCAAAATGCACACCCAACCAGCCAGAACACCCTCATCAAACTCTCCAGGCACAATGCTAACACTTAGATCCTTTACATAGATCCTAATTGGAAGCAACCCACCAAAACAGTCTGAACCATCCAGAGGGAGAAAATGTGTAACCCTTCATTTGTACACAAGTCTTCTGTTTTATTTCACTGACAGTATTTTAGAAGCACAGATTACACACCCCAGTTCAACACTTAATAAAGCCAGCTAGGCATCCAACCTTCATCTCGTTCTAAGAGCTAGCAGAAATAACCTGCTGGAAAGAGAACTAGGAAGAAGCAAATACTACTCTGTTACTCAAACACCACTGCAATGCCATGGAACTTGCAAAGATTTAAATACACAAACAAATGCAAATTTTCAGAAAAACTTGCCCAGGCCCGCATTCATGACTTTGGCTCTGAAATACTCAAATCTTCTATGAATTACAGAAAATTTTACCTGTTAAAGGAGAAACCGAAACTTGTTCAGTATTCAGAGGCAGGGAAAAGTAAATTTGCCTTGGTTTTTGAAGTGCCATATCCACAACAACTTCGTTAAATTTATTTGACAATTCAACCATGCAAAAGATGCATTTCTGTATAGCTTATTTCTCTTACCAACAGACACTGTTACAAATGAAAATTCATAGCAATCCTCAGAGAACAAAAATGCTCATGTTTGCACTAGTGCTCCCAGTAATTTGTAACTCAATGATCTTAGACAAGAACAAAATTCAATTAAACAGCCTCGCCCTATTTTAGATGGTGCATCTCCCAGCACTGGTATTCTGTGTAATATTGCCTAGTAATTCATGCATCATGGAATAGACCTCGACAGGATGTGTTACATATGAAATTTCTGGGAAATTAGACATAATTTGTATTTTGAAAGAACTGACATGCTGAAAATAAAATTGGTGCAAGGACAAATGCACACTAATTCCAAAAAGTAAAGTGCATATTAAAAGGAAGTCTTAAATACATCACGTATCTTAAAAAAACCCCCAAAAACAAACCCCTTTTATTGATAAAAACAGCTCCCAGATGAGGACAAAAGCAGCAATGTTTGCAGACTCCCTGCTTCTGCTGTCAAATTTATGCTTTCTCCAGTTCTAAGACTGAGGACTAGCTAATTATGATAAGTCATTTAGGTTATTAATCAGGGCTCCAGAGAGCCAGTGGAATGCATTCAAAGAACAGGTTGTTCCAAATTTACAGCAAAGGTATTTCATGATTATTGGCAACAAAATTAAGATTAGCTTACTAGTATGTCAGCACAGAGACCACACATCAAACCCTCAAAATCTACAGACAGGGCCGTGGAGAGAGAAGATGCAGCCAGATTAGTTTTGACCTTGGATTAGCAGATGAGCTGAAAACAAAGCAGGAATCTAAGTCTATAGAAGTGTCTTACACCTTACCTCCCCACATCCAGTAAATCTTAGCGTTTCTCCTGCTCCATGCTTGCTCCATGTTGCCTGTAGAGTGCTGCCTCTCCAAGGGACAGTCCTCTGGCACTGCTGGTGTGTCAGCTGGTCCCTCACTGTGGGCTGCTTTGTGTCTGCAAGCAGCTCCTTTAAAGAGCATGCCCACCATGCAACTGGCCACTGAGGTACTGCCACTTTCAAATGAAGATGCTACACACTTCACAGGTTTTGTCAGCAGAATTCCCTGCACTTCTGGCCGTGAACCTCAACCCCCTTGCTCTGTTCACCTCCCCAGTGCTCTTTACTCAAATGTCCATACATACTGCTGAACCTTTCCCCTTTCTCCTCCAATGTTAAATATTTTTCTCCTTGGACACTTCCTTACCTATCCAACAACAGCCTTTTTTCTTGGCACAGTATTTCTTGTCTTGGAGAAGCATCATTCAAAGCTTTATCACACCCAGCTGTATTGGGATGATGGGTGACAGCAACGCAGTGTTGGAAGGCATAAAAGCTGCTGTGAAACAGTGGCTGTGTAACTGGCACAGCCATGGCTCTATATCTTTGCAAATGCCCAGGATCCCATATGACCTTTATTTTCCCTCATCCAGCTTATTTCATTCTACCTCAACCCATTAAGATCCTACCAACTGAGGACCACAGCATTGCCACAGCCTTTCTGTAATGCATTAGAAGTGTTATTTAAGAGTCAGGAATCTGCAGAAAAAGCACCAATTGCCAGAAATTGGCTGTTACACTTTCATAGGCACAGTCAGAAACTGCTCCCCCAAAATGTTTGTTAAACCATTTACTAGACCTTTTGGTTTGTCCTGGGACATTAGAATTTTGTGTTCTTTCCATGTGCATCAACAGCAAAATATCATCAGAAGTACAGGCTCAACAAGTGTTGCTGGATAACAGATAGGAGCTGCTGGCAGCAAACATCCTCTGCTTCTGTGCAGGACAGCCCAAGCAGTGCCTCTTGAGTACCTGCAGAGATCTCTTTCACTGTCCATCTTTTCTAATGGCTACTGATACATTTGATCTACAGCACCAATTGGGAAAATCTATAGATGTGACATCATCTGTCTTAGAAGGCAACTATGGGCTGAAGATATTTAACAAGCAGTGCTTTTCCATTCATTCCTCAATTATTTGTTGAATATTTGTTGAATATCTGTTGTTTATCATAACAGCAACACACTCAATTGTGCCTTCTCTCTATCTGTGGCTGCCCTACTGCACGAGATACTTTCAATGCAGTGTGTTTTTGTTACCTTCTTGTGGAAAGTTCATAAGGTCTCATATGAACTGAGTAAAAAACTGAACACTTAGGAACAAAAGCTACATCTTGACTGCACATTTAAGAGAATATGCCCTAGAAACTGAAATAGTGGTGATTTTGCTCATATTTAAAGCTCAGATGGCATATTGAAAGCACTTCTGAACAGCACATCCCAAATACTCCACTTTCATACATAATTGAAGCACCCCAGGGTACAATTCTCAAATGAAATAGATGACATTTGGAAGCAAAAGAAGGGAAGAGGTAGTAATAAACAGAAGGAAGATTTTGAAAGATATATTGTGCAAAAATATTTCACAAAGGGCAGATCCTAAACAACCACAAAACAGAAATCATGTTTTTAGATGATACAGTTATAAAAGCAAGATAGCAAAGTAAAGTAGTCATGATTTTTCAATCCTCAATAGCTATTGAAAAAATAACTTTATTTTTTTCTACAGGCTTAACAGCCAACCCACAACTGCACATTCCTAGCATTACTTTCTAGATCCCGCCTCAGTTGGTCTTCCTCTCTCATCCTAAACTTCACCTTTAACTGCTGCCATTACAAACACTGCTGGGAGATTCTCCTTTCCAGTTTCATCCTAAACCTTCTGCAGTTCATACTCTCTCCTTCTTTAATGATCTCTTCCCAGCTCTTGTCTAGCAGATATTGGCACCAGTGGTGGTGCTCTTACTGAAATCAGATCTTTTCATTTGTTCAAGCCTCTCTTCATTCTCTTCCTCCTACTCTAAAGGCTATTTTCTAAAGGGTATGCAAGAACATACAGTGTTCCCAACCTATTCCCAGCTAGTTCCTGGTGTTCCTTACAAAGCTCTTTACTTGGTCCCCTTCTTTTCTCCCTCTGCATTCTATGCTCAATGATTTCAATCTGCATCAACACACAGAGATGCAGCTAACATCTTTGTGTTGAAGACTGACAAATATCTGTTCTGCCTGCACTTGTTCTTCAAAGTTTCTAAAAAGATCTTTGTGAGACTGGCAAAAAAGATGCTGGTGGAGTTGACAATGCAAGTCCAATATGGCTTAGAATTCTTTGCTTTTTTTTCCATGATTTCTTGTTATTTTTTGTCACTGAGGGTACTACAATTTTTTACCTGCATGGCAGACCAACAACCCATGGATTGACAACCCATGGATCAACAAATGCAGATTTTGCTCTGTACCCTCTCTCAGGTAGCCACATCTGGGTCATGCAGATTCATTTTCTCTAACAGCTCCACATAAATCATTTCCTATTCTTTCAAATACCTATGCCTGGCTTTCCTCCCAATTACTGCAATCATCCTTCCCTTTTTTGGCCTTGCTTAAATGTATCTTGACATCCAGACAGTGCTGCACCCCTCAGATCACTTCCCTAACCCTTTGCTTTGACTATGTTAGCCTTCTTCCAGTGCCCTCTTCTTTGCAGCATCAAATGGAAATGGGGCTGGAAATGGAGATAGGCATTTATGGTCTAGGCTTCCCTATTGATCTCCTCCCATACCATGTCAGTATAGTGATTCCTGCCTGCACTTGCCCTGGGAAGCCAGCATCCAACAACCAATGTCAAACAAGCCCACATTTGCCTCTTTCCATGCTGCCCTTCTTCTGCCTGGTTGGCAATCACCACCATCTCAGCAGAGCTCTTTACTTTTGTTCTGCAAAACCTTTCCTAGGAAGGGTACAATCCCCAAAAGGCAACTGCTAATCAATGCACTGCTCCTGTTTCTTCTAAAGGTTCTTTTCCAGGCTCCCTCTGTGTAACTGGCAGCCCAGCTCAGGTCCATGACTGAGGCTTCACTCTGGTGCCACACAATTGCACAACATCAGCTCAGCTCTTCTATGAAAATTACTGTTGAGCTGTGAGAAGGTGTGTAAGTGAGGAGGTGTAAGTGGGAAGGTATAGAAGTGATGCAAGGCAAGAGCAGTATAAACTATCAGAAGTGCTGTAACTGTTCAGAGGATAACACACAGCAGCTCAAGGAAGAAAATACTTACATAAAAAGGGCATAAAATCTTAAGACAAAACCAATTGATGACAAATCAGTGACATCAAGGACACAGCTCATTTCCAAGGAGGAACCCCAAGGGTGACTGCCTGGCTGGTGCAGGCTCACCAGGAGTAGGGTGTAGATTGGTGTCTAGCAGTGTGTTAGTCCCAGATCACTGCCATGTGCACTAGCCAAGAAACACTGTGGCATTCAGTCTGCTTCCAGAGTTCTCTGGGTAGCCAAAGTGTGTCTGAACTAGAGATTTGCTGTAGGAAGCCTAAGGCTCCTTCTTGCACTTAGATCCTAAACTTTCTATGGCAGAGATTTTTTTTTTTCCTGTTTACTGCACCCAGCACAAAGGGATGGGATCCATGAGGGGCATTCCTATGGCAAACCTATTAAGTGCAGAAAAAAAGGAGGCTCTGGTGCTTTTAGTCTCCTTCCCCAGGCAGAGTTGCACTGAGTGAGAACAGCTGCAGAAGGGACACAACTATACAGGCAGTTTTATTGTCATAAACTCCAAGCAGCTCAGATGGGAACTAAAAAATAACTTTCATTCACACCTGAAAATAGACACTAAGACTATGCAAACTGTGAGAGATCTTTGCATTAGATCACATTTAGGTTTGGTTTCCTATTCATTTAGAAACATGGTAAGATTGTAAAGACCATAAAATATTAATAGGGCTGGCCCACCACACATCTGCAAAAATACCTTTCCAGTTAACACTGGTGAGCAAGAGGATAATTGACTTTCAGCTGAGATCTGGGATTTTCAGATGCTGACATTACAGAACTACATGCATTAAAAAGCCAGAGCCAGGTGGGAGCCAGATGAAGAAAGTAGATAGGATTTTCCAGTCACCAGTGACTGACAAATGAAGGTGATCAGATTTCCTGGGATCCCCTCACAGACAAAGCCTGACCTTGAGAACCTCCTCAAAGCAGCTGCTACATCTGTGTGTTCCAGATGCAACCATTCCAGCAACAGAGGAATTATCAGGGCATTGTTTAAAGAAATGCAAGGGCTCAGACTATTCTCTAAACAGAACTTAAATAGGCCTAAACACCAACATTTCTGAGCAGCTTATTAAACAAGTACACAGATGGCTAACTCTCCTGCAACTCTGACCTTGAAAACAAAACTGACTCAACGTTTATTCACCCCTCCCTTTCCCATTGACTGAATGCACTTACGTGGTGTGTTGTGAAATTATAAATTCTTTGGGGCACAATCTCAGTTTCTCCACATTCTGGAAGTTCTTACTCTGTAAAATCAATAGGGTTATGAAGTATTCGAGCTGGCTGTAGCTACCCTGTCTGAAATGAACTACAGCACATACTATAGAAACATAGTGTTGATGTTGTTTGGGGGTTCTTTTGCTGCTGTTGAGAGCTTTGCCACTGATCTGTGGAGTGACCTCAGACATCTCCCTTCACTGAGACTGCTGCTCTTTGGGGAGAGCCCTTTCTCACCCTCTCAGACAGAGGCCACCCTGATCCAGGTTTCACTCTTTAGACATGGCTGTCATGCAAATCACTCTTTCTTCAGGACCATGGAAAGACTCAAGATGCAGAGACACAGTACTTTTCCTTACTCTGTTCTGACTCATCACTTCATGGGAAGCAGTGGAAGGTGGAAACTCAAAGTCAGTCCCAGCACAAGGACCTCAAGGACTTCATAAATCTGAGTAACATATTTCACAGGGATATTAGTAAAAATGAAATGCATTATTGCAAGAATTTTCTGCCAGGGAATAAACGCAAGTGCAGAGCCCATATATTCAGTGGTAGGGAAGAGACGTGGGAAGGGAAAAGTCTCCAGTATAGCCTCAGAAAATAAAATTCATCTCAATGAATAGGAAAGGATACATACATCCATAAAGTAATTTCTTCCTCACCATGATACCAACTTTTTTAAGCAAATAATTACGTTGATGAGCTAATTCCATTACTGTCTATCAGAGTGATTAATACTGCCTGACTGTGCCTTTGTAGTGCTCTCTACCATCTATGTACTGTCTTTCATCTTGTTAATTGATGGGTCCTTGGGTCAAGGACTGTCTAAGAGTTACATCTGGGCTATGGGTCTGTGCCTCAGGATGAGGCACTATGGGAAATACCTTGTTCTGCCAGCTCTCCATTTGCTAGTGTTCACCAGCATCCTGTGCTTCCTTGCCCTGCAAAATGATCAGAAAACCTTCTTGTACAGGAGGAGCTATGCAAGGACTAGGCATTACTTAATAGCAGTAACTCATAACCATGCTCATTCCTTTTGAGCCACACAAAAAGTACAGAGAGAGAGCATGTTATGTCCCACCAGGACAAAATAACTACCGCCTTGTAAGGTATTTGGGAATTCTCTTCATCATTTTTTTTGATGAGCGATATTGCTATATCTAAAATGAGAAATAGTCCTACCAATCATATCTATGAACAATTTTTATAATCAAGTGTTCCAGATTTTCAGAGAAAAAGAAAGAAATAAGAACTCACAAAAAAACCTGACACAGCTGCAGTTTTGATTTAAATAGTATGACTTATTTAAACATACTCTAAGCAAATACTGTAAGTAAGACTTCTAAGCTACTTCAATAATTTAAACTGCAATCAAGACATTAAAATATTGGTTTTAAAAGAGTCTCAGTGGTAAGTAGGGAAATAGAAGTGCTAAGTAGTATGTAGGGAAATAGATTGGAAAGAAACAAGAAAAGCAGAGAGAAGATGGAGCGCAGAGGGACACCTGAAGTCCTGCAAGCTGTGTTTGTTGTTCCCTCTGAATTAGACAGAAATGAGAGGGTCCAAGCCCTCTCCCACAGCAGCTGCTGCCACCTTGATGTCAGTGTCAAGGACAGATGAAAAAGGCAGCAGTATCAGGGCAGTTTTGCCATCTACTTTGCCAAAGTCAACTCTCCTGGAGCCCTTCTGAACCCTCTGAGAGGTTTTGTTCGTGTTCCCAACTGCAGCAGACATATATTTACATTGTTTGAATGATGTGTCCTTCCTGCATGTTCCCACTTGGCCAGCTGACCGTGAAGAGATGCTCAGTAACAAAGCTATTCACTGCAACAAGATGCTCTGCTCTGAAGCAGAGATATAATCCAAAATTGTGCATCCATCTTAAAACAATTAACTGCCAGGGTGCAGTCAAGTTATCTGGAGCACAGAAGACAGAAAAGTAGTCTAATATTCATACATTATTTATATTATGAATATATAAGCCTATGCACCTTCTTATGTCCACAAGCAGCACTTGGGCTTTATGCCACTTCTGTTCCATGAATGGCTTATTGGGCAAGATTTTTAACCAAACACCATTTCTTAAAAAAGTAAATTATGAGCCTTCAAAAAGAAGTGTTTACTTATACCCAAAAATGTGATTCAAAGTTTTGCTCTTAAGAACAAGTAGGAACAGGAATTTGAAGAGACAAACAGCTGAAATTCCTAACATTAACAACTGACCCGTGAGCTGCCAACCAGAGTTCACAGAGTAACTCAGCATGTGGCATATCCATTTTTCATTAAGAAAAACCATCCAATCCTTTTCATCGTAGGAAAAGCAGAACAATGGGAAAACTAAGATGTCTCCTCAGATGGATTTTTTTTTCTTTTTTAAACACCAGGCTTATAACTCAGGATTGGAAGACATTTCAGTCAGCAGCACCAGAGACTTCTTGAAATTCCTTCCGTTCCTGAAAACCAGTCATATATAGATCCTTCCTCTCTTCTGTCTGGGCCTACAGATACATATTATTCAGATTTTTGAAAGTGAATTATCCTGATTTATGAAGTGTTGATAGTCCTATTTTATCTTGAATAAAAGGACCTCAGTGTCATCGTGTGGAAGCAGTGAGGGAGGGAATTCACCCAGACAGTATTACAGAAAATGCGTGTTTTGAAACAGGTGCTGTAAGGTTTTTCCAACAGCTGGCAGGTGATAGACAAGTCAGCCCTTAACTATCAGACAACAAGTCTTTTCTTCCTGATAGCAGCTTCACAAGAGATTGAAGGGAAGGTGTGTACATGAAGGAGAAAACATTGGATTTATTTCTGGTTTAGATCAATTCTCTCCATTTGTTAAACACAGGAAAAAAATCAAAACCTCTGTTTTAATACTCTAAATACACCAAATAACCGCCAAATACATGCTTTGGATTCTGCAAGACCGCTTGTAAGTGTGACACATAAATTAACATAGCATTTCAATCACATCATAATTGAAGTTGCCCATCCTCCCCAGATCAGGTTTTTCCATTTTAGCATGAAGGTATATTCTTTTTCACTCTTCCCTAAGGTCCCTTTCACCCAGTCATTTCAGCATGTTGATAATGACAGCCAAGTCAAGGAATGAACATAGAAGGCAGCTGGTAAGATAATCCTGGATGTCATCTGGATGCAAGCGAAGCATGAGCATCTAATTCATTAAGGGAGTGGGAGGATTAGGGTGGTGCTGAGCATCTATTCTGTTTAATTTGACATTCCATTAATTTAGTCTCTCAGTGGACAGGACAGGAGGTGCAACATAATTATAGCTCAGAATCTGAAACCTCTGGCATGTCTGAAGACTTATTAGTTTTGTGGCAGTTGGCTGGGGGGAGTGTGGCAAGAGAGATGAGCAGACGTTGTGCTCGCTGTACCCAATACTCTTCGGTAATAAACTGCATGTAGGATTGGTGAAGTTCTCCTTGGAGATCAAAGACACTAACTCCATATAGCAAATGACTTTCCAAGAGCTTTGAGAGCAGAAACTTCCAAGGAGGCTTCACAAGGTGAGTCTATTTTGTATCAGATCCTACCCCTTCCATCTATTAAAAACTAGATGGAAGAGGTAGGATCCTAAACTTCTTCTCAGAGTGAACAGCATAGCTGAAAATGCAAACCTCTGTTCCCAGTGAACTCTTTTCCTGCACAGCTAAGCACACAGTCATAATGATTCACCAACCAAATTCTGCTCTGAACAAACGTTCAGCTGCAGCAAACCCACAGGTCCCGTTCTGACATGTATTCAGCCTCAGCAAGCAAGTGCACATCCTGCCTCTGAACCACCTCTCTGGAACACGTGGGACACAATGTTTTCACAGGAGCTCTTGGGAAAAAGAAATATCAGAAAACATCTGCCCCCTCACCTCTAAGTATCAAAGTAAACAACCAGATTTTTCAAGGGCTCTCAAAATACATCAGCAATTGGGGAATCTGAGAATTTGAGAAGATGTTCCCAACGCCTTACAACAATAAAAACAAACCCTTTAACATGTCTCTCACTCCAGCTGACATCTCACCTTGAAGTCCCATCAGATTTTATGTCTTTGATAGAGAGGTAGATGTGTGAAAAGATATGTAATAGGAGCCCCCACTAATATGTTTCTCACAGAGAAATGGACATCTTGATACCATATTGGTTTAGTCTGTTGGACACTGCTGGCTATCACAGGTGCAGCGTTATAGAGAGAAAATCTGACTCATTAAAAATGACGTAAGTCACAGTACCGAGACAATTTCATAAACTTAGGATATACACACAGACAGACCTTTTAACTGCATTTCAATGTAATCAGCTGAGGGCTGGCAGCCAGATGGACAGTATGAGAAACAGAAACTTTCAGCTAAATCATACAGCAAACAAAGCATCAGGATTGTCATCACTGTCCGTCACATCTCGTATCTGCAGGAGTCAGAGGCCTCCTGCACTCAGACTGTAGCCCCTGGCCAGGTAACCAAGAGAAGTAACTGTTACCTTTGGTCCTGCAGTACTTTTAAGGGCCTGCTGGAACTCAGTGAAGACATCTGAAGAGGTAAAACCCACCTGGCAGATGAAACCAGTGGACGAGCACTGCCGAACCCAAAGACTGAATTTCCTCTTTTTCCTCTTGCGCAGCTCCCTCTCTGTACAGGTAGCAATGAAAACAGGATCCTCATCTATCAGGGGCTCATGTAGTACCTGCAAGTGGCAAGAAAAGAGGCAGGGAAAGAAATGGAAGAATACATCATTGCTAAAAAAAAGGTGCTTTAACTGCTTTCAAAGAAATACAACCCTTGCACTGTGCTTGTGTGCACCACCCCAAACAAAGAAGCAAACCCACTTTTGTTTGATGCTACTATCCAATAAAAAACAAGCCTGGCCAAGCACACCCCATATGGATAGCTGCTCTACACATAATTTGCAAACATTGCAAGGCACAACTCTCACTTCTTACTGTCTGTTACAGTTCAACATCCCTCCAAAATGATGCAGAGGATGGGGCGGGGCAGGGAGGGTGGATTGTTAGCAGCATCCTTCCCCATGCTTCTTCATAAGCTTCATATTGTTTGGTGGAATGTCTTCCACCCAAACATCCCCTACAATTTGTTGCAAAGTACATTCCTTGGTTATAGCAACGGAAAACACATAATAAAGAGGGAGAGAAGTTAAGGGAGAAAAAGATGCTTTCTGCTGCCACTTAAGGAGGTGGTGAAGTGACAGAAAATATTTTTCCTGGCAGCAGCAGCAGCTTTAGGGAAGTCTCTCTTGCCTCAGGAGCTGAAAAAATTGACAAAAGGAGACAAAGATAAACCATCAGAGGCAGAAATAGAAAAAGATAAGGCAGACTGGAGCAAGTAACAAAGACCTGTGAAAGTGAAGCAGTTTCTGCATTCTGCATTCAGATGATGTAAAGTGGTTCCCTGTTTCTTGTAACTGTTTTGTTACACTTCTCTCCATTAATTTAGCAGCAAACTGAAGTGTGATACTGCTAGGTATCACACTGTGGAACTCACCTACAGAGAAGTACTAGTAGCTCCCCACAGCTCACAGGCAGCTGTGCATAACATACACATACCTGACTGCACAAAGTGCAAGTTGTCTAGCAAGCCACTTGTGCAAGTTGACTTGCAAACTGTTGAAAGGTCCTAGCTGATGAATGCTGACCAAATTCAGACACGTGCTTCTAAATCAGAGCAAGTCACTGCAGGCTCCCCTCCTTGTACATAAGGGGAAGCAGTTCCAGCAGGCCATAATTCATACCCTTGTAAAGACATGCAAAATACTCAGATGGGTTATAATTTAAAGGAGTCTGTTCTTTTCCAGTGACTATCCCTCCAGGAGACAGGCTCAGAAACAGGTATGCAGAGGCTCTCACCCTCAGACAAAGCCTTTCCACCCCTGCACGTATGCTACTTTTGTGCACATCTGCGCAGTCAGTGGCAGAAACGAGAACAAACCTGCACTAAAGCTAGGAGTGACGCTTGTAGGAGAGATGTGGTGGCTGAGCAGTTAAGCACCAGAGATGAGCAGCTGCTGGCCTCCTGAATACAAGATGTTTGCTGAACATCACTCTGTCAGCCCAAAATAGGCGCCCGTGCCCTCCCCATGCAGTGATGGCTGCACGCTGTCATTTATTCGCACTCCACTTCTTAACGACTCATGAAACATTCACAGGACCATCTGAAAGCACTCTTGTGAAAGGTTCAAATTACACACCAAAATGCAGATGGGAGCAAGGAGAGCTGCACACAAAGCTATTTGTTCTTCCAGCTGCAGCTGCCCTGTTTCCCCACTGAAGCCAAATCATCTTCCTCTCTCCCAAGGTCCATACAGAACACAACTCTGCCTATCTAAAGGCCATCTGGGGCATTTTCTGCTTCCACCTTAGAGGATTCTGAACAGCATTTTGCAAATATTAAACTTGCCCTCATTTGCTTTTGCCTTTCTGTGTCTCACGTGCAGAGGGAAGGAGCACATCCTTTGGGATAGGGTTGGATACATGGTTAAGAATTTCACAGCTTCTGGGAAGGCTCTCTTTTACCTGCCAGATCCCATTGAGTGGTGTAGTTCCACTGTTATAATCTCCCCTACTGTAGGATGGAGAGCAGCAGAATGAAAAGGCTGTGTAAGCATCACCTTAGGACATCTTTTGCCCTCTGTCATTATCTTCTTTCCCTCTGCACCACAGCATCAACTCTCCTAGCAGCAGCTCTACTGCATCCTGTTTACCCTTCACACTCTTTCTGCCTTCTATGACACAGTAAGGCCTGTCAGCCTTACATCTAGAAAGCAAATCTGAATATTTCAAACCTCTCCATCTTCCTTTTCTCCCTGCCCATGCTCAGCCCTGCCTTCCCTCCTTTGTGCCCCTGTAATGAATTTAAGTAATTTCTCTGTAAGTTCCCACTCAACTATTGTGAAGAGGGAAGAAAAATGTGAACAGACTAGGGCAAGATCTGCTGGTGCTGCAAAGACAAAATGTGGACAGGCAAGGAAAATGAACTGAAAAGCCTAGAGCTTGCTCTTCCTTCAGAGAGTGGGGGACAAGTGTTGTCACCCCTCCACATGCAACCACTGCTTCAACAGCTATAAAGGACTTTGCAAGCAAAGCACTCTATGGGCTGTGCCTGCTCCTGCCACTGACATGGTGCTTTTAGGACAGAAGTTAGCCCTGCTGCTACTGGCCCATCCTATAAGTTTGTTCACCCTTACTGTATTCTCAGTCTCCTTGCTTTTCCTGTAATCTCAAATCCATCTATTTGCCAAATCCCCATGCAAAGTTATATTTGGTCTGTCTCTATTCCCCATTCTTGCTGTTGCTGCAAAACACACTTTTACAGGAGTGGGCTTACTGCCCCCATGGCATATTCTTTCCTGGTTCTCATCTTCCTTGATAAAAATCTACTTCCAGGCTTAATTGACTCCTACACATATTCCTGGCTGCCTCTTCACCATATTTTTCTCACTCCCCAAGTGCTCCCCTCTTCCTATTCTGACTTTCTCTGATGCAAGACAGCTTGTGGATTTCTTCATAGAAATCATCCCCATTTTCTTCTCTCACATTCCCATATCTGTTCAGATCTTAGAAGCTCCTCATATAGTTGCTTTGCTCCCCCACTGCTATCACACTGCTTTTGCTTTGCTTTGCTTTCTTGTAATCCTTATCCCTGATAGATCTACCTGCCAAACTTTCACTCTTTGTTTTTCCCTCAATATGTATTTGCACTCCAAGTGTTGCAAAGGCAAGACTCCAAGATGGGACTCCATCAATTGCTCCATCTCCCAGTATCACAGAACAACACAGCCACTGTCAGGAGTGCCTTTCTTTCTTCATTTCAGATCACTTCTAATGCTCTTTCCACACCAAAATTCCACCCATCCTCTCTCACCAGAGCCCAAACAGGCTTGTGGACAAAGCCCCGAATCACTAAGTCTTTTGTACTTGGAACTCCTGGACTCCATATACTTAGATAATGAATCAACATATCTGGGAAACATCTCCCCCTGAGCTCCATGGCCATCCACAACACAGGCTGTCTCTTCAGCCTGTCTCCTGGAGAAGCTGCCTCATCTTGCCTTGTCTCTGGCTTTTGGTGGGTACCATCCAGTTGCAGAGGCCCCTGGGTAACTGCATCTGGATGCACAGTCAGTCATTCCTCCTGCAAGAGGAGCTCGTGCTTCTGCCTCTCTGCTCGCACATCCAGCTGCCAGTTCTGATTTCATTATGCTGCGTTTGAGAGCATCTCCCTTCCCTTAAGAACCCCTCAGTATCTCCTTTTTTGGTCATTGCTGACATCCCTCTCCTCCTGCTGCAGATATCACTGGCTAGTGAATCTTAATGTCAGTCTTTACCTCCTACTTGCAAAATCTCCTCAGCCAGGCAATGCCCGCATTATCCGTGCTTTCTGAGTAAGAGCTCTAAAATGGCACTCATTTTAGAGTAACAACCCACCCACCCAGACCAGCTTACATCCAAAACCCACAACCATCCTGCAACGGTTTTACTTTTAATCAACATAAGGCAAATCTTCTACAGACTGCTGCTGGAAAGCCATTTTCCTAGGCCATCACTCTGACCACATCACTTTTCTTTATTTCTCTCTCATAGTTCTTCTCCAGTATATCAGACAGATTCTCTCTCCCCATTTTTGAAGTCCTGCTTGTCCTATCCACATTTTACAGATCTTTGCCATCATTCAAAGGTTAACTCTGACCTCCAATGGAGCCATGATTCCATGCTCCTCTGCCCATTTGTTCAGTCTTCAACCAATCCTCTTAAAAAACAAAAAGTCAGTTCTTACAGCACTCCATTACCGTTAGGTAATTTAAAAATAGCAATGAAGTTTCATC
This sequence comes from Phylloscopus whistleri, assembly GCA_017589585.1. Lineage (NCBI taxonomy): Eukaryota > Metazoa > Chordata > Aves > Passeriformes > Phylloscopidae > Phylloscopus > Phylloscopus whistleri. The sequence continues at coordinate 1,295,595 of JADMLD010000177.1, forward strand.
ATTTTCTGTTGCCAAACTCTTCCTAAAACCTGGCTTCACAAAAGGATCAACTGGCCAAGAGCTACAGGACATCAGAAATTTACCTTGCTATTCAATATTCTTGTTGCTCCTCTGTCTGTCTTTCTCTTGCTTGATGTCTTATGTTTGGCCAGCCTTCTCTGAATATTTATGTATTTGTGTCACACTCACAGAAGCCCTAAGACAGAATGATTCTCATTTGGGACCCTTAACTCCTAAGGAATCATTTTGAGAACAGGAAATCTGAAATATAGAGGTGCAGCACAAGCAAGATTTTATAATTTGGAAATACCCAATATCAAATGAACATTTAATCATGAGGACACAAAACCAAGTTGACCAGCCTGTTTTTGCCCCCCTGTTTTTTCAAAAAGGCTGTCATCTAAAGCTGGGAGCTGATTTGGAAGAGCTATTGAAGTTGAAACTGCTTAGCTGTACCCTACGATACCACCAAGAGTGAAACACAAAGAAGCTGCCCAGTAATTGGCCAAAGTTTAGCACCGTGCCCTTGGAGGAAGAGGTTGGAATTACATCTCTCTTTTTGCCAGGGGGTTCACTCCTGCTGGAGATAAAAAGCCGACTGTTCCCAGCTGATATTTCACTGGGCAGATGCAAAACTGTTTGGTTCCAAAACACCAAAGAGAAGGTACTTTAGAGGGAGAGGGAAGCAGAGAGTACCTGGAGTTCTGCTCCTGACCTCTCCCACACTAGTCAGGGGCAGCCAGAGACAGCAATCCTGTCTAGCCACATCCTGCTGACGAGCATATAAATACTCAGCAGGCACAGAAGGATATTTGAGCAGTGATGTTATTTTCCCTGAACTCCTCTGGTTTCTGGAATTCAGTGTATATCCTTGGCAGCTGAGTACCCTTGAATTTGTTGCTCTATACCTCCCAAACACAGGCAGGGCATCCTCCCCCCTTCAGGCTTGAAGACAGTAGCACAACTACAAAGCAAAGTAGCAACAAAACAACACTGCTTACAAGAACAGCCCCAAATTTTCACCTCTTGTTGCTCAGGTAGAGACAGTGTTTATTTATACAGATGATGCTGAGGAGGGATAAGATGCAGAGAATATTCCTGTCATTTTTTTTTTTTTTACCAATCTAGGTCAGCACACCATTTTTTTTTAACTTCAGAAACTACAGCTAGCACTGCTGATGCACAATTAAAATGTTCTGGAGTTTCAATTCCTTCATAAGCTAGAGAGTAATTATTTCCTTTTGTTTGCTCAGTATATTTAGCAAAATAATTATAATCCACTAGATTGTTTTCTTTGCTATGGTATACTGGCATAGTTCTTTCTTTCTCCCTGTTTCCTTTCATAGCAACTGTAGTGTTATTTTTACAGACACATCTGGGTGGGTGGAGGGGTCATAGATGAGAAAAAAATCCCAAAGTATTTTCTGACAGGAGTTCCACTTGAAGAATCTTTTCTAGCTCTCCAAAAAAGAAAATATCAAATCTATAGAGGAAATAACTGTGAAGGCAGATGTTGCACTGCTGGCTGGATGTAGATTGTCCCTGCTCTGTCCATAGGGATGAGTTAAACATGGCATCCTCCTAACCTGTGTTCTGTGAGTCCACACTGCCAGAGGACAAAGGTCAGTAACAAGCCTACCCATAAGCCCAAACAGCCCTGCTGCATTCAACAGGAGCTGTGATTTAGCTGTTGGAGGCCACTTACAAGAAGGTAGCATAAAGCTTGTGGGTCAGCAACAAGCCAGCCAGGTACCACAAGTCTCATGTTTAAGATACAGATGTACCTTAAGCAACAAATCCATTCTGAACTTGGGATTTTAGGTATTGCTGATGACAGAAACCTGGGCTCCCCTTTCCAACTGGCTTTCAGAGGCAGAACTTCCAAAAGCCCATCTAAGTGGTTCTTTCCCCTCATCTTTCCATTTGTTTCTGTGCAACTGGCTTATTATTTTTGAATTATTTTTGGTATTTCTCACTGGGTGTTCTGGGTTTGATGTTTACTGCAGTCTGCACTCAAGACAATTTGCAGGGAGAGGTCTTTCCTGCTGCTCTGAGCAGATGGGGTCCTCATCTCTTGAGACGGGTAGCGTGCTGCCCTGACCAGGAGGACGTCACGCACAAGGCTCCTTTCAGGAGGAGGCCTGGAACATCCCCCAGTAGGCTTCTGGAGGTACACTGGGGTATTTTTAACAACAGATTCAAAACCTTATTCTTTCTCACAGGGTTATTTTTGAAGCTGTATTTTAGTGCTTTTTGTTCCACTCAATATCACTGAAACATGCTGCATAGAAATCACTGACGTAAACACTGACAAAGGAGCAGAGAAGTGGAGGGGGAAGGAAGGAAATTGGGCCGTCTCTAATTCTTCCCCCTTGTTTTATTTAAGTAGCATTGCCTTGCCAAGCTCAGGATAAGAATACATTTCGCTTGTGAAGATTTAGATGTTTTGCCACTGCAAACAGGGTGCTGTGATTTTGTCAATTCAGTTCTCACGCCTTGATCAGGATGGGGAATGAGAGAAGGGATACACATGCAAATAAAATCTTATCCTTTAATGGATTTGCACTCACAGTGTGTGCCACAGCACACCATTATAAACATTTGCATTAGACACAGTGATCACATTTCTGAAGCCTTTATCTTCTGCCCATTGAAGTCAGCAGCCATAAGGATTAGATTTCATATCTTTATGGGAGCCCAACAATTCCATTTCTCACTGCCTGTTTGTCTTAATGGAAACATATCTTGCATAGCTTATTGAGAACACTCCTCCCTCCTCCCTCCTCTACCTTAACAGCTTTTTAGGCAACTGTGTTCTCATGAGTTATATAGGTATGATTTTTATTGTCTATAAAATAGAAAAAACTGGAATCACTTGCCATTTATTTTAGGCACACTTCAATGGATGTGGTGCCTTCATTAATTTTGTGCAGTGGGCAAAAATGGGATGCTTCAGAAGGGAACCAGGAAGAAAAAGAGGACTATGGACACAACACCCTTTCCAAAGGCCCAAGTGAAATATTTATATTCTGGAAATAGAGAATTTACTGAAAAGTTATATCAAGCAGTAACACATTTTATGCTTATTCCTTTTTCTTTCCAGATTTCTGAACACTATCAGTAGCAACAGCTTTAAAAGCAGATCATTTGTATTGAACAAAGTTTAAACAGAGTATGATAAATATTTAAAGATTTTCACCTGTCCCCCTTTCCAGTCATGAAGAAGCAGCTGTGTTACTGGACCATACAGCAGGTGCCTACTGCTAAGGTCAGGTACAGTCACTCTAGCAAACTCAACTCCATCCAACTCAGCCTGCTGCCCCTCCAGCCCAGCTGCACCAGCTCTGCCCTTTCTACCCTTGCACAACCTGCAACCTCCCATCCTCAGGATAGCAAAACCTACCAGTGCCAGCCTCACTGAGAAGTGTCCAACCTTGTTTAGGTCACTAAAGCAAACAGCTCCAGCTTGGAGAGCACCATTCCCACTGAAACCTGCTGGGTGCCTGCACTGACAGACACTGATGAGCACTCACACAGGACAGTGCTGCTTTCTCTCTTGTTTCATGGAGGCACTGCAGCACAGCTTCACACCGGGAAGCCCCAGCTCTTTCCCCAGGCAGCTGTGCTGTGCGCTTTCTGTCACAGTGAGACAACCAGAGTGCACAGGTCTGATGTTCCTGACAACAGCTTAACTCTTACCTGGGCTTGTGAAGGTCTGAAAGCAGAGTCAAAGCCATTCTGCAGAGAGTCCAGAAAAGGCTGGATTTTGTAGAGGCTATGCGTTGTCTGGCTCGAGCGGAAGGCCACGATGTGGAAGTACTTCAGAATCTTCTCAAACCTCGATTGTGTCATGATAAGTGCAATGCTCTTGTTGCTGTAGAAGCCGCTGCTCCAGATGCTGAGAACAGACTCACAGTGGTGGATGCTGGTTGATATCATGTAGCCTAAGAAGGCCTTCATTTCTGTCAAGGTGACATCAATCCAGGCATCGTCACTACCAAACCTCTCCTGGTACTTCTTGGCATACATGTTGGTTTGGACCACCATATTCTTTAGTACATTATCAGGGACAAAGAGCTGAAAAAAGTCCATGGCACTGGCAGTCAGGGGCATTTTTCGTGTTGGACCTAGGATAAAAGCAAGAAGGAAAGATAGACACACTCCTGATCACCACAAGGCACGTCCAACACAAGAAATTAAAAGCATGATTAATTTTTCTAATGCAAATGATGGCATGTACCCATTGTCTGACAGACTTCATAAGGAAATTTCCCCTCCCCCCATATTCCTCCTCCTGTATGATACTATACACTCTGAAAAGTTTCTCCCTCTGCTCTGTACACTCATTACTTTGCAGCATACAGGCCTGTGAGACAAGCAGGAATTTTATTTCTCCACTTACACATTATCTGCAACTTTTATCCTCAGCAGCTGTTTTGGACTTTTTCTGGATAGTCTTTTATTTGTCCATATGCATGTCAAAACCTTCCTCCAAACAGCCCAGAAGGACAGTGTGAGTCCTCCAGAGAGAGCACTGCCCTCATCCCAGATGACATGATTCCTAGGCTCTAGAACCTGATCCCACCTTTTCTCCTGTACCTCTAATTCCTGCCTAGTTCATTGTCATAATTCTATGACTTCCATATCTGTCCCTGCTCCACACAGAATCACATACAGTCATGTCTATGTGTTTTTGAGTTTTGTCTCTGCCACCACTTTGGATTTTTATCCTGCACTCTGATATGCCCAAGAAAGCACACTACCAGAACAAGTCACAGCTACCATGTGGCTAGTGTCAGTGTCCCACGTCACAGAGAATATTTTTAGTACTATAATGCATGCAGTGGTCCTCTTCCTCCCATAATGTAATAAGCCTTGCAGTCCCATGCTGTCATTACCCCAGCATTTCACTGATCTTGCAATTTCTCTGCCAGTTTCAACTACTCCATAAGAGGAGGGCGAAAAAATCCAAAAAGAAGGCTCTAAGGGCTGGCAGCACTGTATCAGTGTTACAAGGTCAGCCAGTCAGACACCAGATTACACTAAGCTGAATTAGGAACATCAGACTCACAATACCAGGGATGCAGACACCAGTATTTACAGCCCACTCTCCTCTAATCCCTCCCACAAGCTCCATGCTAAAAGTAGTAGTTTTCATGCTTGCACCTTGTGGTAGTGTTTTAGTTACCAGGTAAGGGCAGGGAACATCCTCTATTCTATAGAAGCACTGAAAACCAATACTCTGAGAGGAGCAGGCTCTTCAAACCCAGCAGACAAGGGAGCACTTAAAAGCAGCTCTACACCCCTGTGAAAAAGACAACGTCATGGGTGTAATCCCAAACCAAGAGCTGGATCCAAGAAATACCACACCTTAGTCCAGCAGCCTTTAGTCCTGAGACTGTCTGAAACACCCTTCCCAATCACAAGGAGAAGTCATACAGCTTCTCATTTGGAGTTCTGCCCAACAATAGCGAGTCTTTCTTGCACTACAGGGCTGTTTGGATCTCAGCATCAGCTCTCCCAGCTGCAGCAGAGCATGAGATTGGCCATTTCACTATCTGGCTCTGCAAAGATCCACTAGCATGTTGGTCAGGTCACATTCTCCAGCACCCCTGTATGTCAGTTCACATTCCTAGTTACAGCAACAACTACAGCTTGCAGAAATTTTCCATGAAACAGAACTACAAAGAATTACAGAAATACTGTGGTTGGACTTGCTCTTAAGCCTTAATGTTTGGGTGCACACTAGTGAACTCAAGCTACTAGGACAGCAAAAATAGCTGTCAAGCTTTTTGAAAGACTTTGAAACAGTAAACCTTCAGATTGCAAAGAATGCCAAAAAAGCAAACACTGGAATTTTTTTTTTTAAGTGCAGTGGGAAAAACCCCATCTATTTAAAGATTATTCACCAATTTTAATTTGTGATATTGAAAAACTTTCAGTTGAAAACACATTTCTCTATATTGTAAAACCAAAGGGAAGAGACCCGCACAATCCATGTTTTGGTCAGGACAGAAGAGAAAATTTCAGTTTAAATGATAAAAGATTTTCATTATCAAGTGAAAACTATGGGGCTGGGATAGATATATTTAGTTCACCTTAACTGCTAGTGCAATAATAAAGCCGCTTAACAAATGTTTTCTTCTTTTGATCATGAGGTTTATTTTCTGCTAGCACTGGCTTGACTATTAAAGCTCACAAAACATGCTCTACACATGATTCTGTATCTTCATTCTTCCCCATAACTTAATCAAGTTTTTATATTCTACAGTAGGTATGGCTTTCTGATAACAACATATGGAACAGAGGGTATTCCTAGTTATATATGAAATCTTGAGTAACTACTGAACTCAACTCCAGTGGTCAAGCAATCTTCCAGGTAGCACACAGACACAGTTTTTAAATACTTGGCTTCAGAAGCAGAAGCTGGGAGTAGGGGTAATGTTTAAATCTTGTCTACAGCAAACAAAAGTTCATAAAACATTAAGTCTTACAAAGTGAAATATGTTTGTCTTGAGACTTGTGGATATGGACCATAGGTACATGCCAGACTCCATCTTTAGGGAGGTAAGAGCAGTCAGAAGCACAAAAAATGTAATCTTGGTGAAATTAAATTTTCAGCAGCTGTACAAGTTTACCTTGATAAGTGATAATGAAACCTGGCAGGTATATGGGATACGATAATCCTTTCTTACCTAGCAGTCCTGCTCCAGCCACAGAGAACCTGCTACCTCCCCTCCTTCCTGAAATAAATATACAAGCTTTGTATCTCATTGGTCATGTAGAACCCACACAGCTCTAAAAAAGTAAGCTGAATCACTTTCTGACTCAAACATCAACAGAATTGTTGATTAAATAAAATTATGAAAGCCCCTGTATAATCTCATTGTCTTAAAAAACAGCCTTTATTGGCAAAGTGAGCACTACTGATTCATAATTTACTGATATGCAATATAACAAGAGCAACATTGAATTTCAGTAGGAAAAGAACTGAATTTTTAACACAAATTGAGTTTTGCATAGTTAATGACCAGCCTAAAATATTTAAATATTACTTTCTAAATACACAAATATATTCCGTAGAGAGAGCCAACTGTCTGCATAAGGAAATTAAATAGCTAATTTGTACTTTTTAAAGACTTTTACATTGATTTAAAGGGCACTTACACAGGAAATACTGCTATGAAAAGACTTCAGTGTTTCAAGCATGCACTGTTTACCTGTCAAAGCTTTACTCAGTCAAATGAAAGAAACTAGGCTTTGCCTAGTTGTCCATTCTCAAGATGATTATACAATGATGACTATAAAATTTAGATTTTTCTCTCTCCTCTGCTATAGAGTGTTGCTTGCATGGAAAACATACTTACTTTCATAGGGTTTCTTTAAAAGCCAATCAGGATTTCCAATACAAATTACAGAGACAAAGTGCAAAAGCACTCTTGGAGTGTCTGAACATGCAGCCAGACCCAGTATTCCATGCACAGGCAGGACAGAGCTCTACTGAGTAACTGCTGAACTTTGGGCTTGCTCTAAGTGACCTTGTAGAGCATGGAAAATAACAAACAACTTCTGTTATGATACAACCTACACACACAAGCTCTTCCTCCTTCTCACCCTGTCTGCCAACAAAAACTTGCCTGTGCAATTCGCAGCAACCACCTTGCAAGTCATTACTGCTATTTTGACTAGTTGGCTCCATTTTCTCTTTTGCACTCAGAAGGAATGTCTCCCCCAAAGAGACATCTCCATTTTTAAGAATAGCCTCAAAATAAATGAGAAAAGCTAAGCATGAAAAGCCATTTGCATGTCTGTACTGGCGACCCAGCTGTGAAGCAAAAGCTGGCACCTCACCCTCGGAGAGTGTGCATTGCAGAACCCATTTTGGCTCAACTCAGCTCAGGGCAAACTGCAGCTGCCTCACTGGCTCTGATGAGAGCAGAGAGCAGGCTGCACACTCAACTTCTCAGCAAATATATCCACTGCACAGAACACACAGAAAGATTTAAGAAAAAGTTCAGGTGGAACTTCAGGCAGCCCCTGCATGTCATCCTACAGTCTCTGGTCTTCTCTCTTGGATGGGTCCCCACTGGTCACATTCTTCCTCCTACTTCATTTCCTTTCTAGTGTTCCTTGCTGAGCAACACATTAGGACAAAAAAAAAAAAAAAATAAGAACCCCAAGCAAATAAAATGCTTTTTCCTTACTTAACTGGTTTGCAGAATTAAGTCATTTGAGAGCATTTTTAACAGGTTCATGCGTCCTCTCCCATTTTTTTCTGTTCTGATTACCAACTTGTAATTTAGTAACTCAGAGTTCCCTCAGAATAAGGGACGGACAAAAGATGGGAAGTTTCAAAATTTACTGTAACCTATCAGTGATTACAACGTAGCATACAAATCTTAAGAAGATCAAAAGCATCCTTACTTCGGGCAGGATAAATCAGATATGTCAGGAGAAAACACAGTGAAAGGAAGTTCTTTTGCTCTGCTGTGAAAAAAACTCTGCTCTCATTCAAACTGCAATCAAAGCCCACAACAAAATATCCCATTACGCTGACAGGCCCAGGTGTACACCCTATATATAATAACCCAAATTGCCTGGTCTGTAAACAAATCTTGTGCAGAGCTAAACACATTGATTTTGAAATTAATGCAACTTCATTAACAGCTTGGCAGACCCCAATACTCCCAAATCAGGAACAGGACTGGTAGAAGTATCAGTTCAAGAATTTAGATATAGTTTTACTGTCTTATTTGAAGAAAAATCTAGCAATTTATAGCCACCCACAAGAATAGCACATTAAGTGTATTATATACAGATACATACCTAGGAAAAATCAATCCAGAAACTTTTTTTATTTTGGCTGTTGGGAAATACTTTCTCCTCGAACATATGCTACAGCCTTCAAAAACCAAGGTTTAAAAAGCCAATTAACTCCTTTTTCCTAAGTCCAAGCCATTGGAGACTGTTTTATATTCCTGACAAGTTACCTTTGCAAAAGTGCACAACATGATTTTTGGGTCTTATTTAGAGAACACAAAAAAAATGCTGACAGAAGCCTTTTGTCAGAAAATATTCATCCATCAAAAAAATCATGACATCTTTATGGAATGTGTCAATTAATAAATATGACAGACAGTTAAAACAACTTCTCATCTTTTTCAATGTGTAGAGAGCATTATAAAGACTTAAAAAAAACCCACAAGAAAACAAAAAATGATGCTTTAGTATTTGCCAAGTGAATATTTTTCAGAATTTCTGTTTACATGAGTTTCCTCACGTAACCTTTGGAAGCATTGGAGCTTATCTGGCTTGCCAGAATACCAGTTTTCATATCAGCTCTATTCTTAATGGCCTGGAAATGTACATCAGACCATCTTCAAACCATAGCCGGTCTGACAGCCTTAAAACAAGTCTGTCAAGAGAGCTTGAAGTAAGTTCACATAACATTTCTTTTCTGAGTTTTATTCTAGTTTATTTCACAGACTGTTCTCTTGTAGGAACTGGGCAGCAAGTATCCAGGTCTTTAGGATGGTATGCTTCATGCTTTTCTTCATCTTCATTAGAAAAAGCTACCAAAGCTTCAGTGACAGGCCTTTGCTAAGTCAAAGGCATCATCCTAATTTATACCAGCTGAGGTTCTGACCAGTATTTTCAGCAAGTAAATGTCTGCATCTGTTATTTTGGTAGCCAAATATTAGCCTCCTTTAGGGACTGCCTTGCACAAGTATTCAATATATATGATGAAAGCATAATCCATACAGTGGCATTCCTTGGAGCTGAGAGCCAGCTTAGGAGGAAGTAATAAAAAAAAGTCAACAACTCCCAAGACACTCTTGGCTTAGAAAGAAGAAACTGGACACAGTCCTTCCAAAGATGGTTCTTTTTGTAGACTGTAAGGGCTCTCTCTCCGCAGCCAATGCTTCTGGGTAAGTTTTTGCAAGGTCACCTTTACAGAAACTTACTTTGCACCCTTGCGTGGGCGTTCAGTAGCCGCACTTCTGCTCTGCATTTAGTTTCAGTAAGTCTATTCCAAGCTATTTAGCAAAGTGTGATTTGACTGCCCTCTTCCAACCTTATAAATAAGCCTTTGACAATGCCTCCACGTCTGCACATAATAACCGTAGTCAAAAAATTGTTCCAAACAGCTTCTCTGAAAGGCCACTTTCTCTTCCCTCCCCGGCATTAAAAAGGATTGTTTTCTTCACAGCGTCAGCAATAAAGTGATCCACAGACTGCAGTCTGACTTTTATCCATAGAGAGCATTAAGAGCTGTGTCTAGAAGCAATCCAAGGACAAATGAAAGTGGACTGAAAAGCAGCAGAGAGCTGCTCCGTGCTGACTCTGGTCCTAAGAGTCCCTGGCCTCCACAGCAAGCAGCACTGAGTTAATGATAAATTAAATAGAGAACTTATTTAGTAAAACAAACAGTAAAATTTAAATTAAATAATAAAATTAATGAAATATTTAGCAAACTAAGGAAATTCCTGCAATTCAGCTTGTTTCCTTGCTGTGTACTGGATCCAGACTGTCATTCAGCTTTTTTTAAGCATTATAGCAAAATCCTTGAGCATTAAGTGTAGCAGGTCAACCTGGCATAGGTCAGGGATGAATAACGCACTGTTCCACCAAACACAAGACAGCCTCCTCCCCTGATGCAATAGTGACCTTGCAATGCCTGGGGTGATAACCAAGACACTTTACCCATTCCTCCTCCATACTGCCATGTGCTGGCAGCTCAGCCTGGAAAAGGTGAAGACCTGCAATGGGGCATCGAGACTGGGATACCAAGGGTAAATAATTTTGGCTGTCACACAGTAGATTACCTTATGTGGTAAGACACTGTAGAAGAACAACTAAATTTTGTGGATTTTCAAGAGACCAAGCAGGCAGGTCTTACACCTTTCCCATTGACCAAATGTATGTTGTACCACCAACAGCACTGCTCTGAGAATGAGAACGTGCCAGACATGTTGTGGCAGTCTTCCATGGAAGTGTGCCTTGTTGTAGATTTAAGCCATGGCAAAAAATGGTTTAATTAAAAGAGTATTTCTTTGTGTTTACCATCATGTTTCAAGCTGTGACAAGTACAAAGAATAAAAAGCCCACTGCAGCTGATGCTGACACCTTTAATTATATACTTAATTTCTGTGGTGAGATCTTGCAACCTATCACCATTTTCTCAACATCCAACAGAACCTCCCAAAACACTGGCACAAGGTCTTATGATTAAAATAATTTCCAAGAGCTAAAGACCTTAAAGCAGCAGAGTCAATGCTGAAGTAGTACCGTATTGTGTCAGTTTACATAATTCTTTGCACATTATTTGGCTGTGAGACTGCATATGCGACTCCTCAGGGGAAATCCTGCTGCAGCAGCTTCCATGGCAATAGCCCACTGCACGCTTTTGCCACTGTAGTTTTCTATTAACATTTTACTGCACTGCTCCTGGCAGCCCAGCTGACACTGGGCATATCTAGGAGATTACAGATGACCATCGATGTGCTGACTTCATACACCACCTGTAATAAGCTTTTAGTAGATCGGGTTGCAGCTACACATCTGTCTGTGGGCACAGCTGTGTAATTTATAAAATAACTGTACAAAGCAGCATGGATAGTCAGCACAACTCCCATTACCAGCAAGGTGACCTTCATAAGTAATCCCAGAGGACTGCTTTGGGATGGTTCCATGGGGGGACTCCTCTCCTGCACTGGCAACCCTTGCAGATGCAATCCCACCATCCCACCTTTCTGTCCCAGGCTCCTGGTCTGTTCTTGCACACACTGTTCACAAATACCATTACCCCATGCAACTCGCTCCTTTCCACAATTTTAAAATAAAAATCCACCTGTATAAGCATCAGCAATATTTGATGGGAGGACCCTGCCTTGAAAAGTAGGACTTTTGTGTTTGAAGGAGGGGAAATAGCCTGGTATGTTTTCCAAGCAAATCATCAGAATATTTAATTTACCTTTTGTAAATCAAAGTCAATAAGTCAATATAAGTGACACAACTAATGAGATGCTGAAAGCCTTCACATCAACTCCTGCCATTTACATATAACACACACATGTGCCATTGAAAAATGAACCTCCAGTTTTTGAGTAAGTCTCATAAAGAAATGCCTTTTTGTTTTGTTGACAAATTAGTTATTTTTTAAAAAAGGGGGAAAAAAAATATAGCAACCAGAAATCCTGACATTTCAGTAAAGCATTGGAGACAACCTCATAATGCATGAACATTAATTTCAGCACAGAAGCTCCTAATGATTCATCTCCATCCCACAAGAGCTAAGGTAGCTACAGTACCAGTCTCTGCAATTGCTTCCCAGCCACAACAGGCTTTTCCTGGAGAAGACAGGGAGTAGTTGTTGGAGTGAGCACATAGTCCCCAAAGTATTCAATGCTACTTCTCACAAACAGATATAAGCACCTTCTGCAGCACCCACTTGGGAGAGGATGATCAGCAGCGTGGTGCTGTAGCTCTGCTAGAAGAGCTCAAAACCTGGAATCTGCCAAGGAGGCTGGTGACAGGAGCTGCATGGGGATAATACTTAGGCTTTTTCAAACCTGTTTCTTTTAGGTTGCACCAGCCTCCCTTGGATTTTACTGTTCTCTGTAGGAAAGAGTGCACTTGCATTTCTAGGTGAGTTTCATCAACTGCCTAGTAAGAAAAGTGTTCTCTCCTGTCATCACCCCAGATTAAGAGGCAAAGGAGCTCTCATCACTCCATATTGCATCTGCTCTTACACACCTGCTTTTAAATTGTAATTCCCTCACTTTATATTCTCCATGTTCCTCCCCAACACTCTCAAAAATCTTGGGACAAGCCACATGTTCTCTGCTGGTGTATTAGGCTTAGAGGCAGATGAAAGTCTTAGTATTTTCTTAGGATACCTAAGATGCAAAGTAGAAGTCGTGTATTTAGAGGTCAATCCTTGCTAGGGTCAGGACTCCTTTACACATGCACAATATCACTTTGTGTGTTTTTTGTTTTCTTTTTGCTCCTTTGCTCCTGCCCCTGTTGTTAGACTGTCTTTTTCCATCCTTGTTCTGCCTGGCCTAAGAAGTCACCAGTGTTGCAGACTGTCTGAACCTCTCAAATCAAAATAGGCAAGCAGTTGGAAAGTTCAAGAAATGACTTCTCTATACCATGTACATCAACATCCCTAATCCTCTTACCACATGCAGAATATATGACACACTCCACAGCATTCCAAGTGCTTAGGCTTCCTAATAACTCTTATAAACCACAACTTGCCAGTTTTAAGAATTCAGGTACTTCTTCAACAATTAAGAGTGAAAAAAAAGACAGTCACCTGTGAAAAAGATAGGATTTATTACTTATACTGTCTTAACTTCAGGGTGACACAAATGTATTCACAAGCCACTGTAAGGGCTTGTACAGGAGAAGGTTTTCAGGGAGTTGGATCTGCAGAGAGCAAGCCAGAAATACAACTCAGAGCTAAACAGTGCAGAGTCAGAGCGGGATCCTCAGTGGCACAGCACTGCTCACTCTCAGCAGCAGCAGCCCCTCAGCAACACAGCTCCACTCCTGCAACCTCTGCCCAGCTACCCTGTGCAGCCTGTGGAACTGCTCAGCTCCCGGCAGCTCCCACCACGGCCCACGCCCCATGTGTGGCTGATGGGCACAAGTGGAGCAGGAACCAGGCCACAGAACTAGGTTTGCAAAGAAAAGCATTGTGTACTTTTCCCCCACAGCATTTCAGGTGAGATGCTTTGTTGCTCTGGAGCCAAAGTCCACCTCTTCAAACACAGGCTTACTGTGCTGTATTCTGAGATCAGGCAGGGCAAAGACTGGAGGTCACAGGACAGGCATTGCTTACTAGTAGCCACTACTAGAACACAGCTACACTTAGAGGTCAGCTTGTCCAGACTTCTTGGGGGCTGCCAACATATGAACCAATACAAGCTGAAAGATCTCAGAAGAAGATACCTCTTCTGAGAAGAAGTATCACTGTAAGAACATAGTTTAGGTTACAAAAGGAGAAAGTAGGTTGTATTTCTCATCTTGGACCTAGCAGCAAGAAAGATTGCACACAACAGAGATTTTCAAAGAACCTCGTGGTGCATTCACATTAAAAAAAAAAAAAAAAAAAGGGAGCCTCCCACTTTCTAAGTTTTCTGGATCTAACTGCTAAAGTTGGTTTTACCTTACAGACAGATTTGCTCTTTTACATGGCCCTTCCAGTTCCTCGGCCATTTGTTACTATGTTCACAAAGCTCCCATTTAAACATTTCTTTCCATTCATTCTTTATGTTGACTGCCTCATAAAATAAAATAAAGAGACCTACTGTGAAACTCCATCAGCTTCTTCCATCACCTTTGATACAGCTCCTTTCCTGCTCACTCTGAATGGCCCTCAATAGGTAGCATTTTACCTTCCACATCAAGAATTTATTACATGTACCCTTAAGGTACAGATTCTATAACCCCCATTGCTGTTTTAGTGGGGGTAAAAAAGCCTTCAGATTATTATTAGCAAAACTGGGCCTGGAGTTTTTATAGCCTTGTGTGAGAAAATCCCAAGCCTACTAGGCAAGCTAGAATGTTATTTATTTAGGGAGGAGAGAGAAGACAGAGAAAGCAGGTGAATACGCGACTTTTCATCACAACTACATCTGGGTCTGGTAACATCCCTAGCAGGGGGATTCAAACCACGTCACAGAAATTCTCTTCCTGGGCCTGGACTGAAGCAGTTTGGCAGAGCTGAACACAAATGACCATAGTCCTCCTTGCCAAGATCCAGGCACCATCTGCTTGGTCATGCATGAACTTTTATCAAGATCCTTTCACAGACCTTAACACAGTGCTTTCCAACATGGGGTGCTGCACAAAAAAATCTACTGCAGTGCTGGAAGAAAAAATTTTCTCTATTGTTAACAAATAAAAAACAAAAACATTAAATAGTGTTAATTTCATCTTTATCTCATCCTGGTTTAAATTATGAGTTTGTGTATGCCTTATAATGTACATAGTATATTAGTATAGTTGTGCAGGTATACAATCTATAAATAAATAAATATACATAGATTGGGGGTACCTGTTGAAAAAACTTCTACTGATAGGGGTGAATGATCAAAAATGATTGAGGAACATTGCCCTAGAGTTCTCCAATAACTGCATTCAGGACTAAAGCAGCCTAGCAGATACAGTTCACCCTCTTTTTAGCAGAGAGCTGAATGTGTGCTCAAAGCCTATAAGCTTCAGCTGCTCTATTTGTAGGTTTTATACCAATATAAAAAGGAGCCATTTCCCTTTATCCTTCAAGAAAACTGTCTTCTTGTAAGAGCAGGGGAGTGGTGCTATCTACAGAGGTCCTTCTACATTGGTATAACACTTTTCATGTCACTAAAGAAATATATATCATTCAAGTCACATGTCACACATCACTAAGGTAGTACCACCTATGCATATGCTTATATGCATCTCTGGATTCAAAGAATAATGCACTACATTTACATCCCTTGACATTCCCCTTTGAATTTTAATTTGTGTCACTTGCAAATCAAAAGGATGTGTAAGAGCCTTGTGTTTTTCTCTAGCAGAAATAGGTTTACAGAGCAGAAACTCATTTTGCAGTCAGGCATGCAAATTATTAATCCTAAAAGCAAGACTGAGGCTGCAATATGTGTTGTGGCAGGAAAAAAGGGGAATATATTTTTACTACAAAAATTCTCTGTAATCTATCCTGCAGCCCCTTTGACCTCCCTCCTGGGCTTTATGACCACCACAGAATTTGGTAACTCTTCACAAACCTTAGCAAACAAATAGGAACGCATGTTCTTCAGGAAGCATGGATTTTTCCTTTTGATCAAGGGATTTAATGTTAGTTCCTACCACTCAGATCTGACACCAGACTTTCTGCTGTTGTGATGATATGACACAAACAGGTTGTACTTTCAATAAACATGAAAAGACATGTCTTTTAAGAAACTTTTAAGGCTACAGTTTGACAATAATAACCTCTTCTAGGGTCTTTTCACTCCAGCCCAGCAGAAACCATTTGAGGCAGATACTTAACCTTAAGGTACAGTGATCAAATTATTCTTAGGTATCAGTGCAACACTACCCCGAAGCACATGTTTTTGAAATAAGATTAAGCATATTTCTTCTAGCCTAGGATTGCTCCAGACAAATGATTTAACAGTATAAATATTATAATGTCAGGTGATGCAGTCCATAATAAAACACAGAAATAACTGCAAAAGAATGAATATTGGCAAGTATAGTATGGAGTCCTTGAAGACACAGCAAAAAGAGGTGCATAAAAGTCTGCTTAGAAAAAGCTTTTTTTTTTTTTTTTACTTGAGTTTAAAAACTTGCTTACTTTCCCCTCCCTCTTCTAAATTACAAACAAGGCAGCTAACAATTACTCTCTACAGCAGTAGTCAGAGAAAGCAAAACTTAAAAGAAATCTCTGTGTCTCCTTTCTTTAGGAAGCATTCAAGATCCACCAGTACGTTGAACATTGAGTTCAGCTAGCCTCAAAGAGGAAATGAAAAGCAACAGCTACACCAAAACTCCTTATAAAAACCGTAACATTTTGCTTTCTTTATTGAAACTATCACTTGATTTTGGTGACATCCTCCTGCCTCTAGAACCAATGTCTGGTGGATAAGGGGACTACAGGGTACACTTGGCAAACTGAGTGAAGAACCTGACACAGGAGACACAATCCCCATTCCTGCCAATACAGATGATCAAGAAGGAAGAATATTCCTTAAATGCTTGCTATAAAAAAATTGGGCCCATTACTCAGTGCATTAGCTCTAAAACTCCACTGGTCTCTTCTATTAGACAGCAGGAGCACAGATGCATTCACAATCCAGACACAATAAAATGCTAACTCAAAACTCCATGCGGGAGCAGCTGACACACCTGAAGTGCAATCTTCATCCATAAAGAAGACTGAATAATCATGGGATAACCAAATCCATAGATAACCACCACTATTAGACCTGAATTCAGATTTTGTTGAACGGCATACTGCATTTCTTCCAGCTTTTTAATGCTATGTTGGATGTGGTGGTGAGTCTGACAGGTCACATATTGTATCTCCCACAAAAGCAGATCTGGAACATCAGCTGTAGCAAGTTGGGTGAGCAATGTGGTCTGGAGCACCTGGCCACAATTTTGATATGTTAGAAGTACCAGCTATTATTTTCATGTGACACTATGAGGCAAGAACAGGCAGAGTCTGGTTTTACATGACCTCACATCTCAACATCAGCCTGCTTTTTCATCACAGGAGATGCCTTTGAAGAGCCTACAGGCTCTTCTCACTACAAATGTGCTGTCTAATAAGGATTGAACTCAAGTGAGCCATCTTTTAGCAAGGCCAATTCAAAAGGCTGTCACCCCACCAGCTATCTTCCCATAAGTTAGGTGAGAACTCAATATCTGGAAGACCTTTACTTTCTCCTCCCACAAGAATGGACTTGAGCACATGGGGCAGTGCAAAATTGTACAAAGCCTGGCTTACTAAGAAGCAAAATCTGATGAACTCCTGCCCCTGACTACCTACAATTTTAACAAGAACAGTGGAGACACGGTGTCCAGCAGAGCCCAGGGAATAAAAAAATGGAAGTTTCATAATGACTAAGAACAAGAAGTCAAAATGTGAAGTATTGGTGGAATCTATATTAAGATATAAGAGAAACGTTCATTTTTATGACAGGAGATTTTAGAAAGCAAAATACAATTAGAGAAACTAAATGCTGGAGCACAGAAGGGCAGGTTAGAAAGAGGTTATAGTACAGATTAAAAGGATTCAGTAGAAACTGAAAACTTGAAAGTAAAGTTTTGAGCAGCTTTTGCTACACTTATTTCTTGTTCCTTTTCTGATTAAAGTATTGTGCTGAAGGATTCTCCCTTTAGCTGCCCATTTCAACTTAAAAAAAAAAAAAGAATCCCATCACCCTTTTATCTTAGGAAGAAAGCTGACATTACAACAATTGGCAGTGCACTGCTCAATGTCAAGCTGCTCCAGGTCAGTACTCAGACCCTTTCTGAGTCAACCATTCAGCAAAAGACCTGAAGAAAAGGCACGGTTTTTATTTTAACATCTTGCTCACATTCCTGCAATATACGTCCATAAAATGCTATCAAACGTTTCCACTTCATCATATGATACAAATGGCTGCTTTTATAAAAAAACTAATGCTCACTTAGTTTCTTTTCATTGATTCAGGGAGAGATAGCCAGCAGCAAAAATAAAAAATAAAAGAGAGTTAAAAACTAGTATAATCTCAACAACAGCATCAGGTTAAGTGTCAAGTCCATTTCATATTTCTAGAACCATTTCATATTAAGCACCCACTTTGACAGTACCAATTCAAAAATACCCTTATCTGAATATTTTACATCCACCATCTGTCCCCAGAAAGCAGTTAGGTGCCTGCACTACTATTTGCACCCAACAGAGTTCAATGTATTTTGAATTTACCGAGTCTAGTGGGATTATAGGTTTTGGTACTGCTGTCTGAACTCACACCCCTCTTAACCAGAAACAGCCATGCCTTGTACAGAAAGATCCAAAATGCTCTTCAGTAAAATAAAAGGGAGATGAAGGGGAAGAAGGAGGAAGTGAAGCCAGAGCAGTTTTCATGACACAGAGATTTATGATAACCTAGGCTTGTTTCAGCTGTTAGGGCAAGGATTTTGGCTTCATTCTCAAGGCAACTAAAGAGGTTCATAATAGAGTAAGTTTCAAGAGTCTGGGGACAGGACACCAGAAGCTGGAATACCTGTGACAAAGACAGATAAAAATTCCAATCTTGCAGTTTAGTATGTATTTTTGTTTCTAATCCTCAAATACTAGGAGCCCCATAAGAAGAACCTAAGTGAATCTCAGTTCAAGGTTACCTGTTAAACTGGGAAAACAAAGACCTCCTAAAAGAAGTAAGAGCTTTGGTGACTTTAACTTGCTGCTCTGATCCCAATACTCCTTGAACACTGAAGAGATTTTGAGGCAAGACTAATAAAAGACATCAAGACAAATGCAGACATTTGTCATAGACAGGTCACCTTAAAATCATTTTTAGTGGATAAGCTTCTAAGGATATTACTTACAGGAAAGTTGAATTTATCTGTTCTGTTTCTAGCAAGAAATTTGTGAATTGGCAGTAGCACAGATGAGTAAGAGTATTAGTGTGTCCTCCTTACCCAGATCCTTGACTGAGAAAAAAGTTGTCCAGATGAAGGGAGGTGACTTTGGGAAAGGCATTATTTCATTTTTTTTTTTTTACCAGGACATGGAATTAGAACCAATTTTATACTCAAAACACTATCAGAAAATACTAGGCTGATCATCCTACTAGACAGTATCTGAATTTATTGGCCAAAATAAATCTTAAAACCCATATTGAAAGTTTTTTTCTCTAATTATCTGCTGAAATCAGACACAATCTCTTATTCTGCAGAAAAGTGATACACAACTGACTTCTAGAACAGTCATTTTTTTGGACAGCATAAAGCAGGTAATTGGTTATCTTTAGTGGAGATAGTGGCATACTAGTATCTTTGAAGGAATGCAAGACCTTACTTGGACACCTGTGCAATTTGTCAACAAAGAGCTGAACTTATACTGGAAAAGGCAGAGAACTACTACTAGAAGTAGGGGTGTATTCTTGCTAGGAAATATTGTGAAGAAATATGATACTCTCTTATTTTTAGCCATGGGGGAAAAAAAAAAAGAAAGAAGAAAAAAGAGAAAAAGAAATGGCCAGAGGAAAAAAAAAAAACAAACAAACAGAAAAACCCAAGAAAGCTAACCAGCAAATCTCTTTAAATATATGTGAGGTAAATACCTGGAAAGATGAAGATTTAAGTGTCAAAAAGTAGTCTTTGATGATGAAACAATTTTGCAATGCTCACAAAGAAGTGAAGGAATAACCTTCTGACACCCAGTCCATGAACTGAAAAAACATGGAGCAGACATTCTGTTCTTTCTTTCCAGGACACCTGTTACATGATCATCAGTTAGTGCAGGTGTCTGCACCATGACTTAGCTGGGCCTCTTCCAGACCTGCACTTGTCTTCTTTCATATATCCATCCTTATGGTCTTAGGGTCCTTTCCTTAGGGTTGTGTTGGGATTCAGTTGCCAGGAAGCTCAAGAAGAGTCATGAACAGAGGCAAGTACAAACCCAGGCACCACTGGATGATGCACTGCCTCCAGAGTGTAGCATTGCTCATCTCACAAGTCTTTGGGTAGTGCCACATCAGCCGTCCCTAACATAAGCAGATCAGTGCTTTGAGCATAAAGGAGTCTCCGAGTTAGTCATTTGAGTAGAGATACAAGATTCATGCTCACCCAGCTCATTAGCACAGAAGTGAGGGAAACAACACCCTAAGTAACCATCGAGTCTGGCAGGGCCACTTTCTGGGACAAAGGGAAGGAGGGAGTTTTGCCTTAACAGATCAGGCAGCCTTCTGCAAGCAGAAAGCTCTTTCCCACAAGCTGCACAGCCTTCTCCCCACTCTAAAAGTTGACATGGAAGATGCAAGAAGCAAGTCCTTTGCATAACCAACATTTAACTTGATACTAAGCAGCTTGCTAGTTTATCTGAGCCAATCTAAAACAATGGAAAATAGTGCTGGAAGGGACCTCAGGAAGCCCTTCAGCCCAAGGCCTCTATCTCCATTCAGCACACATATTGGGTGTCAGTCTGTTACAACAGATATAACAGGTTAATGACGCTTGTTCTTACATTTTCAGTGACAGATTTGTCTTCTGCACCACTGCACTGTCTGAGAGTTTCTATCGTGTCTAACTCAATTATCCATCAATTTATACCCATTATTCCTCATATTTAGTTTTCAGAGCAGGTAAGGCAGATAATTCCCTTCCCTATAATAGCTCTTTTACTTACCCATATGGCCCTTTGGCTTAAAACCAGAACACTAAAAGGCAGCCAAGTTAGTAGATTTTCTGCTTCTGTCCTTTGCCTTCATATTTAACTATGTGCTTCTCACCTGGGTTGGCAACCCAGACTCTCTCTCTTAAGAGGCAAAACAGTCTCCTTTCAAGTCTTGTACACTCCATTTGGATGGTTGCCTTTTCACAACAGCATGACACTGAGTTGCATTTGTCTGGTGTCCAGCTTCAACCACCAGTTCCTTTTTCACCTAGACAGTCCTTCCCCTCCATTTTCCACTTCTGCTGTCAGTGCTGCCTTCACACTAAGCATTCCATTCAGGAATGCGCTTTTACGCTCTTATTAATTAAAAATAAAATCAGCTGAAATTAAATAAAAATGAAAGTAAAAATGTCCCATCAGAACATTTACGCTTTTGACAGATCTTTATGCCACACATTTTTGGAGATGCTAGGCCAGACCTACCCAATTCAAATGGAGACAAATAAGAATTTTCAGTAATAATAATTTTAGTGAGAATACCTGATGGGGATTAGATGGTATTTATCCAATCAGATATTTCTGCATCTGCCTGCTTCACCACACTATATACATTAATGTCTGTAGGATTTGTTGCAACAGACGTAGTGTAATGCAAAGCACCATGTGAAACTCAGAGCCAGTACTGCAGAGATGGTTCCCACCTCAATAATTTGCCTCCAGTCCACTGCAGAAAACAAGGCAGTAAAGTCTGCCACGGAACACAGTGACCTCCACAAAGATCAGCTAACTCCTAACTTTGCATAACTGCTCCACACACCAAAATCCCCCAGGTTTGTTTCATACACAAGACATAAACACTGAAGGTAGTCTGAACCAAAAGAACTTGCAGAGCACCCATGAAACAAAGGTAATGACAAGACAGGACTATCTCCCAGTCGCTCTGTGGAGGCAGCCAGGCTCTCCATGGCTGACAGGAGGGCTGGCTACCAACAGCCTGAGCTGTAGGGACAGGGTACAGAGAATCCACAGCCACAGGGAAGTGGGCTAGAAGAATGGAAGGATTCAACTGAGCACTAACAAATTCTTTCTGAATGCTTTTTTGTGGAAGAGCCATTACAGAAAGTCATGGCTTTTGCCAAGGAGTTTGTTTCATGGAGCTGCTGCCAGTGCCCCAGGGTCACCACCATGCCTGACTGGCCTTGCCTGGCACTCCTGGCCCAGTGCTCCACAACAGCTCCCCGGGCCATCAGCCCCCACCCCAGCTGGGCCAGGCTCCAGCTTGGCACAGCCCTGCCCTGCCATGCACCCACATCCTGAGCCAGCCCCAGCTGTCACCCCAGTGCCCGGGGCTGCCTCAGTGCCCTCAGCTGCAGCTGTCCTGGCTGGGGTGGCAGGACAGCCCTGACTCTGACAGACTCCAGGAGCACAATGGCAGGGGGCTGCTCTTAGACCATCTCTGATGTCAGTTTAAGTGTGAGTCATTACCCTGTAGTACAGAAGCAGATGAAGAAAGGCCTTTTTTGAGAGGTCATTATTCATCAACTACAACTTCATCAATTGAAAAGACCAAGATGTCATCTACTCTAAAAGCCATCACTCTTTTCCCAAAGGAGAAAGTTTGTGATACACTTGAAGACATACCCTTAAAAGAAAAAACTGAAACTACTTGCAACAATATTGGCACATTTAGCTACAGATTACTCAAATATAGTCTGAATTTTAGAGCTTAATTTCTTTTAATCTCAGTCAGTGGCAAGAGGGAACTAATGCAGATCTCCAAGTATAAACCTTCAAACATTTTTTCTTCATCTCAAAACAATCACAAACTACATAAAAGGACAAGTTTATGAGTAAGGAATAACTGCAACGGCCAAAAAAATGAGGAAGTCTTCAATTTAAGGAAGTCTTGTCATCCAGTGATCCTTTTCAAAAATACAGTCCAGAAGGCTAGAAGCCCTTTGAAAGGCTAAATAAGAATTTATATCCACATATGTATTTATATCCATAATGTAACATATCAAGCAAGACAGATGTAAGAGCATATGACATTTTTCAAGATCATCCTGGGAATCCCCTATCCCAAACCATTTTCACTTGGCTGCTGCAACACAAGGTTTATTGAACCACCACCCTGCCCTCTGAGGAGGGCTGACCACCTCCTCCCCATGGACAAGGTGGAGTTACCATCCTGTGAGTGCTCAAAACACCATGAATATGGCACTTGAGAATGTGGTTTAGTCATGAACGTCATGGTGGCACTGGGTTGACAGCTGGACTTGATGATCTTAAATGTCTTTTTCCAACCTTAATGATTGTGTGATTCTGAATGTGTAAGTGCACAGGTGTGAGTTTCAATACATGCAGCCCCTTCCAAGTAGTTTTCCTGGGCATGAATGGACAAAATTACCATTGCCCAAGCCCTCTGTCAAATGGGTGCATCCAGCAGCAGACAGCACCATGACATCAATGGGAAGAGCCACACACCCACAGCTACACGCTGACCCCTAGCACTGCACACTTACAGGAGCTCCCTACTCAGAAGTTAACCAGCATCTACCTTTTCAAAAACAGCAGAGATGACTACATGCATTGGATAGCCAGACTTTCCACAACAGTGAATTTTGTAAGTAACTTTAAAAAAAGAAAGATATTCTCATTTTTCGCTTGAATTTAATCTTTCATACACACCCACCTCCCTGCCATATGTAATCAGAAATGAATCACAGTTATAACAGCAGCTGCTTTAAGTCTTTTTCTGCTTTTTCTTCACTAGAGATAACACCTCCATTTGTGCCCACTGATGGGCTCGCTGTATCTTTCATGTCAGTCCAATAATCTTCCCATCCAACAGCTAATTGCCCCCATCTATAGAGACACATGCACAGTATTCTTTTTGTGTCTCCTGTGTATCCCTCTCCAACATGATTTTGGCATCCTTACAGTGTGCCTCATCAACTACACTTCAACTTGCCCAGTTTGCAGCTGCATAGTTACAGCTTTGTATTGCTTGTTGAATGGAAGTTCCTTGGTTTTGTTCTTTGTCCTTAACACCATGTCTGGTTTGTCAGTACAAGTCATGTGAATCCCTCCCGTTATCCAAGAAAGCAGAATCAAAGGCATGTTTTCCATCATGTTACATGAACACTAGTTGTTTTCACAGAAAATAAGGACATAAACCAAGAGTAATTTATACAGAAACAAAATCAGCTGTGGACCTTTCCAAGCCTATTTTCCTGCAGTCTGTCAATCAAGGAATTCAGGCTTAATTTTTAAAGGACTTACTCAGGTATGAGTTCATTCATTTTCACCCAGAGCCAATGCCTGGTTAATATCCTGCTCTCTAAAGAGTATGAAGGGGGAGCTTGGATAAGCTCCTAGAAACAATGTCTGGCTACAAGGAACTGAGATGTCAAATGATAGTATCCTCATGCATTTGTCTTAGCCATGCATTCCTTTTGAGTCCATCTGTTCTGTTTTCTAATAACATGCCCAAATTTGGTAGTACTCAATAGAATGAAGTATTTCAGTGATTATACTCCACTGACCTCTAGTCAGGATGTGTGATTATATCCATGATTACCTTCCCTTTTGGAAATACCTTGTATTTTTAAACTGCTAAAACCATCTACTCCAAAAATTTTGAAGCCTCAGCACAAGACGGAAGCAAAGCTCTTATATGAACATGAACATGTAAGAGACATTTCCATTTTCTTTTAAGTCTGTGGCATCCAGGACAACTTCCTAGCAGTCAATACGGAGTTTTTGAGTCAACTCCATCATTAACATCCTCATTAGACTGAGCAGAGAGGCTGATTTCATCTCCAGGCTGACTTAAAGGTATACAGACATGGAAACTGTTTGCTGTATTGTTTCTGAGAAGTTGACTAAAGGACATGAATAACTGTAGGAACTGATCTACTTTAAATGACCCCATCAGTAGCTACAAGGAGAAAAGACTCATTTTTGCAGTAACAGATCTAGGAGCAAATAAGCTTTTTCTCTGTAAAAGGCTAGACAAGTGTCTGTGGAGAAGACCTTAATCTGCAGTGCTTATAGACTTTCATGTCTCAAGTACTGACCAAAACAGATTCTCTTTAGAAAAGCAGAGAAAAAAGTGTTGGTTTTCTTTTTTCCTGTAAAGTCTATCTAAATACCAGATTGTTCCTGAAATGCATGTTTAAGGCAGAGGTATAGCAAAAGAGGCAAGGGAACACAGATAGCTAAGCTGCACTAAATTTTTTAATCAATAAGGCTATCATACACACTTTGTTCTCTTCAGTGATGATGGAAGCAAGAAAATGTGCTCTAAAGCCATTAAAACCTCCTGAAGAGCACATCCAGGTTTCATAAGATGTACGAGATATTAAGCCTTTGCACAATCCACTTATTTAGCAAAACTTCAAGACTTTAAGTCATCCTATAAAGGCTTTGCAAAGTAATAATGTACATCTTTGAGATGTATTTATCATATCTTCCTGAAAGTGTTGTATACTGTCATTATAAGTAACTTCTGTGTAGAATGCGAGAACAGATAATATAAATATGCAATTTTCTCCCAATATTTTCCATGGTTATGCAAGTCAAAAGCAGCTAAGTTCTCTGATGACATAAATAAGAACAAATCATATCAGCATCACTTTATCCACTTACCGTCGGAGAATTTGGGCCAGATATTTCTGAAGCAGAATCTGACATAAGTGACAAAGTAGCTTTCATACTTTTCTTACTCTAGAACTTTTAAACATTGACATCAATCTAGTAAGACTAAAGCCTCCAGATTCTGTTCAGGATTTGAACCAAGAGCTCCTGCACTGTTAGGTGGTAGCATGTATATAGCCCTCTTTTATGGCCCAGCCTGACCCAAGAGCTCTAAAGGCTCTTCCTCCAGGCTCCTGGCTGCTGGAATGCTGCCTCCCCATCTGACTGTCCACGCTCTTGAGAACAGAAAGTACCAGAAACTTCTTTAACTATTTGCTTAAACTTCTTTAAGGTGACAAGATTGCTAAACATGGTCTTAGCAGCTTCATCCTGAGAGCATTCTGTTATACAGCAGCATGTTCTTCAAGGATGGCAACTTATGGAACACTAAGTGTGTAAGGGAAACACTCTGGAAATTCATAAAAGTGATTTTCACTCTCTAAATGCAACTCAAAGAGGATCTGCTATGCTCTTTCAGCAAGGAACATTCTTAATATTTTGTCCTTAGGTGTAGGCTTAAGAACAGGGTTTGGAGGGCATAGAAAATGAAGGAAACAGTAGCACTAATTGCCTGTATCTTTGAGGACTTCAACATGTAACATTTGAATTAGATTTCCCTGCAATTGCTGCCACTCTAAAACACAACTATAACACAGCACCCTAACAGTAAGAAGTGCTCTTACATCCAAGGTCAAATTTTCTGGTTGCTGAACTACATGGATACAGGACGCATTGGATCCTAGGAAGAAAATGCCAGCTACCCCAAATCAGGAACATCAAGCTGCAGCAATACCAAAATATTCACACCTCCAAAGACCCCCAAAGAACCAAGGGCACATGCAATAGTGCCTCTATGTATTACAGAACAGTTCCTGGCCAGATTGCTAAGCTAACAAGAGAAGGCACCACTCAGAGCCACCCCACTCCTAAAGAAAGGAAGAGCACACCCATTAAGTCTGAGGCAGGAGCAACCAGAAATGAAAGGCTTATGCTGAGTTACTGGCACATGCTGGCTTGTAATAGTAGTTGCTTGCTCTCTCTCTCTCTCTCTCTCTCTCCTTTTCAATTATGCTGTCCCTATCCTAGCAGCAATTTGTTCTCTTGCAACTAGGTCAAAAAGCTTGGATCCAGCACTTGATC
Source organism: Phylloscopus whistleri (assembly GCA_017589585.1). NCBI lineage: Eukaryota > Metazoa > Chordata > Aves > Passeriformes > Phylloscopidae > Phylloscopus > Phylloscopus whistleri. The sequence continues at coordinate 1,322,320 of JADMLD010000177.1, forward strand.
ATGAATGACATCATCTTTTTAAACAAACATGTTGACCTACCCATGGACCTGCTGTAGCCAGGTGCTCTTTGTGAAGGAAAAGCTTTTCAGCAACTGCCCCAAGACCTCTTATCCATTACTCACATCCCAGTACCTCAGAACTTATATTACTGCCTTGATATTTGTGACAGATACTTGTTTCCTCAACCTGATTTCATTAGAACAGTACCACAAGTTACCAGTTAAAAAAAGCAGGGTATCAAATCGTATAGTTGGGAATTTTCTCACCAACTAACAGAATGATTTGTAAAATAGTTTAACACAGGAAATAACACAAAGTCCCAGCAAGCCATCTGTTCTAACCTCTGTGTTAAAGTTAACAGCTATTTTGGATTTCAACAAAGGAAATCAGCTAAAGCTATTAACGTCTGAATCTTTTTCCCCCCCCAGGGAATATAAAGCACCCACTATTTTTATTAAATGGAACAGAAACAACAGGAACTGGAGATCCCTGAAGAAGAGGCAGAAAACAAAATATCTGAGACACAAACAGCACTGTATTTATTACACAGCAATGCCAGTCACTTATCTCCTTGCATGTAAGTCAAGCCAGACCTTTCCCAGTTTGTCAGAATCTGCCACACAAGCAAGACAGCATCACCACACATACATGCAGCGACTGACTGCAGTCTGAGGACAAACTCAACCATATAACACACTGCCAGCAGCCCCCAGCACATCTGGGTCTCAAGTGTATTTCTGGGATGAAGTATCAGTTAGCCTGTCTGTGCTCAAGATTAATTCTAGGGATGGATACTATGCTTTTTAAAGACATAAATTTAATATTAAGGCTGGGAAGGGAAAGGCACTCGTAAGTAACTTATTCAAAAGAAAAAAGGGAAGTGATAGTGTTTTCTACTTTTAGTTAAAAAGACCACAAGCTTTACAAGTGGCTCTTTATTTTTTCTCTTGGGAACTTTAATTCACTCTATAACTAACTCAAACCTTTTCTTCTTCCACACACTCCCTTTCATGAAGGGGCAGTCTCCCAAACCAAAAAGCTTGACACTAGGTTTGACCCTAGTCTGATTCAAGAATTTATCTCCAGCATCAATGAGGCTGAAGTCTCATGAGACATTTGTCTCCTAGCATAAGATGATGTCAAGTACTTGCCCCTAAGCAAACTTTGAGATTTTGACTAAAAGGCCATGCTCTGAAATTCTGGTGCTAACCAAAGGTAAATTTTCACCTCAGTCTCATACAAACCTATTCCTTTTAATCTCAGACCTTAGATAGAAAGGATCTTACATCCAACACATTTGAACTGAGAATACACTTTTCTTGGTGCTCTACCTAACCCTGTATTTCTTGCTTGTACTCCATAAGGGGCTGAAAGACATGCTGCCATTGCAAGGCACCTCAGTGGAGACGTTTTCCTCAACAGGTACAGATACAAACTTTTGTGTCAGACTGGTGTCCAATGAAGCAACAATGGTGCCAGCACAAGTACATTTAGCATGACTCCAGTGATAATTCCTGCAAGGCCTAAAGCCAGTCAGTGTACAAACTAGATATATAAGAGCTCGGTTATACACAATGCAGTAGTTTCCACAGCTTGGAATTTGAGTAGTCAAAAATAAAATTGCCACAAACGGTACATGTTTCCCACATATCAAATCATGACACTACCTGAACTTCTGCCAAACCAAATCACCATTCTATGAAGAGTGTGCAGCATCTATCATCATCATGGCAATCAACAGAACTAAAGGGCAGAAGTAACCTCTTCTGCATCTATTAGTGGAAGGAAATATCCACAGCAATATCCATCTACCTTCCTCAAGAGACAACTGCATTGTTCCTGTCAACCATAAATCTGACTCCTTTATTTCAAAGGAAATATGAATTCCTGAATTAACAGGTCATCAATTCCTTTCCAAACCAGTCTGTGTTTCTGTGTTAAACAGGATATTACTATAAAGCAATAATATGAAGTAATAAGCCATCAAAGGCAGAGAAATTAAATGATAATCAATGCTGAAATATCATCACGTCATGAAGCTTATAGTCCAGAACATCATCTTAGATATGCTTATGAATAAGAACCCTCAATAGAACTCAGGAGTTCTTTACAGATGCACATAACAATGACTTCTAAACATTTTACAAGGTTCAGCTATTTATACAGGCAAACACAGCTCCTATTTGCACATTTGTCAGAAGCACAACTGAACTTTCTCTGGGCTCCAGTGCTAGCTCCACCTTCCTCCCCAACCATCCAAAGCTGCTTCCTCAGAGAGGTTCCTGCCCGCCCCACTGCACAAATTTCAGCACACTGCACCGGGTGCAGCAGGACTCTTTGCCATTTACTTTTAACAGTCAAATGAAGGAATTAAACACTACCAAAAAAAAAAGGCAAAGACAAGCAACCTTAGGACAGGCAAACTGTCAACCCAACTGACAGCAATCATCCTATCCTATTCTGAGATGCACACGTTGAATTTCACATCCCAGCTTTTTGTAACCATTAACCTGTTTTTACAATGCCTTGCTGCTCTGCTACACAGTCAGCTTGGCTGTCGAGGCCTGCAGATACATTATATGTATGTTATGATGGTTCCCTCGGCAAACCAGCGGTGTAACTTGCCACACAAGCCACTCCAGGGAGATCCCCATGCTGTGCACTGCTGCTGTAGGTCGCGCTGTGTCATTTCACCACTCTCTCGGTATTCGCTCTGGCCACAAGCCACGCAAGGAGGGTTAAGTTTAGGGATGGCTGCAGAGAAAACCTTGCAGCCAGGGGGAATCCCCATCTCAGAGCCCTACCGCACAGCGCAGGGCAGGTGACCCGCAGCGCCCTGACCAGCGGCTTTCCCCAGCTGTGAGCGGGGACCAGGAGCCAGCCGCACACCGGAGCGGAGCCCCGGCGGCGGCCTGGACACCCACCCTGCCCGGGCCAGCGCCTCTCCTCATTCCGCGGGCAACGCTGCGCTGCCGGCCCTCGGGGCACCGCCACAGCCCGGCCGGGGAGGGGATGCTGTGACTAAGCACACGCGGCCTCTCCTCGCCCTCAGGCTCACCGCCTCGGCCGGGCTCTCCAGCACCGGCGCGCCCGGCCCTGGGCACCAGCGGCCGGACAGCGGGGCCGCTCCCGGGAAAGAGCCGGGCAGGAGGCACCTGCCGTGCCCCCGCCCGCGAGGCTCGGCGCCGGCCAGCAGCCCAGGAGGCAGCCGGGCCCGCGTACGGGTTTCCCTCCCGCGGCTGCACCGCGACCCGAGCCTGGGGGCCGCGCTCCGGGCACCCTCCACTGGCATCCCCACGGCCGCCCGGGCCCGCCGCCCCCGGCCCCGGCAGCCCGCTCTGCTCGTACCGCTGCCATCCTTGAAATGAGGGGGTGGGACGTCTCGCAGCGACCGGGTCCAGCCCCCCTTCTCCGCTTCCTCCTCCTCCTCCTCCTCCATAGGGCCGGGGCCGCCCGGGACGGCGCTGCCGCCGCAGACCTGCCGCTGCCGCCGCCGCTCCGCCGGGGCGGCCGCCGCCCGGGGAGTGCGGCGCCGGGCCGCCCTGCCCCGCGGGCTGGCCATCCCCGGGCGCCCCTGGTCTTCCTCGTCGTCGTCCTCGTCCTGGGAAGAGGCGGCGGAGCGGGAGTCGGCCGAGGTGCTGTAGAAGGGGTTCCCGCTGCTGTCCTGGCCCGACTCCCCGAAGACGTCGTCGGAGATCTGCAGGCTCTCGTAGCGGGATCGGGCCGCCTCCAGTAGCGACAGCGCCTTCCTGCGCGCCGGCCCGCCGCCGCCCTCCGCCATCATCTCGGCCGCCGCCAGCAGCCGCCCGCGCTCCCCTTGGCCCGGCTCGGCCGGGTCCTGCGGCCGCAGGCAGCAGCCCAGCAGCAGCAGCGGCTCGGGCACGGCGGCGGGCAGGCAGCGAGTAGGGGAAGCCCCGCCGCCGCCGCCACCGGGGCTGAGCCCTGCCTCCCGCTCCCGCCCGCACCACCCGCCCCTGTGTGTGTGCAGGGACATGGGGGGAAGGAGCCAGCTCAACATCTCCAAGTACCACATCCAGCCAATTGCCGCGGCACTCCGCGCTCGGGAGGTGGGGTTATATGGGCGCCGCGGGCCAGCGCGGGCCGCCCACCGCCCGCCCCGCCGCCCGCCGCCGCTCCGCCCATTTAAAACCACAGCGCCGGCTGCCGCGGGGCCGCCGCTGCGCCCCGACGCCGGGAGGGGGTCCCTAAGCCCAGCAGCGCTCCAGCTCCCGATCCTGGCCCCGGGCATGGCCCTCCGTCCCGGCCTCCGTCCTGGCCTCCGGTCCCGGCCCCGATCCCGGCCCCCGATCCCGGCCGGAGCTGTTCTCCGCCGCGGTGCTGGAGCGGCGCAGGACAGAGGCAGGAGCGCTGGCCTCGGTGCCTGCGGGCCCCTCAGCAGCGCCCGCCGTGCGCGGAGAGGGTGAAGGGCTCCCGCGGGCGGAGAGGAGAAAGGCGCCGAGGTGTTAACCCGCTGGGTCCGAGCCCCGGCAGCGTGGCCGAGGCCACACAGCTCGTCATGCAGGACAGCGTGAGCAGTGGGGCCCTCATGTCGCTGCCCCAAAGCGGGACACAGCGCTCCAGCGCCGGGGCAGCGCTTGAAGGAAAGGGGGGAAGGTGCTGGAGCACAGGGTGTGGGGCACCTGGCAGGCCCTGCCACCCGGCTGGGCTCCATGGGGGCTTTGCACTGGCCTTGGGGGACACACACTTGCTCCTGCCTGTCCAGCTCTCTGCAGGGTGTGGGGCTCAGCGCCTCCAGTGCGTGCTTTGCTTTCTCAAGTGAGTAGAGAGTGAAGTAACCATTCTTCCAAAATCGCCACCGATTTAAAAGCAGTATCATGGCACGAGAAAAACGAGGGAAGTGAAAACACCCGTGCCCTGACTGGGTTAGTTAAACATGATTCAGAAGTATCCCTGGAGTAATCTAAGGATTTCATACAGCAGCTGATGTCCCTGGTTGTGCAGCAGTCAGAATGGACTCTGATGTTACAGGAATGTTTGAAATCTCTGATCAAGGTTTATTATTTGCTATTGGGCATCCCGCTGTGCTGGTTACTGTACAAACACTTACTAGGATGACAGTCTTTCCCTCCCTTGTCAACAGCAATAGCAGCTATTGAGTCTACCTTTTCACAGCACTGCTTTCAACAAAAACAGTAATAGGATTCTGGAGGGGGGGTGGTGCAGCGTATTATTTACAATTTTTGATGCAAACTTTCAGTGTAGGTTGGTCTGAAGATCTGTTAGTGCTACAGATTTAACAAATTTTATAACGCTGAATGCTTCTGTCTTTAAAAAAGGAAGATTAATGACCTTCTGTTGATTCTCAAGGACTTTAGCACAACATGAAAAATTAAAAAAGCTGGACTCTGTAAGTATTTAAAAGACCAACCTTATGTTCTATTCAGATATTTTTTAATTGCAGTGGCTTCATTAAAACTTTAAAGTTCTATTTAATGTATACAGGCAAATCTAGAGAAAAGAATCCATCTTCTGCATCCTTAAATAAACAGGAAAGCCCAGTGTATTTTGAGGGATGAGATTTAAGTTGCATTTCTACTTTCAAAAATATCAAAACTGTTTTACTGATTATATTAAAAAATCTGTAATTTTATATACAAACTTCTTTTAAATTGCAAGCTCAGCCAACTTAGCCTGTGAGTTGAACATTGCACTGTCCTCATTTCATCTCACTGGTCACCAGATATCATAGGTCTGTAGGCCAAGCTATCCTTTTAATTGATCCATGCCACCCTGTGTTTTCAGAACACTGTGATGGGAAGGTGTGACTGGATATGCAGAAACTTTCTTGCTGGTAATGATGAGTGACCAGCTTGAACCTCATGAATCCTCTTTGCTGGACTGGCATGTAGAAAGCCACAAACTTTTCTTCACAAATGCCTGTTTTCTGTTTTATAGCTGTTCTCATGAAACAAAATAGGGATGACCTTTTTTGACCTTCTCACACAATGTTTTTTAAGACTGAAAAAAAAAGCCACTTTAAATATGTTGACAGGGTCTTTGTAGTAGGGACATTGAAATAAACTTTTGATTTTTACAAGGATGGAGGTGTCCATCCAGGTGATGTAGAATTCACCTTGGCACCCAGGTTCTATGGAAGTGTCCATGGACACTCAAATGTCTTCAAATTTGCTGATTCTTTTCTGTGAAACACAAAAACTGGAGGGACTGCTCCAAAGCCCAAGACAGAAAGAGAAGGTTTTTCAGAATGGGCTCCTGTTGCCTTGTTTTTTTAAAGTTCTTTTAAGCTTTTTGATGTTTACTTTTTGTAATGGAGTTTCTCATGCGTTTTTCATGTAAATAATGATTGCTTTGCATTCCTTTCTGGAGGAGGAGAGAATTGATGGACTGCTGGTTTGACCAGTGTGGTTAGAGAGGACAATTTCATCCTCCAATCCGTGGTCATTTTTGGAATTGTATAAATGTCAAGGTCTGTAAATAAATTTGCTCTTTTTTTTGCCTTGTACATTTCAGTGTGTGAATGTCGTTCACGCATGTCGTATTGTGTGACAGGCTCCCAGTAAAAGAATTGATGGGAACAGTCCAGAGACTGAAGAAACCCACATAGCCCTCTCTAGCTGCTGGTTTCAGCAAAGACAATGTCTCCCAACTCCTGCATGCTTTGTGCCAAAAACAGGCTCCTATCCCAGCTGGCTGATGCACACTGCCAGCATCTTCCCACCTAATGACAAAAACTTGAGAGTTTTTTCTCATTTTTTAAGAGAGTGATGGACACAAGAGCTCTGGGAGGAGACCACTGCATTGATGGAGAGAGGTGGGACTGACCCTTTCATCTACCAATCCAACATGACATTTTAATTATGGAGTCTGCTGCCATGCACACACATGCAGGTTTTGTTGATGGAAGTTTTCCCTCTTTCAGCGTAGCCTCTACAATGAAAAAGTCCCTCTTCTGCCTGTCCCACAAGCAGAGAAACAGCTGTAGTCTCTTGTGCATGCATGGGAAGATTACTTTTCTGAGGCAGGACTACAGAGGTTCCCACACAGGGCTGCATGCCTGAGGTTTTGGCTTGCTTTATGGTCTAAGACCTAGCTTTTCATATGTAGCCCTCCAATCATCCACAGAAGCTGCTGACTGGATTACTGTAACCCAGAATGAGTATTCTGGATTGTGAAAATTGCTGTATGACAATGGTATGAAATCTATGACATGCTAGTAGTCATTTGATCCCAAATGATTGCAGAGGCACAGAGATATGCTGGATGGTTCTAAAAGTGGTTGTGTAAGTCCACTGGGTTTTTTATGAACAGTCAAGAAAACCATCACCAGGGGTGGTTTGCAGCTGAAAGATCTAATTATATAAACCTAATGGAACGTTATAAACATAGCTGTGTTTTCTCCTTAATCACTTAAACTTGTGTTTAGCTGCTAGAAAACACTACTAGAGTAAATGGACTTTTGTAGCCATGGCAACCTGTGGATCCACTTTTAACTTGTCTACAGAGAGAATGTTTGCTGTTTTTTCCTTGAAGTTTTCTGGTTTTATTGCAACAGCAAAGATGCCTTCTGTACACTCCTTCTGACCCTGACAGTCTCCATGGTTAAGACTACGACAGTGGAAAATCTTGTGTTTCTCAGTTCTCAGTAACTTCTTTTTCATAGTTAGCTCTTTGAGGAAGGGTCTTGTGCCATCTTCCACCATATTCACACTGTCAAACCTTGGCCTAGATCCAACAGAATATTGACATTTCTGTCTCCTACCTAAGATTCCTCACTGCCTATTGATTTCACAGAATTTGTGAAGCCTTGGTGCGTACCTGGTCCTTTCATAGCACAAATACACTGAGGTGGATTAACATTTAATCAGATTACAGAATTTCTCTTTTCTAATCCCTTGTTCTGAAAATGCAGTCTGGAATTTGAATTTCAAACTGTCTTCCATCTCAACGCCCCACTAAAAGGATTTTGTAGAGTCAGAGTCAAGTTGCATATCCAGGGTGAGGCCAATAGAATTCAGTTCCCTCTTCCATTATTGCATGGCCTCAGAAGAACAGAAAAACTTGGTGAAAAGGCTTCATCAAGACTGAGAACAATAATGAATTGGAGCCAATGGACTGTTTCCTCCCAAGCTCCTGAGAAGAGGGTAGGGAGGGACTGTCCCATCCCTCGCAGAGATCGTGGGTCAGGCTGGTTCTCAAATACATCACTGTTCGGTGTCCCTGCTTTGCAGGGGAGAAATCTCTGTGACCACAGCCAGTGGCACAGGGAAAAACAGCTCAGTGTTGATCTGCCCCTGTCCTGCCCTGCCTAATACACTGCTCTGTGCAGGTTGTTGTGGAGCTCTTTCTCATCCACCCTGCAACTCTCTTGTTTGGAAATAACATTGATAATACATGTGTGTTGAACTTTAAAATTCATCAAGTATTTACTGCACATGGCATGTTGAATACAATAAAAATGCTTGTCTAGGTATTTCTTTTCGCTTTCTGTTTTCCAACTGCTTTGTATTGTTTGAACCCTGTATTTCTTGGATTGATGTTTAAGATTTCCCAAGTATGATATTGACCCAAAACTCAAGAAAAAAAGCGAGCTGCTGTTTTCACATGAGAGAAATGGAGCAAATATGTTTTTTCTTATAGTATGAGAGGGAGAGATGATTTTTGACTCTTCTAATACTAAAGCAAAAGTACACTGAAATTTTAAATTTAGGAGAGAAATTTCAGTGCATCAGTGATGAACAATTTTGATTTTCAGATTAAGAGCCTTTGGAAACCACATTTTTGTGCATGCCCAGTACATTTTTAGCAAAAGCTGTATTATTAATAAGACTCACCTAAGCTCCAAAGGGAAAGTTAAGGTGTGTTGCTATTGCATGCATGGAAAATCAGCTGTTTAATCAATAATTTGTGGAGGGCCCATAGGGTGTTCTACAATGACCTGCAAAAACCCTTCCTTCCTTTCTGGTGGGGGTGTGAAGCAGAAGCTAGGTGCAGTAGGCCAGAAGCACAGAGTGGTGCTTTCACTCAAAAATCAGAGTGCTGTAGGGCTGCATTTACTTTTCTGTTGAAAACCACACCGTTTTGAAATGCACTTTTGGAAGGGCTGACCCCACACATGCATTGCCCAGTGAGACCTGAGCCAGAAAGGCAGAGCCTCAAGGGAGCACTCTTAAAGACAGCAGTCCTTACGCCAATGCTCTACAACAGCCTGTGTCCCCTGCAGTGTAGATCAGGTTTAACTTTTGATCAACATGGGAGCTGAACCTAGGAAGTCCCAGGGACTGGTAGTGTGCAACCATCTGTAGGCTCTTTGTTTAGCTAGTTAAATCTATTAAAGCACAATACAGGATTATTAGGTTTGCAGGGCTTGATGCCCAAAGTTAGTGACAGGAACTTAGCTCCTTGTGACCTACAACTCACAGTCAGGTCTGTGAGAACACTGCTTATCATGCAAATCAAACATGCAAACCTACCTGAATTTCTACCATCTACAACCCTCCTTGCTGCAAATTATAATTTCAGATCCTATCCTGTATTTGTTCATTAGCTTGGTAACAACATAATAGGATTTTCAGGGAAAGCTGTGGAGGAAGTGACTAGAGAATGGAACCCTAGCCAAGCTGGTTCCTGGTTTGCTGTCTTGCACAGTATTTGCTTTGCCATGGCCATCCTTGCTTTATCACCACTGGTCTGCAGATTCTTGAAGGATGCCTCAGCTGCCAAGTCAGGTGCCTGCCTGAGTGCCAGGTACAGCCATATTCTGTCTATTTCCTCCACAGACTACACTGTCATCTTCCCATTGCAGCTCAAACTGGAGGGTTCTTCTGCTGCAGAATGTGCTCATTCTGTCTGAGTATCAGCTTGTTAATTTACCTTTCCATCAAAGAAGTGATGTGGTAAAATTGTTAAATAGTGCAAACATTAATCTTCTATAACAAATATTTAATAATTGATGAATAATTTGAATTTACCATATGTATATTATTACTAAACCATTAATGTTTAGAATAATAATAATATAATAAAATTAGAATATGATGTTATTGAAAAGAAGCCCCAAATATGCACTAACATGATGAAGGCCTTTTCTTGGAGACAGAAAACATAATCCATACTGCCCAAAACCAGTTCTTCAAGTTGCTTATCATCTACCATCTCTTTATTTTTCTATGGGGAAATGCATATTCTGGTTTCTAGCACGTTTTTCTAAAATGCCCTTTAAAGCCACCAGGAAATACAGTACCCCATCTGGCAGTTGCCAAGATGCATTGATTAGCATTATCTAAATAGGCTCCAACCCATCAATAACCTGTGCTAAACCTTCTCATAAGAGATTGTTTCTTTCCTATTTTTTTTTTTTTTTTTGTTCTAGTAACTTGTCAGGCAATTTAAATCCAATTGAAATAGGTAGTCCTTGCAAAGCAGTACAGGTTAGCAAAGTGAGTTTAGATTCATGCTCTGTTGCATATCATCAGACACCAAACAGATTCATTTATGTTCTGGTTAAAAGCAGCCTCCTTCACCACGTTTTTACTGGATGCAATTTTTTTTCCAGAGGGGAAAAAAAGAGACTGAAAAGTCAAAATATCCTCTCTGTAGGGCGATATGTATTACTTAAGGATCTGAAATGGAATCACATCTTCCCACAAAAACAGAGTAATGTTAGTCATAGTCTGTGGCAGATGTCTGTTAGTCACCATTAAATTAGGAGAGTTTACCCACTCTGTTCAATCAGTGCAAACATGAAATAGATCAGGTCTCAATTAGCTGCAGCAAAAGAAGTCTTTCAAAAGTCAAACTTTGATCATAAAAGGGAGCAATACTGAAAATGTGTGAGGGAGCAGGGAAGAAGAGTGACAAACTATTTTCATTAACAAAAATAATTGTTCATCTCAAAAATACCTTCTGTCTGACATCTACCCCTCCTGTGTGAGATAATTTCTTTTTCCAGGCAAAGGCTGAATGTTCAGCCATCACAAAATAAGTGGGTTTTGCACTTGAGGGTAATTGAACAGCTGCAGCAGTGAATGAAATGTACAAACACTTCCCTGCTCTCAGGATTTGGCCCATCAGGTGGTCCTTTCAGGGCATGGAACTGGCTGCTGGCTCAGCACATTTGGCATTTCGATTCTGAGATGCACCACTGAAAGCTACCAATTCCAGAAGCTGAGGTCTCTAAATAGCCTGCAATGTTGTTAGAAATAGGATATTTAAAAGACATCTGGAAAAAAAATGTTTGTGATCTTCTGTCAGAAATGGCTTATTTGCATGCCAGTTTTTCTCCAAGTATGCAGTCAGGATCCAAAAGAGGAACATTTCCAAAGAGTGTTGTCAAGATAAAAATCAGATTTTTTGGTACTGCAAGATGGGGAAAATTATTAATTGAAATGCATTTTTAGAAGTTCCCTCTAAATAACACTGAAAATAATTTTACAATAACAAAAGAAATAATACAAATCAGCTTTTGCGTCACATTTACGTTCTGCCTTTGCTGTTTGCGTAGCTTAGATAGTTTGGTTAATGAGTGTTACTCTCATTCAGATGGGCATGCCCCAACAGACTCCCTTATTTCTTCATTGTTTGGTGACCTCGTTGTGTGTTGGGTTGATTGCATTTCAAAAAAAGCTTAACATTTTATTTAAGAAGCCTGTTCCAACTGATTTAAGAAAATGTAACAACATTGTTACATGATGGAATCCTGTTCTGAGCCCTTTTTTTTTTGCAGGGAGATGATGTGGTCTGAGAGGCATTAAAGCAGTGCCAGTGACCAGATGCAGCACCTTAAGCCAGAAGGCTGCTCTTCCATGTGTGCCATGTCATTGCCACGTGGTGGATCACTGAATGGATCACCACTGCAGAGAGCTGCCAGCAATGCCCCTGCTACCGCACTGTCTTCTTCCTGACAGTACCAACCTAGAGCTTAAACACAACATATGAGTTACAAAATCACTGTTTCTTGTTGTATCTCAGCTTATTACAGCACACTGTCCCATGGTGGGGAGCTACTTCCTGCACACTGAGGCTTCATGGCAGAGCAGTCAATTTCTCAGAACATCTCCTGCTGGCTTTGCATGGGGGTTGCTCTTGTTAACATCAGAGACTACTTGTAGAGGTGAATTCTGTCTTTGTACTTATTCTGCCACTGGTCAAACACTCAAGTTGTAGTTTGTCTAGAGATTTACCATGGTTTTTCCATCAGAGCATTGCCCAGCTATCAGAAATCTACAAAAATCAGGCAGACCACATTGGCCTGGATTGGAATAGGCACCTTCTATGACATCAGGGCATCAGCCTTCCCTATTGTCTGCTTTCTTCAAAAAGGGACAAAGAAGACACAATTTTTTTCTTTTTTTTTCTTTTTTTTTATATATATGCAAAAAAAAAATCTTGCTAGGTGAGCACAGTTTTTCTGAGATTTTTTTTTGGCAAAGCTATGTATGCTGAAAACAGCAGAATGTTCATGGAAATTCAGCTATGACTATAAATCTGTCTGTGCTTCATGTGTCACATCCTAGTCTGCTTAATTTCACAAAGTAAAAGGAGAACCACAGTGGGTAAAGCTTTACTAAATTTTGGAGGGACATTGACATTTGTCAGGTACTTAATTATTACTCTTTCAAAGTTAGTCTGTAACATGGAGTCTAGTATAAAAGAAAGAGAAAGACTTCTGAATGCCAGTTGTGTTATTGAAGCTTAAGATAGATATTACACAATATATTCCAGCTGCTCGCTGTCAAACTGTTCATTTGTGCACTGCAGTGTCTGCTTAACTTTTCCTCACTTGGGCCACCTGTCTTTTCAAAGTGTTTTATGTGTAAGATGCATCCCTGGAGGAGATTCAGAAACAACCTAAGGAAATATGGTGTTATTCTCCTGATTTATACAACAGCTTCATTTTCCTTCATCTTCTCCATTTTGCACAACTATTGTCTGGGAAATCTGCTGTCATATATGAAAGCTTCCTTTGCTGACTGTAGGCTGAGGACACACACTGGTTCCCTGCATTTCCTTTACACACAGCCTTCAATTGGTTTGTCTCCCATCTGACCCACTTGTCTCATCAGGATAAGTAAGGGGTTTTTGTCACTGGTTCAGCTAAGCATAGGCTCATGCACTTCATCTTCCTTGTAAGGTTTTCCTGGTAGAATATCTGATTTTAGGAGTCTTTTCACATGGTGGTTCTGTTTTGTTTTGTTGGGTTTTTTTAAAGTCCTCTACCCCCTGCTATGCTCAAAATATAGAAAAAAAATTACAAATTAATATCACTCCCTAGTGTGTGTGTGTGTGTGTAGCAACAAGGAATTGGGAACTGACTGACTTAGATGACACAAAAATAACTTGTAGGTTTTTGGATTTATAGTAACTACTCTTTAAAAAAATGTTGCATGGCTTGATTTCCCCTCTGGTCATCCTTAGTAGTGGATTGCTACAATTGCAGAGGGAACATTCTCCTTTGACTGTGATTCCTTACCCCTTAAAGAGGGGAAATCACTCTGCTCTGTTGACTCAGCCTTCCTTCTCAAGCTGTACAGCAATTACAGGCATGGTCTGGATAGCCATTGAAACACCAAGAAATGTCCCTGGTTAACTCTGTGCCTGTCATTCGGGGGCTCCATTTTCCTATGTAACCCATGTCTTTGCCTTCTAGAAAAAAGGCAAAATCTGGTTCATAATTTCTTCCCATCCTCAGTTACTGCTACTAGGTCTCTGACAACAGTCTTCTCCAGGAAAACTTCCCATCCACTTTTGCATCCTGGATATCTTCAACACTTCAGCACCTACTAACAAGGTGATACCTCAGGAACACACTGAGTATTACACCCCTCTCCCAAAGACAATTAGTCTTAGCAGGACTTAAAGACTGATATGTAAATTACGTTACTCTGGAGCCTTGAACTTCTTAGTAAAGTAGGTATTTGCTGCAGGCAGCTGCAGTACAAGTCAAACCAATTTATTTAATGTGGATTAATAATTTGATACAATTATTTCCCAAGGACAGTTACTAGGGTTATTTTTGAATATTCAGTCATTTCATAGCCCCAAATATACTGTATGATGAAAGTAGCTGGATTTATACTTTTAAATCATCTTTGTTTAATTTCAACTCCTTTTTTTCCCAAGCAGAGACTCTACAAAGATGAGCAGAGGTCAAATTGTCAGCTGTTGGCTGTAACAGTGTCGCCTTTTCTTCTAGTTCAGCAAGTTCAAATCCCATAAATCTCCTTGATCTTGAGACACACAAAAGCACAGAAATCTAAAAGAAAACCTTGAGCATTTAGCTGTCTTGGAAATGTACTTCCAAATATATATTCTGCAAGATTTATCTTACAAAACTTGTTAAACAGATGTGTTCAGTACTGGGCACCTTTTGTCTGGTGGTTTAAGTAAAGAGACATTGATTCCACTGAGAGAGAATAATAAGTAAAGACTACTGACAAAATAGCTGACTGTATATAGGCACTTCTTTAGGAATAAGGGCATATATATGAATTTCTGTTATTGTGGAAAGTCATGGAATCACAGAATAACTAGGGCTGGAAGGGAGCTCTGGAGATCATCCAGTCTAACCCCCCTGCTAAGGCAGGGTCATTCAAGCAGGTGACACAGGAACATATCCAGGTGGATTTTGAATATCTCCAGACAAGGAGATTCCATGAGCTCCCTGGGCAGCCTGTTCCAGTGCTCTGCCACCCTCAATGTAAAGAAGTTCTTCCTCATGTTGAGGTGGAACTTCTTTTAATTTGTGGCCACTGCTCCTCATCCTGTCCCAGAGCACCAACGAAAAGAGTCTGGCACCAATGTATTCATATATTAAGGAAAATCTCCCTACTTCTTCATCACATGAATGTATTTATAATTTGCCACATCAGTGAATGATTGCTTGTTCATGAGGATATCTGTTTGCAGCAGGTACTGAGATCAATCAATAGGTTTGGCTGGGCAATCTGGGGCGGTAACAGTGACTCAATAATCAGCCCAATTAGCTTTATCTGGCCATGAGATGTATACTGAGCTTGTTGGGGAAGCCTCCATTTGTCAGTGCTCTCCTCTGCCTTGTGTGCAGCATGGAAGCAGCACAAAAACGCAGGCTTGCAGCCTGGATCCCTTGAGACACTGACAAGACCCACCTTGTCTGTGCCCCTCCTTTTTCCCTCACAAAGCCTCTGCCACATTCTTTCAGAAAGACACTTCAGACACAGCAGAGAGCCAGCTGCTGGCTGGATGAGTAATTCCAGCAGTGACAGCCGGCTCGGAGTGGCTGGATGTACACCCATCATGTTAATGAAGAGATCAGTGCTGCCTGGGTGATGGGTGTGTCAGGCTGCTTGACAGAGAGTGCCAGAGGCCATGCTCAGTCGCCACATGAATGTCCTGTCACAGACAGATGTTGGGCCATATTTTTGCACCTTCCATCAGAAGCATCCCTCTCTGGCATGAGCATGGAGCCTCCTTTCCATAAAAGCTCTTCTGGTCAGGATTTCAGATAGCTCCATCACAGTTTTAACTTTTCTGCATTTACTCAGAAGCAAAACTCATTCCCTTGATCAATGCTGAATGCAGAATGTACCCATCCATCTCTTATTTCTTTCTCCTATTTTTGTTTCCATATTGATCTCTGCTACCACAAGAAAGTCTGCAAGTTGTAGGCATGATATTATGGACCTGGAAGATATAGTCATTTCTTTATCCCTGTAGGCATTCTCAACAGTGTGCAAATGCTAAAAAGGATGAAACCTTAGGAAAACCAGTCGATGTTTCAGTTCAGGTTATGACATATGCACTAAAAGTATAAGTCCTATCATGATGTGTTTTCAGGACAAATCAATACCCAAGAATTCCTATAAAAGAGGTGAAGGACATGGGAGGATTACAGTAGAATAGTGGCCTTCAGGAGGGGAAGAGGAAAAAAAGAGGAGTCTCAGCAAGAAGGAAGGAAACAAATTAAGAATGATAATGCTTAGGAATTTTCACAAACAGATGTAACTATACCTTTCTGTCTAATGGTCTTGGTAAGCTTTATTTCCAATAACTTTTCTGATTCCTTTTTGAGCAAACTTGTACTTACAGTTTTCTCAACACCCTTTGCAGCATGCTGTGGCAATGAATTACACAATTTAAGAACAGTTTGTGAAGTATTTCCTTTTTTTTAACCTGTCACCTGATCATTTCATGTGATGTCCCTCAGTTCTTGTACTGCAGGGGAAAAAGTCAATAATTATTTCTCATTCATCTTCTCTCTGGTAGTCATACATTTATACATTTACATATTTTTAAATGTTATTTTATTTAATTTTGTATTTGTTCTAGTTTCCCTATATCCTTTTAAGCATTGATTAATCAAAGCTCCATGAAGTTTTCTAGGTGTGAGTGCATTGCAGACTTTGGTAAAGACTTACTGATGTTTCTATTTACTACTCCTATTTACTACTCCTTTCTTACTAGTTTTTTGCGTTCTGCTTTCCTATTTCATGGATGTTTACTAGTGAACTGTTGTTTTCTGGAATTAGTCAGAACAATAATCAGTTTCTCTCTCGTGGATAATAGTTGCAGATTAGAGCATCATGAGGTGGAGAACTTCAGAACTGAGGTGCTTTAATCTCATGCAAAAGCAGAGACAAAAGTATGGTAAAGGAAACAAGGGTGCATACAATCATAGGAAAATATGTAATGCGGACTTTTCCTTCCTCAGCCCTTCAGAAAGAACAGGTAGCTGTACGAGAAGAAGCTACAGAGAACCAAGTTGCAGTGAGAGGTAAGACATGACCAAGACGTGGACCATACAACTTCTCTTTCACATTTGGATGAAGTAGATATTGTCAATGAGGAATGACAGCATTTATTGTAATTCTTGATGAGGACAGAAAATAACCAAAATGTCACCATTGTGAAAATGGTGGCATTTCAGTTGAAACAGGAGGAGATAAAAAAGTGAGAGAAGAAATGAGGTAGCTGTTCAGCACACAACTACACCAGGGACCAATTACCAGAGGGGCCCAGGTGCAGCCTAGGAAGAGGGGGGAAGCATGGGGCGAATGTCAGCAGCTGGGAGGATAAACAGTTTCATTCTGATTGTTGCACTGCTGCCTATATTAAGCACACAGTACCACTAATAACACATGCAAAACTAGAAGACAAGTCCCCAGTTCCCTTTCTGTTATTTTTGAGGTGGTAAAAAGATGAAAATAATTGTTTTGATTAAAATTTTCCCTGTGTTTGCTGACAGTAAGATTATTTACATGTAATATACAAATTTACAGCCATTGTTACCTTAAGAGGCTTCCAGCAGTTCTGTCTTAGAATATTTCATGTGAAAACTCATGTGCTCCAAACATTATTAATTTTCTTGCCCTTACAGGATTATCATGCACACGTTTGCTTTATGCAATCTGAATAGTTTAATCTTTTCAGTCCCTTACAAGGAAATGACCATTGGTCAAAGAGGCATTTATATTTCCCTGTTCACCCCAAGAATGTCTAAATTCACCTGTTTTAGCCTGATTAGTTTAGTATAAATTGTTACTAGATGGAATGAAGGCTGGAAGGTTTCTCCCTATAGTTATAAATCTTATTTTTCCTCATTTATTATTTTTAATTGAATAATTGATTTGGTTTCAGTTAGTTATTCTTGGTTACTTTGCCATCTAAGGAAAACAATAGATTTTGAAAGCCTGAAGAAAAAGGAACAGTTTTATGGAAATAAATGTCTATTTTTTTTTTTCCCCAGATATATTTGCCTTAAAATAATTGCTTAGCATAATGTGACAATTTCCAGAACGGTCAAGTCAGTGAATTACAAAAGAATATTTGGGAAATGTGATAAATGTACTCATTAGCAGACTTTAAAAGCATATTAAAAGCAGACTTAAATGGGGGAAGGGAGCCAGCAACAAAGAAAATAACAGCATCTTTGGAAACTGGTTTATTCTCTCCTCTTATATAAACAGATCAGAGTGGAAAGAAGCAGTTTCTTCCTAACAAAAGCAAACATCACATTGTTTTCCAGAAAAATGCAGAATTACAGCAGGTTTCCCCAGGGTTTGGAGAGCATCTGATTTGTCCCACTGCTTCACTGGAGGTCTCGCACAGAGATAATAAATGGCCCTCATGGTCCCCTGATGGTGTCCTCTGGGCACCAAAGACACAAAATCTTACAAGAGGGAAACCTATTGTGTCGTGCTGGCAACCTGCCCCTTTCCTTGTGGTGAGAACAATAAAGACAACTCGTGTATTTTGTCCCTAGGCACTGAGAAGCACCAGTCTGCCCTGGTGCAGCAGTATATAGTGGGGCTCAGCAGAGCTCCATGCAGGACAGCTGGGCTGGGCTGCTCTGTTCTCAGTCCTGAGGCCACAATGTGCACCCAAAGGAGATGTTTGGTACAGGCTAGAGCATCCAGCAAACCTCAGTATTTCTGCTTCCTGTGTATATATGTCTGTGTTGGATGTGTCTGACCTGGTAACCCAGCTAGCTTCCATAATTAACAGGTGTTGTAGACAAACTTTTTAATGCCTTGGAGCACTAGTCACATGCACACTATTATAAATGGCAGTGGAACAGCAGAAGAAGTCTGCCTCCATCTCCTCCAGTGCCTGGGGTCAGACTTTGTCTGTGTCCAGATCAAGAGGCCGTTACGCTTGCAGAAGCTCCCCTGCACAGGCAGAGACTCTGGAGAAATTATGAAGTCTCTTGGGCCTCCATGAATTGGAGTGCATAAAAAAAATGCTAGGGAAAATCTCAAGTTCAATGCTTTCTTTCCCTTAAGACAGTTGTGTTTCCACTTCACTTGTTATTTGAATCATGCCTTGACTACTTTTAAAATCACCTCTTGCACAGCAACTTCATCTCGTATTCTGATTTCAGTCATCTTCTAAGCCAACTAAAAGCTAGTGGCTGCTGTTTCAGGAACTCACAACCCTAATTGCTGTCCCTGATACTCAGGAGCTCGCCTTTTTTTCCACATGGATACACTTGGAAATCACAGCACACTTACATAAAAATGTTATCTTTAAAAGACGTGATCCGTCAAGAAGTCATGTCAAAGACTTCATCAGTGTAAGAAATTACATCATCCCGAATTGCTCTTCAGTGTGGCAAAAGTTTCTTCTAGGCCAACCCAGCAAAAAATGTCAAATCAGACAAGGGTTTTATTAATTTCATTTGGCAGTTCTCTGCAGAACATAAGGAGGTAGACCTCTTCTCTATATTTATTTTATTGGAAGGAGTAGAAAGCTTGTCACAGATCAAAGTCTTTCAGCTGCTCTCTTGGGAAGGCACCACTCCTTCTGCTGGGTCTATGGAGCTGTAAGAGCACTGGGCATACAAGTAAGAATAAATAATATATAATAATTACTAGTGATTACTTTCAGTCTTCATCTGTTTGTACAGTATAAGCTAAACTTTCAGCTGTGATCAGACAGTAAGCAGAGTGGTTTTAAAAAATGTCTGCTGGAAATGTGGCTGCAAAATTATCTATATACCCATTTTCCCTAAAAATGTGATTTTCCCTTCCCCATACTTCACAGAAATATGCCAGTTTTTTTACATGTTCAATAGGGAACAGACATAAATAGCTTGGATTTGTCTTGTTTCGATAATTTAATTTAGGTAGCATTGTTTTAATTCACATAATTTTGACTCATTAAAATATTAATATTATGTTACATATACTAAATATATTGATATTTGATGTTTAGTCTTTATTAAATATTTCAGTAGAATCAGAATAAAGTATTTAACATATAAATTAATTTAAATTCAGAATTTAAGGTTTTATTATTTTCAGCAATTTTTATTTTTTTATACAAAATACAACCTCTTTTTGCAGCTTTTTACTACCCACCAAAAGATAGTGAAGACCAATTTTTATCATGCATTCTTTCTGCAAATATTTGGAACTTTCTGAAAAACAGCTTCTTCTGAACTAAGTCTTTACATTTAGGACCTTCATCTGCTGAGGAGCCTCTGCCTGTGGCTGAGAGGCCCTTTCTAGGCTAAAGCCATGTACCATCACAAAAACCAGTTAGTATTTATTTTTAATGTGTTCATTGCGAATCTCGTTGATCTGCACGTCTGTCATTTTGGAGACTGGGCTCAGGTACATCTAATAATAAGGAGAAGTACAATCCCTTACACTTAGAGTTGTCTGTTTCCCTCTCCAACATTAGTGTTGTTTTCCACATTCCAAAAGTTATCATATGTCACAGAATAAAACATCTGATTTCCAGTCCCCATGCTCCCAACACCATCTCTGTTAGTTCATTTATTTTAAAAATTATTTCCATTTCTATTGAGATTTCAATACAACTAGAGCCTTTATTTCCTGATGCTTTCTATGCCTATAATTGAAAATCAGAACTCACTTCTTCGCTCAACTCCAATAATTCTGAATCCTGAAAGAATGGAAATTAAACTGCAAAGAAATTTCTGGATATGGTCACCTTATTCAAGAGGGATTCAGCTTTTTAATAATCCATAGTGTGATTAGATAATTAAAGAGCAAGGAAAATGTGAAAGAGCAAACAAAAAATCATAGAGACCAATTACCAAAATGAAACAGACTAAAGCATCCTAATATGAATGACACTTACTTAAAAATGGTGTTTTATTGAATCAGGCAGAACTTGACCTATATTGGAAACAGAGGGAATTATAGTGATTATGTTGGGATAATGTCAGAAAGCAGCTTGGCTGCATTATTAAGCTTGAAAGAATCAGCTGCCACTATAAAATGCATCGCTAAACAGACAAGGACAGTAACAAATTATCAAAGGAAAGTGAGGGAGTTGAGAGGCCATTTTGTCACGGCACTGTCATTGTGCAGGCACTGATCATCCGTCTTGCTGAGGACAGTCCAGGGAGGTGGGGAATACCTGTGCTCTCAGGAAACCAAATCGAGCCTTGGCACAAGGACAGTGTGGAAGGATCCTAGCTGATCCTATTGAAACCCAGGCAGCAGCTCGAAAATCAATGCAGTTAGCAGGATGCTGCAGCTGGATCAAGGTCCTTCGGGAAGAGGCAAATCCTTTTCACCTGCAGGACGGTCTCGTGTTGTGCTGTTTGCTGCCTTGGTGCTCCTAACAACACAAACAGTTGCATGCAGATGCTGCTTGTTAAAGGTGCTGAGAATACAAATATAAACCAAAATATACTCACATAAGGTGCCAGGATGAGAAGGGCAGTTACAAATGAAGATTGTTTTGGTCTTGCTTATGCCTTTCTTACCCCTGCAATGCTAGTGGAGCTGCTCAGGTGTGACTAAAATTAGTTTTAAACCTGAGAGAAATGAAGGGCATAGCAGGAACATGTGTCACTGTCATCTGTACTTGCCATTTATGTATTTATATTTTAAAAAGTTAGTATTCTCAGGACGAGGAGATGCTAAAACAATAAACAACAATGGAAGAAGATGCCCCAGGTGACCTTTTGTTTCTAGAAGGGAGGTGCAAATGATGCTAACTAGTTCACGGGGATTTGAATGTGCCAATGTGCACAAGGGGGTGAAAGTGACCTGATGCAACCTTGGAACAGAAGATGTTTGAATGACACAAACTCATCTTCTAATTACCCAGATGAGGCTGCAGGTCAAGATAAAAAATAACATGTTATTGATGGATCACATTTATTCAGTGAGACATCTTTTGGAAATACTATACAATATAACCCCAGATGTTAACATTTAATAGTAGAACTTGAGACTGGGTTTGAGGCTTTCATCTGCAGAAATTTCCCTAGTGCTAATTTTTGCTGGAGGGCTGATAACAGCCTCTGGAATGCACACTGGAATTTTTAGACCTTTATCATGTTTTCATAACTACAGGCCCATTCCCTTCTGTTAGTGAGGCTCTCATGGGCTTGATGCACCATCTGTAATTTCCTCATGGTGCTGAACTTTAAGACATTGCTTTCTTTCACAACTTAATCAGGTCTTTTGGAAAAGAAAAAAAAAAAAAAAGACCAGTAAAAATACTATTCAGTGTTTTGAATATGCTAATGTGCTAAATGAAGATATATTGACCCAGATTTTTAGGAAAAAACCAAACAAATAAAAGAACTTGCTTTATCTATAGACCAAGAAGTGAAGTCCTGGGATTCGGTGGGCTTTGGAGTTTGCTTATTACTTCTTTGGGCTTTTTAAGAAATTGAAGAAAGAAAATTCATTTTTGCCAATTTTTTGCTTCAAAAACTTTGAAATATTTCCACCCAATTTTCATACTTACATTACTCAAACTATGGAGTAATAAACCAGTGTTTCAACATGGGGAAATTCTCTAAACGTAATAGAAATATGCTGTAATTAGAAAAATACTTTAATTGAAATTATTTTATCAGTTTGAAAATCTTTAAGGGTAAAAATAAATATCAGAACTGACACTTTCCTGCAAAAAAATTTGTCTTGAATGAATCAGCATTATTCCTTAAGAAACCAGCTTGCTGAAAATTACCTTGATTGTCCAAAGCTTCATTCAAAGCTGATGATTATACATGACAAGTGTCATCCACCATGATCCTTTGATGCAAAAGAGTTTAATCATTTTCAATAATGAGTAAATTTGACATGAGAACTCTTCAGGAGAGTTTACTTCCACGTAGTCCCTCACCTAAATGCATATATTTTCACTGATAAAAAACTTTCTAAGGAACTCCATTATATGTTACAAATTTATTTTTCTTACTTAATTCAAGCAAGCACAGTTTGGATCAACAGATTTGATGGGGGGAGAGGTGTTGAAATCTGATTTCTCAGTCTCATCCCAATTTGATTTTTTGATTTTAAACTCAAACAGAATTTCTTTGGCTCTCTGACTTCTTCAGATGTATGTAATTTAAGAGAAATCAATTCAGAAATTAGTTTCATTAATTACTCAGCAGTGGTCAGAGAAGAACTTGCCTTTTTATAGCTGGTTGAGTCCAAATATCTCTCTTAAGTGCTAAAGCATTAATTCCACTTGGAAGTGAATTAGATCAGTTTTTAGAAAATGCCAGTAGTTTTCAGTGGAAACATTCCAATTGAAAAAAGCTATTTTTAAATGATTTTAGGTTGGTCCAAATTTGGACTGATCAGGCACTCAGCTCTGTGAATTGCTAGACATGAAGGTGATCATGAAAAATGTCCCTGGGATCACAGCAGCGTGGAGGAAGACAAATAGTAAGGAAGCCATCCTCCAGAGGGAAGGGACACAGTCAGGAATCACAACCAGAGTTGCTCCTTGCACTGACTCTGGCAGTTCAGACATTCAGGATCCTGTCCTTGTTTGTATGCAAAATTATTTTTCTGTTCTTTGGGTAAGGACTGAGCTTAGTTTACGTGCATTTATTAAACATTTAAAGTTCCCTCCACTGAGGGACTGCTACAGCTCAATATTTTATAAAAACTACAGACAAGGGTTGCTGCAAGGTAACATAATCTTCATCAAGGGCAGTATTTTAAGAAAAACAATTCAAGAGTCAAAAATATCAAGCGTCAAAATCAGGAAGAAAGATCCTTTAATTTAGCACTTCAGTGGGCTTTACAGGTAGTATTTTTCTAAATAATATATCCAAAAGTGGAACATTTGAAATTCGCTAACCAGAACTTTGCCTTACTGACTTTTTTGTTCCTCTCTTTGAAAGGTACACAAGTGGCACACTGTGCAGTGGCACACTGACAAGTGCTAAGTCAAAGCTGCAATGGAAGTTGTAGTCTGTGATAATCTCCAGTGCATTACTGAAGAATGTGTGGGAAAGAGAGTTGGCCATGTCCTGTAAGCAAACAGACCAGTGTTGTCCTTGGGTTACAGTGAAATTAGTTTTATCACCTGCAGATGTGGGTGGCCCTTTGTTTTGAATCACATGCTAGCCAGGAGAGCGAGCTCTGCACCTCTGGTTACATACACATCTTTATTGCTCCTTAGCAGTTGCTTTAGCTGACCACTGCCCTGTCTGTGCTTTTTAGAGCACCCAAGTCATTCAGTGTAGAGCAAGCAAAGAAGATGCCCTTCAGTCATTTTAATATTAGAAATCTCTTCCTCCCTTCAAGGTGCAATACAGAGGCAAAGCTGATTTTACCTCAGTTTGATGTCAGGTATATTTGATATGTCTGTCAAGAATACCTGTCCCATTGCATTACTTTGCTTCTTCAGCTTCTCCCTTAATTGTGCATGTTTAAGGAGAAGGTGGAGGACAAACTCAGTTCACTAGGTCTTATAAATCTTTGCTTCTAAGCTATTTTAGGACTGTAAGAAAACTGATCATGCTGAGCTATAGATCTACATTTTTTCATCTGAGGTTCCAAGAAACGATGTTCACACCAGAAGCCTATGAAAAAAAAAACACTTCTGCAACCACCATTTGGCATCTGCCTGAAAAGACACTGATACTGTGAATGGATGAAAGGCATTACAGCGTGAGGTGCACACCAGGTGGATTTGTATTGCAGAACTTGGAGTTGTTTGTCAATAATTTCCTGCATGACAGAGAGAGTGCTGAGAAATGTTAGGAACAGTGTCATGTTTGTCTGCGGCACACAGAGGGAGCTTAGGCATTTTTGCTTCAAACAAGGATTCAGAGATCACTGTTGCTCCCCATCTGTCTGCTGACCTAATATGATTTATGCTCAGGTTCAGCTCAAGTGCTGATCCCAAGAACCAACCCCCTTCCTGTAATGGCCATGCATGGGAAATACAGTGCTCAGTGTAACCCAGACACTCTTTCCTTGGGGAAACAGTAGCTTGGGAATGGCTGGCAGTGAGGGTGTTTTGGGGTGGAGCTGTCAGTCCCCGTGTCAGTGGTGGTCCCAAAGTCTCCCCCAGAAGTTTACTGTTGAAAAGTGGGCAAGGCACTTCCGAAAATGACACCAGTTAGTTGTGTTCCCAGGGGCACAGAGAAGGCTGGGACCTGCAGTGAGTTCTGTGCCAGTGACAGAGTAAGATCCTACAGTGTAAAAGGGCTTGACAACAGGCTCTCAGCCAGCCTTGGGGGCAGGCAAGGGTCTTTTCAGAGTGCTGTTGCAGCTCTCAGCCTTTTCCCCCCATCTGCTTCACATGAATGTGTACCAGAGCATCCATCAGAGAGCAGCCTTTGCCTCCCCACTTAGATGATGACAGTTTCCACCCCTCAGTGGCCTCTGTGGGGGCAGGAGCATGCCCACATTTTTAACAGATACCAGAAAAATGCATGAGAAATATTCCATGAGAAGTGTTCAGAATATTTGTCTGCATATAGGTGTCACACATGACACAAAGAATTGACACACACACAATGCGATGTTCAAGGCAGAAAAGAGGGCGGTTTATTTACAGCTTCATCATTTATCAAATTCCAGCAGTGACCATGGATTGAAGGAAGAAAACCTTCCTCTTCAACCACACTGGGCAACTCAACAGTCCATCAACAGTCTCCTCCTTATGAGAAGAATGTAAACATTGTTAGATTTCACAATAACAAAGGGTTGTTTAAGTAGAATTTTATCTGACTCCCTTGCAAAAGGTAAACTACAGAAGGCTAAAAATGAAACTTTAGAAAACTCCTTAAAGAGACAGAGGAGAACAGCAAAAAACCCAGACAACATATAGGGACCAAAATGATGACTGGGTCATGATTAACAAAATCTGAATTTTTTTTTTTACCTTCTTACATAGCTAACTTCTGCTCCTAGTTCCTGGTATTCTTAGGAGATGTTGCTGCAGAAACATTAATACCAAAGGTAAATGCTAGTTATAAATGTTGGACAATATTGCTGAGTGCAGCAGCTATGGTGGGGAGAAGGGGGCTTTTACAACCTCCACCCACTGTTCCCCTGCTGCTGAAGTTGCCTTGGGTGTGCTCAGTCCCCCACATCATCCAGAGCAGCTGATGGGCTGCCCCACTTTCCCCCTTCTTTGGATCAACCCTACTGTCCCGTGGGCACCACTCCTTCACTGACCAGCCCTGGCAGAGACATCCTTTGCTGAGAGCCAGCCCTGGCCACCACAGAGGGCACGGCTGAGCTCCCTGCAGCCCGCCCTCCCCGGCAGGGCCCCGGCTGAGCTGCGGTGGCTGCAGCCCCCAGGATGCCATTACTGGCCTGTCTGTCATGCTGCTATTAGTGTGACGGAGAGGAGCGACTCCAGCCAGTAAAAGGCATTAGCAGAGGTCATTAATGAAAGGTTCTGGGTATTCTTAGAAAATTGCAGCATTACTGGGATGATTTGAAATATTTATTAACGTGGGGAATTATTTCAGTTTGCAGATTTCTCTCATTATCTTACTTTTTTTTTTTCTCCCTTTTTTTTTTTTTCTTTAAATTTTAGCTTGTTGCAAGGCTACCAAGCGGGTTTGTGAGGAATCCAGCAGTGGTCTCTTCAATCATGGAAAATGCTTTTAGAAAACATTATGGTAATACTCAGCTAAATGCTGTCTGTCCCCCTGAAAAAAGGAAAAATCACCACTAAGAAAACAAGAAAGTAGCGCAGAGAGGAGTGTTCACTGCTGGAAACAGGCTTCTTCGCTCCATCTGCGAATGTTTTCAAATGCAAAATCAAGAGGGCTTTGAGCAACAAAATTCTGGTAGTGAACAGTCTCCAGGCTTGAAAATAGGTAATGGACTAGGTACACGAGAAGGCAAAATTGTTGTTTCCATCATGTTTCCTATTACTTGCCAGAGTTGTTTCAAAAGAAAGCATGCAAGCAGGGTTTAAGAGCCAGTATTTGGGGCAAATTTTGACCTAGTTTTCAAGATAAATATCTAATATTCATTTGCAGTTCCTTTGTAGGTGCTGATGAGTGGATGTCACAACAGTTGAATACTCTCTTTAGAGACAGTAAACTGATTTCAGATGCTTTTCCCAATGACTTTATTTCACATCATTTGGAGCTGTAACCTCCTCTGTAGGCACTAATGATGCCTGCCTAAAACTGTAGGCTGGAAAAGTAGAGAAAATGTACAGAATCTAGTTAGAGGAGGGGGTTTCAATCTGCATTCTCATACTCCTTGTAGAATCTGACTCACAGAGGAAAACTGCTACCAGAAAAATCATCTTTGAGTCTTGTATACCCACTCACACCTCCAGCTGAGCACTAGCTCAAGCAGAGTGAGTCTAAGCACTGATGGGTGAACATTGGTGTTTAAATTGTTGCAGCAGTGGAGAGGTTGTTAAAGTTACCAGATGAAAGGGAAATGATGATAGCCTTTAAACTGGTGAGTAGAACATAGGTGATTGGCATTAACAGGCAAAAGAGCATTTGTCATTCATGTACCATGCCAGGCAGAAATTGCTGTGTGGGTGTGCAGCTTTGCATATGCTTGTTGTGGTTGTCTTAGCTTAAGTCAATGATTCTGCTGAGATAAGTACCTGAAATGCCAAAGGCAAATCAATGAAGGAAAAGGCAGGTATCTAAACTCCAGAATCAAAATAAATCCCCAGTGTAATACTTCACAGTTACAATCTAGAGAGAAATTGGCAGTTAGTCTTGAACAGAATGTGACTTGCACTGAAAAAAACATAAAAATGTAAGAATTTACTGCACAATAGAAACAATCAAAGATTTTGATGTTATTGTTGTTTTTAGCAATCAACTTCATGATTAATCATTTGCCCTCCCTGTATCTGAGAGACGAAAGGGTGAGAGGGAGTGAAGAGAGATATGAATAATTTTATAAGCATGGACTTCAGAAATTTTCCCTTAAACCTGACACATTCTTTCCATCAGTGGGGGAACTCATTGAAGAAGGAAGGATACCTGGTAATAAAAACAACAACAATATTAAGAAAAATGAAATTAAGGGACACAGAATCTAAAACATATATTGACCATTTGAATCATTAAGGGAACTCTAAGGGGCTCAAAGCCGGAGGAAAAATGTAGACTCAGGATTATACCATGCAAATCTGATACCACATGGCAGTTTCCCACTAATGCAAGGGAAAGCATTTCATTATTGATGGGCAGAATGAATTCTATGTAAGTAGCTGGAGTCAACACAAGGACCTAATTAACATTCGTGTTTACCATGTCTATCCCAAAATTGATCAAAACAAATAAAAAGTGACTTTAAAACCTTAATTTCAGGCACTGTTTACAAATCTGTATATGTGACTTATAAATGTTTTGCTCAGGCACCCCCTTCAATAAGAGAAGGAACAAAGACAATATTGCTAAGATTTCCTCCCTAAGCTATGGGTAATTATATTTAGGGGTGCAGAAGTTTCACATTATTCTCTTGTTCATTTAACTAGGATTGCTCATGTGACTAAGGGCTCATTGGCAGGAATAAACATTAATAAAACCTGCCCCTGAAAGATCTTCATGCTATTGACAGATGGATTTTATTCTTGCACAGTTTATTAAAAATATCAGATACCCAAAACTGGAGCGTGGTTGCCTAGATTTCATTAGATACATATGTAACATAGCAAGTGCATGTCCCTAGAACAATATCACTGTTGGAAGCAAATTTCTAGATATTTTTTCCTTTGTATAAAGGCAAAATGTATTTCTTCATTTTTGTCATTATTATTACTTTTCTTCTTGTTAATAAAAACGCTCTCTGGAGAGTTTCTCACTGAAGTATTCATGCATAAGGAAACCACTGCACTTTTATCCTTTTTGTTTAATATAAATTACGTGCTTTTTTTTGATGTTGTCTCACTGCAGATTTTTACAGGGTATGAGGAATTAAGGAGCTTTTAGATGCTAAACAAATTAGTCATAGAGTACCTCGCTTTCACGTTAAAGGAGAGCTGAGACACCATTGTGGAATATGTAGAGTAAAAGTGAAGCTCACCACTTCTTTCAGGGAGCTTTGGAAATGGGTTCTTACACTTTCTTCAGCTGGAAATGTGAAAGATTTCTCAGGTTTCTCCTTTCTTTGGTTAAAATTTTATTTTTATTCCTTATGCCAAAAAAAAAAAAATTCGATTCTGCTGCTCCTGTTGTCCTTCTGCACAACATCCTATGGCCTTAGGAAGATCTTTCTCTGAGTGGTCTCCAGGAACAGCACTCAAGTGTTGAAATGGAGTTCAACTGAAATTAATATTAAAATGCTCATAATTTTCAGGGAAAGATGATGCCTTCCCTACAATTTTAAAATGCTACAGAAAGCACACCAACTCCTCTGGAAAACCATACATTTACACCTTTTAGAGGGCTAGAGACAAATGAACATTTTCTGAAGCCCCAGACTGCGACAGGGCCATTTTGAGAAGGTGTGAGCAGTTGCAAAGGTGAAGCTGGACCCTGACAAGTTGGGTTATTACTCTGAGGAGTGTGTGTGGGTGCTGAAGAAGCTCTGTCTAAAGAGCTGCTGCCTGTCCTGCCTTGGATGGTCCCTGCAGCTTTTCATGCATGTCCAGTGAGACGCCGGTGGGATGGAAGGTCATTGTTCCCAGACTCCTGCAAGAGAAAAGAGACTTACAGCCATGCTCCTGAAATGAAACTACAGTTGAGATGAGAGGAAAAGCACAGTGAAAAATGAGGACAAGTTGTAAATTCTCGGAAACTAATTGGCACCACAGCCAACTTCATTCACTAAGGCATGGGCATAAAACCAAACTGCTTTCTCATGAAAATACTGAGGGGTTTTTAATACCATTTGCCTAGACTTTCATCCCTTCTATTACTTTTCCCCTGCAGTTTTATTCTTTCCTTCTCTCTTATCATTGGCTTTCTGTTCTCCCTTTTCTCTCTTAGTTCAAGCATTTTTGCTTTCCTCTGCTCCTTTTATCAAACAAACACTTGAACTCAACATTTATTTCCCCCTCTTTAAATAGTCACTATTTCAAGCATCCTTTTTCCCTCTGCTTGTTTGATTCTCTCACCTTCTGCCTTCTCCACTAATTCACACCCTCCCACACTCATCCGAACACAAAGGTTTTGCCTGGAAATTGTGAATGAATGGGTGATGGGCAGGAATGAAAGAGTTTTCCCAGAATGGATGTCTTCAACTCCAGTCATCAAATTCCCAATGAAAATTGATCAGCAAATGTGTTGGGATAAAGGCAGAGAAAGTGGCAAGGAGGTTTTTGGACATCTATTTACTAAATTGGAAAGCTGAGGACAAAGATGCTCAAGACAAAGGGTTTGCATTGGAAATACAACTAACCTTTACAGTGGTCTGGAAAAGTCTAACTTTTCAAGCTAATAACCCTCTGGGAGTTTGCAATAGTCTGAGCAGAAGACACTGTCCTAGGGTGCCTTTATGATGCTTGTATCCCCAGCTGTCTGTTCTGTTTGTGCTGTATGTTGAGTTCTGTGCCTTTCAGGCTGGTTCTGGGAGTGAAGCAGGGAAAGAAGAAGCGTGCAGTTTGTTTTGAGAAAACAGCACTCGCTCCTCAGCACTCCTATTCCGGGACTCTGCGTTTGGCTGAGGCTCAGACAGACTGTGGGACAGAGATCTTTCTGCTTTTAGTTAGTTTAACTAGCTGAGGCAAAGAAGCTTCCTGGACTGTTTTTTTTTCCTTTTTCTTGGGACTGTTTAAACCTGCTCCAGACTGAAAGACCCAGAGGAGCAGCGAGGGTTTGCACCTGCAGCCCACTGGGGCCTGGACCTCCAGAGGGACTGATAAGAGACTGAGAGAGCTGAGCTACACCCACTGCAAGGACTTTCTCAATTTGCCATCTCGCTCCAGAGAGAGAGGTTTTATTGTTTTATATTATTCATTCTTTGTGCTTGTGGGCACTTTGTTTGTTAAATAAATAGTTTTTTCCACTTTTCTCTGAGGAACTTCTTTCCTGGACCAGTTTTGGGTGAGGGGCCATTTGGGTCTGCTTCCCAGCAGGACTCTATTCAAGGGCTTTCTCCCAAATTTGCCCTAAACTAGGACAGACACACAGACACATGCTGTATTCTCTCTGAGATGGAAATTTTTTTCTGTCTTTGTTATCTGAAATTTTAATTGAAGTCATCCAAACGGAACAACTTTTTGGCTCTGTGCACAGCATAACAAAAGCCTCCACTAGCACAGCACAGCCACATACCATAACAAACCCTGTCTTTTTCACGCAGCAAAAACATTTCTTCAGTGGTGAACCAGGTACATTTCTGTGATGAAACAGGATAAAACTCCACAAAGAAATGCAATCTCTTTTTCCCTGCAATTCTGTCAGTCACGTAACTACACATACAGAAGGAATTTTCTGATATGGGGTTAAAGCCCTGTCTCAGTCAACTAAAACATGTATACTTTTTAATAAACTCAAGTTTCCAGTCAGCCATTGCTTTGCTTCAAATAGATCATGTAGTATTTTTGTTTCCTTGCCATTTTAAAAATATGTATTAACACTGCAGAAGGAGCAATTGGAAATGTAAGTTTGGAGAATAATAATACATTTGATAAAATACCACAATTCTATTACTGAGAAGGAGAACTTGGTGGCAGCAAGCTCCATGGACCCCTACAAAGATGGACTAGGCATGCAGCACATACAAAAAGCCAAGGCTGGGGAATGAAGGAGCAACTTCTAATATTTTTCAAAACAAATTTTCAACCTCTCTCTCCAAGTGATGAAACGTATAAATCTGCTGGATCAGAGGTAAGCAGTGGCATAAAGACAAAATAGAGTAGGCTGAGTGAAAGGTCTCACCAAGTAAAATAGTGTGTCTTCAGTCATTAGCACAAGCCCATTGGAAATGGCTTTACTGGTGGACTGTGAATGATGTTTTTCCTCCTATCCAGTCAGACTTTGGCTTCTCTGCTGGCACCTTTCATCACTAACAGACTGAAGCAAAACCAGTTTCGTGCTCTGTCTCCTCAAAATTTATTGTGGGACAAAACCAAGTGCTCTCCCTCCCCTCAATTAATTGCCACCCAAAAAGGAACCATTTCTAGTATGAAATTTTGGGACAAAACACCATCCATACACACTAGCAGGCATGGTCATGAGAACTGGCCCAGACATGGAGCAGCCACCCAGAGGAAATTCTATGTTCTGTTATTTGAATGACTGCTTGTAAATAGAGGTTCATAATGTACTCAAATAGGCCATGAGTTGCTAGTAAGTCTTAAGGAGCACAGCCCTAATCTGGATTTAAAATGACAATCAAATAGGAATGAGACATACAGCATGTCCCTCAAGTAATCTAATTCTTTTTCTGTGACATGATTTTAATATAATTCTTCATATTCACATTGCATGGTTTAATCTGAATTGTATTTCTGAGCAAGGCCTGATATGGGCTGATCATTTAGCCTCTCCAGCTGATTTTCCTCTCAGACAGACTTCATTTTAGGTTTTCTTAATGTCTCTGCAGCTGTTTTGTTGTGACCTTCAGCAGCTCTATCTCCCTCCAGCTGACCCAGATGCCTTGCTTCTGTAATCTGGATCCCCAGTTTCCAGAGGCTGCTGCTACTCCACTGCTTTTTTTTGTGTTTTCAGTCAGCTCTTACAGAAAGCTCTTAGACAAATATAGTCATCATGGCATGGAAGAGGAGTCATTCTTGCATTTAAGATCTGCTAATGACACAGGGAAAAGAAGATATGAACAAATGGTCACTTTTCACAAAGAAGGGAAATTACCACTAAGAATCCCCAAGATAATGTGCTCAGACTTGGGAAGCAGTTACAGACAGGCAAGGAAGGTGCACGTGTAGGTGAAAAACCTTTTGTGATGATTAAAAATCGTTTAGTAAAATCAGTTCTAAAGTTGACTGCAAAAAGTGTCTGAGGGATTGTACAATGTTGAATAGCTGTTAGATAAAATAGCAGGTGAAATGTAAGGTTAAGACCACTGTATCACATACAGGAAAACCACTTCTGTGTATATATAAAAGTGAATATGCTCTAGTTTAGCTACCGACACTGGGGGAATAAAAAGAACGGGAATCACAAATAGGAACCATCATTAATTGGATTAGTACAGTGTGCCCACGCTTTTTTGAGAATATTTTTTTTCCATAGAAGATGTGGACAAAGGAAGGTCTGTTCAAAGCTGTGGAAATAGCTCAGGGCATTTCAACTTGGAAAAGAGATGACTAGGGGACAATATGATCAACGTTTATGAAATGATAATGGTTTGGAAAAGGACAACAAATCTTCACTGCTTCTTATAATAAAAGAATTAAGGTGCGCAGAACCAAAATAGCCAGTAGCAAATATAAATAATAAAAAATGTAAGAGCTTTTTTTGCACAGCAGGTAGTGAAACCATGTAACTTTTTGCCATAGGTGTTAGGGAGACAAAAGCAAGAATGGATTAAAAATCCCTGCTAGATATGTTCATTAGTGTGGAAGTTGGCCATGGGATAATTAACATAAGCCCAGTTAAATCCTGGAGGTGAAAAAAAAACCTCCCAGCCCAAAAACCTGCAGCTCTTGATGCTGAGGCATCAATAAATAGAATAAAGATTGTTTCATTTTGCCCTTTTCCTCAATTTCTTCTTCTAAGTAGCTAGTATTGGCCAGTATCAGAGACACGATGTTGAGTTAGAGTTGCCTTTATTCTGACTCAGTACAAGCACCCTCCTGTAATTAAAGTAAAAAGGTTGTACAGAAACTGTTGATCAAAAGCATCTTTATGCTGAGAATGGAGACAAGTAAACACAATCTCCAGCTCAGGTACTTCCAGTATGCAATTAAAGCAGCCTCCAAAGAGACAATGATATCTTTAAGTGCAGAAATTGCATGTCTAGTGCAGAACCACCCCACAAAATAAAATCTAGGCAAGGAGGAGTACCGCTTAGATCTTCTGTTGCCCAGATACTTGGAGTTAACATAAGCTTGTCTGTGAGCCATCCTGCTCAGGGCAATTTTGTGAACCAGCTTCCATAGTCAAATACTCTGCTGCATGAGGAAGGAGCTGCTGATGATTTCAAACGAACTATAAATAAACTGAAGGACATTAAATAAACAAGTCACATAGAATCATAGAACAGTTTGGGTTGGAAGGGACCTTTAAAGGTCATCTAGTCCAACCCCCCTGCAATGAGCTGGGACATCTTCAACTAGATCTGGCTGCTCAGAGCCACAATCTGACCTTGCATGTTTCCAGATATGGGGCATCTACCAGCTCTCTGGGGAACCTGTTCCAGTGTTTTACCACCCACATTGTAAAAGGTTTTCCTTATATCTAATTTAAATTGACCCCCTTTTAGTTTAAAACCATTGCTTCTTGGCCTATCACAACAGGCCCTGCTGAAAAGCCCCTCTCCAGTGTTTTTGCAGGCCATCTTTAGGGACTGTCAGACTGCTATATGGTATCCCCAGAGCCTTCTCTTCTCCAGGCTGAACAACCCCAGCTGTCTCAGCCCTTCTCCACAGCAGAGATGCTCTAGCCCTAGGA
This sequence comes from Phylloscopus whistleri, assembly GCA_017589585.1. Taxonomy (NCBI): domain Eukaryota; kingdom Metazoa; phylum Chordata; class Aves; order Passeriformes; family Phylloscopidae; genus Phylloscopus; species Phylloscopus whistleri. The sequence continues at coordinate 1,356,531 of JADMLD010000177.1, forward strand.
TTGTTTTAGTTGCCCTCCTCTGGGACCTGCTGCAGCAGGCCCACGGCCTCGCTGTGCAGAGCATCCCAGACTGGATGCAGTACTTGGGTGAGCTCCCATCAGAACATCAGCAGAACATCAGAACAGTTCTCATCAGGAGCAGAGGGGCAGAATCCCTCCCTGGCCCTGCTGCCCACGCTGCTTTGGATGCAGCCCAGGATACAAGTGGCTTTTCTGGGCTGCAAGCACACATTGCTGGGCCATGTCCAGCCTCTCCTCCACCACCACCCCAAGTCCCTGATGGATGGGATTGAGATTAGCGATTCTGAGGAACAGTAACAGATTCTTGTGGAAGAAAAATAGAGCACACACAATGATGATTTTGCTAACAGGCCAGGCTTTGTATCAGGTGTAGAAAGCAGATGGCAACAGAAGGAAATCTGAGCTACATGTAGTTGTTGCCACAGGCATGCTCTGAATGCAATGAGCCAAAACTGCCATAAGAGACAGGCCAAAAGCTGTTTATATAACTCCATGGAGAAGAAAAAGGAAGCCAGAGATGATCTGAACAGGATGCTGCATTTCAGGACATAAGGTGGGAAGTGTTAGTCACAGCATTAGGCATGCATGTCTTTAATCCAGCAAGAGGCACTGTCTGTGTAAAGGCACTGGCTTTAGTTTCTAAAATTGTCTGGTACACTGTGTTTTGAGAGGGTGCAGTGAAAGTTCATGAAATGAGACTTTGAATGGTGGGGTATGTCATGTCAGATGGAAGTGTTAATCTTTCCCTTTGCTACTGAATCACAATGAACAATCTCTCTGAAGTTCTGCAGTCTGGAAATTTCATCAGCTACCCTCTTATGAAAGCATCCAGCTCAATTATATTCACTTAAAGTGGTAGGAAGTCACAACTTTTTCTGGTAGCAATGGTACCAGAAGCTTGGAAATTAATGAGCTTTGCAAGCACTCAATGATGATGATGATATTGATGATAATGATCATGATGATGATAATAATAATAATAATAACAATAATTTTTTTTTAATCTGACAAAATGCAGAAGCATGTGACAGGTAAATTCAGACAATCAAAGTAACAGATCCATGGTTTTAAGCCATGTATTTAAAATATTGTATTTCCCAAAGTTTAGTATCTAATAAAGATTTGAAGGCAAGGGCTACAAAAGTTGTTCAAAATCTGACAACCCTTACCAATCCTATTGCTAACAAAAATTTCATCTTGGGGTATATTTATAGACCAGCATTCTGAATCCAGCTGCAACTGGATTTTTCAGCTTTGTTTAGCTGATTTGGTAGAACTGGCAATGGTATCTACACAACCAATGACATGCTGCAAGTCATATTAAAAATGTGACTTTGACTAGGATACCAGAACTTAAAAAAAAATCTTCTACCTCATAGAAGGACAAATCTAATGTCTTTTGGCTTCCAATTGTTGCAGAAGAATGCCTTGGGAATGAAAAAAGAGACAAAAGCTCAGCACCTTTTGAGCTTCAGAAGTCATGCTTAGAAAACTTATGGCTTTAGTGAGTTTGTTTATACCATGACTGTTTTCCTCCATTGTTAATAAAACTGAGATGTGTCTGCCTCTTCCAAAGGCAGTGCCCTTTATCCACTTATATAATTCATTGTGCTGGTTTTGACTGTGGTAGAGTTAATTTTCTTCCCAGCAGCTAGTACAGGGCTCTATTTAGATTTGTGCAGAAAACAGGATTGATAATACAGAGATGTTTTTGTTACTGCTGAGCAGGGCTTACACAGAGCCAAGGCCTTTTCTGCTTTTTGTATTGTTGTGCTGTCAGGGAGGCTGAGGGTGAAAGGGAGGCTGGGAGGAGACACAGCCAGGACAGGTGACCCCAACTGACCAAAGGGATATTCCAGACCATATGGCATCATGCTCAGTGTATAAAGTGGGGGAAGAATGAGAAGGGGGATCCAGGAGATGGCTGAACACCTCCTGCCCATGGGAAGCAGTGAATTAATTCCTTGTTTTGCTTTGCTTGCGTGCATGGCTTTCACTTTTCCTATTAAACTGTCTTCATCTCAGCTCATGATTTTTTTAGCTTTTACCCTTCCTGTTCTCTCCCCAGTTCCACTGGTGGGGGAGGGAGGAAATGAGTGAGTGAGTGAGCGAGTGACTGACTGACTGTCTGACTGACTGACTGATGGACTGCGAGGGGCTTGGTAGCTGGCTGGGGTTAAACCATGACACCCATAAACACTTCAGAGAAGTGAGGACCAGTCCCTAAAACTGTTGTGGCTTTTCTCTGGGTTGTGTGCCTCAGACTGGTCCAGAGAGTGGTCTCTGTTCACTGGAAATGAGGTCTGAGTCTCAGAAACCGCTGATCTGAAGTTACCTAGCCAAAGTAGGTCACTGATCACAGACCCCAGGGAAAGGTATTTTTGTTATTTGCTTTCTGCAGAGGGAGCTGAAGTAAGAGCTGTGGGCAGCATTTACAGACGCAGGAGTCATCCATCCTTCACAGCAAACCAAGAGTGGACATGACTGAACTGAAGGACAAGCATGAGCCTCAATGAATTTAAACATAAATAGGATTGAGAGCTGAGGAAAGAGACGGAGAGGCTCGGGGTAGAGTGACAGCTTTTACACAGCTCATCCTTCTCCACAGGAGAGATGGTGGAGTCACAAGGCACTTTTGGAGCACTGCTCTCAAAGCACAAAGGAGCAGTCACCTTGGGAAGTTAACATGCAAAGACTGTTTGCCTCCTCACCAAAAGATGTGCCACAGTTCACAACATTGATTACAGCTGCCTCTTGCAAGGACCAAAATACATACAGAGGTTTAGTCTCTTCTCTTCATTACCAGCAAAGCCAGTCACCTTTGCTGTCCTCAGTTTCAGAAAAATAGATCTGATGTACTGCACTGCCTTGCAAAACTGAGAAGTTGTCACATCCCATCATAGAAACAGTGGGTTCTTAAAAGGGATAGGTCACTGAATAAGACTGAGGTTTCCAAGGGCAGAGAACTGCTACCTCAGTTAAAGAATCAGGCAGGGTTTTTTATTTGCTTATGTCAATAGCAACATATATCATAATCCATTAAAAAGACTTTTCTGGATGGCCCCAGCTTGTGAGATGCCATTCTGGAATTTGCTGTTCCAGATGGTGAACATCAGAGAAAGCTTCCCTGGGGGTTTCTTTTCTGTTATTGAGTATTTGACTGGCAAAAAAAAAAAAAATCTATTTGTGGCAGTCACCCAGCAAGGCATGTTTCATCCTAAACAGCCAAAGAGTTATATAATTACACTCAACAGAAAACAGTCTTATCTGGGAAGTGTCAGGCAGACTTACTTACAAGCAATGATGGGAACTCAGTCCCTGCCACAATATGCTTTTTCATGTTTCTGCTCCTTTTCATTGGTTTTTTTTTTTTCCTGTGTAACTTTGTGCCCTGATTTTACACGGCTTGGATTAGTTCATTATTAGTCTTCTGTAAAATCAGTGTAGCCTCTGAATTAAAAATACAGATTAGAAGAAAAAAGAGGGGGTTTGCCAACATAATATTTATGTCTCATCAAGACAGCTAAGCTTGGCATAGGAAGGCAGCTTTCTTTGGCTATCCAAAATAATTTCTACAGTAATTGGCTTCTTTCTCACAACATTTAGAAGGTTGTATCCCCAGTACAGTGCTATACAACTGGCAATTTATGTTTCTCATAAAAGAGAAGTATCTACAGGAAAAATAGTGCCTAAGCCACACTGGGGGAAAAAATGGCTATAACATTGCTGCCAGAACTTTCTTAGGCCACTTCATTAAAAATAAAGAGGTGAGTATACTGTACCAAATCCTTCCAGTCAGTAAAGCCTAGACCTCTCACAAACTGCAAAGTCATTGCAATAGGCAAGGCATGGAGAAGATATTTCCCTAGGTGAGTGTAAAATAACTTATACAATGCAATCTTTAGTGATTGTGGAGGAGGCGTTTTTAGCAGCTACGTTGTCCTAAAGGGACACCACAGCTCTGGAATTTTTGGCATGCTACACTTTGGAGTTGGGTCTCTGTGTGTGTTGACTTGGCGAGTTATGCCCTCTGCCTTTGAGAAGAATGGGAAACTGGAGCAACAAGAACAGGGGCCTCTGGTATTTCTTCAGCTCTTTTTCCAGGTGGCTTTGTGTGGGATTACTTGACTGGACAGTGATGCATGGCTGGTGAAAGGGCCTGTGCAAGTGGCCTTGGCCCATACAGCTGCTGGTGTCCTCTGAACCTCTGCACACCTTCACTGCCGAGTCCCGGGCATGGAGCAGCCGTTCGAGGCAGAAACTCGCAGAAGTGATGCTCTTACCCACCTTCCACTCAATGAGAGGAGCCTTGCAGGTCCTAGGAAACAGAGGAACTGTAAGACAAACAATCATACACTTTTCCCTCTCTGTGAAACAGAATGAAATCTGGATTATTGTCTATTCTGGTTGTCAAAGATACTAGCTGTAAGAACTTAGAGCTAACGCACAGCATCTATGCCATAGGTAAGAAGATATGGTTTTTCCATCAGCAGCACAGTTTATAACATGAAAGAGAGCAAAAATAAAAGAAATAGTACTCAGTAATGCTTTCTTATAGTAAAAAAATTATGCTAAGACAATAGAAGATAGAGACATAAGAAAATGTTTTAGCAGTGAAGGGATGAATAATCCCCTCAGCTGTTCTTTCAAAAACTCCCTATCCAGTTCTTTTACAGAGGCCTTTATAAGGACGCAGAAACCTGTTTGGGTGATGTACTGATCCTAGGATAGTATGACAGCTTGCAACAGCCACAGGACCAAAGCTACCACCAAAACCACAGGGCAGTCACACTTACATTGTCTGTGATAGTCCTCTTATGGGGTCAGCTTATGGGCCCTGTTTTCCTAAAAATCTATCTGCATTTGTGCCTTGCTATGCTGCTCAGAGCTGCTAGTCATTAAACCTTGGTTTAAGGAGAGGAGAGAATGAAAGACCATGGCCTTTATCATCCTGAGATATGAACAGTGCTCTCCATGGAACAGCTTCATGTTGGGAATCAATTAAAAGTTTATGGTTTTGAAGGATGTGGTGAAAGAAGAGATTGAGAAAGTGGAGAATAAGCCAATTAACCTTTCACATCCCCTCAGATCTGGTGGGATGTCCAATCCTTTTCACCATGACTTGTGTTGACACCTCAGTGGCATCTCCCAATGCTCTGTTCTTGGCAGACTTCTTCAGAGTGGCTTGAGTGGCTTCCTCCTAGCTTGTTGACTGGCTCCTACATTGTGCTCTCTGCTGCTTAATCACATGCTGTCAGACACTAATGGGGATGTTAATGTACTAATTATCATCTATTGGTAGCTGATCTTCCGGGAATGCAAGCAGAGCTGCTCTTCACATGTGTCACTAGAACAGTCTCTGCTCCCGACCTCATCAGAGATTTTCACCTGTTGTTTTTTTTTTCTTTTTGGCAAAAACAAATCTGGGAAGAGATACACTACACAGCCCTTCTTACATCACACATCCCAAGAATGTGCTTCCATCAGTGGGAGAGGCAGTTGGGGGAAGAGAAAGAGAGGATCAGCCACCTGAGTACAGCCATGCATATTCCATAAATCATCCTAAGAAGTTGGGCTTGATCCCTCTGGTAACAAGCTTTAGAGGAATTCCTTTTGTCTATTGGCCATAGCAAGAATAATGAACTAAATGCCTCATACATTAGATACAACAGAAAAATCAATTGAGTGTAAAAGGACATTTAAAAAATTGATTCTGGGTTTTAGGTTTTAGGCAAGATGCAGCTTGTCCAAAAAAGCAAAAATTGAAACAGATATTATCTTCAGGGGAATACTGGTACTGCTGTAATAAGACATGTTTACTAGACAGTCTGGATGTTAAAATTAAAAGAGCTCTGGCTAATTCCGATATTAGGAAACATGCACAAGGCCTACAAATGAACTGTATCTCTGCAAAGATAAAAATCAGCATATGGGACAGAGCTGCCAAATTCCAGTGTGTGTTCTGTGCTGTGGAAGAAGACACCAGATATGCCAGGTGCCAGTTCTTGATATGCTATTTCTATCTACAGCAGAAATGGAGAGATTTCCCTTGGTTAAAATGGATTTTAAATCTGTCTCAGAATCCATTGTGATATCTAAGATATTCTCCTAGGAATGTTAAAATGAAGAATTGGAATGGAAGAGTGGAGAGAACAGGAAGAAAAAACTGTTGGAAAACACAGGAAAGGGGAGGCGGGAAGAGACAATTAGTGCATCTCACAATATGTATGTAGGCAAGAGATACACTACACAAAAAAAAGTGAAAAAAGGCTACATAAGGAAAGAAGAGAACATTTCTATTCTCCTCTCTCTCTGCTTCCTGAGAATATCAGAGGGATAGTCCTATTAAAACTTCTGGCTGTAGAATGGAAGCATGTTGTATGTATGTCCCCACTTGAGGGAACAGTCAAAGAGCAACTGTGGGGCTTTGCACCGTTTGAACAACTGATGTTTTGATAAGAAACACTGGACATGTCCATCCAGCTATGCGGTAGCTTTCAGGTCAGGGGAGATAGAAAAAAAAGTGGTGAGTTTTGCTGCAGTTGCCACTTCTTTTGAGTGTTATGCACGTCTGCATAACAGTCCTGGACAGGGCTGAAATTTGTTAAAAATATGCTCCTGTCTGCTATGTTGCAGTGTCCTATCAATCTTCATGGCAGTTTGGATTTCTGTGTGCAGGCACAACACTGCCATGTCAGACCTTTGCCATATGACTTTGAGGAAAGGACAGTCCCAAAACAAGGATTTTTAAAGGAGATTTTACATAGACTTCAGGAACTGTTACTTTAAAATCAACCCTAGTTATCTGCAAAGAAAGAGTGTGAATAAAATGAAAACAATAAACAATAATTTCAATATTACTAAATAAAATTCTACTTTTTCCATGTGATTGTTTTTTTACTGAACTATCTTTTTACTGAAATAAAAAGAGGAGGTAAGGAATTGGCAAAGCTGCATGATACTAGAGGTCAGTTCTTTGGTCTATCATTTAATTCATGCACAGCCATACAGAAACAACATTACAATTTCTGTGCTTTGGTTTCCCAATGAGGTAACTAATAGGTATTTATATTAATAACATCATGATTTCTTTAAAGGAGTGGGATGAGGCTTAAACAACACTAAGAATTTTAAGATCTACTGAGAGTAAATGCTAAAAAAATTTCAAGTATTGTTGCTACAGTCAATGGGTTTCCAGAGAAGACAATAAACAAGCTGAGAGAAAACAGTAAATTATAAGCCTTTTGAATGAATGGCTTGACTTCTCTAGACACAATTCATCCAAATAAGTTGGGACTATTTATTTGCTTTCTCTTGTGTTAGGATCACATCTCATCTTTGCTGCTGCATGTTATACCCAGACTCCATGAGCCGCATGGACAAAAGGGTGGGGGAGAGGGGGAGCTGCACTGCTTCATCCCATGTTACACAAGCCAACCACGTGCCAGCTGAGCTATCTGAGCAGATGATGTCCTTTCATCTGCAATGGGAAATCTGTGCTTCCTCTCTGCATTGAAGCTGTGGGGAAAAAAAACTGGGGGAAAGTTCTAAAGGGCAGGATTGTGTAGCTTTTATTCCCTTGTTGCATAACACGTTATGTGAGCATCTGAAACACCAAGTTAAGACTTATCTTGAATTTAATGATGCTATTGCCCCCTTCCATTGCAAACTGCAGGAATCACTAATTACATCTTTTAGAGGCCAAGCTATTCAGCTTACATCAAAAGAGAGACTGGAAAAAATAATTACTGTTAACAAGTGAACTGAAACTATTATGCAAACTTCCCCAGTGAGCAAAAGCTGCAAGCCATAATCTGAATGAGATGGAGGATAATAAACAGCAAATGCTGTTAGAACATTTTTGCCCTCTTTTACAAACAACAAAAACAAAACAAACAAAAATCTGAGAGGTCAGTGCAAGAAATGCAAGCACAGGTTTCTGTCCTAGGGTCACAAAGATAAATTTGGATGCTGATGAGACATTGCCCTCTGCAAAGCCTCTGAGTTGAAGGAACAAATTACATTATTGCCATCATCCAAGCTGGTTGAAGACCAGTTCAAAGTTTGCTTTCCCTTTTCCATGCTGTCTGCTTCCAGCTGGCCCAGTCGGCTCACATGTTGTGAAGAAAATTCTCCTCCTTCTCTGGTGAGGAGTGAATGTGTGCTGTAAAGACTGGCCTGAAATAAAACCGGGCCATCTGCCAAACTTGGATTCAGAGCTCCAAGTTGTCCTAAAATAAACACATTTTCCTTTACCCACGTGGTGAGAGCCCATCCCATGACTGTTTTCATCCTTTCCTGCCTCTCCCATGTTCTCTTTACTCACCTCCAGTGCGTCATTCCACATTGTATCCTACTTCCCAAGCCTCACCAGGACTTTTACAGGGCAGTGCTGATCCTAACACGGGCTCAGTGTTTGCATGGAGCACTGCAGAAGAGATCTGGAGCTGTAAACCAGCCACATCCCACAAGAACACAGCTGTTGCTCCAGCATCTCAACTAACTTGTGCTACAGTGTATATCAAGCTCTTTCCTTCCAAGGGAAAGAGATCTTCCATTATCTTCAGTTAAATCCTCCAAGCAGTGGTTGCTGCAGAGGGTTGGCTTGATAGGATTCAGGGTCTGGCATGAGACAGGGTCCTTATAGGCACAAAGCTAAGACAGTCACTGGATCTGAACTGAGGCTGGATCTAACTGTAAGCCTAAGTCTTGCTCTTTTGTTTCTTTAATGAGGATATTGCAATCAATTTTTGGCATAAGAAGAGATTTTCTTTTGACATCTCAAGTTGCTAATTTGCTTTGAGGTATCTGAGTCCCTTTGAGTATTATCTAGGGAGATATTTCAGTAGAGTATCTTTCAGGGATTTAATAATATATTTTTTTTTTAGACAGAATCAAAGACACAATGTGAGGCCAGCTGAGCTCTGAATCAGACTTTCTGTAGCAACTGCTATTATCTTAAAAAAACCCCAAAACCTGAATTAGAAACATTTTTAATTTAAAGAGGGACTAGAGAAAACATTTTAGGAGATGGACATTGCAGAATGTGAGAGAGCTGGAACAGCAGAGCAGAACTGAAATTTCACCTGCCATACTTTATGAGACAATGGGAGAAAATAGCAATGAGTTTTATTTGTAGCAAGGTGACCCAAGGTGTCTTCACGGCTGAACTCACAACTTGCACCAAATAGTCATGGTTTAGGGTCTGTGAGTCAGAAATAAATTTAAACCCTGTATTTTTTATACTGCCCGCAGCACTCATTTCTTTCTTCTGTATTCTCCTGTCCTTGCTGGGTGTGACACTTAGAGCCTGTGATCTGCAGGACTTTAGAGAAGAGAGGCAGGTGTGATGATAGCTTTAGTCTATTTATATCTACTCAAAATGTACTTTAACCTTGAAAATTCTCCCAGGCTCTTTTCTCTCTTTATCAAACAATGTCATTGCTGTGGGTCACAACATTTCCAGTTGGGAATCACTTACTACAGCCATGTGAAATGCAGCTTAGGAGAATTCAGGTGTGTACAAAACCAGTCAGGCAATGGAGGCAGATCTGGAGGTACCTGGTCAAGCAGAATCAAGCTGTGAACAGTGAGGGAAATTGTCATCACAGAGCACCAGATGACTCAGCACTGCCAAGAATTTTGAAGGCAACAATTTAGAGTTGAGCTTCAGAAAGGCTTTAAATATTACAGCCTCATTGTTTTCTTCATGAGTCTCTCCCACAACTGAAGCAGGAACTATTCCTTCTCTTGACTTCAATCCACTTTCTCTGGCATTTCCAGATGTCCTGTAACTCTTCCAGGTTCATTTCCTGTGATTCCATTACCTCAAATGCTTCACACAGTGCTCTTAGCAGCATCTGTATACGGGTTTATTTAGTAAGATCAGACCACTTTGGCTCCTTCGTTATTTTTCTTCCTCTATTTTTGCTCTCTTGCTCTCCTTACCTGAAATGCAAGTATTCTAAGATGCAAAGTAGCACTCAATATGCTCTGGGGCTTTCCTCAATGCCACAACCTTTTAAAGACAGCAGCCCAGAGAACACTCTCAAAAACACCTGTCAGCATATCTCTGGATTGCACCCTGTACTGGGGAGGTGTGAAACTCTGATCTCAGTCTGAGAAGTTCTCCTAATTTCTCTAACTTTCAATAAAATACATACACCTCACCCCCTCTACATGCCCCCAAGAATTCATCCAAGTACTGAAAAACAGTTGTCCACTCTGCCATTTGGCTATGACAAAGAGAAATGAAAGAGAACTCAAGGAAACAAGTGCTGCATTGTGAGACTTATAATGAAAATTACCATCAAGCAGTAGTTGTGGGAGCACTGAGAGCAGCTGACATAAATGCCTCCCTCACACTGGCAGTTCCCCCACAGTGGGGTGACCCAGGGGTAGCTGGTTGTGTCAGTTTAGAGAAAGGCCAAAGGTAATATTAGGCACCCCAGAACCCTGCACTCCATCCTGACATTTACCATGGGTCTGGGGAGCAGAAAACTCCATATATCCAGTGCCCCTCATGCAAGATTTGCAGAATAGGACCACGTATTTTCTCAGAAAGTGGACAATGCCAGTAACCTTGATCAGTAAGGGAGGAGCTCCTCATAGTAAACGATATTTAGCACTCCTGTTTCTAATCAATCTCCATTACACATATTTTCCATATCTTGCAGGAACTGTATACCCAAAGACATTGGAAAAGATGAAAACACAGTTTTTGCATTTGAAGGACTGGGACAGGCTGGGCATTGCCTTTCTGGCACAAAGATTTATTTTCTATATAACAAACGGTGACCACTTCATCAAGACAAGTCCTTTTAATCTGTGTAAAGAAATCATATCTTGCCTTTAGTCTTCCCCATGACAAATTTCAGCTCATTGGAGAAATTTGTGTTCTTTATTACACAGCAATTATCCTGCTGTGAAGGGATGGACTTAATGACCAATCAGGTAATCTCTACTGCTAATTTCTTGTATCTCGGGAGGGTGCATGCTAAAAATTCTTTTTAATAAAACTAACTTTCTTACCCTAGTGCACATAATTACATCACTGGTAAAGCACAGATACGTCCTACTTTTTTAATAAATGACTCATGATTGTGCCTGCCTTGCTTTTCAGATGCTGAAATGTGGTCCATTTTGTAGGGATCTGATTCATAAGAAGCCTCAAGCATGGCTTTTAAATATGCAATCCTTTCAAAATGTTATAAGTTACCTAAAGCAAAAGCTCCATAAAACTAGCTGACTGAAAATTTCATCTGCAATTGCCATTTCTTTCTGTATTGAGGCCAGAGGAAAACTTTTTTTATCAAAGGCACTTGGCTGCACAAGTGTCCTGACAAGAGCCATTTGTTAAGATTAGATGGCAGAGGACAAGCAGAAAATGGTGGAATCAACAGAAAATATGAGCTCATGTCCAATCATTTATTGCCGTGTGTAAATTATTTGGTAGCCCAAGTGAGAGTCTGACAAAACTAGCCTAAGGACAGAATGAGGATTGAAAATCATAGTCTTGTGGTTTGGGTTCCACTCCCCCCCCCGTCTATTCTGCACAGCATTAGACAAAGGCAGTGACTCAGAGCCCTATGTTGTAGTTCAGGATATCATCTCTCTCAGGTACGGTCTCTTACCACTCAAAAATTTTTCTTGGGCAGAATGAAGGGATCTCTCACATTTGCCCATGATTTCTGGGCAGCTGGGATTATTTCTCATTAGCTCCAACCAGCCTATTGTATGTCTGGAACACGGGGATATTTCCTCAGAGCATCAGTAGATCAGATTTGTAGTGCTTGGCCTGCAGGACCAGCACACAGCCGTGTGGATGGTGTAACACATGTGCTCTGTACCTTTCTCAGGAGCACATCTGTACATGCTCAGGAGAGGTATCATAGAAGAATTGCATATTCTATATGGCTTTTAATATTTAGCTGAATCTTAAAACTTAAGGAGCATGACCAGTTTTTTTACCAAATCCAATACAGAGCCAGTAAATTTTTCTGAGCATATTAAAAAAGGTGGGTTCCCTGTGACTAATCGTGCTGACACTCACCTACCTGTGCATTAACTGGAAACCGTAGTATGACAAATACAAAAAAGGAATGACACAAACATTATTTCTATGAGTTCTTGAAACTGTCAAGCTGTGCAGGTTTTTCCACAACTATTTGAATAAGAAGCAGAGAGAACTGTCCCCTGGTAGTGAGCCAAACTTGAGTCCTTTAACTACAAGTGTATTTTTGCTGATTTGAGGGCAAAAATAACATTTCCTTATATAGTTGCATCAGAATGATGCTTTAAATGACTTCTAAAGTCCTTTTATCTTCTAAGAGTGTATATCTGTGAACTGCAGAGCACTTGAATTAACAGCTGCCTGAACCTGGTTGGGACACATTACCAACAGAGAAAGTTCATTGGACACAGAATAAAACAATGGAAAAAACCCAGACCATTCTCTTTCAAAATCACCTTGTCATGGTACAGGAGAGCTTTGTGTGGAGAGATGTCACGCCAAGTTAATGAGAAGCATCTGTTCCAACCCCTGCTGTCCTTAACAAGTTGACATGCTGTAATCATGGAGCACTCCTGGGGTGGAGCTGGGGAGGGGAAGGCGAGTGGCACCCACGGGGCAGCTGAGTCAGGGAACGGGTTCTGCCAGGGGAAGCCAAGCAGAGTGTCTCACTGGCCCTCTTCCCTGTGAGCTCTGCCAACAGCAGACAGCTTTAAATCCACTCTCAACTGATACACAGCCCTCCCCTGCTGATCCTATTTACTTCCTGGGCTGGCTCCCAGCACCTAGCAGTCAGGAGAGATTGCCAGCACTTCATGATGCTGCTCCCACTCCCACAGGAGAAGCCAGGAGCCAGAGGAAGATGGGGTGATGAGAGGATCTTGGACCTTTTGCCATACAGCAACAAAACTGTGGGGTTGTCAGGGACAGGAAGGATCATGCCAGGAGGGGAATAAGAAAGATCTTTCATTTCTTGTTTCCACTTTGTTTCTGATCACTTGCTCTGTTACAGGCTGAAGTGCCAGTGTGTACTTCAGCACAGAAAATGGGAGGCTGAGACAGAGCCTGATCTCACTCGTTGCTAAGAGAGTAACCTAATTTGCAGCAGATGGTGTTTATTGTTACTTCCCATCTGCATGAGGATTAAGAATTCTTCTCAGAAAAAAAATGATGCAGCCTGACAGCATCCTGGTAAGAACAGGCAAACTTAATTCCAATCAAATACGACTTTTCTGAGCCTTTGGGTAAGCTTCACTTAAATAAAGATTAGAATTTTTTGGAGTTTTTTACTTAGTTTTTTTTTTTTTTTTTTAGTTGAGGATATTATCTTTTTAAATAATGCCACTTAAAGTTTCAAGCTGTGCAGAGTAATTTTAAAAAATGTACAGGAATGGGCATTAAAAATGTACAAGTAGAGTTAACACATTGTCTCTGATCAAAAAAGTAACTTAATGTCACAGCTGAGATTTTAAGTTTCACCTCCCCAAGGCCTTAAACCAGGATACAGTCCCACAAAGAACTGATAGCACGTCTTGTAGTATCTGTCCTTGGCCCCTAGCACTGATAAAAGAGAGCTATGGGTATGCTGTCTGTGAATGATCAGTCCCTTAAAAGCACAGATGTTCTCTCTTATGTTCAGCACCCATTGACTGATTGTGCCTCATGGCACATCATGTCCTTTTGTACACACTAAGAAACAACACTTTTATTCAATTGGTATAACCCATCTGAAGTCATAAGAGTTCTACCAAGGTGGTTAGTACATTGAGCCTCGTTAAAGTCTGCCTGAGTTTTTTTTTTGTAATCCATATTGTAAAACTGTTACCTTGAATATACTGCCATTATCACTTTCACTTGTGCCTGGGCTTTAGTAAGCACAAAAACATTGATGTGACTACAGCTTAGAAACAAGGATGAAACTTTAAAATGGAAATGATAATGGACAAACCAAAAAATAATAGTATTCAAAACTGAGATAGCAAAAAACCCAAAGACTGAAATGACAATTTGGTCAAATATGTGTTTATTAATAAGGGCAACTTGCCTTAATGTGTGGGTCGCTCCCCAGACTGAAATGGTTATCCCAAATTTACAGTATTGTTGAGTAAATCTATTGTAAAATCTCTGTGTATTCTTGCTCATAGATTCATTTTTTGATTGGCATGCCTTCTTTTCCTTCCTGCATTTTATGCTCTAGAAAAAAAAAAGCAGAGTCTGGTTATTTTTCTGCAATTTCTAGAAATCAGGCATCCCCTGGCAGATGGCTGGTGGTGCTTGAGAAGATCGACTGGGTATGTCAGGAAATTCGTGGCATTCCAGCCAAAAGGAATGTGTCTGAGGCCAGTGGAGCTGACCAAACCCCTGTCTGGAGTGCAGCAGACAGTGTCCCTTGCACAGTGGCTGCACAGCTGATCTGTACATTCACAGCAAGTCTGAAGCAGCTGGGGTATGTCTGGTATCTGGCATGTGCGCTGCAGAAATAGAAATCGCTCTCTAGGATTTCTTGAAGTCTAGAAGTCCTACACACATCTGTAACAGGTATTGTAGGGGTTGCTAATTTAATGCAAAATTCATGACATCGTTAAGTCATTTGGTATTCTTGAGATTTGCAGTGCAAAAGGCACCGCAGTGGTGGCACTTGTATGGGGATGTTGGCCAGAAGATGCTTTGCCATCCCAAAGCACATTTATTAAAATCCTCAGATGTGTATTTTTCCTCTTAATTGATTTATACAATAAACATGAGGCACATCTGAGCCTTTTTCATTATTTCCTCTGTTGTGGTGTTGCTTGGTGGGTTCCACGCGTGTAAGTACACGACTACATGCAGTATCTGTGAAATATACACCACGACACACATACATTTTCCCATGCAGAGTTTCTCTCCCAGCTTGGTTAGCTCACACCACTTAAATGAGCTGTGCAAAAAACTTTGCTGTCTTTGTTTCTCAGAATCTTAGAGTATCTGTTTGCCACCCTAAAAGACATCAAGTTAAACAAAACTCGGCAAGCCCAACCAGATCTCTGCTTACTACATGCTAATAAAATTTGCTTCCATTTCAGATGGAAATGCTTCTCCTCCAAACCTTGTGCTCTTTAAATAATTTTTTTATCCTTTGGAAAAAGTGCACAGATTTCTATGTTTCTGTGAATCATTAGTGACATCCAGTGGCTAAAATGCTAAAAATTCGTAATTTCTATTGTCAAGGGACACCTAAATTTACATCTCTTTCTCTAAGAGATACCTATTAGAAAAAGGAGAAAGGTGAAAAATTCTGTTCCCCAGGTCTTCCACAACACATTGCAGATTTGATTAAATCTCACTGAACTTGCAACATACAACTGTTATCTTTCCTTTGTGATAACTCTAAGAAACTGTAGAGTTCCCCTAAGAAATCATAGAGCTGCCTTAAGAAATCAAATGGCTGAAACCATGCCACTTTCAATCAAAACACAGATACATATCACAATACAAAACAAACAAACAAATGAAGATGCTGAGAAATCTAAACCAAATGCAGATAAGGGTTTCACTAGGTAGTGTTCCAGGGAGGTGTGTGTCTGGCAGAATGAGACATGCTGAAGAAACAATTAATAGAATGAAAGAAAAGGAACAGCAGTGATCTTTTGGACAGCCACAGCATTGCAGAATCATGGAACTAAAGAATGATTTGGCTTGGAAAAGCCCTTTAAAGATCATCTAGTTCAACTTCCCTGCCATAGGCCAGGACATCTTTCACTAGCCCAGGGTGCTCAAAGTTCCAGCCTGATCCTGAACACTTCCAGTGCTGGGGCATCCACAACTTATCTGGACAACCTATTCCTATATCTCACCACCCTCGCTGTGAATTTTTTTTCCCTTATATCCAATCTAAATCAACCTTCTTTCAGTTTAAAATCGTTGCTCCATGTCCTGACATTACAGGCCTTGCTAAAAGTCTCTCACAATTCTTATAAGCCCTCTTTACATATGAAAAGGCTGAAAAGAGGTATCAGAGACCTTTCTCTTCTTCAGGCTGAAAATCCTCAATTCTTTCAGCCTTTCTTCATAAGAGAGGTGTCCAAGCCCTACAATGATTTTCATGGCCCTGCTTGTGAATAACCTAACCAACATATTGTGCTGCTGTTAGAATATTCTGTCTTAAAATGGTAGCCTTTTGTAATTTCTAGTATTAAGCACATCATCAAAGTAATAAACAACTCTGCCAATTGTTTCCTCTCCTGATGGAAATAAATTGATAATCCCTGATTTTTCGGTAATAGTCGGCTGAATCAGATATATGCAGTTATCTCTGCTCCAGTCTCGCTGCCTCTGTAATGCCTGGGATATCACTGAACTCCAACTGGCCAGCTAACTCAACAACTGAGAAGAAATTTTCAGGTTAACTCAAAATAATTAAGTTCCATTTTGGGAGCTTTCCTAACTGCTATTTTGAGCACGTCAGGAGGAGTTGAAGGTGGAAAGCCACAGCCTTTTTTTCAGCTATGTGGGGCCTGAGGCAGGATGTCTTAAGTTAGGCAGCTCCTTTAAGCTATGCCTTGTCTGGGTGTGGCAACTCAAGCATGAGAGAGCTGAAACCTCCTCCTTCACTTCTCTCCCCACCCGTCTCTCTCCTTTCTCACATCGCTGTACTCAACATATCTTTGATGTAAAGTATCATACTTACCCCATGTAAGTATCCATACTTACATGGGGTAAGTATGGATACTTACATGGGGTAAGTATGATACTTTACTTTGATGTAAAGTATCCATACTTACCCCATCAGGGCAAGGGGTCAATTCTGAAACATTTTAAGATGATGTATGTTCAAAACTGGTTTTAAGCTGGCATACTTTCATACTGCAATTCTCTGCTTTACATACATTCAATACAGATCTTGTAGTATTTGCCACAGAAGCATAGAATAGCCCAGTTTGGAAAAAACGTCCCGAGATTATCTGGTCCAACCTTTCATTAGAAGGAGAGTCTAGACGAAATTACTTAGCACCCTGTCCAATTGCATCTTGAAAACCTCCAGTGATGCAGTCATGGGCACTGCTCCATGTCCCTAGGAAGGTTGCTCCGGTGAACGATTCCTTAAAAACAATTTCTGTTTTATGTCAAGATGTATGTTTATATCATACATATAAATTCATATTCTGATATAGCCACATACCAATGTCATTACTGCAATGTTATAGTTGTCTTCTAAGACCCAACACCTGAGGAGTTTCCAAACTTCTTCTTTAGCTTGTTTATTTAGGACCAAACCTTTTTTAATCTGCTTACTGACATTAAGCATGACTAGACCCTCACCAGCTCAGTAGGCCTATTAACGCCTCTGGAGTTGGGTGACTCACAGTTAACCACAGAAATCAGCAGCATTCACTCACTGACTTCAGTGTTCAGGGCTGGAGTGAGGTATAGAAACTCTTCAGCACTTATTCATGTATTTGATTCAATTTCCAAAAGAAAAGAAAATAAATGCACTCAGTAAGATGTCAATATTAGGAAGATATCCCTTTCTGCACCCTGAACTTCTATCTATCTATTCTATCTATTGACTGATGCTTGTTGTTTTTAACATCTATAGAAAGCAGCTAAGACAGAGTATTTCTTACACAGTTTTGCTGGAAGGCCAGAAGATACATTGATGGAGGTGTCATCTTAGGAAGGCAAGGTACTCAAAATAATACAATAACACTGGTACTTCAGTTTGCCTAATACTACCTAAATTTTTGAAGCTTCTCAGAACCTGGAGTGTTGTACTACATATTAGCTGTAGTCTATCTGTCCCTACATGTTGTACACAGTCACACTTTTCCCATTTATCATTAATTGTAGGTGATGTCTTCAACTTGTTTAAATAATAAAACCAGAGACAACTTTCAAGAATATGGTGGAAGGTAAAACTAACTGTTTTCCTTCCCAATTTAACTAGTATTTCCAAGATAGCGGATTGGTCATTGGCAGCTTTCAGTAAAATGATGGCACAATTTTCCTAAACATAATCTGTTTTCTCATTATTCCTCCCTTGAAATGTTCTTTATTTGAGAATAAGAAAAGGTCCTGGAATATTTAAAATTCAGTGCCCACACAACAGCTAAAAGTAGCTCTTCTACTCTCAGGCACCTACATTATCCTTATTCAGATAATAACAGTAATACTGAGACAGACTTTCATGTGCTTTCTCTTCATTCATCTAATGGGTCCATTAATGATACGTTATTCAAAAACTGCAGATTAAATGGTGATTAGAAGTTTTCAAGAAATTCTTAGATCCCACGTCTTTGTGGTTGGAAAAAGCATCTAAAACTGTTTTCTAAGCCAGGAAGTGTTGAAATGACAGCAACAAGAATCAGGAAAAGAGAGGGATGAAGGGGCTTGTAGTACAAGTGGACTAAGTAAACAAAAGTCATGGAAGTGTAGGGAGCTTTGTAGGACTCTTTGGAAAGGCTATCTACCTCACTGCTTTGCCTGTCTCTTCCATCTTGGAGGAACTGTATTTTGTGCACCACTGCCCCAGGTGAAAACGGCTGTGCAGAGACACAGGGCATGGGAAATAACATACAACTCCTAATCCTGATTTTAGCGTTAACTTACTGAAAGTGCCATATTGCAGTCTGCGCTGGTAAATTAAGTTCCACAAACTTCGTATTTGAATTTACAATTACATGGATAAATATGAAGAGTGTAAGAGCTCATCAATAAACAAATTCAAGTTAGAAGCGTATTTTTATTTCCTCAAAGCACTTCATAATTAGAGCTTTGTAAACAAAACCATAAATGGCAACAGCAATTCTTTTTAGAGCAGGATTTATCCTAGTTCATACACTTAGAAGAGGTAGGTGTAACTACTTGTTAAAAAGTTAACATTAAAAACTGGTTAGAATTTTCATTTCAAGCATCCAGTTCATTAAATTAAAATATGGCTAAGCAATAGTGTGGCTTTGTTCCTGTAGCAGAATGTAGACATTTAAATATCACAATCGAAGAAACCTGACAGGCACAGTCATAGCTATTGCAAAGAAAGTGACGGTGTAGATTTGTGAGGTGGGTGTACTATTTTCTACTCTCCAGCTGACAACACATGACAGCTATAAATCATGCCTGCCAACCTCTGAGATCTCTGAGAGGGTTGGGCATTCTGAAATATGTCAGTCTTGAAAAGCTTTCCAAAGAGACAGGGTGAAAGCAAGCGGGGGCAATGAGCACACAAGGAGCCAGCCAGCAGGTACACATGTCCACCATGTTCACCACTGACCCACTTGGCTCTTCATACTCTAGTAACTCAGGGAAGTCCTGAGAAACCCAGTGCCAGCCATGAATCACTGGCACAAACCTTTGCTGGTTACAGACTAGCCAGGCTCTCTGGCAGCACTGAGGGACTTAGGAGGGGAGGTATGTGTTGTTGTCAAAATGTTGGCTGCCCAAGAGGTCTGGGGGTTTCCAGCCCAGTGTAGCACTGAGCCCACGTTCATCAGGCCTGGGGAGTCTTCTCTGTCGTTATCCACAGAGCAGCTGGCAGAGAAACAGTTGTACAGGATGCACCTTTACAACTCCTTGGTAAGGCACTGGATAGCTCCTTGTGATGGTTTCATCACGTTCTATATTTCATTTGACTGGAAAGAATATAAAGCAAAACAGGCCCATCTTTAAATTACAAAGATAGTTTATTAATATACACAAAAACAACAAAAAAAGGGAAAAAAAACAACAACAACAACAAATGAAACTTCTAAAACATCTTTCTTTCTCTTTCTAAGTTTTTTACCTTTCTTCATTCAACATAAAAAGACATGACCTGCAACTTCAGCCAGTTTTACCATTTTAAAAATAACCTTTTATCAGTTCTTTAAGGAAAGGAGTCTCTCTGGGTTCTATATAGACATCCCATGCTCTACATCTGCGAGGATTTTAAAGGAACTCCTGCAAACTGCAAAATCCTACCCATTAGCAGCTCTCTCAACACTGCGCATAGGCCATATTTGCTTATTGGGGTACTGTTTAAGGATGCCTCCTCTAGTATGACACAAAGATTCTCTTCTTCTATTTCCAAAATCATCTCAAGACCCAAAAACAAATCTCTCTTTTTCTTTAGGAGCAAAAAAGCTTCATATCACCTTTAACTAGAAACCTTACATCCCCCAAAAGCATTTATATGTTACAGGAAAGAAACTGGTTCAGTCTCTATAGTTTACCAGAAATGTCCAGCCAAAATTAGGCCACTCCTTTGTCCTTTGCCTTAAAGTCCTTTTCACTCTCCCTTTACCGACTGTAGCTCCATGCTGTGTCTTTCTATTCGCTATATTTGTTCTTCTTCCGGAGAAAGATGATGTTTAGGAAAGTCCATCTGCTAACAACAAAGGGTTAAACTTTCGGGCTGCCGGGCTGCCCACGTGGCTCTGCGGCGGGAAACTGAGTCGTTTAGAAGCCGTGCGCTGGTTTCTTCGGCTTGAAAAAGAAGAGCAAGGGCGAAGGGGCACTCCGTCCGAGCTCTCCCTTCTCTCCATGCTGCCTGCTTCTCTGCGAGACAGCGGCTCCCAAAGCTCCGGCCCGGCCTGCCCCGGCTCCAGCAGCATCGGGGCCCGGCCCGGCCCGGCCCGGCCCGCCGCAGCCGCCCGGGGTGGGGGGCACCGAGGCCGGCCGGCCCCGGCGGCTCTCTGTCCCCCGCCTGCCACACCGGAAGACAAAGAGACCGCTCCTCCCCCCACCCAGCCTTTTAAGCATTTCGCCAAAAGTCGCAGCTTGTCTTCTACTGGATAAATTGCTTGTCAATCAAAAAAAGCTGACCCCGATTGGAACAAAATCAGGCTTTTCCTAGCCTATGACACTCCTCATTTGAGCTCACTGAGACAAAATTAAATCCATAAAATGTTCATGTGAGGAAGGAGATCGTTTGCTGTCTTCCATCCTGAGGCGCAAACAGAAATGCATGTGACAGCAGGGAGGCTTTCTAGAGCTAAATTTGTCTTCGCTAAGGCATCAGCGACCTTGAACAAAAGATTTTGAAGGAAGCAAGAGCCTAAGAGGAGATTGCTGAAAAGAAGGATGGGGGAAGTAAATGATGCTCTGACTCAGTTCCTGTTACTCAGGATCACATGGGCATACACTACAATAAATTTAAACATGAGAAACAGCTTATTTTGCTTTTAAGAATGATCAGACCCTGTCATTTCTTGCTTATAGGAGGCTGGGTGTCCTCCACCCCTGGTAATACATAAAACCTGAGGAGACATGGCTGTGGGCTACCAGATCTGGGTGGTCCTGCTCAGCTTCCACCCCCTGGAGCCCCCTTCCTCCTCCCGAGCCCTGCAACTCCGTGGCTTGTGCCATGGGCCCTGATGGCCAGGCCCTGCAGCTTTACATGACTGGGTCAGTTTGGTGCACTCGGTGCCCACTGTGGGCCATACACCAGGCACCCACACCAGCAGCACAGCTCAGTTACCCTGATATCTCAGGGTGGCAAGAACCATAGGTTTAGATTAGATATCAGGAAGAAAGTCTTTACTGTCAGGGTGGTGAAGCACTGGAACAGACTGCCCAGACAAGCTGCAGATGTCCCAGCCCTGAAAGTGTTCAAGGCCACCTTGGATGGGGCTCTGAGCAACCTGATCTAGTGGAAGGTGTCTCTGCCTTGAGTGGCATGAGTGTTAAAGCTTGTGATCTTTAAGGTCCCTTCCAACCTAACCCATTCAAGGACATTTTCCTTTCCAACCTAAATCATTCAAGGACATTGAGGTGCTGGAGCATGTCCAGAGAAGGGCAGCAAGGCTTGTGAAGGGTCTAGAAACATGTCTTATGAGGAATGGCTGAAGGAGCTGGGTTTGTTTAGTCTAGAGAAGAGGTGGCCCAGGGGATACCTCATTGCTTTCTGCCTGAAAGGAGGTTGTAGTGAGGTGGGGACTGGTCTCTTCTACTATGCTTGTGCTGAGAGGACATGGGGAAATGTCCTTAAGCTGAGATGGGAGAGATTCAGGTTTGATATTAGAAAAAAACATTACTGGCAGGGTGGTCAAGAATTGGAATAGGTTGCCCAGAGAAATGGTGGAATCAAGAGGCATCTGGATCTGGCTCTGGGAGACATGGTTTAGTGGTTTAGGGGTTCTAGTGGTAGTGCTACTGGATGAGGGGATTGAGTTGACCCTTTGTAAATCCACAGGACACGAAGTTGAGTGCAAGTGTTGAGTGCTGGGTCCTACACTTCGGCCATGCAGTGCTACAGGCTGGGGGAAAGTGGATGGAGGGGGACCTGGTGGTGCTGGACAGCAGCAGAACATGGGCCAGTGTGTGCCCAGCTGGCCAAGAAGGCCTGTGGCATCCTGGCCTCTGTAACTATTAGTGTCACTCTTAGTGTGTTCAGCAGGACCGGGGCAGTGACTGCCCCCTGCACTCGGCACTGGTGAGGCTGCACCTTGAGTTCAGTGACCACTTCTGCTCAGGAAGGACATTGAGGTGCTGGAGTGTGTCCAGAGAAGGGCGATGGAGCTGGTGAAGGGTCTGGAGCATAAGTGCTTTGTGAGGAGCAGCTGAGGGAGCTGGGAGTGTTCAGCCTGGGGAAAAGGAGGCTCGGGGAGGGGGGACCTCACTGCTCTCTACTGCTGCCTCAAAGGAGGCTGCAGCCAGGTGGGGATCAGCCTATTCTTCCAGGCAACCAGCGACAGGACGAAATGGAAATGGTCTCAATCTGCTCCAGGGCAAGTTTAGATTGGACGTTAGAAGGATTTTGTTCACAGGAAGGGTGCTTAGACATCGGAAGGAGCTGCCTAGGGAAGTGGTGGAGTCGCTGTCTCTGGAGGTGTTTAAGAAAAGACTGGACGTGGCACCCAATGCCATGACGTAATTGACATAGTGGTGTTCAGTCCCAGGTTGGGCTCCATGATCCCAGAGGAGTTTTCCAAGCCAACCGTTCCGGTGACTCCCGGCCGTGCCGCGCACAGCCCGGGCGGGCCGGCTCCGAGCCCCACACAGCGCCCGCCCGGGCCCGCCCGCAGCGCCGGCCGGAGCCCTCCAGGGGGCGCTGCGGCGGCGGCCGCGCTCGGCGGTGCCGCGCTGGCCGAGGGGGCGGGGCGGGCGCCGGGCCCGGCATGGAGGCCGGGATGAACCTGCCGCGGGGCCCCGAGAACCTCTGCTTCGACAAGGACGAGTTCATGAAGGTGCGCGGGGGCCGCCGGGGCTGCAGGGTTGTGGAGGGGCGAGGGGCTTCCTGAGGATGCGGGTGGCGGGCCCCCTTGTGGAGAGAGAGGCCCGGAGCCTTGTTCGGGATTGTACAGCCCCGCCACGGCCCTTTCCCCGGGCGGGGGCTGCGGGAAGCGCCGGGGGTCACTGACAGGGGGACCCGGCCGTGAGCGGGTAGGGCCGGGCTCTGAGGCTGACCGGAGCGAGAGGCCTCACTGCTTGGAGAGCTTAAAGTAGTTCTCAGTACTGAAGTGCGACTCTTGGCTGTTGTTTCGTGGTTTGTTTGGTTTTTAAAGTTTCTTGTGTTTTGGGGAGCTGGTCTTTGGGTATTCTGCCCCACGACACTCTGTGCTTTTCATCCTAAAAACCGAGAGTTGAACTGCTGCGTTAAGAAGCCGTTTGCCTCCTAGAGCTTTAGTTTGGTCAACTCACAGGCATATGGAGTACTTTATTTTGGGTGTGTTCTTGTGTAAACTGCTTATATCCTCCTCTCTTTCCTGTTTCACTTTCAGGCGGATTTTGATGTTGATCATTTTGTGTCAGACTGCAGGAAACGTGTGCAGTTGGAAGAGCTCAGAGAGGATCTGGAACTTTATTACAAACTCCTTAAAACTGCTATGGTAGAACTCATAAATAAGGACTATGCAGATTTTGTTAATCTCTCAACAAATCTAGTAAGTGTTACTGGTTGTACTGTGTAGTTCAGGCTTAATGTGGTTCTGCGGGATTTTTATTTTTAATATGAAATGAATATGGCATTTTTTTTTGGCATTTTAGATTTATGGCATCTTAAACTGAGGTCCCTGATCCTTGCACGGAGACACCATTCCTGTAAAACTTAGCTGCTGTACAGAATTGCTGTTGGCCTGTAGTAAATGTTTTGGATGTATGCATTTTGTCTTGAAAAGCTGATTCGTCAGGATTTAGGCTCAGGGCAAACTTTGTTTCAAACCCTCAGCACTTTTAAAATTGAAGGAAGTAAATTATTAAAATAGAATAGCAATGATAAAAGTAAGGCTGTTTTGAAGGATTCTTTTAGGAATCTTTAAACTTTTTGTATAGTCAAAGTACCTTAAAAAAACCCCCAACTTTGTGTCTGAAAATTGTAGTTGTTCCAATTATACAGATTCAAAGACTGAGACTTACCCTACTTCTGAGAGGAAAACTTTTCATAGGTGGAAATTTTGGTTATCCTTTGGCTTTGTGTGAAGGCAGTCTCATATATTTATGTCTGCATTTGAGATAACATATTTTTTCATTGAATTTAAAACTGGAAATTATAAAGGAAGTTATGTTTTCTCAGTTCTCTTTTAGTATCTGTAAAATGATAGGCTTTGTCAGTAATTCACATATGATCTTATCAAAAAAGTAATAAATGTGTTTGTGGTAATTTCTTTAGGTTGGCATGGACAAGGCTCTCAATCAACTTTCAGTACCCTTGGGACAGTTAAGGGAAGAAGTTATGGTATGTTCAAAACAATCGTTGTCAGCAGCTTGGTAAACTTCAGCTCACTCTCATACGATCTACAGAACATCTTCTACTCAAGTTAATATTTGTTACAATAAACTTCTCTTTGAAAATTGATCACTTAGATTGCTAGTAGGAGAAACATTGTGTTTTCAAGCACTTGTATTGCAGTAAATTTATGTTTGCTATAATGCATTTCAATCAAAAGATAAAGAGTGAATTTGACAAGTGAATAGACTCTTGCAAGACAAGTCTATGGAGATAACTTGAAACTGTTTTAATATTTGAGTAACTTAAAGGTGGTAAAAAATTCAGATGCAGCACAATCCCTTTATGGGCTTATTTTGCTCAGTATGTGGTTTAACCATAAAATATTGCCCTCTTGAAGGTGGATCTTATTCTGGCTCTTCCACACTGACTTGGTGTTTATGGGAAGGGGCAATTTTTCATCATCTTGGCAGCCAGTTCAGAGGGATCCTTGCTGCATAAATGTGCCTTCAAAATATCACACCCTTCATGTCTTAAGAGAAAACAAGGTCAGCTAGCATAGAGAAATCCTTATTACATGAAAAATACTATTTAAAACTGAGTTATGACTTCAGTTGCAAGACATGAAAACATAGTGGGTTGATTGTCTGTTGTTAGGTGAAGGTAATTTGTTCTCTCTAAGGTGCTAAAAGAACAGTTCTGGTGGAAATAATTTTATTTGCAGTGACAATATCTAGGGAGCAGGTTCTACTTTCAGTTATTTAGTTGTATTTATGGCTTTTTCACTTGATGCACTGTAGCTTTTATTCGTCCCATAATCTTATTAATCTGTGTTGTAAATTTAGAGTATTTTTTTTTTAGGTTTTTCTCAACCCTTAAATGGGAAGCAAGCTTTACAAACTGACTTTTTCTCTCACAGAGTCTTAAGTCATGTGTCAGTGAAGGAATTCAAGCAGTAGATGACCGGATGACTAAACAAGAAGATATTAGAAGAAAAAAGGTACAACAGATAAATTGCTGCCTTTAAAAGATCATCCTTAGGATGACTTTGATTTTGCCATTAACCCAGAGAAAATGAAATTTAGGAAGTGCCAGGCTGTCTAGATGCACACTGTGCAGGATTTTGTACTTGTAAAATATATTGACATTTTGGTTTACAGACTTCATATTTTACAGTGTCTATTGATTGTAAATCTTGGTTTTACTGTAGTTGCCCAAAACATGTTTGATTTAGTTGGATTTTTTTTTTTTTTTAGTTATAGTTGCTCTTGTTTCTGACTGCAGTAGCATATAAACTTATTTATTATGAGTGGAATTGAAGTACAGCTTTTTATTTTTTTTATGGGCAGGAGACACACTAACATTTGTATTTGTGCTTAACTTTGAAAAACATCAGGCATAGGAGCAGCTGTCCTACAACTGTGACAAACATTTATTGGTGGTGTTTTATGGGCTTATGTGAGCAACACTTCAACTGAGACATGACTCAAGTGTTAAGATAAAGGGAGAAAACTTAAACCAGAAAAAACCCAAAGAACTAAGAAATCATCTAAAATACCTTCTTTAGATGATGTCAGTTGGGATTGAGGTTAGACGTGAAAAATCTTTCTTTAATTACAGATGTGTGTCCTGAGACTTATTCATGTTATTCAGTCCGTTGAGAAAATTGAGAAGATTCTACATTCCCAAGGCACTAAAGAATTGTCCTCATTAGAGGGAAACAGGTAAAAAAATTGTAATGTTCAGTTTTGTTTGTAATTGATGGGACTAACTTAATTTCATGGTGTTGTTAAAGGTGAATTTACAAGCAGTAGGATACATCTTTAGAAATGTAACTCTGATGGAATTAATTACTTAATGTATTTATTACTTAATGTAATTAATTACTTAATGTACTTAATACTTAATGGAATTAATTAATTAATGAAATTTTAGTATTTTCTTGATTTTAGTCTTCTGCAAGCCAATCATTCACAGAACGTGTAACTCAGACTCCAAAGTTCCAAATTACTTGTGGTGCTTTCAGTAAGCAAGCTTTTTGAAGTTGGTGTGCAGTTATTTTATTTTACTTTATTTTATTGGAAGTCACTAATTGTGTCATGTCTGAAATACTCCCTACAGTTTATTCCAATGTTGTTTGTAAGTGAAACAAAATAGTTTGTCTTGTTTTCCCTGCTTACGTGTAAGTGAAGTGACTGCTGCATGAATAGCTGAAGGCAGGCTGGGCAAACCTAGTACAAGGAGGTTTATGACAAATTCCAGCCAAACCTCTGCCTTTGCTGAGGATTGCAAGATGTCTTTCAGCCAGTTTTGGAGCTGATGTACCAGTCATGCACTTGAAAGGCTTGACTGGGATGCAAGTACAATTTAAGCTGGAGGGCAGACACAGTGTGAGACTGTCCCTTCAGCTCAGTGTGCTGGATCACATGGTAGTGGGGGCTAGGTGTACCAGAAAGTAGGTTGATGCCTGGAGGGACAAAAGCAGATGTTTTCAGTCAGGTGAGGCACTTTGCAGAATTAAATTTGCAATTAAGATCGCACTTGAACAACTGAAAATTTGGCTCGTTATTGGGATTGTGTGGACTTGAGAAGGGCAGGACTGTTTCTCCAGAAATAACTGTCATTATTTTTACTATATAACAGTAAGAAAGAAGCAAATCTGGATGGTGAAGGTCACCTGGTGCAGTTTTGAGCTCTCTTAAGACTGACTTTTCATGTGATAATAAAACTGGCATCTAGAAAAAAGTGCTTCATACTGCTGAGGCAAGAGCTTACGTTCCTCTCAGCTTCTGCTTCACCCACTTCGTGTTAGAGCTGCAGAACAGCATTAATCATGTAGCATGCTCCAGATCATCATTGTTTGATTGCAATAATTATAGTGGTACCTATCAGAATTCAAAATATTTAAACTACAAAAAATTGAGGGAGAGCTCTATCTATCTGTTACAGATGGGAGTTGGTTTGAAAGGATCTAACTATGTATTCTCATTTTGTATCATCTCTCTTCTAGTCCACTTCTAACTGGACAAGTTTTAGAGAGAATTGCCACAGAGTTTAATCAACTACAATTTCATGCAGTACAAAGCAAAGGAATGCCCCTTTTAGACAAAGTGAGACCAGTAAGTATTGCATGACACTTAACACTTGCACAGTCAAGCAAAGCCAGCGTAATTGGAAGATAAATGCCTGTTTCCACAGTTTTATTGAATTAATTTATAGAGAAAAATGGGTTTCCTGAGATAATTTTTATCAGTTGGCTAGAACTATTGCTTTTTATGAGGATTTATGCCCTGTTTGCTTACTTCTTTGGGATAGATTACTGAGAACAAAAGTATGAAATACAGATGTTTTTGTCAGCCTGATGTGTCTTGCAGTTCGTCTGCTTACTGATACTGAGGCTTCGTTCTAGAGATTTATGTTGGCTTTGTTACCTGCAGTGTACAGACCAGAATATAAATTGAATGTGCCTACACAGTGGCTG
The DNA here is from genome assembly GCA_017589585.1 of Phylloscopus whistleri. Classification (NCBI taxonomy): domain Eukaryota; kingdom Metazoa; phylum Chordata; class Aves; order Passeriformes; family Phylloscopidae; genus Phylloscopus; species Phylloscopus whistleri. The sequence continues at coordinate 1,384,659 of JADMLD010000177.1, forward strand.
GTTTGAATATATTCAAGTTTGTCCTCTCATGAAATTATGCTGGCCATTACTAATCTCCCAGTATACTCTTTTACCTACTGTAAAAGATTAAATTATGTTTTGGTGAGATTTTTTTTTTCTTCTATTCCTCCAGTGGGGAGAGGTAATAAATGAAAACTTGTGCTCAAAGAAAGCTGTGAATATAGAGATGGGGTAATGCTTTAAGCTGATTAGCATGAGGGTGTCATTAATGGCTTTCAAGCTAGTGAGGTAGTTCAGAGTTCCAGTTTTTCACTTTGTGCCTCTACTTGTTGGCAGTATAAACTTGTTTTGGCTCCAGACATCCAAGCAATCATGTTGTTACACGAGCAGTTGACAAGACTCCTCTGGCCACTCAGTTATCAAACTTGGATACGAGCAGCAGAGTAGTGTATGTGGTGGGAGAACATTTGTCACGTAGTTTCCTTAATGGTGTTTGCCAGGACTTCTGTCCTGTACCTGTTGTTGCTAAGGCTTGTCACAATGTAGCTTTCATGACTAGTCAGCATTCGGGTTCCTGGCTTTGCACATTCAGTATAAACTGTGTGAATCATTTCAGGATGGATGGACACAACACAGCATGTAAAAAAGGAGAGAAGGAATTTGTCAGGCTGTATTCTTAGTTCAGCTCTGACTACCTTAATGTGTGCTGCTGAACTTCCTTCAAATACAGAGTTGTGGGGCCCATCTTGGGCCAGGAGTACATCTGTGGGTAGTGTAGCAATGAGTGAGATATAGTAGAAAAGATGTCATGGGAGATCAGGAATAGTGGTTTGCAAAAAGGAGAATATGTGTAGGCTGAAGAAGCTGTTTGGCAGAAGCCAGAAGGAATCTAATTGCTTTGGTTTTTGCTAGTGTCACTCAGTGTCATTGGTTTGTGGTAATTTGACAAGTAGTGCTGGGTACACGCTGTCTGTTTAGTCTCTCACAGTGAGGGACAAATGCTACAATTGTTATCCTTGGTCACTTATTGTAAATCTTTTGTTTATTGTCACATACTGGTTCAGTTGGACAAGGAACAATTATTGACTTATTTCCTCAGGATAAAGTAGACCTGATATAAGTTACCATATAACTTACAACATATAGAAGAAAATTATTGCCTTTAGCTTTATTATAATAAATCCTGTCTTATATAGCATCAGTAACCCATTAAGTTTGTGTTCATGTTCGTTCAACATTGGCAGTTATCAAAACTTTTGTACTTTTCAAGTGAGGGTAGAAAGCTGAGTTAGGTACTTCTGGATGAATTTAGTTCAGCAGTGATGACAAAGTTTTGTTTCTGATGTTTTATGACTGTCTTTTCTTTTTCTTTGTAGCGTATAGCTGGAATAACAGCCATGTTGCAGCAGTCTCTGGAAGGGCTGCTCTTGGAAGGCCTTCAAACCTCAAATGTTGACATAATACGCCACTGTCTACGCACTTATGCAACAATTGACAAAACACGGGATGCAGAGGCATTAGTTGGTCAAGTGCTTGTAAAACCTTATGTAGATGAGGTAAGATAACATGAAAAAAATTCCAGTTGTTTTCCAAACATGCTTATTTTTCCTGTGAACTTCCAGCTTTTGTTAGCAGCTTCAAAGTATGTTTGTGGAGAGAATAGGAGAACTGAGCCCTAACAAAATGTCAATTTGGTTGTTGTTGCTATTTAAGAAAAAAAGGATGGAGGAATTCTCTTACCTGCTTGTCACCAATTTCAGGTTATATCCAGTTGGGTTTCTTTTTCTTACGTCCATTTTTCTTGGGCCAAAGAATCAAAAACCAAACCTCTCCCATTCAGGACAGGTTTCCATTGAGTGTCTGCTAAGTGCTGTAATAGCTGCTACGGTGTGGGACATGTCATTTTCACCTTGGTTTTCTCAGGGTCTGTTCTTTCACCACTTCTGCACCATTCCACTTGTTTATGTAGCAAGAAGCAAATGTGTTCAGACCTGTGGAAGAATACCAAGAAACAAACTATTGTTCTTTTCCCACTGTCTTCCTTCTCTTTATGGCAGAGATTATCCCTTTTCACTGAGTATGAGGTACTGTCCAGACAAACTGATTTGCTAGCTGCATTAGAGGCTTAGCAATGTCGCAGAAGATTCTTTGCTTCGGCTCGCCTGTATTTGGGATTGGACCAACCACCTCAACATTTAGAAGGAGTTTTTACTTTTTTTCTGAGTTTGATTAGCCAGTTGCCTGTTTTACTTGACCAGACTGCTTCAGGTGACAGTGATGTGGCAGTGGGTTGGGAGCCAGACACACTGGCTCACATTTAAAACAAAGGAGCTCCTTCCCATTTTTGGGGCTAGTGTTGGCAGTTATGAGTGCTGCTTTAAAGGAAGTAATAATTCAAGCTGACAAGTTATACTTGGAAAATATAATTTTAAAAAAGTAATATACTGACTGTCCCAATGCTTGAGGTTATAGTGTTAAGAGTTTTGTGAGTCTTGCATTACAGCATATTTTATGTTCACTTTTCTGGCATTTAACATTGAGCTGTTGCTGGCAGGTGATGGTGGAGCAGTATGTGCAATCCCACCCTAATGGCCTCCAGGCTATGTACAATAGGCTCTTGGAGTTTGTTCCTCATCATTGCCGTCTCCTGCGTGAAGTTACAGGGGGAGCAATTTCCAGGTAAATATCTTGGGCTTTCTCTCAGCTGCACTGAAGTTACAACAAGTATCATATGCTTTGAAATCCTTTGCATTATCAGCTTTCATGCACTAATGAGTTACCTGGCCTTTCCTGAAGATTCATAGTCAAGTTTGATTTCTATCTCATGCCTGTGTTTTTCAAAACAAAACAGTGAACAGACCTTACTGGTGCTGCAGCCCAGACCTTCAGAGGAAGCAAAGACAATCCTGTATTTCAGTAGTATAAATGAGTCTTGTGCATAATACAATGTGTCAGATAACTTGGTTTTTTGAACCCATTAAATACGATTGTACACTTCATCCAAGAAGAAGAACATAACAAAGCTATTAAAATATAAGTTCAGAAGAGTTTGAGTTCTTAGTGCACATCAGAAAAGTGGGGATCATCCTCAGAGGTTTGACTGATTTATTGCATGTACCAAAACTAGAGGTTTAATTGATTTGTGCTTCCACTGTGTTCTCAAAAAGTGCTTAATTCTTTATGCAATTAAATTGCCTGTTTTCAAGCTTAAATAATTCAGGTCTACTGAATTGTATCCATTTATTCATCTATTTGCAGGATGGTTAATATAGTAGACTGCTGTAATTAGCAGAACTATGGATGTAGCCCCTAGGGACTGCAGAATTACTTTTCTAATTAGTCATCCATTGCTGAGCTTTTTATGACTCCTAAGTTTTACTAACATTTTAATTCTTTTAATGCCTCAGCAAGTTTTAATCGTTCTTCTTAATAATGGAATGTTTCTACTTTGTAGTGCGGTGTACTAAATTGGAATTGAATGCGTTTATCTCTTCTGCTCACAATTTTTAAGTTTTCATAATCAAAGTATCTTTTAACTTTTTGATCAAACACAATATGTATAAGTAGAGTTTGAAACAATGAGGAAAAAGTTCTTCTTTTCATTGCATTAGTCACATTATTCCTACTTGGTAGGTCTTGTAAATTTGGAGCTATTAAAACTTGAATTATACCAATAATAATAGAATTTCTCAGCTGAAATGTATTAATTTTCCAATACACACTTGCAAAATATATAACCGATAAATTTTTAAAACGCTTTTAGTGTTACAAAAAACCACCTTGGATTTGATGAGACTGTGGAATCAAATAAGCAGTCTTCAAAGGAAGAACCATTAGAGGGAATCAGCATAAATATATCAAAAAATTCATTGCATTTTATCTACTGCAGTGCATCTATTTTTTAGTGATTCCTGCCTCCAAATAGAAATGGTAAAATATAACCATGGAATAATTGCAATTTTTTTCAGTGAAAAAGCAGATATTGTTCCTGGATATGATTTCTTAGTGAATTCAGTGTGGCCAGAAATAGTACACGGTTTGGAGGAGAAATTACCATCACTTTTTAACCCTGGAAACCCAGATGTGTTTCATGAGGTAATTAATTTTCATTTTTTCCATTTCTAATTTCTGTGACCCATACAAGAATTGAAAGAGTCTTGTTCTCTGACCTTTCCCCCCCTGCTGCTTTTGTCTAAATTCATGTTGTTGCATGGCTTGGAGAGAGGTTGTCTCAGACCACTTGGTTCCATTCTCATGGTATTAATTCTCCCCTCAAGTTTGTTAGGAAAGCTCATACAGAAGTTATTGGACACCATTCAGTCAGATGAATTAGTGTTGATTTTGGGAGTAGAATTGCAACATAATTGAAGTTGAGAGTGGATGACTCCATAGTTCACTCAAGTTTAGAACTTCTGTATAGCAGGAGCTGTCACGTTAATTAAATACCTGGGTTGCAACTTGTTTTTTTTACTCTGGGAAGATTAAAAGAATTCTTTGTTTCACTTGCTTGTTTTACCTTTTGCTCTCTTGCAGTACTGAAGATTATGTTGTGATTATAAACACGAGTCAACTAAAATGTGAAAACACTTGGCAGCGCCATCAGGTTTAGAAAAGAGAGATAGTATTTTTCTGGTATCACAAGCTTTCATTAAATAATGAACTTAAAGTACTGGTCAATCTTGTATTTTCTTCATTGGTAGTGCTGCTCTGTCTCTAAAACGTCATCTTTTACTAATGGTGAAATAGATTTTGTGGTCTAGTATGAAGATTGGCTCTGGCAGTGCTTTACAGTATGTCACAAGTAGAAAATATGAACTTTCTGCTTTTCCTCATGTCCTGTCTGCTTGTGTTTAACCATGATTACTGAAAAATTGGGATTTTCCTCCCCTGGCAATTTGACTTGTGATTAGTGTGAAACATTTTATTTTCAAGATAGAGATGGGAAGCAGTGGTAAATTGGCTGAAGGAAGGCATTGTTGGCATGTTGGGACAGATGGCTTAAGGAAATGCTGGCTTGCTGGTGGAGGTTTATAAGGCATGTGATTCTTCATGTGCTCCTGCAAAACTGCTTTTACCAAACACTTAGATACTTTTCTTTGGAATTTAAGATCTCTTTTGTACAGATAGATGGAATAAGTGAAGGCAGGTAGGCATGACTGTGTTTGCAGTGCTATCTCTGAATAAGAAGCAAATTACATGGACGTTGAAGAAAGCTGTGGGAGTGCCATGCAAGTGACACTGTAGTGTGTTCCTCCTCCTTCATGAGAATTCTTAGCTTACCATAAAGTTTTAGCCACTCTTCAGGCTTTCACCTTATGCCCTACATAATGCAGATTGTAAGCCTTGTTGGGCTTTTGCTGTACTGTGCTGCATGATGAACATGTGCTGCAGGAGTGTATTTTGTCTTCAGATAAGCTGGGTTTGCTGGGTTGTCTTATGTTACTGGCCAACAAAGGCATTGTGTTTATTTAAAAAACACTCAACAACCAAAAAAAAAAAAAAGCCACAAAAACCCAACACTCACCCATGACTTCCAGGTAAATTACGTAGTAAGTCCAAAGTACTTCCCAGACTGCTTTTGACTACTTAAGTGACTCAGAGTCATTAAACTCATTAAAATATTTTACTTTAAAATCGATACAAAGTTGAAATGCCAAGTGTAAAAATGCTATTACACCTATCTAAAGGCTAATAGTTCTGAATTAAGAGAGAGGGAAAAGCCCTTTAAAATTGTTTTTGCACTGATGATGAGCCAAGTAATGCTACACAGATTTTAGACAGTAATCTTTCATCTCCATTTTCTAGGTTGATAGAAATGCAGAAGTCTTTTTCTCCATGTTTATTTGCATATGTATCTATGTATAGGTTTAATGCTGAAAAGTTTGAATATGCAGTATTGTCTGCTAAGAGGTGTGGTATAATCTGCTTTTAGGTGTAGAGGAGAGAGAGAATGAAACATTTGTTTTAAATCCTTTAAAAATCAGACTGGCAATGTTAAGTATGTTAAAATAAGTGTTGGTTTGCAAGATGGTTTTTTTAAATTGTTTCAGGTTATGTACCCTTATTTGAGTTAGATGTGTAGATTTATGGGTATTTGAACAGAATACTTCTTTAATCCCTAAACATTCATTTGAGATTAAGTTTAGATTTCTCTGTTTGAAAATTGCTCCATTTTGGTTCCCAATTTTACTTCTCTTAAATAACTGTGCAGTCAACAATCCAATCCTAGAAGCTGAAATAAGAACCAATCTTGCAGTTAGTTCCCTCTCCTGAATATAATGTTCTCAATACTGAGATAAATGTCTCTTGAGGTGCCTTCTATTTTGAAAGTGATAAAAGTCTTTACAGAGTGTTTGGTTTATATCTCTGACTTACACTTAGGGTAGCAGAGCATTAACAGCTTGTTTGCCTTTACAGTTGTTGGGTTTATTATCTAAGAAAGGAGGCCTGAAAGAGAACTAATCTGTCATTCATTCTCGGTCTGACTACTCCCATTCCTTTTATGGGTCCATTGTGTTATAGATTTAACCAGGTTAGGAGAGAAGAAGTTGTTTAAAAGCTTTTGTGTGCATTTTCCAGAATACTATCTTGACACTGAAACTGCCACATCACAAGAAAGATTTCCGTAATTATACCTTTAACAGAAAGTTATGAACTTACTGAGATACAAAATACAAAAGCATCCCTGTGGCAGTTCATGTCCTTTGTTGACAGGAGAGTTTTTGAGAGCAGACCTTCTAAGCAGCAATGCAGGGGCTTCTCCTGATAATGTTTTACTGCTTCACAAGAGGCAAAATCACATCACTCCCATAGTGCTCTGGATTGTGGATTGACCCTAATGCTGCAGTGAAGTCAGAAGCACTGAGAGATTCAGTCAGACTTATTTCATCAATTCCATAGGGGATTTATGAGAATATATGATAGGTTTTATGGGTGTTTCCTATTTTTAATAGAAGCTTGCACAGAAATCAAACTAGTTTTCGTTGCATAGAAGTAATTTCAACTTTGTGTTTTGATTTTCAATCCATTTACCTAAGTTTTGTGGTCTGTTAACAAGGTCTATTTTGTATGAAATAACATTTTTGTACTGTTTTACTTCTGGTTTTCACCATGTGTTTGGCCTGCTTTGTGCATGATTTAATTTATCATTTCATTATTTTCAGTGTTCTCATACTGTTGAGACCAAATCCACAATTTGTTTGGGGATTAATGTAATTTTTTTTGCTTACAACCAACTTAATATTATTCAGAAACATCTTACTAGAAGTATACAGTGGATGAAATTAGTTTATCTGAATTGTTTGAAGTTCTTCTTCATGTATTTGATATTTGCGAAACATTTTTAGGGAAACAGATCCAGAAATTCTTAAAATACAGATCCTGTGTAACAGACAAAAATATTGTGCTTCCATTCTCATGTGTGGTTCTCTATGTACTTCTGAGCTTCATGTCTGATTATTTCTCTTTGTTGTGTGCTTTTATCTGCTGCACCTGGCTCTGTTAGTACTGTGCAGCACCACCCCAGTGATTGAGTTCAGAAATACTCATGAATCTCTGATCAGTTCTGCTTGGTCAGTGTGTTGGGACAGTTTTAGGCTTTTTAGAAGTGTCCTGGGCTAGCTTTTGTTACCATAGAGTAACACTTCTGAGTTAGTTTGGTTTTAGTTTCACTGCAGTCCAGGCTCGTAGCCTTGTATGATTAGCTGATGGAGGGCAGTGTCAGCCCATCATGATGCAAGAGTTCTGCTGAGTGGATGGTGGCTTTCCTTGTTTGCTGGGAGCCTTTGTGTGATCAGAATGCTCCTTCTCTCCCTGCAGAAATACACCACCAGTATGGATTTCGTACGGAAATTTGAACGGCAGTGTGGCTCCCAGGCCAGCGTGAAACGGTTAAGAGCTCATCCCTCTTACCACAGCTTTAACAACAAATGGAATTTGCCTGTGTATTTTCAAATAAGGTTGGCATGCATTTTTTTGTGCACTCTTTCAAAAGTAGAGGTTCGTCATGGCAACATGATCTGGCTTAAGGTCACAACTCCTCATTGTTCAAAGTCTCGCTTGTTAACCAATCACTGACTCAAACTAAGAATTCAATTATTCAGTCAAGTAACTTTCAACAATTTAGCAAAAAGCCACATGACTACTCTTCAATATGTACAGTGTTGTTACATCAGATTTGATAAGCTACTCATAAGACTTTCAGGAACAGAGCTAAATAAGTCTTGAGTTCTTGTTTCAAATTCTTTTTCTCCAGTGTCCCTGAAACTAAGCTATGTGTTGAAGGATGCTACTTGTGCAAGTCCAGAAGAATATTTAATGTGAGAGAAGAAATATTTTTTCTTAGACATATAGAACTAAAGGACTTAAGAACTTCAAGCTTTTCCAGATCTGCCCATGTTTTTGATGTTCTTTTTGTCTCACAGGATGTACTCTTTAAAGTGCTGGGTCTTGTAGCATTCCTTTCCCAAAGATTGTCCTCCTGTTCCCTATTCCTGAGGAGCTAAGTAATAACTTCTAGGTTATTTTACTTCTAGGCTATTTTACTGATACATCAGACTTCTAGGTCTGATGTATCTGTAGTATTTCCTTTTACAGACCTTGCAGCTAGAAAAGAACAGGGAGACCCCAAAAAGCTCTGTTTTATTTCTAGTAATGTTAGAATTTTAATGAACAAAATAGAATGTAGAACTGTATTTTTAGGAAGTGTAGTCTACAGGTCTGGCTGTAGGGCTGGAGAGCAACCCTCCAGGGAAGGAACCATTGATGAAGTCTCCTATGACCCAGGTGAGCCATGTGTGATCTCTCTTGGTCCAAAGCCTTCTGAGAGCCTCTTTAAAAACATATAGTTCCCAAAAGATGGGGAAGAGAATTTGATGTTTATTTTTAACCTGAATCACTTTAGTGGCCTTTTTTACTGCACAATTCTGTAATTGGCAATAGCACTACCATAGTCACATTTATACAGTTTCTTTAATCCAGGGTGAATCTACACTTGTGCTGAAAAATTCCATCCAGGAATCTTAGGAGTGGTAGAGTTACTATAAGTGACCAGAGCGTGGGGCTCTTAGTGTTTTGGTGGTTCATGGTGTTTTTTAAAACAGTAGTCACTGCATCTGTTACCCTGGTTTGGTTTGTTGTTTGCACATCTGTTCCTGCAGTTGTGTAGTGAACTGATAAGGATCTGTTACTCAGGACAAAAAAAGAGCTGATGTTCAACTGCAGTCCATTTCCCCAAACCACTTAATTGTGCAAATATTCATGCTGGCCTAAGGGAAGGGGCAGGAGTATTCACTACATAGTGGTGCAAAGACTAAAAGTGTCTGTGGAGCTGCAGCCATTATGAACCTTTTAACAGATATGTATCATTAATTGTTCTCTGTGTCTGCCCTTTTTGTTTCAAGTGCAGCTTTTCTAGTAGGAGACCAATTGATCAAACTTTGATAATCTTGCTCATAAAATTGAAATGGAGCTTCAGCGTATTATTTCTCTTCAAAAATGTTTCCCATTAGGTATTCTGAGCTCCGATTGATTAAAACACTTTAAAAAATCATTTTTCCTTTAATCCAAGATTACTGTAAGTCTAAATAGTGTACTATTTTGAGAAATGCTTGGATGACAGCAGCTGATACATCTTTACCCATATTATTCCTTTATATTCCAATAATCTGCTACCTCAAGTGCCCATGAATTCTTTAGTGCATAATTGTGAAAATAATGCAACATTCTAATTATATATATCAGAGAAGCTTTCTCTTGATGTGTGTTGACATCCTTTAAGTCATACAAGATTTTTATTGAACTGTTATCTCACACTTTGGCATTTATAGTTAAGATTGTTTGGTTTTTTCTTCTTTCAATTACAGAAATTCCCCAGAAAAGTCAGCCATTACTAAAGCCTTTAGAAATGATCATTTGAGGAACAGATGGATGTTCAGGCATTTCTTCTGTAGCAGTGCTGGCACAAACAGCACCAGTAACTCTTGCCACTGTTTCATTCTTCCTGTTATGTCAGTACAGCTGATTGTGGAACTGTAGTGAACTCCACACTGGGGAAATGATTTCCTATGTAAGAAATACTCAGCAAAGATTATGTCATCATTAAAATTCTGTTCTCTAATCCTTCTCACCATAAGACTTAAAGACACTGCTCTGTTGATGGAAGTAGTGCATAGGCAGAACTGAGGTTTTGAAGCTGTTTCACAAACATGTTTAGTTGCTGAATATTCATCTTAGTCCATTAGGAGTTTGAACAAGAAAAGCTACATGTGCCTCTGTCCTGATCAGAAAATGATAGTTAAGAGAATTCAAGAGAAACCCTACAGGTTTGTAATTAGTAAGTTTGATGGAAGGCCTTACAGAGTTACTATATACTATATGATGCACATAAAAGCTAAAAAGAGGAAACCAGTGACAAAAGAACTTCCTTCCTACAGGGGAGCTTAAAATGATGCAAATATGGTAAGTATCGGAGGTTTTAATAACTTCTGCTGTTACACCTAAAAAATTTTGGAGGTGTCATTTTGGTTTGGGTTTTTTGTTTTTCTTTGGATGGTGAATTTTTAAAAGGTATTTTTAAAAGGGGAATTAAAAAAAAAAACAAACAAAAAACAGTGTCCCTGAGGAACTATTGATTTTTATTAGGTACAGAATTGTTTGCAGAACCTTATGCTACTGCTCATTAACAAACATGTAGAAGGCTGGAGCTCCAGTATCAGGTGACCTATCTGAAGGTTAAAGAAAGTATGTGTCAATTTGTTTGCTTTTAGTTTAAAAACAGTAACAAAACAAAAAGCTTCCTTCCTCGAAAATCTGAGGACTTGTCACTCTGTGAGCTATCATTTTGATAATGTTTGCAACCATGACTTTAATAATATCCCAAAGTATAAGCTTTGTACATGCCTGTAAAATGTCAAGGGTTCTCTTTCAAGGGTTTGAATGCTGGTGTTCAGTTGGGCAAAAGTAACCCCAGGTTTAAAATCTATGTATTACCATTGATAGCACATTGAAATAATACTAAAGTAAATATTTTTTAATGTTTAGGCATCAATTTAATCAACTGTTGAATTGTGATATTCAAAATTTTTCTTTCTCTCAGATTCAGAGAAATAGCAGGGGCCTTAGAAGAAGCACTTTCAGATACACTAGAGGAAGCACCAGGTAAACTCTTATTGCAAAAGATTTTTATTGTATGGGAATCGGTTGTATAAGTAGCAGTGATCATTCTGTCTCTTGAGTATTCAGTAACATGCATCCTGTGGTTCACATGAGCTTCCCAATTTCTGGTTAACTGATCAGACAGTACAAAACATTGTTACAGAGATGGCAATGTGAGAATTCTGTTCGGTGATCACTTTGCTTACTAAAAACTCCCTCTTCAGCAGCTGTCATTAACATACTTGTGGAGCCATCCCCTCAGTGCAAGAAGGAGTTGTTAGCGTTTGACATCCTCCAAGTGACAACCAAAAGGCTATGCTGTGTTATTGGGGCATATTTTTCTTAATTGCTGTAGCACTGTGTAGGGGTGAAAATGGCTGTCTGTTGGCAGCATTCAGGCTTGCTGTCGTTCATAGTGTTGGTGTCTGCTCCAAAAACAGACATTGATTTATGAGGAGATGAGGAGGTGTGCACAGGAGGAATAAGAGTGGTTGGGTATAACCTGATACATTCATTAGAAGCATATTGTAATCAGAAGAACTAATTTCAGTTAACAGAGTAAATACTTATGAAGAAGGTAGCTATGAGCCAGCTAAATGTCTGTATGTGTGTATCCACACATGCCCTCTGAAGCAAACCAGGAGAAAAAATCCTAATGGAGACAAAACATAAATCTTACCACTTCAAGGTGTTGGCCTGGAACTTGCAGGCACATGCCTTATCTTTCTAACTGTATTCTCTAAAATGTTACTATGTAAACTGCTTTAAAAGTATTTTGTTTAAATATGGATATTTGTACAGTGTTTTAAATAAATATTTATAGCAACTATCTCATATAACTGGGAGAGGAGCAACAGTTTAGGGCTAAGGGAGTAATATGTTATGGCTGGCAGGCATATCTGATGTAACTTCTTCAAAAGACTGCCAAAAATTATTTTGGAAATGTTATTTCCTGAAGTAATTATTTGGCCAAGCTGTTTCTGCCTTTATTGCAGGCAAATTCTCATTTCATGCTTTTGCCTGCACAGCTACAGCAGGACTTTAGTGGAATTTGAAATCTAAAGGAGATAGTATTTTAAGAGTTTGTTTCAGGCAATGCTTAGTACATTTCTATCTTATGATTGTATCTTTTAGGAAGACTTGGCTTTTGTAAATCTTGGGTAATGCAATTACACTGATGTTGCATCTTTTAAAAACGTGCTTAGAACTTGACCTTTGCCTAATCATTTCTAGCTGGGAGCTCGTTCTGTCTCTTGGCCACTCACATGGTCTGGACGAGTCTTGTGCGGTGCTGGTCAGATCAGATGTTTTTACCGCCTTTAGCGCACCGCCTGTGGAAACTCAGCCTGCAGATCTTGGCACGCTACTCGGTGTTCATCAGCGAGGTGAGAGAGCAGTCTGCTTTAAGGGGTTGGTGATGGCCTATGTCCATCAAAAAGGGTCTTATTGAAGCAAAGTATGTGACCTCTTTTTAAGAGTTTTTTTTGTGAAGTTAATGGTTTTTAGCTTTCAAGCAGTTCATAAGTTTGGCTTATAAAAAGTATCACTGCACTGGTTGTGCAGAGCCTCTTAAGTTGATTGTTGAATATATCCAAAGATGGTGATTGCAGTTTCCTGAGAACCCTAGTCCAATGACTGATTGCTTTTTCCTCCTGTTTGCCTTTTCTCCTATTTGATCAGAATTTCTCTTGCTCCAGTACATATCCATTGCCTCTTACTCTGTCACTATACCTCAAGGAAAAACATTATTCTGTCTTCTCTGTACATGCCCCTTCAGTAGTTGAAGACAGCAGTAAGATCTCCATTTATAATTTCTTTTCTGACTAAGTGACTTAGTTCTCTCAGCTAAATTAGCTCATGGAAAGTACTGATAAGTACTGATAAGTACCAGAGTTAAAACAGAGTAGTCAGGGGAAGCACTTGCCTGATGTCAGAGTGCTTGAGGAGGTGGGAGAAAAGAGTTGTTTGACAGCAGGATTGGACAGCCCTTTACTAACCTTAGTTAGACAAATTTGTTTTTAATCGTCCAACTCTGTAGTGTGCTCAAATCTTTTTCAAGTTTACTTTTTACATAATTTAGTAATGGTATTTGGTAACATCCTTAAAGGTGTGGCATTCTGATGCTGAAATCTTACAAATCCTTGCTATACTGTTTCAGTTTGTCCAGCTTTAACTGCCTTCACTATTGCTAGGGTTCACACTTCAATTTGATATTTCAGGTTTCTGTAAGGCCCATTTCCAGTGAGAATACAAAGGAAAACAAAAAACCTGTGCCAGCTGGTAGAAAGGAATCTTCTTTAAGCCTCAACCCCAGTGAGGACCAAGGGAATGGATCTTCTCCAGAAAGTCTGCCATTGTCTTCCATATCTAGTACTCAGCTGATTTATGTTGCTGCAGATCTGGACAAACTCCAGGATCGGGTTTGTACTTTTGACTTACTTAGAAAGAATCTTCCTTGATGTTTTTGGCATCTTGTAAGGGCATTAAATTGTTTAAAATAATGCACCATATTTTTTTTGTTAATCTTAAATGCTAAAACTTGGAGTGTCTGATACCTGAAATACATGGCCTACTCTGTGTTTATTTTGAATGGCAGATTATGGACAAACCACCTTAGGTATTTAAATTATTTTTATCAGCAGCTGCTGGACTAAGTCCTAAAATAATACCTTTCTACAATTTTTTGGTGTGAAGTGTCACTCTGCCAATCCTACCTTTTCTAGTAAAGTCTCTGTTGCAGCTTGGAGTATGATGCAACATTCAGCTTTGATGTTGTCTTCTCTTTTAAGTGTTTGCTGGGTTTAGTCTTGGAGGTTGGAAAAGGTTTTATCATCATGATTATACTTGATTAATGATCCAGAGTCCTGAGGAGAGATGTATGGTGTTAATTGTCTCCCAGTAGGGGTGATTCCTGTGTATTTATTTTCAGTAAGGCTGAATTTTCTGTAATTTGTGAAGTTGTAAATTGCAGATGGATTTTGTTAATTCTAAATGATTTCCTCTGAGTACAATAGTAAGGTAGAGGATTTAGTGTGTAAGCCTAAATTCCTGTGCATATTGTAAATTTCTAGTACTGATTGCGTAGAAGTGCAGTAAAACCATAGAAATTGAAGGTGTCTTGTGATGTACTTCAAACTTACAGGATGTAGGAAAAGTAATTAAAATGTTTATAGCAAGACTATCTCTCTCTTGGTTTTGGGTTGTTTTTTTCAGATTCCTAACATCTTAGACATGATTAAACCAAAGCTTGAAATGATTGGCTTCAAGAATATATCTTGCATTGCAGGTAAAGCTGAGAGGCTCCTTCCCTTTCTCCCAAATCCCCTCTCCCAAACAAATTAAATCAAATCAACTTTTACAGTTTCATTGTTTAGGATGAAAATATTTAATGAATCTGTCTTCTGTTTAAATTGTTAAATAGAAACAATCTTCAACAAACCTGTTGAGTCTGGAAAATGTTTAATGATTAGAATTGTGAGTCTAAAGTGCTTTTAGGATTTTTCTCTAGAAAGTGAGGACTTTATCCTAGCAGATTCATATAATTGAACTTTTGAAAGAATGTGGGAAGAAGACATAAGGAGAGGCTTTCCATTATCCAGTTGAAACGAAAATGTTTTTCTAAAATGACTATTCTCTCTCAGGCCTGATGAGTCATATGAGGCAGAGAGTTATCAAAGTATCATAGTTAAATAACTTAAGAGAGTAGAAGTAATTCAGTATTTTAGCCTCCTTTTTTCTTTATGGGTTTTTGAAATATGGAGTTTGATTTTAAGTTAATAATTAAAGCTAGGCATGGAGCTGCATGAGTGAACTAGTCCCTGTCTGCAAGCATAGCCAGAAGTTCTGCATGATGAATTCCACTGAAATCTCTAAATCAGAGCTACTGGTAGATGTCCAAGTCTATTAGAGATGTAGGAGCTTGTGCACATCCCTTGTGCTCAGTAGATGGTCTGTTGCCAATCACAGCTTTGAGTTGAACATATTCCAGTCATTCCATAGGGACTTTAGAGAGAATTTCATACAGTTGCTTTGGAAGGTCAGATCCTTTTGATTCAAGCAAGCCCTTGCTTCATTGGTAATACAGGAAAAACTTTGAATCTGGAGAATGTTACTTTACTCCATTTGTCTTTCCTTGCCTCCATCTGTGTTTCTGGCTGAGGAATGGTTGGTGTTACTGGCAGTGCTTTATAAATGGCTGGTGTGTATTTATTTGGTAAGCATGTCCTGTACTTGACACCAGATAATGAGTGGGATTAGGAGGATGAAGGGATTCATATAATCTGTGTTGTGATTGGGCGGGGTAGCTCAGTTTAAACTTCAGCATTTTTACTTTAACAGGAGCCTTGGAAGATTCAAAGACTTCTCTAGCAGCCTGTGTGCCTACCTTGAATAACAGGATTATCCAGGATCTCAGTGAGTCCTCCTTTGCATACCTGAAGAGTGCACTAGAAGTTCCAAGATTATATAGGAGAACCAATAAGGTCAGTGCTGCTTGCAGATGAAAAAATAAATCTCAGACGGGGCTGTGCTGAGATTGTTATGAGTTCTTCAGGCCTGTCCACATCTGCTTGACTGAGCCCATTACAATGTCTTCAACCTAGTGAAGTGTAGTACAAAGCTGTAGGTATTTTAACAAAGGTGTAATTATCTGTATGAGCACTGAGTCTTCTCAGCTTTCTCTGGAATCAGCATGAGCAGAAAGAGCTTTCAGGATCATACCCTGGTAATAGGAATGGCTGGCACAAGCATCTCTGAAAAAGCTTTGGGCATTTTGAACCTTGTTCTGTATTATATCACGCTGTATAACGCTGCTGAATCATTTTGTGATGGTGTATAATGATCTTTTCATTGACTTCTCCTAAATGGTTTATTTATCTCTTTGCTTAATACAGGCTTAGCATTTTTTACATGTGCTAGAATTGGGTGTTGATACTTTCAGTAAGTAAATGACTGATTCCTTCTTCCCCAACTTGTTTCCCTGTCATCCACCAGGAGGTGCCAACTAAGGCTTCACCTTATGTTGACAGTGCTCTTAAGCCCTTCTACCGACTGCAGAATGACTACAGAGATACCTTGAAGCAGCCCATGGTTCATCAGTGGTTGGAAGGTGCTCTCTCTGAAAGCACACAGAAGTAAGAGAACCTTACAGAACATTGTTTGCCTTAGTTAAAAACTCCAATGTCCGTTGACCAAGCACAGAAAAAACCAAAACACTATGAATTAACACAACTGTAAAGAAAATCAAAATACAGCACTCTTTAGGTGGGATATATTTCCTTGCATTTACTCTTGTGTTGTGCATTCAGCAGATGAAAAGCTGGGCAGGGAATCCAAAGACCTGGCTCTTGCTCAGATCTGTGCAAACCATGACATGGTGGATGGGGCATTTGAAAAATTGGTTAGTTCTGGGAATGCAACAGTGAACTAAAAATGTGCATTTTGTTTCAGAATTGATGTAAGACCTTAACCTCATGTTACTTTCAATGAACAGTGGTTGAATTTTCAAAAACTTGAGTTCTGCTGTCCTTTGACTTTTTTAATGTATGTAATGATTATCCAACTTCTTAGTGGTTTTAAAAAAAGCTTTGAGCCTTTAAAACTGCTGAAGAGCTAATTGTTCACAGTTTTAATAAGGCAGTCATAAAGCAATACTTCTTTAGCAGATCTTCTGTTTCCTAGTTAGCATCTTGAGGGCTTTTGAACATGGATAGTCATATGCATTAGGTTCCTTAATGGATTTTTTCCATTTGTCTAGCTGTATTTTAAATTCTTACTGCTGTATTTTAAATTCTTACTGAGCAGGGATGTTGCATTCTGTGAGTTCTGCCAGTTAAAGCATATCATGTGAGACGGCAAGACTTGCTTTTGTTTGAAAGTTCTGCCAGAAAATTTCACAGGATACTCCCTACTTTTTGCATTGTGGACAGTTTACTCTTTGTGGTACCTATATTTTTTATATCTCTAACCTTGCCTAAAACTGAACAGTCACCTTAGCCTATATGGATGAGGTTTTTTTTCCTTTTCCCATCTTTATAGTTTTGCTTTGTTGTTTTTCTTTGACCTTTCTGACCATAGGCAATATCAGAAGATTCCATGCAGGTTAAAGTATAATGTGTGCTTTCTGTCTGTCCTTATGTGGTTTTTCCTAATAATTCTTTCCATATTATATTGTGTGTTGGCTGCTGCTGAGCATAGATTGATTTTTTCCTGAGATTTAACCACATAGTAATCCTGAGGTTTTAAACCATAGTCAGAACATGAGTTCTTTCTTGCCCTTTGCCTCCTTATGCCTCCCTACTCTTCTGGTACCTTTCAGAATAGACTTAAAATTGTAAGACAATTTTACATCTTCACCAGCTGTTCTTAAAATTTTTCTTAAGTATTTTGGACAGGGCTGAGCTTAGGTTGGTCTTGACTTTATTGGTCATCTTCATTTTGCACAAAACCTCTTTTTTCAAGCTTGGTGTCTCTTAACCAGTTTTTAGTGCATAGAAATAAGCTTATTGTAACCCACAGCATTTGTTAAGTAACACTACTGAAGAACTGCAAAGATTCCTGTAATCTGAAGCCACTCAAGGTTATTGAGTTAAAATATCTTAGGGTTAATTATGTGCCTGATTGGTCTTGCTTTTAAAGCTTCAGTAAATCTGGTGAAGTAACCACGTAAAGTAGCTGTTATGTAATTCCTTAGACCCAACCAGAGCTTTTTTGCCCCCCAAAAAGCAGTTCTTCCCTTTCCAAAACTGAATTAAATTCTGGTTAAACATGCTGGCAGTGGTTAAATACCAGTAAGACTGGCAGGTTCTTTTCTTAATTCCTTAGAATTTTCTGTCAAATTCTATTTTCATGGTTTGTTGCTACTATTTTCATTGTTTTGTTTTAAAATATTTTATCCTCACTGGCAAGAGACAAGCCAGAGAAACTCTGTTTCTTAAATGGAGGAATATTGTAGTTTCTTTGTTGAGAATACAGATGCAAATAATGAATTTCTTGCTGTGATAATACATTCCTACATCCAAATAAAAAAAAATAAAAAAAATAAAAAAACCAGAAAAGAGCATAAACTAGTTAAAAATCACTGGGGGCTAAATTTGCTTAAATGGCAGAAGGATTTGAGAGTAGAACAGAAGTAGGAATTAATCATAAGTGAGTGGGACTAGGAAATACCAAGATATGAAAAGAGGACACAACTGACTTTTACTGGAATACTTTTGCTTTTCATGGAATGGTATCATGAAACAAGTTTCCATGGCACTGGCAAGCACTTTTTCTTTAGCCATCCCTATCTAATTATTCTTTTAAAAGCTTGTCTGCTTTCTGTTGCCTCCTTGTTTAAAAGTAATCATCAGGAAGATTCTTTCAACTCTTAATTCTTAGAGTAATAGTTTTCATAGAGAGGCTCTTTGAAAATTAGATATTTTAGCAAATTACAGAACATAGCTCAATCTGGTCACTTCTCTCATGGATCTTTTACTTTCCCATTGTTGCTTTGTTTTCTCTTCTTAATTCACTGTCCTGGGCATCTGTTAATTTGTATGATATACCCTTCTCACTTAGGCATGGGATTTCAATCCATAAGTCTTTTTGAACTTCTGTTGAGTGGTTGATGTGTGTACTTGGTTTGATTCTGTGCTTTCTTTAATGTGGGTCCCACTGTGTGGGCAGTGGTATTTTATCTCTACCATTTCTATATTAGAGTTAGGGTTCTTCTGACTTCTCCTGCCAGCTTCCTGAAACTCCTGTTTAAATCAGTTTCTTCATTTTAGAAACAGGCATTTCTGACTGGTGTGTACATGTGCATTCTCATATACACTTTTATAACTTGCCTAAAAATACGTGGGGTTTGGTCTGTCAGACTGTTCTTCCTCTCCTGTTTGTAAAAGCTGTTTTGTTCAATATTCTATTGATTGTAAAGAGAGGCTGATTTTGACTGTTTAAAACTGAGCAGTTGCATTCCTTGGTCACTGTTGAGTACAAACATCGTGAACAAGTCAAAAATGTTGTGACGAGAGATCTTCAAGACTGAATAGTAATCTTCAGAGTAACCTCTGGAACTAAAAAAGGAAATACCAGTTAATTGATAATGCTAATAAATAGCTTCTTTGCAAGGGAATGCATTCCTTCTGGCATTGTTCAGCAGGGCCAGTGATGTACTTCTGTGTATGAAGTAGGCTCTTCTGTAAAGTGGATTTTTTTCTTTCTCATTAACCTTCCTTAATTTAGGTATTACGAAACTGTATCTGATGTGCTCAGTTCTGTTAAGAAAATGGAAGAGAGTCTAAAAAGGTTGAAGCAAGCCAGAAGAACTGCAACTTCAAACCCTGTTGGTACAAATGGGGGCATGAGTGATGATAACAAAATCCGACTGCAGCTGGCCCTAGACGTTGAGTATTTTGGAGAGCAAGTAAGTTGTAGGAAACGATTTTTTTATTATTCTTAATGGTTTTGGAAGGAAGATGGAAGAGGGAAGGGAACCTTGACTCAGATTTTGGTCTTGAAAGCTTTGTTGGTGTGGGTTTGGGTTTTTGCTTTGTGCTTTCACATTTGTATAAAGGAGACGATTTCAGACCTTGGTGATTATAGATACCACTTCAGCAATGCATACTTTCCTGTCCTTTCCTATTTGAATGCAAAGCTTGTATTTCTTACTACTCAACGTTCAAGCAGTGCTCTGTGCTTGGTAGCATTAAGAAACACCATGTTCACATGTGAGAGGGCAGGGATCTGACTTAGGTCTGATAGAAACTTCTTTATGCCCCTTGTTCTGTTTGCCTTCTCTCGGGGTGTCTCCAGCCTTGACTTGCTGCATGGTCAGGGTCTGTTCCCAAGGGCTGTGAGCATGTCAGCCTGATTTGTTGTGCTGCACAACTGTAAGTGCTTTTCAGTGCCAAATATGAAATTTTAAGTAGCAAAACATTGAAGAAAATATTCCAGGAAATGTATGCAGTAATTACAGTAAGTTGTATAAGCATACTGTTTTGTACTTCTTTATTTCTAAAAATCATATCTAGATATAAACAAACTTCCAACTAAGAGTCCATAGCATTAGTTGCCAAGGAGTTGTCATTGATCTTGTTTATGTCTGGATGCTGTTGATGCATTATAACAGGTAGATTAAGTCTGCTTGTGTGTGAGCAGATGCTTTTCTCAGATATGAGACTAATCACAATTGGGTGGAACTGTGGAAATCTTACTAACAAAAACTATTATTTGTCAGTTTTTGCCTGAGGTTGAGCTTTTGTTCTTGTTTTCCATCACTGCAGTGTGAATTTAAGCTGAACTGGGACAGATTATTCATAATCATTTGGGAGATGTTTTGGTACATGTGACTATTACAAAGAGTCCCAGCAGCAAACACCTTTTCAGAATCACTTCATTATGGTTTTACTTAGATCCAGATTTTTCTGCTTCACTGCACTCTTCGTTTTTTTGTGGCCATATTTTTCTTATTTTCAGAGCAATATATTTCCTGGCTAAGAAATGACTTGCAGGAACCTCTGTAATTGTAGAGTTGTTTTTGTCTCCCAGGAAGTTCAAGGCTAGAACCATGGGCTCTTGCAGCCTATTGAAATGCTTTCACCGTCATGCTGTTGGCTCTTCTTGGATGTATTCACGTTAATCTTTGAAGTACTGCCCAGAAACTTCATTTGGGGTTGGAAAAAAAAAAAGAATCAGTTGAAATCAATGCACTAAAACCAACTACAGCCAAGTTTCTCTTTCTGATTGCTTCACTGGGAAACTTCCAGCTGGCTTTAGTTACAAGTTGCCTAGAAGATGGTGAATTATTTCCCTGCAAGACCCTTCTGTAACTGGAGAGACTTAACTGAGCAAAGTTGGATGCAAGTTTTTTATAGTTTGCAGTGTATGCAGTTGTGTTTTTTGCCACATATCAATACAGGACAAAACATAGGCTTCACTAAATGTTTTAAGTAGTGGGTTTTCAAAGTTTTGAAGAAAATTAATGAGTTTTCTATATCTTTTCAGATACGAAAGATGGGACTGGAAACAAGCAGCATAAAAAGCTTTTCAGCCCTTGCAGAGCTGGTTCTAACTGCCAAAGATCAGGCTACAAAGAACCATCCTAGGTATTTTTGAAAGGTTGTGATGGAAGATAAACAATGTCCCTAAAAGAAAGAGAGACAATTTAACTTGTCTTTGTTTTACCAAATAAATAGCAATGAAGTGCTTCCTAAAGTATCTCGAGCAGCAAATCAGTGTATCTTCTGCCTCGATAAACTTGCTTCACCAAAAGACTGAGAATTTATCAGTTATCCATTATATGGAAAGCAATCAAAGTTCTAAACTTTCTACTAGAGAATAAAAGTAGAGAACATGTTTTTATTATTTTTGTTGTACAGCTTGAAATGTACAAGGACAAAGTTCTGTGTTGAAAATAATATGTAATAAATTGTCTTCCTAACTTTGATGTCCCATATGTCTTTGAATCAAATGTATTGATTGATGGCTGTGTTACAACCCACTCCAGAGGTTCTTTTTAACAGAACTCTTGATTAGAGTGAAAGGACACTGAATGACCAGAGTTTATGTATCTGTATATATATAGAGCTATATCTATTTATACATATCAGGTTTATTTTAGAGCAGTTTGGTTGCAGTGGAAGAAGGTATGTAGCTGTTTTGGTTATTGTCTGTAGAAGTAGAACAATATGAAAGTATAAAAGTATCACTTAGGAAAATATATAGGGAAAAGAAAGAAAGAGAAAGAAAGCATACGAGTGCATAGTAGAGATGAAAGATATCAACATCCACGGATCCAGCAACAAGACTTGATTGTTTCCATTTTAGATGTTTGTTGGTTAAAGTGATGGTCACAATCTTGGTCCATCAGGGGTGGGAGGAGCCCACGAAACAAAGAGTTCAGTGGGTTCATACATGTTTAGGTTCAGGTGGGAAAGGCCTGGTACCTCCCTTGGGGTGGAGTTCTGTACTGTCTGATGTTAACCCTGTGGATCGCATGCAGTCCTCTGGTGGGAGGCCCCAGAAATGCGTCTGAGGGCACTGGGGTTAGTGGTGCTCACAGACTCTGTCTGTCCCATAACTTAGGGTGATTTTGAGCAGTGATATGAGTATGAGCACTTGCTTGCTGTCCCACAGTTTGCCAGAGAATTACTGTCTGGATGCATTAACCAGGATGTGCTAACCAGATCTCACCTCTGACAGGTCTGGAATCAGCACCTTCCTGTCACAAATCCCTCCTTCTGTGCTTATCTCAAATTCTTGCTGTGGTGGCTTATCTTATGGCAAGTTCTGTCTGTGGCCTTGACAGTGTTTGAGACAGGCAGCAGTGTGCTTTAACTCTTTCAGGCTGTCAAAAATTTCCAAACGTTATTCCAGCTCTCCTGGGATAAAGTACTTGCAGGAACAGGATGCTGCTATTTCTCATTACTGCTTTGCACCTACCTGCCCTCCCTCATCATGGAATATGATCAGCTCTTATTTGGGCTTTAAATGTTTTCATTTAACTGCTTTGGGTTTTTTCACAGATTGTATTGGTGTGAAGGGCTGCATGACAAAAGCTCACAAAGTACTTGAACTTCTTAAAATAATTTCTACTACAAGTATCTAACTTAGAGGTTATTACATTCAGACTGTTTTCCTTCAAATTAAAACTTAATTCACTAAACTAGAATTTATTCAGGGCTGGCATATTTCTGATTTTTATTGTATTGTCTGTTAGAAAACTCACCTGCATACATGTAGAATTTTTGTAACTTCAAACCTAGTTACATCAGTGCAAGGTGCATCTTTATGAAGCACATTTTCCAAGTATTTAGAGATACCAGTTTTGTAGCACATGGCTGTGGTGAGAAGTTGTAGTGAGCAAACCTTCACAGCTTGAGGGCTTTCATTCCTCACTGTTGGAAACTGATGGTGTTTTAGTTGAGAAGACACAGCCATGTGATCATGGTGCTTTTGAAGCAATTAGAAAAGGTGGCTGTTACAACTTCTAATACTAATTTCTGAAGGGAGGTGGTAAGGAAAGTCCTGCTGCTTAAAATTACGTGGTGGTGCTTGGATTCAATCTTGAGTAATGGAGAGCAGGATTTGGCTTTTCTAATTTGCTTACCTTCATGACACATACACAATTGAGGGAGCATCCTAATATATTGCTGAAAAAAGAAACAGCAAAGTGATGTTGTCAGATGACAGATCTGTTTGTCTCCTTCAGGCACATGGAAATCCTCAGCCTCAGGCATACACTACTGAGTGGATGTAACTCTTACTGCATATGAACAAGAAGTTTGTGTACTTATATTTTTCCACGTTTCTAATGGATGAACACAGAAAGCTTGGTCTCCCCATACCTCTTAATTTTCTTAAGAGTCAGGAGTAGACACATCTTCTAGTTCAAGCTACTGCTGTTTTCAGCAATGTTTTCTTACTATAAAATGGATGTCTCTGTTGTAGCCTGAAACTGAGATTGTAAGGTTGTAAATGCACTGTGCAATTGCTCATTTCAGCAGGTGTGCATCTCTACACAATTAAATTTTTACAACAGCTGTCACCAAAGTAGCAGATTCTGAGAACTGTGCACACTAGTGATCGAAAATAGAACAGTTTTGTTTGTATCCTCCAAAAAACTGGGGAAAAGGATGTAGTCTCTGTACCAAACCAACAAGGCACAGAGAGATTACTTGCACCTGAGTTGCAAGTGATTTTCCACATCTTCCTGCAATAACAGCACTTCCTACTTGTCTTCATCAATTTTCTGAGGATATAGGCTGCATTCTGTTCTTTTCCATTGAAGACCATTTAATTTCAGGGCAGGAAATAACATTGTGTAGCAAATCAAAATTACTGAATGGTCCTATGATTGCTTTAAGTGTCTGTATCACTGGTTCTATGTCAGTTCCCCATCTTTTATTTTTCTTCACTTGAATAGGATTGAATTTTCTCTCAGTGGAATAAGACATCAGTTAAGAATTTGTGATACCCCCATTGAAAGAAAGGTGTGAATTAACTTTGGTAAACTGAAGTAAGTGTGTTCCAATGGAGATGTCTTCTGCCACTAAACCTATTTCTTCTATTCCTTAGGTAATGTTTGAAGTGCACTTCATGACAGTAATGCAGTTTTGATTTCGTGCCTTTTTCTTCTTCGTTCTAGGACCTTTAGAAAACCTCCTATGCCTTTCTAATCTTGGAAGGAATTTAGCTGGAAGAGGTTTTGTACAATACTGAGGAGAGAAAGAGCAGTGGCATGTCTTCCTCTAAAGTGGTAGCTGGGTTCTCAACTTGGGAGGTTATGCCAGAAGTGGACCAGACTGTTCTAACCTCATCATCTAAAGATAGCTAGCAGTATGTACATTTGGCTGGACCACCTGAGAAATATTTAATCTCCTTTTTCATAAACCATTGTATTTCTAAGGTTGAACTGGAGTGATGAGGAAGCCAACTGCATAGATTTCTTAAAAACAGTTTTGTTTTTTAAGCTGTCAGTAAATTGTCAGCTATGCTCAGGGATAAACTCTGCTATTTGAGGAAACCAAAAAAGCTCATCCTTGCCTTTGTTCTCTTTCTCCAAATCTCCCACCTTTCAGAGCCCGAGTTTAGGTGCTTCATGCACTAGATTATTAGGCCATAGATTGCGTTTGGGATCTCAGTATGTGAGGGGTGCTTGGGATGTGCATTGTGGTGTGCCTGACAGAGGAATTTGGTAAAATTGGAGGAGAGTGAAGAGTACAAAATGCCATAAAAATTTTACATGTAAAATTGATGTCAGAAACAAGTCTCAGGAGAGTATACACTGTTCATGAATTAGAGAGTTGGGAATTGGCCATGGATGGGGTTTTTTGGTTAGTTGGTTGTTTTTACCATTTGAATATGTAGGAGAATGGGTACCTGTACAGATATCTTTATCTTGTTGGTATTGTAACATTTGCTCCAGCACTTCTCTCTTCACAGTCCTTATTCTGGTCAGTTTATTTTTAGTTCCCTTTCTCTGCCCTTTCCTTCTTCCTTTTCTTCTCCAGGGTGTCAGTGGAGAGGTGCCCTCCACCACAAAATTTCTTTTCTGAAAAATATGTTTGATGGGTTTGTTTTGTTTTCTGCCTGCAACCACTGAACAGGGATATGGAGTTCCAGAGCATGCAGCCCCCACCTGTGAATAATGGTATTTTCCCCTGAACTTTCTGTCAGTGTATCCAGGGGCTCCCTCTTGTTATTTTCCACTTCTTCATAAAAATGGAACATTTCATGGTCTGAAATTTTATTTGTAGATGATGCTACCTTCTGACTTCAAGTAAATGGGATAACATTTAAATTAATATGAAGCTGCCTCTTCCATGCTCAGAGCTATACCATTGGCTGTAGTGCTTGATAATATGCAACTTACTGTCTTAAAAACATAAATCTGATTTGGAGCAGATTTCAGAAGCCAGAACTTATTTATGGACAAAAGCCCAAGTGAACTGTGGCAAAGAAACTTGGAAGTGAGTTTATTTGCATGTTTCTACCTCTGCATGTTCATACTTAATTACTTCTGTATATAATACAAGTACAGTATTTAGATAGAGCATCTGGAGTACATACAGTATAAATGGATGAATACATGGATGCTGTATCCTAGTATTCTGAGGGTTATTTTATTTATAATGTTACAGCATTTTCCATTGAGCTACAGGGATGTGTCACATATGTACATCACTGAGAGCAAGCTGCTGGCATGAGTGCATTTAGGTGAGATACACACTTGGGCCACTCTGGATGGTAATGAGCTGCTGTGTGCTGTGGGAGACATCTTGCATGATCTGCCAAAAAGGTTTGCAGCTATTTTTAAGTGCCATCAGTGCTAAGAATAAATCAAGAGATGAGAGGTGGAAATCCTTGTTCCAGGCTTTCCTCAGTACCAAGATTTGTCTACCAATTCCTCACTTCCTAATTCAAGAGTCATCTAATAATCTGTTGTTCCACTTTAATGTTTCAAATTTTTATGACTCTGTTAAGAGTTGGATTGGACTGCTGTAATAATTTTATTCACAAGTAGCTGCACCACATCCACTCTTCATACTAATATATATTATTGCCATTAATGCTATTTTTAAAGAACATAGGGTTTGGATATGTTAAAGTTTACAGAATTGGACTCTAACCAGTAATGTCTGTCTTTGCTATAAGGCTGTAAGAAATGCCTCACAGGTTATAAAGTAATCCAAGAAATGAAATTGTCTTGGAATAGTAGACCTTGTGGGATTTTTTTCCTAAAAAAATCAGCAATAATTCTGTCAGACTTGGAGAATTTATCCATCACAGTTCATTAATACTACCAAACCCTATTTTTAGCATTTCCATAGAGTTAAGAAGTGAATATATCTGGGCTGCAGAAAGAAGAAACTTCCTCTAAGCATGTTTTTGCTTCCAAGGCAAAAAATCTTGTCTCAGTGGGACAAGCAGAGCCTGCCTGTGCTGTTGGCAGCATTTTAGAGGGAACTGTTGCTGATGAAGCTAGAAATCTCTGTGGATAATTGTAAAGTCGTCACTGTAATGTAAAAGGGAGTCTCTCTTGCAAAACTGACCATACAATTAAAAAAGCTTTTTAAAGAACAAAAAGGTCCTTTTCTACAGTAAATAAAAATAGTACAGTAAAAGCTGCTTATCTATCTATTTTTTTTTCAAATTGATGCCTTGCATCGAGTCATTGCCCTGCCCCACTGCATCCAAAAAGGGAACTAGGAACAAAAGAGAGACAAAGAATAAAATGGAAGCTGGAGGAAGGGTGTGAGTCACACACCTCACATAAAATAGATGAACGAGGATGAAATGTTGCAAGGTGTTAGCTTTCAAAAAGCTGTATTTCAGACACTAACTGCTTCATGTCAAAGCTAAGTAAAGCACTCAACAACATCACAAAAATATCTGATGAATAAGAAAAAGGTGATGGGAAATGTGCATCATTCCACTCCTTTCTTATCCTCTGTGTTTGCATTTAATCCTCATGCAGAGGGTTTACTACTCTGCCAAGAAAAAGCATTGCCCTTGACTGCTTTTCAAAAACAGCAAAAAGGAATGGCTTATTCAGTGTTACATCCAGGTATGCCCCATCTTCCTTCTGTGCTGCAGGGTCTTCTGGCTGATCTGTTCCATCACTGGCCAGTTTGAAAAAGGCTTTATTTATTACCTGTAAGGAAAAACATATGAGTAACTCTGGAATTACTCAGAGCACGATTGTGATGGGACAAATGAGAGTCTGAGTAAATAAATGTGATAAAGCACATTGTACTCCAGATGTTTAAAAAAGATGTTGGGGAGTACTTGTCCATAACATGCAAAAGCTGTATAACTGCTTTTACACCGGGCTGGTCTGTACTCCTGTCAGCCTTGTGTCATGGTTTAACCCCAGCCAGCAGCTAGGTACCACACAGCTGCTCACTCATTCCTCCCAGGACTTGCCAACAAAAACTCTTGCATTATCAGCATTATTCTCCTGCTAAATCCAAAGCATACACTGTATCTGATACTCAGTCCCCCAGTAAGCATGTCCCCTACATGGCTCTGATTGCTTTGTTCTAGGTAAATTTATTCAGTTCAGGAGGCTAAAACTGTGCAGGAAACAATGTTTTTTGAATCCCAGTGATATGTACTGTACCTTTCCAACTGTTAGACTGGTGTTGCTTATTTTACTGAAATCTGCCCCCTTCCCCAGCAGTGCAGGCAGTTCCATATCTGCAAGAAGCTCCTGTAGATCAGAGGTGTCTTCTAGTGTTAATGCTGGCAGTGTTAATTTAATTTCTCTGCAGAGAGAGAGAGACAGAGAGAGATAGAGAGGCAAGTGAGTTCTTGCTCACTGTGAAAGC